>CM063519.1:20200377-21678132 GCA_032199755.1 Ambrosia artemisiifolia
GCCGTCCTGTAATGGGGTGAAACGTAGGGACGGGCTTTTCCCCAGTGGGATTGGCAGGCCAGAAAAAGGGGTGAAGCTCCTTGGAGGGGCTGTTAGTCGCGACTCTTACTTTATACGGGAATTGGCAGAGCGGAGAGCCTCGCGTGTGGTTGATCTTATGAAACTTTTGCTCTGCCTTAGGGATCCCCAGAGTGAACTCCTCTTGCTCAGATCTTGTATGGGGGTCGCTAAGTTGCTTTTTGGTTTGCGGACCTGCCAACCCACCATGATGGATGAAGCGGTATCATGTTTTGACAAAGGTTTGCGGGAAGCCATCGAAGACATAGTGGTATGCGGGGGTCCGTTCTTTAGTGACCTACAGTGGCGAATGGCATCATTACCGATGCGTTTGGGAGGATTAGGGCTCCTCTCAGCAAAAGATGTTGGGGTGTATGCTTTTGTGGCATCACGAGCTCAGTCTTGGAATCTCCAAGACCACATCTTAAGGAACAGTGGGGTTGTCGACATGGACTTGGACTACGTACAGGCCCTAGAAAGGATAAATGACTTTCTCCCAGGTTTTGATATTGGCGGTTTTTCTAATAAGGACACCGCCCCCCAAAGCCTCAGAAAACTTTGGCGAATGCCCTCTTTGGCAAAATCGCACAGAGCCTGGGTGAAACTTTTGATATGTCCCCCCGCCAAAAGGCAGTTATTGAATGCTTGCAAAGCCCCCATGCCCAAGATTTCCTGAATGTTATCCCAATCGAAGGTTTGGGCCAAACCATGTCTAGTGTTGAATACAGGGCAATTCTTAAATATCGTTTGATGATCCCCATGTACCATGAAGATGAAGTCTGTCCGATTTGCGGTAAGGCATGCTTGGACGAATACGGGGAACACGCGGTTCATTGTAAGGAGTTGCCTGGTTTCAAATATAGGCATGACTGGGTCCGGGACGTTCTTTGGGACATTTTAAGACGGACTGGGATCTCAGCCAAGAGAGAGACTCCCGTGAATTTCCTCTCGGACCCCGCTGACGGGAGATCCACCCTACGTCCAGCAGACCTGCTTGTCTTTGGGTGGGCCGGGGGGAAACACGCTTGCGTCGACCTAACAGGTGTATCTCCTCTGGTTGGTTTGAGGGATAGTGGTTTTTTAGCAGGGCAAGCTGTGCGGAAAGCAGAGGCGAAGAAAGTTGAGAAGCATGCTAAAGCCTGCTAGGAGAACCAACATGTATTTGTTCCTCTGGCATTTGATACCTTTGGCTCGTTGGCGCCGGAAGCCATCCGTTTCCTGACTAGAGTCCAACGTGTTATTCATAGCAGTGTCTCGACCCCGGGGGACATGGGTTCGTTTTTAGTAGGTTAGGATTTGCCATCCAGAAAGGGGTGGCGGCGCAGCTTGTTGCCCGCCTGCCCGCTATCTTGATGTAATTGGTCGCGTTTATGCGTTTATGAATGAATGTGGAATGACTTTAATGCAAAAAAAAAAAAAAAAAAAAATCATATTCTTTATTTCACCCTACCAATGCACAGCCACTTGAAAAGACCCGTTGGAGACAATTAATGACAAGTTTATAGTAAAAGCAACATGATTTCCTCCATATAATGTGATTAGAAAAAAAAGGTTATATTTTTCTTTTTCAATTTGACGAGAAGATATGAATCCTAGAAGATATCTTTATAACTATCTTTTTTGGATGATTTTCTTTATAATTTAATACAGTAAGCAAAAGGGTTTCACGGTCACTTATTTAGTGAAGAAGCAAAAGGTGGAGGTGAAAAGCTGGACGGGTCAGGCAAAAATGGATGATCGATGGTTCATCTTTCAGTGTGCTGAAATGGGGCAGGTTGGCTTGGGTTGTGTCGACCCACTTAACAATTTTTGGTTAAATTCAGAAACTACTTGCAGCGAAATGGGCATTTGTATTTCTTGAGATTTGAAGGGATAAAACCCCTGTTTTTCTCTATTGATTCACCGTTTTGGAGCCTTTTGTACAAGGATCTATCAGAAAACCAAATAGTTTAATCTTAACAATTTCAAGTGATTCTAAGTTGGAGGTAACTGCCACCATTGTTTGAGATATGAAAGCTAGTACACCAAATACTTAGGATTACCTATTTGTAGAAAGTATATCACAAGCACATAGGCTTCAAGTAATGGCAAGAGTATATGTACCGTTATGGACTATTTCTACAAGTTGTGTAGATGATCAATAATCTGAAAAAAAAAATAACATACCTAGATGATCAAGAACAATATAGAAGTTTGACCTGTATTTAAAATGGTAAAGTAGAAGAAAACTATTAGTAACTAATAACATGAACATGCTTCTGGAACAATATAGAACTCTATGTAATTTTTTTTACCTTAATACATGTACTGGTTGTCAATCTACCATATTCTCTTTAGCAATAAAATAACAAATTGGTCAAAATCATTCATAAATTCATATCAAATCTATAAACGAACGAAGGATTGGGTAATTCAAGTTGAAACTCTTAACACAAAAACTTACCAGAGAATAAATCATGGTCACAGCAGCGAGAGACGTGAGAATTCTAGCGGTGATCCACATAAGGTTCCAGATTAGGTCTAGAATTACAAGTGAATGTGCGTAGGCCTAATCGGTCCGTCACTCATTGATTTGTTTAGTGCCTGATTCTTTGACACGCATGGAAGGTTCGCGATGCATCCGGCGGCGTTGTGTTTTCATCAGAGTGTGGTCAATGATTAAACAGTACAGACATATCCAATTATTCATACCTGAAATATATAATATAGTTGGTCTTACTTAGTAAAGAATGAATCAGATCAGCGACACACTTGATATCCAATATGGTACCTGCAAAACACATGAATTTGTCGTTCAATCATAGCCGAAATAACTCAGTTAAGTTAGCAAGGCAACACTAAATAAAACAATAACTAAAAACAACAACTAATCATTTGTACTAAACAAGAGCAGAAGTGAATGAAACTTTTGACAAAGGAAGGGGTAATTGACATTCTCACATTCAAGAAATTGATTGAATCCGATGGCAAACAGACTCAAATACATCACCAATACCAACACAACTAAAACCTGCAAACAACACAAAAAAGAGACAAAATCATATCAACAAAATCCCAAAATCATAAACAAACACAAAGATTACTACTTCATAAAAATTAGAGATGAAAACCAATTACAGTGAATAGTTTGAGAAGCAGTTAGCAGTGTGCAGGGGCGATGCTTAGTTGGGGCGGGAGGGGGCGCCCCCCCCCCCCCCCCGAATTTTCGCGCAGAAGTTCCGATTATATAGTATTCGTATAGAAAATTTTGAAAATATAGGGTTTCGACCCCCCGAAACTGGTTTTCGACCCCCCGAAACTAGTGACTTCCGACCCCCCGAACCTTCGGGTCAAGCTTCGCCACTGGCAGTGTGTAGGAGCATTAGAATGACGGAATCCCCACGATTATTGAGATGGGATTTGAAGTCTTCTGGTTGTTTGATTCGAGGTTGGGTTCTCTTATCTCAGTTGATACTGTTCTGATCACTGGGTGATGGTTGATTGAAGATTTGGTAACCCTAATTTTAATGTCGAGTAGTATGTGCAAGTGAGCAGTCAGAGAATAAAAAGGGAATTGAAGGAGGGATGTCGATTAGTATGGTAAAAGGGTAAGAATGGAAGTAATATTTAGGTTTCAACTAAAAGGTGTACATAGATTTACCATAATACCCTTTTAAGTGTCTTAATTTACACTTAAGTGACTAATTTACCCCTATTACATAAGCTTTAATCTCTTGTACATGTTGCTTTTAAAAGTTGTTTCAAGGACAAAATTACAATATGATACATCACTCTTCCTTTATAATGTATTATAGATTATAGATATTATAGATTATAGATTATAGAATTATAGATTATAGATTATAGATAAATAAAAATTTAGATGTTTTATTTTATTCATCTTGTAATGTGGATTAATCATAAAAACTGTTAAAAGGACCGGTTTAATCAAGTTACTTAACAAAGACAAATCTAACAAAGTTTAAGATCAATATTAATTTTTTTTAACGGCAAACAACTTTCATTAAAACCAAATACTCTGGTAAGAAGCTAGAGACACTATACACCAAATACCGCCCACAAGGCCGCAAGCGTTAATTAAAACAAGCGTTAATTAAAACAACAGAATAAGAGGCTAGTTAAAGAACCTAGAAAAAGCCAGGGGACCACAATTAAACTTTTGGTAAACCCAAGGATGATTTTTGTTATTAACATTAACACTAGCTATTTTTTATATTCGTTGACTTCTTCAGTTGTGCCATGCTTCCCACCTAGTTTGTACAAGAAGAATTAAGAAAGCACAAATTGAAATTAAAGTAATGTAACATTGCAACCCATTAAAGTTATCATGTTCACTGAATGAAACTTATTGATTAAACCCTAATATTTTAATATGTTTATGTACTTAGAAAATATGATAATTATATCCAAAACATAGTTAAATAATGACAAACAACGGATCTATTAATCATAATCGACCCACATTATTTCCTAATAACAGTGACAATCCGTTATCATTATTAGATAACTAATAGAACCTAAGACGTGTCTTCACTCAGGGACGTGTGTGATGCTTTTGTAATTAATTGATGGGTACCCCTGATAGTCGAGACATCTATTTGTTGGCCGTTCAAAAAAAAAAGATAACTAATGGAACACTTTGGTAACCAACATATAAAACGTAGTTTGCAATATAATTCACAAACATATAACTCTATATAATTTGAAAACTTTCCAAAAAAACAAGTTCCAACATTTATATCAAGCTAATAATATTATCCCAATCACAATAATAAATATTGTAATTTTAGAACATAAAAAAAAAACTCAAAATTTTGAAGAAACATATAATATAAAAGAAGGGACTGATCATTTGATTGATGGAAATATTGTGGGGATCTTAAGCATTGTTTTTCTAACAGTAAACATGTTCTTCCATTGTTGAAGAACACCAACTCTTGCTGCTCCACACCTGCTTACAACCAACAAGCTTTTCTTCAATTTCTTCATCTTCTTTCCAAACTTGATCTTCAGTTTGAATATCCTTACTTTCAACCAAGATGGTTTTTGGCTTTTTCGGATCGATTCATCGGCTTTTTCCAATGATTTGTAGATCAAGAATCTTGCTTTTCTGCTCTTGAGCTCTTCTGGATCTTCCATTTCCATCTTTGAGTATGCATATGATGACTTGCAATAAAAAGTCATTTCTTTTTCTCAATGCTCACACACAAATGGAGAGAGAGAGAGAGAGATGGGAGATGGTAGAGAGGTTTTTTAAGGTGTTATTTATAGAGAAAATATGGAGGTTTTTCAGGTGTTATATAGGAGAGAGATGCTATGAATGTGAGCAAGTGAGATAATTTTGATCAAGATGCTATGAATTTATATCTTTTTTTTTTTTTTTTTTTTTTGAGCAAGAGAGATGCTATGAATGTTACTTTTATTGAATTTATATCTAAATCCATGATAATTGGTTGTTAACCTTTAATACCCTAAATCGTACTATTAATGTTGAAACTTATGTATAATTAATAATTAAAAAACTAAATAATATAAATATTATATTGCATATATTAGTTATACAGTTGAATGAAAACAAATAGCTAGATAATAAACAAAGAGCCGGTAAAATTAACTTTTTTCTAGGACGACAACTTTCAGAATAACTAGGTGGTCACAAGATGAGTTGTGAGACCGACCCTGGTTCAAGAACCGACAGGGTTTCTCCATAGAGGACATAACACCTGCTTAACAGGCTCAAACTGCGTCCTCGAAGGAACCATAACCCTTGATACCAGTTGCGTCACTACAAGAGACGAAACTCTCTAGCGTAACGCAGGCTGGACAAACTCCCATGTGGCTCGGATTCAAACCGGCAACCTTCAAATAAGGTCTAGTACTTATATTCATTGCCTGTTTCCACTCAATCAAATAGTGAGCTGGTAAAATTAAGAGCTATGACTCTTTTAAACTGAATAAGCAGAGGTTGAGTTTTATTCAAATCACTTCGAGTTGATTTGTTTACACTTGTTCTAAACATAAATTTTAGTGCTTTTCTGACATAATTCATCAGGTAAATAAAATTATTTCAATGTATGGGTATGTCGCTTGAAGAAACTGTTTTTTTTTTTAATACAAATGATAAATTATTCTTGTGTAAAGCACATAGATAAGTGTAGAATAAGATATGTGTTACATACTTGGATTCACCAATGAGAATTTGGATTAAGAAAAAGGAGTGAAAGTGTAATATGTTGAAAGTATAAGGGTGAAAAATAAAAGTGACAAAATGTGAATGTGTCATGTGTGATAGGCTTACATGTGGTGATGTAACATGGCATGTGGAAAGGTTTTGCATTAAAAAATAATATGAAACAACAAACCCGATAATCCGATATCACACTCTTTGAGCTTACTTCATGCATTTTGTACCAGTCGTTTAACACTTTTTTTTTTTTTTTTTTTTGGGGGGGGGGGGGGTACTTAATTTGGAAACCACAAAGTTACATTGTTTTTTAAGAAGAAATTTTAGATTCCTTTCTATTTTTATTTATTATTTTGGAATAAAAAATATTGAGATTATACTACGACAATAATTACCATGGGGGTACTTAATTTGGAAACCACAAAGTTACATTGTTTTTTAAGAAGAAATTTTAGATTCCTTTCTATTTTTATTTATTATTTTGGAATAAAAAATATTGAGATTATACTACGACAATAATTACCATGTAAAACAATTTTTCATTATGAAACTTTTCAGAAATGTACTTTTATTTAAAATAGATAAATGCATGTTTTTTTTCAAGGAAGACGAAGCATCACCCATAATGGCCATGGGTATTCTACTACCAACACTGTCGTAGTGGTCACAGGTAGGGAGCCGTGGTGAAAATCTTGGTTGTAGCCAACGATCATTGTAACGATTGAAAATGTAAACCCCCACTCCGACGGTTACTTTCTAAAAAAACTTTACCATCTTATTTTACACCACCTTATTTTACACCACCACTCTATATGTATTACTTTTGGTTTAAGCTAAGTATTAACGCAATCTTCTCATCTTCATTCCAACGGGCCATTTTACGAGATGATTAAAAAATGGTTTTGGTTTTGGTACTAGAAATTATGGGGTTTTATAGGGTAAAAATTTGGGATTTCTAATCGTTGGGCTACAGTAATGTTACCATTATGATAAAATAATTCATTACTTTTATTAAATTTAAATAAAAAATAAACAAAAGGATTAGTGAAGTGATGCCTCCAACACCGTGTTTCTGTGAGGTGAATCAGTGAAATGATATGACAGTGTAGGATTGATAGAAATCAATGATGTTCCGTGAAGCTCCCTTCCCTCTCTCCCTAAGGTACTAGGGGCGCGGGTAGCCACATACGGGTACACGGCTACACCGCCGCAATTGACTCAAGTAAGTGGGTACAGTTATGTTAGGGTTGTGCCTCTATCAATTATGGTAGGCGGGGATAGATTTTGAGTGAAGATGATATGACTTTGTTTGATTGGGTAAATGTGTGAAGGTATGTGATAGAGTGAAAGTTACCATGATGTTTTGAAAAACATGTGTTTTTATCCTATGTATTTTGTATATTTATTAGATAGTTTTGAGTCATTTTTCATAGTTGTAGGCTTGTATTTATTTGGTTGTGTGTTTTACAGATGTTCGTGTGCAAAAGGAGCAAAAACACGCTAAAATCACGAAAAAAAGGAGCACACGAGGGACACCGTTGAAGATTGGATGTGTTTTTGGAGAAAACAAATGGATTGGAAATGAAGATATCAAATGATGATGTGATAGAGTGTTGAAATACGAAGAGGTGGCCGCAAAAACGAAAGAAATGGAGTTAAAACGAAGATTTTACAAAGAAAACAAGGAAGTTAGGTTTTCATGGTTTCGCGATACGCGAAAGTATTGAGCCTTGGGTTCCACGTACCGCAAAAGAAGCCCACATCGAGGAAAATTGTGTTGCTGCCTAATTATTGATTTCTAGCGCATAAAACCTAATTAAAACACTGTAATTCGCTACTAATCAACGGTAAGTTTTTACACCTTTAGGTTTCCTTGTAGAGTACATATAGCGAGTACTTTCGTATAGTTGGAGAGGAAGAGGGTCAATCCAACCATCCAGTAAGTTTTTACACCTTTAGGTTTCCTTGTAGATCTAAACGGTAACTCAAGGATTTATTAGGTTAGTTGAGGGTTGAATATTTTTAGATCTCGGTTCCAACGTAGTTCCCATAACCAAGTCAATTCCAGCTTCATCAGTAGGATTCGATGCCTAGGTAACGTCTTTCCCATCCTGATATCTATCTTAGTGATCCTTAATTAGCTTCTTGTTTGCTTGCGTCTTAGTTTTATTTATAAAAACCATTTCAAAAAGACAAAATTACAGAAAACAACCTTTATGTATTACCCAAACTGCACCTTTTACCTTTATCTTCAAAAAGCACTCTAATCAACCTTAACCTTCATTTGTTGTTGCAAGTTCAGACCTTTACCACTAATTGAGTTAGATTTCACTGTTAACTCCCCTCACATGCCTTGCATGTGAGGGCATTTTAGTCATTTAAGTCCTTTAATTAAATAATTCATAGCATAGCATCTTCCCCAACTGCTGAACTCTCCAACTTCGATCATCATCCATAGCATTCTCTATGAAGGACTATAATAATAATAATAATAATAATAATAATAATAATAATAATAATAATAACAAAGTGGGAAAAGAATGAACCAAACCACCGGCTTTTCTTGAGTGGCTGGACACCGTCCAACCCTCCGACCAAACCACCGGCGGCTAACGACGGCGACTGCTGTGGTGGGGCCCACTTCACCATCATCCACTGGAAAGAACTGATGAGTCACCGGCCGTTTTCTTGAATCATCATTGTCTGAGCCGTCGTCTTCCTCCATAACCACCATGGATGAGCTCGAATTTGATGCAGATCCAACACCAGTTACACCTACACTGATACCTTTACCTTTATTGTTATTATTATTATTATTATTATTTTCTTCATCTTGTTGATCTTTTCTTAGACCGGGTAACCAGTTTAGAATAATAATAATAATCTGGATCTGGGGGTTGCAGGTGGATCTGGGGGGTTGCAGGGTGGTGGTCCGGCGATGGGGTTTTTGCAGGGTGTTGGTCCGGTGCAAGAAGAAAGACGACGGCCGATCTGGTGCATGGGTTTTTTGAAAGTGGTGATGGCAACAGTGGAGGTGATGAATAGGAAGGGTATGGTGGTGGGTTGGTTGAGGGGTTCGGCTGCCGGAGGGAGTTTCGCCGGAGGCGGAGGAGGAGAAGCCGGTTCCATCTCTCTCTAGCTCACTTTTTCTTTAAAATATAATTATTTAATTAAATGACTTAAAATGACTAAAATGCCCTCACATGCAAGGCATGTGAGGGGAGTTAACAGTGAAATCTAACTCAGTTAGTGGTAAAGGTCTGAACTTGCAACAACAAATGAAGGTTAAGGTTGATTAGAGTGTTTTTTGAAGATAAAGGTGAAAGGTGCAGTTTGGGTAATACATAAAGGTTGTTTTCTGTAATTTTGTCTTTCAAAAATCACATTTGTTTAAGTCCAGTTGAGTCCTGTTTTGTTTTTTGGTAGTGTCTTTAGGGTTTGATACTCGGTCTTACTTGTCTACTACGTTGCAATTGATACACTTGCTTTGAGTGTGTAGTTTATTTGGTATGTCGTTTTAATTAAAGCTTGTATAGGTAATTAGTTTATTTTTTTATATACCAGTTACGACACATTCATATGTACAAATAACTACCTAAAACAAGAGTAAAACAACCATAACTTATGATCTTTTGTCAATAAAAATTTGAAACACATTTCTTTAGTAGCTTTTTAACACGGTTTAAAACAATTTGAACTAGGTTAGGTTCCCTGCCAATATTCTACATACTTTTTTTTTTACTTTTAGAAATAATCTCGATCTCCTAATCGCACTTGAACGTTATAGACAAGCAGGTGAAGCGTTGGTGGCTAGCGATGACGACAATAATGCTAAAGAGCCTCACGTTGGAGTCTGGTCGATCGTGATAGATACTTAAGCAGTGGAGGGCCCGAATCACATGTTTTTCGACACACGAACACATGATCACTAAGAAGTCACAATAATCGAACCAATGATGTGGCAAATTAACATGTTGTAATTGTTGTTTTGAGGTTAATATAATACCACTTAAACCTGCAACTAGATTAATCACAATGATTGATTTGTTAATGTTTTATATATGAACTAGTGATGTCCCGTCGAGTGTATAGAAAAGGAATAATACACAAAGTCAAATCTACATAATTTGATTAAAGAAGTCAAAATTATTGGGGTCAATTAATTATTAAAAGTAACACTTAACAAGTCAAAGGATGGCCATTGATGTATTTATAATTTGAGATGCCGGACAAGTTGTGCAGGCCTCCTCTTGATTTATTTTTTTGACGGTAAACGACTTTATATATGTATATAAAGGTTCAGCAGATGTTCTTGTGTTTGGTTGGGTGGGGGAAGCATGTATGCGTTGGTCTTATTGGGGCGTCCCTTTTGATGGGATTGTGAGACAGCGGCTTCGTAGCAGGGCTAGCGGTTTTGAGGGCGGAAGTTAGGAAGGTCGCTAAGCACGAAGCAGCTTGTTTGAAGAACAAACATGTAATCTTGTCATTTGCTTTTGACACATTTGGATCTCTGGCCCCTGAGGCGATGCGTTTCATGAAATGAGTGCAAAAGGTGGTCCATAGTAACTTGCAGAGCTCTAAAAACCAAGGGTTTGTATTTAGCATAATATGCTTTGCGATTACAAAAAAGAATATAGGCGCAGCTTGTTGCCCGCTTACCCACTATGCAGATGTAACTGGCCTTATTTATCAATGAAACAAACATTGATTTAAAAAAAGTGTTTATTTCTCAAAAGAATGGACACAAGCAAACTTTTCGATGAATGATTAACAAACTGTTCGCTAAATGTTGGTTTCGCTTGTAGCCCTAAGTTATAACCAAATCAATGACCATGCCCATGTTCACATGACCTTTTTTGTTTGGGTTATAAATTCAATGTTTACATGACTACATGACTTTTTGATTGATTATAAATTTGTATAAGACAAGTGCATTTGATTAATTGTTTATATAGCCAATAGTTTAGGATTGTTTACTTGTATGGTTTAGACACCCTTCTATTTCTTGGCCCATCTTTCATGCATCCCGTATAAGCCTATAGGTTTAGTATTATCATATTGTATAGTATTATATCATATTATGTATACATCTCGTATATGCCTATAGGTGTAATTTAGATGTATTATAGGTTTAGTATATGTATCGTGTACTATAGTATATGTGTAGTATCGTATCCTAACGTATTGTATAGTATCGTATCGTATAGTATCGCATTATATAATAGTGTATCATGTTGTGTAATATTGTATACTATCTTATAGTCTATAGCGTAGCATAGTAGTGTAGTGTAGTGTAGTGTAGTGTAGCATCGCATAACAAAGTTTTTTTACATATTTTTTTTAATTACACAGATTTTTATTATAATTTGCTGAAATGACAAATATTGTATCAAAATGTATGAAAAACATAATAAAAAATAACTTTTATACCCCTGTATATGTCTATAAACCCAATATAAGGGGGCGGCTATAAGTCTAGCATAGACCTATACGAGGTGTATGGCCAAACCGTCATAAAAGAACTGACATATGTAGATCTGACTTTTAACTTTTGTTATTATACCACAAATATAGGCATAAACAAGAAGAGATGTTGAAATAGTTTGTGGGTGTCGAATTAGAAAGAGCTCTATTTGTTATCCACCCGTGATTGTCCCTAAAAGTTATGTTGGGTGTGAAGGCCTTTGAGCCGGTTTTATTTAGGGGCCGGGTTAAGTTCCTAAGTTGTATTGCGTATTGCCCTAATGTCACTATTATATACATCCAATGTCATGTAATTGTAAATTTGGTTTTGTGCTTAATGAGAAAACCCTAGTTGTAACAAGTAGATGTAGGTCTTCACTGAGATCGTACCAAGTAACATTCTTGTGTAATATGTTTGTTGTTTTTTTCTTTGTTGCATGTTTGTCATTTGTGATTTGTGTGTTGGGAATGGGATCCGCTGCCGTCGGTTGACAACTAACAAGTTATATATATTTTAACAATAATATATACAAGAATGTTGAGATGTAGTGATTGAGCGAGAGACTATTCATATGAAAGAGACAATACAAGCTCATAAGGCCTACCAAAAGATGGATATTCAACAAATTGAAGAGACGGTGCAATAATGTACGTCTGAAATTTTTTGACTTAGTGCCTCCAAAGTCAAATACAATTGTCCCACTTATTTTAATTTTCCTCTCCAAGTTTTAAAATGTACATAAACCTTTGTTTATAAATAAATCAATATTTTATTTATATTTTCTCTTATTTAAAAATAATATGTATATAATTTAAAGTTAACAGTGTGGTTAATGCTTTAAGTGTATCAATGTATATCGACTACAAAGTATTAACTAAAAAAAATGCAAAATTTCGTAAAACTGTTTGTGGTGATCTAGAGATTTTATAAATAACTAGATTATACCCCGGGAACGTCCCGGGGTTGAAAAATCTAATATGACATACTAATTTTACATATGAAATAGAATGATTTGCTTTACAGTTACATGCAAGAAAGCTTCGGGTAACACCTAACCTAAAACAATTAAAAATGTATCTTCAATTTTAACACCTAACCTTAAACAATGTATAACTCTAATATTAATATCTAACCTAAAACAATGTATAACTCCAATGCTAACGCATGTTGAAAATAGAATTCATATTTACTGATTTGAATATAATTAGTGTCTTGCGTATACATGATTAATGATTTATCTGAACACTTTGTGTTTTTTTTCCTGTATGAATAAAACTCCACAAAAAATAGTCGTTTTTTTCTCCGTTTTTATATAGCACTATGGTACTCGTTGGAAAGATAATAAAATGCTCGTTAATTTGGTGTAATTTTTTTCTTTAAAAAATCTCGTATATAAAAGATATTAACGTTTAAAAATTATGGGAGGAAACATAAGAGTAAAAATCCAATTTTTTATTTAAAATTTTTTTCCTAAAATATCTCAATGCCACATGGGATGACACATGGCACACTCAAGGAAAAGAATGCCTCTTTGAGTGCCATGTCATTAAAATGGCTTTGGTTTATTATATGTACTAGATCTTTGCCCGCGTTAACACGCGGCTCACCAACGTAAAATTATTTTGAGTGGTAAAACATATAAAAAAATGTAGCAGAAATATTTTATTCAGATTTAAAAGAAACCAATACACATTCTATTCAAATATCACTAAATATTTCTTTATACACCACATTTTTGGTTTTAGTCTTCACTTGGCCATCAGCATCAAGTATAAGTAACTTCACTCCTGCCCTGCTTTTAACTCTTGACAATGCGACATAAAGCTGGCCATGTGAGAATACAGGGTCTCTTAAATACAATCCAACCTTCGATAGAGACTGTCCTTGGCTTTTATTGATGGTCATTGCGAAACATACGCTTATTGGGAATTGGCGCCTTTGGAACTTGACTGGAATCTTGTTATCAGATGGTATCATATTTATTCTAGGAATAAGAGTTTTGGTACCAATGTTACCACCTGATATGATTTCGGCTTCAATAACACGCTTTGCAAGTCTGGTGATACGTAATCTGGTGCCGTTGCAGAGGCCATTTTGTTGATCAATGTTTCTCAACAACATAACGGGAACACCGATCTTTAGTGCTAATCGATGATTAGGCAATCCAGAAATTTTTAAACCATTAAGGATATCAGGAGAATATAAATCTTCCTGTGAACGGTTATTACCATTCTCAATCTGGCATATACTATCAGAGCTCAACTACTCGACTTCATCTCCAGGAAACAATGCAAGCAACCTGTCATTAATTTCATGTACCACTTCGTTTGTTGGTGCAAGTATTGCTCGTTCACCAAAGTAATCTTTATCTTTGTAAAGCTGAAGAAGTGAAGGGTAGACGAAGTCAATTAAGCTAGAAATCGGATCTGATGAATGCTTTATAAGAAGATCATCTGGAATGTCGATATCTGCCTCATTTTCATCAACTGAAGCACCAACTTTACCCTCACCTAATTGCAGAAGCCAGCTTGCAAATTCCTTTATTTCTTCTGATTCAGATGTGTTGTTACCCAATGTTAACCTCATGTTTTTAGTTAACGTACGGACTTTGCAACTATTCCAAATCTTAGAGGAAGTTATTGAGGCACTTATAATATCTCTTTTACTACCATTGGGAACAACAGGAAGGATCTGTCTAAAATCACCACCCAAAACCATAACCTTACCTCCGAAAGGCAGCTCAGAATTAACCGAATCCTTTGATTTCAAGATGTCTTTCATTGTGCGATCAAGAGCTTCAAAAGCATGTTTATGAATCATTGGAGCTTCATCCCAAATAATTAACTTAGTCTGCTTCAATAAATCTGCCTCATCGCTATTCGCCTTCATAGAACACACGGATTCTTCCGTAACATTCAAAGGTATACGAAACCTAGAATGAGCGGTCCTTCCACCAGATAACAACAAAGAAGCAATACCGCTAGATGCAACGTTTAAAACAATTTGGCCTTTAGATCTAATGGCAGCAGACAACGTTTTCCATAAAAAGGTTTTACCAGTGCCTCCAAACCCATAAACAAAAAAAAGCCCACCTTTGTTAAAATCAACCGCATCAATTATCTCATCAAAAATTAAACGTTGCTCATCTGTTAAAGAAGGTGCGTTGCTATGAAATTCCTCAGCCAGCGTTGTTACTTGATAATTGAGTTCATCAAGTATCAAACGGTTATTTGCAGATGCAATCGAATCATTATTAGGAAAAGGCATAGAAGGAAACCTACGTAGGCTGGAGTTATTCCGAATTAAGTGGTTCTCAATTTCAAGCAACGTAAGGTTCTTGATTTGATCATCAGGAAGAGACAAACCTGTTAACGATAAAGATTGTAATTATTAATTAAAGAATAAATAATTACGTAAAATAAATAAAATGTTGAATTATAAATTTTTTTAACTTCAGTTTGGAATACGTCTTCGTGTCTACGCATAATACCGTCTGACAAGTACTTCCATGTGTTCTCCCAAACATGGTCAGGCCTAGATAAGCTGTTAGACAACAACATCATCGCGAACAAATTACGAAGAGAGTATCCTGAACCGGTATAATGAGCTTCCTCAATAGCTTCTATGTATTCCTTGTCATCTTCCAACAGGCCAAGAGCGTAACATGCATCTCGATATGTTGGTAAAACTTTTCCATTCACCGTTCTTATCTCAGCAAAAGATTTGGGACCTTTGACCTTATTAAGAAGAATTCTCAAGAAATAAGCCTCACCCATTGATGGATTAACCATATGAACACGACCAATTGCCTTACCTGTTTTTCGAAAATCCCATTTTTTTTCATCAGGTTTCCAAACAAATTTACTTGGGATTTCGATGTAGTTCAGTTCACGTGCCACAGGTTCATTCTGGTTTAGTTGCAACCATTGGAGAAACATTGTAGAAGACACTGATTGATCGAAACCTTAATCAACGTTGAACAATCTATTATGTATTTATAGTGTAAGTGTTAAATGTAATAAGAAATGTTTACTTAGTTATTTTTAGTAAAGATTAGTGAATAATTAAGTAAATTTATAATTGAAATGAAAATGATTTTACATTTAAGTGTTTCCATGATTAACTTAAATTTCGTTTAATGTTTTTTAAATAAAAATCTTGGTATTTAAATTGTTACATGTTTCCAATTTTAAGTTAGAAGTTTAAATTTGTTACTTTTCAAACCGATAGGTATTTAAAAAAACTATATATTATGAAAAATTTTGTACACTAACACATTTAAGAAAATTTGAACAGTCTACTCAAGTTTAAATGACATAGTAAAACATTGATTTTAAAACGGTTAAAAAACCACCAGATTAAATTTACATTTAAAATGATTTTAAATGCTTTAATGTTGATTATGTTAAAACCGGTTTTAGTTATTAAAGGGTTGGTTTTTAATACTTAAAAAACAAAGTAATTACATTTATGTTGATTGTAAGTTACCACTAATACTTTTAAATTGACCTTGTTAACAATGATTGATAAGAGTTATTGTTATTAATATCAAAGTAATTAATACTAATGACAATTCATAAATTAAAAGGTTGTCAAATGTTTAATTACTTTTAAAAAGTTAATCCTCCAAAACCTAAAACTTTGTTAAATTTAAAAACTTAATGTTTATAACAACCTTTTTTAAAAAATAATTTACCAACCAATGTTTTAAAACTTCATTGTTTTCTATATGAAAATGTAAAACATTATTATTAAAATTCAAAGAACTGTTTACTAACATATTTCAAGCACTGCTAACTTACTTGCTATACAACCCAAAAAAATTAAAATATCCGACTACTAACCATACATCATAAAAAGTGATTGTAACTACGCTATATTACTATAAGTTGAAACATGTTAAACATAGTTACCACTAATTTGCAGTGAAATTTAGTATATTAGAATACTATCAGGAACATCATATTAACTATCATATCAACTGTTTCAACAAACCATAGCATAATAGTACTGTTTAAAACACAAAACAACCCAAAAAACACACAGTTGACTAAATCAGTAAAACGTGTAAAATGTATGTGACCACTAAACGTTCGCCATATTCAAAAAACTACCACCACTAAGGTGCAAAAAGTTACCGACCAAAAATGTTATGTTCACCAAAAAACTGCCAAAACTAACAGAACTAATTACCAGCAAGCCTAACTACTTTAGAGAGCTTTAACAGACCTCGTTTCTGGAAAAAAAGGAAATGCATTTGATCACCTGCCTGCAGATCCTTATCAGCAACAAAGGTTGACATACCTTTGATGTAGTAACGCTTACTTGACCTCGAACTTTCTACACCAACAGAAACTCCCCAAGTGTAACCTTCACCATCTTTAATCGTCAAACCCCTCTGCCTGTTCATACCATTTTCTGTTGCCCAATCCGCCTGCATACGCTAAAAATTGACAAATAATTTGCAAATTTAATGACAAACTAACATATGCCTAAATATGATTATAATATACGGTTTGTATAATATAGGAAACTTACAAAATGATTGTCAACGGTGAAAACAACAGGAACACCCAAATCATCACAATAACCTACATCCTCGCTAGCAGCAGATTGATCATCCTCATGATCCATAGCATCTCCTTCACTCACCTCTTCGCCATCATCATCAGAAACAACAATGATATCATTATCATTGTCTTCATCATCCTCAGAATTGTCATCGCCCTCCCACAAAGAGGGAGGAAGAGTAAGCTTGCCTTTCTTAAAAAATGTCAAGTCATATGTTTTCTGTTTGTTTAACAAAGTCAAAAAATCAAAATTTTATACGATAATGAAAATAATGTATAGAGTTAATACTTGATGTAGATTAGCCAAAATAATACAACAAACATTTACAAATTGAGAAACAAACCTCATTGTAAATCTCAAACACAATCAGATGATCTTTGGTTATCTCAAAAATCTCCCTCATATAAGGCCATCCTTGAGTTATGTAAGTAGCAGCACCATCGTTTTCTAGCTGGATTTGGAAAACATGACCTGAAGACAACATTGTTTAAGATTATTTTTAATCATTCAAAAAGAGATTAACCAAAGAATCGGAAATAAAGTCTTTATTTCAATTAATAATTATTATACAATATGAATGATAAAAATAATCAATACAGTTTTATATTATTTTTTAATAAATATCAAATTAAATGAGGAATGATCGGGTTTGGAAAACATGACCTGGAAATGAGCTGACTATGATTGGTTCCAACGGAAGGGTCATGTTGTATAATCCATGCATAACAAAGCAACTGATATGCTGATAAGTTGCAACAAATGGAATGAAACATTAATACATATTACTATATCATCAGTGTGTTATATAATGTAGTTAAATGAGAGTACATAACACATACCAGACGTTCATCATCAGTTTGAGGGTCATCAAGCTTGCAGTAGAAAAATCTACCAGGTGCAGCTATAGCATCTTGATGAAAAGTAATCATATTGAAACAGTTGATCGCCGATTCGTATTCAAAAACAAAGTTGCAAACAGATGGGTAATTTAATGTAGTCATCAGGTGCTTCCATCCGTCACAAATAAACCACTTCCCAGCTATCTGCATGACCTTAACGCGAAATCTTTTTTCATCCAGTGTATGAATCGCACAATCACCTGTTGGATACTTATACTTTTCAACCCATTCTGTGTACTCCTGAGGTAAAGCCTACATATAAGAAAGAATTTGATATTATACCAATATTTGATATTATACCAACATTAAAAATCTTTGTTAATGAAAGTAATAAATCAAATATTATTGCATAAGAAAGATTGTAAGATTGATTACCAAGCAAAGACGATCATTGGCTTCTGACCGTACGCAAAAACCGTAAGTCATTATCACACAACCAGTTAGCAATCTGTTTTAGAAAAAAGTGAGTTAGTATGAAACATAAATCAGTAAATGGAAACATTAAAACCCAATTGATGTTTAAGTTTTCAGGGCTAACAATTTTACTAAATACAAACATAAACCATAAAGCAGGAATCATTGTCAATAAATATTAAACACCAATTGAAACGTAATCATAAACCTAAAACATTCAACCTTAATAGAATCCTAAAATATAAATGCAAAATGATTCTCAGTTGAAAGCTTAAATAGTAACAAACCATTCAACTATTTGTTAAACCATAAGTGGAGACCTAAAACATAAAGAATCGATCAAAAACTAAATCATAAGAATCCTTTCTTAGATATCCTTAAAACATCAATTGAAACGTAATCATAAACCTAAAACATTCAACCTTAATACAAACCTAAAACATAAATGCAAAATCATTCTCAGTTGAACGCTTAAATATTAACAAACCATTCAACTATTTGTTAAACCATAAGTGGAGACCTAAAACATAAACAATAGATCAAAAACTAAATCATAAGAATCCTTTCTTAGGTATCCTTAAAACATCAATTGAGACGTAATCATAAACCTAAAACATTCAACCTTAATACAAACCTAAAGCATAAATGGAGAATCATTCTCAGTTGAACGCTTAAATAGTAACAAACCATTAAAGTATTTCTTAAACACTAATTCCAGACCTAAAACATAAATAATCGATCAAAAAACTAAATCATAAGAATCCTTTCTTAGCTATACCTAAAACATCAATTGAAAAGTAATCATAAACCTAAAACATTCAAGCTTAATAGAAACCTAAAACATAAATGGAGAATCATTCTCAGTTGAACGCTTAAATAGTAACAAACCATTAAAGTATTTCTTAAACCCTAAAATGATACCTAAAACATAAACCACTAAATAAATCGAATCATAAACCTAAAACATTCAATCTAAATAGAAACCTAAAACATATTTTCCATAATAATCATCAGTGGAACCGTAATCAGTCTAAATAAATAATAATCAATCAAAATTTTATCTTAACGCTTGAAGTGTAAAATCCCCTAAATCGAATGGTCGGACATAAACCCTAAAAAAATCAACGCAAAATCAAAGATATTAACATCAATGAATGACTGAAGAATAATAAACAAAAAACCAAGAACAATCGTTACAACAAACACATTAACAGTAATCGAAATAAAAAAAAATATAGAAAATAACTTCATCGATGATCTGCGATAATAATGAAAGATAGAAGAACATCGATGTATTGAAAAGAAGAATCGAATGGAGGTTACCTTGGATTGGAGATGATCGATATGTTTGAATCGCCAAGATTAGGGTTTAGGTTTAGGAAGCGGCGATGTTGAGCAAATGGGGTGATGTTATGTCCGTGTTTTTTTTTTGACTTTATATAATTTCGGGATTTTTGATTTAAAAAAAAAATTATTAATTCTCTCAATGTGCCATGTGGCATCACCAATGGAGGAGAGATAATGACTAGGGGGTAAATGAATGACATGTGTCAAAAATTGCTCCAAAATATTATATGTATAGATAGATTTAGAAAAAAAAAACAATACTTATGTTGTTTATTTGAAGTTTATTTGATAATATTGTTCAGCCATAGATTTAGTAAGAAGTTTGATTTTTATCAACAAAAATAACCTTTCACTACTCATTTTGCTATGGGACTTTTTAGCAACTCTTTCCAATAAAAACTACTACCGATTTCATGACTATATTTTTTAATAATATTTATTTTTTAAAAAACAAATACTGTGTGACCGGTTTTATCTAATATTTTAAACAGCTATTGCAACCGGTTTTGTGATTGATATGTTATAATATCTTTAAGTAAATACTATTTTTTCTAACTTTTACTTTTATTTTTTAAATAATGGTTGCAACTTTTTGTTTTGTGATCAAAGTTACATCAATTATGTTATATGTTTTGTAATACATAGGGCTCTTCACGAGCCGAGCCGATCCGAACGGAGCTTTGCTCGTGCTTGGCTTGTTTACAAACCGAACCGAGCGGAGCGGCTCGTTTATAATCGAGCAGAAAATTGAAAGAGCATTCTTCGAGCGAAAATTTTACGAGCGAGCGCCGAGTGAGAATCGAGCGGAGAATAATATGGACGATTATAAAATTGGGATGTTTCCTTCGATGTTTTCATTTTCGGGTGACAACTATGGTCAAATGTCCGATGATAACACTAATATTGAGATCCCAGTGTCGAAGGATGAGACTTAGATTGAGGCTGGTGAGGTGATGAGCATACGTCAGACAACAGTTGTTGCATTATGACGTAGATGTGATATCAAGCGACAATTAGTGATGGACGACTATTAACATAAAGAAGTCAAGACTGTCACCTCATGACTTATTGTTTTACTATTAAATTTAGTGTTAATTTTTTTATTGTGTTAAGTGGGTTGGTTATATTTTGTTTGGATATACTGACTCAAATCCAATAGAGTCTTATATATAAAGCCATAAATTTATCTGTAAATTGTGTGTATATTTATTATTAAATAAATAAAAATTTATTCGAGCATAACCGAGCCGAGCGTACCTTTGCTCGTGTTTGGCTCATTTACAAACCGAACCGATCGGCTCATATACAACCGAGCAGAAAATCGAGCGAGCAATTTCCGAGCAAATTCCGAACAAGCGGCGAGCGATCGGCGAGCGCCGAGCGTTTTGAACAGCCCTAGTAATACAGTTATAAGTTTATAACCGTGTTATGGCCAAATCATTTTCAGTAGCTACTTTTGTGACCATTTCCTTCATGTATCTAATATGGTCGTCACATTTGGCACTGTTTTTATCACTCGTAAATGTTGTTTTTTGCCTTTTAAAGTAGCATTAAACTACTAAAAAAAGTAAAAGATATCGATTCTAAGTATTTAGTAATGTAATAAATGGTTTTCATATGATTGTGTAAGTTTATTGTTAAAGAAAAAAAAAACATTTATCAATCAACGTTTTGTTATTTATATATCTATAATTCAATTGAAAAGAAATATTTATAATATATGAACTTATTAAATGGTTTATCGGCTGTCTGTACACTTCATGCCTCCCAAGTTGTGGTATTAGCCATGCCAGATCTTTCCCCACAGGCCACAGCCAACTCCACTCTTTGACTTTCCTTTTCTTTAACTTCATATATATTTTAATATTTTTCAAAGGTTCTTGATTTTTTTTTAAATTTATATAACTTAATTTATATTGTTATAAAAAGTATTATTAAAGTGTTAATAATGTAATAATTAAAAATAAAAATTTTCCAACATAAATAATCTATAAGTGAGCAATTAAAGTTTGTAATTTTGTTCAATTTCATGAAAAAATAACATGCAATTGTTAAGATTGTATCAAGATATGAGGCTTGATACCCGTGATAACTACAGAAATTTTCGTTGGCAGCCAAATTAGATCGGTCAAGTGAAAATTTAGTCGGATCAATGAAAACAATGTATGATGATATAATATAACAATTTTTTTAAATCTTTTTTCCTAATGACATATGTTCAATACTTACCGTAAAACCTAGTTGGACATGTAATTGTCAATACTAATGTTTTTTTCTATGTTTAGTGCTCGCAAACAAAAGTAGATGAATTTATACGAAACTATGGATTATTATGTTTAACCTTTAGTTTTAATCAACTTATAATCAAGTATATGCTATAATGATGGGATGTTTGGATTGTTGTATGTTGCTTTATATCTTGTCGTTGTTGTCGCTTTAAAGCAAAAATTCACCATGATGATATTCATATTCATATACTAGCTTTTATCCCGGGAACGTCCCGGGTTGGAATATCTAATATAACATATTAATTTTACATATGGAATAGACTGATGCGCTTTACAGTTACATACAGGAAAGCTGTAATCGATCATTCTAAAAAGAACTAACATGAAATAAGAAAAAAAAAGTTATTTATTTAATTAGTATTATAATAAACATACATATATTTTAGTTCCATATGATCGATTACAGCTTTCCTGCATGTAACTTTTTTTTCTTATTTCATGTTAGTTCTTTTTAGAATGATCGATTATAGCTTTCCTGCATGTAACTTCATTGCCATATCGATTACAGATTCTCCTTGAGAGATCTTGGGTTCGATCGTCATTTACTCCACTTTGATGAGATATGGCAATGAAGGTTGTGGTCCTAGTGATGCAAGTTTGATTCCAAGTCAAACCCCGGTTTTCATCCGGCCGTTACTCCAGCGAGGCAACTCGTGTGGGGGCGGTATGGTTTCCGCCTGAACGTCGTAACTAAGTCTGATACATCCAGCACGGATCCGGTTAAAACAACTTAATCTAGGGTAGACCTTGGCTAGGGCCGCCGATTAGGTAGTGTGACATTGGGTCACTCAAAAAGAAAGTCACCGTTCAAAAAAATCACATATACTATTAAATAGCAATGTCGGTGTCTTTTGCCACCTGACACACCAACCCCCTTTACTTTAAAGTTTTCACATTTTACCTCCTACATTTATTTTGTTTTATTATGGGTTGCACCTACCAAAGTTTTGTTTACTTTTCCTGTTTCTTTGAATTGGTTCGCATTATTGTTTTTTCTTTTACAATTCCTATGTTATCTTATATTGTTTTTGGTCTTCAGGTCAGTAATATATGATATCCATCTATTTTTTTTTACTTTTAACATTATACTAGTAATATGCGTCGCGCGTTGCAGCGGACTTTTGTTTAGCATCGGTTCAATTTAGTACGGTAATCGTACTCTATATAGCAATCAACGTGTTATATAAATAAGAGTAAAATATTTGTAAGTTGAAATATAACTATCAAAACTATCAATGAGACATGAATTTAGAAACTAAAACTATCAGAGAACCAAGTGAACATTTAGCATCGTTTCTATTTGTTGCAGCACCGGTAATATACATTATTAACTTATTCAATTGGTTTTTAAAAACATATGTTCGTTGACTAAAGTTAACCACACATTTGTATCTTTTAACAATATTATTTTTGAAGTAAGCATGCATTTCGGTGAAAATAAACAATGAAAATAAGAAGAAAAGTAGATAGAAAAGTTTGCATCAAAGAAATCATTTTTATTGTACAGATGTATATAAGATTTATAAATTATAAATTCTTTTATAGATAGTATAGATAAAGTGTGTATTACACATGTACTATTGGCATTACATGTTGTACTTGTACATGAGGGGTATAAAGGGAAGAAAATGGCTAAAGATTAGATATTTGTTAAGGAACCCTTCAACTCCCATCTTAAAATGGTGGTAAAATGACTATCTTAGTTATCTCTCATCCTTAATAAGGTAACATAGATAAAGTATATATACTCTTATAACATGTAATACATTTAAATTCGACAGTTCAATTTGAGTTGTCTACGTTCTAATGTAAAGGGTCGATAACAATTTTTTACATAATCACGCCGCATACTCGGTTTAGATTCGTGTTCGACGAATTTCGTATACTTTTGAGTATGTCTATGTTTCAACGTAAGTTCATTGTTTGCTTTCGTGCTTTATTTTCTACGTTTCGTACGTATAACTCGGATCACACATTATACGTTTTGATTTGACTGTATATATTCAAGTTAGTCTACATTTTGACCCACTTAAATTTTGTATACTTTGTCATATAATTTTGACTTTGTCTATGTTTCGAAATAAATTGGGTGTTCGTTTTCGTGCTTTATTTTGTACGTTTTCATACATATGACTCCGGTCGCATATTATACATATTGATATGAAGCTATAAGTTTTGGTTAGTCTATGTTTTCACCCCGTCAGACGCCACTTAGTATACATTTCGTACGTATGACTCCGGTTGCATATTATACATTTTGATATGTTGTTATAAATTTACGGTAGTCTACGTTTTCACTCTATCATGCGCCGCCGCAACGCGTGACGGGTAAACAACTAGTTGTGTCAAAACATTAATAGTCCAACATAAATTTTGTCCATATTTAGGAAATAAATAAATGAATAGGACAAACTAGCTACTTTAATATTTAAATAATAACTAGTAATTAGACCCGCGCGCGTTGCGGCGCGAGTACTTTACAAACATTAAACGGATTAGTCCAAGCGTTATGCGAAGTGTTTAACATATGAAAATGCACGTTTTGTCCCAAAATGTTGTATAATTGAGGCTCGTCCAATCCTTAATAAATTCATTGTGGTGATTTACCTAAAAGCACCATTAGCAATACTAAGTGGGTTTATACAAACTTATAAGTTATAACTAAAACCCCAATCACCTTCACCAAATGAAACATGTTAAAATACCAAAGCAGTTTGGTACTTATTCGTCATTGTATACGACTGTATACATGTGCATACTTCTCCCTTTCAACAACAAAATTTGGACAACAAAATTTTAGGGTATTTGCAAGTCTAGTTTTTACCCATTTTCGGCTTCAATCGTTACACAAAGTGTTGCGCATAAAACCCATTATCTGAGATAATGCTGAATAATCACTAAAACCATTCAGATTCATCATTCATCACCGGATACATATTTATACACCTAACCTTAATACCCAAATTGAATGATTACGTATGAACCCTATTCAACTTCCCATGAGATTCTATGATATCAATGTGGAACTTGTATGTTTCATCTAACCCAACACCATCACCCCGTTAACTCCATCATCAGTTCTATCGCCTCCACTTTCCTCACCTTCTCCATCTTTACGCACACTCACACACAGTAGTTGATTTGTAACCCCCAGCATAAAACCGTGAAAAACGGCTCTCGACAATTAGGCACGCACACAACAATTCATCAACCACCACAACGACCACTATCGACCTTCACATCGCTGACCACCACCTATCCCTCGCTCTCTAACAGATGTGAAAAATTGTCACCGGAAAACTGAGTTTTCCTATCTCCTCCCCTCTAGCAATCGACTCCGCCAATCTTTGTCGGGAGTTCGGGTTTGCCGTAGCACCGTCGTCAGTCCGGTGTACATCATTATCGGATACCACTTTCTGGTGCGCCGTTGGGGCGTTGGCAACCGTTGACCGCCTTATCACCGCCTGCAAACCCTCAATTCTGAGGTTATGTTCGTCATATATTCTATTCTGGCTTTAAAAGGCCGGAGCATGAAACATGTATAAGTCAGGAGGGACCACATATGCAGAAAAGAAAAGAACGAAAGGTTAAAATGTAAATGCAATTGAAGGACCAATTCAGTAAATATCGCCGACATTACTTTTTAGGATGTAGATAATTTGACTTAAACAAACACATAAACAAAATAATGGATAGTTTCTACCGAGGCATGGTTCGATTTCGAGGGCAACCCGGTTTTACTCAGCTATTACCTCAGCGAGTTTCTCGTGTGGGGGTAGTATGGTTTCCGGACGAAGGTCAGTTTGCGCGGCGGTTGGGGCCTGATAGAACATCGCGTTAGCGGGCTGAGCTGACGGGTAATCGTCTTTGACGAAACCCGGTGACCAATTCGGTCAGTACATAGAAAGTCACCCTTCAAAAAAAAAAACACTAACCATCACTCCAGCGCGGGCCCGGTTAAGACAACGTATTATGGGGTAGACCTTGGCTAGGGCCACCGATTAAGCAGTGTGACATTGGGTCACTCATATGAAAGTCACCGTAAAAAAAATAAATAAATGAATAACTTGCTGCCAGACGGAGCATGGCCGAACAAGCTACCACTTGACATCATAGAGGAGCCGTGGCTGTCCCGCTCACGCCCATCCCGTACTTGAACTAATTAACTTTTCAAAAAGTGATTGGACTATTACTAATTGTGCGGCAATATAGTAATGAAAAAGAATAACGACCGTTTGCTTCCAATACAGGTTCACCAATTCTTGGTTTGCGCCAAAACTATCACATAGACCATGAAGCTAAGTCGCACAACCAAGTCTTGATTTATCACTAGGACCATGTATAAAGACCGTACCGACCCTAAGTGAAATAATGATAACCGAGGATTAAGCCACAAAGTGTGAATGTTTCCAAACACAAATGGGCCAATCTCTACACGCAGAGTTAAGGTTAGCTTACAAGTGCGCGAGTTTTTACACTCCACGGTTACACTTATAAGTCCCTCCACTTTCTATCAAAACACCCACAAGACTAGGGGTGTCAAATTACATACTCTATTTTAGCTTTTAATTATGTCGTATGATTACTGTATGTTTTCTTTTAAGCTATCGCTCTTAACATGTTTTGTGTTTTTCTCCGGATAACATTCGATGATTCTAGTCATATAAGTAGCACAGGACTTGCTGGAGAAGGTGATTCCATGTAAAATATAAGTGGGGTCGCTGTAGCTGCTGGAAATGGAACAAATCACTCTTCCAAATATCCTACTACTTCCAAGTTGGGCTCTACAGCATTTTGTTCTATCACAGTTAATAAAGGACAACCTGGGTTTACTGAAGCTTCTAATGAAGGTCCAAAGCTTTTTCGTTGAAAAAAAGTACTAAAGTTTGTTTGTATTAAAGTTTGTTCCATCTGTATGGTATAAAGTTTCATCTTTTGTGTTTATGTTACACGAGCTGCCAAAGAAGCAACAACAGTTTTTGGGGATTCTGCAGCTGAATTCATAAAAAAAAATACATGAGTCATGACATGGATCCTCGCCTGCAGGCTTCAAGTGATGATGATAATGTACTTTCTACTTATCAAGTTATTGTTGTTCTGTTGTGCTGTGGGTCTCGCAGCTTGCAGACAGAGGCTCCTATATCATTGATAAATGTTGTGTTGTATGTTTGTAGTTGTCATATGTGACCCCACCACCAATGTGTAGAAGCGGGCTCCCAAATAGTCCAACCCCAAGTTCTGTTGGCGCTGATATAACCGTCAAGCGCATCATTCGAGCTAAAAGAAGATTGGTGGATGCGGTCAAGCCAAGAATGGTTGTTAAATTACATACTCTATTTTAGCTTTTAATTATGTCGTATGATTACTGTATGTTTTCTTTTATGCTATGGCTTAACATGTTTTGTGTTTTTCTCCAGATAACATTCGATGATTCTAGTCCTATAAGTAGCACAGGACTTGCTGGAGAAAGTGATTCCATGTCAAATATAAGTGGGGTGGCTGTAGCTGCTGGAAATGGAACAAATCACTCTTCCAAATATCCTACTTCTTCCAAGTTGGGCTCTATAGCATTTTGTTCTATCACAGTTAATAAAGGACAACCTGGGTTTACTGAAGCTTCTAATGAAGGTCCAAAGCTTTTTCGTTGGAAAAAAAGTACTAAAGTTTGTTTGTATTAAAGTTTGTTCCATCTGTATGGTATAAAGTTTCTTCTTTTGTGTTTATGTTACAGGAGATGCCAAAGAAGCAACAACAGTTTTTGGGGATTCTGCAGCTGAATTCCTAAAAAAACAATACATGAGTCATGACATGGGTCCTCGCCTGCAGGCTTCAAGTGATGATGATAATGTACTTTCTACTTATCAAGTTATTGTTGTTCTGTTGTGCTGTGGGTCTCGCAGCTTGCAGACAGAGGCTCCTATATCATTGATCAATGTTGTGTTGTATGTTTGTAGTTGTCATATGTGACCCCACCACCAATGTGTAGAAGCGGGCTCCCAAATAGTCCAACCCCAAGTTCTGTTGGCGCTGATATAACCGTCAAGCCCATCATTCGAGCTAAAAGAAGATTGGTGGATGCGGTCAAGCGAAGAATGGTTGTTAAATTACATACTCTATTTTAGCTTTTAATTATGTCGTATGATTACTGTATGTTTTCTTTTATGCTATCGCTTAACATGTTTTGTGTTTTTCTACAGATAACATTCGATGATTCTAGTCCTATAAGTAGCATAGGACTTGCTGGAGAAGGTGATTCCATGTCAAATATAAGTGGGGTCGCTGTAGCTACTGGAAATGGAACAAATCACTCTTCCAAATATCCTACTTCTTCCAAGTTGGGCTCTCTAGCATTTTGTTCTGTCACAGTTAATAAAGGACAACCTGGGTTTACTGAAGCTTCTAATGAAGGTCCAAAGCTTTTTCGTTGGAAAAAAAGTACTAAAGTTTGTTTGTATTAAAGTTTGTTCCATCTGTATGGTATAAAGTTTCATCTTTTGTGTTTATGTTACAGGAGATGCCAAAGAAGCAACAACAGTTTTTGGGGATTCTGCCGCTGAATTCATAAAAAAACAATACATGAGTCATGACATGGGTCCTCGCCTGCAGGCTTCAAGTGATGATGATAATGTACTTTCTACTTATCAAGTTGTTGTTGTTCTGTTGTGCTGTGGGTCTCGCAGCTTGCAGACATAGGCTCCTATATCATTGATCAATGTTGTGTTATATGTTTGTAGTTGTGATATGTGACCACACCACCAATGTGTAGAAGCAGGCTCCCAAATAGTCCAACCCCAAGTTCTGTTGGCGCTGATATAACCATCAAGCGCATCATTCGAGCTAAAAGAAGATTGGTGGATGCGGTCAAGCCAAGAATGGTTGTTAAATTACATACTCTATTTTAGCTTTTAATTATGTCGTATGATTACTGTATGTTTTCTTTTATGCTATGGCTTAACATGTTTTGTGTTTTTCTCCTAATAACATTCGATGATTCTAGTCCTATAAGTAGCACAGGACTTGCTGGAGAAGGTGATTCCATGTCAAATATAAGTGGGGTCGCTGTAGCTGCTGGAAATGGAACAAATCACTCTTCCAAATATCCTACTTCTTCCAAGTTGGGCTCTACAGCATTTTGTTCTATTACAGTTAATGAAGGACAACCTGGGTTTACTGAAGCTTCTAATGAAGGTCCAAAGCTTTTTCGTTGGAAAAAAAGTACTAAAGTTTGTTTGTATTAAAGTTTGTTCCATCTGTATGGTATAAAGTTTCTTCTTTTGTGTTTATGTTACAGGAGATGCCAAAGAAGCAACAACAGTTTTTGGGGATTCTGCAGCTGAATTCATAAAAAAAAATACATGAGTCATGACATGGGTCCTCGCCTGCAGGCTTCAAGTGATGATGATAATGTACTTTCTACTTATCAACTTATTGTTGTTCTGTTGTGCTGTGGGTCTCGCAGCTTGCAGACAGAGGCTCCTATATCATTTATCAATGTTGTGTTGTATGTTTGTAGTTGTCATATGTGAGCCACCACCAATGTGTAGAAGCGGGCTCCCAAATAGTCCAACCCCAAGTTCTGTTGGCGCTGATATAACCGTCAAGCCCATCTTTCGAGCTAAAAGAAGATTGGTGGATGCGGTCAAGCCAAGAATGGTTGTTAAATTACATACTCTATTTTAGCTTTTAATTATGTCGTGTGATTACTGTATGTTTTCTTTTATGCTATCGCTTAACATGTTTTGTGTTTTTCTCCAGATAACATTCGATGATTCTAGTCCTATAAGTAGCATAGGACTTGCTGGAGAAGGTGATTCCGTGTCAAATATAAGTGGGGTCGCTGTAGCTGCTGGAAATGGAACAAATCACTCTTCCAAATATCCTACTTCTTCCAAGTTGGGCGGCTCTACAACATTTTGTTCTATCACAGTTAATAAAGGACAACCTGGGTTGACTGAAGCTTCTAATGAAGGTCCAAAGCTTTTTCGTTGGAAAAAAAGTACTAAAGGTTGTTTGTATTAAAGTTTGTTCCATCTGTATGGTATAAAGTTTCATCTTTTGTGTTTATGTTACAGGAGATTCCAAAGAAGCAACAACAGTTTTTGGGGATTCTGCAGCTGAATTCATAAAAAAACAATACATGAGTCATGACATGGGTCCTCGCCTGCAGGCTTCAAGTGATGATGATAATGTACTTTGTACTTATCAAGTTATTGTTGTTCTGTTGTGCTGTAGGTCTCGCAGCTTGCAGACAGAGGCTCCTATATCATTGATCAATGTTGTGTTGTATGTTTGTAGTTGTCATATGTGACCCCACCACCAATGTGTAGAAGCGGGCTCCCAAATAGTCCAACCCCAAGTTCTTTTGGCACTGATATAACCGTCAAGCCCATCATTCGAGCTAAAAGAAGATTGGTGGATGCGGTCAAGCCAAGAATGGTTGTTAAATTACATACTCTATTTTAGCTTTTAATTATGTCGTATGATTACTGTATGTTTTCTTTTATGCTATCGCTTAACATGTTTTGTGTTTTTCTCCAGATAACATTCGATGATTCTAGTCCTATACATAGCACAGGACTTGCTGGAGAAGGTGATTCCATGTCAAATATAAGTGGGGTCGTTGTAGCTGCTGGAAATGGAACAAATCACTCTTCCAAATATCCTACTTCTTCCAAGTTGGGCTCTACAACATTTTGTTATATCACAGTTAATATAGGACAACCTGGGTTTACTGAAACTTCTAATGAAGGTCCAAAGCTTTTCCGTTGAAAAAAAAGTACTAAAGTTTGTTTGTGTTAAAGTTTGTTCAATCTGTATGGTATAAAGTTTCATCTTTTGTGTTTATGTTACAGGAGCTGCCAAAGAAGCAACAATAGTTTTTGGGGATTCTGCAGGTGAATTCATAAAAAAAATACATGAGTCATGACATGGGTCCTCGCCTGCAGGCTTCAAGTGATGATGATAATGTACTTTCGGAAGTTATAAAGGAGATTGAGAGTTTGGAGATTTCTAACATGTTAAAGAAACATGAAACCACATATGAAAGATCGAAAGGTGTTATGGAAGTGCTGAAGGGGAGACTACACGGTGCAAGTGAACGTTTGTATCAAGCAGAAGTTGCAGTGGAATGTTTGCGTTTGAAGGGTATTGGAGACCCGAGTAAGGTTCTACGACTTACAACTACACAACTAGAAAACCAAATTGCTTCATTCATCGATGGCCTGCGATCAACAGTTGACATGTGCTTAGAATTGCATAAAAAAGAAATGGAGCACAAACAAGATTAGTAAACTTTTTACTTCTTATGCTATTAATATGAATGAAAACTCTTAACAGAGATGAAATCTTTACCTTTTGGTTATGCACTTTGTAAGATTTTGGTTATGCACCTTGTAAGATTTTGGTTATGCACCTTGGATTCTTGATTATAATCTCTCTTCCATGTTACATTTTATAACCTTTCAGTGTTTTGACCATTTAGACAATATTACCTTTCGTGCTTGCGTGAGAGCATCCTCTGATCACAATGGCTATTGGTACTTAGGAGCTGTTTGTTCATGTCTGAATGGAAAACTCGGTCAAAAAGCTTTTGGGACCTAGAATCAAGCTTAAACAAAAAGCTTTTGACTACAGAATATTATAAATTGGGGCCTAGAATCAAGACGACTATCAAACGTAAAGAAAACAAAGCATTTGGCTTGATCAAACTACTAATCAATGAATGTAGTTATATGTTTATGTGTTGACATAAGACCACGACAAATCAACATGTATATATAAAAATAATTATCAGATGATACGGAACATTTAGAATAACAAAAACATATATAATGTATGATGATGAAACAGGTTTTATGGATGCTAATTTTAACTCATAAAAACAAAACTAAGACGAAATGTGAGTTGCCTGAAAATGCTTTCTCCCATAGTCAAGGATGGAATTCAGTTTGTTAGGTTCCTGCCACGTGTCCTTACCTGCTAGGCTGAGGCATGCAGTACGCATCTGCTAACCTTTTTATTACATAGTAGGTGAAATCTCGTGTGAAAACACGAGAAGACTAAATCATATTTTATAGTCTGTTTACTATAAACAATATTAAGAAGCCAATCGTCTGTTGTAAGCAAAATTTGTTTAGTAACATCTGTTCCTTTCACGATACCAGTTAATAGTTCTGATCAGATGTTTAATACTGAAAGATGTTACAACCACGGAAAGATAAATAAACAGACGGATTTGAGCTCTCTTGAGATAACAGATATTAAAAACAAACAGAGGATCCCCTAAATATCAACCCATCTACTTGATTTCCAGAGAAAAAATTCGGTAACTTCAATACAGTCGCAACTAAACAACACTTTAAACATCTAAAAAAAATATGTAAATACATGAACATCTAGGTATAACCCCATGTGAATGTGAAAACACGGGAAGAGTATATTTTTATTTAAAACAATTACTCACCAAAATATAAAAAACATAAACAGACCAACGGCTATGGTATGTTTAGTAAACAACAAATTATAAATTCAATTATCTAGTGTCAGTTAAGGAAATATTTCTAAAACCTTTGTAACTACAAACAGTTGTTGATTCAAAAAGGTGATCCTCAAACAGTTTTCTTTAAACAGATGTTGCCTTAAACACTTGTTACTAACAATGACATCTTATTTACAATTTCAAAATTCTTCATATAACTTTACATCAAAATTGATCAACGTTTGTCGGCCTAAAATAACCATACTCGGAACTACAAAATAAGGAGTCGGAAAGTTACTACATTTAAGCTAAGATTTACAATTAAACACCACCAATATGCTAACATTGAAAAGTTTACTCATCGACTAACCACAAACCTATGAAATGAGAATGTAAGAGTGTTAGGTATATTATTAAAATTAAATGCAAATTTAATTATTAAAATATAAGTAGTACCTTTTTCTATTCTTATATTGTTCCACATAAAGTTTACACTCGTTTACTTTACCACCATTCACTTGAACCAAAATATTATGTGGCCAACTAATCTTAGCTAACCTAACTATTGTAGCATGAAGCCACTGAAAAGTTGATGTATATTGAAAACATTATTACTTAATTAAGTTCAGTAAGATAATTGAAAATACAAAACATAAAGTAATATATAACTTACATAACATTTATCAATCACAGCATCATGCTCAAAAACTTCAAAAGTAATGTTCTTATCTAAATCATCTACCTGTACAACTATTTAAAGCAAATATATTAGTACATAACATTAGATATGATGTAATACTAATTGAATATAAATTCTTATAATATATACAAAACATATAAACAGTTTTTTAACCTGCATATCAAGCTGAGCATCATCAGATTTCAATACCTTCAACTGATTGTTCAAGTTGGTGATTTTGCCGAAAAAGAGCAGTAGAATTGTTTAAAAAAACCTTAATTTCAAATGTGAACAGGTCTATCATCTTCGGAAAGACAAAATCGAAAACATCCAACTTAAGATCTTTAACTACTTTCAACCATCCATCATACAAATAATATTGTTTCTCTAAAAAAATTATCTTTAAAGTCCATGAAAGATCGCCAAAGTTAATAGTTACTAAAGCTTCAGAAACATTAGCACGAAGATAGACGGAAGAATGTTTCCAAACACAAATGGGCCAATCTCTACACGCAGAGTTAAGGTTAGCTTACAAGTGCGCGAGTTTTTACACTCCACGGTTACACTTATAAGTCCCTCCACTTTCTATCAAAACACCCACAAGACTAGGGGTGTCAATTGTGTCGGGTTGATGGGTTGGCGGGTTGATGGGTTGAAATGTGCAACCCGAACCCTACCCATATTATTATTCGTGTCAAATATTTCAACCCTAACCTAACCCACATAAATCTGGGTCAACCCGAAGACGACCCGTTTAACCCATATTTTTAAATGAGTCATACATGTTCATGAGTTATAAGCGGGTTATCAATAAAATATTTAATGGTGAGTATATAAGTGTGACAAATAAATAATATAGTGTACCAAAAATAACACAATTATAACTAACCATGTAAATAGAAATGAAAAAAGAAAAACAAAAATATAATATATTTTTTTTCTAGATACTTAAACGGGTAAACGGGTTAATCCATTTTATATATGCATCAACCCGAACCCGACCCATTTTTAATACGGGTCGACCCGAACCCGACCCATTTTTTAAACGGGTCGTGTTACTTGACCCAAATCTGTTTATTTTCGTGTCGGGTTCAGGTCGGTTTTCAAGTCGTGTCAATAATTGCCGCCCCTATACAAGACCGGATACTAAATGATTATTTAATTAATTCGTCAAACAAAGATAGAGTAGAAAGAACTAAATGAGAACACAAAGCACATCTCAATAATAAACATACACTATATAATCCATGCCAATATAGTCTTTACCCTATCAACACTCTACAATCCTAGTCAAGAGATGACATTACAACGAGCTCACTAGATTGGTTTTGATATGAAAACATGGTGAGGGTTGCTAGGGGATTTAGAGGTGGTTGGATGATTTTATGTGGTTTCTCTCAAAGCTCACACTTTTTAAGTATTTTATGGAGTGATCCTAAGCCCCAAAGGTCACTTACAAGACCCTAAAACAACTCTCATGTGGGAGAGACTCGAATGGAATGAGATGGGATGAGATGCCAAAGTGTGGAGTGGAAGTCTCTATTTATAGGCCTTTCAGGTGGATCACGCCCGTGCTCAAGATGTAGGCACGCCCGTGCTTGACATCTGGTACAGTTGCAGAGTCCTTGCGAGCAAGTTCTGTCGGGTCAGTTGATGAGCACGGCCGTGCTCATTTATGAACACGCACGTGCTTGACACGTGGCCAACCGTCTTGTCAGTTTTGGTCGATTGAAGCCTTGGAGAACACGTTCAGGAGAGCACGACTGTGCTCTATGGGTGAGCACGGGCGTGCTTGTTGACTTCTGCTTCTGTTGACTTCAGAATGTTGACTTTTTGACACTGGACAGGCGCACGGCCGGAGCGCGACCGTGTTGCGTCTGTTACAGCTCTTCTAAATCTTCAATTCCTTGCCTTTTGTGTCGTTTTTCTCCCCTTTTTTGTTCCTTGACCTTAAAACTTGCATGTGGGAGACAAGGTTGTTATACCATGTACCCTTTTGTCCCCAGCCACAAGTTTGTTTCTTCTGAGAAGCTTGTTCTCCACTCATCCCGTAAATGTGCACTTTTTTATTCCTTTTTGCTTTTTGCTTCAAAAACCTGCATTTATCTCGTAGGAACGATTTAGCTATGTTTTATAAAAGATAAAAGCATAATAAATGTGCAAAAATGAGGATAATTACATACGTAAAATATGTGTAATTCTCGGCACATCAGCTACCACATCTAAACTTCGACGAATTTGGGATTGTTGATTAGTTTTAATTTTAGTTTAGTTAGTTTTAATTTTAGTTTATGTTGTTGTTTATTTTTATTTATGTATCCATTTTAATTATAATGATGTGATGAGTTTATACATAATTTTAATTTAAATATCCAAATGATTATATCCAACGGCTATACTTCAAACGGTTATATCCAACGACTTTGTTTCGAATGCCTATAAGTTTACTTCATTGTTAAACCTTTACTTAAATGAAAATAAATAAAAGAATCAGTGGAGTGTTGACTTTAAAATTGTGTTTCAGTGAAGTAAATCAGTGAAATGATGTGACAGTGCAAGATTGGTTAAAATCAGTGAAGTGAAAAAAATTAGTGAAGTGCCCCTTTCCCGTTAGACCATGTGTAATGGGCATTATGTGGGCGGGCATAAATGAGTTTGATAACGCCCTTAACACTGTCTCATGGGTATTATAAGAGCATGGAGAAGGAGGGACATTTATATATTTTTTTTTGAACGGCATCTCGCTCAGGGCTATACATGAGCATAGTCCGGCCGACGTGGGATTCGAACCGGGCACTCCAGGGTAGGAAACAGGCTAAGCCTGAAAACCTCCCACCTCACCTGCAGCTAGTGGGAATCGAACCTGGCTCTCCAAGGAGAAACCGAGTTCTTTCCACCACTAGACCACAGGGTCATTGGCGAGGGACATTTATATTATAATGTCCAAAGAGGGGAAAAATTAAAAAAAAATAATGATTAAAAGGACATTAAAAAGGATTAATCATTGCACATTCTTTGAAGAGACATTATAATGATGATGTGGCAAAAAATGCCCATTAGGGGCATTAACCATTACCCATGATATTAATTTAATACTTTTTTGAATATCTTTTTTTGAACGGCAAACAACTATATATATATAGGGTAGGGTTCCGGTAAGAAAATAGTTTTGTGTAGGAAGTGTTTTCAACCGTTTGATCTCCAAATAGATGGTTTAGATTAAAAGTTTAGAATTATTAAAATAAACACTATAAAATTTAATAAGTGTTTTAAAATAAAGGGTACAATGGTCTAATAAGTGTTTTAAAGGAGGGCAAGAATGTCATTTTGTTGTGTTTTATATAGAAACAGTTTATTTTCCTCCTTAATTAACGCGTATTCTCTCTCCTGAGCATCTTCATAATGTTTCTCTCATCAAAATCTTCATAATCTCTGCTACTTCTTCTTCATTTTACACCGCCATCAGTGTTTTATTTTAAAACTCAAACCCAATCGATCATCCTCAATTCAAAATCGTCTCTAATCAATGTTTTATTTCGTGTTTTATTTCGACACCTATCAACCCTCAACAAAACTCAAGAATCGCCGATACCTCAAGAATACCCAGTCGGTGTTTTATTTTGACGCCAGCAACCACCTCCGACTACTATGCAGGGAGATAAAACACCGCCACGCCCTACAGCTACACCGACAGGTACAGATTTTGCTTAGGTTTTGAGTTTTTAAAATCCAATTTGTTAGGATCTGAGTATTGGATTGTTTTGATTAATGATGTAATATGAATGAAGTATAAATGGAAAGTGCAGCGGAATAAAGAATAATCAAAACATAGAGAATAATTGTTATCAATCGAAAGCTTTCATTAAAGTTGAAAGATTACAAAGGTACAATTATAACTCCCCCTCAGCCTGATCACTCAGAGTTTGTTTGTCTTAGAGAGAATGACGAGTGACCAATAGAACAGTACAAGTACTGTTCTATTTATAGACAAGTACAAACCTCTGATGATCACTTAGCTGACGTCACCTAGAAAGCGACCCCTAACTGACTAACAAACTACAACATCTGATAAACAATAAACTACTGTTACATTGAAACTACTGAAGGGAAACTCTGTTAAGCTATAAACTCTGATGTCTTCTTAACATCTGTTGAACCAAAGTGCTGTTGGTTCAACAGACCTTTGTTCTTCAGATCTTGATCAACACTTGTTCTTTATCAGACTTTTGCTCTTCAGACTTTCTTCATCAGACCTTTCATCAGCAGCAGTTGTCTTGTATCAGTTGTTTAAGCATCAGCAGTTTGGAGTCAGCAGTTCTTTGGAGGAAGCTTTCTTGTAAACTCTGTTATTTATTCTGGATCAACACTTAGTGTATTTTGGCTTTCAATCATCTGTTCTTTTCCAGGTCAGCAGACCCAACAATCTCCCCCTAGAACAGATGATGCCAAAACTCTGCTTTATTCTTGATCTTTATTCCTCATCAGACTTTCTCTAATTTGCCCTTTTAGTTGCAATTCAAAGTGCAGAGAGAAGAGGTCTTCAGCATCTCTATCCAGTGTCAAGTTTAGAAGTGACTGGAGATCTTCAGCACTTAGGCCAGGTGCCTCATCCATGCTCAACTTCTGAACACTACCATCTGATCTGAGCAATGTCAATTCATGGGTCTCTTTATCAGACTTCCATTTTAGAATTTTAGAATCAGAGGAGTGACTGGGATGCATCTTTATTTTGGATGAGTTTGGTGATGGTGGCCTTCCAATGAGTTCTCTGAGCCTGTCTGACACAGGATCAGAAAAAGATCTGATTTGGTTCAAGATCCCCTCTTTCACATAAGTATCAGTGAACTGTCTTGTTTCTTCTTCAGTCATTTCTTTTTGCTTCTTAAATTGTCTTCTAGCAGCAATGGTAAGATCTGAAGTTTCCAGTAAACTGTCTGATGTGAAGCCCTGAGAAGGTTTCTTGGGAGCATCATCATACACTGGTTTTCTTGGAAGATCAGGATTGGTCTTTCTTTCTTGTTCAAGCTTTTTATATGTCTCAATTAGCCTGATCTCTGACCATCTGGCAACAGATTTCATCTCTCCATACTTAGCAGCTACAAGCTCTTGTCTCATTCTTCTGAATTTCAAGGCTCTAGCTTCATCTCTCCCCTTTTTGAAATCAGGAGCAGAAACCTTAGCAGGAGGATTCTTGGCCATGTTCTCTATTCTGATTAGTTCTTCTCTTAGAGCATGTGTGGTCCAGCCTGTAAATTGATTCTTTGTTGCTTTATAAGGCTTGGATGCCAAGATCTGTTCCAGCAGTGAATCCCTTACTTCCATCTCCAAGTGTCTGCTGAGAGGCATGGTTGACATGGAGTTGCTCAGGGTCTTAGCATAGTCTTCAATCCTTCTGAGTTTGCTAAGCTCTGCTGAATGGATGCCCTGAGCAGTCCTGTCATCCTTCCCTTTGCACTTCTCTTTGATGACAGCATCAGCCTGTTCACCCTTGTATTTGAGATATGTGTCTATGTTGAGTGGAACAGGGAAGCCTTTAAGAGATGGGAAGGATCTTTCTGATGGCTGATCAGTATTATAGAAGGATTGAAGTTCCCCCTTGATTAAATCCAACTCAAGGGGATACTTCTCAGCCAATGGGGTGATGGTTGGTGGTGGTCTGTGTGATCTGAATTGGTCAGTGTGTGGTGAGTAAGATGAGAGTGGAATGGCATTGACTGGTGTGGATGTGATTGGGGTGTTAGGTGGTGTGTTGTGGATGTTTTCATCTTGTATAACAAAGGTGGATTTCCTTTTTCTGCTATACAAGATTTTGGGTGAGGATGAGGATGTAGTAGTGGATTGAGAAACATCTGTTGGTCCTTTTGTGGAACCAGCAGTTGTTTGGGTTTTAGGTTGTGTTGAAGTAGGTTTGGTAGTGGTGTGTGTTGGAGTAGGTTTGGGAGTTGGTTGAGTTGTGGTTGGTTTAGTGACTGGTTTGGTTACTGGTTTGGGTTGTGCAGATGTTTTAGCAGTGGTTTTAGTTTCAGTTGTTTTAGGTGCAGTGGTTTGGGTAACAGAGGTTGTGGTGGCAGTGGTTTGTGGAGCAGTGGTTGTGGTAACAGGTGTTTGTACAACAGGAGTTTCAGCAGTTAATTTGGAAGGTGGTTTTCTAGTGTGTTTGGCTGGCATTTTCCTTCTCTTTGAAGTGCTCACATCTTCCACTTCCTGTTGCTGTTCCTTTTTCAGTTGTACCAACCTCTCTGCCTTTACCTCCAATGTGTCAGCCCTTTTCATTTTGTCTTCAGCAGCCTTTTCAGCTCTTTCATTAGCTGAAGTGTCAACTTCTTTTGCCTTTGATGCTGGAGCTGGTTCAGAGACAGGGAACTGAACATTTGGTTGTTGTGTTTGTGGAGCTGATTTGGGTGACCCTGGTTTGTCAGCAGTTGGCTTCTTCCCTTTTTGTGTTTTTAGTTTTGGTAGCCTATCTCTGCCACTCTCCCCCTTTTTGGCATCATCAGCAGTGAATTCATCATCATCTTCATCTCTGAGAATTGTGGTAGGGGCAGAGCCAGTGGTCTTCAGCAAGTGGTCCTTGATCACCTTGATATCAGCCTTTGTATCATTGAATCTGGCATCAACCATGTTTCTGATCAAAGTCATGTAGGTTTCCTGTGTCTGATCTGCTAATTTTCGATGAGCTATGATGATGGGGGAAACAGATTTCCATAGCTCATTAGCAACATCAGCAGTTGATGGTTGACTCTTTGTAAAGTTATTCAGTGTTTCCAATATTGACTTGACATCAGATTTGATGTCAGCAACAAAGGATTCAAGGTTTTGAACTTTAACCGTCAATTCTTGTAGTTTTGACTCATCACCCAAATTAATAGGATCAGCTGAGTCCCTACCAGGGGTAGTTTTAGCTGGTTCAGTCCTAGGAGGTGAGTCCATAGAATAAGAACCTGCTGCCCCTTGGTCTTGGTTCTGGGGACTTCCAACTGTTTTTGGAGACACAATTGTGTCTTCAGCAGTTGTTGCCTTCAAGGAAGTCTTAGCAATGTAACCACTGTCCTGCTGTGAGACAATAGTCTCAACAGCAGTAGTGGCTGCTTCTCTTGAAACCTCATCAGAAGTAACATGTACTTCTGGGAGTATAACCTCCTCATCTGTTTGTGGGATGGCTGATTGATTTTCCTCAGTCCCAGTCACTGGTAGTGGCATACTCTCAGTGATAGGTGATTGAGAGGAACTGGGGTTGTCCTGAGTTTTATCAATAGCCTCAAACAGGGGTTGCATTGTTTGTGGGACATGTGGTGGTGATGTAGGTGGAGTAAGAAGCTGATTAGCCCTGGGAGATGGGCTTGTAAACATATGATCAAGTGACTCATATGCCTCAGTTTGAGGTTCCCTTTGGCTTACAACAAGTTCCTTTTGTGAGGAATCTTGAGGAGTTTGCTTGGGTTGAGATATCTCCAACTGTTGTGAGGAAGTAACAACAGTGGTTTCATGTTGCTTTGGTGATGCAACAGGGTTAGCTTCTGGTATCTCATCTTCCAGAAGTCCCTTTTTGGTTTTGGTGGTTGTTTTGGTGGATGGACGTTTTCTTTTGGTGACTGGTGTGGGTTTCACAGCACTGGATGAAGTGCCATGATCACCAGGAGCAGTGGGCTCACCAACAGAGGTTTCAACAACAGTTGTTGTCTTTGTCCTCTTTGGTTGTGTTTTGGAAACTTTTTGAACTTTTTGTGCTTTTTCTTGGGTTGAAGAACCCAGCATTCTAGTAAAAGTTTCATCAGTTAAACTTTTCATTTTAAATGACTCTCCCTTTTGAAAATCCTTTTCAGGTAAAAGCTTTTGTAGAATTACACTTAGAATTCTAGGGTAGAGCAGAAAAGCATTGTTTGAGCCAGATTTTATGGCTTTCACATTTGATACCAAGTCTGAAAACAATCCCTGAGATAGGTTGAAGTCAGAGTCTGACAACATAGCATATCCCAAGTATTGTATCCTCAATGGGATTTCATTGAAGGATGTAGTCTTGGCAGAGGCACAGAGGAGGAGGGTATGGAAGAAAAATTTCATGACTGGTGGGAAAAACTTTTTATATAGTGTGGAACCAGTCATTTGAGCATCATACCCCCTCTCTTGAAACTCAGTGTGAAGCTCTGTTTTTGGAAAGGTTTCCATACCTGACAAGTCGTTCAGTGAGAAGGTAGTGGAGATGATCTCAGGGGTTATGGCGATACTGGTGGCTCCAATTTTTGAAATTATGGACGTAGGCTTTTTGTCTTGGTATAAAACCTCAGCAGTTGCCCAAAATTCTTGGAGTGTTTCTAGGTGAATGGGGGCATCAGCAACAAGAATATTTTTATATTTCGAGTTATTGATGATGTCAATGGTGGAATGAAATGGTGTGTTGTCTTCGGTTTTAACCAAATATGGAAGGAAATTGTGAGTGGCTTTTGTTTGAAGTTCCATTTTAATGGATTTTGATTATGAAAGTAATGATCTTTGATTGAGGGTTATGAGGAAGACGAAAGCGGTTTTTAGTATTTTGAATACAATGAGACAGTAAAACTGCTGTTGGGGGAAAGAACAGGGTTTTATAGGCTCTGGTGAAACCGCTGATGTGGCAAAAACTCTGCTTTTGAGAGCAGACGTGGCAAACATCTGATGGTTGAAACATCTGGTGACAGACAGCTGTTTTGTTAAACCTCTGTTGCCAACCTCTGTTGTTTAACCAAAAGACTGATGAAAACAGTTGTTTTATCTGATCAGATGTTTGAAACAGATTTTTCAACCAACAGTGGTTGTTTTACCTGATCAGATGTTTGAAACAGATTTTTCAACTAACAGTGGTTTTAATGAAACAGTGGTTGTTTTATCTGAATCAGTGGTTTGAAAACAGATTTTTCAACCAAAGTGTTATTTTAGCAAAATTTGATTTTCTGGAACATTTTAATGTTTTTATTGAAAACATTTTTGTTGTTTTTAATCCATGTTTAACATTCCAATTCGAGAGATCAGATTTGTGAAGGTAGATGTGTCTAAAGCTTTTGTCAGTACATCTGCCAACTGATCCTCTGTTGGAACATGGTGCAGAGAAATCAAACCTTTTTCATAGCTATCCCTGACAAAGTGATGTCTGATATCTATGTGCTTGGTGGTTGAGTGAGAGACTGGATTTTTGATGATATTTTCAGCAGCTTGACTATCCAACATGAGTGGAGTCCTAAGTGCAGTTATCCCAAAATCCAGTAGTTGATTCTGAAGCCACATAAGTTGGGCTGTACAGCTTGCAGCAGCAATGTATTCAGCTTCAGCAGTGGATGTTGAAACAGCTGCTTGCTTTTTGCTTTGCCAAGAGACTAAGGCATTCCCTAGAAATTGGCACCCTCCTGATGTGGACTTCCTTGTGGTATGGCAGCCAGCAAAATCACTATCTGAATAACCTGAAAGCTCAATGTTTCCATTAGCAGGATACCAGATACCAAGTGTGGGAGCACCTTTTAGGTATCTGAAGATCCTTTTCACAGCAATAAGGTTAGACTTTCTAGGAGAAGCCTGAGATCTAGCACACACACAGGTTGCAAACATAATGTCTGGCCTGGATGCTGTTAAGTACAATAAAGACCCAATCATGCATCTATAATGTGTCTGATCAACAAGTTCATCCTTTTCATCATCAGTGAGTGGCTTGACAGTGCTCATGGGTGTACTACATGGCTTACAATCATTCATCTCAAATTTTGTTAACAAGTTTTTCACATACTTGTTTTGATGAATGAAAGTACCATTTTGCAGTTGCTTTACTTGGAGACCAAGAAAGCACTGAAGTTCACCCATAGCACTCATTTCAAACTCTGCTGTCATGAGTTCCCTAAACTCCTCACACATTTTATTACATGTGGATCCAAAAATGATGTCATCCACATATATTTGAACAATCATTAAATCTTTTCCTTTCCATTTTAAAAACAAGGTTTTATCAATTTTACCTCTAGTGAAACCAATGGATAAGAGAAAAGTAGAGAGAGTTTCATACCAGGCTCTTGGTGCTTGTTTGAGTCCATACAAAGCTTTGTTAAGCTTGTAGACATGATCAGGATGGAATGTGTCTTCAAAACCAGGTGGTTGACATACATAGACCTCCTCCTGAATTTTGCCATATAGGAAGGCACACTTGATGTCCATCTGAAACACCTTAATGTTGTGGTTGACAGCAAAGGCTAAGAAAAGTCTGATTGCCTCTAGCCTTGCTACAGGGGCAAAGGTTTCATCATAGTCAATACCCTCTTCTTGTCTGAAGCCTTGAACCACTAACCTGGCTTTGTTCTTGACAACTATACCCCTTTCATCAGTTTTGTTTTTGAAGACCCACTTTGTGCCAATAGGACAGACATCCTTAGGCAGTGGTACAAGTTCCCATACTTGTTGTCTTTTAAACTGAAGGAGTTCTTCTTGCATGGCTTCTACCCAACTGTTGTCTTTCAGTGCCTCTTGGTACTTGACAGGTTGTGTAAGGGATAGAAAGCCTGCAAAAAGACAGATGTTTGAAGATTGGCTCCTTGTGAGCACACCTTCTCTGATGTTGCCAATGATTTGATCTGGTGGATGAGCTCTTAGGTAGATTAAATCTCCCTGATATGGTATGATGGCATTTTGTGGTGAAGGACAGAGGTTTGGAGATTCTGTTGACATAACATCTGTTGGCACTTCTGAAGAGGCAACAGATGTTTGAAATGGAGGTGGAGGAATGGGTCCAAGTGGTGTAAGATTGGACTGACTTTTGTCAACAGATGATTGACTCTTGTCAACAGATGATTGAGCAGTGAATTGGCTGGGTGAAGAACAAGTGCTGATCAAGATCTGAAGAACAAAGGTCTGTTGAACCAACAGCACTTTGGTTCAACAGATGTTAAGAAGACATCAGAGTTTATAGCTTAACAGAGTTTCCCTTCAGTAGTTTCAATGTAACAGTAGTTTATTGTTTATCAGATGTTGTAGTTTGTTAGTCAGTTAGGGGTCGCTTTCTAGGTGACGTCAGCTAAGTGATCATCAGAGGTTTGTACTTGTCTATAAATAGAACAGTACTTGTACTGTTCTATTGGTCACTCGTCATTCTCTCTAAGACAAACAAACTCTGAGTGATCAGGCTGAGGGGGAGTTATAATTGTACCTTTGTAATCTTTCAACTTTAATGAAAGCTTTCGATTGATAACAATTATTCTCTATGTTTTGATTATTCTTTATTCCGCTGCACTTTCCATTTATACTTCATTCATATTACATCATTAATCAAAACAATCCAATACTCAGATCCTAACAATTGGTATCAGAGCTTGGTCAATTAAATCTGATCTAATCAATCAGTTTTATACACAGATCAGCTCACAATCATTGATATCGTTTGTTTGTCGGGTTAAAACAGAGTAATAGTTTATTTTCGTTTCAACAGTTAGTAAACAGACTTTGTTTTTGAAAAACCAAGAGAATGACTTCACTTAATCAAGATCCACACAACACTGGCACACACAACAAGCCACCGATGCTTGTCAGGTCAGAATACAACATCTGGCAGCGTCGAGTAGCTCATATGTTAGCACAACAGAACACAGGGTGCTGGAAATCGGTAGTATTTGGACCACATGTTCCAATGGTACCGAGTGCCGAGGATCCAAAGATCCAAGTACCAAAGAGTGTTGAGAACTACTCAGAGCAAGATTTTCAAAAAATTCGAGCTAGATGCCAAGGCTTTCAGCATAGTAGCCATGGCACTGCCGAATGATATCTATGCCGGTCTCTTGCACTGCAATAGTGCTAAAGAATTGTGGGATGCTCTTAAAGAGCAATTCGGGGGAACTGATGATGTGATTGAAAACAACCGTGAAATACTTAACCAATAATATGAATGAAGTATAAATGGAAAGTGCAGCGGAATAAAGAATAATCAAAACATAGAGAATAATTGTTATCAATCGAAAGCTTTCATTAAAGTTGAAAGATTACAAAGGTACAATTATAACTCCCCCTCAGCCTGATCACTCAGAGTTTGTTTGTCTTAGAGAGAATGACGAGTGACCAATAGAACAGTACAAGTACTGTTCTATTTATAGACAAGTACAAACCTCTGATGATCACTTAGCTGACGTCACCTAGAAAGCGACCCCTAACTGACTAACAAACTACAACATCTGATAAACAATAAACTACTGTTACATTGAAACTACTGAAGGGAAACTCTGTTAAGCTATAAACTCTGATGTCTTCTTAACATCTGTTGAACCAAAGTGCTTGTCACACCCCAACCGATGGCGGAATCATCGAGGTGAGACTTAGTGGTAGATTGTTCAAAGACTTCATGACACTAGAATTCGTGACAATATAATTTAAGGATAAAAATTTCATTCATAGCATAATCATTGTCTAACAAAATACAAATTGTTTCATGAAAAGGAAAGTACAACATCAAAACATAGAATTTAAACTAGCTGCGAGTTTCTAGTCCATTCCTAATTAGTTTTCTTGATAAACCTGCATTAAACATTTCCTGCAACATGTATAAAATATCCGTCAACACATAAAGCATTGGTGAGCATACTAGTTTTGAGATTAAGTACATAGTATAAGAAAGTCTACTCGAATCATCATGTTATAGGCATATGCACGTAGAACCATACAAACGGCAACAACACTTGATAACACAAAAGACTTTAAACTTATCATGACCCATAAAGGGGGCGGCGTGTCAACCTATAGCGCTATACATGTAAGGTGGGTTGTTGGCTAATCGTACATTTGTATGTAAGACTTATAATTCTAGCATGGCATAGCATAATAGCATTTAGATTGAGCATAATAGTTTTAAGAGTATGAAATTGTTTAAGTTTTGATAGTGATACATGTTGAGCCCCAAAGAATAAAGAATAAAAGGGGGACAAGTATGAACTCACCTTAGGGTGCGTTAATAAGATTCTCAAAGCGGGTCTTGGAGAAATGAAGACTTTAGCTCCGAATAACTAGAATTAGAGAGGAAAGTGTTTTAGGTTCAAGAGTTGGATTATTAAATTCAAGAGAGTCAAGCAAGCCTTTTAGGCGAACCAAAACACAAACCACCATAAAGGTGATTCGGATGGTCATGAGAGTCAAGTAGTGCCATTAAGGCTAACCAAAACACAAACCACCATAAAGGTGATTCGGATGGTCAAGAGAGTCAAGCATTGGTAAGGTAGGGATGTATCCACAAACCTTTCCGAGTTATTAGATTAGTAGAGTTTATATAATTTAGTATTTATATAATATAACTTAGGAAGTAGGGTATGGTGACTTAGTTTGGATGAGCCTTGGCCTTCCTTTTGTCAACCATGAACCATAACACAAGTCCCTCCATCATTGAGTTGTTGGTGAACTTGGTTGGTATTATTAACAACCTAGTGCATAAAAGATAATAGAATGTGACCACATTTGAGGCCTCAAATTGGTGCCCTACTCATGTTTATTTGCCATGGCAAATAGGAGAGAGGTCCTAGAGGTTTCCTCAAAGGGTTTGAAGAAAAGAAGAGTGAAGAAAGTAGAAGAGAGGTTGAAGGTGAAGTGAGAAACTCACTTATTCTTGAGAGAATTCTTGAGAGGTTTGGAGATTTAGAGAGGATTTAGGATTGAGCAAGTGTTAGAATGGGTAGGGAGTGGTATATTTATAGTTGAGTTAAGGTGGTTGGGTATTAAATGGAGTTATTAGGGTGGTTAGAAGGAGATTAGGTGGGAGATATCTTTAAAGTAATAATAATAATAATAATAATAATAATAATAATAACGAACGGCAAAAAAAAAAAAAATGTTGTTGCCTTCGATTGTCAAAGAAACAAAAAAAATAATAATAATAATAAAACAAACAAACGATGATGTTGTAAGTTGTTGTTGTTATGTTGGAGATAAACATAAGTTGTTTTCTTTTTTTCTTTTTTTTTTAACTAAAAGTTTTATTATAATAAGTATGTATATATAAATAAGTAAATATACATATATTAAGATCTTAACTAAATGAGTTTCTTGTTATAGCGCATAAATTGAATAGGATAAATTTTTTTATTGACGGTTTGACGCGAATTGGTAGGAGTGACATAAAAGAAACGAATAAAGACGAACTTGGAATTTGTTATGTATAGAATATAAAATACAAGAAAATTATAAATCACGCGACGTTACATATAGTTTGCGTCACGTAGAATTTATAGAATACATGAAATAGATTAAGATTAAATGTAATTGACAAAATACTTTTCCATTGATCATAGGCTCGGGTTTACAAGGGTATAAAATGACAAGTTACAAGAATACGAGGACTAGAATGGAAAATACGAAAAATACGAATGTTACAGTCTCCCCTACTTTAGGAAATTTCGTCTCGAAATTTAATTAAAAGTCATCGTTTTGAAAAATAGGTATATGGTTTGATATGAGAACAAAGCTTGTTAGTTTATTATGTTTAAAGCGAATACGGTATCTAGTCACTGTGCGATAATTATGTTCGTAAAAGAAGTACTTTTAGAATTTTAACCCAATGTCGTAGGTAGAAATTTGAGAACTTAACCGACGTAAGCATTTTGTAAATAGTGAAATAAGGGGTATGTATAAATAGGTTTGTATACGCAGCAATTTGAAGAAAAGTAAATATCTAGTATAATATATACATGAAATGATAAAAAGTTTTTGGAAAATAAGCATCTTCATAGTGTATATGAAGTAGCAATAGTAAGTATACCGTATGAAAAAAACGAAAACCTTGTGAAAGTAAGTAAGTATATTTGTATAACATATAGAAATCTTTGGAAAAATAGATACTTGTACGTACAAAATAGTGAAAATTGAAGGTAGTTAAGTATATCGTACATTATATAGAAATTTTGGTAAAATAGGTAGTTATACGGTATATCATATATGAATTAGTAGAAATTGTTGGCTTGCAGAATAAGTGTCTTGGGTAAGTGGGTGTAATAGTAAAAACATGAGTATAATGAGTGACTAGATGTGGGAATGAGTAGTAGTTAGTACTAGTTATTTGGTTTGCACGAGGTCGAAACTTTTAGTTAGAAAACTTGTAGAGGGGATTAAGTAAACGAGAAATTGGACTATATGGAAACAATATTTTGGCGAAATAAGTAGTTGTTATTTAGTTTTCGAAATCCGGCATATAGTTGGTCAAGGAGGTATGAGAGAGTGAGGGAAAATCTTGTTTTAGTTGTATAAGAGCTTTTAGAGTATCAGGCCAACGTTTACGGGCCTTAGAAAGCGACTTTTGAAAACGAAGGATTGATGATTAAGCAAGGAACGCATGAGGAAAGAGTGGAGTTTGATGTAGATTGCAAGCATAGATTATTCATAGCATAGATGATGTTACATAGTAAAGAGTGTGGCTCAAACAAAGTTATGGTATGCCTAAGGGATAAGTGATACAAACATATTTAGACTAGTGAACTACAATTTAAGTGGTATTACCGAAAACAAATAATGTACGTGTTGATTAAAATTTTAATTCGAAACCCAACTTCTCATGGCGCGAATAACTCTACTTTTGGTAGCATGACAGGACATTTACGTTGTAGGGCGTACCATGTCGTTATCATACTCCATCCGCGTTGTTATTCGAGTCATGTTAGATTACACACACTAGGGCTCGTTATGTTTTCCATGCGGCCAATTATCGTAATTACGTGTGCACCCGTAATTAGTCTAGTTGTCGTATGGTCCAAATAATTTTGCCGTCGTCATGTGTGGGTCGCTAGTGAACACAAATACTTACACACCAAGGGAAAGAAATGAAACTAAGACATTTAAACAGTTTTAATGTTGTAAACATAGCAAGCAACGTGACATGCAAACACATAATGTGAAAAAGGCATTAAGTAAGGTTTTTTTTTTTTTTTAACCGCACGCGTTTTTGGCGTGGGTGTATGGGTTCATGACATAATGGTGTAGACTTGTGCATATGTGGTTACGTTCAGATGTATTAAATCAAGCAAAAGTATGGGCAATTTGATTCTTAATGAAAACGTTCACGCGTGAAAAGAATGTTTTGACTAAGAGTAACAAAAAATTCGAGTTCATTACAAATTTAGTTTATGGGTATGCGAGCGATTTTAGCCTTTCAAGGTTAAGGGTCAAGTTTGATGGTAGAAGAATTTAGTCCGTTGGACGTTAAAGAAAAATGGATTTAATTGAAGTAGGGAAAATTTAGTGTAAAAGTTTTATCGAAGATGGTCGTTTGATTTATGAAAATCCATTTTATTAAGCGAGGAAAATAGTTTATCAACAATTTTAGTTTGGCGTTGATGATTATTTTGACTCGTGCTACGATTTCAAGAGAAAAGGTTTTGGGATTATAAAAAAAAAGCAGGTTATTTGATTTTGCTCACAAGTCTTGTTTGCTAAAGAAAAATTTATTTTAATTAACACTTTTACCATTTAAAATCTCGTTTGTCATACCGACTTAACACACATTTGTTAGTGGTTTGAAGGTTGAAAGTGAGGATTTTATAGAAAAATAGGCATCCTCTTAGGAATAGTAGGAAGAATTTTGTTCAAAAATTTGAAAAAGGTTGTACGCGAGGAGAAAAGGGTTTTGCGATGTTAGAATTTTGTCGATAAATTATGATTATAACCTAAGATAACGATGATATTTCATAACTAATAAAAGGAAATTTCACATCTGAATAATTTCTTGAAAACATTACATAAGGAAATTCTCATTTTTTTTATAAAAAAAAAAGAAAAAAAAAATCAATCTTCTTTAGTGTGGTGAGTGGGTTTTCCAGCATCGTAGATCACCAAGGCAAGTCTTGGGCATTGGTTGCATTCATGGGTTGGGTTGTTGCACTCGGAGCGTAGCCATCCATTGTTTTTAGTGAATGAGGTGGTACTAGTAGGTTGTTCGGGTCGTGGTTTAGCGGTGCGACGACATGTTTTGGCTAAATGACCATATGTACCACAGTTGGTGCATATGTGGCATGGTGAGGATGTGGGATGATGAAATTTGCAACTGTTGCATTTCGGAAAGGTTCCATGGTATCGCTTTTTGTTATGTTTTGGTGTTGTAGGAGTTGTCGAAGTGTGGTTTCGTTTGAGGTTTTTGCGTTTTCGGCCACCCTTTTTCGTTTGTTTGGTAAGGGTTTGGGTAGGAGATTTAGTATCTACATGGGTTGTGCTGTCATGGATGGTATCGCCGGGGTTTGGAATCGGGTTTGTTGGTGTTTCTAGGTTAGGGAGAATCTTGACTAGTTCTTGGGCAATAAGACTCGCCAGTTGGTTGAGGTCGATGTTGTTGAGATGGGAAGACATCTACGAGGATTACGCATAAGAAATTTGCATAAGTGTTTGTAAATAATACGTCGTTTGAATTTATAAATTAAGTTACTAGCATTTTGGTTAACATTGAAAAGCTTGTGGGTTGGATAGATGTAAACTTAAGATAAACAGAATACATAAGCTCAAATTGTTCTCATAGATTTAGTATGCAAGTTCAAGTTACACGTATAGGACGCAAGTTTCACATTGTTCATATAGCGTAAAACATAAGTATGAGCAAGTATAGCGCACTTAGTTAACATAGAGGAGTTTTGATTAATGTTGGTTTGCGATTATTAGTATTGTTTGGAGGTTGCTAGAGTGCTTGAGATACGAGTCTTGAGAGCCTTTGCGAGTAGAAAAAAAAATTAAATCGAATATATGTAGTGAAAACATAGCATGAAAACAACATTGAAAATAATATTAACATAAAATGAGGGGCTTGTTTTAAGCAAGCCATTGGAGTGTTCCGGAACGGAACTAAGACTAACCAAAGTGGTTCGAATTTACCTTTGAGTTTGAAACATGCTTTGGCTTAATAGGTGGAAATACTCTCCCCGAACCTGCGGTTAACGGTATTCACCCTTCCAGTTACTACATGTTTCTTGTCATTAGTAAATTTGAGACTTTAGCGAGATTAAAAAAAAAATTATCAAGGATTGAAACTAGTCGCTAAGTTGTGGATTTCACTCCTATCTTAGCGAGGTCGTTTCTTTGAGTGTGGTTTGTACACTTTGTCCAATGTGGTAAGAAAATTAATTCCAACCTTCAATTGGTAAGTGTCCACTAGAAAGAGAATTGTGAAATTTCCACCAAGGTGAGGATATCACTCCTATCTTGGTGTAGTTTCAAAACACAAAGATTTTACGCGGATTGAAAGTTATCACCAAAGTGAGGGTTTCACGCCTATTTCGGTGATTTCCTTTCGTTTGTGTTATACGAGCGTCTTCGAGTGTAGAGTAATCCACAAATAGGAAGGTAAATTTTTTAAGAGCAAAAGAATAAGGTAGAAGCAAGATAGGGAGAACAAGTTTATTAAGCATGATAAAAGGAATGGTCAAAATGGTTCTTAACTATAGTCTAGGTCAAACATGGCAATTTTTCCTAATTCCCTATAGTCATGGCTCTGATACCAATCTGTCACACCCCAACCGATGGCGGAATCATCGAGGTGAGACTTAGTGGTAGATTGTTCAAAGACTTCATGACACTAGAATTCGTGACAATATAATTTAAGGATAAAAATTTCATTCATAGCATAATCATTGTCTAACAAAATACAAATTGTTTCATGAAAAGGAAAGTACAACATCAAAACATAGAATTTAAACTAGCTGCGAGTTTCTAGTCCATTCCTAATTAGTTTTCTTGATAAACCTGCATTAAACATTTCCTGCAACATGTATAAAATATCCGTCAACACATAAAGCATTGGTGAGCATACTAGTTTTGAGATTAAGTACATAGTATAAGAAAGTCTACTCGAATCATCATGTTATAGGCATATGCACGTAGAACCATACAAACGGCAACAACACTTGATAACACAAAAGACTTTAAACTTATCATGACCCATAAAGGGGGCGGCGTGTCAACCTATAGCGCTATACATGTAAGGTGGGTTGTTGGCTAATCGTACATTTGTATGTAAGACTTATAATTCTAGCATGGCATAGCATAATAGCATTTAGATTGAGCATAATAGTTTTAAGAGTATGAAATTGTTTAAGTTTTGATAGTGATACATGTTGAGCCCCAAAGAATAAAGAATAAAAGGGGGACAAGTATGAACTCACCTTAGGGTGCGTTAATAAGATTCTCAAAGCGGGTCTTGGAGAAATGAAGACTTTAGCTCCGAATAACTAGAATTAGAGAGGAAAGTGTTTTAGGTTCAAGAGTTGGATTATTAAATTCAAGAGAGTCAAGCAAGCCTTTTAGGCGAACCAAAACACAAACCACCATAAAGGTGATTCGGATGGTCATGAGAGTCAAGTAGTGCCATTAAGGCTAACCAAAACACAAACCACCATAAAGGTGATTCGGATGGTCAAGAGAGTCAAGCATTGGTAAGGTAGGGATGTATCCACAAACCTTTCCGAGTTATTAGATTAGTAGAGTTTATATAATTTAGTATTTATATAATATAACTTAGGAAGTAGGGTATGGTGACTTAGTTTGGATGAGCCTTGGCCTTCCTTTTGTCAACCATGAACCATAACACAAGTCCCTCCATCATTGAGTTGTTGGTGAACTTGGTTGGTATTATTAACAACCTAGTGCATAAAAGATAATAGAATGTGACCACATTTGAGGCCTCAAATTGGTGCCCTACTCATGTTTATTTGCCATGGCAAATAGGAGAGAGGTCCTAGAGGTTTCCTCAAAGGGTTTGAAGAAAAGAAGAGTGAAGAAAGTAGAAGAGAGGTTGAAGGTGAAGTGAGAAACTCACTTATTCTTGAGAGAATTCTTGAGAGGTTTGGAGATTTAGAGAGGATTTAGGATTGAGCAAGTGTTAGAATGGGTAGGGAGTGGTATATTTATAGTTGAGTTAAGGTGGTTGGGTATTAAATGGAGTTATTAGGGTGGTTAGAAGGAGATTAGGTGGGAGATATCTTTAAAGTAATAATAATAATAATAATAATAATAATAATAATAATAACGAACGGCAAAAAAAAAAAAAATGTTGTTGCCTTCGATTGTCAAAGAAACAAAAAAAATAATAATAATAATAAAACAAACAAACGATGATGTTGTAAGTTGTTGTTGTTATGTTGGAGATAAACATAAGTTGTTTTCTTTTTTTCTTTTTTTTTTAACTAAAAGTTTTATTATAATAAGTATGTATATATAAATAAGTAAATATACATATATTAAGATCTTAACTAAATGAGTTTCTTGTTATAGCGCATAAATTGAATAGGATAAATTTTTTTATTGACGGTTTGACGCGAATTGGTAGGAGTAACATAAAAGAAACGAATAAAGACGAACTTGGAATTTGTTATGTATAGAATATAAAATACAAGAAAATTATAAATCACGCGACGTTACATATAGTTTGCGTCACGTAGAATTTATAGAATAAATGAAATAGATTAAGATTAAATGTAATTGACAAAATACTTTTCCATTGATCATAGGCTCGGGTTTACAAGGGTATAAAATGACAAGTTACAAGAATACGAGGACTAGAATGGAAAATACGAAAAATACGAATGTTACAGTGCTGTTGGTTCAACAGACCTTTGTTCTTCAGATCTTGATCAGCACTTGTTCTTTATCAGACTTTTGCTCTTCAGACTTTCTTCATCAGACCTTTCATCAGCAGCAGTTGTCTTGTATCAGTTGTTTAAGCATCAGCAGTTTGGAGTCAGCAGTTCTTTGGAGGAAGCTTTCTTGTAAACTCTGTTATTTATTCTGGATCAACACTTAGTGTATTTTGGCTTTCAATCATCTGTTCTTTTCCAGGTCAGCAGACCCAACACAATTTTAGTTTGGGTTTGAGTTTTAAAATCCGATTTTAGTGTGGCAAACTGCCATACGCTACGAATAATAGGGTTTTTGTTGGGTTTTTTGGAAAACCATAGCTTGCGTTTGGGTTTTTTTTTCTGATTTGGGCCTACCAGTGTTTTAAAAATCCATATATGGTTTTAAAAATCCAGCTATGGTTTTTCAGTGTCATTGCTCGAATTCATCTATGGCCTACCAGTGTTTACAAAATCCAATTTGGGTGGGATAATATTTTTTTTTATTTATTTTAGTTTTAATAGTGTTTATAGTACTGAAAGTTGGAATAATAGTTTTTATAGTACTGTAAGTTTGAATATGCTTTGAGTTAGAATTCAGTATATAGGGTTTTAATTATAATAAACGGTATTTGCAGTTTTTAGTTTTGATAGTGTTTCTTGGATTTTGTTGAAAGTATTATATGTTGTTTGAAAAGTGTTCATATGTTTGTGTTTTGTTTATAATGTTGAAAGTGTTTATATGTTGATTTTAATTGTGATTCATATGTTTGTGTTTTGTTTATAATGTTGAAAGTGTTTATATGTTGATTTTAATTGTGATTCAAAATACAATTTGGGTGGGATAATAGTGTTTCTTGGATTTTGTTGAAAGTGTTATATGTTGCATATTACTTGTTCTATTCTGTTGTAAAACACTATTCTCTTTTAAAACACTATAAATGGGTTATGCTGTTTGCGTGGTACTGTTACATCTTGTTGGTATGATTTAGAAACACTACTTGTTCTATTTTGTTTTAAAAAACTATAGATGGATTATAGTTGTTTGAATCTTGTTGTTGCATCTTACTTGTTCTACTATGCTGTAAAACACTATTGTTTTCGTTCGTTGATAAAATTATGTAAAAAACTAGTTATTATTAACTGTTAAACAGACTGCTGATGTGGAATGATTATTATTTTTATGTGTGTACAGGAGGAGTTTGATGGGCCGGTCAGGGTGAGGATAAAACACTTTGAGGAAAACTTGGTATCGTATTTGAAAGGGCGGAGAACAATACGATCATTGGGTTCGATCTAATTTTCATGCCCATTCTACAATCGAACCATTTTACCTAATGTGTTTTAACCTCATGACGCATGACACACTTGTGATTGATAACATGAGCCTAATGGACAGTTTCAATATTACCAGTTACCGGATGATACAAGGAGAGAAATGGAAAAGACCGCGTTTGTTCGAATCAGTTAAAGATTGGGGCCGTCAATGGCAAAAAAGTGACTTTACTTTTGTGATTTGGAAAAATATTTGTTTCTTTATGTTTTGGATTGTGTCTAGGATATGTTATGGATGATGGTACATTGTGTTTTTTGGATATTTGATATGTCACTATTATGTTGGTACTTTTTCTTATATTTGTTCTACATAACATGTTAAAACATTACTTATTACTACATAACATGTTAAAACACTACTTATTACTACATAACATGTTAAAACACTACTTATTACTACGTGTTAACAAAAACACAACATTTAGAAAATCTTGTTTTTGGTATGAATAATTCGATTATTATAAGAAGATGAAGATTAAATCTCTGATTATTATAGAAGATACCGAGATCATGTAGGAACTAAGAAGATGTTATGAATCAAGTTGAAAAGAAAGATTAATTAGTTATTTAAGTATAATAAATCTCCAAAATCACTAGAGGAAGTTGCTAAAAAAGTGGGATTGATATAATTAATAAAATGGTTAAAAAGTCTAAAATGCCCATCATCTCAAGTTTTAATCAGATTTAATCCAACGGTTGAAAACACTACCTACACTTCCTACACAAAACAATTTCCCTACCGGATATATATATAGCCTAGCAAGGGACTGGAAAATACAAACACCAATCAAAAAGAGAACACAAACATATTACAACACATCCGAAATAGAAAAATCGGTCCACTTGTTCGAGTCAATCTGTTGCTTCGATATATTCGCAATCCACAAAAACGACTCCTCCTTGATTTCTTCCACAGTCCTTTGAACCGGAATAAAGACACCATCGAAAACCATTTTATTCCTAGCCTTCCAAATATTCCAAACCGTGGCCAACAGAACCGTAAAAACCAATTTCTTCCAGTTTTTACAACCTGGGCTGTCGAGGATGTAACGATACAAATTATTTAAGCTCACACAATTAAGAGGCCAAGGAATGCGCATCCAAACCAAGATGTTCCATCAAATGGAACGGGCAAACAAGCATTCGACGAATAAATGATCTGGAGTCTCGTTTCTAATCCCGCATCTATTGCAAGTATCATCGATCAATTGAATACCTCTGCGAAACAGTTCAGTATTAGACGCAACCCTCCCCATCTTCGCTCTCTACAAAAGAAGATTACTTTTCATATGCGCCTACGAATTCCACCAGAAGCTTGGTTCAATCTCTTGACCCATTCCAGCAGCTATAATATCGGATCTCACAACTTTAGTGGCGAAGTTTAACCCCAAGTCATTGACCCACAGCCAACGATCAGCCTCCTGTCCAATATCACAACTATGCAGTCGATTAATAGGACTCAGATAATCGGCCAGCTCTTGAATAGTTCTCGGCTCCCTTTTCCATTCCCATTCCCATTTCCAATCAACTCCACCATTTATCCTGCTATAATTCTGCACTATGAAAGCATTTTTATATTTGGTAATTTTAAACAAACCAGGGAACTCCTCAGTAAGAGTATATTGTCCGGCCCACACGTCAGTCCAAAACATCGTTTTATCGCCAACCCCAACCCATACTGAAAGTTTATCCCCCACGTTGATGCCAACCAGGGAAGAACCTCACCCATAGACCCGACATCTTTCCAAGCACCAATTATAGTTTTTTTTCACAGGTATTAAGCCACGGTTCTGCTGTGAGCCATGAATGGCACGAATGGTTCTGACCCATAATTGGTTCGGATTGTGTTTAAAGCGCCACCACCATTTCGAAACCATTGCAAGGTTAAAATCTTCAACACCGCCAATACCGAGACCCCCAACTTTCTTAGGGAGGATCAACTTCTACCATTTAACCCATCGGAGTTTTTGACCGCTTCCCGTTTTGCCCCACACAAAATCACGTCGCAGCCCTTCGATCTTCTTTATCACACCTTTAGGCGCCGGATAAAACGACATATAGTAAGATGGAATACTACCGAGTAATGACTTGGCATGGGTAACTCTACCCGCAAAGGTAAGAGCCGCGCCTTCCAAGAAGATAGTTTAGCTTTGATTTTCGAAATAACCGGCTCCCAAATGGAAGTGAATGGTTGTAAATGATTCCAAAACTCACAAGTATTATTTCCGTTCATATATGAATTGCTTAGTTGAAAAACTGTTTAAAGCATAACTTCATATGTGATTGTTTTAATAACATGACAGATTGATAGTACAAATTATTATATATATTAATTCATAACATGCTAAACAATAGTGATCTTTAATTCATAACATGCTAAACAATAGTAATCTTTACGGTTTTGAATTTTGACCACAAGGTTTTCATGTTTACAAAAGGCACATGGATTCCAAATTTACTAAATTGCCCTTGACTCAATCTTACAAAAACCAGCCTTCCTCGATGACATCCACCTTCCTTTCTTCTAGAGAACATATCCGGACAGTGTACGCCACAAGAAACTGGTTTTCTGCCAGCCTACCACGAACGCTAAAAGATTTTGCAGCTGCAATGCAATTCGAATTACTTGACACCATCGCCATCGTACCGCGCTGCGGGTCAGATATGTTATAACGAGTATCACTATCGTAACAAAGCAAACATAAACCGACTGAATTCCCACCGCGACTTTCAAACATGTCGGGTCGAATATAATACATTTTCATTTGACGAAAATTCGATAGGTTGTACGTTGCTGCGATGCGCATAGCGCGGCGGGTATATACCGGTTGTAATTATTTTGCGACTTCGGCATGAGTAATGCTCTTTTTTTATAGCTTAAATATTTTGATACAGCTTACGTCGAGTCGTCGACCTCTGGTACCCCCGAATATTTTTATAGCTTCTAAATGATAAATATTGACGGGCCTAATAAATTGGATATTCCATAAGCCCGTATTAATATTTCCATGTAACATGATGGCAGATGGCGTAGTCATTCAACATTTCAACCCCCATTTTTATATAGGCCAAAATTTAATTTGCAAACAAATGTTTTAAAATATAAGTAAAACTAGTTTATTTCCGGAGAATTCCGGGATAGAAAAATTTAATATGAAATGACAAAATGTGTGTACAATAAAATGAATAAACCGTTTTTTCATTTTTTTTTTGTACAAGATCAACACTCGATAACTCATAAAGCCTACTTCTAGTTCTACGTGTGCACCTCTTGCTCGAGTTAAGTCTCGTGCCTAGACATAATTCCATAATTAATAAATTAACTGAATACATTGTGTATTTTTCCTGTATGAACAAAAACCCACTGGGATGATGACCTCATTGAATGTCATGTCAGAAAAATAGGCTTTCTTTTATTGGGTAAGACCACCTCTACTACGCCCATACGGTGTCCGTTCGAGATGATGTGGAGGTCATCCGTAATTGCCGGTGCGTTAAAGCATATCTGTATCATATGGAAAGTCCGTCTGCAAGGGCCAAGAAAAGATTGGTTCTTGTGCCTTTACTTTCATATATACACTAGCAGGGAACCCGTGCGTTGCAGCGGAGTATAAGGTGTATGTTTGTGTGTGTGTGTAAGCACCTGTGCTTCGTAGTGGGGTAATTTTTTAAAGTCTACAAGGAGACATTATAACATGCTACATTATATATATATATATATATATATATATATATATATATATATATATATATATATATATCATATGCAATTTAACCTATACACCGGTAAAAAATGGAAGTAACGGTTTGACTCATTAACAACTATTATTATCCTAATAGTCTCACTCAATATGTTAAAAGTGCCAAATCAAGAGAGATTGCCGAGGAGAAGAAAACTTTATAAGATCCACATTAAGATGAGGTTGGAACGACTCATATGTAATCACCTGCAAAGAAGCATACCCATAACTTTTTTACATGTTAAAAGCAATGCAATAAAACTGCTAATCAAGTGTACCATAAATTTCTATTAGTGGCATCAAAAAGTGAAATTGAAAGTTAGCTTAGTTGAAAATATTCCACATAAGACCTCCCAACCTGAGAACTTTATAGACGTGCACAGATCATTTTTTTCTATGAACCGGACCAGTTCCAAACCGGTTTGTGTTTGTTGCCGGTTCGTGTCTGAATCGATTTCGGTTTGGTTCGATCCCGGTTTTGCCGGTTTGAAAGACCAGTTTCGGTTCGATTTGGGTCCGTGAATCAATTCATGCACACACTTTTTTTTATGAAAATGCATCACAATTATTTTTGTTACGTAAAGATCGACTTTTATTGATTCTTACAATCTTTTTTAGGTATATAAGTATACATTTGTATGTGTAGAAACATTTTTATATAATTTTGCTATATATAATTTTTTATAAAAAATTGCAATTTTTAATAGAATGTAGTAATTACTTAATTTTGTTTGATACTGTCCTCAAATGCTTTATAATATAATATAGATTATAGATATAGATTATAGATATAGATTAATGGTAATTGAAGGTTATGATAAAAGAATACGTGCAAAGTAGGTTTTGCATGAAGGGTAGAAAAGGGAAAAAATTACATGACATTTAGGATTTAAACATGAGACTTTTTCTATGTCATCTTAAAATGACATTTGTAGACATCTCTCCTCCTTTATAATGTAGTATAGATATATAAAATATCTTATATAAAATTGCAATTTTTTTAATAAAATGTAGTAATTGCTTAATTTTGTTTGATACTCTTCTCAAATGCCTTATAATATAATATAGATTATAGATATAGATTAATGATAATTGAATGTTATGATAAAAGAATGTATACAAGTAGGTTTTGCATGAAGGGTAGAAACAAAAAAAAATTACATGACATTTGGGTTTTAAGAATGAGACTTTTCCTATGTCATTTTCAAATTCATGTAAAATGACATTTGTAGACATTTCTCCTCCTTTATAATGTAGTATAGATAAATAATAATAATAATAAATATGTAACACATATATTTATGTTTTCCCACCCACCACTACGTCAAAATTTCTAAAAACAACTTCGACCCCAGTTGTTCCAAATGATTATGATTGAACAAAAACTAAATTGGATTCATTCTAAACTTCGGATCTGATTCCCAAATAACATTCTATTTCTTGAGTCTAATTACTATATAATAATATATGTGATTTTATAAACACAGACTTTAAAAAACCTTGAAGTTTTGATTGATAATATAATAATTTAAGATGCTTTCAAAATTTAATAAATGACTTTATGAATATTGTTTTAAAAACATTTGCCTTCGAAAAAATTGATAACTTTTATATAAAAGGTATTTAACCTTATTAATTATTTCTTTAACATGAAATAATGATTTGCATAAATAGTAAGGTGTAGACAACCTTTAGAGCTTTTTTACATTCATAGCAATATGTATTCAACCATTTCATTCAATATCATAAAAAATGTACAAGTTGCTTATGCAAATAGGAGTATTATAGGAAGAAATGACATCTTGGATGTGAAGCAAATAACTCTTCATATGTCATCTTAACTTTAGATGATTTAGACATATTTGCCCATGTCTCCTCCTTTATGATGTAGTATAGATTATCTTTATTCTTTCTCAACAAATACTTAAAAAGGATTTCAATTAAATTACTCCATCTCACTCCATTTAATATATTCACAACTCAATATATGAAATTTAATTTTTATTATTTTTTTTCAACTGATCCATTATATTCACCTGATATATAATTAAAACAAAAAAACTAGATTATGTTTATTATTAATATGTTTTTCCTTTAAATCTAGTTTATTTTTATGTAATGTAATTTCTATATTTTTAATATCTACTTTACTATTTTTATGTAATACATTTTAATAATTATACTATATTAAGCAAATGTATTTGAATAATGATTTTATTATTATTTTATTCTTTTTGTTATGTTAAATACATATTTTTACAAAGACTTTCAACATGTTTATTAGTAGTGTGGTGGACTACTGGTGGTTGTGTTGGTTGGTTTATAGGGTGAATACCCAAGTTCAATTCTTGCAACAATCCATCTTTTTGCCTTTTTTTCCTTGCATTTTTTACAACTACTACTTTTTGTTATGTTAAATACATATTGTTTCAAATACTTTCAATATGTTTATTAGTGGTGTGGTGGTTGTGTTGGTTGGTTTATAGGGTGAATACTCAGGTTCGATTCTTGCAACCATACCTCTTTTTGCCTTTTTTTCCTTGCATTTTTTACATTAACTACTACTATTATTGCTCCGTTATATATAAATACTGTCTTTTAAAACAAATACAAAAAGCGCGCAACGCGCGTATGTTTATACACCTAGTTTAAGTAATTAAACTAAAAAACATATAAGTGATGACATGAAAAATGTAAGGATATGAAATGATGTTTATATAGTTGGAGGTAAAATTAAGGGTTTTTTAAGGATTTTAAGGTTATGACGTGGTAGCTAAGGGCGTCCAAGGGCATTAAAGATAGTCTTAGTATCAAACAGACTCCGTTTGAACTCATTCAAGCGGCATTGAAACCATCTCATCGAAACCTACGATCTTAGTTTTTAGGTTTTTGCTTTTTTTGGATTTCTAGCTTGTAGTTTTAGAATTTACGTTATATCATTGTGTCTTTTATGTATCATTGTGTCTTTTTCTTATTTTCATCATTTTTTAACACAAGACAAGAGTTGTGTAAACGTTGTGTAACATGTCATGTCACACTTAACACCACGAATGTTAAATGTTACACCTCATGACCAAAGGATTGGCTCTAAGACACCTAAATTAAATTAATTAATTCATTTCTTTAATTCATAATTTGTTTAAATTCAGTTATCTTTCCCACCTTTTACGCCCTAAATTCAGAATTTCTTCGTTTAGTCCACTAATTTCTCACATACACGTTAATTTCATTACAATGTCTACACGAGTATCTCATGGTTAAACCGAAATAAATGGATCATGTTCATATTTTAGCTAAAATATTTCTCTTTTTCATATTTTCCTAAGCAAAAAAAAATCTGCAGAAAATACATTATCCAATCCAGTAAGTTCTTGAAATAGGGTTGTTTTAATTGATTACTTTCTTAATTGGTTTGTTTATATAAAAAAAATGGTTTTTTATATCTTGTTTTGCATCATATATTTGAAAGAATTAACCCATAAAATCGAAACTTGATGGAGTTCTTGATCAAAAGTCATGGACTAGTTGTAATATCTATTTAGAATGTGAACTTTTTTTTTAGGGAACATTAATTTCACAAGAACAATTTTAAGTACATTTTGTTTGATTACATAGAATCAACAAAACATGTCAAACACACCTTGTTCTATACGACCGGACCATCCAGTAAAGCGTAAGCGCGGTCGTCCAAGGAAGGATGAGAGCATGGCAAGAAACGAAAAGAGGCAGCCACAAACATCCATACCACCATCACAACCACCGCCAACGATCGCCATGAACCCAATTGGTAACAACCATAATATGGTGGGACAAGTAGTTACCGGTGTGATAGATGGTGTCTTTGATGCAGGATATCTTATTTCTATCCGTATAGGGCCTAACAACACCATCCTTCGGGGTCTTGTGTTTAAACAAGGGCATTATTGTCCAATCACACCCGCGAATGACGTCACGCCACACCTAAAGATGTGTAGTAGAGAAAGGTTTCAAATTCCTCAAGTTGCATGCATGAAACAACCATCACAAGTAGCCATGCACGTAACCATGCAAAATTACCAAACTACCCCTATGGTGGCCGGAGGAAGTGGTAATTCGGCGAGTTTGAGGATTGTGGAACAAGATGAGCTTATGCGGGGTTTTGAGGTATCCAATATGGTAGAAGGGCAGGTGAAGAATGATGAGTGTGGCCATGGGTTGAAAAATGATCACTTGTTGTCCGATTATGATCTAATGGCTGAGAGTTTGCCAAGAAATGTTGTAAACCACCCGCGACTTCCTTGCGATGAACGTAATGTTCAAGATGTTAATCAAGAGTGTGTAACTAAAGAAACCGATGAGCGAAAACAAGGAGATAATGAGGTGTTTGTAACTCACGTAGAGAGGGGTATGGAAGTGTCTCCATCATTTGAGAAAGATGAAAGTGAAAAACAAGAAGGTATGTAACCACAAATTCACAATAGTCTCTTTGTGTTAATATTTGGGTGTTAATTACTACACGTACTGACATACACCCTGAAAGGATTGTTACTAAATTTATATCCAGCTCTCTGCCTTGTCACATTAGCTATTCTATCTACTATATATATTGTCCTAGTACAAGAGAATCCCTAAAATTAGTCACATCACTAGGTGTCATTAGGTAAGCTTTTATGACAAGAACCGTGTTTGGGACAAAAATAAATTTGCTTTTTGTCTCAAACACATGGTTCTTGTCATAAAAGCTTAAAAATTGTTTGTAAAAAAAAAAATAAACCAAACCGATTCTTATGAATTGAAATTTTACTTCTAATATGATAAGTTCTTACAGGTGAAGTAAGCAAGATTGATGTTAATCAAGATCCAAGTCAAGCGGTTGATTTGATGGCAAACGATCTTACTTCAAAACAAGATTGATATTTTGTAATGTTTCATTTATTTATACGAATAAAGGATGAAAAATGTATCTTCTGTCATGTAATTAATTAATAGTGTTTTGAGGAATTTTATCTGAATAAAAACTTTGAAGTTTCGACACAATTGATTACAAAGAACTATAAGAGACGAATTGTGGTATAATCATCATTAGAGCATCCGCAACACAATCACCTTTTAAGTGTTGGAGATTTGATGAGACAAGATTGGTTAGGTACCCTAGGTCTCGTTTGGTTTGTGGAATTCAATGGAATTGAAATTAGAGAACATTACCACTCTATTTCAGAGTTTCATTAAAGGATGAAATAGAAAGAACTGGGAAGGAAGTGAGGAAAAAAATGTGTTTCGGAGTTTTTTATAGGAGAGAAAGGGAGGGAATGAGAGGGATAATAAAGAGGTTTTAGGGTAATTTTCAATCTTTCCAATTTGGAAGGAATTGGAGAGAAAGGAAGAGGAGAGGGATCCTTTCTCTTCCATCCTTTAATGAAACTCTGGAACAGAGTGTACATCTAAAGCTGTGTTTTTTTAAAGGCTTAGTTCAATGGAAATCCTTGTACAATCATAACCTAGCGGTCCCAAGTTCGAATCCCCACCTACACACTGGTGTCCTCCTTGCCTAAGCTCAAACTGTCACGGGGAATTTTTTTGTGGTGTGCATGGATTGAACATGTGACCTACCCCTAGGATGAGAACCCTCTAAGGAAAAACCCACCCTACCTCAAAGTTAAACCAGCTGGGCTGGAGATCATTGACAGCTAAAACCGTGTTTGATTAGTCAATAAATGATTTGGAATTGGAAAACATTCACTCATTAAATAGAATCAACTTTCCTTCCTACCGCTAATGGAATTTAAAACATTCCATTGGAACGGTTAAACCTTACCAAAAGGCTCCTAGCTTCTTATGCCCAAAAATGGCGAAACGTGATATAAAGTGAAACTGTAATAAGCAAACCCTAAAATCTTAAACCATAATAACACCAAAATTTGTTTTTTTAAGGAACGTTGTGGCAACCACAGTAACACTAGGCGTTGTGGCTAAGGTCGACTAATGGCTCTCCCATATGCGTGAAAACCCGACCACCCGCTCGAATGCACTATAGTGGAATAATCAGTAAAACCTAGTCCCCGTCCGAGTCGAACTCCACCGCAAGGATGGGGCACCAAAAATTGTTTTTTGATGTGAGAAAATTGTCAACGATCAACTCTTCTTTATTTTCTTTCATACATTAAACTTTTGTAAAATTCATCCGATATTCTTCCATGGAATCTCAAAATCAATGTTTTGTTGTTTTCTTCAACGAATGAATCATCTTCAACAAATGGAGAAATTTAAAATCTATAGTTTATTATTATCATTCCGTTTCGTTTAAAATCCAAAATTGATTGTTTTCCATAAATAATCAATGCAGATGTGAACAAAAATCATCTATGAAGGTGCAACTCTTACATTAAAACAAAATAAAGGGACTCGAAACGAAGCGAACCAGAACTTGATGGACAAAAAGAATAAAATCGAACAAGGGACGGATCAGTTCGATGAAATTATGGAACCCATGTCGTAAGCTTGATGAGGTTCATCTTTTATTGTGTAGGTTTCATCTTCGATGATGGTGAGAATTGTGATAGGAAATGAGGAAGAAGGGCACTTACATTTTTTCCAATACCTTTAAAAACATTTTACGAACCAAACAACCCCTTAGCCACTGTAAAATCATAGAGACCTGGTGGAAGGGCCCGACATTTTACTATTGCTTTGGCCCCTAAAATGGTTGGGCCGCCCCTATCTATTTTTCGTATGGTTCTCATTTTCTTCCTAGTCAGTAAGTAATAATACATCCCAATAAGAGTCGATAGATATACACACCATGTTCCTAGCAACAAATTTCGTTAAGTTACACCAATCATCGATTTTATAAGCTAACGTCTGTTAGGTATGGGGTAATGCAATGGATGAGGGAATAGAATGAAAGAGGTAATGAAATGGAGAAGGTAATTGAATGGATCATTACCATTTAATGACTTATTTGGTTGTCTTATGGAAATGAAATAAATTATTACTTTGTGTTGTTTGGTAGGCCGTAAAGACACAGGAATAAAATCAATGATGAGTGGTGGTTGATGGCGGTGATTGATGGTGGTGATATGCGGCGAAGGTGGGTGCCACCGGCGGTGGTTGGTGGTGGCGACGATGGGGACAGCCATGGTGGGTGGCGGTGGTGGGTGGCGGCGACGGTGGTGGGTGGCGGCGACAGTGGTGGGTGGTGATGGCTGCGGCGGTGGGCAGTGGCGACAACGATGGGTGGGTGATGGTGGTGGTGGAGGTGGTGGGTGGTGACCGCGGTGTTGTGTTGTGTTGTGTTGTTAATGAAAGGTGTAATTGCATTGAATTGGATTTCATCTTCATACATGCTAAAAAGTAACTAAAAACCTTTGAAGATTCCTAAATACGTAGTTAATTGCATACATGCTAAACACCTATCGACATATTTAGTTGTATTCATTATTGGCAGCAATTATTATGTTTTGGAGTCTTGATACATACTGATACCAAGGTGAACACGATATCAAGTTGTGTGAACTTCATCATGTAACATTTGTTTGAGTTCACATGTAAATTGCATCCAAACTCTACCAAATATCAGTTTTATTTCTTCAAAATCGTACTACCAAGTCTTCCACTTGCACGATTATCTACTCTCTTTTTAGACTTCCATTATGTTTTACCTTCCAACTCAAGACACCAACACCAAAATTTCCCTTGCCCAAATGATTTAAGAACTCACAAATATAATATTTTTACAATCTCCAACTCATATTTTTCTAAGCGAACACGACAAATCAACAATAGTCAATTCCATATCCATATCCATATCATGAGTCGAATACTTGGCTTAATGCCCCTTCCAAATGTTGTGACACATAGATAATAACTCTTCCCCGTTGCATTCAAACACACAATAACAAATCAAGTTGACACTCTACTAGTCTTCTTGCCATTTTGATGCTACATGGACTACACCCGAATATTCAAAAGCAAACAAGTCATCGATTGAGACCTTTTCATTTTCCGCATATACTACCATAGGCATAAGCCAAGAAAGTCCACCCATGCAACAAACAATATGTATCCTTAATCATCAAACATACTTGTGAATTTGGCTCTCTCGATCTTCTCATGACGAATAATGATCTCTTCACCATCTACGACAAATCGTACAAGATAACATCATTCAACATAACTTAATACTCACTATAATTTCAGTTACGACTCTAAACTTTTCCTAACTTTTTTTTAACGGCAAATTTTGTTACACCTTAATTTCACCTCACCTTCCACTTACAAGAATTTAAACTCACAACCTTACATTTGTAAGGAGGAACACATGCCACTAGACCAAGAGGTCATATCGGTAAACTTTTCCTAAATTGATGCAACATCAATAGCTTAAAATACATGTGAATGCATTAATACTTAGGCAGCGTTTGATATGCAGGAATGAGAGGCGGAATAAAATTGAGCATTACAATGGAATGAAAAAAACAGGTGTTCGGTTGGCCAAGGTAATGGAATCATCCATTACCTCCTCCATTCCCTCTAAAAATCCCAAAATTCATTCCATCCATCCTCCTTCTTTAAATTCAATCCATTCTCTCTATCACCCTCTATCACCATCAACTACCACCACCACCCACCTCTACCACCACCATCACTTGACGCCACCAACGACCACTGCTATTTCCAACCACCGTCACCACCACCAACCATCGACCGCCACCTCACTCTCCGTCACTGAAAACCACCACCCACCATCAAGCACCGATCAGCACCACTGACACTCTCCGTCACCGACCACCGCCACCCACTGATACCGCCACCCGTCGACCATCACCACCGTCACCGCTACTATCACCACCAAACATCGCCACTCACCCACCACCGCCACTCCCCGTCGTCGTTGCCGCCACTGACCACCACTACCACCACCATCGTCGTAACTACCACCGACCAACACCTCCACCACGCCATCAGTCACCGTCGCCGGCACCACTTTCAGCCATCGCCGCCACCACTCTCTACCGCCGATTTTATTTCTTTGTCTTTTCCTTCTACCAAACAATACGAAGTAATGATTCATTCCATTTTTACGTGGTAACCAAACAAGACCATGGAATAATAATCATTCATTTCATTTTTTTGTCCATTCCATTACCTCGTTATTTCATTCCCTCGTACCAAAGAGACTCTTAATCATTCCATTGCAATAAAAAAAACAAGGGTATCATTTGATACAAAACAAAACTCTAAGGACTAAAACACAACACAACAAACTTATACCCACCAGACATTAATCCAACAAAAGCCTATGTGGCAAAACCCTTTGTTCTTATTGGTCCACGTCATCCATTAGGTGTTGTACTCTATGCTTGCGTACACAAAAACAACATTAAAGTCCTTCAAACACTTGTACTTTATGCCTCTCCAGTTGTACATCTCTCTCTCTATATATTTATCACACATATTAATTTCTCTCTCTAGACTCTTCTTCTGGGTCCTCCTGTTTTCATATCTCCGAAGTTGTGTCACCTCTTAATCTGATCGTTATTCTTATTCTTATATATATAAAAAGAAATTAGGGTTAGGGTTTTGTTGATTGCAGAATAATAATAATAATAATAATAATAATAAGAAGAAGAAGAAGAAGAATGGCACAAGTTGTGGAAGAATGGTACAAACAGATGCCTGTTATCACTCGTTCTTATCTCACTGCTGCTGTTATCACCACTGTTGGTTGCTCCCTTGAGGTATATTCCCTAATACTTTATTATTATTCTTATTATTATTTGATATTTAGGGGTTTTAGAGTATTTGATTGTTAGGTATTGGTTCTAATTAGGCTGAGAGCTAAATATGTCTTATATGTTTGTTATCCAGTAGTTTTCCTAATAAAATGATGGGTAGAGATTATTATTATTATTATTATTATTATAGAGATTATTATTATTATTATTATTATTATTATTATTATTATTATTATTATTATTATTATTATTATTTTGATTTTTTTTTTTTAAGTTAACATTTATTCATTTATTATTTGTCAAAACAAGTTACATTTAGATGGTGGGTAAGCGGGCAACAAGCTGCGCCGCTATCCCCTTTTGAATCACAAAGCCTATCCTGCTAAACTAAGTAGGATTTTTTTGTTCTTTTTGATTTTATAGGTTTTATTAATTATTTAATTTGGTATGGTTGGTTTGATTTATGTGTATGTTCTTTGAGTTTTATGGAATGTGTTGATGGAACAGTAATATAGCTATTGAAGTTGGTTGTTTAATGTGTTTTGGCAGATAATATCACCCTACAATTTGTATCTCAACCCGAGGCTTGTTGTTAAGCAGTACCAAATCTGGCGGCTTATTACTAACTTCCTCTATTTTCGCAAGATGGGTAAGTGATCTTTGTTAAGATTTCAGTTGATGTGTGTTGTTAAGAACAAGATTTTGTTTGGTGAAGCATTGGTACGTGTTTAGCAGAGGTCTTAAGTTCGAATCTAGCTTTTACTTACTTAACCCCTTGAAGGCCACCTGCCCGACTAAGTTGTGCCTTGTGCGGTCCCACCTGTTAGCAGAGTATTGGTGGGACCCTGCGAGTGTTTTCCCTAACTGGTTCCCATTGTTAACAATAAATAAATAAAATAAGAAAACGTTTAATTTGTGAGTTAGGTTACACGTGACGTTCCTCTTGATAGTGAATGTTGATATTGAATAATCAAAATCAGATAATATATTCAAATAAAATAGAGTTTGGAAAATAGCGTCTGAATGTGTTTCTGTTGATAAAGTTGTCACTATCAGACGTTTAAGTGTATGGTAAAGTATGACTAAAGAAATTGATTAGTGATTGACAAAAAATGACATTGTTACAAGAATAATCACTCTAGTTTTCTAACGATGTAATATTTTGGGCTGCAGATTTGGATTTTCTTTTCCACATGTTCTTTCTGGCTCGATACTGCAAGCTTCTAGAAGAAAATTCGTTTAGGGGAAGGACCGCGGATTTCTTTTATATGCTTTTATTCGGTGCAACTGTTTTGACAAGTATTGTTCTTGTTGGAGGGATGATACCTTATGTTTCAGAATCTTTTGCCAAAATCATTTTTCTTAGCAATTCGTTGACGTTTATGATGGTAAGTAATTGTGTTGTATTTGTCGAAGATTTCCTATTTAATGACAACATTAATACATCTTAATTGTTATGTTTTGATCTTTTATATTTCTCAGGTTTATGTATGGAGCAAGCGAAATCCATATATTCATATGAGCTTCTTGGGTCTCTTTACCTTCACTGCCGCTTATCTTCCATGGGTTAGTTTTTGTGACCAGTTCATACCTATAACTAAGAGGTGGTTAAATGGGCTTGGCTGTGCTGAATGGGTTGGGTTGGGTAACAGGTCACGAGTGTTTTTTAGTGTGGATCAGTTGGTTGATCCTAAACACTTTGTCTTTTCCTATTTTTTTAATTTTATTACAGTAATGTGATAAATGATTACAAAAAAACTATTAGTACAACGCTCATCCAAAATTTTGAACAATGTGATTTACATGGTTGCATGCATCAAAGTACGCTTTGGCCAAATTTTGACCGATTTTACCCATTTCATTCTTAGTTTTAATTTTCTATTTGACCTGATTTGTGATCTAAATTAACCCAAATTGGCATATTTATAATTAAATGGATTCAAACTGTCAAGTGTCACCTCTAAATCTCTTTAATCATTACTTCATGTCTCTAATGGCCTAATGATCTTGTTTCCACTACAGGTTTTGTTGGGCTTCTCTGTTCTTGTTGGTGCAAGTGCTTGGGCTGATCTACTTGTAAGCCCCTGAATATCTTATACAAATTAATTCACATCTTTGGGTTTGCTATTTGTCACTCTGTTATTTTCCTTTTCTCCTATTTGGAGACCTTTATGCATGTGCAAACCCTCAGAAAATATAGTGAAAAGATAATAAATTTGTGTATATATTGAGGGCCAGCGTACAAAACCAATTTTAAACAAAGAACCACATAAACACTTATACGCATTTGCTTTAACTGTGTCTGTAACCGACCTCTCTCTCTCTCTCTCTCCCACTATTATCTGTCGTGCACTATGTACAAGTCATTATCTGTTCTAACAATTCGCTACTTAAAACTGCCCCTATATACACACGGTGTCTATTCGTTCTATATGTATTAAAAAGTGTGATGTGACAGGGAATGGTGGCGGGTCATGTTTACTATTTTCTTGAAGATGTGTATCCAAGAATGACCGGTAGACGCCCTTTAAAAACCCCGTCAATTATCAAGTCACTATTTGCTGATGAACCTGTCGTAGTGGCACGTCCTGCAGAAGTGAGATTTGCAGCCCCAGCCATCGATGAAATGAGACGATGATGAGATGCTATGGAGGACTAAATATGTAATATGCATGTTTATGTTCATAAACCTTAAATATGCACATATCATGATATGGGTTACGACATCAGTTATGTAGGATGTTTATGTAAGTGAAGGTGTTGCTAACAACTAGTATAGATTTACATTTTTATGCAACTTTCATCCATCTGCAAAGATTTAACAACTCTTTGGTATATCCAAAAATAATGGTGCAGTTGTCTTGTTCATTTCGCAATTTTTTTTTGTTAAGTCTTGGTTTATTTAACTGATGTTGCGAGCGACAAGAACTTGGCATGAGTGAGGTTTGGAGAAAATATGTTTTTAAGATAAAGAGGGTACGAAGGAATGTGGAAGTACGCTATTCGTATTTTACCTGTACACGCATGTTTGACCCGTACCTGTTTAGAATTGTTCCAAACCAACAAATTGCATATTTAGTTTGTTTTGCGTTCTCGAGTCATGTCAGAGTCACTCCCCTAGTGCAAAGTAACGAATAACGTGTTTACAAAATGAAAGATTGAACTGATCTTTTGGAGTATGTTCACCTGTTTCATCACCAAGGTACATGTCCAAAATTGATGTACATCGAGCTGAAATCACTCGTCGGAGTCACAAGATTAGAGGGGTGATTGATAGTTTAATCTTTGTGTAAGTTGGGAAAAAAAAGTGACCAACTTACAAATGTTAAGCTAATACATAGGACATGTAAACCTGATAATCCAATTTAATACGAGAATGAGTTTTGGTTTATTTGATACGGTTCAATTTTTTATACAGTTCATATGGAGTAGAATCAGTAGATAAAAATAATAAAAAAATCATCTTACTTCCTGCCATAATATATATATGTATGCTCTACGTGTATTAGTAATTTTGGGGGGATTCCAGATAATATAAAATACGGGATTTCACTTTCATGCCACATATTTTATTTGTATATGTGAGTATTTTTGCTAGAAATGTAGGTGGAGAAATGGTAAGAAACATTACAGGTGTTGTTATGCAGCCACACAAGCTTCCTCAATCACTGTCTGCAAATCCTTACTACTTATAGTTTACTCGCCAGAAACAGGATTAAAATTATAAATTTCCGCCCAAACGCATGCGATTTTCGTGTGTTTGTTGATGAAAGAGGAGGAGGGATTGATAATTAGTGTGTTTGTAGTGGGATCATCTATTCGGAGAACAGTTGTTTGTAACTAAACAACAAATGATCAGAACGCTACTAAGCATCCCGTCGATGAAGATTAGCCTGTGGTCATCGTCAAGTTGGTGGGAAGAAATTAATAAATCACAAGATGGAATTTTTTTCACTCTCAGTAGTTTTTATGCCCTTGTATCTGCCATCGCTCTCGTACGTCATCTCTGTATGTATATGTATATGTACATATACAGAATTAGATTCCTAAGAACTGATAAATTAGTAATGATTGTTTTGAGTTTGTCAGATTCAGTTGATTAGAATTGAAATCAGATTGCCCGAATATGGTTGGACGATACAGAAGGTTTTCCACCTCATGAATTTCATTGTATATGGAGGTATAATCTGAACACTTCATCAAACTATTCTCTTCGTTGTATAACATGTAAGTTGCGTTTTACTTCTGCAGTGCGTGCCATTGTTTTCGGATTTTATATGCAAGTGTTCAATTTGCATCCCAAGGTGAGCATACTCTCTTCAAAGAAAATGGATAATTAGTTTATCCAAACGTTAAAAACTGATTACTGCAACTAGAAGTAAAAAACCTGTTTCTGAACGCGAATCCCAAACAATAACATGATATAATTAAAAAAAATTGTTGTTAGGTTTGCATTTGGGTGCTACTAGAAGTTCCCGGACTACTATTCTTTTCGACGTATACTCTCCTCGTCCTACATTGGGCTGGAATATATAACCAGGCTAGAAATTTGCCTACAGATACACTCAAGGCTACTTACACGCGTGTTAATGTGGGAGTTTATGTCATTCAGGTTAGCCACCTATACACATTCATGTTTATTTCAGGTGATAATTTTGATCTATTTACTTGTTAAAATCACCTGATTCTGCTATGTTTTACTTTAACGGGTCAAACTAGTTAAAAATATTTATAACTTTTATAACAACAGTTAGAAGAGTTTAACAAAATGTGTTTCATGCCAACCCAACCCAACCCAACCCGACCTGACGGAACTGTTTTGACCTATTTGGCCACCGCTTGAAAGATCATTTGAGGTATTATTTTAGTTTATATTTAATTATTTATATCTAACATATTGTGCATATCAGGCTTGTATCTGGATATACCACTGGCTAGATGACAGCAGCATGGTCCATTTTGTGGGAAAACTGTTTCTTGCAGGTTCTAGCCATTGTTTACTATCAGAAACTGAATGAAAATTACTCTTTGGTCTGATTTACGGAGTTCGGATACACATTTTATAGCTGATTTTCTGATTATTATGACTTCTAACCGTAGAGTAAAGATCAAATACAAAGTGTTTTTTTGGTAAGAACTGTGAGAATCAAAGGGGGTAAAAAAAATTTATTTTATTTTTTAGAATTTTTTTTTTCCATGTGCTTAAACATACTTTCTAGATGAATAATACAAAAAAAAAAAATTTAAATTTTTTTTAGTGTAATTACGTCATTAAAGTAAATACATTATTTTACACTAGAGTAATTATGTAATTACTCTACACGTAATTACTCTACACCAATTTTTTTTTTAAAATTTTTTTTTAGTTTTCAATACTATAATACATGTCTAACAATATGGGGAAAAAAATTTCGAAAAAAAAAATAAAAAAAAATACCTCCTTTGATTCTCACAGTTCTTACCAAAAAAACAATTTGTACAAGATCTTTACTCTCTAACCGTAATAATCAGTTTTCAATATTTAGATAAAAAGATTTTGCTTCTGTTTATCTCAGTATTTACGGATAAAATATTAATTCGTTAAATAATCAGAATTTACCAAATACTTAAACATATGACTTCAAACTACAGAACTACTTCCAAACACTCACCCGAACGCCCACTTAATCTCATTACGTGGTTTGTAACTCAATTCTGCAGTTGTATCATTCATGGCAGCACTGGGATTCTTGCTGTATGGAGCAAGGTGAATCTTGTAAAGCTTATACTTTATATATTAATCTGTTATGATTTTCTTTCTTCCTCTTGTCAACCTCACGTATGCTTTTATATTCAACGCCTTTAGATTATTTTTCATGCTGCGACGTTACCCTGTAGAATCTGAAGGGAAAAGGAGGAAACTTCATGAGGTTGGCACTTGTTTATACCAGTTTATACTTTATATGAATGATTTCAACTTTATGTATGCTTTTTATTTATATAGCATAATATTGTATACAGATTATATGAACTGTGCTAATTTTGCAGGTTGGATCTGTGGCCGCAATATGTATTACTTTTTTCGTTGTAAGATACTTTGTGGTGAGTTTCTGCAGACCTTCCTCGCCTATATATCATCACAAGTTAGTGTTAGAAATATGGACGGGCCAGGCAGGTTTGGGTAACGGGTAACCTTTTGGTGTTGGTTGAGACAGGTCCGGCTCGAAACACATTAAAAAAAGATTCTTTTGTAGTTCATTATTTTGTCAAATATATTTATGTTAATTACACATTTCGGTTATAATATAGTTTCTTCATCAATTTTTTTTTTTTTAACAAAAAATATTTAGGGGATTTGTTATGTGCATTAAAATTAATTTTTGGTAACTTTCAACCCATTTGTTCTTTACCTTTTAAGCCGTATTTAAAGGATTTTTATTTGTTTGACCCGTTAGAGATAAAAACCAACTCAGTCGATCCATATATACATGTAAATGGGGTGAATAATATTATGAATTTGTATTATTAATCAGTGTCAAATATAATTATAACATTAGTTCAATAATAATCAAGTTTTCGTTGACAAAAACGACTTAACTAATATTGTTTCACTCACTGGAAATGAAAACAAAACTCGGATGTGTCAACTTATAACTAATATTTGTCGAAATTGCGACCTCTGTATGTTCTATCAATTAATAAGCATTATTAAACTTAATTATGGTAATTGCAGGATGTTTTATCAGCTTTTGATTCTGAGGTGTCATTAGATGTTGTTGGTCATCCAGTTCTTAACTTTATCTTTTACATGGTAAGACACCATAACTCCATAAACTAAAGGTTTCTCAATTAACCTTTTGACTTTGACATGTTTTCTGTGGTCGGTCACAGCTAGCGGAGATCACCCCTTCGGCTCTAGTGCTGTTCATTTTAAGGAAGTTGTCACCCAAGAGAGTTTCGGCATAGTAAAAGTCAGTTAGTTATCACCAGGTTTTTTTGTATAATACATGGACATGGAAACATAAGTTATTTGGTTTGGGGATTGCAAACTCAGAAACTTAAGCTTCTTGTAATATATTGTGGATAACTTATAGTTGAGGGCATGTTTCTTTGTGTTCATTTGTTTAGTTGCCTATCATTGAATAAAATAAAATAACTAAAAGTGTTATATGTTAGTTTTTGTTATATATATAAAGGATTTAGTTACTTAAAGCATTTTATACCTTAATTTTATAGAAAAATTATAAGTATACATGTAATTTTTATACACTGATAACTTTTTTTATATATTCTCAAACTTTTGCAATACTTGACTACTTGAGTAGATCTCAGTGTCATCATGATGATTATTTACTCATCCGGATTGGTGTCATAAACTTTGAAGACACACTCATCACACTTTAATATAGTTTAATTCAAGTTTTGAAATTTGAAAGATAGGCTAATAATAAGGATGTGGTAAACCAACATTCATTTTTTTAAATTCAGCTTTTTACACCTAAATACCAGCTAACCTTGCTTTTACAAGTATTTTGAACTCACGCCACTTTTGTGACGGACAAATACCATACCATTAGGCCACTAGGTCATGGATAAGTGTGTTAAAAGACCATTTTGTTAAGAAATGAACTCAAATGTTAAAAAACACATTTATGTTGTCTAAAAGTTTAGGATTTCATCAACAAAAATAATCCAAATTTGAAAGATCTTTAGATCAACCATTTAAACCCTACCTCCCTCTTTCGTAACCAGTCAAGGATTCCAATGACTTTACTTACATTCCTTTACATTTTTGAAGTAATTTGAATTCCTTTTAGTTAAAGGAATTTGAAGGAATTCATTTTCAATTCCAATTCTTTTGACAACCAAACCCGACAGACGAGAGAGATGACGTACAAGAAGAGCTATGGCGGATACAAGGGCAAAAAAAAAACCACAGCAGGAATAATTTTTATAAATGATTATTTATAAAAAAAAACAAACATATTTCAGTTTAAGTATTTTATCTTGTTCATGATAGCACATTGGCAACTAAACAAATGAGCACAGAAACAATGTCTCCCAGTTATTAAGTACTAGATATTTGCCCGCGTGGACACGCGGTTCACCAACGTACGATTATTTGAAACGGTAAAACATATAAAAAATGTAGTAGAAATATTTTATTAACATTTAAAAGAAACCAATACACATTCTATTCGAATATCACTAAATATTTATTTTTACACCACATTTTTTGTTTTAGTCTTCACTTTCCCATCAGCATCAATTATAAGTAACTTTACGCCTGCCCTGCTTTTAACTCTTGACAATGCGATATAAAGCTGGCCATGTGAGAATACAGGGTCTCTAAAATACAAACCAACCTTCGATAGAGATTGTCCTTGGCTTTTATTGATAGTCATTGCGAAACATACGCTTATTGGGACTTAACGCCTTTGGAACTTGACTGGAATCTTGTTATCGCTACGACAAATTTTTTTTTACTATTTTTTTGAACTTACACTCTAACATAAAATATAAGTAAAATGATGTATATTTAGTATTCATGTTATTCGATAAATATATAAACTTAAAAATACCATTGTAGATATCTGACAAAGATGTTCTTTGCGTGTTAAGTGAATGAGAATAAGAATTACATGAGATAAAGAAATACAAGGCGAACATTATTTAAGTATAATCCAATTTTGTAAATACTGATATAGGTTTAAAATGTGTTTTTAGTAAAAATATTGTGAGTAATATTTTCAGTTACATGCGAGGAGGAAAACATATTCTACGATAACACAGTTTTAGTAATCATCTTTAACACATCATTGTTATAAATATTACAGGGGTGTTGTTTGAAAATGACTATTAAGATTTGAAGAATCATCATCGTACGGTAACACAAAAGCAAACAATTAGTTGATTAAGGGATACAAACCGGTGATGCATGATACATTTCATGACTCTTGAGTTGCATATCAAGCTTTGATAGCTCATTCTTTAGTAAATTCAGCCAATGGATCTATGCCACATGTCAAGTGATGAAACGAAAAACATAAGAAAACAAAACAAAATAAACGCACCAATAATAATAATGACATCAATTTGAGGTTTGTATGAATGAAAAATAAATCAAATATTACAGTAAAAAAAGAATACTACAAAGCTGATTAATAATAACAATAAAAATAATAACAAACCTCCTGAACCACTGGGACTGGAGGTAACAAAGGTAACACCTCTAATTGATGACAAATTTTGCAGCTCCCACCTTAGTGTCTTGACCTATTTAAAGTAAAGAGAGACAACAGCCCACTAATGATAGTAAATGTGTAAAGCAAAAAACAGTACACTATAAATTAAACATATCATGTATCAAAACAACAATCAAACCTGAAACAAACAGTCATTGAGTAGTTTTGTTTCTTCTCATCAACAATGATTAGTTGAATTACCTACATAGAAAGACAATCATAGGATTAATCTCAAAACCTAGCTGCTACATAAAATTAACTAAAAAACTATCATAAATGAAATAACGGCATAACTCATAAAATTATTCATTGAAATGGATACATAAAAAAATTGCCCGTCTTGACCCGTTTACATAAACATATGGGTGGGGCAGAACAGAATAATAATAAACTTCTATGTTTTCATCATCAATTGCCAAAGTGGGACAAGAGGTGAATTATGATGTAATACAAATGAGATTCTAAATGCAAAATATCGGTTCATCAAATTCAAGTTAACAAAGATAATGCAGTGTAAATTATACCTTGAAAATACCATCAAAAAAAAAATCAAAAATATGGATTTACGGTTAAAGGTTTTACTTGCTCCATAATTTCTTCGGAGATCCAAAGTTTTTCATGCTTGGTAACGCAACATTTTTTCTAAAAAAATTAAACATACAGATGTATGGGTAAAGAATTTACCTGTTCTTTAGTTCTTCATGGTTAATAGATTTAAAATTCTTCCTACTTGATAAATGCAAAGTACTTCACACATGTATGTCTCTACAGATTCATTTAATATATCACACACATCATGAGCAGATTTAGCAAATAATTGCAACCAGTAAAAGCTAGCAAGGAAACAAAACAAATAACATCAATAAGTGTTGAGTAGTGTTAATATTATGTTTGTATTACCCGTATACGAAGCCACTCTCATGTTTTGAGACAGTAATTAAGAAGCTATTTGGCATCAGAGGTGTTCTTGAACGGGTCCCGAAACCAAGCTCTGAAACACTCATATTGTCACTCAGTTCTCGATCTGTTTGGGCAGTCCTTATCGACACTTTCCATGACTATTTGAATACCGTTTTCATCCCTGAAGCACCTCTCAAAGTGCCGTAAAAGGCTGCAATAGATCCTGACTCGCTGCTACATTGTACCATACAATTCGGTCTTTGAAATCTTGTCCGAAAGTGTGACGTTTCTGTCCACTTTGGCAGCTCACAACCATTACTATTCGGTACTGCTTTACCATTAGCTTTAGCCCCGTAATACTTCCTATGATGACATCAAACATTCCGTATAGTGACTGCCCCGTACGACAGATACAGATCCGGAAACTACAACCCAAATAGTACAAAAAATCATTTAACAATAAAAACGCAATCTTCGTATGCAGAATTCACACAATCTTTCTTAAATCAGATCAAAATAATTCTGATGTTAAATATCCCTAATAACCTAAACAATCATGAAACAATTTCAACTAAAGATCATCAATATCATATATGCAAATACACCGGTACACAGAATAATAACAGATTAAGGGATTCAATTACTCACCAGTGGAAAAGAGTAGCTTTGCAAATGGGAAATTGCTTGCCTGTTTTGTGTCCTTGTAGAAAAATCCCACGTATAACTGCAGTGGCGCATTCACCATTAAGACCTTTTTGTTCAACACCAACTAAAGCCGCAACTCTTTCCCATCCTCAACATGTGCACTGAGTGAAAGACAAACATCACAATAAAATCAGAGAAAATGTAAACCTCCTTTTACAATAATTTTTTTTTTCATAAAACAATTACTCATATATGCGATTCAGAACTCCAAACACCTGTTACTAACCAAACCTTGAGAGGTGTGATGCAGTAAAATATGGAGACACGCGTCGTGAAACATCCAACAGCGACACATGGGCTCAACCGCTCACCTGCTCTAAAAAAAGATACAAATCGCTTTAACACTGGAATAACATGTTTGTCGTTGCACAGAAGTTCCAATGGTTGTAGCTTCTTGGTTTACTTGTCTGCTTCAACACGTATGTGTCTCTATGATTCCGGAGTGTCAAATCCTGCATCACATTGCCATTTTCTAGTATGGTTGTTTTTTGTGTGTAAGTTGTTTGTCACATAACGTGGCGTACCTTGAAATTGAAGCAGTGAGTGTTTGACAGAGCTGGGTACGAAGACTACATACGGAACCAAAAATAATTGTTAAAAGACTTAAGAAAGGTATTAATGTAGTTTGTTTGTGTCACATAACGTGTCTTACCTTGTTGAAGCAGTGAGTGCTTGACAGAGCTGGTGTCGTGTAGGTTCCCAAATCAGAATAATCTGGGTACGAAGACTACATACAGAACCAAAAATAATCGTTAAAAGTCTTAACAAAGGTATTAAATGTTAACCTATTTCATTAAACAAATCTCTTATAATCATTTAGATATCTAAAGACTAAAGTATCTATCTTTAAATCATCCCATGAACATTAACTAAAGATACTTGTCGTGTGTTGATAAAAAACAATAGATACATCATCTCATTTCACCTCTAACTTCCTTAAAAATGAAACAGCTTATGAATCTCAGCTATTAAAGAGACTCAATGACTCGTAACTTTAAGGGATAGAAAAAAAATGGTACAGTATAACATCAGAAGTAAAACAAATAAATGACTTCCTTGTTAATGACACCAAATCATTTGACTCAAAACCATCTAATGACTTACCGTGGCTGCAATAGAGCTTGTAATTGGAGCACCGGTTGTTACCGGAGAAAAAAGACACAAATTGACGAACGACCGGATAAATCTGTATATCACATGAGAATGAATAGCGATTAAAAGACCTATGGAATCTCCGATTCAATGATCATCATCATCATCTTCCCTTTTTAATTTTCATCATCTTCCCTTTTTAATTTTAATAATCTACCTGATGAATCTGTATATCACACGAACAGAGGAACGACCGGAGTAAGGTCAAAGTCTTAACATCTGAATTTATTGTGTATCATTATCAAGAGATGGGTTTATTAAAAAAGGGATTACCTTTTCAGGAGGTATATTGCTCAGAAGTGAAGACATCTCATCGTGAATGAATCGATTGATCAATGACAAAGGGGTCTAACTGAGCTTCGCCACCGTCTCGCCACTGCGTCCCCACCAACAACAAAACATGATATTAGTTAAATTCAAAGCGTCAACGTTCATTAGTTAAAACACCAATCAATTCTCCTAACACAAATTTGATATAAACTTATGATTGATCTAGTACCTAATTAGTAATGACCAAGCAATAAAAATAACTTAATCGAAACAAATTACACTAAGTTAAAAATGCCGATAAAAAGCATCAACGTTCATCAGCTAAAACACCAATCAATGCTCCTAACAAAATGGCAATTGCAAATTTAAAACACCAATGATTAACTTCAATCAAGAACCCAAAACTTGATATAAACTTATGGTTGATCTAGTACCTAATTCTAAAAGCAGGTTAACTAAATTCATGGATCCACAACACATGATCTGATTTAGGCACCCTTGTCAACAAAACGTCCTAAAAGTTGCAAAAGTACTTTAAATCATAACAAATGGCCAGTGGAATCTACATTAACAAATCATATACAGTAAGGCACAAAGAAGAAATCCCTAACCTTTGCTGAAAAATCTGGGAAAAATATGACTTGGTTCGTAATAACAAATGGCCTCTATCGCGGGCATGTCTCTTGGTTCTTCCGCCATGGTGAGGGAATTTTCCTGTAAAAAAAACGTCAATACAAAAGCAAGCAGTGAAGTTGACAAAATCTTCCTAAACATTAATAAAAAATTTCCCAATACTAACAAAACAATACAACAAAAGCCTCCAATTTTAATAGCAACGCATAATGTATAATCAGTATGAATTATAGATATCAGTCAGCATGCAGATCATACACATACATCTGTTCTTCCTCAACTTTTATAAGAAAAAAACCCAAAGTTGGCCGATGTCGATGTCGCTGATAATGAAAACAGGTCTACCACCACCACTACCACCAGAAAGACACGTGAAAACCGAAGGGGCAAACAACATCACCACCGTCACTTCTGTAGATCTATACTAAAGCCATCACAGCCGACTCATGAAACACCATCACCGGCGCAAACACCGACCAAAATGCCCAGCAATAGAGAGCACAATTTTCCAATATATGAACCTAAAACATAAATCGGAACCTAACATAAACCCTAAAACATCATAAAAAATCAAAACAATAAATAAAACTGAACAATAATACACACAAAACTAAAGAACAATCAACATAAATAATTTAAATCAGCCAATAGATACATAACAGACCTTAATCGACACACAAATCAACGAAAAACACGAAAAAAATAAACAAAAAAGAACCACATGAAGAACGATTGATTAATATAGAATAAACCGTAAATAAAATAAAATGAATCTATAAAATGAAATGCAGAATCAGATCAACACAGCTAACCCTAATCGTATACATATTAGGGTTTCAGAATACAGAATCATAAAGATAATCAAACCTGAATCAGATGAACACTAATCGTTTGTATCAAAGTTGAATCACTGAAATCGATAAAAACATAGACACAAAATACATATTAGGGTTTCAGAATACAGAATCATAAAGATAATCAAACCTGAATCAGATGAACACTAATCGTTTGTATCAAAGTTGAATCACTGAAATCGATAAAAACATAGACACAAAATACGTTAATCGACAAACAAACATTAATATAGAATTATATCATCAAAAAACACGAAAAAGAAAACAGAGAAAAAGAGATAGATGAAGAACGATTGACTTGGCATAAGAATAGAAGAGAAAACAACTTGAAGAGGAGATGAAGAACACGGTTTTGGATGGTCTGATTTGAGCAGATCGATGATGATTAGGGTTATGTGATAAAAGGGGGTTTACTAATGAAGAGGGTTCTTGGGTTGAAGAAGGTTACGAATTTGAATTTGAGTTAGGGTTATGATGAGAGAGAAACGTATGTGGGAATGATTAAGGGTATTGATTGGGTAGGTTATTGATTTTAGGAAACTATTAACTCACAAATTCAAACCATATTTATGTATTTTAATTCTAATTTTTATTTTTTAAAAAAGATAAATTTTATAAATTACAAGAGAAGGACACATGGCACAATGTGGGAAGAGAGAGAAACTGAGGTGAAATGAGGGAGTGCCAAGTGTCCTAATTGAGTTTGTTTTATTAAGAGTATAGATTCATGAAAAAATCAACCAATGAAGTGCAAAACATTAACATGGTTCTTTTGTTCTTCCCCACAAAAATATTACAACAAACTTAGGTTTCTGTTTTGCAATCTCCAAATCCAAATAACTTATGTTTCAATGCCCATGTATTGTACAAAGAATCTGATGCCTAACGAATCGGGTGATATTGCGCCGAAACTCTCTTTGGTGGCAGCTTCCTTAGAATGAACAGCACCAGAGCCGAAGGGAGGATCTCCGTTAGCTATTGACCGGCCGCCACAAAGGAGACAGAAGAAAAGACAGTCAATATCAAATAGTTAAATCGAAAACTTTTAATTTATGGTGTCTTACCATGTAAAAGATCAAGTTAAGAACAGGATGATCAAGAACATCTAATGACACCTCTGCATCAAAAGCTGATAAAACTTCCTGCAGTAACCAAAATTAAGTTTATTAATGCTTACTGATCGACAACATATTAAAGGTGGAAATTTCGAGCCTTAGTAACAAATGGATTGAACGGAGTTCTGTTTTTTATTTAATCTCTAATGGGTCACACATGTAAAAACGATATAAAAAGCTTAAAAGGAAAAGGTCCAACGGTTAAAAGTAACAAAAAGTTTAACAAGTGCTTATTGATTCGAGTAACGGTTTAATCGCTTACTAGTCAAGAGTAAAATAAAAAAGGAAAAAAAAAAAACTTAGCAGGAAAAGGTCAAATGGGTTGAAACTTGAAAGTTACCAAAAGTTTATTTTTTAATGCACAAATCCTCTACTAATTTATTGTTGTTGAAGAAACTAGATAACCATTAAAATAATGTATGACTATTACATTTGACACGCTAAATAAAAATATAAAATTCATATTTTCTTTTCGTAAAGTTTTTATGATCATCCGACCCAACCTGTCTCAACCAACACCCAAAGGTTATCTGTTTACACCCGTTACCTGAACTCACCCGACCCGTCCACATTTCCAACACTAACTTGTGATGTTGCAGGTGAGGAAGGTCGATAGAAACTTACCACAAAGCATCTTACAACGAAACAGGTAAAACATATTGCTGTCACAGATCCAACCTGCAAAATTAGTACAATTCATAATGAAGTTAAAACTTTAAATAATTAATCGTACTAAAAAAAGTTTCAATTGTTTATGTAATTAAATACAATACTGTGCCATAAAAAAAGGCATACATAAACCGAAAACATTCATATAAAGAACAAACTGGTATAAGCAAGCACGAACCTCATGAAGTTTCTTCCTTCTCCCTTTAGATTCAATAGGAAAACGTCTCAGCATGAAAAACAATCTAAAGTCGTTGAATATAAAAACAATCCATGAGGTTGACAACAAGAAGAAACGCAAATCGTAATGGATTTATTAATAATACATGTTAATATGAGCCTATAAAATTTACGATATTCACCTTCCTCCATAAACCAGGAATCCCAACGCTGCCATGAATGATACAACTGCAGAATACAGTATAAATGAGTTGCAAACCACATAATGAGACTAAGAGGGTGTTTGGATGAGCGTTTTGGAAGTGATTATGTAAGCATGCTTGTGATATTAAACAATAACTACAAGTCTAGAACTAAACTAACCGGCAATAAATACTTTTCCAACAAACTGAACCGTGCTGTTGTCATCTACCCAAAGGTATATCCAGATACCAGCCTGATATAAACAAGTTGTTAGATATAAATAACAAAAATATAAGCCAAAATGATACCCCAAAATCTCAAATGGTCTTTTCTAGAGGTGGCAAAATGGGCAGGTTCATTAAGGGGTCAAAACAATTCGGGTCGGTCAGGTTAGGCTGACACAAAACACATTTTGTTAAAACTAATTTCAATTGTTTATAAAAGAATAGAAATATAGAATGAATATTTTCAAATATGATATCAAAATCATATTATTTCAATAATCTAATGTTTTGAATAAAGTGATTTAGGAGGTTTTACGCTTCCAAAACATATGTTTTTCATTTCCTTTTGAGTTATTCTTTTACTTGTTTGTTCCTTTAGAGTAAAACATATGGGCCTGTTTGGTAGCCTCTTAATGAGGATTGAGGCTCTGAACCATTCAGCTCTGAATGGTTCAGCATTCAGACTGTTTGTTGCAACCTAAAAAAGGCTCTGAATGGAATGATTAAGAGCTAAACCATTCAGACTTGGTGCATGGTGCATAGCTGAACCATTCAGAGTTTCTTAACCATTCAGACCTCGTAATGATGCAGCACTTAATCAACCAAACAGCCCCTAGCCAAATCGACCGATTAATAACTAACTGCCCAACTGGATCAAAATTGCCACCTCACATGAAGTCATGAACATTTACGTGTTCAATATACATATAGCTAACCTGAATAACATAAACTGCCACATTGACACACACATAAGTAGTCCTGAGTTTATCTGTCGGCAAACTTCTAGCCTGCTTACGATAAAAAAACAACTAGATTACATCAACAGATTATGTTATATAAGATTACAAAAAGAATAAGATAAGCTTCACATTTTCACATGCCTGGTGATATATCTCAGCCCAAAACAGGACAAGGAGAGTATACGTCGAAAAGAAAAGTAGTCCCGGAACTTCTAGAAGCACCCAGATGCAAACCTAACAACAAAAATTTGCGAATCATAATGTTTGGATAAACTAATGATCCACTTTCTTTGAAGAGGGAACCTGATTCAGCAAGCTCACCTGGGGATGCAAATGAAACACTTGCATATGAAACCCAAAAACAACGGCACGCACTGCAGAAATAATAATAACATACATATTATACAATGAAGATGACAACTTTTAAAGATTATAGTTTAAATAAACTCTTTAGATCATACCTCCATTTACAACAAAATTCATAAGATGGAAAACCTTCTGTGTTGTCCAACCATATTCAGGCACTCTTATTTCAATCCTAATTAACTGAATCTGTTATAACAAAAACACAATTTCAAAACAATCATTACTTATTATCGCGTCTTCCAAATTCAAATCTCAAACCCTAACTTTAAACATCCAAAATTAAACCTTAAAATGTAACATTACAATGCAAACATTATATATCATCAATAAATTAGAAGCCCGGCCACTACGCCCACGATCGCAGACAGCGCTCGTGATCTATCCCGTCACCGGGCGGTAGAAGGCCCACTGTGGTAAAACCCTGGCTTGCCCATGGCATTTTGTCACACACGAGACTCCAATCGGTGACCTTCCCCCCTCGATAAAGTCATCCGGATACCGCTAGAGCATAACCCCTTTGGTTAAATTAGGGTTTTATTAATTTAGAAATCCTAAACAAATTTCAGGCGTTTAACAACAAATTCCAAAACCCATTCCTACTAAAATCAGTCATCATCTACATCAGATTAGCACTAAAAAAACTAATTCCAAACCCATATTAAACCTTAAAAAACAAATCTTTTTTTGAAAATAAAAACATAAATATAAATATAAAGAGAGATGACGTACAAGAGCAATAGCGGAAACAAGAGCATAAAAGCCACAGAGAGTAAAGAATATTCCGTCTTGCCAATCCTTTGATTGATTAATATCCTCCCACCAGCTCGATGATGATGACCACAGATCGAACATCTTTATCGATGACGGTGATGGTATGCTCTCTAGTAATTGCCTCATTCACACACAATTGTATTGTTTGTTTAACTGATTGATTAAGGGTTTTGATCGTCTTTATGATAGACTATATAAGGATTAACGAACTCTCTGTGTGTGTATTATTGAGCTACATATTTTGTTAATGTTTGTTCTTAGGATATGACGACCTGCTGCTCTTCACATATAATAATAAATTTTAATTTTAATTTAATAATAATAAATGAAATATGAAATAAGTAAAAAAGAGGAAGAAGACATGACAATGAGATGATTGAGATCCCTTGTAATTTAGATAATAAAAAATGTGTTTTAAAAAAATATATATTATTTATTATCATGAATATAGATGGCTGGGTTGTACAAGTAATAATGTTGTGTATTATTTATTTTTATGCATTATTTAAATGTAAGGTGTATTTACGTGAATGATAGGGGTACCTTCCTGACTGGTTATATGGTTTTTAAAACCAGACTTATTTATATTTTTCACGTATTCTACTGGGTTTCTAGTTTTATAGTTGGCTTGTCACACTATTAAATATTATTATTATACTAGGTGAAATTTCGTATGAAAACACAGGAAGTCTATATCTTTTTTTAAGATAATTACTTCGTAAAATATAGAAAACATAAAAAGACTCACTGCTATAGTCTGTTTACTAAACACATCTTGTTCAAGCCCCATTACGATGCTATCCAGGATGGACTTTGACGGACGATTAACCCCGCCAGAATCTCTCAAGTGCCTATTAATTGTGGGCAGATACCGGTTCCAGAGATAATTAAGAAGTCAATGATCTGTTGTAAGAAAAAGTTTGTTTGGTAAGGTCTGTTAAAAAAGATTTATCTAAAACAACTGTTACTACAAACAGTTTTTGCTTCAAACAGATGTTGCTTAAAATAGTTGTAAAAACACGAGAAGTCTATATCTTTTTTTAAGACAATTACTCCCTAAAATATAGAAAAGATAAATAGACTTTACTATGGTCTGTTTACTAAACACCAAATTAAAAAGTCAATCATGTGTTGCAAGAAAAACTCTGTTTGGCAAAGTCTGATCTAGAGCAGTAGATCTGTTAATGAGATCTTTCTAAAGGAGATGTTACTATAAACAGTTGTTGCTACAAACAGATGTTCTTTCAACAGTTTCCTTCAAACAGATATTGCTTATAGAGAAAATAAACCTTTACGAATGTTTGTTTACTAATCACCAAATCAAGAAGCCTATATCATTTTTTTTAACACAACCTGATTCCATTTTTACTAAATAACAAATAAAGAAGCCAATCATCAGTTGTAACCAAAATCTGTTTAGGAAGGTCTCTTCCTTTGAATACAGCCAGTTGATACATGCTGATCAGATGTTGTAAACACTGAAGGATGTTACAAACACTGAGGGATAAATCAACAGATGCATGGAAAGCTCTATTGAAGGAACACATATTAATAAGAAACATACATTCTTAACCTTCAACTGAGATTACATTACAAATAATTTTCTCCTAAACATTTGGTCAGATTTTTCTAAAACTCTTTTGAGATAAAATAACCATCCGTTTGACCAAAGTCCTGGAGTGTTTAAAGGTATCCTGAGTTCATTGTATACTCTGTTTACCAATATTTGTTGACTTTTCAACAAATTTGTCAAACAACTATTATAAGATTCAAACTTATTATTGCAATTACATAATTTCAATGAAATATCCGAGTTTACAAAATTACATACAAAATGGAGGTCTTCTAAAAGAACAAATCCAGATATAACTAAAAAACTCCTTTAATGCGAAGTAACAAATTTACAATATCCGAGTTAACAAATTACTTACAAAAGACAGGCAAACATAAAAGAAGTATTCTAACAAACAAACCATAGAGAATGATCTTCCGTGCCATTCTTTGAATATATCGAGACTTGCGATTTTTCTATATATCAATCTCGTTTCTAAACAGGGTCTAGATGTAGTAATAATGGAATTATGTTTTCTTTGATTGTAAGAATCTTGGAAAAACACCATTTCCAACTTCATTACCAACGGATTGTTGGTAATCTATTTTTAGTTGAGTGTAAAAATCTTTGAGAAGACTGTTGGAAGAGCATTTGAACGTAATATCATTATACAAATGGGATACAGAGTTGCAAAGTGACAATGATTCAAGGGGTATAAAGTTGGAAAATGACTATTGGGAATTCATACCCTTTTATTATATTATACAGAGAGAATAATCCATCTATCTATAAAGTTGATTTTCAACTATAAGTTGCATTTCAAGTAAATATAAAGTTGGAAACTAACTTTTGGGGCCTTTTATAAAGTAAAATACAATTTAAATAAAATAGAAAAATAATAAAATAATATTTTTAATACTTTTAAATTATTATTATTACTATTATAAAATTAACATTCATCTAACATAAACTTTAATAAACTAAATTCAAAATCGTAATCATTAACTTTGGCATTCAAGCCTTTGTTGATATAAAATAAGAATTTCTTTGACCTATTCAACAGTATTGAAAGATATCCTCATTTTGTTGTATACTCTGTTTAACAATAACTGTTGACTTGTCAAGTATAAGTTACATTTCAAGTATATATATAAAGTTGGAAACTCACTTTTGAAAACGAACTAAATGGTTTGGGCATTTTGAGTTGTTCATATGACTTATGGCTATCAGGATCTTGGTATGTCACGCGTCTCGCGGTATAAACTCTGCAGTGGAATTTGAGGGTGTAACAAGAATGAAGAGATATTTATTATTAATGATCTAGGTTATTACAAAGACAAGTAAACGAGTACAAATAGACAATGATTCAACTAGAATGTTTTCGGTAACAATCACGGGTAACGATATGTGTGTGTTTTTCTTCTAAATGGCTGACCCTTTCTCTCTAGGGAGCAGGGGTATTTATAGTAAGGATGGCTCGTGCTCAATGGCTCTTGTTGAATGGCAGCTCATTTCCATGGGTCCCATGTATGACTATTGTTAGGGAATTCAAGGAATATATGTGTTGTCTTTCTCTCATTGGTTGTTTTTTTTTCACTCATCCTTTTTGTCTTTGTTGCCCTTGGCTGATTGGTAGGAGATCATGGAGCAGAGAATTCTCTCATTTGATTGGCTGGATGTCCCTTTTATTCATTCCTTGCAGCTGGCAGGTCCTAGGTGACGCGCGAGACCTACAAAAGCTTCCTCTAATGATTTTTATGGCTGATGTGTACGTGTGTGGACCTGCGCACGCATGCAGGTACATATCTCTTCGGTGCTCTATTTAATAAAAGTGAAGGATGTCTCTCCTTTTTCAGAATCCTATCCAAAGCCTTGGTCACTACACACCATGAGCAACATGTACTCATCAATTCAACTCTTGGAACTCAAGTCTTGCTCACTACATGCCATGAGTATTTTTTTGCTCTAGATCTAAAAGTTTAGTGTAGAACAAAGTTATATGCACCTTAGTCTAGAAAGCTATTTTTCTTTTGTTTCTTTCCTTTTTTTTTTTGTGTACAAACCACCTTCTTGCCGAGAAGACATGTTATGATCCACACGCATTTTCATAGAATGAAGAGTAATAAGTCACCTGTCACAAACATTTCCGTACATGAGGTTGACAACTTGACAATGATATGTTGCATCCATCATAGCATTTTAACCATACATTGTCCATATTTTGTTGTGTTTGTGTTTTGTCAAGTTTGTGCTTCTATTGAAAGTGTGAGAATAGAAAATATCAAATTAAAAGAGAGATCAAAGAAACAAATTTTGTTGAGAATATCAGAGAATAGAAAATTTATTTTGGTTAAGATGTTTGATACTAATATATCATGTTCTCACTATTTTCAATGTTTTTTATATTATGATATATCTTCATTGACGTTCAGTGATTTTCTATGATAATCAACCATATTTCATAACTTTATATATTAAATTTTATAATTTGAATAGAATTAACTTTTATATGTTTTTTTAATTCAAATGACTATATTATTTATCACGTTATTATCTCATCACCCCGCGGCTAAAGCGCGGGTTTCCCACTAGTTACATTAAAAACATCCACATATCCAATACATCTTCTCTTGCTAATCTAGAATATATCTTCCAATATGAAAAATGTTTCAAAAGTTAAGAGATCACTTTAAAATTAATAAGAGGTCTTCAGTTTTAGTGTACAAAAGGGGTCCAAATTCGGATGAATGTTTGCCTAAATAGTGAGGGAAAAAAACAAGTTTTTCAAAGGTTAATCTTGGCTATGGCGGATGCCACATATCAATTGTACACCAACCATCTTTTGACTACACTTTGTGGATTTTGAAATTTGGTTCTGTTTAGTTTTTCTTACAATTTCCACATCATTTGTCTGAGAATTATACTATAATAATAATACAATGGATTTGAACAGTAATTAAATTATTTTTTTATTTAGCCTTTATCTATTATAAGCCTATTTATATGGGACATTACCAATATTTGAACAAATGTTCTTTTAGACCAGTTGGTGTGGGTGTTGTTTGTGTGTGTTAGATGCCCGGGTTGGAGTCTTGCGCCTTTGTTTTTTTTTTTTTTTAAGTTTTCTTTGTTTGTTCCACCTGTCCTTTAAACACACACTGTACACGTGTCCCAGTTGCTGGACACCTGTTGTACACGCGTCCTAATCTTTCATACAGGTGGACACCTGTCTCTTCTTCTACAGTTCTATGGTGTGTTCTAGAGAGAGAAAAAGGGTTATGAAGGTTCGTGGCATGATGTCGCTACACGCTTCAGAGGGAAAATCAGACTACGGACAGAGATCTAATTCGCGTATCAATCGTCCTCCTTTTTCCTCCATACCTCTCTCTCTCCTCTCCCCTCTCCCCTCTCCCCTCTCTCTCATCGATTTGGATTGAACGATTGATAATAATAATAATACCTCTCGATGATGAAACCAATTCCCTAACCCAATCCCTCTCCTTACTTCTTCCCCACAATAAATCCCTACAAACACACACTCTTTTATAAACCATGAAACCATCGATGCAACCCCCATCAACCCCAACCAACCGTAATATTAATTATAATTAATAATAATAATAAAGAGAAGGTGAGGCGTTGATCCAGCTCTTGATCAGTGGGAACAGATCATAAAGTAAATGAGATCGAAAGGGTTGTTACCATTTTTTGATAGCGCATATCAGGTTACTATAAGTTTGACTTTTTTTTTTTAACAAAATTTTGAATGTTTTTGTGTGTTCATGTATAAAGTTATAAAACAATGATTTTTTTTTTGTTCTTTTATTAGGGTTTTGCGAGTGGAAACCTCGATGCAGATGCACAATCTGTTCGAATGTTTGTTGCTGATGGTGGTGAATGCTTTGCAGCTCAAAGTTATGCTAAAAATATGGGACTTTATGCTGAACGAGTCGGAGCCTTTAGCATTGTGAGTGTCAATTAATATCCTTCTTTTACAATAATTCTTTTTCATGTTAATGGCTATTGAAGTCTGGAGTAAAGTTCTAAAGAAATTGATAATCTATGGAGGTGTTTGGATGTGCGGTTTGAAAGTGATTATGTGAGATGGAATAATCATATGTGACAAAACGGACGGGAAGAAATAGTGTTTGGATGTGTTTCTGATTATTGAAATTATGATAATTAGTTGTTTTGAGTGTCTGGAAAGTGCTTAATATATAAAAATTTAGATTTAAATTAACCGTGGGAACGTTTGGGATTGTTTTATAATTTTTTAAAACCAGAAACACTTTTGAGTGTTTGGATGATGACAAGTGTTTAACTGTTTATGGTTTAACAGGTTTGCAAAACAGCAGATGTTGCTAGCAGGGTAGAGAGCCAGCTTAAATTGGTTATTAGGCCAATGTATTCCAATCCACCTCTTCATGGTGCATCTATAGTTGCAACTATACTTAAAGACAGGTATCCTAATCTCGAAGTTTATAAAAAAACGGCTTTTTTGGATTATTAATTTCTGAACTTTATAAAACTTTTTGTGTTTTTTTATAGTAATTTGTACAATGAGTGGACGGTTGAGCTTAAAGCAATGGCTGAACGGATTATCAGCATGCGCAAGCAGTTATTAGAGGCCCTACAAGCAAAAGGTAAGACTAGATTTGTAAGCAAACAAATTAGAATATGGTAAGTCGCCCTTCATACTTTATCATATTTAGCCATTTCAATATATACTGTCTTTATTAAATAGTTCAGTAAATCGAATTAGAATTGTTGTTCAGTATATATTGTTGTTTAAGTAGAAACTGATACCAAGTCATGGGGAGATATAAAGTACTGACAAAAGAAACCGGAATAGGATTAAACTCGAGAATTTTTACGTCATGTGTAGTGTCCATGTACAAATTCAAGGTGTGTCTAATACTATGATTAAACAGTTAGATGTGTTTTTTTTTGTTTTTAAAATGGAAGAATAAAGAGATTGCAATTTTAATTTGATGTGTTTTATGAGCAGTTAAACACATGCCAATATTAATTTCAAATATGAGCTATATAGTAATGCTATATTTAAAATAATTGCGTCTTTATTCTGACTTGGTTGTTGCATAAGATGACAACATAGATGCTTAAGAAATCAGAGTTCCTTATTTCTATTTCAAAAATACTTATCATCACTGGCGAATTATGAATCCGGATAAAAAACAATAAATAAACCATGTCAATTTCAAAGTTGAAGCATATGTGGTAGTCATATTATCAAACATTTTCAAAACAGGAGTTTATGGATCTTTGTTAAAGGTAAATGTTATTTAATGATGTTGCAATCAAATTTCACTATCTTTGAATTAATTTATAAGGCTTAAAGCCTAGGTTTAATCTATATGATTCAGTTTGTAACGTTAAAATTTGCCAAATCGAAAGGCCCCTAATTTCCAATTCGCTTTATGCCTCCGAATGGCTTGACTCGGCCCTGCTCTTCCCCTACAAACAACCGAATCCTACCTTTTGTTGATAGGAGCGATCAATTTAGTGGGTGGTTCCAATATCCTGAGACGATGGTGACTATTGATCCGATTTACGATTTTCTTTTATACGATTTGAAATATGATGTGTTTTGTTGGATGTTCGTATTTTGGAGTTGTTTTTAGCTCTTGCTTTCTTCATGTCTTTGACCACTGATTTATAGTTTTGATTTTGGTTTGTATGATTAGAAACATGATTTGTTTATTGTTTGTGACTATGAAGTAATGGTTTATATTACGTTACCCCTTAAACATCACAAGGTACAACAATTTAAGCAAGCTTTAGGTTAAGTATAATCTTCCGAGGATCAGAGAACACCACCGCCGAGATCTGAGAGGGCCCGGATCATGCCAGGTTTGGTGCTCGATTGTTTTCATTTTTGTGTGGAGATTGATTTTTAGGCTTTTTACTTGCACTTTTTGTTCAATATATGTGGTGTATTTTAATATTTTTGTCTTTATATTGCTGAATTTTGTCTTATGAGTTATTTTGCTGCTTTAATAAATTAACATCTATTTTTTTTTTAATTGTAGGTGTTGCAATCACCAGAAAGCAGGTGTTTCACAACGCATGCGCTGAAAGCATTTCGGATGTTATAAGTTATATATGTGTTCCAGCTGTAAGGTATGCTTGGAAAAAATATACATTGGTACTGATAGTTTCTAAGGAGATGCATACTTTATTGTCGATATATGACCCATTTAGTTATATGCATTGACTAGGTGTAAACTACAAGTTTAAATACACATAACATTTAGTGATTCTTTGGTTGCTCTTTCAATTACTTACGTATGAATGCAATTTGTTCCTGTGGAACTTATTTTTATTGTTTACGACACTTTTTTTTAGTCAATGATCTACAATCTGAGAGAAACTAAGCTGGTCAAAAGGTGATGTTCCAGGTTAGCTGATCAAATAATAAAATTCTTAAGGTTGAGCTTCTACGAGTATTTTGTTGTATTGTTTATGATTAGTTGGTGATGGTTTCTTTTGCTTACCCTTTACCTCTTTTGTTTTTAAGATTGTAACTTGGGTCGTTTACTTCTGTAGTTGTAGTTGTTCACTTTATTGAAACTCTTTTTAGAAACATCTACCTTTACTGCTTTTGTTTGCTTCCTTCACTTTTAGATATGGCCAAGTTTGAACATATCTCTTGTATATTTTAGTATATTATATACAGAAGAAGAAGCTGAATAAGAAGGTTTATTAAATTACTATTGAAGATCAAAATTGGTGAAGAAATAAATTGCTTTTGAACAAGTATCTTGAAGGAGTAGAAGATGAACTATGCTGATGACTTCATGAAAGTTGTTGCACATGAACAATGGAGATGTCTAATGAGCTTCTTTTACTTTGTAGTTAGATTTGTTTTTAATGTTTTAACGTATCATTAACGTAATGAACCAAGTCGAAAAGAATTTTTTTTGCGCCCCGCCGCAACGCGAGGGGATGAATACCACTAGTTAACATTTAAGAAAACATCAAATTTGACCACTTTTTAAAAATTGTTTTCAAACAATGTGTGCATGTTTATAAAATAAAAATTGGTGCCAAATATCAAATTGGTTAAGTTTTGCATAAGTGGGCATTTGAATTGTGTACAAATGGATCTTTGCTTCATGGTTTTGAAGTTTTTGGTGTTTAAATGGTTAGTTGGTTACAAATCATAGTAAACACTTCAATAAACGTTACGTTAATTACTTGAAGACAAATGAATGTGGGCTCATATGTTGTTTTTACTTAGTTTTGTAAAAATCATACAAAAATGAATCAAAACTTAACTTGAGATGTGCAACTAGCAAGTTTAGTGTAGACTAAACAATGGGTTGAAGACTGAAGTTGAAGAGTGTTTTTCTATCAACAAATTGCGTAGGCTGTTAAGTACGGAAAAGAAAAAAAAAACATACGTAAGTATATGGATGTGTTTTTAAAGTATATTATATATACACATATATATTGTATATGTCATGAGCATCTATAAAAATGATTTTTTTTATAAAACTGCCTTGAATTTAGTGTACTTAATATTAAGTATATAGTAATTCATAAGTTTCAGAATTGACACTTCATATTTTGGAAGTACATGTGTGTATATATATTAGTGAATGAATGAATGTGTGGATAAACTTGGGGGGAAACTTGGTCTTATATAAAATAATTAATCAGGGAAAGTTAGTACAATTTGTACAAAATATGACGTGTTTTTGGTGGACATGTCACAACTTGTAAACCGGCCATTTTTTGGAATATACAAGAAATATACTTATTTTAAAACCGTCTATAGATAACAACAATGTCAACATTATTAGTTTTAGTTCGCTTATGGAAGACTCTAGTTACTACTTTTTGATGAATTTTCTTTAGTTTTATATGACTAAAATTAATTTTAAATAAATTTGTAACATGATTAAAAACAAGTTTAGTTATTTGTTAAAATTCTATTTGATTATACCATGTCTCACGAAACATTTCACCATGGAAAATGAAACGTGGGCACTCAGAGTCATCCTGATTCCCGAACGGTTTCCAGTTTCCTGGTAAAACCAGGGAATGGTATTCCATGTTTCCTGGACGATTTTCCAAACCATCTTCCCCGTTCACCCCTTCGCCTTCGTTGCACCTTTTGCAACTTAGTGAACACTCCCAGGATTCCGTCGGTTTCCCCTTCCACCTCATCACCTTTCCACCTCCACATCATCCCTCGATTCCCAATTTCCCCTCTCTCGGCACCAAGTGCCCTAATAGAAGTTGATGCATGGAGAAAATTGTTTTAAATACAAAAACTAATCAATCCCATAATAATAAATGCTATTTAAAACAAAATATTCTTTTTTTATTATTTATGTCCTTTTTATCTCTACTACATTATAAAGGAGGAGTAATGGCTAAATGTGTCCATATTGGCAAACTTAAGATGGCATTTGAAAAGCCATATGCTTTAACCTTCAAATGTCATGTAAATCTTCCCCAAATTACCCTTGAATGCATTAAGATGTTTGTACCATAATGCATTAAGATGCTTGTACCAACCATTTTCCATTAACTTTTCCATTAATTATGTAATAATATACACTTTTATTCTAGCAATTTAATGTTTTATAAAATTTAATAATATGATGAATGGAATTTAATTGATTTTAGTGAAATTATTAAGGAGACTCTTAAGTAGAGTTCTTTATTTCACTTTATTAGGGTTTATGGCTCTAATTAATTTAGTCTCTTCATTCATCCTTAGGTCTTGTATATATAGAAGACTTTGTGCCTCATTTGAAAGACTAGAAAAAAAATACAAGAAAAATAAAGACGTCCTCTTTTGTCAATTGGATAATTTTGTTTACTTGTTTAAAGATGTATGCGAAATCTCTGGTAGATAACAATTGTTTAATGTATTTGTTTTTAACTTTAAGGGGCCTGGACCGAATGCTTATGTGGTGTATATTGATGGAGCATTTGATTTATTTCATGCTGGGAATGTTGAGGTATGTCTTTATATGTTAGGTGTTTTTTGTTGTCCATGACCTCATGGTCTTTTTTCTATTTATTTGATTTGCTGTTGTTATTATTATTGTTGTTGTTGTTAGTATTGTTGTTGTACTTTGATTGAACCTTAATTTTTAAATAGACATGGGTTATGCATTTTTAGATTTTGAAGTGTACTCGAAAACTAGGAGATTTTCTACTTGTGGGTATTCATACAGATGAAATTGTGAGGTAAATATGACTTAACATTTAGGATAATTTCATATACTCCTCTCAAAACATAAATAATATCATATAGTATCCAACAAGAAATCATAATATCAAATACACTGAATTTTCATATTTATGACATGAATAACCTTCCATCTTGTGAAGGTCTAGGTTATGGAAGTTTTGAAGCGTAAGGAGAAAACGAAGGGTATATTGATCATATTACAAATTGTATTTAATGAACATGTTAAATATGAAGTTTTAAGTCTTTTGGACGGGCGTATTCTATGTCGTCGAAGGCGCAAGATGCATAGGCCTCGTGCGCCTTTGACAACATAGGGTGTATTTGATATTTATTGTTTGTTTGGATCAATATGATGTTATGACATGTTTGTATATCTGAAATTAAATCTTGCACCTTTTTTCGTATTTGTGAATTATGATTAGTTGTTATTTGTATAAGAACCTTACGCTATGCACTGAACAAAGAGGGCCTCGTTTTCCGCTTATGCATTTGCATGAACGCAGCCTTAGTGTCTTAGCATGCCGATATGCTGATGAGGTCATCATCGGTGCTCCTTGGGAGATCACAAAGGACATGTAAATGCCATTTTTGGATTATTATATCTATTATTGTTAAAAAATCAAAATGTTCCAAACAGTAATGTGATTATTAGTTATTACAATTTTAACAATAAAAACACATCCAAGTTTGTTTAAGAAATTGTGAGTGTAATGACGCTCCATTTGTATAACCTAGGCCCAGGTTTGTTTCAGTCAAACTACTGATGTTGGGTTTTTGATTGTCAAATGAGTTAATTTTCAACTTCAAGTTTAATTATATTATAAGGCATTGAGATAAATCATGTTTATCAACCTAAGCCATGGGAACTTGCCAGTATCAATCTTTGTTTTTTTTAGTTTGGGTTTCGTTAATTTGTTGTTTGATTTCATTTTGCTTTTCATTTATGTGTTGCATGTTATTTCATTGATTTGGTTTTTGTCTTCGATTTTAGTGAAATTCATCAATTTTTTTATGGTAATTTTATTATTAGGTTGCTTTAAACCTTAATATTTATACAATTATTTTTACCAACACCAAACTATCCATCTACGTTACAATAGACATCATAATTAAATCTAATGTTACTTGGTACACCCGCTGCAACGCGCGGGCACTTCTGCTAGTTTAAAGAAAGATGCTACAAGTGTGAGCCAACACCATAAGATGAAGACATGGAGTAATTAACTTTGTGGACCATGACAACCACCGAAACCTTTGGGAGGTAGAATCAACCTCCAAGAGTTTAACCTACTAATATTGTTCATGCCCCACAACCCAAGGTCCTCTATCGTCTTTACTCTGGTGTTGACCACTGTGTCTTCCTACTGTCGGATGATTCCACTATCGTATATAGTTACTTCACAGGATAACAATGTACACACACATACACGTGTATGTACACACACGCCCTTGACGTTTAATGAGAGAATATTTACTCTTCTAGGTCTCACATAAGGTTGAAAACATGTAGTAAAGACTAAAGAGGTAAAGATGAATGGCGTAAAGAAGATGAGGGTCATATAAGAAGACAAATCAATTGTCATAAATATTTTTTAGGTGCAAGAACATATTATAAGATTTTTATATAAAGATAAAATTGAAGGTAGGATATGATGAATTTTTAATAGTTATATCTTTGTTATTTATAGTTATGATATACTAATTGTGAAAAAAAAGGAAAGGAAAGAAAAAAAATGGTAAAAATTTAAATAGACAGCACATTATATCTAGACAAAATTACACTTTGTGTCCTTAATGTATCACTGAAATTATGAAACGTGTCCTTTAAATTTTTTTTTTTTTTGCATTTTATGTCCAAAATTTGCTTTTTTCTTGCATTTTATGTCCTTTATGACTAACTGAGTTAGTTTTCTCAGTTAACCTCAAAAGCATCAGGGGTATTTTTGTCCATTCACCACATTAAGAACAAAAAGTGTAATTTTATCCTTTTTTTTATTATACTTTATTTTATTTGTGGGACCCACCCACCACCACTTTATCTTCAACCTCCACCCACCACCACTTCATCTTCAACCTCCACGACTTCATGTTCAACCACCACCATCAACATTACAAAAACCACTCGATTATTATTATTATACAGTTTAGAGTAACAATCAATATATGAGAGGAAGAGAGAGAAGCAGAGATCAAGAGAGAGAGAGAGAGGGAGAGTCGACAGAGAGAGGGAGAGCATAGGAGAGAGAGAGACAGACGCGGTGGCTCCGGCGCCGCCTATAATCCTAATTTATAATCCTATTAACCACCATCTATAATATATCCTCCAACTATGCTTCTTTAACCTCCAATCCTTATTATTATTATTCTCTCCTTCCTCCTCTCCCCACCACCACCAACCACCGCCGTTGACTTCCTCTTCAACTCCTTCACCACCACCACCACCAACCTCACTCTACTCCATGACGCCCGTCTCGAACCACCCGTCATCCGATTAACCAACGACTCCAACCCTTTATCCGTCGGTCGAGCCTTCTACTCAACCCGTATTCAAATGACCCGACCCAATTCCACCACCTTCTCAACCCAATTCATATTCTCTATCCTACCCGAAATCCCTTCTAGTCCAGGCTTCGGCATCACCTTCGTCTTATCCAATTCCACTGAACCACCTAATGCAGTCGGTGGTCAGTACCTCGGCCTTTTCCCTTACTCTGTAGCTGGGACTGCTGCACCGCTTATTGCTGTAGAGTTCGATACTGGAAAAAACGATGAGTTTAATGAAACCAATGGGAATCATGTTGGAATTGATGTATGAGAGTGCTGGTTATTATAACACTACTGGTAGTTTTATTCCTGTTGAGATGAGAACTGGGCAGAATATTCATGTTTGGATTGAGTTTGATGTGTCTCGGTTGAGATTAATGTTACTATTGCTCCAGTTGGTGTGTCTGATGAAATGTTTGTTGGGTTTTCTGCTGCTAAAACCACTTGGGTTGAAGCACAGAGGGTCGAACATGGGTTGCCATTAACAGACCAGATCCACTTTATGAAAGGTTTTGAATCACACCCACGTATTTTATTTAATAAAATTGGAGATGGTATACTTATTTGCAATATTTAATGTCCCAAGGTTTTGAAGATGAAGTGGTGGAGGTTGAAGATGAAGTGGTGGGGGTGGAGGTTGAAGATGAAGTGGTGGTGGGTGGGTCCCACAAATAAAATAAAGTATAATAAAAAAAGGATAAAATTACACTTTTTGTCCTTAATGTGGTGAATGGACAAAAATACCCCTGATGCTTTTGAGGTTAACTGAGAAAACTAACTCAGTTAGTCATAAAGGACATAAAATGCAAGAAAAAAGCAAATTTTGGACATAAAATGCAAAAAAAATTTTTAAAGGACACGTTTCATAATTTCAGTGATACATTAAGGACACAAAGTGTAATTTTGTCTTATATCTATATTAATCAGTAGTCTAAAACATGAAGCAAGCATAACCAAAGACCAGCTTCAGACTATGATAACAAAATATCATAGTTGTAAGAAGGAGCTTGAGTCCACCCAAGTTGAATGTCAGAAATGGGTGGAATCATCAAAGGGTTTTGAGATGATTGTCAACCAACAATCTAAAAGTCATGTGAAATTTGGGTTTGGTTTTAAAACCACTGATCAAGTTTCACAAACCACTGACAAAAAGGAACCACAGTTGGTTGAGGTCATCCCTACAAACTCAAAAGGTCAAGAAATCAAGGTTACTGAACCCAATGGCAAGAAAATCATTCTTGAAAAGTTGGAAGGTACACCCTCATTTGATGAAATTGAGAAATATCAATTCAAACCAACATGGTCAGACGAGTGTGAAGTCCTTGAAAATTTCAAACCAATGACCTTCAAAACCTCTGATGGCAAAATGGCACCACAAGCCAAGGTTATCCCTCTAGTAAGTCTTCCAACAGATGATGAAACATCTGTTGAAAAGAAGAAAGAAAAAGGGAAAGCAAAGAACAACTTGTTTTGTGATTTTTGTGAAAAGAAGAACCATGTCACCAAAAACTGTTTTCTTCTAAAAGCATATGACATCAACAAAACAACAAGTTTAAATGATTCAAAATCTAAAGAATGTGCAATCTGCAAGAAAAAGAATCACAAAACAAAAGAGTGCTTATATCTCAAAAATTTTGATGAAAAGATAAAAGAGTATAAAGCTAAAACTCTGGAGAGTCAAGTGATGAGTACTTCAAAAGGAAAATCCAAACAGACTTTTGAATCTGTCCAAACATCTGTTACCCAAAGTCTGAACAAAAACTCTGCTCCCAGAGAGGTTCAGGTAACAGATGCTCCACCTGTTAACAGATTACCAAGAGGATATGGACAACCCACCTGTCATCGTCTGCCACATGTTTATGATGAGCCCAAGAGGCCTTCAAAACCAAAAGTGAACAGACATCCTCATGGTTTTCACCAACTGATAGGAAATGATCAAACCTCTGCTGGACCAAGTGTTGACATACAAGCACTGGCAAATGGTCAAATGCAGCTGTTGAATCTAGTTCAAAAGCTAGTTCAAACCACTGATCATTCTTCTCAACTTAAGGCTGAGACAGCTAAGGACCCATCCAAAGCCAATTTGGCTTTGGACACTCACCAAAACTAAAACCCTTACTGATGTGCAGGGAGCTTCTGCTTGTTTAGACAGTTTATGGTATGTAGATAGTGGAGGCTCCAGGCACATGACTGGATGTAGAGCCCTTCTTCTGGACTTTCTTGCTCATGGAGGGGGTGATATATCCTTTGGTAATGATTCTAAAGGTAAAGTGTTGGGTTCTGGTACTGTCAAAGCAGGGAGGCTTAAGTTTGAAAATGTTAATCTAATAGACAATCTAAAATTTAATTTACTTAGTGTATCACAAATGAGTGACAAAGGCTTTGGGTCATTCTTCACTAAGCAAACGTGTAAGATTGTTGGCCCAGAGGCTGTTGAAAAGATTAACACCATCATTGCTGAGAGCAAAGCACAACTTGTTGCTCACAGAAGTGGCAATGTGTATGTGGTTGATATGTTGAAGGATAATCCTACTGCAAATGTCTGTCTGTTCTCAGCTGCCTCTACAAAAGAGACAGAATTGTGGCATAGGAGACTTGGTCACACCAACCTTCAAACTATCAACTCACTCTCCAAACAAAACCTTGTCAGAGGTTTACCATCAAAAGAATTTAAATGTGATGAGCATTGTGTTTCCTGTTTAAAAGGCAAACAACATAAAAGCTCTTACAAATCCATTGATGAGTCCAAAACCAGTCAATGTCTACAAATGTTGCACATGGACTTGTTTGGCCCTGTAAAAATCATGAGTCTAAGAAGGAAAAGATTTTGTCTTGTCATAGTTGATGATTTTTCTAGGTTTACATGGACTTACTTTTTACACTCTAAAGATGAGACTGCAGGTATCTTGAAGGACTTTGTTACCAAAGTTGAAAAACAATATGACTTGCCAGTAAAAGTCTTTAGGAGTGACAATGGAACAGAGTTTAAGAATAAGGAGTTAGATGATTTCTGTGTGTCAAAAGGGATTGTAAGGCAGTACAGCATCCCAAGAACACCAGAACAGAATGGGGTGGTTGAAAGGAAGAACAGGACTCTCATTGAGGCTGCAAGAACAATGCTAGCAGATTCTGGTTTACCTCTGTCCTTTTGGGCAGAAGCTGTAAACACTGCTTGTTATGTTCAAAACAGAGTTTTAATCAACCCTAGACATCAAAAGACTGCTTATGAAATTTTGTTCAAAATCAAACCACTGATATCATTTTTCAAAGTCTTTGGCTGCCCATGTTTCATTTTAAATCTAAAAGATTCCATTTCAAAATTTGCAGCCAAAGTAGATTGTGGATATTTTCTGGGGTATTCTTCTATTGCAAAGGCCTATAAAGTGTTTAACACAAGGACTAAAACAATAGAAGAAACTCTGAATGTGAAGTTCAATGAACTTTCTTCTTTAAAAATCCCAGCAAACCCTGCTGAGTTGTTTGATTTAGATAAATTCAAATTTGAAGATATTACTGTCAAAACTAACCCTGTAGGTACCCCACAATCTTCACAACAAGATTACAGAATAGATGTGGTGGTTCCAGACCACTACAATGTCTATCATGTATCAGAGGAAGCAGTGGTTCAAAACAACTGTCAAAACTCTGTCACAGCTGAGTCAGCCACTGTTGGCCAGTCTTATCTTCAATCCACTGATTCACCCAGCCAATCCACTGTTCAATCATCTGTTGACAAGAGTCAATCATCTGTTGACAAAAGTCAGTCCAATCTTACACCACTTGGACCCATTCCTCCACCTCCATTTCAAACATCTGTTGCCTCTTCAGAAGTGCCAACAGATGTTATGTCAACAGAGTCTCCAAACCTCTGTCCTTCACCACAAAATGCCATCATACCATATCAGGGAGATTTAATCTACCTAAGAGCTCATCCACCAGATCAAATCATTGGCAACATCAGAGAAGGTGTGCTCACAAGGAGCCAATCTTCAAACATCTGTCTCTTTGCAGGTTTTCTATCCCTTACACAACCTGTCAAGTACCAAGAGGCACTAAAAGACAACAGTTGGGTGGAAGCCATGCAAGAAGAACTCCTTCAGTTTAAAAGACAACAAGTATGGGAACTTGTACCACTGCCTAAGGATGCCTATCCTATTGGCACAAAGTGGGTCTTCAAAAACAAAACTGATGAAAGGGGTATAGTTGTCAAGAACAAAGCCAGGCTAGTGGTTCAAGGCTTCAGACAGGAAGAGGGGATTGACTATGATGAAACCTTTGCCCCTGTAGCAAGGCTAGAGGCAATCAGACTCTTCTTAGCCTTTGCTGTCAACCACAACATCAAGGTGTTTCAGATGGACATCAAGTGTGCCTTCCTATATGGCAAAATTCAGGAGGAGGTCTATGTATGTCAACCACCTGGTTTTGAAGACACATTCCATCCTGATCATGTCTACAAGCTTAACAAAGCATTGTATGGACTTAAACAAGCACCAAGAGCCTGGTATGAAACTCTCTCTACTTTTCTCTTATCCATTGGTTTCACAAGAGGTAAAATTGACAAAACCTTGTTTTTAAAATGGAAAGGAAAAGACTTAATGATTGTTCAAATATATGTGGATGACATCATTTTTGGATCCACATGTAATAAAATGTGTGAGGAGTTTAGGGAACTCATGACAGCAGAGTTTGAAATGAGTGCTATGGGTGAACTTCAGTGCTTTCTTGGTCTCCAAGTAAAGCAACTGCAAAATGGTACTTTCATTCATCAAAACAAGTATGTGAAAAACTTGTTAACAAAATTTGAGATGAATGATTGTAAGCCATGTAGTACACCCATGAGCACTGTCAAGCCACTCACTGATGATGAAAAGGATGAACTTGTTGATCAGACACATTATAGATGCATGATTGGGTCTTTATTGTACTTAACAGCATCCAGGCCAGACATTATGTTTGCAACCTGTGTGTGTGCTAGATCTCAGGCTTCTCCTAGAAAGTCTAACCTTATTGCTGTGAAAAGGATCTTCAGATACCTAAAAGGTGCTCCCACACTTGGTATCTGGTATCCTGCTAATGGAAACATTGAGCTTTCAGGTTATTCAGATAGTGATTTTGCTGGCTGCCATACCACAAGGAAGTCCACATCAGGAGGGTGCCAGTTTCTAGGGAATGCCTTAGTTTCCTGGCAAAGCAAAAAGCAAGCAGCTGTTTCAACATCCACTGCTGAAGCTGAATACATTGCTGCTGCAAGCTGTACAGCCCAACTTATGTGGCTTCAAAATCAACTACTGGACTTTGGGGTAACAGCACTTAGGACTCCACTCATGTTGGATAGCCAAGCTGCTGAAAATATCATCAAAAATCCAGTCTCTCATTCAACCACCAAGCACATAGATATCAGACATCATTTTGTCAGGGATAGCTATGAAAAAGGTTTGATTTCTCTGCACCATGTTCCAACAGAGGATCAGTTGGCAGATGTGCTGACAAAAGCTTTAGACACATCTACCTTCACAAATCTGATCTCTCGAATTGGAATGTTAAACATGGATTAAAAACAACAAAAATGTTTTCAATAAAACATTAAAATGTTTTCAGAAAATCAAATTCTGCTAAAATAAGACTTTGGTTGAAAAATCTGTTTTAAAACCACTGATTCAGATAAAACAACCACTGTTTTATTAAAACCACTGTTAGTTGAAAAATCTGTTTTAAAACCACTGATTCAGATAAAACAACCACTGTTTTATTAAAACCACTGTTAGTTGAAAAATCTGTTTCAAACATCTGATCAGGTAAAACAACCACTGTTGGTTGAAAAATCTGTTTCAAACATCTGATCAGATAAAACAACTGTTTTCATCAGTCTTTTGGTTAAACAAACAGAGGTTGGCAACAGAGGTTTAACAAACCAGCTGTCTGCCACCAGATGTTTCAACCATCAGATGTTTGCCACGTCTGCTCTCAAAAGCAGATGTTTGCCACATCAGCGGTTTCACCAGAGCCTATAAAACCCTGTTCTTTCCCCCAACAGCAGTTTTACTGTCTCATTGTATTCAAAATACCAAAAACCGCTCTCGCCTTCCTCATAACCCTCAATCAAGATCATTACTTTCATAATCAAAATCCATTAACATGGAACTTCAAACTAAAGCCACTCACAATTTTCTTCCATATTTGGTCAAAACCGAAGACAACACACCATTTCACTCCACCATTGACATCATCAATAACTCGAAATATAAAAATATTCTTGTTGCTGATGCCCCCATTCACCTAGAAACACTCCAAGAATTTTGGGCAACTGCTGAGGTTTTATACCAAGACAAAAAGCCTACGTCCATAATTTCAAAAATTGGAGCCACCAGTATCGCCATAACCCCTGAGATCATCTCCACTACCTTCTCACTGAACGACTTGTCAGGTATGGAAACTTTTCCAAAAACAGAGCTTCACACTGAGTTTCAAGAGAGGGGGTATGATGCTCAAATGACTGGTTCCACACTATATAAAAAGTTTTTCCCACCAGTCATGAAATTTTTCTTCCATACCCTCCTCCTCTGTGCCTCTGCCAAGACTACTTCCTTCAATGAAATCCCATTGAGGATACAATACTTGGGATATGCTATGTTGTCAGACTCTGACTTCAACCTATCTCAGGGATTGTTCTCAGACTTGGTATCAAATGTGAAAGCCATAAAATCTGGCTCAAACAATGCTTTTCTGCTCTACCCTAGAATTCTAAGTGTAATTCTACAAAAGCTTTTACCTGAAAAGGATTTTCAAAAGGGAGAGTCATTTAAAATGAAAAGTTTAACTGATGAAACTTTTACTAGAATGCTGGGTTCTTCAACCCAAGAAAAAGCACAAAAAGTTCAAAAAGTTTCCAAAACACAACCAAAGAGGACAAAGACAACAACTGTTGTTGAAACCTCTGTTGGTGAGCCCACTGCTCCTGGTGATCATGGCACTTCATCCAGTGCTGTGAAACCCACACCAGCCACCAAAAGAAAACGTCCATCCACCAAAACAACCACCAAACCCAAAAAGGGACTTCTGGAAGATGAGATACCAGAAGCTAACCCTGTTGCATCACCAAAGCAACATGAAACCACTGTTGTTACTTCCTCACAACAGTTGGAGATATCTCAACCCAAGCAAACTCCTCAAGATTCCTCACAAAAGGAACTTGTTGTAAGCCAAAGGGAACCTCAAACTGAGGCATATGAGTCACTTGATCATATGTTTACAAGCCCATCTCCCAGGGCTAATCAGCTTGTTACTCCACCTACATCACCACCACATGTCCCACCAACAATGCAACCCCTGTTTGAGGCTATTGATAAAACTCAGGACAATCCCAGTTCCTCTCAATCACCTATCACTGAGAGTATGCCACTACCAGTGACTGGGACTGAGGAAAATCAATCAGCCATCCCACAAACAGATGAGGAGGTTATACTCCCAGAAGTACCTGTTACTTCTGATGAGGTTTCAAGAGAAGCAGCCACTACTGCTGTTGAGACCATTGTTTCACAGCAGGACAGTGGTTACATAGCTAAGACTTCCTTGAAGGCAACAACTGCTGAAGACACAATTGTGTCTCCAAAAACAGTTGGAAGTCCCCAGAACCAAGACCAAGGGGCAGCAGGTTCTTTCTCCATGGACTCACCTCCTAGGACTGAACCAGCTAAAACTACCTCTGGTAGGGATTCAGATGATCCTATTAATTTAGGTGATGAGTCAAAATTACAAGAATTGACGGTTAAAGTTCAAAACCTTGAATCCTCTGTTGCTGACATCAAATCTGATGTCAAGTCAATTTTGGAAACATTGAAAAACTTTACAAAGAGTCAACCATCAACTGCTGATGTTGCTAATGAGCTATGGAAATCTGTTTCTCCCATCATCATAGCTCATCGAAAATTAGCAGATCAGACACAAGAAACCTACATGACTGTGATCAGAAACATGGTTGATGCCAGATTCAATGATACAAAGGCTGATATCAAGGTGATCAAAGACCACTTGCTGAAGACCACTGGCTCTGCCCCTACCACAATTCTCAGAGATGAAGATGATGATGAATTCACTGCTGATGATGCCAAAAAGGGGGAGAGTGGCAGAGATAGGCTACCTAAACTGAAAACACAAAAAGGGAAGAAGCCAACTGCTGACAAACCAGGGTCACCCAAATCAGCTCCACAAACACAACAACCAAATGTTCAGTTCCCTGTCTCTGAACCAGCTCCAGCATCAAAGGCAAAAGAAGTTGACACTTCAGCTAATGAAAGAGCTGAAAAGGCTGCTGAAGACAAATTGAAAAGGGCTGACACATTGGAGGTAAAGGCAGAGAGGTTGGTACAACTGAAAAAGGAACAGCAACAGGAAGTGGAAGATGTGGGCACTTCAAAGAGAAGGAAAATGCCAGCCAAACACACTAGAAAACCACCTTCCAAATTAACTGCTGAAACTCCTGTTGTACAAACACCTGTTACCACAACCACTGCTCCACAAACCACTGCCACCACAACCTCTGTTACCCAAACCACTGCACCTACAACAACTGAACCTAAAACCACTGCTAAAACATCTGCACAACCCAAACCTGTCACTAAACCAACCACAACTCAACCAACTCCCAAACCTACTTCATCACAACCTAAAACCCAAACAACTGCTGGCTCCACAAAAGGACCAACAGATGTTTCTCAATCCACTGCTACATCCTCATCCTCACCCAAAATCTTGTATAGCAGAAAAAGGAAATCCACCTTTGTTATACAAGATGAAAACATACACAACACACCACCTAACACCCCAATCACATCCACACCAGTCAATGCCATTCCACTCTCATCTTACTCACCACACACTGACCAATTCAGATCACACAGACCACCACCAACCATCACCCCATTGGCTGAGAAGTATCCCCTTGAGTTGGATTTAATCAAGGGGGAACTTCAATCCTTCTATAATACTGATCAGCCATCAGAAAGATCCTTCCCTTCTCTTAAAGGCTTCCCTGTTCCACCTAATCTAGACACATATCTCAAATACAAGGGTGAACAGGCTGATGCTGTCATCAAAGAGAAGTGCAAAGGGAAGGATGACAGGACTGCTCAGGGCATCCATTCAGCAGAGCTTAGCAAACTCAGAAGGATTGAAGATTATGCTAAGACCCTGAGCAACTCCATGTCAACCATGCCTCTCAGCAGACACTTGGAGATGGAAGTAAGGGATTCACTGCTGGAACAGATCTTGGCATCCAAGCCTTATAAAGCAACAAAGAATCAATTTACAGGCTGGACCACACATGCTCTAAGAGAAGAACTAATCAGAATAGAGAACATGGCCAAGAATCCTCCTACTAAGGTCTCTGCCCCTGATTTCAAAAAGGGGAGAGATGAAGCTAGAGCCTTGAAATTCAGAAGAATGAGACAAGAGCTTGTAGCAGCTAAGTATGGAGAGATGAAATCTGTTGCCAGATGGTCAGAAATCAGGCTAATTGAGACATATAAAAAGCTTGAACAAGAAAGAAAGACCAATCCTGATCTTCCAAGAAAACCAGTGTATGATGATGCTCCCAAGAAACCCTCTCAGGCCTTCACATTAGATAGCTTGCTTGCAACCTCTGATCTATCTATTGCTGCTCAAAGGCAATACAAGAGGCAGAAGGAAATGTCTGAAGAAGACACAAGGAAGTTCACTAATACTTATGTGAAAGAGGGGATCTTGAACCAAATCAGATCTTTTTCTGATCCTGTGTCAGACAGGCTCAGAGAACTCATTGGAAGGCCACCATCACCAAACTCATCCCAAATAAAGATGCATCCCAGTCACTCCTCTGATTCTAAAATTCTAAAATGGAAGTCTGATAAAGAGACCCATGAATTGACATTGCTCAGATCAGATGGTAGTGTTCAGAAGTTGAGCATGGATGAGGCACCTGGCCTAAGTGCTGAAGATCTCCAGTCACTTCTAAACTTGACACTGGATAGAGATGTTGAAGACCTCTTCTCTCTGCACTTTGAATTGCAACTAAAAGGGCAAATTAGAGAAAGTCTGATGAGGAATAAAGATCAAGAATAAAGCAGAGTTTTGGCATCATCTGTTCTAGGGGGAGATTGTTGGGTCTGCTGACCTGGAGAAGAACAGATGATTGAAAGCCAAAATATACTAAGTGTTGATCAAGAATAAATAACAGAGTTTACAAGAAAGCTTCCTCCAAAGAACTGCTGACTCCAAACTGCTGATGCTTAAACAACTGATACAAGACAACTGCTGCTGATGAAAGGTCTGATGAAGAAAGTCTGAAGAACAAAAGTCTGATAAAGAACAAGTACTGATCAAGATCTGAAGAACAAAGGTCTGTTGAACCAACAGCACTTTGGTTCAACAGATGTTAAGAAGACATCAGAGTTATAGCTTAACAGAGTTTCTCTTCAGTAGTTTCAATGTAACAGTAGTTTATTGTTTATCAGATGTTGTAGTTTGTTAGTCAGTTAGGGGTCGCTTTCTAGGTGACGTCAGCTATGTGATCATCAGAGGTTTGTACTTGTCTATAAATAGAACAGTACTTGTACTGTTCTATTTGTCACTCGTCATTCTCTCTAAGACAAACAAACTCTGAGTGATCAGGCTGAGGGGGAGTGATAATTGTACCTTTGTAATCTTTCAACTTTAATGAAAGCTTTCGATTGATAACAATTATTCTCTATGTTTTGATTATTCTTTATTCCGCTGCACTTTCCATTTATACTTCATTCATATTACATCATTAATCAAAACAATCCAATACTCAGATCCTAACATATGCATAAATGAATTTGATAATGCACTTAACACCGTCCCCCTGAGCATTATAGCGGCATGAAGAATGAGGGACATTTCTAGTATAATGTCTAAAGAGGAGAAAAATAAGGAAAGTAATGATTAAAAGGACATTAAAAGGGGTTACCATTACACATTCTTTGAAGGGGCATTATGATGATGGGGCGAATAATGCCCATTATGGGCATTAACCATTACCATGGTCTTTTATGTTGTAACCTCATTTCATATAATTAAAAGTGGAGTAAAAGTTGAATTACAACATAAAACCTTCCAATTTGCTTTATCTCTTTATGATTTTAAAAGGGTAATGAATAGTGACATACTAACATTGTGATTATCATTCAGCTTCTTCTGTCTACCCTTTGATAATGCATTCATGACAACACTATCTTCCCTCATGACGTGCCTCAACATCAACATCGATTTGTTGCCTCTTCAAATTGCTTACTCAATTTTTGGGGTTGGGTTTCATTAAAAAGGAACAACGGTATTTTTTACATGGTCAATTCTTAAATGCCACGAAATGCCGTATTTGATTATCATTATACATGTAATTCAATTGTGATATTAAGAGTACAATCAAGATACCTTAACATGGTATTAAAACGTACACGATCTAGAGAGATTTTAAGAGATGTCCAAGAATACTCCAAACTACAAAACATACATACAATGCCATAAAAATACACAAAATACACAAAATGGATAATAGGACTGAATGAGTCATATTGTTAGCTTAGATTGAATTCGACTTTTTTAATTGAGTCATATTGTCTTATTGTTAGCGTAAGTAACATTCGACTTTTTTAAGTTTAGTCATATTGTATTATTGTTAGCTTAAAATGAATTTGACTTTTTTTAATAGAGTCATATTGTATTATTTTTAGCTGAAATAGTATTCGACTTTTTTTTTTTGAATTGGGTCATATTGTATTATTGGTCGCTTAAATTAATTCGACTTTGTTAACTTTAATAATTAAATATTGATTCACATTCAACCACACCCACTTCTAAAGTACCTTATTTTTATCCTAAAGATGACCAAAGTGTTACATTAAATTATGTCTTTTGATAACATGTCACCAACAATCATCAATAATTCGTTTTTTGTTTGTTCATACATTTTGTACAAACTCATTCACAATCCTCCAAACTTCCACGACTTCTCATCATCTCCAATACTGTTTTCAATCCTCCTAACTTCTATGACTTTTCATCATTTCCAGTACACTTTGTACAAACTCATTTTCAATACTTTCTGTTAAGTAACTAGAGATAAGAAAGTATCCTTCATCATTTTCTCTTCTTGATAAATACTACATAAAACATCACCGTGTTATAGATATGAGATATCAAGTATCTAAATGAGTCATATTCATGTTAAACACATGTTTTAATCTTGTCGTCCTTAACCTATTAAATACAATTAAACCATAGTTATCAAAGACGCAAGACACACTCAAGACGTAAAGGGCGAGCCTGAGACCTTTAGGCCTCAGTACAAGGCGCTTAAAAAGCAAAGACTTTTTATAGACCAGACGTATAGTATAAAATACACTTTGTAAGGGGGTTAGAGTGTTAGACATGTTTGGGTTTCTTTACGTTGTGTTCCCAAGTTAACTTAACGAGAGAAAGGAAAGGAAATAAAAGGAAAGAAAATTTTGATTGTGTTCCCGAGTTTCATTTAAGGAAGTAAAAGAAAGGAAAACAAAACATTGTGTGTTCTCGAGTTTCACTTAAGAAAGGAAAAGAAAGGAAATGGAAGAAAAAGTATGCAAAATTCTTTAGGTTAGTTTTCCTTCCAATTTGGAAGGAAAGGATATTTATCTTTTCCTTTCCTCCGGTTCTTTTCCTTTCTTTTCCCTCTTTAAGTTAACTCGGGAACACATCGTTAGGGCAAGTTTAGGTTGATTTCATGCTTGTCTTGGGTTTGTATAATCGTCCCAAACCCGTTGAAACATATTCTAATGATTTTTACCAAAAATATTGTCAATCCTTAGTCTGAAAAATGCATATGAGGCCCGGAACCCACTTTTGAAGCAAAGCGAGAAGGTTACGATATACCTGAAAACTAAACCTGCGTGTCAAAGTGAGCCTTGACAAATCCAAAAACAAAAGGACCTCATGTTTGGCTCTCCTTTTACAAGCCTCCTTATGACTTATAACTTAATGATTAAGTTATAAGTTGAATCAAAAGTGTTTGGATGGATGGAATGAAAAGTAACTTATGAGAATTTTAGGCTTCAAAAAGGAGATTTTGGAGGATAAGTCATAAGTAACAAATTGTTACTTATGAGATTAAGTTACTTTTTATGTTTGAGAAGTTATAAGTAGAAATCAAAAAGGAAAGCCAAACATGCCCCTAGTTGCAACTTCTAAAAACACAAATCAATCCCACACAAAACCCTAATCCCCAAATTCAAAACCCTAATCTTGATCTTGATATCCAATTCTTCAACACCAATGGCTTCCATCACAAAGCTTCGATCTTTACCCAAACCTACTTATCAAAACCTTTATCCACTATACCCATCACAAGCCCGTTATCTTTCATCCATTCTAAACCCTGATTCGTCCACCCCTTTATCAAGCAAAGAGAAATCAAGAACCGCTCTTTCTTTACTAAAATCTGAAACAAACCCAGAAAGAATTATTGATATATGCAAAGCAGCTTCATTAACCCCAGATACCCATCTCGATCGTGTTGCATTTTCACTCGCTATTAAAAAACTCACAGAGTTAAATTATTATGAGGGTATTCGTAATTTTATTAATGAGTTGTTTAAAACAAGACCTGATTTGAATACTGAAAAGTTTGTGTCAAATGCGATTGTTTATTATGGTCAAGCTGGGCTTTTGGATAATGCACTCCAACTGTTTGATAAAATGCCTGAGTTGGGTTTGGGGTATAATGTGAGGGCGTTGAATGCGTTGTTGTTTGCGGGTGTGGTGGCGAAGGATTACGATGCGGTGAAGCGGGTTTATCTTGATTATCCGGGGAAGTATGGGGTTAAGATGAATGTGGATAGTTATAATACGGTGGTGAAGGCGTTTTGTGAGGCGGGTGAGACGAGTGCGTGTTATTCGGTGACGGCGGAGATGGTTAGGAAGAAGTGTAAGCCGAATGCGACGACGTTTGGGCTTATGATTGCGGGGTTTTATAAGGAGGAGAAGTTTGATGATGTTGGGAGAGTGTTGGAGATGATGAAGAAACATGATGTGGCGGTTGGGCTTGGGACGTATAACATTAGGATTCAGAGTTTGTGTAAGCTTAAGCGGAGTGGGGAAGCGATGGCGTTGGTTGATGGGATGTTGTCGAGGGGGATGAAGGCGAATGTGGTTACTTATAGTCATTTGATTCATGGTTTTTGTAGGGAGGGGAAGTTGAATGAGGCTAAGGAGATGTTTAAGAAGATGAATGGTTATGGGTTGAAACCGGAGAGTGATTGTTACTTTACGTTGGTTCATTATCTTTGTAAAAGTGGCGATTTTGAAGGAGCGCTGGAAATTTGTAAGAAAAGTATTGAGAAAGACTGGTTTCCAAATTTTTCGACTATGAAGTTGCTTGTTGAAGGGCTTGCAAATAGTTCAAAAGTTGATGAAGCTAAAGAGCTTATTGAAACGATGAAGAATAAGTTTCCTAAAAAGGTTGATGTCTGGAATGAAGTAGAAGAGAAACTACCGAAATAAAGTGCACTTAAAAGTTGAAACGTACGCCATATGCTCTTTCATGTTACAATGCCAAAACCAACATCACTAGGTCTGGTGATACTTTTTTCCGAATGCATAACTTCAAATTAAATTGTTCTTTTGCTTTGCCTTAATAGTTACTAGTTACTAGTTAGGCTTATTGTTTCTCTTATTACTTATATCGGTGCATTTTGTGCAAGTATTTACTTGTTTAAACTTTAAAAAGACTTTGTTTTCTTGCAGAGCAGCTCTGAGCCATTGAGATAATTTTTGCTGGCTTTGTATTATATTATAGGGTTAACTGTTAAGTGAATATATTAGGAACACTCTTTTGATTGTCCAATATAGTTATATAGGTGACATGCCAATTAGAATACTACTGCAGTATACTTGCATTCAAATTCTGTGCCAAATAGTCGTTCTTGTGACCGACCCAACCAGTAAAAATGATATGGCATTTTTCCGTTCGTGGAAATAAAATGATGATGTGGTATTGTTTAACAGTAATACAACTATAAAAAGTAGATCATTTCGGTGGAATATTGTGGTAGGTTATTGGTAGTTTGTGGTGTTTGGCGGTAGTGGGTTGTAGCTAGTGATGACCTACTGTGGTGTTGGCCTGCAGACATGGTATGGTAGGCAAAAAATGAGTAACAGACTAACAGATAAATGATAAGTTGTTACAAAATTAAACAATTATGTAACTAATAAGCAAGGTTGCAAAAGGCGCTAGGCGCTAGGCGGGCGGTGAGGTCCAGCCTAGGGACTAGGCGAAAATTAGGCGGAATTAGGCGTTTTGGTATTTTATACGTATTTTATATATATACATACAAATTTAGGTGTTTTTTGAAAATATGTTAAGATATATACACATAATACTAAAAAATACTTAGATATATACACATAATACTAAAAAATACTTAGAAATACTTAGAAATTTAATAAAAAAAATTAAAAAAAATAAAAAAAATTAAAAAAAATAAAAAAAATCACCGCTTAGGCCCGCCTAGGACCGCCTAATGGCCGCCTAGTCCCGCCTAATGCCCAAAACGCCTAGATCTCCGACTAGGGCCTAATTCCGATTTTCTTCACCGCCTAGCGCCTAGGCGGCCGCCTAGGCCGATTTTTGCAACATTGCTAATAAGTTTAATAAAAGATCATTCCGTTTTTGTGTGTATATTTTTGTTTATTTTTATAAAGCTTTGTGTTTTATAAAATTGAATGATATATAGTATATACAGATAATGATTATTTTAAAACTTAATTGTTTGTATAAATAAATGGTTATAAACATAACCACAAAAGAATGATGTGTTAGTTTCATAGTGTTTTATCAAAATTGATCAAAATATTAAGTAAAATATAAGACTCGAGCGATATGTGCAATATGAGCACAGATGTAGTTATCCCTTCTATTCTATTATTTTTTTGACATCAGAAGGAATAAAAATGAAATCCACATAATGTAGAGAAACTTTAAAAATTTATTTCTATTAGCAGAATGAGAAGTATGATCATTGATGGATATATGGTTGAATATTACAGTAAAACTCACTTGCTCAGTGATAATATGGCCTACAATTGTATCTTGCTGTCTTAAACTTTTATCAGATCTTATATTGCTTAGTGTCAGCTTCAAGATTGTGGTAATCGAACCCAGGAATCTTGTTTGCATGTCGGCTCTTGTGGTAGTTGTGGCGGCCCTCAGCAGCGTCCACAATCATACAGATCCTTGGCAAAAACTTATTAATGATTCCACCATTACTTAGCTTCCTTTGCCATTTAGTTTTAAACAATCCAAAACCACACCAAAATGCAGAACCGCCATTGTCATTGCCGCCATGGTTCTTATTGGTATCCAAAGAGCTGCTTTTAGAATTAAGACGATCACCGCCATTGTCCAACTGGAGTCTCCTGTAATACTGAATCTCCTTGTTTAACAAGTAACCCATCGTGCCGTGTGTCCCTATCTCCATTAGAGTCGCCGCATCACCTGCATTCTTTTTCAGGAACATGATGGTGGCAACTGGCAGTTAGATGCATTTGGTTCTAATGTAATGCTTTTTAACTGAAATCAGTGATGGCCAATGGTGGAGGTTTTTAAGTCTTTATCCATGGTGGGAAAGACCACTTTTGGTTGGTAAATCCATTTTCACAACAATAATCACAAAAAAATAAAATAAAAAATTAGTGCTAATGCCTAATATGCATTAGAAGTTGTTCATCAGTCATACTTTTGCTCTGGTACACTATAGGTCTCTTCCTTGGCTTTTTCAGGAGCTGGTAGGTGATTTTTACACATCAAAACTTAAATCAAATTTGTAATACAACATTTATATAGTTGTGATACAAGTATAATAACTTACATTTATCTGCACATATCACAATTGAGTATGAAACATAATGTTGGGACTTGGGATAACAACAATAACAACCACCATACCCAGTAAATCCCACAAATAGTGTAACTAATGGTAAGGTCTGGGAATGGTGAGATGTAGACAAACCTTACCTTTATTCCTGGGAAGTAGAGAGGCTGCTTCCAAAGAGACCCTTGGCTCTAGAGGTCACAACAAATAAATACAAGAACAGGAGATATATACAAGCAGTGCCGTTGGGATGAATATGCAAATTTAATACGACCTACGTACTACTTGTGTTGAAAACATAAAAAACTATACGCCTTAACCATGTAAACTCGAACATGGTCTATTAAAATTGTTTATCTAAATGAGTTGAGGGTAAGGCGCCTTCACTTTATCCTTAGAGATTGATGGTTTAAATCCTGCAAGGTGCATATATTTTTTTTCTTTACTTTTTGTCAAGTTTTTTGTGGTTATTGACATCTTTGTTCAAAGTGATTGAACACTATAACAAAAGAAATAACTATATCTATGTGACCCATTGTAAGTTTAGAATCAATATCTTTGTTCATACCCTTTTGGATAATTTCAATTTCCAAGGTGAAGATAGAAGGTATAATATGGTCAACACACAATGGTCATGGAGATATAGCACCATTGTGTACTACAAAGAATGTATAGCAACATCACAATACTTGACAACAGTCTTGTATCTTGTGCAGTACTAGCTGTACTATAGTGTCTTAGCAGCAGATTCATAAACTTTCATCAGTTCCCTCTTTACCTCATTTCCAGCAAATATGAAATCAACAGCTTTTCTAGCTAGTTCAAACAACTCCATCTTTCCAAGACCTTCATTGGACAAATTAAAGATGACATCAAATCACTCATCATTCATAAAAGCATGCATCCAATATTTTTTTTTCATCAAGTTGCACTACTCATACGGCGGATTTACATTGGCCAGGCTGGTGTCGCGTGATACTGGTAGCTGGTAAATCATTTTTTTTGTGTTATATACGTATCTGACGCATGAGTGAACCAATGGTAAACATTTTCAAAGAGTGACACCGGTATAAAAAAATTGGATCTGCCACTGTCTCTAAGACTTGTCATTGCATCTGTGTGGAAAAAATACTAACCAAAGGCAGAAGATACAAGGGCGTATTCGTTGGAAAGACTTGTCGAGAATACCCCTGAGTCATCTGTGCAAAGGACAATGGGATGGTTTTCCTTGTAAAGGTTGGCTGTAAACAAAAATATCATTTAGATAGGAATAGTGTTTCATTTTTTTTAAGTCTTACAATATACAAAGTTGCAAAAAGAACTAAATATAGGGTTTATGGTTTGCACCATTACATGCATGTGCTAAACACCTTTAGATCCATACGGGTTTGGGTCATAACAAGTTCGTTCCAGTACGGGCTGGTTGACACGTAAAGACTTTCTTACTACAGTAAAGATTAGGGGTGTGACGATTGTGTCGTTTTGAATCCTTGAACCCGAATACCACACATATTTTTATTATGTCAACGACATCAACCCAGGCACACTTAACATCGTGTAACTAGAACACGACCTGTTTAACCCTTCTATCTAAACGGGTCAAATGGCCATCAATGGTTTGACAGGTTTTAATAAACATGTCATAAACGAGTTAACAGGTAAAACCAAATACGACTTGCTTATTATGTGTACCCAAAACCTGATTATTTACGTGTTGTTTAGGAATTGCTATCCCTAGAATAAAAATCTAATTTCTATGTTTTAGATATACACTTTGATTGACATTTGATAAATCAAGGAATATTGCCACCTCTAAATTTATATATTAAGAGCAACTAACCAAAATGATGAACATCTACGGTAGAAATTGTCTCGGTTCGGATGTTGGATGTTAAACATATTTCAACCTGTGCGCAGAAGAAAATATTTACAAAAACTGCTAGAAAAGACAAACAAACATATCATTAAAATAGAATAAGAATATGAACCGACCGGGATTTTGTATGATTCCAGTTTTCTCCATTCTTCATCTTGAAAGCAACACGCATGCCCAATTCTACCAGGAAGAAAGTCCAGCATTGCTTGAATTTCAACTGAATTAGGTACCTAAAATCACTATGTCAGTACGGGTTGAAACAGGCCAGTTTGCGTCGACCACACACTTATTGTTCGTTCTGCACTCTGTTTTCATGAATAATATAGTTACAAAAACTCTTTGTTACAATAATTATCTATGTTAGTATGTTACAAATATACACTTATGTGACTTTCAATCCCTTTAATATTTAGGTAAATATATTATTTGTTTTAAGTCAAAATATAGCTCAAATAAAATCCTAAAACAAGAGGACCTCGCCACAGTGAAGTGTAACCGAAAGACCTTGTTCTCTAGCAAACTTCAAAGCCGGGAAAAACGTTTCCCTAAAAATTTCAAACAATTTAAACATATTTCAGAATTACCAAAACAAAGCACATGAGCCAAAATGCCAAACAGATTGAAGCTTTATTTTTACCATTCACCAACAGTCGGATTGCCAGAAAGATCAATGCCAATAACACCCATATCCTTCATTTCCAAAGCAAGATTAACCTAAAACATTACTCGCAGTTTCAAGATAAGAGAAAACCATTGTTTGGGTTTTTAAAACTGTAAAAACTAAAAAGTAGTGGTGGCATATTACATTGATCGTGCAGGTTGGGTGACGGGTCAAACATTTAATCTTATGGTACGGCTCGAAACAGGTCTCCGCTTAGGTTGGGTTGACCGAATGCGATTTTTGTCCAATGTATTTTTTATATTTACATAGTGTGTCAAATATGAATACAAAAAAATCATAAAATCCAAATAATAATACTTAATTATTGAATAAAATGATTTTAAAAAATTTATGTGTTGAACACAAACTTATGGTGATTTTCAACCCATTTTAAAAATATGATTTTACCTGTTAGGAATAAAACATAACCTAAGATCTTGTAGTAATTTAAAAATCAACTTCTAAAAACTTACGGTTTCCATTGCAGATGCAGTAGACTCGCGGCGATCAATGCTAAGTAGAAGTCGAACAATTATCTTCTTTTTGGTATGAATTTTTGAAAATTTCTCAAGATCGTCACAAGAAAAATTGATGCCAAGATTACTACTACTCACAGATCTTAAACCATCAACAACAGCTTCCATATAGGACCGCTTGCTCATACCAATTGAATCATTCCTCTGTATATACTTTAGTTTAGATCAAGACCGAAAACTCTATCCATAATAACAAGGCATTCATGATAGAATGTAATCGTGTTTACATTTAGGGGTGCGCAAGTGGGCGGGCTAAATAAGGCATTCATGATGGAATGTAACTTTGAATGGATCAAAACTCAAAGCAAATCTTTTTATGCTCTTTTTTTAATTGTCTAAGTACCTTATGTGTGGAATATGATTTGAAACATAATAAAACCTTTTAAATTAAGTGATTTGAGAGCTTGTGATGAAGTTGAACGCACTTTTGATGAGTATCAATCATTTTGACCCGTTACCTTTTTGAAGTCAAATAATTTTGTTTTAACACATTTGACCCATTAGAAATGAAACAAATCGATTCATGTTTCACACAAGCATACGTGGGATATTCGGTAACAAAGTTTTTCAAGGGATGCACTACAACATCATAGCGTTTTTACTTATTTAGGCAAAGTTACAACGTTGAAGTACCTTTGGCGTTGTTCTTAACTCCAAATAAACCACATTCTCAGCTGCAAAGTCTTCAACAACCTACAAACAATGAGCAAAAAAAAAAAAAAAAAAAAAGATGAGACGATTCTGCATGCTCGGATGCTCATAAGACAAAACTATATCAAGTTAGAAATTACCATACTTCTTTAGTAATTCTTGTAATCGTTTTGTGGTCCGTAGTAACAACATGGATAAGATCAAACAACTTGAACACTTCACGTAGCGTCCGATCATCTAATTTTTGGTAACAACCAAGATATCAAGAACCATAACATCAGTAAACAAACTAGAAATAACAAAAAATGTAAAACAAAAATCCGGAAACGCAGGCATACTTTTCCTAATAACATGCTCGAAATCCGAGAAAACAATGGTACCCTTTTCACCCAATTCTCTAGCAAGTTCTCTGTCCACAATTCAAAAATCCAACACATATTCATTATAACACACCAAAAATATGAACATATCCAAACTATCATTAAATCGGCCAACCGACAACAAGATATGTAACTGTAACCATAGCTTCACTAAAGTCAGTATTCATGTAACACCCCAAATTAAATACACAAAAAAATAAAAAAAAATAAAAATTCTTACAGACTGGTTTAGGCCTGTAAATGAACCGAACGAACACGAACACAAGCGTGTTCGTGTTTGTTCATTTAACTTTAACCGAACATGAACACGAACACGAACACATAATCGAACACATTTTTGTGTTCATGTTCGTTCATTAAGAAATTTGTCGTGTTCGTGTTCGTTTATGTTCGTTCATTTAAACCTAAACGAACAGTTCATGAACATAAATGAACACAAATGAACATAAACAAACACAAACAAAAACAAGTTAATAATGATTCATGAACATAAATGAACGTTAGGGTTAGGGTGGAGAGCGGTTGATAAGTGATATGTTTAGAATGTTAGGGTCAGGGTTAAGTTTTTAGAACATATGAATTAATGTTACTTAACAAAAGGAAATAAATAATAAAAATAAAGTTAAGTTTAATTAAACGAACATAAATGAACGAATATAAACGAACATTCATGAACATAAATGAACGAACACAACGTGTGTTCATGTTCGTTTGTTTAATTAAACGAACAAAAAATTGTGTTCGTGTTCGTTCATTTATTTAAATAAACGAACATAAACGAACTTCCTGCCGAACAGTTCACGAACAGTTCATGAACGTTCGGTTCATTTACAGGCCTAGACTGGTTTAAAGTAAAGAATTATGTTCTATAATATAAGTCTTTTAATTATACAAATTCAAATTCAAGAATGTGTATGTGTGTGTGTAAACATTAAACAAAAGATTCTTTCTTTAACAAATTCATGATGTGGGTATCATCAATTAAGTCTTAATTGTACTTAAATTGTAAGAATTAAGGAGAATAAAGAAAGAAACATACAATAGAGTTGAGTTTCTTATAGAACCATTAAGGTGGGCATGCAATTCCACTTTTGGAATAGAAACCCACCATTCCATCTTTATGAATTAGCTTTTAGTGTTCTTGATTTGGAATTTATAATTCGCAGTAAAGAATCCCCAAATTTGTACTTGAAATTAGGGCACGAAATCAAGACAGTTGAAGGGACTCCGGTAATTTGCCATTTGAATTTTTTGTTGTTTATTTAAATGGGTCAAAGGGGTTATTTAGTTTAGTTTTTTTTTTTTTTTGCCATTCGAAATCAACACAAAAATCTACTCCTTATGGGACTTAAACTCATGACCTCCCCCTTAGGTGTTTTTAGAAGCTTTGCTTCTACCATTGGGCCACCAACCCCAACGGCGATTATGTAGTTTAGTTAGTATTAGCTCTTCGCGTTTTGCTGCGGGAGCTCCTGTTTTGTTGAGGGTTTGGTGGACAGTAGAGATAACATTAAGGTGACTATTATTCTCGCATGAGCTTCACAAAATACTCGCGGCCCATTAAGTTCCAGACTAGCCTTAAGATTACAACACTTGGGTTGCCTCTTGTTGAGTCCACAATTTTCCGATATAGGCTGGTGATTTTTGTGTATAAGTATGTAGTCAAATAAAGTAGGCATGAGATGTTGACTATTTTTTTTCTTCATTGGTGGGCTAACTTTGTCTCATATTGTCTGAGTTGAGTGAATGCTAAAAGTATAACATTGGTGGCTTATTTTAGCCATTGACACTGAAGTGTCGTACATTTAATAGTATATATAATGGGTTGGTGAATAGTAAACGTGTTGTGGTTAAGTTTATTTAAATGGGTCGCAACTCGCGTATAGTTTGGTTGACGTGACTCATATATAAATATATTGTTTGGGTCAGTCTATTTGTAGTTTCATACTTATGAAGACTCAGCTTATATGTTGTGTCTAATTCTTGTCGTATTAGGACTTAGGACTTATTCGTTTATTCTACAAGAGATAAGTTGGACGTACAATTAAAAAGACTTATTAGCAATGTTAATTAAGATGAACCGATCATTGAGCCAACTGATCTACCGGCTAATTGGTCTCTTAAGAATCGGATGACTTTATAAATAGTTTAATAATTAATAAAATATAAAAATTGTAGCATTATTAACTTGAAGGAAAGCTTAAAAGTATAAATATATATAGGTGTCATTTCAAGTATGTTTATTTAGACGTATATGGCAGAACTATATTCTTTGTTGCTCAAATAAAAACGTTTCTAACTCACTTCCTACTTATAAAATGCATCACTTATCTAAAATTAATCTTAACAAAAAAAAAAGTTATTTAATTTGTTAACTCTTGTAAAATGAGAAGTAAAGAAATTTCTTGAACCATGTTTGATCCAACCCAACTATTTCTCACGAGATCCGGTTCATGGTTTGCATGTTTAACCCCAAAGCTTAATCGGTTGCTTCACAGTTCACCCCTTAGGAGTTTGGGCTTAGTATTCCAACCCATTTGGACCGGTGGTCCAGCATGAGTTAAACAATAGTGCTGACTGCTTGTTAGTCATTACTGTTATCCACCTAGGCACTCACACTTCCACAACTTCTTTACAACCAATTAAATACTTTCTCAATCCTCTATATAAACCAATCACATGTTGTCTATGTATTCTTTTATACATAAAGCTCATTGTAGTTACTATTTTCCCTTTTCTATTTAGTCTAAAAAACACTAAACTTTATACGATTTTAGCAGTCACAGACAAACTTTTTGTACATAAATAATTATCTTTCTTTTTTCCTCTAGAGAAGTTTATCGTCAACAATTCATTGATGAGGTATCGGTATGTTTGTATCAAATATTCATATATCATTCCTACATGACACACTGACGACATGTCAAGCCATTTTGGTTATCTGCATACCGGGACTCATAGTATCAACAAGTCTTGGTGGTTTGCAACATGCATATGGCACACTTTCTTCTGTACCCCCCCCCCCCCCCCCCCTAAGACCTCCGTAGCCACTTCTGTTACATAAAACTACCGTCATCTTTCACATATTCAAACCACTGTCATCCAGCCTCCAATTCGGTCCCATATCAATACATGCCACACTAAAACTAAAACCCTTAGTCATGATTACATACCTCAATCCTCAGATTAGAGTGACCAGATGGTTATTAACAATCATCATCATCATCGAAGGTGGTGGTTGTCTGTATCGGTGGTGGCTGTAGTGGCAATGGTCAGGGCTGGTGGTGCTCGTATTTATATATAATAATATATAGTTTAATTATTACTATTCGAAGAAAGAATAAAAAAATAAAAATGATAAAAAAATTCTACGTCAGCAAAAATCTAACTTCGTTAGTTTGAGTTAACGGATGACCAATAAAACAAAAATATTAAAAAGGTGGGACTGTTGGCAAGAATAAGCTCAGTTGTGATTATTATCGGTCGACCCCAAAAGGGAAGATTATTAAAACCCAATTTGTCTATGTTAAAACATGTGCCTAGAACATAATTTTGACCTTCTGTTTGATAATCTTGGTCATTCATTATTGTTAACACCTAACATCCAATTTGGCTGATTACCTGACTGTAGCTTACAATCTTTGAAATTTCAATAGACTTTCAACTATATTCTCTGTCTTGAATCTTTTAGTAGGTGTCCTTGCTTCCTTAACAAACCATTTCAACCGTTGCAACACTACTATTCAAACATCATCCGTGCTTTTTCTATCTTCTAGTAGCGGGTCAGTCATAAGTGCAAATGTATTAGGCTAAAACTAAGTCAGTTTCTAGAAAAATAATAATAATAATAATAATAATGGTTGTGGATTGATTGTTCAACAATATTGCACATCCTTATAATTAACATATTTCAAGTGTTATGGAACCACCGAAACAACCGATCAACTATCTAACTCAAACCTCATCTTACTCACAACCATCATACACACCACCACCACAACAATACTCAAATTCATTTGTCTCACCATTTTCTCCAATGCAGTAAGCCGCATGCTATTCTGCTAACCAACCACAACAACAACCTCAACAACAACCTTACATGAATCAAATGAATCAAACCAATCAGCAACCGGTGGTATTGGAGACATCCAATATGAGTAATGTGACTGTGGAGGTTGCTCAGCAACATATTGCTTTAGTTTCAGCAATGGTTGCTTCTTATAATGGTTTAGTTGCAAGTCAAATTGGGAATAACAACTTGACCAATGAAGACTATGCACAAATCGATAAAGAGGAGATGGAGCTCATAGATATTCAGTGGGCTTTCGCAATCATTATGAGGAGGGCAACCTAGTTTATAGAAAAGACCGGGAGGACTGATTTGGGTACTTCTCCAAATACCACTTACGGTTTTAACAAGGAGAAAGTTACATGCTTCAACTGTGGAGGTAAAGGACACTTCAAACGAGAATGCACTCAGCCTCCTAAGCAAGGTAACAGAAACCCATTCAACTCAAACTACCAAAACCGTCAACAGCAGAACCAAAATCAAGTTTCTTTCCAAAACAACAACAACTATCAAAACCAAAATGATTGTTCAACCAAAATGCCCTTATAAAATATGATTAAGTTTTATATAATCGGGTTTATATATTAATGTTGCAGAATAGAATTTAGGGTTTTTATATATTAATTTTTTTAATTATAAGGGCATTTTGGTCTTTTCTTAAGAAATTAACAAAGAAAATGGATGAGGTTAGTGGAATGGACCAAAATAGATACCAAACCTAAACTATTGGATTAAAAAGGACAAAGAAAATGGATGAGTTAGTGTAATGGACCAAAATAGATACCAAACCTAAACTATTGGATTAAAAAAGACAAAAAAAATCTTTTGGACTGAAATAGATTTTTTGAGCAAACCACAAGGACTGAAAAGGAACTTAACTCTAAATTTATATATGATATAGTTTTTTTTTATAATTTTTTAAATAGGAATCGGGCTCGAGCTCGTTTAAGCTCGACTTGTTTCGAGCTTTTTTTCAAGCTGAGCTCGAGAAGCTTGTGAGTAGCTCAGTTTGTTTACATCCCAAAGTACTTTAATCTCTTCTCATATTGAATTTAGAATTTATTATAATAAATTACGGAGAAGGCTCCAATTTTAGACTTCGCTTTAGGCCTCCAAAATAGTTAAGCCACCCCTAAATTGATATTATATGTTTGGTTATTTATTTATTTATTTTTGCGTGTCGCTATCGCTTACACAATGTTATTTTCTTTCATTTAACTTTTCTTGCTATGCAGGGCAATCTGAATGTGTTGTACACCATAAATGAGGACTAACATGCCATCTTCTAAATTTGTATCTATTAAATAGCCATATACTAGTATTAAACAGTTGCTCTAGTAAAACAAATGTTTATTCAGTAGTTATGTGTGTCGGGTTGTAAAACTAAAAGCAGGAAGTGACTGCTTAAAAGTTAAAAACATGGAGGAAGAAGAATACGTTTGATTATGAAATTGATCAACCAAAACATTCCATTTTACAGAGCAAAAAAGATGTTTTGATGATATTCAAAATTTTGGTGACTTTGCAATTAGGTAATATGTTGGTTTTTGTCAAATTGATAAGTGTTCGAGCCAATTATAAATGGCTACATATTATATGTTGTTTTTTTTTGTCTAATTGTTAGGTGTTCGGGTCATTTTTTTATACATATTTTTATTTTGAATCAAGAAAATGAGTTTCATAAATAAATGATTGTTTGTATGGTTGATGATGGCAGGGCTAGATATCATGAGAAGCTTTGGAGTTAAGTTTTATGTTAGTGGTTGACTAAGGCTGGAAAAATGTGTTTGCTTTATGAGACTTTAACCTTCTTTCTTTGATTTTTTGATCGGAATACAGGAAATTCCCACCCCAAAAGAACGTTTATACTCGTGTAAACATTTGGAATTTGGAATATGTTACCTGTTACACAACGTTTTCCTAACGTTTAGAATTTTGTATGATCTAACTTATTATTGAAGTTACAATATTACGATTTTTACATTTGCAATTCTATCTAACGTTTATTTTATATTGTAAATAATACGATTTTTTTCAAAATTTTCTGCCACTAAAATTAGTAAATATATTTAATTAGAAATAGTTTTTACCGATACAAATTTGTGTCGTAAAAGGTTTTTATTTATATTGTGGCAAATTGAAACAAACGCCATCCTAATTTAGTACCAATCACAAAACAAAAATAGAGTGGACAAATAATACGAATCAAGTTGTTTTAAGGGTTAGGACTCTGTTCGTGAAGGTTTGCACATTTAACAAACTCTTTAACATCGTGATGGCTCGCGACGACGGCAGAACAGAGACAGAAGCCATTGTCGAGGCTCTTCATGAATACTAGTTGCTAAACAATAAAATATTTACTCACAACTCGACAAGGCAATTACCAAGAAACCATCCTCGTAGCATCTAGCAGTGCATCCGAACACCGACTCCGACGGTTTTGGGGTTGATGATTAGTTTAATTCAAGTTTATTTAAATTTAACTAAGAGGGTGTTTGGGATTGCGTTTTGAATCTGATTTTTAGATTATTGCGTTTTGAAAACGCAGATAATTAGTTTTTAGTATTTGGATTGCGTTTTGAAAACGTAGATAATCAGTTTTTTAGGCTACCAAAACGCAATACTCTATAAGCAGCTCAACCCCTGCTTTTCTAAAACGCATAATCTGTTTTGAATAATCAATCCCAAACACCCCCTAAGTAGTTTGTTTAGGTTTAATTATGTACATGTTTTAAATTTTGTTGTTTTTTTTAATTTATGTATTTTTCTTTTAATTTACGTTATTTTTAATTATATATATATATAATTTTTATTTAAACAAATTTAATATTATTTATTAAAAAATATTTAACTGATTTGCCTTTCAGTTGAGCGAGCAAACACTCCAACACACCATCGTAGATGCTATTAGACCATCACCAATTCAATGTGTTTGAGATGCATTTATGACATGGATAATTTAATGAGAGAGAGTGGAATTTTTTTTAACTCAGGGCATTCACAATAGGTTCTCTATCCGGATCCACATATTACATTAAAAATCACTACAATTTCTCTCTCCTGTTTATAAATAATATTTTTATACTTTTATCATAACTTGTTCTCTCTCTTTCACGCACAACCATTTTAAAAAATATTAAAAAATAAATGCAGGAAAACTGTGTTTCTCCAAATATCCTCAATTATGCTGATTAACAGTAGGTTCTTCATATCCTTCACACACAACTCTATCCTAAATTATCACAAATATATAGGTAACCTAATGTGAATGGTCTAAGTGTATACATTTATGGAGAGAGAATGATGTTTGTGAGACTATCTGTAATGGTTAATGTCAAGGGGCATTTTTCGCTACATCAACATCATACCGTCCATTAAAAATGCATAATGGTTAACGTCCTTTAATGGCTCTTTCAATCATTCATTTCCATAATTTTATCATCTTTGGGCATTATAATAGAAATGCCCATCTCTTTATGCCCCTACAATACCCATGAAAACGGTGTTTGGGATGTTATCAAGCCCATTCATACCTCTTAAATGCCTATTACGTATGGTCTGAGTAGTGTGGTATTATGATTAAATAAATAAAAAGTAAAAAGAAAGAGAGTAAATGGTGAGATGAAATGAAAAATTTATAAAAAGTTTCATCTTAAATTGATGATGTAATACAACACATGATGGGTGTAAAAGGTGGAACTCACATCGTCTACATTTTTTTTTTGAACGGCTAATTATTTTGTCACCAATGGGATTTGATCCCTCACCATTTAGAAAGACAAGCCTTATCCAACACCTTGATACCACTAGGCCAAAGGCCCTTTGGTTGTCATCACATCGTCTACATATATATTATATTTAACGTTCACCAGAAGGCTAGGAAATGTTAAAAAAAAAAAAAACGTAAGGGTTTCTGGTTGGATGGATACACGCCACTCGGCTGCACGGGGTTGGTAGTTAATATTTATTTCTTCATTAAAAACGAAACAGTGATGGGGTCACCGTTAAAAAAAAAAAAAGAACAGTCGCACATGTAGGGTTTAAAAACATTTACAGAACATAGTGGTTGTGCTACAATTAATTATGATTGGTCAACAATCCATAACCAGATCTCATTGGTTTTTATTTTCACGTAAGACCCATTAAATAACACATATGTTGTTGGCAATTTTTACCAAATTTAATATATATTTTTACATCAATTTACTAAATTAAAGTTAATATAATTACGCGTTTTCTTAAAATGTTGGTAAATCATAACTATTTAATAAAGAAAGAAAACCTTCGACCCAACCAATTTAATTATTACGTAACCAACTCATTCTTTTCTTTTTAAATGTTAAAGCTATGTGGGATGAAGCAGATAGGCTTTTCATTTCGTTACCTCAGTGTCATGTTAATAGGGGCTCTATTGCATCATTTCAATAACACAGTCACACGACAATGGAATAAAGTGTACTCAATTATTTGTTTAATTTATTTTCAATTTAATTTCTTATAATTTATAAAAATTTGTTTTTTTAATTTAACTACTTTTTTATTAATTTTTAAAAAAAAGCTATTTATAAAACCATCACCCACATCCTGGCTCAAACTCTTTTTCACACCACCATCACCATTTAATAAAAAAGAACTTGTTTTACACCACCATCACCTCCGAATAATCCGACCACAGACAATAACCAAAACCATCACCACCACCACCAGAATCAAATCAACAGCAGCAGCAACAATCATCAGGTGGGCCCAATTCTTCATCCGTTTTCCCCCTCCATTATTGTCACACCCTCAAATTTCCACATGCGGAGTTTTACCGCGAGGCGCGTGACACACCGGGATCCAAGTCAACGGTCACAATAAACGACAACTATATGTAAAAGATACGTAATCCAAACCATGCATAATTCAAAAACCATGATCCAAAAGTAGCGGAAGCATTTTAAGTTTACAAAATCCCAACATGAGTTTAACGTTTTAACATCTCAAAAGCATGATCCTAGACACGAGTGCGACTCCGCGCGCCTAGCCCGACTGCTGCTACCTTAGCGACCTGAGAAAACATGCTAAAAAGTCAACATATAATGCTGGTGAGTTCACAGGTTTTATAATATGCGTTTCGTTAATCCTTCGAAAACCGCTACCGTTACTACTATGCTGTGTGAACGCTAGCAAGGCGTTATGATAATTACTACTACGGTTGAAACCATTGCTGACTGTGATTTGTTACTGTGTGATACCCTTCGGACTACCGTCATCCCTGGTAGGCCCTGTGTGATCGAGACAATATGCACCCGCCTGGCCTCCAGCTGTCGAGTGGGGTTTGTCAGGCCCAATAGCGCTATCCACATTTCCCCGCTACATACCCGTATTAGTGGTTTCTATGGGATTTAGATGAGTCGTATAGTAATATATTGATAGCCATAGTATAACTTGAAATCATGTGTTTAAAATGTGTAAGCATGTTTCTCCCCCGAAAACAAAAGTGATAAAAGTGGGGCCGTGAACTCACCTTAGGTTGCGTCTTCAGTTAAAGAGTAAACCGACACGTGTGTGATAGTCCAAACTAGTGGCGACCTATCATAAGATGTGTGTGAGATGTTAGACTAATAACCCGTTAGGTTCATTAGTCCCCAAATGTCCAGTCCATGACCATTATACGTTTGAAAACACGTTTGACTGATAACCTAACCACACAAGACAAGACCCGACATCCCATTGGTGACCCGGCATCCCACGTGTTATCCAAATATAAGATATCATGCAACATATGCAATTAAACACTTAACATGCGTAAAAGTTCACCAAGTCTAGCATGTAGTTCAAATAACGCATAAACGAGTCCGAACACGTGTTACCAAGTTATTATTAGACATGTCACAGGGTTCCTAACATGTTCCTAGGTGTCAAACCATGTTCCGGGATGTTAAAATACACATATAACAGCAGTACACGCGATTAGGAATCAAACATGCATTTAGGAAAGTCAACTAGTGATTAGGATGGTCAAACTAGCATTTAGGATTGTAAATGCATGTTTTACACACGAGTGGGAGCCTAATCGCCTCTACTGTCAGGCGATTGGGCCAATTACATGTTCAAACAGGCGATTAGGACTCCCCAATCGCCCCCTGCAGGTCTTTTCACTTTTTCGCGCATTTAACCCTCCAAATCAGATCCGAAACATGTGGAAACACCCAATATCAAACCCAAAACATTTATAAACCTATTTCAAGCAAAAACCCCTAAATTATCATCATCCTAACAGCCCCGAATGCAAGCGTTTTCCCAAAATAGCATATTTATCATGTAAACATCACATCAACATGCAAAGCTTACCCTAAATGGCAAATATTCAGATTTCATCACATAACGACGTTGTTTAATATTACCCTACTATTCTAGAATCAACCTAGGGTAAACCCTAACCTTATCCACACAACAAAACACATCATATCCTCCTAATTCCTTCAGAATCATTCAAACGGGTCAAAACACCTATTATCACCAATACACAACCATAAACGTCCAAACTCCTCAATAATCATTCTAGCAACGTATTCATCATAGAAACATATCAAACACACAAGAATCCATGCATTTACATCATAAAAATCCTATCTTTGCATGAAAATCATCATATAAAGCAAGTATGAAGGTTTAGGTTTATGTAGGAACTGTTTTTAATAAGTTTTAAAGACACAAACACTTAGAAATCAGGTCTGGACCTTTAGGGAGCAAAACAATATCATTTACAAAGGTTTGGGATGAAGAACACACCTTGGATTTGCAAGATAACTAGTTGTAAAGCTTGGAAAGGTAGGTTTCTATGCAAAAACGTGTTCCAGAGGGTGTTTGTAGGTTGAGAGAGGTTATGGGACGTCCAGGGTTGCACAAATGATGTTTTACAAGTCAAGGGTGGTATTTATAGGCGTTTCTAGTCGTAAGACACGTTACAGGCGATTAGGGTGCAGCAACAAGCGATTAGGCCAATCACCAGTTGCCAATCGCCTGTTACCCTCTGTAATCGCCTATAGCAGCAGGTTTTGGGTTTTCGACGCGTTAAACACTATTTTAACATATATAAGCACGTATTCACATACCGACAAGTCATATAATGATTATAAACACATAATTCATGAAAACTAACACGTTCACATTCGTTCACGAATTCCCGGACTCGAGACTTGCGTGTGTGCAATAAACCCGGCGATTCTACGAATCGCCAATCCTTGTACCCATAGTTATGGACCGACTCCCAATGACCCCGAGGGTCACTGTAACGACTCCCGATGATTCCCAGAACCATCCCAATGACTCAACTGACCTAGTTATGTAATGTATGCACGACTCGCTAAGGTAGACTTACTGATTTGTTAAAAGTTGTTAACATGAGTTTGCCGGGTGTCACAATTATGCTCACGATCCATCACTAGCACCTCTCCAATGGCGGCTGGGAAATAGAGAGGGTGACGCTATTGACTGAAAATTTGCCTGCGTGAAGAGGGCGCAATTCCATACCGCATAGCCTGACTACTTATATGTAATCTATGTATATTTACGTCTTCCTGCCCTACTCGCTAGCTTCGTGGTAGCGGTTTTATTGGCCTCTTTTAGTTATTGGTATTTGGCTTTGCCAATAGAAAAAATGTGTCCGTGTTATAAGGATATATCACTTGGGGACCTGTGCATATTAAATAAATTAATTTCTTCAGGCCACTAAAAAATATGTAAATTGAACGTATTGTTTTTTGTAGTTCCATAAACACATGTTCTTGTAAGTTATACCGCACTTGTAACTACGTAAAATATGACTTACATTACAAATGTGAAAGAAATATAGAGAAGTATAAAGTTTTGTCGCACCATGTGTAAAATATTTACATACTTAATACTTTAACATATTTAAAAAGGATACGTAGAATAAGTTTTAATTTTCGATACCAATAAAAGCCAGGGGAGTTTCTATGTAAATTACTAAAAACTCACATTCGTTACGTGTGAGAAATTGATGTTAACAAAATCTCCTCATCTTTCATGCGACTTGGTACAAATAATTCAACACGAACGTTGTTATTTAGAAACATTGCTACCTATTTATGCTTTCATCCATTTAAGATTTCTAAGATAATGTTGTGATATTTATATAAAGATGATTTGCAAACTAATTAGAATGTCGTGGTAATATATAACAGTTTCCATTGACAAGAAAAGGCAAATTACATAAGGATGGTAGGTAGGCGGGCAACAAGCTGCGCCGCCACCCCTTTTTGAATAGAAAATACAAATCTGCTAAAAACAAAACCCCGCCCTTGGGGGGTGGAAAAGTTGCTATGCACTACTCGTTGAACCCGAGCCAAAAACCGCACCGCCTCCGGTGCCAAGGACCCGAACGTGTCGAAGGCCAAGGGAACGAAAACATGCTGATTATCCTCACATGCTTTAGCATGCTTTTCCACTTTCTTAGATTCAGCTCTCATGACCGCTTGCCCGGCCACAAACCCACTATCTCGAAGCCCAACAAGAGGGGACACCCCAGTAAGATCAACACATGCATGTTTCCCACCTTCCCAACCAAAAACTAAGACGTCAGCTGGGCGCAAGGTGGACCTCCCCTCCGCGGGGTCTGTGAGAAAATTAACTGACGCCTCTTTTCTTGCGGAGATCCCCGCTCTTCTAAGGATGTCTGCCAAAGCATCCCGGACAAAATCGTGCCGATATTTAAACCCTGGCAGTTCCTTACAATGCAACGCATGTTCCCCATACTTATCAAGGCATGCTTTGCGGCAAACCGGGCAATTTTCATCATCGGGGAAAATGGGTATCATCAGCCGGTATTTAAGGATTGCCCTGTATTCTACTGCTGACATCCGTTGCCCCAAGCCTTCGATAGGTAAGACGGTAAGGAAGTCCTGGGCGTGAGGCTTTTGCATGCATTCTAAGACGGCCTTCTGACGGACGGACAGACGGAAATCCTCCTCCAAACTTTGTGCGATTCGGTTATAAAGAGCATTCGCCAGAGTTTTCTGTGGCTTTTTGGGGGCGGTGTCCTTATTAAAGAAACCGCCAATATCAAAGTCAGGAAGGGATCGTTGTAAAAGGTCAATAGCGCCAGAATAATCCGTGTCAACGTGAGCAACCCCACTGTTACGTAATATGTGGTCTTGCAGCCCCCAGGACTGGGATCTGGAGGCCACAAAAGCATAGGCAGCCACGTCCCGGGCTGAGGAGAGGCCTAACCCACCAAGTCGAAATGGTAAAGTCGCAACCCGCCACTGGAGGTCCCCAAAAAAAGCCCCCCCACAGACAACAATGTCTTCTATGGCCTCCCGAAGGCCTTTGTCGAAATAGGAAACAGCATTTTCCACAAAGGGAGGCTGACAGGTACGCAAACCGAAGAGCAACTTGGCCACACCCATACACGATCTAAGCAATAGAAGCTCGCTTTGGGGATCCCGCAATCTAGGTTATAAAACTCATAATAAATTTAAATTGGAACAACCACCCATTAAAACCTCAATGTTGGTACATATATTCAATAAATATATGTTTCATTGTTTTGGTCAAAGTTATGATAATGATACATGAATGGCAAAATTTAATTGAAGACGTACTAAAGTAGTAAACGCAATTTCACTCTTCTGGACAATGCTAACTTATATTTCGATTAATTCCCAAAATAAATTCATGAGAAAATGATATGAATGGAAAATTCTATAACTCGTGGTGGACAGAATTTATTTTTTTTGAGCTCGTAGTGGAAAGAAGTAAATACTCAAATCTATATATCTATACTCTTAATAAAACAAACTCAATTAGGACACTTGGCACTCCCATATTGCACCTCAATTCCTCTCTCTTCCCATATTGTGCCACATGGCATAACCATGGAATTTATAAAAATTTTTATTTTAAAAAAAATCGAAAATCATATATTAATTTGTAAGTCAAAATCGGTCAACCATTAATAACTTTCCTAAACTCAGTCATTCTCATTCAATTTGTAAGTCAAAATCGGTCAACCATTAATAACTTTCCTAAACTCAATCATTCTCATTCATTCACAATATTCTAAACCCTAAACTCAATCATCCTCGGCGATCTTGGCGATTTATTCATCAACCCACACCAGACGATCTCTCCTTCAAGGTAACGATTCATTGTTTGTTTTTCATACGATTATACATTACATATTGTTCTTTCTTATAATTATTTAAGAATTAATCAGTTGTTTTATTTTTATCTGTTTTTTTTTTGTGTTTTCATCTGCTTTGCAACAACGTCCGTCGGCGATTATTCATCTTCATCGTGTGTCTCCTTCAAGGTAACCTATTTTTTTGGTATTTTTGATTGGTTTTACATAATGGTTCAGATTTGGGGGTTTAGGGTTCATGTTTGTTTTTTGTCTACTGACATAGTTGATTCTAATATTAACCTGTTTTTTATGTATTTTTTTATTATAATATCATGTATGTTATTTCTCTACTGGTAGATTTAGTGGTTTAGGGTTCATGTATACATTGTTAGATAGTCTTTAGATTTAGGGTATTATGTTTGTTTTTTATTAGGTTTATCTTTTTTAGATTTCGTTTTAGGTTTTCATTGATGTTTTAATAAATATTTGAATAAATTATTATGATTTAGGATTCCATAAGTGGTTTATGTTTTAGGTATCGTTTTAGGTGTTTATAGGGTTCACATGATGATATAATGTTTCATTAATGTTTTAAGAAATCTACTCATCAGTAGGTATCGGTTTCTATTTGAGGTTTATCTTTTAGGTATCAATTTATTAGGTTTCAATCTTCAAGTATTTCATAAGTTTTAAATGATTGTTCTATAGGTTTTCATTGATGTTTTAACAAAAATTTTACATGGTTGCTTATGATTTAGGGTTCGATTAGTGGTTTTTGTTTTAGGTATCGTTTTAGGTGTTTATAGGGTTCAAATGATGTTATAAGATTTGATTGATGTTTTAGTAAAGCTACTGATGACAAATACTGATTTATGTTTCTATTGGAGTTTTATGTTTTAGGTATCGATAAATTAGCTTTCAGGTTTCAACTGATGTTATAATAAGGTTTGAATCAGTGTTCTTTAGTTTTCGTTTATTATTATTCAGAATTTTAACAATGGGTTGATTTTTAGGTACTAATTGATGTTAAAAGTAAAATGGATAATTGTTTATTATGATTTCGGGTTCGATTAGTGGTTTATGTTTTAGGTATTGTCAACCAGTTTATAGGTTTCAATGATTCAATAAGGTTTGATTGATGTTTTAGTAAAGCTACTGTTGAGTACTACTGATTTAGGTTTGTATTAGAGGTTTATGTTTTAGGTATCCATTCATTTGGTTTAAGGCTTCAAACACATGATGTTATATTATTACAAATCATTGTTCTTTACTTTTCGTTTATTATTATTCAGAATGATGCAATTGTAGTAATATGAATGATGTTTTATTCAGATTTAAAATTTAATGATGCTCAAACCTTAACATTACTATGCTGATATGGATTTTGGTGGTTGTTACAGGTGCATACACCCCAAAGTTATACAATGGTGTATGGATTTTGGTGTGAGTCGGAGGCTAACAACCGTGCGTGTATTGTAAGATATCTGTTACATGCTAAAATTTATATAGTACAGTATGTTCGATACTTTTCCTAATAATATTTTAATCTTTCTAATTCTAATCAGGTGTTACCAAAACTGTATGAGAAGTGGATCGAAGATTATGGTTATCCAAGCGGTAATACCAAAATCCGTACCTTGGATTCAAAAGTGTTCGATATTAAAGTGTTGAAGATTGGTGGCAAGTGGTTCTTCTACAATGGTTGGAGGACAATGATTACTGAGTTGAGGTACCCATCTGGCTGTAACTTTCTATTTCAGTACGAAGACAACCTTCGCTCTTTCAGGATGATTACTTTCCATCAAGATGCAGTGTATGCACCTGGTAACTTCTTTTACTGCAGATTGTCCGATCCTTACACCACTGAGAAGCGATTGGTATGTTTTTTTTTGAATCAAATTACATCATTAGATTTTATTATACAATATTTTCATACAATAACTTATTTTAACAACTATCAACTTTTTTGATGTTTTTTACAGCATCTCAGTTGTTACGTTGTTCATGGTTTAATGAACAATCTGCTCCCGAAGGACCCAATTGCAGTTAGAGCTGCTCCACGAAAAAACTTTCAGATCCAGCTAGCAGTGGATGATGGTTTCTTTTATGTCACTAAAGGATGGCCTTTCATTAAGGAAAGTTTTTCAATCACACCTGATCATCTCATTGTCTTCGAAATCATTGACCAGGTCTTCTCTGTTTTTACTAAATATAAATTCTAAATCTTTATTACTATATGTTTTTTTCTCGCTGGATACGTCATAAGCCTGATCAAATGAATATATTTCTTTTTTTTAACAGAGCACATACAATATGTCGGTTTTTCAGCAAAACAAGCTTACTCTTCCTCCTGAACTTAAATGGGAAGCTGAAGTTAAGGAGGAGGATGATGATGAAGATTACTTTGATGAAGACATCATTGTTCTTTCTACTGATGATAGTGATGAGGTTTTAGTTTCTGATGAGTCAAGCGATGAGGATGAAGAGGACACTGATATGGAGGAAGAGGATGATGACTCTGAGGAAGAAGAGGATGTTGGTGTGCCAGTTGTGTTCGTTGTTGACAAACACTATGTAAGTACCATAATTTATTTTTTAAATGTATTAACTTATATGCATTTTAGTCCATCAGGTTTAACTTTGGGTCTTTATATGTTAGTGCAGCCATAGTAGTGGTTTATAAGTTGACCACCTCCTAATGTGGGTCAAATTTTGTTACTTAGTCTTATTTAGATGTTATATGTTAGGATTTCGTCAAATGTTGGGTCAATTGTTGTTGTTTATTAAGATGTGAAATATGGGTGAACTGGTGTAATTGTTAGATGTTACTTTGGGTCAAGTTATTTAGATTCATTAACCCTTTAGGTACACAAATGTGTCAATCTGGTCAAATCATGCAACTGTTGGTGCAGTTGAGCAGAGTTTTTGAACAAATCGATGTCAAGTAATTTATTTGTTATATGTCACTTATTTAGATTCACTTTAATTTTCAACTGTACACATCATATTTCAAATCTAATACAGAATCTCAGCACTAAAACATTAGGTGACCAGTTTGTCAAAAATATATATCTGATTCAAATGGGTCATCTGTGGTCATCAGTCAACTGCACCAAATACATATATAATATTTATCTTTTAGGTTTAACTTATATGCGTTTTAGTCCATCAGGTTTAACTTTGGGTCTTTATATGTTAGTGCAGCCATAGTAGTGGTTTATAAGTTGACCACCTCCTAATGTGGGTCAACAATTACACCAGTTCACCCATATAATAAAATCTAATGATGTAATTTGATAGTGGTCAGTTGTTGTTGTTTATTTAGATGTGAAATATGGGTGAACTGGTGTAAATGTTAGATGTTACTTTGGTAGCAGGTTATTTAGATTCATTAACCCTACAGCTACACAAATGGCTCAATCTGCTCAAATCATGCAACTGGTTGTGCAGTTGAGCAGAGTTTTTGAACAAATTGATGTCAAGTAATTTATTTGTTATATGTCACTTATTTAGATTCACTTTAATTTTCAAGTACACATCATATTTGAAATCTAATACAGAATCTCAGCACTAAAACATTAGGTGACCAGTTTGTCAAAAATATATATCTGATTCAAATGGGTCATCTGTGGTCATCAGTCAACTGCACTAAATGGGTCATTTTAAGTGTTACATAATCAATATAGATTTTTAGTGCTGAGATTGTTGACCTTATGAGGTCAAACTGCACTCACTGTTGTGTTTAGTTGTCATATGCACCACTTATGTGATATCCAAATGAGATGATCAGCTATATGTATATATTTTTATTTAGTAACTTTGTATTCGTTGTTATTTGCGTAGCGTATGAAGACCCCTTGGGCAAGGGAAAACAGGTTGTGCAGGAAGAGGGGTTTGAGCATTCTTGATGGTGAGGGTTTAAGTTGGGGAGTGTCTGTTGGGAGGGAAGGTGAACCTGGAAAGTACCGTTGGTACATCAAGGGTATGTCGGCTTTTGTAGCTGATAAGAACTTTCAGCTTGGTGATCAAATGCATTTCCTGTTTTTCCAAAAGCAAGGTGTGTTCAAGTTCTCTAATGTTGTTAGGGGTAGTGGTAGTTAGTTAAAACAGTGGTGGTTGTTATGTGGTTTGTAGACAATAGTTTTTGGTGGGTAACTTTTTTAAGTTAGAACATGATCTATGGTTGGTAGTCACAAACATTTCCACGTTTACTGCTCATGTGGTAAGTCGTGGTTTTTGGGTTTATATATCTTGATAAACAGTAATTTTTTGGGTTATGTTTAATATACATATGATTGTGCTTATGATCTATGTTTAGTAGTCGTATATTGTAATGTTCCAGGTTGTTTAGCAAGTAAGTTAGCAATGTTTGAGTAAGTTAGTAATTACATATCCATATGTTTTAAGAAAAAAACTATATTTTGTAACATATTTTAAGAAAAAACTATATGTTTTAAGAAAAAACTATATTTTCTAACATTACATATCAATATGTTTTTAAGAAAAAAGGTTTTCTTAACATTAATGTTGTAATCTTTTGGTAGGTTTAGTAGTCATGTATGATTGTGCATATGATGTTTTAATAAATATAAATTCCTTTTATATTACGAAGTTTAACTTTTACATATCATTGTTAACAAAATCAAATTAAGATTATTACAATTAATAATATCATCAAAATATTTATAGTACATTTGAATTATTTAAAACCAACCCTTTCAACCATTTAAAATCAATGTTTGACTATGTTAATTAAATTGTATTACACTTTTACAATTATTTTAAATCGGTTATTTTAAAAAATTAATAATAAACAATTTTATTCAAAAATTAAATACAATTACACAAACTTCAAAATGTATGAACAAACGCAAAATCCTACCTATTTAAATAAAACTCAACAACGTAAACTTTTAAATAAACAATTTTTTTAAAACTATAATTTCAATTATACAAAGTTGAAAATATTACCATACCAAAAATCGTAGGTATGTAAACAAAACTCAACAATTTAAACTTTTAACTTAATACAGGAAACATATAAAAATGCTAATTATATTTTCATAACTTTAATCGAAATTTAACTTAATAATGGAAACACTTAAATGTAAATTTCGTTAGTGTTCAATTTTTATATTATGTTTGTCATAATTTAAACTCTACATTTTTTAAGTTAATAATGGAAACAACTTTACATTTTTAAGGTTGAGCCAACTTTAAGTTTACCTGATGATGAAGAGGTGAAGGACGTAACTTGATTTAAACAAGTTTTTGTTTGCACGAATAAAGGTTGTCCCAAACAGATTGTCTCTGCTGATCCAGGGTAAGACTTCTATTTGATATACATAACTTATAATTGTATGATATTATTTATTTATTTTTTACGTTTTAGTATTCATGTTTACGTTATTAATTTTTTTAGATATAGGGTTTATTTATTAGTTTTCGTGTTTTAGGTATAGGATTCCAATAAGGGTGCAGGATTGTACTGGAATAACATCGCTTACACTGTTTGATCGAGAAGCCAAAAAAATGTTCCGCATGTCAGCGATGCAGCTTCTTGAGAAAAGCAAACAGGTAACTTATTTTTATCAGTCTTTAACAATATAAGCGATGTTAATTTGTATTACTTACTAGATTAATGCCCACGTCTACACGCAGTTGACCAACGTGCTTCTATTCTTAACACTTTAATCAACGGATCTTAAGAGCATAATAAGCAATTATTGGAACACTCTTTTTTCAACCTAAAAGCCAAGTTAAAATCTAACTAATGAAAAAAATTAATCTAATAACAAAACCAATATATAAAAAAGCATAACTGATTAACTTTTTATAGATAATATAAACCAAAATTACAACTTTTATTAAAGTTGTTAATAACCTGCATCATAAAGTACCAAATACATACTAAGAAAAACTATTAAAAGTTCATATAAAACATACTAAACTTCATCACCTTCCTCATCGTCATCATCATCATCCCTTTCAGAATCGGACTCCTCCTCTGCTTCCACCATTGCCGCTTCCTCTTCCAGATTCATGATTCTTAGGCGAATCATTTGTTCCAGGTTCAAACTTGCAGTGGTTCTACGGTTGTTAGACATGCGTACATTATCCAGTTCCACAAGCAAGTCATAGTCATTGCAGTTCTCAATCTGATCCCTTGACATCAACCGATATTCACCATCGGAAAACAGAATACTTGCAACATTAAGATTTTCAGCAAAAAACCAACTTTGGACATGAAATACCTCCATAAGTTCATCAAACTCTTCCACTTCAAAGATTTCTTCCAACTTAGCAATCAATCTGCTCTCTTCATTGCTCGGTAACCTGATGGTTCTTCCAAACTCATACACTTGTCTTTTAAAGTCTTCATCCATTTGCATAATCGCGTTTCTTGAACCAAAAACTAATAACGTAGTGTCACTCATGTTCACAAAATACCTACGCTTTATGCTGCAGAACCTCCAACTGACAACCCTTTCCATTGTTGAAATTTTTTTTTCCTTGGATTTGTGTGTGTTTAATTTGAAGAAAGTAAATATGTGATTTAGATTTAGTGATTATCATTATATAGAAACATTAAACCGCGTGTAAGGGAACCGAAGTGACAACTTCAATTTTCACATCTAATACTAATTAATATTTGATACCCTATTAATTGATGATCTTTTGAAAAGACTAATGGTGCAGCCTATATACGAAAATGGCGGTTCTTATTTTAAGAAATTATAATTCGAATAATTAAATATAAACTAAAAAAGTTAATGGTTATTGTTACCATATTTATTACTATAAGAGATTTGATGTAATATATAAGATTTTTAATACCAAAATTTACCTTAAATATAATTATTAAATTTGTATGATCTAGGTTTCCTACTTTGAAAATTAAAGTAGGGCAATTCAACATTGATGAGAAACTTGATGGTTATGGTATACGTAAGCTTACAAATGATTCGGAGATTGTAGCTTCTCTTGAAGAACGGTTCCTTGACATTCAGGTTATGATTATCATTTAAATATTTCGTTATAATTACTGTTATGAATCGTTATTATTGTTGTTATTTACTTATTGTTTAAACCTTTGTTTTTTAGATCGATCAACCTGTGCTTCAAAATACTGATCTAGGTCAATCTTCAACACAGAATGCAGTGCCTGTGAATGAACTACAGTTTACTTGGTCAATCATGTTTAATATTAGATTTGAATGTACCTTATTCTAACAATTTCGACATGGCTTTTAACATTGTAGGATTCTGTTGGAGATAAGTTAATTATGCAGTATAAAGCCGAATAGTGACGATGCTGCTTTATTGAAGCAAAGTAAGTTAATTATTTTGGATGAAGCTCCAATGATTCACAAGCATGCTTTTGAGGCACTTGATCGTACAATGAAAGACGTCTTTGCAGTCAAATTCTTCAGGTAATTCTGAGTTGCCTTTTGGTGGTAAGGTTATGGTTTTGGGTGGTGATTTTAGACAGATCCTTCCTGTTGTTCCAAATGGGAGTAGAAGAGATATTTTAAATGAAAGGCTTCTTGCATTGTTTCCTGGAGATGAAGTCGAGTATTTGAGCTCTGATAGTATATGTCAGATTGAGAATGGTAATAACCGTTCACAGGAAGAATTATACTCTCCTGATGTCCTTAATGGTTTAAAAATTTCTGACTTACCTAATCATTGTTTAGCACTAAAAGTCGGTGTACCAGTTATGTTGTTGAGAAATATAGATCAACAAAATGGTTTGTGCAATGGAACGAGATTACGAATCACAAGACTTGCAAAGCGTGTTATTGAAGCCGAGATCATATCAGGGGGAAACATTGGTACCAAAACTCTTATTCCTAGAATAAATTTGATACCGTCTGATATCAAGATTCCAGTAAAGTTCCAAAGGCATCAATTCCCAATAAGCGTGTGTTTTGCAATGACCATCAATAAAAGCCAAGGACAGTCTTTATCGAAAGTTGTATTGTATTTAAGAAACCCTGTATTCTCACATGGCCAGCTTTATGTCGCATTGTCAAGAGTTAAAAGCAGGGCAGGCGTGAAGTTACTTATACTTGATGCTGATGGGAAAGTGATGACCAAAACAAAGAATGTAGTTTATAAGGAAATTTTCAGCGATATTTGAATATTTGTGTATTCGTTGCTTTTAAATTTTAATAAAATTTGTCTACTTTATTTTTCTTATACGTTATACTACTCCAAATAATCGTACGTTGGTGAACCGCGTGTCCACGCGGGCAAATATCTAGTATATATATAAAAGAAAGCATATATGCCCATTAAGAGTGCCACGTGGCTTAATAATTGAGTGTTTTTGGTGTTTTTGAGTATTTTTCTAAATTTATCTCTCTATCTCTTAATTCTCAATTACTAAAATTAAATTGAGTTATTTTAGGAAAAAAAGAATTTAAAAACAAATTTAAATTTTTCTCTCTTATCTTCCTCCCATAATTTTTAAACATAAATATCTTTTATATTCGAAATTTTTTAAATAAAAAAATTACACCAAATTAACGAGCGTTTTATTATCTTTCCAACGAGTACCATAGTGCTATATAAAAACGAAAAAAAAAAGACTATTTTTTGTGGGGTTATATTCATACAGAAAAAAACACAAAGTGTTCAGGTTACTCATTAATCAAATTGTAACATATTTTAATTTACGTGAAGATGATTATATGTTGAAGGTTATCCTTTTAATACTTTATTATGTTTAATATGGTTTATGCTTTTTATTTTTTTAACTTTTTAAATAAATGTTTTTTAACTAAGATTGATTATGTTTAAGTTATTTACTCTTTTCGTGATTTTAGTTTTCTTTTTTTTATCATTTTTTATTAAATCATATTAAATTTTTCAACCCCGGGACCTTCCCGGGGTAATCGGCTAGTTAAAGGATAAAGAGATGTGATAGTCCCCAATGTACAAAATTTTTATTCAATGAAGTATCCGAATTACATAAGGTTTGTTTGTAGTGGAAATTACAGAAACAAACGATTTCAAAAATAAAAAATAGGGGTATATGAAGACGTAGGATTGGTGACGAATCTTGAACTATTGAAAAGAGGGGGTGTGGGGTTTGGGGGGGGGGGGGGGATTACGGAACCTAACTTTTTTTTCTTATCACTAAGTTTGTGTTGACAATCTGGTTCAGGTTGGGTTAAACAATAAGAACTTTATCCATCTATCTTCAACAATTCGAATTACCATTTTATACACAAAAAACAAAATTTTTAACGAACAAAGAGAAAAAATATAAACGAAGATGCGGGAGAAAAAATGAGTACCTGAAAAATGAATTAGAACTCAGCCTGACGATGCGGGATAAAGGATGAGTACCTTTCTTTTGAAAAAGAGTGAATGCTTTTCTGCTTTCTCAGTATAATTCACCTAATTACTTTTTTTAACGGCAAATGTTACATAATCCCTACTTCTAGATTATACCTATACCAGGGAATTGAATCATGGTCTCTCGGTCTCTCCCGAGAGACGTTAAGCCTCTGCCACCCAGCTAAAACTGGAATGACACCTAATTACTTAATATGAGAATTCACAAATAAATGTACCACTTGCAACTTCGTCAAAATTTGAATTCACTATAATCAATAACCAAAATCATATAACTAAACATGCAATGACGCAAACTTAATTTAATAAATTCACAAAACAATAACCAGAATTACATAACTAACCAATTAACAAAATCATATACGAAGATACCAAATCATTCACAAATTACTAACCACTAACGAAACTCAATTCACAAATCAATTCCCCCTTGTCGAATTGCCGAATTTTTTTTTTCAATCTTCTACGTGTATACAATAGTTATAATAACCAATCATATACCAAATCAAAACCCAAAACCCCAAAAACACAAACATGTCAAGTTATGGTCCCTCAAATCCCCCAATCGAGAAAACTACACTCCTAGGTAAAAAAAAAACTAGGGGCCGAAACCCGCTAGGGGCTTAGATTCATAAACTTTGCGTTGACTTTACATGTGATTGTCTTTCTGCATCTATGTCTGTGTGTGGTCTTATGACAATTATTTTTTTTCTCTATTTTACTATGTTAGTCCTCCACTACATATTTTGTTTGTTATTGGGTCACATCCTATGTTGATATCTTTAGGTCCTGTTATTTGTCTATTGTTAGTTGCTTCGCTTAAGCTTCGCCCTTGTGTGAGGTTAACGTTAATGACGGAGAAGGTTTATCTCTGGCTTAGCTTTGTTTGTAGGGGCTTAGATTTCATTAACTTTAGGTAGACTTTGCATGTGATTGTCTTTCTACATCTATGTTTTTGTGTGATCTTATGACAATTTATATTTGTTTATATTTTACTATGTTAGTCTTGCACTACCTATTTTGTTTGTTGGTGGGTCACGTCCTATGTTGATATCTTTAGGTTCGGTTATTTGTCTGTTGTTTGTTGCTAGTGCAGGGGTCTCTCTCGATGCGGCTTTTCTATTTATAGGAATGGAAACAGGGTTTGCCTACATCTCAACCTTCCTAGATCTTATTAAGAGCATTTACTGGGTATATTGTTGATGGTCAATATAAAACATACATCGATATCTTTTTGGGCATATCACAATTTTAGTTTTTGGATTTTCTCTTTCAATTGTTATAGCGAGTGTCGGTCCCTTAATGAATCAAACTGATGTCGATTTAATGGCAAATCAATATATTTCTAACTTTCAATTTAACACCCTTATACTATAAGTAATATATGCTCCTACCCCGTTTAATTTGATTTCTATCTAGTAACCAATTTTGTTTATTAACTTCTTACAAAATTGAATAGTGATTAATTTTATTCCTTGAAATTTTAGTACAAATTTTGCTGAAGACGGAATTGTATTCAAATTAATTTAAATGTTTGTATCATAAGTTATATGAGGGCCAGTATCATAACAAATCAAACCGATACTGATCGAAGTTCTGCCACGTAGTGCGAGATAACCCTACTTTTTATTTAAAAAACATAATAACGACGGTATTAAGCAAACCTTGGAGAATACATTACAACACCTCAAGTCGTCATATGTCAAATGACATGCGGCTATTTTCAAAGGGGGTCATCATATATGTCTATATATTAAAACCACCCTTAATGGATGGTGAATGGGGCGTGAAGTGGGACATTTAACCCCCCTTTCACATTGGAACACCGCCCCTCCTTGGTTAATGAGGCGCTAAAGGGTACCCTATGAAATATTTCACCGAGTGACATTTTTTGGTGGGCCAATCAATGGCTGACACCTCATTTTTATTATTTTTTCTTTTTTAAATTTAAATTTAATACCATTATATATTCACCCCCTTTCACCCACCATTACACCTCTTGCCCATTTCAAGCCCCTTTCACCCACCAAGTGGCCCCACATTGCCACGTGTCGAAAAACGCCCCTTTCACCTACTAAATTTCACCAACTATTACACGTGGCCTAATAAACGAATACACTAAAGCTGACATGACGCTCAATGAGGTCATTTTTCTCATTGAGCGTGCCACGTGACATCCATCAGCCTTATTTTCATTCAAAAGTTTTTTTCTCCTCATGTTTCCCCACAATTTTAAAAACGTTAATAACTTTTATATATGAGTTTTTTTTAAATACACCAAATTAACGAACGTTTTATTATATTTCCAACGAGTAAATAGTGCTATATAAAAAAGAAAAAAAAAACGTCTTTTTTGTGGGTTTTTGTTCATACAGGAAAAACACAATGTGTTCAGGTAATTCATTAATCATGTCTAGGCAAGCCACTAATCATGTTCAAACTAGGAATTTGATTTTCATCAAAAGCATAATAGGTTAAAACCACTCATTTAAAAAAAAAGTCATACATTCAAGACCACCCCATAAATCACGTCCTGCAATGGTTGTTTCTAGCTTTGCTCGTCATCCAAACATACATCTTTTAAAATACATTTTCATTCTTATTCACATGATTAAAATTGTTGTTTTCTCATATTATGGTACATTAATTGTTATGTGACATCATAACACATAGTATCACTTCATATTAGATTTATCTATCCTGGAAAGCTTCCGGGATATAATTTTGTTAGCCATATTCAAAACACCAAATTTGTGTGTACCATTTCTTTTACGATTTGTTGACATCATTTTATATGACATTAAAACTTTTAAACTTCAGTTTAAATCTCTCAAAATCGAGTTAACTTGATGGTGCGTATGATATTCTTCAGCTGCTTTTGAAAGTAAATATGAATATATGATGCAAAACACACATCCAAAAAGCACAGGAAATTTGAGAGTTAACTATCACTACTAAAAAAAATCATTATGTAATAGTAAGAAAACAATTAAACGTTGTATGATAAATATTAACATAAACATAACTAACATCGATATCCTTATCAATCCAAGCATGTGATACAAGCCGCTTCCTCCATCGTAGTCCATGATAAAAATTTTGGTTGCGACTGTTTCAATTTATTTTTTAAAGATAATTGAACTTTATTATAATAATAAAAGAGTAGAGAAATTGATTTAACAAATGTGCGAAAAATGAAGGTTAAATTAGTATTTACATGACGTAAATGTAGCATTGTTTAGCGACATTTTTTAGTTTGACTGTTTGTCAACGTTCCCACCACACCTAAGAGTCAAAAACAGCAAACTACATATTTTGACCTAACAAATTACTAGACTAAGAGTCTAAGACCAACCATTGTGCCCTAACGCCCTAAGCCACATCATCAGCTTGGGGCTCCAAACACCAGTGGCGAAGCTTGGAGATTGAATCAACGGGGTCCGGACTCATTTTTCCGATCGGTAGGGGCCGGAAGATCAAATCGGTGAGGACCAGACTCAATTCATATAATAATTATCTACAAAAATCGCAAAATTCCACCACTATGGCAAAAAAACGACGGGGGCAGGGGCACCTCCGGGCTTCCACTATGCTTCACCCCTGCCAAAAACCATGCCACATCATAGGGCTCGAAACACCACACCATGTGCATCTTATAAGGGGGCGTTAAAGTGGTGTTTGTTGTTCTGTTCAGGGCGCCAAGAGTGGAGGGGTGTGGGGTTCACCCTATTCCAAGGTGAGTTAGTTAAAACTAATTGTCTACGTGACAGTAACGTAGTAAGACGTTAAATCATAACGTCGCGTCTAAGCATTCACATTAATTAAAAAATAAACTAATTAGACCAATTTAGAGAGGACACCCCGCTTAATGGCTCATATGAGCTAGCCCCACTCCTATCATATTACATTGTGCCATGTGTGCTAGATAGGGCCTAATTAACAAGGCTCCAAATACCTGGTTTAATTACGCCGACCGAGCCCTCTCAAGTTAAAACTTGTCGTGCGTCATTCTATTGTCATAAACAAACTGGCTCACCATATGTAAGGGGCATTAAGAGGGACAAAGCGCTGCCCGTAAAGGGCACAGATACCCACTACCCACACGGCAACACCGTCGTTGGTGGTACATGTAGTAGGGCCGTGGAGTAATTCCTAGTATTTCCCAACAGGTGAAGTTGTATGTTGTTCATGTGCCAACAGTTATAATGTCACACCCCGCCAAGGTGGAAACACGGGGATGCGACCATCGAAAGGTTTTGAAGCACAAGGTTCAAGCAACACACATACTTATTAAAAAATAGTACCACCATAAGATGGATATTGTCATACGTTATAAGTAAACCACAATAACATAGTTTGGAAAATAAACTAATGTCTGAAATTCATGATATTAAACTGAAACATTCATGGTACTGACAAGACCCACTCCAATGTGATACCACCCAGTGCGTGCTCAAACCTCTCCCTCAAATCTCCACTGCTCGTCATCAATTACCTGAAAAACATGCATTTGAAATTTTGTCAACAATAATGTCGGTGAGTTCACAGGTTTGTGAATACTAAGTAAAAATACTTGTATAATTCGTGTATGACCAATCATAAGCTAGCTAAACAAATGACAACTGTGCAAACCATGAGTCCCATAACCAAACCTCTTGACTGTTGTGCCTCGCGTATTGTACACTAAAGACAATATATGTGTAGTAGAATACTAACACTCTCCTTTGCATGTATCCAGTTAGAGCGACTAACCAAGAGTGGGGGTGTCAACCCAATAGATCTATTAAAGTGTTCCATGGCTTTTGATAGCCAATGGTTACAGTAAAACGTAGTGCGAGGACTAATGAGCTCATGAACCAAATGTCTCATGTTCCACATGGCAGTCATGATAGAATTATCACACAATTGTAAATTCTACTAGAATTGTAGCATGTTTATCCCCCAAAAATGTAAAAGCAGTAATATGGGGCAGTGAAACTCACCTGATAGAGTCGTATGTGGTCTAGTGAAGCTTTAATTGTGAGATAGCTACCGTCCCGACACTGTTTGCCCTATGATTTATTAAGAGCACGGTAAATTACAAGTTCTCGTTGTTTATTATACAAGTTGTTCACCCGACATTTGTGGACCTTCGTTTTTAGTGTGTGTTTAAGTCATGTAATCCCGAAAACATGGTGTTTTGTATGCAAGATGGACCCCCACAGGTTATCATGAGTTTTAAGTTGACACCCATTATGTGTGGTTGATCCTTTAGGAAAACATAGTACATTCATACGTTTTATAACCCTTTTTAAGCCTATTTTGCATTAACACATGCTTCGGCCCATGCTAACATATGTTAGGTGTTCATAGCCGAAGCAATGCCTCATGTGTGCATTGAATCCGAATGTTATAAGGGTCAAACAGGCTTGGCATAGACTTGTTAAGTCATGGCCGTGAGTTTGTAAGGTATTACGAGTGTTTTGATGATAAAAACGATTATAAAAACATCCATTATAACTCTAACCTTTGAACACGGATTAAATGAGTTTATTCTAATAAAAAACGATTACTAGGAGGTTGTTTAGGGTGGGGTTTGATTCATTTACATTCAACCCGACATATAGTATAGATGTGAGGGCCGATATATGTTAACTATGAGTGACTTAGTGCCAAAGTGTTTGTGAGTTAGGTGATTGATATAAGTGAATCAATGTGTGCAGTTAGTGTATGTATAGGGCAGATCCATAGTGATCAAATGTTGATGGATTAGGTGAACATGATAAGCCGAAAGCTTAGGAGTTTATTTGGACAAGATAACTTACCTAGAGAGAGCTTGAGATGGTGAAATGCCTAGCGACCTTGGCCTTCTTTTCCTCGGCTTGAATGATGTGGAGTGTTTTAGAGAGTATTTTTGGTTGCAATATTATCAAGAGAAAGAGAGGTGTGGTGTGAGGTATTGAGTGGATTAAAGGGGCCTTTATATAGGGAGTTCAAGAGAGTGCCAGCTCGTTCGCACCCTCTTGGGGTCGAATGACTAGTTGTGAGGGTCGAATGAGTACCAGGTCAGTTGGTTCGAACCCCCTCTAGATCGAACCAACTTATGTGTTTTCAGTTTTATATGGTTTCGTCGTTTAAACGTGTTTTAACACATGTTAACACATTCTAAGACATGAACATGTAATTCTAACATATGTTAAGTATGTCTAATCATATAAATGTTATATAAACACGTATTTACACATTGCACATCATATATGGAACAATTCATGTTTATCACTTAATTCAATTCACGAAATTTCACCAACAACGGGACTTAAGACTCGTGTGTGCGTATGTTACCCCCAATGATCCTCCGAATCATTGAATCGTGGACAATACGTAATGTAAACCAACTCAACTGACCCTGTTAACTATGTTTGATAAATGTTTTTCGCTAAGGTAGACTTATATGTTTGTAAAAATATTAACCTGAATATGCCGGGTGTCACACCATAGCAACAGGGTATGCAACTAAAAGAGGATAAAATGTTTGATTTTATGGTGTATTTTTTATTAAAAAATGTTGTATGAAAAATTTAAGTCATTTAAAAAATGGGGGTAGAATTTGAAAAAAACAGTCAACAATTGTAGACTATACCTATTTTACACTTTCTCACTTTCACCTTCAAATAATCAAGCGTGAATTTGATTTCAATTTTATCTCTAAATCTCATCCATTGATTTTTTTTTAAATCAAAGACTCAAAAAAAAAAAAAAAAAAAAAAACTGAGTTAAATGAAAAGAAATACATTTAGTGATAAAGTTGAATTTAATTCAAAAAATATATACAGTTAAATAAACAAAATTCAATTTATTATTTTAATTGTGGCATATTAGCTCTCTTTAATATTTGTATACACAAATACAAATTCATAGGTCAAACAAGATGGGAACATATCAAGATCTAATAATCATATGTGTAACACCGACGCCTTTTGGTTGGTAGTCTAATAGAAGAAGCTAAACTTGTATGACGCACTTAATTAATTGAGGAGGTCACGAGCTCAAATCATATAAAAAATTAAGGGTTTGGTTATTTACATAATGAAAGGTTTTTATTTGTACAATCCTATATGGACTATAGAGACCTTTATGACTTATATAGACAAAACTATGCCTCATAGAGACCTTTATGGGGAATAAATAGACACAAAATACAAGGTACGAGGTTCAGTTGCAAGTCAGCCTGATACCCAATGATTGTGAGCACCTCTATGGCCCGTAAAGGTCTTTATGGGGCATAGAGGACCATTAATTATTTTGAGCTTCTACAACCCCTTCCCAGTCAATATATGGGGCCTCTATGGCCCGTAAAGCCTCTACGGGGCGGAGAATTTACCCTGCTACATCCCATGCCGTAAAGTCCTCTATGGCCCGTAGTTTTACACATTCTATGCCCCATAAAGGCCTCTATGGCCCATATATTTCTTGTTGTTTTTTTATTAGTTTTAAATGTGTTATTTGAGTTTTTTGTATAAAAAAATTCATTTCTTATTATAAAGGTAAAATAATATAAACATTTTTTTTCACTTAATAAATCAGTATACATTATAAAACAACGTTTACACTGAACTATTAGTTAAGTCAAACCACTATCTTTCACCGCTTGTATTACTTTAATGTAGCCTATGTCCCTGTTATAGACGATTCCTATATAGCGTCAACCATGGGTTTTCCCGTCCATTTACCCAAGTTATCCATGCTCCATTCGGATGTGGCATTGGAGCGTCGTTTGCTAGCTAAAGCATGATGAAGTGGTTGCGGGTATCGATATAATATGATGTTCATGTAGGTCATTAGGATAGGTGAACAAAGGGAAGAAAACGGACGCTTCATTAGCTTAGAAAAGTTGAAGAACCACACAAAATGTCTAACAAATCAGTAGTCCGGTGCTTGGCATATCCATCCATTTTGTATAGGGCGCTTGTCCTAGTCCCGCACAATCTATTGTCGAGTATATGTGGTCGTACCAGTAATCTCTCCATCTGTTGAGAACCCTCAACCACTCCTGTTGGCGTTCACTCGTCATCTGTGTTGGAAGATGTAGGCGGATCGAATACCACTCATCCTTTTCCGCCCCTAAAACACTGCTACGGATCAGAACCCACATTCATCGTCTGGCTGAACATCTTGAATGTGCGTGATAAACTGTCGATACAGGGGATAAAACCAATGCTTAAATTTTTTGATCACCAATTTATACATGTCACCGCCAAATAGTAGAAAATCATGATTAAGTGTCACACCCTCAAATTTCCACTGCGGGGTTTTACCGCGAGGCGCGTGACACACCAGAATCTCATAGCCATAAGTTATACGAACGACCCTAAATGCCCAAGCCATTTAGTTCGTTTAAAATAAAATTCGCTTTTATTTTTGAAAAGTTTATCAGTCATAAGTTTAATTAAATGCGGAAGCGAAACAGTTAAGCAATTTAAGTTATGTTGCGCAAACACAACGCGCCCAAAAACCGAAATAAAGTAAGTACGTAAACATTTAAAAAGTTATAGTTCCCAAGAGACATCATGCATGGACCTAGACGTGCTCCTTTTCTAGCGACCTGCGAAAACATACTAAGTGTGTCAACATAAAGCTGGTGAGTTCACAGTAGGGAAACAGTTGTAATTTCTACAGTTGTAAATATAACATCAGTTTTAAGCTTGTCAGGGGTAGCTAACCCACTCAATGTAACTAAACAGTGGTTATTGGGAAACATACAGATGTTATAGTGCCTTAGCACTGGTGTCTATCAACACCAGTAAGAAAAAGTGGTCAGAAGTTCATGCCCGTGACCCAAGCACCTCAGGCATGAGGTTGCTGCACAACCTAATAGCACTACTAACTACTACCCCGTTCGCCTCCGGCGATTAACCCAATAAAGAGTAAGGACTTTCAAGATAGAGTGTTTAGTTCACAAAGGACAGTTAAAATACAAAACTGATAAAAGTGTGATCCTCGTAAAGATCGAAAACCCGACCCACACAAGGAGTCATAGCATCCCAAAACTTGGGATGGAAAAGTAGTAGAAAAGTTTTACTTAACCTTGTCTCAACCTGAGACACATGCTTTCGCGTAAAGTAGTGAAACTCACCTTAGGTTGCGTGCTAAAGTAAACCGTACAGAAAGTAAGTGTGGAAGACTATTCGCCTACCCAAAAACCTATCAAATACAAGGTTGCAAGTGTTTGAGTGTATTGACACAAGGACTCAAGTGACATCTCACGTAATCGTACTTGACTTAATGAAACCATGCAAAACCCGTCAATCGTTGGTGATTAGTAAATGATGCAACAATTTAATACTTTTAACACAACTAGTTCACATCGCACGTTGCATACCATTAGCCTATCATGGCATCTACACTTTGTAAATAACATATACACATGTTTTCATATAGGATTCCATAACCCATAACTCATTAACACACTCAAACTATCTCATAAACAATTATTTGCAAATCTGCGTTTTCTGGACAGATTTTGGAGTATAAAAACCAATTTTTATAAAATATCAAATCAACTCACCAAGTTCCCAAAATTTTACAGAGATGCCTCATATGTTCATACGTGACTCTACTATTTTTATTTCTCGTCAAAATACCCCAGTATTTTTATAAAAATTATTTTGTTCCAGCCACTTCAGAAAATGGTGCTGTTGACAGCAGCTTACATAAAAATTCATTAAAAATTCTAGACTCATCGAAACGAGGTGAATCCAATTGGAAAAGCTCGTATACTCCAAAACTCAACTCCTGTCCAAATGTCATAATTAACGGATTTGTAAAACTCGAGTTACAGCCCTTTAAAGTTGGTCCATTTTTCAGATCCGAAAATCAGATTACACCTTTAATCTTATAAAATCTTGTTTATATATCAAAACAGGTCCAAAACGCATGATTTTGGACTTTTTGGAAAGCTAACATCATAGGTTACGTTTAAGAGTCAGAAAATAATCGAATTAACCATGTTAACAATCGCATAACAGCCACACAAATCATTACAAGCAATCTGCCAGAAATCAGAATCTTCATTAACATGACTTTTGTAAACCCTAACCAACCTCCATACCCCATAATCATGCAATAACCTTATACTAGCACAATAACAATCATACTAACATGTTCAATCTCAGATTTTTACATATCATACATCCTAGACATGATTCTTATTAACCGTATTCATCAACAATTCAACAAACAATCAAGATATTAACACAATTCATCATATGCGATTTTTATATATCAAATTCTTAGGGTTTTTATAACTTTTCAAACATTAATAAAAATCATAAAACTCTTAAACAATATACCTTTCAATGCTAGGCTCCTTAAGACTACCACCCAAAACAACTTGAATCAAATGAGAAATTGAAGAAGATTGAAGTGAAAGTGTGTGTGTGTGTGAGGAAAACCCCACGGCGCAAAGTGTAGTGTAGGGTTTCTTTATTATTTTTTTTTATAAAGGATAAGTTAGGGTTAGACTCATGGGCCAAGTCTTTCGGGCTTTGGTGGGTTTTTGTCTGATAATTGAGCCCATTAGCCCTAACTAACTCCCGAGATCCATCCCGACAATAATAGTCATACTAGCATATATAAAATTACTGTTTTATCAATACGTATTATGTTTATCATAGGTGCACGTATCTCATAATGTTTACGTACAAGTTAATTAATACGCAATAATTCACATAAGCATGTAACTTACATACACGTGTTAATCCACATACATCAACACTCAATTGTTCACATAATCATGCATGTCCAACAAATCACCAACGTTCGGGTTATAGGATTCGTGTGTGTGTCAAGACAACCGTTATCCTAGTTATATGTATGTTAATGTCACTTAACGTATGTTAATGTTACCTAACATTCAAAAGACTTGTCTAACTAACCCTAGCTAAGTGTTTAACCACGTATAATCATGGAAAATTAACTAGAGTTCAGTAAAAGAGTTAACCTGAAAATGCGGGGTGTCACATCATCCCCAAGTTGAAAAGAATTTCGTCTCGAAATTCAGCAAGTAAACAGTAAAGTTGGTGTGCTTGGTTACCGGATGTCACATTAAGGGTATGTATGTATGTATGAATGAATGATTCTTTATGTACTTGTTCCCCACCAACAGTGGAAATTCTTCATCACATATACTCATTTTGTCTTTAGTTGGATCTGATGGCCTACGTCTTCTAACAGACTCGTTCTCCTATAATGAAATTTTTTTATAACAATAAATAATAATAAAGAAAATAAATAATAATAATAATAATGAAAGTAAATAATAATAATAATAATAATAACAACAACAACAACAACAACAACAACAACAATAATAATAATAATAATAATAACAACAACCTCTTCTTTCACATCCTCCTCCTGTTTTTTTTCCTGGGAATTAGTAGTTAGGCGCCCGCGAGTTCATATGGACAATCACATTTTTTAGTGCCCATCTTTCAAACTTTGGCTACACTACGATGCTCGCTTCTATGGTCACATCGTATCCATGCCGTCTTTATCCTTGTAACAGTACCGATTTACTGAGAAGATTAATATGGACCATTGTATGACACCCCAGACAAACCCCACATCGGCCGTGGCCAGGAGAGATCCTCGGTTCATAAGTAATCCAAAGCCTCTTAAATCACCAACGCGTTTTGGGCTTAATGTTGGTGGATGGGAGGAGAACTCCACAGTTAAGCGTGCTCAGGTGGGAGTAGTATCAGGATGGGTGACCTCCTGGGAAGTCTCCACCGGGGCGACCAAAAACAAATCCGTGAGCTTCTAGATGGGCAACCCATCGGGAGCAAAGCGGACAATATTGGTGGTGAGAGGGGCCGGATGTTACAAATGGTATCAGAGCCACTCCTGTGCCGTTCGGGATGGTGGGGCAAACCTCATCGTGGACGATGAGTCCCTAAGGAGGGGTGATTGTAACAGTACCGATTTACCGAGAAGATTAACATGGACCATTGTATGACACACCAGGCAAATCCCACATCGGCCGTGGCTAGGAGAGATCCTCGGTTCATAAGTAATCCAAAGCCTCTTAAATCACCAACGCGTTTTGGGCTTAATGTTAGTGGATGAGAGGAGAACTCCACAGTTAAGTGTGCTCAGGTGGGAGTAGTATCAGGATGGGTGACCTCATGGGAAGTCTCCACCGGGGCGACCAAAAACAAATCCGTGAGCTTTTGGATGGGCAACCCATCGGGAGCAAAGCGGACAATATTGGTGGTGAGAGGGGCCGGATGTTACAACCCTCCTATTCGGCCCCATGCCTTCTGCAACAGTACGCCCGATTACAGTGATGTGACCGTTATTTTTTGCCCTTTCGTAAACCAATCTGCCAGGTCTTTAATTTATATGCGAATGTAGTCAAAATTCATACGAGTCAAAACATATACGAGTTTTCTAGAATAACAACTAAAAATTATTTTGAACAATATATATACAAGTTCAAATCTCACAAACCCTAAAACACATTTAACCAAAGTTATTTATGAACCAATATATATACGAGTTCAAATCCTACAAACCCTAAAACACATTTAACCAAAACTATATACGGGGCTAAATATATACGTGTCTAAATATGTAAAATGATAAATATACACGGGTCTAAATTATAAACAAATGTAAATACAAAAAACACACCTGACTTGTTTCAAACGAAACATCCCGTGGAGGTTCCTCGGGGCCGTTATCACATCCCTCACCTCATGGGAAGTCCTTGACACCTTCTTCGTGTGATTCCTTGAAGCTGCCATCACCCTCTTCGTGCGAATGGTAAGTCCCGTACGCGTACTGTGGATGGCTTGGCTTGAAGCTGTCATTACCCTCTTCGTGTGAATGGTAAGTCCCGTACGCGTACTGTGGATGGCTTGGCGGCACATCAAATGACTCCAGTTCTTCTACGTACTCCTTGTTTAAATTGGGCAGCGCCTTCCCATCACTACAATGAACAATGGATATAACCTCCTCATCACCACGTTCAACCACGGGTCTAAAAAAGCTTTCCGAGATATAAGATACGTCAAACGAGTACGCCCATTCACCCGAAACATCATTGTGGTCCCCTGAAGACATTGTGATAGCTTGGTATTGATCGGATTTTAGGAGGGAGGGAGTTTAAGGATTTTGTTTTCGTCGTCTGAGAAATGAAGCCAAGGAAGTAGAATATATCTGGAACTCTATGGCCCGTAAGGGCCTTTATGGGCCATATATGGTTTTAATGCACCCAGCAACCACTTTTCTATGTCCCGTAAAAGCCTTTATGGGGCATAGATATGTTACTTTTCAGACTGGCACCCTGCAAGTCAATCTGATCATTGATTATCCTCGCATCTAGTACACAATTATGCCCCATAATGGCCTTTACGGGGACATATAGGGTTTCATGCAACCCCTTTATGGGCCGTAATGGTCTTTATGGGGCATATATGGTTGCTTTTTCCAGTGGGTATTATATGGGGCATAAAGAGTTGTGTAAACCTAATTTTTAAGGCTGTGTAAATAACATGCCCCAAAATTAAAAGGGAAGTTGTCGTTTGAAAGAAAATATGTCTAAGACCGCTTCTTAACAATTTTTTTGGGAAAGTGATTTTCTATGTTGTGGCAGAGTTCATCACAACCCTCTAGAAGGGGATCCCCTAGCCACTCTACAATGGTCAGACTATGTTGTCTTAACCGGGTCCATGCTGACGCGAGAGTGGCCGGCCCACAAGCGATTCGAGGCTGCGCATAAGGGGCACTAAGGCTCTTCCACCCGGAAAATTTTCCGCCACCTGCCACTTGACAGATGTTGCACCCTCCACAAGAGGCAAGCCGCTCTGGAGTAAATGCACGGTAATAGAAAACCGGGGGCCATCAGAATCGAACCTGACCCCTTCAAAAAGGGTAGGCTCAACCATCACTTGGCAAAATATCCAACCATAAATGTTGGAAGTGGGAATTGAACCCTTGATCACCTAATTGAAAGTAAGGCTTCTTAACAATTAACACTTAATTAATTGAGGCGGTCACGAGAAAGTCCTAAAAAATTTAAAATGAAATATTGTTCTTTGAAAGAATTTTTTTTTTTTTAAAAGAGAACTTATTTTTTTTGAAAAGAGAACTTCATTGAAAGAAAATATGTCTAAGACCGGCATCTTAACAATTAATTACTTTTAATATCTTATTTGGGACTGTTATTGGCCAATAGTCAATAGTTAGGATTATTTATTTCCATTATTCCTAAAAAAAATTATTTAATTATGTGCAACGGTTGTGGAATTATGACCGTGAAAAAATATACATAAAATCACGATTTAATGCCTGTTCTTTGGTCATGATTACTTACGATAATATACTCATGTATATCATTTTCAATTACACAAGTTGGAAAGGTTTGTGCCCAAAGAGTATATTTCGTGAGAAGTGTGAGAAGGATCAAGAATTGTATATATTCTATTACCAAATGTTTTTCTTGTACCGTGTGTTTTATAGGTTGTAGGCTACCAACTTTGTACAATTTGTTATGCTTGAGGTACAATATTCTAATTACCAACTGCTTTACGCAGTTTGGTGTTGTACCTTGGGCTTATTTTGTGTTTTGGTTGACACGTATATCCATTTTATGTGATTTCTTTTTCGTAGATCTCTTTCTCTTTCTAAAAATTAATCTATTACTTCCACACGTTTTCCGGTGAGTGTGTGCCACACCATTTGCGGACCTTCCATGGTCTTATTTTCTATAGAGAGGAAAAGAAGTATGGTTTCTAGAGAGAGAAATAAAGGGAGATGGATGTTTGTTTGCTGTTGCCACCATCTATGGCAGCAATGGACCTCTGCAGTCTTCTATTTGTCTCTCATTTTTGTAACTGTTTCACGAATTGTGGTGTTGTACGTTTGGCTTATTTGGTGTTTCGGTTGAGATGTATATCCCACCTCTCAATTTTGTGAGACACATGTGTCTTTGGGGTTTTAAGTTGTTGTTGCCGACGGCTTTCTGACCGTCTATGGTGGCAGCATGCCTTTGTGTTGTGCTTGACTCGATGATAGTAAGCTAAGGCTCATATGAGAGGTTGATTGCTTGATGTAATTAGTTAAACCACACACTTTTTTGGTGTTGAAATTGATTAGTCCTGTTATGGCCATCGGTTTTTGGCTTGGATCGTGATCTGGGCTATGATGACGCTCGGCAACTTGGCGTGGCAACTTTTGTTGCAGCCATAGTGGAGATATGAGCTTATATTGATCCGTTACTATTGAACATAGGTTTGTTTTTATTTACTTTGTTTTGTTGGATCTCATATGTGGGAGAGATTTTTGGTGTTTCGGAGGGGTGATTGGTGGTAATTAGGTCACCAGAGTAGTATTGTAGTGGGATTCTTGCTGTACTTATATTAATGTAAGGATTCTTGCTTCCTATTTGCTTTGGTTTTTAGTTTAAAAGATTGAAGTACAATAGTAAAGCATGATTAAATGGGTGCGACAGAATTTAGAAGCATCATGGTTATGGTAGTTTTCTATTTGCATCATGAATTTACATGTATATTGTGGCGATTTTATAGTCTCTTAACTAAAGGTGGAAATTTGGTAAGGTTGAGGTGGGTTGGGATGATGTCACACTTGATAGTTTTGATATGGGTTGTACATGAAACATTTGGTTTTTAGACATTTTCAAGTTAATAACATCGACCAATGTTAGTTGTCATTTGCCATGTTTGTTGTTATCCCCACCACGTTTTCTAGCTTCTATATGTAGAATTATGCCACAAATGTTTGTACACGTTGGATTTGTCGCACTAAATAAAAGTTGAGGACGCAATGGGCTCAGCTGATTTAACGTTTCATTAAGGTGATGTCCGCGCTGCAACGTGCGCAGGCATTATGCTAGTTAATATCTAAGCATCATTTTTTAGATTTAGCCATGAAATTTAAAACACAATGCAATGTTTATAGCCATGAAATTTAAAACATAACTAAAACACATAGCTAAAACACAACAACGTAGAACACATGTTCTTGGCATATTGTTTTAAGTTTTTAAGATCAAGATAAATTGTTTTGTGTTTTTAATTGTTATGTTTGTTGTTATTTTAGCCTAAACAATCCAAAACATGACGAATAAGTTCAAAAAATGATGCTTACAAATCAATTTTTAATCATTTTCACACTTCTCACGAAATATGACCTTTGTACCCTAATCCCGCCAGTCGACCACACAAGTTGTCCCAAAATATACTATAAAAATAGATACGTTTTTATATGACTATTAAATGTAACCAATAAATGTTTTCTCAAACACTTGTAATAGAAAATTGAAAAATATACCAATAATATAGGAAATCTACTTGCTGTCAACACATATTAATGCACCTGTTATTCAATTTTATTGTTTTGAGAAAGTATACGGTATAAAGTCCCTTAAAATAAGAAGCGTAAGAAGCCACCAGAGATTGACACCTGTCAATCTAACCTAACCACAGTTAAACCACAATTAAACTTATTTTTCCTCTTCCCGTGTTCTAGACCTAACTCATCTCATTTTGAAATAAACCGATCGCCAGCACCACCAGTACCATCACCGCCACCACCACCAGCACCATCACCACCACCACCACCACCACCACCTACCACCACCGGAAACCGACTTCGACATCGCCTCCTCCACAACGATCCAACTCCAGCTCACCCGACACCGGAAACAACCTGACCCGTCACCCTCGTGCCAACGATTGCTACCTGCTACCTGATCGGACCCCAACCAGACACCACCTCTTACCAAAACCCATCAAACCCGTCACCTCCTTCAAATCTCACCCGACACCAACGTGCACCACCAACACCTAAAACAACCACAAAACCAAAACCCATTTCTGCCGCTTTCGTTGGGGTCCGATACACCAGCGCCGCCACCACCCGAGCTTGGTGGTGGCCGACTTTCGTTGTGACAGGAGTGAGGGAGAGGGTCATCTTTCGTTGTGACAGGAGTGAGGGAGAGGGTTATCTTTCGTCTGTAGGTAATTAATCGTATGGCTGAAGAAGGATGTTGTGGTGCTTTTTGTTGCAGTCAACTTGTTTTGAAGATGATGAGAAAAGAGAGTTGTGTGCGTCTGACTTTATTACAATTTATAATTGTTTTGGATAAAGAGTTGTTTTGAGACGCACCCTTCAAGTTAAAGAGTTGTTTCAGACGCACCCTTCAAGTTTTGGATAAAGAGAACTTAGCAACTTAAAGTAAGGTGCGTTTGTTTTTTTGGTAAAGGTGCGTTTGAATTTTTGTTGGGTTTTGATGAGTGGGTCCAAACTTTCAATGAGTGCGTCTGAAATTTTTGATGAGTGCGTCTGAAATTTTGATGAGTGCGTCTGAATTTTAATGAGTGCGTCTGAATTTTAATGAGTGCGTCTGAAAATTTGATGAGTGCGTCTGTTTTAACCCAGGTATGGTTAGGGATTTTAATCTGCATCCTTAATCTAATGGCTGAGATTGCTTCTTACGCTTCTTACGTTAAGGGGGCTTTATACATTATCTCTCCCCTATTGTTTTTTGGAAATAAGAAAATAAGAAGTGCTTTTAAACAATTTTTTTAACCAACCAACGTTTGAGAACAACACCAACCCCAAAGTGACACTTGGCTGGATTCAAGATTTGCTGGGGATTTCAAATTCAGGATGACTTTGATTTGCTCAGGACTCGCCACTATGCCTCTCTTGGTTACTAAATATCCAAGAAATTTACCAGCACCAACCTCAAAGTGACACTTGGCTGGATTCAACTTCATGTTGTAAACATCCAGGATGTCAAATGCCTCTTTGAGATCCTGAATATGGTCTTCTGCCTTTTTGGACTTGACCACCATGTCATCGATGTAGACTTCCATTATGTCCCCAATCTTGTCTTTGAACATTTTATTTACCAACCTTTGCACCTGCATTTTTTAGTCCAAAAGGCATGACAATATAACAATAAATACCTGATGGGGTCATGAATGCAGTATCCTCTTGGTCGTCTGGTTCCATCTGGATTTGTTGAAATCCTGATGATGCATCCATAAAAGTTAACATCTCATTATCTGCTGTGGTATCCACCATTTAGTCAATGTGTGGAAGTGGAAATGGGTCTTTGGGACAAGCCTTATTGAGAATTGTGTAATCTACACATACTCTCCACTTCCCATTTTTCTTTTGTACCACTACCACGTTGGCCAGCCATCTTGGGAATTTGACCTCGCTTATCATCTTGGACTTTAGTAGTCTATCAACTTCTTCTTGTATAATAGCATTCCTCTCTGGTGCAAATTTCCTTCGTTTCTGTTGGATGGGCTTGAAACTTTTGTCGATTCCAAGCTTATGAGTAATGACATCCTTGGAGATGCCTGTCATATCCTCATGTTTCGATGCGAATGTTGACATCTTGCATTTTCAAAACGAAATTAAAGATTGTTCAATATCATTAGGAATATTCTTACCGATTTGCACAGTGATATCCTTGTTATTTTCATCGAGGCAAACTGCCTTTACATCCTAGTCAGGATGAGCTATTTCATCCTTGAGGATATGACGTGCATCCCACTTTAATTGATATGCTTGTTTTGATGAAGCCTTCATCGATGTTATGTAGCAATCCTTAGCTTCCTGTTGGTCATTGTTTACTTTGACGACCCCCCCCCACGGAGTTGGTAGCTTTACACATTGGTGATATGTTGATGGCACTACTTTCATGTCGTGTATCCAAGGTCTACCCGGAATAACATTTTTCTCGATCCTCTTCCTCGAAGCCGATCACTTTTGAACTTGTCAAGATGGTGGTCTTTGTGGGTCTTTCTCCTTTCTCGGATGTAGTTTCCCTTGCATGCCTTTTGGCTGTTGAGTAGGATGTACCACATATGTCTAATCCACCTGAAATGAAATTAATTACACCGGCCATCTTCAGCCACATCAGGATATACATTTAGCCATCTTCAGCCACATCAGGTTGGGTGGAACACAATAATAGGATATACATTCAGCCATCTTCAGCCACATCAGGGATCGTGCCTTAGATCGGCAAGCAAGTATAGACACATTTTCAGCAACATATTTCTGATACTTAATTAACAAGAAGGATAAAGAGAAACAAATAAGTAATTTTAATAAATGATGTATCAAACTTCAAACAGGCAAGGAAGTATCAGACAATATAAATGAAGTTTTAAATAAGTATTGTCTTATACTTAAATCGGCAAGCAAGTATAGACCAAGTTTATCATAATACTCCTACAAATCTACAATGAAGATTTAAAGACACCATTGTTCCTCCAAATACACAGATGATCCTGCATACCGATTATCAATAAACAGCGACCACAGAGTCTCGAGTAAGAAACAACAAAATTTGTTGTTACACCAAAAGAAACGGCTCACCTGAGGAGGAAGTCATACTGATGCTACTTAATTCTTGACCACCAGAATTCTACATGACGAAGCTCGAAACAGAACTACCGCTACCAAAGACCACCACAGCCCGACACCACCAAACACCACCTTAACTACCACTGTCAACCTTGAAAAGGAAAAAATAATACAAAATTTGACGAAAATAGAACCCCTAAACCAAACTCACCTGGGAAACGCTTTGACACCCAAAATAACTTTTTAATTTTCTACATAACCTTAATTCAAAAAAGCCAAGCAACATACCTGTTACAATGATCAAAAGCCAAAGGTCACGGAGAAAGCAACAACATTGGCCGAGTGTGTGGCTACACAAACTGTGGCTCACGGAGGAAGCAGCGGCGATGACTGCGGATTTCGGCGTCGATCGAACAACCGGTAGAGGAAGCGTCGCGAGTGCGCTGGCCGTAAAAGGCTGCACACGCAGACGATGGTTGTTGATCAAACTCCTTTCCCTGTTTCTCTCTCTTTTGTAGGTGGAGGATGAGGATGAGGATGATGGTTACACGTGTGAATAAAATGGATGCTGTGGTAAACATATTTAGGCACGTGTAGCAGTCTAGAGCAACGGAAAACGGTAAAGCAGAGTGGTAGGCAGGTGAGTCACCCACCAGCCACTATTCATAGAAGTTTAGAAGCCACTATTCATAGAAGTTTAGAAATAAATAGTATGATAATGATAATACTACTTGATTACTCCGGGAAGGTCTCGGGGTTGAAAACTTTAATATGACTTAATAAAAAATGATAAAAGAAGAAAACTCAAATCATGAATTGTCATCACAACTATAACATCAATTATCTACAATTAGAACCAAGAAATATAAACCATTTCGACTTTTACCGTATCCCCTAACCGCTTAAGATGCTAACATCTCAATTATATTGGTCCATATGGATTTGATTCCTATATTAGCCACTAATAATTACAATAAAATACCACTACATAAACTAAAGTAAGGTCATAAACTTAAATCTGAAACAAAACAATTCACTAAATTGATAACAAATTCACATTTCAATAAACAATTAACAACCACATGCCTATTCGGATATATAATTATCAACACAGTAACAAATAATAATATGAATTAAAAACACTGGCTTGATTGCTTCTTGGGTCTTATGAACTTCTCATGGAATATCATCATCCTGCACCAAACCCATCAATAACACATCAGTCTTTCATAAACCCCCTAAAGCATCTAAAATATTGGTAATGAACAAAAACCTTGTTAAACCAACACAAATTAACAAACATAACTATATTTTAAATCACTACATCTAATAATAATAATAATAATAATAATAATAATAATAATAATAATAATAATAATAATAATAATAATAATAATTCCACTATCAAAACTTGCATCAACAATTTTCTCCACACTCATACCCTATAGTTCTAAGCGTAGGATATATATATATACACACATTACTCAATAAGATATAAAATATAAAACAGAAATGAATAATTATACAGAGCGTATGGTACAAATACTCACTCTCAACTCAGACAGAGTCTTTCGTTTGACTGAACCGGTGGATTTCAATGAACCACCGGTCGATCCACCGTTGACGGAAAACATGAGAGGCTTTGACGGCAGTATTATCGATCTCCGAGTTGCCACGTTGGCCATTGCTATTGGTGGCCAATGTGGCCAATGAATCGACTGTGGTTTTGTGATGGAGGATTATTTGTTATTATTATTATTATTGTTATTATTATTAATAATAATAATAATAATAATAATAATAATAATAATAATAATAATAATAATAATAATAATAATAATAATAATAATAATAATAATAATAAGGAGAGCAGTGAACTTTGAAGATTGAATGAATGTTTTTTTTGTTTCTACCAGAGGAGTCGGAGGTGGGAGGGGCGGCAACTACAGGAGAAAGAGTGAGGAGGTGAGGAGAAATTGAAATTTTAGGGTTTGAGGTGGGGGAGATGTTTTAAATGGGATGAGAATGGAGATAGGAATAAGGTTTTAATTTTTTATTAGATTTAATATAATAAAAATGAAAAATTAAAAAAAATAAAATTCTTTCACCTCATTATGCCACGTGGCACATTCAAAGGAGGATTGAGACCACCATTAAATCCCACGTCAGCAAACATCAATTCTTTTATTTATATTATATTATTATTATTATTGTTAGGAAAATTGATTTGTGTGAGAAGCGTGAAAAGGATTAAGAATTGACATGTAGCCATCATGTTTTTGATTTTGGAATGATGTTTTGGGTTGTTTTGGCTTGAAAAACACTTAACACAACAATATACAACAATTTAAAACACAATCCAATGTATTATAGTCATTAAATTTAAATTACAGATAAAACACCCTAGTAATTACTTAAAACACTATGATTAAATGTTTTTGACATAGTGTTTTAAGTTTTAAGCCTAAAATACATTGTTTTCGGTTATTAATTGTTATGTTTGTTGTTTTTCTAAGCAAAACAATCCAAAACATCATGAATACGTCCAAAAAAATGATGCATACATATCAATTTTTAATTCTTCCTACACTTCTCACACAAACTAATTTTCCTACAGGAGGCCTACCCTATATATATTATTTATTTATTTATTTATAGATTATAGATGTCTAAGACCGGCATCTTAACAATTAATTACTTTTAATATCTTATTTATATTTTGTGATCAAGTTAATTACAAAAGGTCGACCATTTATTAAATTATGTGCAACGGTTGGGGAATTATGACCGTGAAAAAATATACCTAAAAATCACGATTTAATGCCTGTTCTTTAGTCATGATTACGATAATATACTCATGTATATCATTTTCCATTACATAAGTTGGGTAAAGGTTCGTGTAGAAAGACTATATTTCGTAAGAAGTGTGAGAAGAATCAAGAACTGATATCTAGGCATTATCTTTTGTATTTAGGTGCGACATTTTATGTTGTTTTTGTTAGAAAAACACTAAATATAACAATTAAAATACAATGCAATGTTTATAGCCATGGAATTTAAAATATAGTTAAAACACATAGCTAAAACACAACAAAGTAGAACACATGTTCTTGGAATATTGTTTTAAGTTTTTAAGATCAAGATAAATTGTTTTGTGTTTTTATTTGTTATGTTTGGTGTTATTTTAGCCTAAACAATCCAAAACATGATGAGTAAGTTCAAAAAATAATGCCTACAAATCAATTTTTAATCATTCTCACACTTCTTATAAAATATTTTATTTTGGACGGCAAAGTAGCTCACCCGTGACTTCCCACATCATGCATTGTCTTAACCAGCTGGCCTACTTCAGTGGAAGTCGAACCCTTAACCTCACCCGGATAGGAACCCACCTGTGGTGTTAAACTCTCTCACCTCAACCATGTTGCCATGGCGGCTAAATATATTATAAAAATAGATACGTTTTTAAATGACTATTAAATGTAACTAATAAATGTTTTCTCACACACTTGTAATAGAAAATTGAAAAATATACCAATAATATATAGGAAATCTACTTGCTGTCAACACATACTAATGCCACCTCTTATTCAATTTTATTGTTTTCTGGAAAAAAGAAAAATAGAAGTGCTTTTAAACTTGCCATTGGGGTTGGTGGCTCAATGGTATAAACAAAACTTCTAGGAATATCTAAGGGGTGGTCATGGGTTCAAGTCTCACAAGGAGTAGAAATTTGCCGTTAAAAAAAAAAAAAGTGCTTTTAAACTTAAGGACTATAGGGTCTTGTGTTCGAATCTCACAAATGTTTTTTTTTCATAATTATGAGTTTCCTCCTGAATTGGTGACTTGATGGTGGAATATGATCGCCTGGTAACACTGGTGGCACGATGATACTCCAGTGATCCATGAGTGATTCCAGTTGAGCGTTCAAAAAAATAAAAAGAAGTGCTTTTAAACAAATTTTTTTAATAACGTTACTCCTTTAAACCAACGTTACTCCTTTAAACCAGTAATCCTAATTATACACCCTTGTTCATTAAGCGGACATTTGAGAACATTATGATGCAATATTTTCAAAATAGACTTCTATATTCTGATGTAATAAGTAATTTGATCATAACATATAAACTTGAAATAGTAAAAAAATAATCGTAAATATGAATCAGAAAGGGGACTAGTTCAATATATGGTCTTTTGACGGTCCGACCAGTTACGGTTCTAAAAATATAAAATTTTCCATTTCCATTGAACTTCAAAGTAAAACACATATAAAGTACCAAATATAATTTATAAAAACGGAAAAAATACAAACAACTTAATAAAACCCGACAAATAATTAATAATAATAATTAATTCAACATTTCTCACGGGGCAAAATGGTTGCTTTGAGAGGATTCTTCATCACTACCGTAAAAGCAAAAGTCTCAGTCGGGTCGGGTGGGTTACCCGAAACCGGAACCCATTTGAATGCTTGAACCATTCTAGCCAACAACATGTGAACATGCAACGTACCCAAACTCCATGCTGGACATATCCTCCTTCCCGCACCAAAAGGCAACATCCTTACCCCGCGCATCCCGGTCACGTCCACATCCGCCCCTTCTCCGCCTTCCAAAAACCGCTCTGGTCGGAAGAGATCCGGAGAGTCCCATGCCTCCGGATCCTCTGTCAACCAGGCGGTGTAAAATTCCACGTTGACGTCTGGTGGGATAATGTACCCGCCGAGCTCTGTTGGCTGTGTAGCCGCGTGCGATAGCACGAAGTGGCTCGGCGGGTGCCGCCGAAAAGTCTCTTTTACTACAGCAGATAGGTACACCATACCCTCCACGTCACTCTCTTGTATCACACCATTCACACCAACTTTTTCAACTATTTCTTTGTAAAGTGTTTCTTGGATTTCTTGATTTAACACCAAGTGGAGCAGGGCCCACTCTACTGCTGTGGCGCTGGTGTCCGTACCAGCATTGATGACCTCGGACACCAGCGTCACAAGCTCCTCTTCCCCTAACCGGCCCCGACCGGCCGGTTCAAGGTTAAAGAGGGAGTCTATGTACGCAGCCCCAACCGGGCTCACCATCTCCAAACCATCCGGTTTGAGCTCTTTAACACTAGGATTTTTCAAATTATCTTCCCGGCTTTCACAAAACGCTCGTCTGGCCCGTATCAACGGGACCAGACACTCCATCTGCCTCCTCCGTAGCTCTTTCGCCGCCACTAGCTGGCGGCGAAAGAGTGGGAGGAGGACCGGCATGAAATCAGGAAGCTTTGGCATGGTGATCATCATCACATCTTTGAGTATGCTCTCTATGTTTTTAATTTTTTCCTTGGATATTCTTGCACCAAAACACAAACAAATCAAAATGCTACAAATTGTAAGCCTACAATTACTCATAACCTCCACAAACCCATGTTTCGAATTTTCCAATTCCAACCTTTTTAGATGCTCTTCAAACGCCCATTTCCGGATCCAACTACATTGTCGGATCCGGGTAGGGTTTATCAACTCGGTGACAAAGTTTCTCCTAAGGGTCCGCCAAAGCGGACCATACTGCGCCGAGTTAATCGCGCATTTTCCCACACTAAACAACAATCGGATAGGTGAGTCCGGTGGTCTGCTAGCGAACACCGGACCCTTTTGAACCAGCGCTTCATGTATGAGGTCGGAACTTGTGACAATGACAAGGGTACGTTGTCCCATCTTCATGGTGAAGATGGGACCGTACTTGGCTCGCAAGTCGCGAACCACGTACATGAAGGGCCGGTTCTGGAGGATGACCTGAACCAGGTTGCCCACAATCGGCCAACCTGGTGGCCCTGGTGGGAGGTGTTTTTTGCCACAAGTAGGCATGGAATGTCGTCTCCACCATAAACAACAAAAGAGACATGTTAGAGCGACTAAGACAATGTCGAAGAGTTCCATTTTTGAGTGTGGTTCGAGGATGGAGATGGGTTGATATGGGTATATATAAAAGGTTAAAATTAGGGTTTTGAAGGGGTTGAGTAGTAAATGAGTTGGTATCTACCCACTCCTGAATGTATTGAATATTATTTGCAGATTATATTTATTACTAGGAATGGGACCCGCGCGTTGCTGCGGCGATTGCCGTTACAACGGTGTTGTGGTAATTGTCTCTGCGCTTCACTGCAGGCGGCACGACAAATAGTAATGCATAAGATGGTAATTATAAATGTTTAAAAGTTATTAAATATTCGATAAGTTGTGTAATAGATTCAAACAAAATTTACAATCTACTACAATAACATTTAACAAAAGATTGCTGATTGGCTCACTTCCTCCCTTTATACCATAATAACATAAGCGATACGGCAAGAAAAAAACCCGCACAAACAGATGTTAAATCTGAGAAGGCGAGTGGAGAAAAAGTCGAAGTCACTTTGTCTCGCTCTCTCAACTCCAAAAAAGCAAACCACAAAAGCACAATCAAAATAAAATATACAGTGGGAGAAAAGAGATGTAATGGCAAAATGTGATTGTACAATACACGTCAAAAGGAAACAAATACCAAGAATGTACAACCCAACTAACAAAATTTACAACCCCACAATGCACAAAAAATCCATAAAGCACAACGTACAACACTCCAATGCACAAACCATTTCTAAATTAATACTATATATATAATTGGTAGGGTGTACTTGTGGTTATTGTATTGTTTGCAAGAGGCCAAGAGGGAGAGGGTGTACAATACTCTTTATGTATTAGCTCGATGTTGGTTTAGGCCCGGTAAAGCAAGTGTATTAGGCCCACTTACTTAAAACGTGTCTTATTTAAGTTTTAGAGAAATGAACAATATTAGTTGTAAAATTGGGGTTTAAACAGTGTAGTGTGGAGTGGTTGGGGAAAGACTTGGTGTTCTTTGTGATCCAGGTTCGATTTTTACTATTTCCATTATTTTCTGCGGCATCCAAGTGAAGAGCGAATACGGGTGGCGCCGTTTCGATTTAGATGAGAGACGAGGTTTTACCGCTTATTCCACTGTCGTACCCTCGGGCGAGTGGAGATCCGGTTTTCGTGCATCTAGCAGAGCCAAGGGGCTGATAGCAGTCGAGTAGTCTCCTTGGCTACAGGCTACAGCACCCGGTGACACGGTGGTTGACACGTGTTCCTTACCGTTAAAATAAAAAAAAAAAACAGTTTTCTTCCATATACCAACGAAAATTTATAAACGTCGTTGTAATAAGTTCAATTGTAGTTTGTTTCACCTGGTTTTTTTACATTTCTTAGGTTAAGGACACGGTTAAGAACATTGTGTATCAGAACCACCCAAGTATAACATGCCTAATTTGCAGATTTACTAAATGATATTGACTGTGAAAAATAAATTTAATCCAAAAATTTTATAAGAAAACACAATAAAGTAAAACCAACCTCGCTTGGTTACTTAAAATATACTCCCTCCGTCCCAATTTAAATGTTTCATGTCAAAAAAACACATTTTAAGAAATCTTTTGTTTGTATGTAGTAAAATGACAATAATATACTCAAAAGTGGTGATTGTATTTTGATTTTATGGGTAAAACTGAAAATTACATTTCTATTTTTGGAAAGGGACATTTAATTTGGGACAAACAAAAAAGGAAAGAAAGACATTTAAATTAGGACGGAGGGAGTATTATGCTGTCTCTAACGACACCTTTTTTAAATGGCGACGGAAGACAAAAACAATTGGTATTAGAGCGACTGGAGCTACTCTAGACTTGTTTTGAACACCATTCTTCTAAAAGGCAGTTTTTTTTTTTTTTTTTTATATTTGATTAGCACCCTTGAACTTGATGATTAATTATTTCAATTCTTCTTAAAACTTATTTCACTGTCTTATGATCAAATCTAGAATACGATTTTGAACATAGGAGCTATCATAATACCTCCTACTCTTGTTCGAGAAGAAAACCAATAATGGAAGATCAGAATGATCAATTTCTCAAATATATCATGAGTTGTAATATATGAGTTAATTTTAAAATGTTCACGTATTTTAATAGTCACCATATATTGTTATCCCGAAGACTAAAAACACATATTTTTGGACTGGAAAAAATTACAATTAATCCTTTATTAACCTCAAAATTATGGATTAAATCCTTTAAAAGTTGTACTTTTACTATTTGTCCCTTTTTTTCAATAATTTGCTATAGGTTTTGCCCCTTTCACTAACTGAGTTAGAATATCCTAGTTAACTTACGTCAAGTGCAAAGCAAGTGAGGGCAAATTAGTCGTCTTGCCCCTAAGGGACAATTCTTGTAGTTTATTTATATAAAACCATTAAGGTAATTCAGTGGCATTTTGGTCACACTAAACATATGTTTTTTTTTTCTATTTTCTGAAACTCTTTTTATTTATCTTTAACCTTGAACCACACAACTTCATCTTCAACCTTGAACCAACGCAACCAAACCCCACAATTATCACCCTACCCCCATTGTTGGTTGTCCTTGTTTTCTTTAGCACCGCCTGACCACCCACGTAGCGACACTATCCACACAACACTCTGCACCATGGAAACTTATACCCCCATCAACTACCACAGTCACCATCGTCGGTCATTAACACTAGATGGTTGTCGTTATCCGCGCGTTGCGGCGGAAACACCTAAGTTGCTTATAGGTGGCGGCACGTTATTTGATACTTTAACTATATGAGAATGTAGAACAACTTGATTTTATAATGAAAACATTTTATATTGTTTATAGTAGAAACGTAGGTAAATCGAATTTATATTGTCGAATGAAAACGTTTTATATTTGATCCGGCTCGTTTCAGAACACAATTTATGTTAAATACTTAGACCAGCCGAAATCGTACTTATAAATAAGATTGAAAACGTATAATATTTGACCAGACTCGTTTTCAATTAAATCTTATGTCGAAACCTGAATTTTTATCGTCTACGTTGAAACATGAATTTATACCAATACGTACAGCAAAACATAGACCTACCAAAAGCAAACATAAAAATAAGCAAAAAAACGCATTATATTTGGCCCGACCCATTTTTAGAAAAATTACATCGTAACATGAAGTTTATACTGATACTTGCACAACAATAAGCACGTCAAGAAATACCTTTTTTCCTTTAACATAAATAATGAAAATATGGTAGGCAAAACTGAAAAGTTAGAAGTTAGGTGGTGAAAATAACACTTTATAAAGTTTTTAACAAATGTATGATGTAAATGCCAATTTTAAAACTGGAGGGGTTGTTTTTGTATATTTGCCATTTTTGTCTTCTAGTCTTTTTGTCCATATTGCACCGACAATGGTTTTTAAGTAATACATATAATTGTTAACATTCATTTTTCCGATGGTTCCGCACCACTATGAAATCAACACCATGGCTCCGCGTCTCCGCGACGACGTTCATATCTAATAGCGATAAGGAATGATGACTTGATTCACGTGAGCTAGGGTTCAGCTACAGATTTGATCACTGTGGAACCGACCCCATGAAACTGGAGACTTTGACTTCGGGTACGGGTCTGACCACGAGATTCATCACAAATAGTGACATTTAGACTTATGTACGATGCTATTAGGTGGTCTCGTGGTTGTTACCAACAACTTTTGATTTGATCGATGGAGTTGGGAGTTTCAAGGTTTAGAGTACGATGACTGAATGGTGGCGACTAAATGGTGGTGGTGGGCAGTGGCGATGGTTCCATTATGGTGTTATAGAGAGAGACAGATGAGGATGGGGGCTAGGGGTGAGGGCGGGTTTTAGAAACCAAATACTTTAATTTTTTATGTTGAATTAAATAGAAATAAAAAAAATGAATTTAGTGAAATATAAACAATATCCTTTTATATATAAATGTTTTTATATAATTAAACTACAAGAATTATCCTTAGGGATAAAAGACTAATTGGCCCGTATGTGCATTGCACATGATCTAACTTAATTATGATTTTCTAAGCCATTTATTGGAAAGGACAAAACTTGTGAATGTGAATTTGAAACTTTTAAAGGACTTGATCCATAATTTTGAGATCATAATGGACAAAAATTGTAATTTTGTCTTTGGACTGATATGTCATCAAACAAGCAAATATCAAGGAGAATGCTAAAACACTACTCATTATGATGATGTTAAGTGACATGTTCCAATCTATGGATTTATATGATTCGGTTAATGAAATTGGAGATTCACTTGAAAATCTTTTTGGATACTTTGAACAATCTTTTCAGATACACTTAGGCAGAGCTGTAGTACACTACCTTCCCCATCACCATCATCCGCTTTTTTGTCGCCTAACATTTACGCTAGGTTTCAGAGTTTAGTTAAGGAGAGAAAAGAAAAAAATTAACTCATCTTCCTATTTTTCACTCCCTCTCCTTTCCCTTCACTTCTCTTCTCTTCTTTTCCTTTCATTTCTTTCCAATTTGAAAGGATAAAATTTAACCTCAAATTCCATCCTTTTCTCATTTTCCTTCCAAAAATTTTTTCTAGAACACAGATATTTTTCTTTCCTTTCGTTTCTCCTCTAAAAGCATATGGAACACCATATATAAATTACATGTTCCCATCCTTCTCGTGACACACAAATGTGTTACCCACTCTATCAAACCTCAATGTGAGAGACTGGGAATTGTGTCAACGGATGGCCTATTCTTCCTGTAGATCCTTATAGAAGATAGCCATAATGCTAATACATGCACTAGCATACTCTTATGCCAATCATGCATAACCACATAAATTGAGCAACCATTTAGCAGGTTCCTTTATCAATTTCATATCATATTACAACCCAAACAAGAGAACTCATCCCAAATGATTAGTCTGATGGGAGAGAGCGCCCATTTAGGTTATAAACCCAACATTTGTTGCCCATACAACCTATGTGGTACAAGTCTCTTATCTTGCAATGATTTCAGTCCCTAACAATCGACTCTTCTTAAGGGCCAGCGTCCTCGTTGGTCACAGCTGGCTTCCACGAGGCCACTACTCGAGTTTTGGCTCTAAGATGGCTTTCCTTTGAGAGGTTCGTTCTTGGTGCCATTCCATTCCCTTGGGTCAATTTTCTTTATAGCCAACAGGCTAGGTTATAGTCGGTGATAATTGTATTAGGTCCACTACACGTGTTCAACAAGGTGACCCTTTAGAGTCCTTCCTTTTTGCCCTAGTCTTATTATACCTTCTCGCCCTAAAGCTTTGGGTATTATCAGGTCCGAGGGCCATATTTGAGGCTTGGACTAACTTCAAGAAAACTAAGGCTTTTTGTTTGTTATGTAATAGAGCTAAAGTGAACAAATGTTCCCTAGTGGGATTACGAGACCAGATTTGGGTGTTAAACTTCTCAGAGGGGTAGTTAGTTGGGACCCCATTTTTATTGGTAGTTTTTCCTATGAAAAGGGATTCATGTGAGGTGGACAATATGAGTAGTCTACCTCGTCCGTACCCCTAATGTCAGGTTCTTCTGCTACCCTCCTGTATAGGGGAGGCTAAGTTGTTGTTTAGCCTTAAAACCTACTAACCATGTTTTTTGAGAATGTTTTTTCTCTTTTCAACAAAGGCCTCTGGGACGCGATTGAAGACATTGTGGTTTGTGGAGTGCCATTTGTTTTTCGGAGATTTACAATGGAGGTTGGCATCCCTATCTATGAATTTCGGAGGCATAGGCCTATATTCGGCGGGAGATGTTCTAGCCTATGCTTTCGTGGCCTCGAGGGCGCAATCTTCGAGCTTACAAAACCGCATTCTAAGGGCCGATGTTATGGATGGGTTGGACTCTGCTTATGGGAATGCATTGGATAGCTTGCATGGGCTCCTCCCATCAATTTGACCTACTCCCACGATAGAAACCGGTCTTAGACTAATGTCCCCATTGAAGTGCTAAGCCAACACATGTCCGCGGTAATATCAGGCCATCCAAAAATACATGCTAACAACTCCCTAGTTTTATGTTGATGAGCCTTGTCCAATCTGTCGTAAAGCTTGTTGTATATTTTGGGGAGCACGAGGTCCATTGTTTGAGATTCCCATGATTTAAATATGGACACGAATGGGTCTGGGATGTCCTGTGTGATGTCCTTAAGCAGGCAGGATCCCTTCCAGAAATGAGGCTCCGATGAGCTTCTTGACCGACCTACTAGAAGGTAGGTCCACTCTATGTCCTGCAAATGTTTTAATGTTTGGATGTGAAGGCGAGAAACACACTTGTGCGGACCTGGACTGGGTGTCCCCCCTTGTGGGTCTCAGGTACAACGGGTTTGTGGCAGGCCTGGCTATGCTGAAAGCTAAAGTAGGAAAAATTGCCAAGTATGAAAAACCGTGTGCTAAGAATTACCATGTCTTCATTCCTTTCAATTAGAATACATTTGGCTTTTTAGCCCCCGAATCTTCCATGTTCCTTGACATAGTGAAAGGGTCGTGCACAGCAATATATCATTGGCAAAGAACCAAAGTTATGTGTTTTAGGATCGATTGTGCGATTCAAAAGAAGATTGCAACGCAGCTTGTTGTCGTTTACCTGCGATTTTATTGTAATTTCTTATATTTTAATTATATCTTTGTATGTGTATGTGTGTATATATATATATTATTAATAGTTAATTAATATAAATGAATCAGTTTAATTAAAAAAACTTTCCATGTCCCCATCCTCACAATACTTAAGCTAACCGATATGTGAGGTATTTGGAGGAGATTGTTCTACCTATATGATGAGATGCAATTAGGGTTGGTTCAGTCTTTGCGGAGGCGTAAAGCAAAAACTAAAATTGAGGCCTTTATCCAAAACTGAAAAAAGAAGAAGCATAAAACATGAAAATAACAGTAATTGCAGGATAATAGGTATTTGCATGACAAAAATACAATAAAAGAGACTTGCGGACCATATATGTATAAAGGTTTGTTATCTACATTATAGACATTATATAACATAAATATTAAAAAAAATCTTATAAAATTTGGGGGCCTTTTTGGAGCCTAAAATGATAGCTTCAAAACACTTCACTTAAGCCGACCTTAGATGCAACTTATAACAACGTTGCTAATGCTATGTGATTCTGTTGGGTCACATGCTCATAAATAATACAAAGAACGCGATTAAAGAGGATAGTTTAAAAATTTAATTAAGAAACCCACTTATGAAAAAGATATTTTATCAATTATTTATGTTACTAATTTTGCAGAAACTATAAAGCAAATAAATATAGGTAGATTGACGAGCTATATATATACACACATTTTTTTATACTACGGTATTGGTCTTGAAACAAAAGAAAAAAAGTAAATAATTTTATTAACTGGTAATAGTTTTCTCGGTTTTTAAGATATTTGTAGTTTTCTTATGAACTAAAGCCTAGTTAACAAAGCAGAAATGAAATTAGTTATACATGGCTTCCTAGTTTTTCGAGTATGATATTGAGAAGTATTATCGGTCTAAATGGCTTTTCAAGTAAGAGGTACATATAACAGCATTCACATCCAGTTTCTTATATACTCATTCCATTTTTAAATTTTAAAACCTACCTAAAACATCAATCCATTTTATTTCTATCCTTAGGATGGATGAGGTAGTCATCACACCTATCAAAGCTAATTCCATTATGCTACCTCATTTCATTACACTCCGTCACATTTCCTCACTAAAACTATGGGGTGATCATCACACCCCTTCTTCTAGAGGTGGAAGAAGGGAGAGATGGGAGAGATGGGAGAGAAGGATGAGTGGACAGTTTTTCTCCGCGATGGTGGTCGCGATAATACTCATCATGCTCATGATACAATTGGTGGGAGCGGTGGTCGTGATGGTCACGGCCATTACGGACCACCCCGCCCACCCTTGTACATTATCCATATATTTAAAAGAAAAACTAAAGGAAATTTTTATATTTAAGAAAAAAAAATATGCAAATCCTTATATTTTTAAGGATGGATGAGAAATAGGATGTGGGATTTCTCTTTTTAATGAGATAAATTTATGAAATAGTGATTTGAGTTAATTATCTTTCCTTTTTAAACAGAGTGATAGTGAACTTAATTATAAAGAAGAAAAAGTAAAAGAATACTTCTGATGTGACGTCTGACACAAAGGTGAACAGATCATGGTGAGAACAAGGGAGCTGCACCTTCATTGCTGGTGGTTAGAGTTGGTGGGCCAACTCTGCCACGCATCGTCTTGTGATTAGTTTGCGCTGGACCTTCGCAGTGTTATGCGAGGTGGGTTGCGCAGATGCTTTAGCCTGCGCGATGGAGATTCCGCGGAGGTCTGCTACGCTCATCTTCTTGGCTTTATGTTTGGCGCTGATGGAGACTCTGCGAAGGTCTGGTATCCTTATCTTGCTGGCTTTATGCTTAGCGCTGACGATTTAACCCACGGTGGTCTTATGAGTCTGAGCTATGTTATGGAGTAGAGTCTTTATACGCGCTAGGATTTGGGATCCTATCCATTTAGTAATTAAGACGTGTTGTAATTGATAAGTTAAAATTAGATTAGGTAATTTCCTTTGTAATTATTCCAATTGTACTCGTATAAATCGTTTATCGATAACTAGTGGGGTGTCCGCACGTTGCAGCGGGAGCACAATATTTACTAAAAACGAAGCAACAAGCCAACAACAAAAATAAATATGTGATGATAAATGCAAACAAGGGTAGGGCACATGTCATATGGTCTTGTTGCCTCTTACATGAGACAAGAAGAACATCATAGACTCATCATGAAAGCTTGGCATGATGACCAAGTTTTGATATGTGTGTAAGTTTTGATTAACATATAGTAGTGTGAGGTTGGAAAATGAGAAGTTTGTCATCTCCTATTATTGTTTTTAAATTTTGTGGGTAACCTTCCTAAATACTTTATAATATAGTATAGATATAGATAAAAGCATTTTAGGAATTCTTTTTGTCTAACTCTTATAGTCATATATGTACAAGTACTGTCCACGTTAGGGCTGTTCATGAGCCGAACCGAGCCGAGCCAGGCCAAGCTCGTGCTCGGCTTGGTTATAAACCGAGCCAGCTCGGCTCGGCTCGGATTTGAAACCGAGCTGAAAATCAAAGCTCGAGCTCGGCTTGGTTTTAAACCGAGCCAACTCGGCTCGGCTTGGTTTGGCTCGAATATAAAAAGAAAAAAGAAAAATGGCTTTCAAAATTCAATAGTTTAAACTATTATTCAATAGTTAAAAATAACACAATTAAAATAAGTTCGACCTTATATATTGCACGTTAAAATCAAGTTCAAGCAAGTACAAAATAAGTCTCAAATTTTAATGGAATACAGTATAAGTTATCAACATACGAATTAACTTGAGTACTTGGATCAAAAGTAGTATTAAGGTTATTTAAATAACTTGATTAGCTATAACTTCAATCCCAAGCAAAGAATCTCCATGCCACTGTTACCAAATATTAAATTTGTAGCATATTCTCCATTATGTTTTACATTTTGGTAATATATTATATGTATATAAAACTATATATATTAAAAATTAGAATTATTCGAGCCAAACCGAGCCAGCTCGGCTCGTTACGAACCGAGCCGAGCTAGGCTCACTTTCTAACCGATCCGAGCCGGCTCGGCTCAGTTTCAAACCGAGCCATATCGAGCGAGCTTTTTTCGAGCTAAATCCGAGCGAGCTCCGAGCCACGAGCTTTTTGGACAGCCCTAGTCCACGTCAGTTGAGGGGAAAATTTTAACCATTGTATCTTCCACAAGTAAGGAGAAAATTTAAACTGTGACATTTGGGAACCCATAATACTCAGTTCCTTGGCCCACAAGCAAACTTCTATTATATTATTGATCAAAAAAAAAAAACCACAAAGAACCCTAATCCCTTCCCCTTGCGCCGTGAACCTCACCCCTACTCCCTCTCTCAAGTTTCAATCAAACACCAATCTCTTTCACTAATTCAAGTTGATTTGGGTGCAATCTCTAGGCTTTGAGGAGTTTAGCATTGCAAGGTATACGTTTTACATGTTTCTTAATGATTTACAATGCTTGAAAACTTTTAAAAACCCTAGAAACTATATACATGAAATCGCAAATTAGGGTTTGTATGAGTTCTTGGATGTTTATTGTAAATGATGATGGGAATTGTGGTTAGTATTCATAATTAGGGTTTTTGTATGTTAATACATGGGTTTGATTATAATAATATGGATTATGTATATGTTGTAGACTATTATGCATGATTAGGGTTCATGATTAACTTGATACGCAAGTTTCAGTTTTCTGACAGATTCGTTAGGGTATTTTGTAGGGTCTGTATCGTGATGTTAAATTGATTGTTTTGATGATTTCTTTGTATGGTTGTATTTTACATGGTCTTAGCTTTTCATGATGGGCAAAATCATCTGATTTGGACATCGTTTTAGTGGTTTTTGGAATTTTATTTGATTAAAGGTCATATCAGATTTTCGGATTAGTAAATTGGGTCAACTTTAAACAATCATAACTTGAGTTTTACTAAGAGTTTGATTATGAAATTTGGACAGTAGGTCAACATTGGAATAACTTAGCTTTTTCAAGTGGATTCACCCCGTTTAGGTGAATATACAATTTTTGGGAATTTTTCTACTAATCTGACCTGTTGTGGAAACTTTCTGGACATAGCTGTGTTGTACGATTTTTCATAATTTTTGGGTTTCGTTTTAAGACAAGACAAAAATAGGGGTTATCAAGTGTACTCCAAAGAATATTCAGTAACATTTTGGGAGTTTAATTCATTGGGTAAGTATTTTAAATAAATAATTTTTCACAGCACACAATCTGTCCTAAAAACGCAAGTTGTGTAGTGTACGTTTATGTGGTTATTTGTAGTCTTATATGGAATGTATTTGACATGAACTTGTATGGACACTTATATGAGATGTATATGAAGTGTAAAGCTGATGATAATCAATATGTTCGCCAACGGGTTTGTTGGGCTTACTTGTGCATGTAGAATCATTAGGTGTCACTTACACGGTTTTGAACTTTTAAATGTCTTGGACAAACGCGTCATACGGTGTAATGATATTACACATATACTCACTTAGTGACATTTGTAATAGGGGGTTGGTAGCACATTACTATTTGTGGAATTTGGATTATTTGCTTGCAACCTAAGGTGAGTTTCACTATTTTTTCTCAATAGTATGCGTCTCGGGTTGAGACAACTTACTTAAACTTTTTTAGTCCAGTTTGGGACTACTATTTCATAGTCCGGTTGGGACTACTTTTATATCCCGGGTTTTGGGGTGCTAGGTTCACAAGGTGAATCTACTTTTGCTAATTCATGCTATATGTCCTTGATGAACTAAACCAACCCTATCGTTGAAGTCCTTCTAGATACCGAATGAATTGCCGGGTGGTTAAGCGGGTTATAAGTTGATAGCGCTATTAGGTCTCACAAACCTCACATGGTGCTGGTAGCATGGGTGTGAACTATAACTTAACATTTTATTGTTATTGTTGATGGGCAATGACGCAATGTACTTTGCTCACTATTATGGGATCTCGTTGTTTAGCAGTTCGGTATCACCGGTTTTAGTTATCATGAGTGGGTTAGCTACCCCTGGCATATGAATTAGCTGTTTACTTGTTGTTACGTGGTCTGGGAGACCGACGCTTTTACTTGGTTACATGGTTTTGAAACCTACGCATTTACTTACTCATTTACTTTACTCTGTGAACTCACCAACATTGTTTGTTGACCCACCATGTACATGCTTTTGCAGGTAGTTAGCTTCCGGTGTCACGATTAGGAAGCACTGCACGTTTCACTGCATTTGGGGTCTTGGGCATACACCTAAACTACAAATCATGCTTTTACGTTTTCTTTCGTATGGTTTTAATTTGGGCGCGTTGTTTTGCGCATGGTTTTAAAAGGTTTAAAGTTGGTTTACGCTTCCGCAGCTTAACTAAACTTGATTTCTGAAAACGAACTAAATGGTTTGGGCATTTAGAGTTTGTTCATATGACTTATGGCTATGGGATCCTGGTATGTCATGCGCCTCGCGGTGTAAACCCCGTAGTGGAAATTTGAGCGTGTGACAGATTGGTATCAGAGCCATTGGTTATAGTGAACTAGGATTGCATTCTAGTCTATAATCATCATAGCATAAGTTCTACATTAGTTACACTCACAGCTTAAGTGCACAACTAGATTTTAGCTACATATACCTACAACACATGATTTCAGGAGATATGTTATCTTCTAGTTCTAAACCTGATTCTGAACACGTCACTGGTGGGGACCCAGGGTACACCAAGTGGCGTATTACTGGGATTTGTATCCTAACAAACCTCATGGATGAGGAAACGACTATAGTACAAGGGAGAGAGCCCTTGCGAGCATTGTGGCGCACGTACACGGAAAGTTGCACGACACCTATGACGCGGTTCCACTAAACCGAATCGAACTCGAAGGAATCAAATACTGAGACTTATCCTTTTCCTCACTGAGCAAGGAGACAATTAGTTCCTGTTCCTTGTCGCTTGATATTTCTTACTCTCATTTGAAACTCAGAAGAGACTGGGTTACTCATATAGAATTTATTTCTTACTATAGTACCTTTACGCCTAGTACGAGCGAGCGATCGTATGACTTGCATATCCATGTTTCTCATGAATATATAGTAAATTCATGGGGACACATCAGATCAAGACTTGTTACTCACACTCTTGAGGAGTTGTGTAAAGCCTGCAACATAGTGCAATATCTCAAAGGGAGACGAAACCTGCTAATGACTGACAATCATGATTGGAGGAACGAGTGGTGCAGCTGACCACTAAACCGAATTACACAGGACCGGAGTTGGAGACTATACGCGACGAGATTCATATAGCACTGATACCCGCGAAAAAAAGAGAAGAAGGGATGGAAGGAAAACCTGAGCAGGACGAACCCATGGAAAGTAAGGATGAAGGCTCTACCAACTCGACAGAGCGTGGCGATGATTTGCTCCTACCCTTCCTTGCTAGTATTCTCTTTCCTTTTCTTTTGTGAACCTAGATAAGAGTGAATTCTTATGATCAACAATAGGGTGGTTGAGGCCATCGCATCTTTCCAAGCTAGTAAAGATCTAAGTTGCTAAATCATTCTTTTCCCTTGAATTTCGCATTTGAATATCCTTATTCCTTGAACGCACATGCCGCAACAACAACTCGCTACCGTATTTCCAAGGCTTTTATGGGTTGTAAGCTTCAATAACTCCAACGAGACGGAAGGAGACTGTTTGATTTCTTTGATAGTATAGGTCCTTGACATATGCATTTGCCCCAGGTAAGATGGGTAATGTATACTACATGCACACTCGATGAGTTACAGATACTTGGGTGGAGAATGTAACACCCTGTGATGAAATTTAGAAATTTGTTATCTAAAGACGGTTGGGTCTGAGATCGATGCCTACACTACCAAGCTACATGAGTTAACTATTATATGCTCAAATCTATTTAACCTACCTTACAAGCGGATCGAGCTTCTTATCAGAAGGGTTGGCCCCATAGATTAGCGGCGGGACTACCACAGCACACATATCCAGAATCTGACAAATCTTTCACCTGGCTCGCAACCTCATTGACGAGGCTGTCGAGCATAGTACTTTTTGAAACATTGTGCTTCATCTTCTACCGTTGGTGATAGCAAAAGAACGTTGGAAGGTGTGAGACATAAGTTCTTCAAAAGAAACAACCAGAATAACAACAACAACCTCAGAGGTGCTCGGGGAAAAGCATGTGTAATTGGCCCGGGAGAAGCCAAGAGCGACATTAATGTGTTGTCAAGTATGACATATGAAAGACAATCTTGCTGCTGTTCCTTTCGATTCTGGTGCGAATATCCGCTTTGTGTTTTCTTTTAAAACTGAGCAAACACCTAGGGATAGTTCTTACTCATCTTGATACCCCACATTCTATAGAGTTAGCTGATGGGAAACCTGTTGAGGTAACCCACATTCACCGTAACTATAAAGCTCGAGATGGATGGGCAAATATTTGCCATCGATCTCCTACCTATCACCCTAGGAAGTTTTGATCTCGTGGTTGGCATGGACTGGCTGTCCAAGCAACGCGCTGAAATTTTCTGTCAGGAGAAGATTGTTTGCATTCCTCTCCCTAGTGGAGAACTGCTATCTATCCAGGGTGATCGTGGTGGTGCCATAGTGGGCATCATCTCCTTCTTGAAAGCCCAGAAGTGCATACGAAAGGGCTATCCAGCCATTTTGGCTAACATATCTGATACTCGAGCTGAAGTTGAAACAAAGATTGAGGACATCCCTGTAATTCGTTATTTCCCAGAGGAACTACTTGGACTTCCACCTATTCGTTAAGTGGAGTTCCAAATTGAACTTGCACCTGGAGCAATCCTAGTTGCACGCGCACCATATCACTTAGCACTAGTCGAACTTCAAGAACTATCAACCCAACTCCAAGAGCTGTTGGATAGGCGTTTCATTGGACCTACTTCTTCACCTTGGGGAGCCCCAGTCCTGTTTGTTAAGAAGAAGGATGGGAGTTTCCGCATGTGTATTAATTTTCAGGAATTGAACCAGGTGACGGTTAAGAACTGCTATCCTTTGCCACGTATTGATGACTTGTTCGACCAGCTTCAAGGGTCGAGTTTTTATTCCAAGATTGACTTGAGGTCAGGGTATCACCAGTTGAGGGTCCGAGAGGAGGATGTGGCGAAGACAACCTTTCGAACTCGTTATGGACATTATGAGTTTTTGGTAATTGTATTTGGGCTGACCAATGCACCGGCTGTGTTCATGGACCTTATGAACCGCGTGTGTAAGGCTTATTTGGACAAATTCGTCACAGTGTTCATAGATGACATATTAATCTATTCCAAGAGCAGGGAAGAGCATGAGCAATACCTGCAGCTGATCTTGGAACTCTTGAGAAATGAGCAGTTGTATGCGAAATTCTCTAGATGTGACTTCTGGATTCGTGAGGTCCAATTTTTAGGGCATGTGGTTAACGAGGCAGGAATACATGTCGATCCCGCAAAGATTGATGCTATTAAAAGGTGCGAGGCTCCTAAGACTCCTACAGAGGTGCGCCAGTTTCTTGGTCTTGCGGGATATTATCGCAGATTTATTGAGGGATTTTCTAAGATCGCTCAGCCCCTCACTGCTTTGCCGCAGGAGGGTATTACTTATAAGTGGGGAGACGCCCAAGAATCCGCTTTTCAATTGTTAAAGGCAAAGCTTTGCAGTGCACCTATACTATTACTACCTGAGGGTACAGAGGACTTTGTGGTGTACTGTGATGCGTCTATCCAAGGTTTAGGGTGTGTGCTGATGCAACGTGATAAGGTGATTGTGTATGCTTCACGACAATTGAAGGTTCATGAGAAAAATTACACCACCCATGACTTGGAACTAGGAGTGGTGGTTTTTGCTCTAAAGATTTGGAGGCATTATCTCTATGGAATGAAGTGTACGATCTTAACTGACCACAAGAGCCTCCAACACATATTCAATCAGAAGGTGCTGAACATGCGACAGCGTAGATGGGTCGAGCTTCTGAATGATTATGACTGTTCCATCAAATATCATCCAGGGAAGGCTAATGTAGTAGCGGATGCCCTTAGTCGTAAGGAGACGAAACCTAAACGGGTGCGAGCATTACAACTTACCATACATTCTAATCTTCCTAATAAGATACGTGAATCCCAGGATGAGGCTTTGAAAGAAGAAAACATCGGGCTTGAGACTTTGCATGGTGCTGATAAGCACTTGGAACTGAGGACAGATGGTCTTCAATACTTCATGAATCGAGTCTGGATTCCACGTTTTGGGGATCTCAGATAACTAGTGCTCGATAAGGCTCACACCTCTCGTTTTTCGGTACATCCTGGTTCGGATAAAATGTACAAAGATCCTAAAACTCTGTACTGGTGGCCAAACATAGAAGCTGAAATAGCCACTTATGTTAGTAAGTGCTTAACGTGCGCCAAGGTTAAGATTGAGTATCAAATACCTTCGGGCCTTCCTCAGCAATCGGAAATTCCCATGTGGAAATGGGATGGGGTTTCCATGGACTTTATCACCAAGCTTCCTAAAACATCCAACGGACACGATATGATTTGGGTTATCGTGGACCGTTTGACCAAATCAGCACACTTCATAGCAATCAAAGAGACAGACAAGTTGGAACGTCTAGCTACCCTATATATTAAAGAACTTGTCTATAAGCATGGGGTGCCTACATCTATCATATCTGATCGCGATACGCGATTTACTTCTCCATTTTGGACTACTCTCCAAGATGCTTTGGGGACTCGCTTAGATATGAGCACAGCCTATTATCCATAGACGGATGGACGAAGTGAACGTACCATCCAAGCATTGGAAGAGCTACTACGAGCATGCGTGGTGGACTTTGGCAACAGTTGGGACAAGCACTTGTCTTTGATTGAATTCTCATATAAAAACAATTACCACTCTTCTATTCAGTGTGCGCCTTTTGAGGCACTTCTGAGAAGATAGTGCAATCAGAAACCGGATGGCTGCTGCTCGTGATCGGCAGAAAAGTTACGCTGATAAGCGTAGTAAACCTTTGGAGTTCCAGATTTGGGACAAGGTACTATTAAAGGTATCACCTTGGGAAGGTGTCATACGCTTTGGGAAACGGGGAAAGTTGAACCTGCGATATGCCGGACCATTCGAGATTGTCAAAAAGATTGGTCCAGTAACTTACAGGTTAAACCTACCTAATGAACATAGTGGGGTACACGATGTATTTCACGTATCGAATCTAAAGAAATGCTTATCGGATACAACACTGGTGGTGCCACTGGAGGAGATCCAAGTGGACGATCAGCTACGGTTCGGGACAAAATTCTTTTCAACTTGGGGATGATGTGACACCCCGCATTTTCAGGTTCCAACTTTAACTGAACTTTAGTTAACTTGCATGTGCATACGTGACTAAACACTTGACTAGGGTTAGTTAGGAAGGTCTTCCTATATGTTATAGTGTAATAACATATGTTATGTGATAATAACATACATTACATTATAATAAGAAAAGTTATCATCACAATGAACACACGAGTCCTGTATCCCAAGCGTTGGTGATTTGTCAAGCATACGTGATAGTATGTGCAATTGAAATATGATGTACGTGAATTAACATGTTTCTGCGAATTACATGTTTATGCGAATTATTGCTTAATTGATAGTCAGTACGTGACCCCTGCGAATTATGTGCACACTATGATTAATATGTTATGAGATAATAAAAACAACAATTTTATGTGAATTAGTGTGGTTAATATTACCGGGACTAGTATCGGAATTAAAACCTTATTAACGGGTCTGGTTATCAAGTAAAAACCCATAATACTCAGTTGCTTGGCCCACAAGCAAACTTCTATTATATTATTGATCAAAAAAATAAAAAACACAAAGAACCCTAATCCTTTCCCCTTGAGCCGTGAACCCCACCCCCACTCCCTCTCTCAAGTTTCAATCAAACACCAATCTCTTTCACTAATTCCAGTTGATTTGGGTGCAATCTCTAGGCTTTGAGGAGTTTAGCATTGCAAGGTATACGTTTTAGATGTTTCTTAATGATTTACAATGCTTTAAAAGTTTTAAAAACCCTAGAAACTATATACATGAAATCGCAAATTAGGGTTTGTATGAGTTCTTGGATGTTTATTGTAAATGATGATGGAAATTTTTGTTAGTATTCATAATTAGGGTTTTTGTATGTTAATACATGGGTTTGATTGTGATAATATGGATTATGTATATGTTTAGACTATTATGCATGATTAGGGTTCATGAATAACTTGATACGCAAGTTTCAGTTTTCTGACAGATTCGTTAGGGTTTGATGATTTCTTTGTATGGTTGTATTGTACATGGTCTTAGCTTTTCATAATGGGCAAAATCATCTGATTTGGAAATCGTTTGAGTAGTTTTTGGAATTTTATTTGATTAAAGGTCATATCAGATTTTCGGATTAGTAAATTGGGTCAAATTTAAACGATCATAACTTGAGTTTTACAAAGAGTTTGGTTATGAAATTCGGACAGTAGGTCAACATTGGAATAAATTGGCTATTCCAAGTGGATTCACCCCGTTTGCGTGAATACACAATTTTTGGGAATTTTTCTACTAATCTGACCTGTTGTGGAAACTTTCTGTACATAGCTATGTTGTACGATTTTTCATAATTTTTTTGTTTGGTTTTAAGACAAGACAAAAATAGGGGTTATCTAGTGAACTCCATAGAATATTCAGTAAAATGCTGGGAGTTTAATTCGTTTGATAAGTATTTTAAATAAATTGTTTTTCACAGCACACAATATGTCCTAAAAACGTAGATTGTGTAGTGTACGTTTATGTGGTTATTTGGAGTCTTATATGGTTGTATTTTACATGAAATTGTATGGACACTTATATGAGATGTATATGAAGTGTAAAATTGATGATAATCAATATGTTTTCTAATGGGTTCGTAGGGCTTACTTGTGCATGTAGAATCATTAGGTGTCATTTACACGGTTTTGAACTTTTAAATGTCTTGGACAAACGCGTCATACGGTGTAATGATATTACACATATACTCACTTAGTGACATTTGTAATAGGGGGTCGGTAGCACATTACTATTTGTGGAATTTGGATTATTTGCTTGCAACCTAAGGTGAGTTTAACTACTTTTTCTTAAAAGCATGCGTCTCGGGTTGAGACAACTTACTTATACTTTTCTAGTCCGGTTTGGGACTACTATTTCATAGTCCGGTTGGGACTACTTTTACATCCCGGGTTTTGGGGTGCTAGGTTCACAAGGTGAATCTACTTTTACTAATTCATGCTATATGTCCTTGATGAACTAAACCAACCCTATCGTTGAAGTCATTCTAGATACCGAATGAATTGCCGGGTGGGCAAGCGGGTTATTAGTTGATAGCTCTATTAGGTCTCGCAAACCTCACATCGTGCTGGGAGCATGGGTGTGAACTATAACTTAACATGTTATTGTCATTGTTGATGGGCAATGACGCAAGGCACTTTGCTCACTATTGTGGGATCTCGTTGTTTAGCTGTTTGGTATCACCGGTTTTAGTTATCATGAGTGGGTTAGCTACCCCTGGCATATGAATTAGCTGTTTACTTGTTGTTACGTGGTCTGGGAGACTGACGCTTTTACTTGGTTACGTGGTTTTGGAAACCTACGTGTTTACTTACTCATTTACTTTACTTTGTGAACTCACCAACATTGTTTGTTGACCAACTATGTACATGCTTTTGCAGGTAGTTAGCTTCCGGTGTCACGATTAGGAAGCACTGTACTTTCACTGCATTTGGGGTCTTGGGCATACACCTAAATTACATATCATGCTTTTACGTTTTCTTTCGTATGGTTTTAATTTGGGCGTGTTGTTTTGCGCATTGTTTTAAAAGGTTAAAAGTTGGTTTACGCTTCCGCAGCTTAACTAAACTTGATTTCTGAAAACGAACTAAATGGTTTGGGCATTTATAGTTCGTTCATATGACTTATGGCTATGGGATCCTGGTATGTAATGCGCCTCGCGGTGTAAACCCCGCAGTGGAAATTTGAGGGTGTGACATAAACTATTGTATCTTCCACATCTTTAGTTACTACTAAAGATTTATTGTCTTTATTGTTAATAACTTTATTATTTCATAATCAACTTAATTATTAATGTAAAAAGACAACTTCACCCCTTTATTACCTTCATTAAGCTATTATACTATATATATATTATATGTTGTAATTACTTAAATTTTGTTGGAATCCTTCCCTCATGCTTTATAATATAGTATAAATAGATAATAGATAATAGCTATAAAGATTTTCATCATTCAACATAGTGCCTGAGCCTTGGGATTTATTGTCTTAAATTTCTCTCCATTCAAGCCTATCTTCGTCTCTTTTGCCATTAGGTCTTGGTTTATTGTGAGCCCTTTTATTCCCGTCGACTCGTTGTGTGACTTTCATTCTTTTGTTATCCCTTTCTTTCTGCCCGGGTTACATTGTACACATCTATACGTTATGTCTTATTTTTCTTCATGTTGTCGTTGTGCCACACAGTAAGAGGGCTTGCCAACATAGTCTAAGATCTTATCACTCGGAGGTCGTTTTGGCCATAGATCCATCACCGCATTTCCGCCATAGAATTATTTATTTATCTTTATGACTTCGAGATTGTATTTTTTTTTCTAATACCAACATTTTTATTGTAAGGGCATTAGATTTACTATATTGATTAAAACTAAATAAAATATATTAGTTAGGATTTACTACGTAGATAAGATTGACATATTTACTGTAACTATTTTAGCATAAATCCAAAGTTATGATTAAAAGGTTTATTTTGTATTTATTTTAAATTCACCCTTATTATAAATAATTTATCATTAATACCTAAAGGGGTCTTATAATAAATGATTATAGAATGTGTTTTTTTTTTTTTTTCGTAATTTTTTTAGTTGTACTCTTATTAGACATTTTTGTATAAACAATGTTTAATTACTATTATTAGTCAATATTAATTTCAAACACAATGAGAAACAATAACATTTTTTTGTGAGTTTACTTTTATGAGGTGAAGAGATGGGAGGTTGTCTATTTATTTAAAAACACTCATTGAGTTTTTAGTTTATTTATTTCAATAACTTGCTTTTGTCTATTTATTAAAAAAAAAGAATTTGTGGTTGTGTTTTTTTTTTCTCAACATTTTAGTATAAGCTTTGTAGTTCGGTATTATTGAAACCGGTCGATATCCATTTTATAGTTTTTGATCGATGTAAAAATCGTGATAATATTCTTTTGGACATGTCACAACTTTAGATTACCTTTTTTCATTGGCATAACGAGTGACAATACTGTAATGAAACGAATTAATACCGACCAAATTCCCACCACATAGCGCAGTTGAATCACCCTAGGTTAAGTTATTTACAAGACATGATTCATTTAAGTTGTTTATAAGACTTGATTCATGACTAAATTTACTTAAAATAGTGTTTGTATTAGAGATCATTTATTATATATACTTTTAGGGTGTGGATAATATGGAAACTCTATCTATTGGAAAAACCTTGCAAACCCTATGGTGACCATTGATCAAGTTTGATCAATGGTCCTTAATTAATTTGTATTTAATAATCAAAAGCTTGTGGGCCACTTTAATAAAATATTGGAATAAGGGCATTAAGGTAATCTTAAATAAGCAAGTGGGCCACTTTAATTTTCTAAATCCTAGGTTTAAAAAGGTTGATTTGACACTTGTCAAGTCACCTCTCTCCTACTTTATGACACTTTTTTCAGCATGAATATTAACGTACGTTAGTGTTGTGATACAAAATTCTGACCTCGTTTTAGACATTGCTAACATGTGTTAACAGACATATATTAAAAGAACATAATAAAAGAATACATAAAATGTGTATTTATTTAAGAAATGATAAAAACGATCATTACAATCAACACTCAAACATATCAAAAAACGATTCATACAAACATAATTATTTGTGAATTTTCAAAAAAAAAAAACTATCATAACAACATAAAAAAGATCTAGCTATGCTTCGTTCTTGATACCCATCTTCATCTTTAACACAAAAACATCTCTTCACCTACAAAAAAAGATAACACGTGTTAGTTGGGCTCTCCAAAACACATAACGAGACATCACTGACATGTGTATTGTATTCTAAAACATATGTTTTACTGAAATAACGTATGTCATATGAACCCTAACACATGTTAGTTGGGCATATACTAACGTATGTCATATGAACCCTAACACCTGTTAGTTAGCATATACTAGCATGTGTTAGTATCGCTAACATGTGTATGTTGTATTCTAAAACATATGTTTTACTGAAATAACGTATGTCATATGAACCCTAACACATGTTAGTTGGGCATATACTAACGTATGTCATATGAACCATAACACCTATTACTTAGCATATACTAGCATGTGTTAGTATCACTAACATGTGTATAAACAACACCAAATTTGCAGTGCCAAGTGTATCATACTCAATTTTAAGTGCCAACTGTATCATACTCAAACATGTGTATAAACAACACTAAACGCGATTTTTACAACTATGTTAATACAAACACCTGTTAGTTGGGCATATACTAGCATGTGTTAGCATCACTAACGTGTGTGAGCAAACAAGACTCGGACCGCAAAAAATAGACATGCACCATTAGCTTCACTTGCCAAAAAAAATATTAAATAGAATACAAAAATATACCAATTTCTCCATCATCCATCAGTTTCTTGTATATTATATTATATAATACATATATTTAAATAAGGATACAGTATAAAATATAATTAATTAAAAAACATAACAAAAAACTTTTCTTCAATTATTTCCACAACACTAAAGCATTATGACCATTTAAAGCGATATTATCTAGTTACAAATCAAGAAATTACTTTATATATGGCATCCAATTAGATAAATACGAATTACCTGGTGTGAGTAACCAAAGCATATCATCACAAATTCCAATAAAAGCCTTCTTCCCTCCATAAAAGCTAGCATCTTCTTCGTCATCGACTGCTCTCCAGGCTAATATCAACAGTTTAAACCAAAAAACCCCCAAATTATTTCAACTTAAAACCTAATTAAACCTAAAAACTAAAAAAAATACTTACAGAGATGACCAGCAACATCAGTCGGAGATCTGAAAACAGAGCATCAGTAAGAGATCTGAACAGATGGATCTTTTTCATGCCGGATATGGTGAGGATTCCAGGTTATCTATGGTGAACGAGATGGATCTGACCAGATCTGGTCTGGTGAACGAGATGACCAGCAACATCAGACGGAGATCTGAACAGATGGATCTTTTTCATGCCGCATATGGTGAGGATTCCAGGTTATCTATGGTGAACGAGATGGATCTGACCAGATCTGGTCTGTGCAACCCAAACCCGACCCGAAAAAGCCACCACAACCGGTTCTGACCTTTATCCCTGTCGAAACCCAACCACCCCTGACGCCATCACCCTGCACCCCAGCCACCACCGAGCCTCAAAGCATCCTAGAAGTCGTCGCCCCTGTTAACCATCACAGTGTACTCGATCCGGATTTGCAAACCACGACCACTACAACTCGTTATATAATATAGATTGAATGAAAATATAGTTATCAAAACAGATCTTTGTGTGTGTGTGAAGCTAATCGAATGTAGAGAGAGAAAGAGAGGATGGTAGAGAGAGGTTGAGAGTCTGATTAAGAATTTGAAAAAAAAAAATAGAGAGAGAGAGAGAGAAGATGGACACATATATATGGAGAGAGAGGAGAGGAATACTGGAAATGTCCTAATTACCCTTTAGAATATAATAAGGTGAATATTAGCTTGGATGGTGTGGCACAACATGGACCAAGTGTAAGGTTTGCTAGGGTTTTTTCATTTGGAAGGGTTTCTTGTCTATACTTCCACTATACTTTTATATGTATATTAATATTATTATATATGTATATACTATATACATGTGTATTGTAGCAACTAGCCAACTAGTGAATCAATTAAAAGTTTTGAACCTCCTCGTGATCGACTGTCATATTGTAAGCACTTTTTAACTTTTGAATGATATTATACGATTACCATTAAGTTTTCGGTATGGATCCTATTTCTCATCATAATGGGCAGAAAAGTTAATACATTTTTTGGTAGTCAGTTTTTGGTTGTCTTTATTGAAGCCGAGAAAGCAAAATAAGGGAAAGCCTGGCCCTTCGTATTATTTTATTCCACCGGCCAACGGCACCAACCCTATTACATCTATTTTTTTTCAAGAACCGGATATACAAAGGGTAAATTACTTAAAGATACCAGGTAGAGGATAACAATAGTGAAAGTTTATCGTATCAAGAACCATTCATTAATATACAAAGGGTAAATTACATAAAGTTCAAATCTTTGATCTTTACTGCAATAGTGAAAGTTTATCGTAAAAAGAAGCTTTACATAAAAAGGACAAAAAGGATTTTTGGATTTTGATCAAAATAAATCAATGGATGAGATTAAAATGGGAAAAGTATAAGTTGAGTTTCTAAAAGAGGGGAATAAGGGCAAAATAGGTATAACCCATTATGGTTGAGTTCCACCCTCATTTTTTAAACGTCCATAACATTTTCATACGATATAACTTGCGTTTTATCATGATACAACTTGCGTTTTTTATTAGATATAACTTGCATCTTTTTTTATGAATTTATCAGGTATAACTTGCGTTTTAGCATGTATAATTTGATTTCTAGCATGTATAACTTGCGTTTTATCATTTATAACTTGCGTATAGACGAAAACGTACCTACATTCATGATTAATTTACTAGCTTTAGTGTTACAATCTATTCGCAAACAGGTTACGTTTTCTTAGCAATAAGAAAACTTCATGTAAGTATTGATGCAAATCCTTGTTGTAAATGACACGTCAGTACTTCAGTGATGTATGGTTAGTGAGTCATTGATGTTTATATAGCGGCAGCCTTTTGATGATGTATGTATGTAATTTTCTGGTTTAACATCCTATAAATGGTCATTGGTATGGATTAAACTGTACTGCTAGTTGATCTTTAGCACCTGCATTGCATTGATCTGAGTATTATAGTGCTTAACTTAGCTCTGTTTCTTCCATGTAAGGACTGATTTATGTACATATATCATATTCATCATGCCATGAGGTTCTTGATGCTTATAAGATCAAAGATTTGAAGTTTATGGAAGCTTGATTTTGTCGTTTAAAATCACTCTATGTTATTTATATCGTTTGGCTTCTGGTAATCGGATTAGCATTCATGATCTTAATGTCTGATTCTTTATAACTTTTGGCATTCTAGTGAAACCCTTCAGGAGTTTTATAACTTGCGTTTCTAAAACGCAAGTATACCCTCAATAAAACGCAAGTTATCAACCCAACAATTTTTTTAAAGTATAGCAATATGGTATGGAAATGAAAGAGGATGAAAAGCTTGTTTTTATGGTATAGTTTTTTTTTAAATAATGTCGTATGAAAAAGTTATGGCCATTTTAAAAATGGGGGTGTAAAGACGCAAAGAAATTACCATCGTGCCCCTGATTATCTAATTTAATCTATGGCTAATAATCCTTCTTATACTTTTTACGCTAACCTTCTTTTTACGTTATTATCACTCACTACAATATTAGCTAAAGTTAATGAAGTTGATTAATATGTTGTTTTAAGATATTTTAATATGCTCATGAAAACACCAAAGGTTTTTAGTAAGTCCTAGTCGAAAAGTCATCGTCACACTTCTAGTCATCATCACTATCCCTCACGTCATCGTCACATCACTTGATACTTCATTAGTACTCTTCATCATTTCTGTTGGTGGTGAAAATTCTCAGGATGATTTTACCTTACATTCTTAATGTAGCATCCTCAGGATGCTGAAGGACTTAATAGACTTCAGGATGTAACTATATTTCAGCATGTGCACATCCTGATGATAGACTAACGAATTATCTTTATATGACATGATTGCAGGTACAAGTAAGTTATAATGTGGACGTGTAACTGATCTACAACGTCTATATTATGATACTCAGTCAGAAAAGTCAAAGATAGAAGAATAACTCTTGTAAACCAAAGTCCAAAATCGAAGATGGAGTCAAAGTCGTAACCGATGCATTAAATATCAGCGAAGAACTAGGAAACAGCTGGTGCAACGTATAACTGAGATGAAACTGACACAACGGTCACATGAAATCTTAAAGGAACTTAACTAAGCACCGGATTACACATGATTCTTTATTTATTCTCATGTACTATATAAATGGGGATGATTGACGAGTATATGACACATTATTATCACTTGAACTACACACACACTCTGCTATTCAGAGAACACTCACACAAATCATTGTAATCTTAGTACACTCGTCCAATCATTTATCCAAAGTTGTAATACTTTTTTCATTTTAATATTAACAAACAAGGCAGGGACCTAGACTCCTCCCGAAGTTTTATGCCGGCGATCTACAATTGATCAAGGGCTTTCCTCATACATCGAGTGTTGTTCTCTCGTTGCATTACATTTACATTCATTGATCGTAGCCTATATCATAAATATGCCAACAGTTACATCCTCAGGATATAACTGTCCATCCCGAATTCCAGCTTTGCCATCCCGAGCATAGTTGTCATATATTTGCTTCTTTAGCATCCTGATACACCATTTTTAGAATAAAACTAAATTACAAACTTGTTTAAACATTTATACCACTCTACCTCACATTTTCTAATTTGGAAAACAAAATTATTTCTACTTAGTAATTTTTGACCAAAACAATTAGGCGCCCACCGTGGGGCAAGTGGTGCTATTTTAACAAAAAACGGTGTTAAAACTTTTTCTTAGATAACTCATTTTACAAAACTTGACAACTATGTCTTCTTCTCAGAAAATTGTTTCCTCATCCATGCCATCTTCAACCTATACCAGAAATGCAACACTGCCACCCCCACCAGCATTCTCAAGGAGTTCTACTTCCCAGATTCTACCTAGGCCAGCAATGGGGACATCTGGACCCACTCCTCCTGTTTTCGTAACGAATGATGAACTCCTTTCCATGTTTGCAATGGTAAAGGATCAAATGCAACAACATCAGGAAATCAACAGGATGATAATGAGGGAAATACAATCTCTCAAGACATCCTCAAAGAGACCGACTGAGGACTTGGGAACACCATTACAACCCAGGGTGTTAGATTTCAATTATGGCATCTCTGGGGGCGTCCATCAAGGAGATTTTATACCTATGAGCATTGGATTCTCTGCTCCTGAAACAACTACTGCACCTGAAACAACTACTGCACCTAGGATGGCGACAACCAGGGATCCAGGATATACACCTGGACCATTGATGTATTGTAAAATACATCTATTTCCAGTGTAGATTTTGTATAGTTTTTGAGTCGTTTAGATAGTAATTTTATTAGTTTTAGGCTTGTACTGTTCTATTTTGTTTAGTATAGGTTTTTATAGATTTTTATTAGCTTTGGGTCATTTTTAGTACTTATGTATTTATTTTTATTTTGTAGGTGTTCATGGACATTGGAGCGTAAACGAGCAACTTTGGTTAAGTCAAAAACACCCGAGTCGTGAGCACGAAGTTATACTACTATATATAATAATAATAATAATAATAATAATAATAATAATAATAATAATAAATAAATAAATAAATAAAAAAGTCAAACGTGACACAAAAGGGCCACGGCCCAAATCTCAACTTAGAGGGCTCCAAGATTATTGGAGAGGAGCAGATCAAGAACATATCAGCGGCCAGAAGCTTTCAGCGGCCCAATTTCGTATTGTCGGTCAAATTCTTTATTATAAAAAAACCTAATAATCTGGATATATGTTTTTCTCATCGACGGCAGTATTATTATTTTGAGGGAAGAGGAGCGACAGAAGCTTTGGAGGATTCTTGGAGAAGGAGAAGGTTCGGGTGGACTAAAGATTAATTATTTGAAGACCCGGTGGTTTGTTTTATCGTTTTTATTTATTTAGAGACATGTTTATTATTGTTTTTCGAGACTCTATGACTATGTTTCTAATTATAATTATGAACTAAATATTTCCATGGTTGCTTAGGTTTATGAACTAAACACGTTTTATGCAATATTTAATGAATTTTGGTTTTTAATTTGATGTGTAGAATTACATGATTTTAAGTTTATTGTTGGATTTGATATATGTGTGTTGGTGTTGATTTTTATTGAGGTTTGTTTATTGGTTTTGTGGAACTAGGCATGTAGAGATACCCCCTAGGTCTAGAAATCAATCTAGTTCGTCAACTTAGGTTAGCGTGCTAGTATTTGGAGTTGGAGTACGACACAAGTATAACAAACTAATATAATAAATTAACTAAAACGTGCAGTCCATTCTTGAGGGTGAGAAATCTAACTCGAGATTGCTAGGTAACTAACTAGGCATTGTTCGGTAGTTGACAAGCGCTAGGGCGGGAGTCGCTACTTGTCCGTGTTTAGAGTTTTCCTAGGTTTTCTTCAGTAGAGTTTAAGTCTGCTTCATAGTTTGAGGGTTTTAATCCAGAAGAGGTTTTAATCTGATTTCTGTGGGATTTTGGTACGCTAGGGCGATCCAGATCCATCTTAGCATTTCTACACTTGTCCCGCCTTGAGTCTAGTGAGTTATCCTTGACAGGAGGTTTATTAGATAAGAATAGGGTCTCAAGTTAATTACCAGATTCAGGATTTATTGCTAGTGTCTAGGGATTTTACCTAAGTAACCAGCTTTCTTCCTATCTGAATTCTCCAAGTTACTAGTTTCGTATAAGCAGTTGAGGTTGTTTTATTTATATTTAGTTTAATTAAGTTTATAATTAGTAGTTTAAAATACCCCCCATTTAAGTATATATTTATTTAGGCTAGTATTCGGTAGAGGTTGTGATCTAGATTGCATTCGCGTCTTTGGGTTCGATACTCGGTCTTATCTGTTTACTGCTTTGCGACCGGTACACTTGCCGTGCGTGTGTAGTTTTTAGGTGAGTTGTTTTAATTAAAGCTTGTGTTATTTTTATATATACATTTACACACATCAAGTTTTTGGCGCCGTTGCCGGGGACGCAATTGGCACTCTTGAGAATTATCCGATCCGTTTCTAGTCTACTATTTTGTGAATAATTTTTGCTTTTATTTTTTATTTTTTTTATTTCTTATTATTATTTTTTATTCGTAACATATATTTTTTTTATCATGTGCGAGATCTGCGGAGGACCCCACTTTAGCATAAGATGCCCTCATTCATATTCATCGGGGTATTCCACGGATTATTATTTTAACGAGTATCTGCAGCCGCAGCCATATCAGTCATACCAGCCTTCATACCCACAGGCAAACCGGTGGTTTAACCCTGCAACATCTGAGTCACTAGATATAATAAAAAGTCGGCTTGATCGTCTACAAGCTGAGATGTATGAGGAAAGGCATGGTGGTAGCTCGTCAGAGTATCCACCAAGCCAACACTTGTATCCACATCACGATTATCGGGATGTCTCGTCTCACACTAGGCCCGACTTTGCCGCCCTTCTTTCTAAGCAAGACGCCTTCCTTGCTAATCAACAGGCATTGACTATTTGAGGGAACAAGATGCGGCACTTGAGAGGCTACAGACTCAGGTGGATGAACTGAAGACCATAATGGACGTTGAAGTCCCACCTCCAGTTCAGCAGGTTTATTTCACATATGATAACCCAGACGAGATGGATTCAGGGTTAGAGCCAGAGACCATAATGGACGCCTTAGTCCCACCTTTGGTTCAGCAGGATGAGCAGCCTTGCCAGATCTCTAGTTCAGCAGCATATCCTTGGGAGGCAGATGTCTGGAGTGATGATGAGGAGACAGAAAGGATAGCCTGGGACGCGTACAGGAAATCGATGATGGAGAAGACAAGGGAGGCTGAGGAAGATATGGAATTTTCAGAATCCACAGGCTGGCTGTTTGAGGAAGAAGTGGTGGAAGAGGAAGACACCACTGACCTGCTTGAAGAAGCAGCTGATGGGGAAGCAGAGTTTGGTGATGAGTTAGTTGATTTGTCAGCTCCAGAAGTGGACAAAGATTTCGACCAAGTGTCACCAAACAAGGTAGATGAGAAAGGAGCACTGGTGGAAGAAGAAGAACACCAAAGCCGGCCCGTGCAGGCATTAGATATTACACTGCTACAAGTGCCACCACCATGGCCACCACCACGGGAGAATGCGAAGAGGCACCTGGACCGACACAGGGTGAGGGCCAGGAGTTGCAGAGACAACAAGTCCCCTCATTACATGCCAAGAATCAGGTTTGGTCCAGGTAAATTTAAATATTGGTGGCCCGACCCATTTAAATTCGATAAAATATTTTTCAATTCCACTAATGTAATTTTGATAAATAATATGGACCGGGTGGAATTAAACGGGTTGGATCGGGTCCAGATAAAAGAGAAGCCCCCTGATTAAGTTTAAGTGTGGGGAGGCTCTGTAGAGTTTGTAAATTTATATTTATACCTATTTATTTATTTATTTTTTCTCTAGCTTTTCATTTTTTTTATTTGTGGTTCGGTAGTGGTTCATAGGTTTTTATCTTTCTATTTTATCTTTGTTTTTTGTGTCTTTGAGTCTGTTAGCAGGTTTGCGTGTTTGCTTAGGTAGAGGAAATTTCACATGAGCGGATCCCCTGTATTATCTTTACATATATTTTATGAGTGGGATTTTTGGTGGAGGTTTGGGTAATAATAGATTTTCTTTTCTAAACATTAAATTTAATTAATTTTCTGTGAAAAAAGGTTATTCGCGTAATGCGGAGAGCCTGGGCTGACCTGTTCGCCTCATGCGACCAACTATTACCCCGGAAAGTTATATATTTTTTTCGTTTGCAATGCGTGATGTGATCACCAGTGTCCTTCACGTTGAGCGAGAACCATATTTTTTTATTCTACCCATTCGGTTCTACCAACATTCACCGCCATTTTGCCAAGCAGGTACGTCTTCTTGTTTGTTGTTATATTATGAGTCTAAGTTAGTAGTTTGAGTCTTTTTATTTTTGTGTGGTTCGGTTTTATGCTCGGGTTTTGTTTATTTCGTTTTGCGCAGGTTTGGATTGCACCACCCGTACTCAATCTCCATTCGGGTGATTCCGGAGCTGTTATCATTTATCAAAGCAATCCGAGAGTATACCTTGTGTCAGAGCTGATCGCGAATGAAATGCTATACGATCGAGCTGGACTGGACTAGTGTTCTGGAGCTTACGAAGAAAAATTAACCAGCTAAGTCCTTTCCAATTTGCCCTTGTTTTTTTATTATTATTATTTTTTTTTTTTGTATTCGGAACTTATTTTGTTTTGAGTCGTTTTCTATTCCTACATTGAGGGCAATGTAGAGTTTAAGTGTGGGGATGAGAAACTGTCGTTTAGTCTGTATACAGAGTCATTTCAAGTCAAAAAAAAAAATGAAAAAAAATGAAAAAATTGAAAAAAAAAAATCTCCCTGATTTTGAAGTTTGCATTATATAAAATATGGAAGATGATAGGTAAAGTTAGGTGTCCGGTTTTCAAATAGTATGTATAATAAGAGATTAAAATTGATTGAAAACGTGTCTGATTTGGGATATGTGAGTAGGCTTGGCCGGTAGAAAGGTTTCCTTTGAAAAGTAATAAATTAATTATGTTAGGCTATTTTGTGGGTTCTCATCTAGGAGAAACGGGGAGACCGAAACCGCCAAAAATAGTATAAGGAGCACCGTTATAAGTAGAAAACCGTTAGAATTTCTAGTCACTTAAAAAAAATTAGAAAAAAAAGCAAAAATGCTGAAGCTTAAGGTGCCTGGTCACTGGGATAGCGACTTGGATTGGCCACACCCTCTGAGTTAAGTATGCTGAGATGAAAAATTAGAAAAAAAAAATGCTGAAGCTTAAGGTGCCTGGCCACTGGGATAGCGACTTGGATTGGTCACACCCTCTGAGTTAAGTATGCCGGAAAAAAAGTGATTTTAAATTCTCTTGGTTTTCTACATAAGACGGTTTGGAAATGGTCAATTGGTCGTTCCTTTAGCTTCATAAGCTTGAGGCGGGATTAGGAGGAACTGTGGCTTCCTTGGAGTGAGACCCTAGATAGACTAATCAACATGAACTTAACATAAATAAAAAGGGGGCTTGAAAACCGGTTTGGGTTTAAGAGGATCAGTATACCTGCAATCGCAATCAACACGTTAGTAGATTATAAATTAAGTAACCTATGTTTTGAAACCGGATGTAAGCCTGACTGTGATTCCATAGCATAATTCTTTTTCAGGGACGAAAAAGAGATAAGTGTGGGGATATTTGATGTATTGTAAAATACATCTATTTCCAGTGTAGATTTTGTATAGTTTTTGAGTCGTTTAGATAGTAATTTTATTAGTTTTAGGCTTGTACTGTTCTATTTTGTTTAGTATAGGTTTTTATAGATTTTTATTAGCTTTGGGTCATTTTTAGTACTTATGTATTTATTTTTATTTTGTAGGTGTTCATGGACATTGGAGCGTAAACGAGCAACTTTGGTTAAGTCAAAAACACCCGAGTCGTGAGCACGAAGTTATACTACTATATATAATAATAATAATAATAATAATAATAATAATAATAATAATAATAATAATAATAAATAAATAAATAAAAAAGTCAAACGTGACACAAAAGGGCCACGGCCCAAATCTCAACTTAGAGGGCTCCAAGATTATTGGAGAGGAGCAGATCAAGAACATATCAGCGGCCAGAAGCTTTCAGCGGCCCAATTTCGTATTGTCGGTCATATTCTTTATTATAAAAAAACCTAATAATCTGGATATATGTTTTTCTCATCGACGGCAGTATTATTATTTTGAGGGAAGAGGAGCGACAGAAGCTTTGGAGGATTCTTGGAGAAGGAGAAGGTTCGGGTGGACTAAAGATTAATTATTTGAAGACCCGGTGGTTTGTTTTATCGTTTTTATTTATTTAGAGACATGTTTATTATTGTTTTTCGAGACTCTATGACTATGTTTCTAATTATAATTATGAACTAAATATTTCCATGGTTGCTTAGGTTTATGAACTAAACACGTTTTATGCAATATTTAATGAATTTTGGTTTTTAATTTGATGTGTAGAATTACATGATTTTAAGTTTATTGTTGGATTTGATATATGTGTGTTGGTGTTGATTTTTATTGAGGTTTGTTTATTGGTTTTGTGGAACTAGGCATGTAGAGATACCCCCTAGGTCTAGAAATCAATCTAGTTCGTCAACTTAGGTTAGCGTGCTAGTATTTGGAGTTGGAGTACGACACAAGTATAACAAACTAATATAATAAATTAACTAAAACGTGCAGTCCATTCTTGAGGGTGAGAAATCTAACTCGAGATTGCTAGGTAACTAACTAGGCATTGTTCGGTAGTTGACAAGCGCTAGGGCGGGAGTCGCTACTTGTCCGTGTTTAGAGTTTTCCTAGGTTTTCTTCAGTAGAGTTTAAGTCTGCTTCATAGTTTGAGGGTTTTAATCCAGAAGAGGTTTTAATCTGATTTCTGTGGGATTTTGGTACGCTAGGGCGATCCAGATCCATCTTAGCATTTCTACACTTGTCCCGCCTTGAGTCTAGTGAGTTATCCTTGACAGGAGGTTTATTAGATAAGAATAGGGTCTCAAGTTAATTACCAGATTCAGGATTTATTGCTAGTGTCTAGGGATTTTACCTAAGTAACCAGCTTTCTTCCTATCTGAATTCTCCAAGTTACTAGTTTCGTATAAGCAGTTGAGGTTGTTTTATTTATATTTAGTTTAATTAAGTTTATAATTAGTAGTTTAAAATACCCCCCATTTAAGTATATATTTATTTAGGCTAGTATTCGGTAGAGGTTGTGATCTAGATTGCATTCGCGTCTTTGGGTTCGATACTCGGTCTTATCTGTTTACTGCTTTGCGACCGGTACACTTGCCGTGCGTGTGTAGTTTTTAGGTGAGTTGTTTTAATTAAAGCTTGTGTTATTTTTATATATACATTTACACACATCAACCATCCCAAGGATACAACAATAATGGTAACAATTTAAGTTCCATTACTTTTACTGCTAATAATGTTGCTTCTTTGCAGGATACAGGTATAAGTCCACAACTAGCAAAGGAGCTACAAAATTAAGGATATGATATCAAGTGTACCAGGGATAGTACGGCCTTTCCCCGAAGTATCCTCAGCAGGTCATATAGTGTCTCGGTTTGCACCTCCCATATGTGATGCAGAGATCCCAAAGCGGTTTCAAACTCCAAGCATAAAGCTCTATGATGGATCTACAGATCCTGAGGAGCATGTGGCTCAGTATAGGGAAAGGATGGAGATAAATCCAATCCCTGCCAATCTTAAGGAAGCATGCTTATGCAAGGGACTCGGCTCAACTCTCACCAGTCCAGCCTTGAAATGGCTCCTAAGTGTTCCTCCCTATTCAATTACTTCTTTTGCACATTTGATTAACATGTTTAACAATCATTTTTCTTGTAGTCGAACGTTTGAAAAGTGATTTATATAGGGTGACTCAACCACAGGGGGAATCACTAAGGGAATATATTACTAGGTTTGAAAGGGAAGCACTCGACATCTCGAACTTGGATGTCACAACGGCAGTACAAGGGTTCAAGATGGGGCTGCAAAGAGATTCACCATTCTACCAGGAATTGGTGATGAATCCTTGTAGGAACTTGGATGAAGTCAGGAACAGGGCTCTAAGATTCATCCGACTTGAGGATGATAAGAAGATACAAGAGAGGATCGAAGCATCCTCAAGATATAACCATCCTAATCGAAAGTCCACTCCCACATACGAACCATACAAGCATAAACCATATGCTAGACCTGATAATAAAAAGGTCAATGTGGTAGAGGATGACGATGAGGATGAATGTCCTAAATTGCCAGATTACTGTTTTTCTGTGGATGTAACAGGATTGATGTACGCCATAAAGGATCTCGGGGACAAAGCAAGATGGCCGAAGAAGGATAACAAGACAGGATGGAAGGACAAATCAAAATGGTGTGCCTTCCACGAAGATTCTGGTTACATGACTGAAGATTGTATCTCCTTGAGAAAGGAAATTGCATATCTTCTGAACAAAGGTCATCATAAGGATCTCCTAGGCAAAAAGAAGCCAAGGATTCAGGATGGCACCAACATCCCAGAAAGAGCAGCATCCCCACCTAAGGATGCTGGCATAATCAACTTTATTTCAGTAGGATCAGACATTTGCGGAACATCGTGTTCAGCTGCAAAAAGGCATGCGAGAGAAACAAAGTCAGAAAAAGGAGAGAAACCCATAAAGACTACCATCCTGACAACCTCTAAGTGATCAGCTTTGAAGAAGAAGATCGAGAGAATATCCTTGACCCTCATCATGATGGTTTACTTATAACTTTATATATTGCTAATCATTTGGTTCGCAGGATCCTTGTAGATGGTGGAAGCTCAGTGAATATAATCCAGTTAGAAGCTCTCAAAAGAATGAACATCCCGGAATCTGAAATAGTTTCCAGATCGTCAGTCCTAGTGGGCTTCAGTGGATAAACTAAGAGTACAATGGGTGACATTAAGCTACCGGTATATGTAGAGGGAGTGAATTCTATCCAGAGATTCTGTGTGATAGATTCTCTATCCTGCTATAATGTCATCCTGGGGAGACCCTGGATACATGACATGAAGGCAGTCCCTTCAATATATCACTAGTGTGTAAAGTTGCCTACACCATGGGGAGTTGTTAAAGTCAACAGCGATCAATAGGAGGCCAAGGATTGCTATACTGTATCAATGAAAGCTTCATCACGACAAGCATATCAATTACAAAAGGATGCACAGTGCCATCCTCAGGATGTCAAAGCATATCCTGATCAGGATGTAAAGGCCGTCTGCCTCGACGACAACAATAAGGATGTCACTGTGCAAATTGGTAAGAATATTCCTCACGACATTGAACAATCACTAATTTCATTTCTTAAGTGCCGGATGTCAACGTTTGCATGGAAGCATGAACATATGACTGGCATCTCTAAGGATGTCATTACCTACAAACTTGGGATTGATAAGAGCTTCAAACCCATCCAACAGAAACAAAGAAAGTTTGCACCAGAAAGAAATGCCATCATACAAGAAAAGGTGGACAAATTGCTGAAATCCAACAGAATCGAAGAGTGTGTGTAGACTACACAGACCTCAACAAAGCATGTCCTAAAGACCCATTTCCATTACCACACATAAATTCGATGGTGGATGCCACATCAGGCCACGAGATGCTGACATTCATGGATGCATCCTCAGGATTCCAACAAATTCAAATGGAACCAGATGACCAAGAGGATACGACATTCATGACCCAATCAGGTATATATTGTCATATAGCTATGCCATTTGGACTAAAAAATGCAGATGCAACCTACCAAAGGCTAGTGAACATGATGTTCAAGGAAAAGATTGGGGACACGATGGATGTCTACATTAACGATATGGTGGTCAAATCCAAGAAAGCAGAGAATCATCTTCAGGATCTCAAAGAAGCCTTTGACATCCTGGATGCCTACAATATGAAGTTAAACCCAGTAAAATGTCATTTTGGAGTTGGTGCTGGAAAGTTTCTTGGATATTTAGTAACTAAAAGAGGGATAGAAGTCAGTCCCGAACAAATAAAGGCTATTCTTGATCTCAAATCCCCAAGAAATGTCAAGGATGTACAAAGACTAACTGGCAAGATAGCAACTCTGAGCAGATTCATCTCGAAATCCTCAGAGAAATGCAAGGAGTTCTATGACATCTTGAAGAAGAATAATAAATTCGACTGGGGACAGAGACATGAGGAAGCATTAAAGAAGCTGAAGGAGTATCTTGCAGCAGCTCCACTCCTGATGAAACCTGAGGATGGTGAACCTCTCAAGCTATACCTTGCAGTTTCTGGAAATGCAATAAGGTGGTGTTTGTTTTTCTCCCAGAAGCACTTCTAACCTCTTTTGTCTGCACCGCGCAGACGCGGGCAGACGTTTGGGGCGGGCAGACTGTTTGTTTTTCGGAAGACATTTCATTCAAAAAGCTCTTCCTGACCTCTTCTTGGAGCAGACTTGGACTAAAGTCTTCTAAGGTCTTCTCCTCTTCTCTTCTTCTCACCCACCACTACCACCACCCACTACCACCACCACCACCACCACCACCGTCACCCACCCACCCACCACCACCACCTAGCATCGTCCACCACCACCGTTCACCACCACCGTTCACCACCACCGTCCATCATCACCACGGTCCACCACCCACCACCGTCCACCACCACTACCACCACCCACCACCACCATCACCCACCACCACCACCCACCACCACCACGGTCCACCACCACCACCCACCACGGTCCACCACCACCACCACCACCGTCCACCACCACCACCACCACCCACCACCGTCCACCACCACCACCACCACCCACCACCACCACAGTCCACCAACACCACCACCACCACCACCACCACCACCTACCACCGTCCACCGTCCACCCACCACCGTCCACCACCACTACCACCACCCACCACCACCACCACCACCACCATCACCCACCACTGTCCACCACCACCACCTACCACCGTCCACCCACAACCACTACCACCACCCACTACCGTCCACCACCACCACCACGGTCCACCACCACCACCTACCACCTACCACCGTCCACCCACCACCACTACCACCACCCACCACCGTCCACCACCACTACCACCACCCACCACCACCACCCACCACCACCACGGTCCACCACCACCACCCACCACCCACCACGGTCCACCACCACCACCACCACCACGGTCCATCACCACCACCACCCACCACCGTCCACAACCCACCACCACCATCACCGTCCACCACCACCCACCACCGTCCACCACCACTACCACCACCACCGCCACCCACCACCACCACCACGGTCCACCACCACCTACCACCGTCCACCCACCACCACTACCACCGTCCACCACCACCCACCACCATGGTCCACACCACCACGGTCCACCCACCACCACCACCGTCTACCACCAGACTGCTGTAAAAACTCAGTTTATTTAAATTTAAGTTTATTTCAGCAGCCTGCAGACGTTAACAAACAAACAGTCTTCTTCTTGCAGACTGCAGACCTTTGGTCCACCTCTTCTCCTGCAGATATCTGCAGATGTGGTCCGCAGACTGCAGACCTTTTCCTGCAGAAAAAACAAACAGCACCTAAGTGTAGTCTTGGTAAAAGACTTCGAAGGGCAACAACATCCAGTCTATTATCTAAGTAAAACTCTACTAGATGCTGAAACCAGGTATTCACATCTTGAAAAACTTATTTTAGCTTTAATAATGGCATCTACCAAGTTAAGGCACTACTTTAGAAAACCTGAATGTATGGAAGAATGGCAAAATGGTCAGTAAAATTAAGTGCTTTTGACTTTGTATATGAACCTAGAAATGCAATCAAATCACAGACTCTAGCAGATTTTGTGGCTAATTTCAATAGTGACATCCTGAGTGAAGTAGAATCTGAGGTTCAACAATTAAATGAAAACTTAGAAAAATGGACTCTATACACTGATGGTGCTTCAAATGCAAGAGGTACAGGTTTAGGAATATTACTAAAATCGCCACAAAGGGACAAGATACCACATGCTATTAGATGTGCATTTCAATCAACCAATAATGAGGCAGAATATGAAGCTCTCATTGCTGGTTTACAACTTGCTAGAGACATGCATGTTATAAATATTGAAGTATTTTTTGATTCTTTGTTGATTACTAACCATTTTAATGGATCTTATGCAGTAAAATGTCAGAAATTAGCTGTTTATCTTGAAATACTTAAAAATTTAGCAACTTCTTTTGTAGAATTTTCACTAACACAGGTACCTAGGGAAGAAAATGCTGAAGCTGATGCCTTAGCAAATCTGGGATCCTCTTTATATCTACCTGAAGGATCCAAAATTCTCATTATCCACATCCTGAAACCAGCAATCAAAGAATGGCATCCAGAGGATAGTAAGGCACATCCTGAGTATATCGCTGAGCATCCTGATGATAAAACAATACATCCCGAGAATATCGCTGTTATAACCACTCAGGTTCAAGACGATTCGTCATGGATGGCTCCTATAATAAAGTATTTACAAGAAGATGTCATCTTTCAGGATGAAGGTATCAAAATTTACTATTATAGACAATATTTTGTATAGAAAATCTCTTGCAGGTCCATATTTGAGATGTCTCGAAAAGGAAGAAGCAAATGAAGTTCTCAAGGATATCCACGAAGAAGATTGTAACACCCCAACCCGGATGGGCTGACGTGTCACAATAGCATTGGTTCAGAAAGACATAATTCCCTTTATTACTTGTCAAAGGTGCAAAACATTAGACAAACTAACTTAAGTATTGAAATACAAACTAACATGGTTAATTGGGTTTACCCAACTTCTTTATATTTATTCCTAAGCTTTATTTTCTCTCATTAGCCCGCCCAAGGTAATCTGTGAACCTGTGAACACAAAAAGAATTTACGGAATGAGCCGAATGCTCAGTACGGAATGTTAGGCTTAAAATAACAACAAGATATAAATATTTACCGAGATGTGATCAAGACGTAACGTATAAAATGATACGATGTGAAGTAACTTAGTTTAATGAAGAATATCGTACCATAAGGATGAACCCATGAGCTAAACATAAAACGTGACAATACACAGGTAGCTACTCCTGCATATTTATCACATGAGGTGGCGAGTTGGCATACCCGTTATCCACCTCCATAACATACATAAATCCTAGGATCGATCCATACGCCTCCTAATAGCCATATGTACCACACTTGTACTTAAGAGACGCCGTGAACTGATCTCTCCGTCACGGGTGGAGCACATGTTGTCGATGCCGCAACAACATGCTCGTGGGACACTCCACAAGAAGCGGAACTCATGGTTTCAGAGCACAAAGGGTCTTATTCAAAGAATTCCATAATCATAGCAACATATATAATCTTATCAACATGAAACTTATATCAGGAACATGCGATAATGAGTGCGGCAAACTTAATTCTATCGCATGATATCAAAGCTAATTCAAATATTATAATAAGAACATGAAATGAACGGACAGCCAAATGAATTGATGCTTCAAAGACGTGAGGAACTTTCAAAGATATATAGAATCAGTGGGCTTATAATAACTGAATATGAAAGCAACAAAGAGTGGGGGTAAGGATCCGTACCTTTAATGTTCCAATCCAGTGCAAACTTGTTTATGGGTTTTAGTAATTATCTTAAAAGAGTTTATAAGGGTGGCCTTCTGGCAAGCAACTTATGTAGCTCTTATTGGCTCTTAAGTGTGTGAGGGCGAAATGAAACTTTGAAATTGGACGAGTGAATATACTGTCATGCATCATCCCTTTTTATACTACTCAAAATTTGCGTGGCCTCCAAGTTTCTTCATTTGAAGTTATCTAATTCGTAGCCTCCAAGTTTCACTTAAAATTATCCAACTTTTCGTGGCCTCCAAGCTTTAATTGAAGTTATCTCTATTTATTATTATTACGTATACACAGACTAATCTTAATCTTAAGATATTAATTTTATTATTATTATTATTAATTTAAGCTGCTTAACTCGTTTTTCTCTTATAACTTCTAACCTGTAATGTTTTAGTAAATTTCGAATATACTGCTAAGACGAGCTAATTTTTATCTACGCGTCAAGCTAAGTTTCATTAAAAACGGAATAGGGTTCAAATATACTATAATTTATTATTATGGTCTTCTATAACACTAAATACTTCTCTAGATCTCGTCTACTAGACATGACTCGTCTAGATATCTTTTAATTATATCTTTTAAACGATACTCAACAACGAGCGTTCGTTCAAATGCCTGTCATTTAAATGAGTTTTTTTACCTGCTACAAGTATAAAATATTTTATTTTTCTACATATCATATTTTATTATTATTTGAAAAAAAATGATATAAAATTTGGATTATTACAAAGATTGTGGGAATCACACAGGAGGAAGATCTCTTTATTCAATGACTTTAAGGATAGGATACTACTGGCTAACTATGAAGAAGGATGCCATGATGTATTCTCAAAAGTGTGATCCATGTCAAAGACATAGTAACATCCTTCACCAGCCTGCTGAACCATTACATCCTATTATTTCGCCATGGCCTTTCATGAAATGGGGGATGGATATAGTAGGAAAGCTACCCAAAGCCCCTGGTGGAAAGGTGTTCATGCTAGTAATGACAGATTACTTCTCAAAATGGATCGAAGCCGAAGCATTCGTACAAGTTAGGGATAAAGAAGTGGTATAATTCATCAAAAGAAACATCCTAACAAGATTTGGAGTGCCATCTGAAATTATTTGTGACAATGGCTCTCAATTCATTAGCAAAAGGACAACTGACTTTTGTGAGAGTTGGGGGATCAAGATGATAACTTCAACACTAGTCTATCCTCAGGCTAATGGACAAGCAGAATATTCAAACAAAATCATTGTCAACAACTTGAAGAAAAAGCTTGGGGAAAAGAAAGGAAAATGGGCAGAAGAACTTCCATTTGTACTTTGGGCTGATAGGACTACTTCCAGGAATGCAACTGGTCAAATACCTTTCTCCTTGGTCTTTGGAACGGAAGCAATGCTACCAACAGAGATGGTCATGCCTACAGCAAGGAGACATCTTCAGGATGCAACTACCAACTCGGAAGCACTATTGCAAGACTTGGAAACTGTGGATGAACTCAGGGATTCTGCTAAATTAAGGATGGCAGCTTATCAACAAAGGATTGCTAAAGCCTACAACAAAAATATAAGGATAAGAAGATTTCAAGAAGGAGATTTGGTACTAAGGAAAGCCTTCTAGAATACAACGAAACCAAGTGATGGCAAGCTAGGTCCTAAGTGGGAAGGACCATACTTGATAGATTCCAAAGCTGGCAAAGGAGCATATTGGCTATCGACGATGGAAGGAGAATTTCTACCAAGAGCATGGAATGCAATTCATCTGAAATATTACCATGTCTAAGGATGCATGTAACTGATCTCTATTGAAGAGAAACCATGGTTCGAATTACTGGTAGGATGAAGGTGAAGGCTGATAGAGATGAATCATCTCCATATGTAAGTATTTATCCTAAACTTATTTTGATCATTTATATTTTCACTAAACATGGTCTAGAAATAGTCCATCCTGAGAATTTTTCAGTATCATCCTGAAGATGGAACGCTTTGAATACTAGAGGGTTGGCCACCCTCTCCTCCGTTAAGGTGTCCGACACCTTCCTAAGGTTTAAAGGTTTTCACCGCCTGGTGCGCACGTTGTTCATGTATATTTTCAGGATGGTGGGACCAGTCCATGTAAAAGTGGCTGACAATTTCATCATTTTTGAGATATATATTGAACTTTTAAGGTTTAGACATTTTTCAATGTCTCTTACGTATTTGGTCTAGTCACCGGGGCCTTGTCGCCAGTTATTCCTAAGATATTACAATAGGCCTTGTCGCCAGTTATCTTCAAGAAGCTACATATTGGTCTTGTTACCAAGTTATTATAAATGGGCTTGACCCCAGCTTACTTAAAAGCCTAAGTCACCAGTCCAATAATAATGTTTGCCTTTATACAGGTTGTTATCAAAGTTTATTAAACCTTTCTTAAAAAAGGATTAGAGACTTAAAGTCTATCTTGAAGATATTACACTTGGGACATCCTCAGGATAATGAAGTCCATTCTAAGGATGACGAAGGGAAAAGAGAACTTGGGACATCATTAGGATAATAAAGGTATTATTCATATCATTCCTTTAAAACCTAATATTTGCTAGTGTTTGTAGAATATTAAAGAAGACAAGGATGTAGCGTCAAAAGGTTATTACCATATTATTAATGCGTCTTAGTCAAAATTGATGTCAACCCCTGGCTTCATCCAAAATCAGGACCCACCCACCAGGGGTCAACATCTACGGTCCAGGTCAGTAGAAGATTTGGGGCTTCGTCTTGAAACCAAGATCCCTCCACCCCAAACCTTATATTGTCTTAAGTTATTACATGCCAAAAGAAAATTGTCAGAAATTGTTCACCCATAAAACTACCACCATAATCACAACCACAAAGATTTAAAACGTGGGCTCCAGCCTAGTCGTCACATCCTTCATCACCCACAGGAAGATCCTTCACCACTTCAGCCACCTTAGCCTCTGCTTCCTTCACCTCAGCATCCTCAGGATCTTTAGGCACATCCTCAGGATGAGCAACAGGAACAGGCTTATAGACCACATCTTTTCCACCCCGGCTCTTAATCTTTTCCTTCCAAGCATCAACGTCCCAAGCATCCTGATTAAACCCTAGATCCTTGGCTTGGAGAGACATTTTTACCCTGGCCTGAAAGACGGAAATAGTGGCAGACTTCAAGATCCCATTCCTGTGACATGTGCCTCCTTCTCCTGATCCAGCATCGCCTGAGCCTGCTCCAACTTTACCCGCTTCAGTTCAGCCTCTGCCTCTGCCAACTTGCTCTCAAGATACTTGCTCTTGTCACGAGCAATCTTCTGGACATCATCAAGTTTGGTCTGGGCTTCATGAAGTTCTTTGGCAACAACATCCAAAGATTTCAACAAATATTCATGACCCTAACAAAGGAAAGAAGGAAAGGTAAGTGTTTCTCATTTAAAGTTTTACTATTAACATTTCAATGCCATCCTCAGGAAAAGGCCATACCTGGAGAGTGAACTGGGAGATCTTGTTCAGAACATCATCAAAGCTTAACCCATTAAAGTGGGTGACCTTCTGAGAAATAGCAGAAGCAACACTAGCCTTCCTCTTCTTTGAAGCAGCAACAGCCCTAGACTTAGGAGGATTAGAGGAAGGAGTGACCATCTTGGAACTAGATGGTGATGGTGAAGTCACTTTGGTTGCCTTGACATCCAGACTGTCGATGTCATCCAAATCAAGGGACGCAAGCTTTTTTGCTGAAAAATGGCAAGAACAGGGTTAGTTAACAAATAAAATAAAGAACATCCTCAGGATGTAACATAGCATACTTACCAGACATCTCGTAAGCTTGACTAGCACCTCAGAAAAGCGTCGTTCAAGGGAGAAGCAAACTTTGCAAGCGAAGCACCTGTTAAACAAAAAAGTTTCAGAATGTTAGCATCCTCATGATGTAATTAAAAAAAAATTTAACACCTTGAAATTTTTTTTACAACTTTTTAACCAAGTAAGAGGAATCTCATCCCCATGAGAAATAGAATTCCTGTTCACAAAGAAAAACTTTGATTTCCAATTTTTCTCAGACTTGACAACATTAAACAAGAAAGGAGGATCCTTTTCTATAAGTTGAAGAACATAACGATGAGAACCATGTGTCCTCAACTTATATACATGAGACAGTCCCCCACTTGAAGATAGACACCATGACTTTCGATGATCCTGTTACAAACCATCAGTATCTTTCAGATTTAAGGCATGACTTGAGCATAAGCCATACCTGTCACATCAAAGAAATCTTTGATGAACGAGAGAAATGGGTACCTCAAACCTAGAGAAAAAGGTAAGAATAGGAAACAGACCCAGGTGGGAGATATAAAATCAGATTTTGCATGAGGGTCATAAGGACGAAACTTAGCAGAACTCGGAAAGACTCTCGAGTCCTTTAGGGCTTGAATATCCTTATCAACGAAAGAATAGATCTCCTTTTCAGGATGACTTAAGAGATTTTGGGGAATAAAATCATTGAGAATTCCTACACTCCCCAAAGTTCTAGTAGGTCTTTTGCCCATCTTTAGGATATTACTAATATTTTTGTAGGTATGAGAGAAAATAAGAACGAGAAGAAAAAGAAATTACCTTCTAAAAAATCAGATATGATTATAAAGGAGAAGAAGAACTCTAGATATAAAGGGCAGAAGATGACCATGTGTAACGGTCATCACTTGATCATCGCCGAAAAAGTAGCCGTTATCCTGACGAGACATCCCATCAGGCTATTAGATAAGATTTTGTGGTTAAAAAATATTATTACCTTGAAAGATATTAACGGTAACATATTTTTTTGGGGACAATTGTTGGCGGTGAAAATCCTCAGGATGATTTTACCTTACATTCTTAATGTAGCATCCTCAGGAAGCTGAAGGACTTAACAGACTTCAGGATGTAACTATATTTCAGCATGTGCACATCCTGAGGATGGACTAACGAATTATCTTTATATGACATGATTGCAGGTACAACTAAGTTATAATGTGGACGCGTAACTGCGCTACAACGTCTATATTATGATACTCAGTCAGAAAAGTCAAAGATAGAAGAATAACTCTTGTAAACCAAAGTCCAAGATCGAAGATGGAGTCAAAGTCATAACCGATATGCATTAAATATCGGCGAAGAACTAGGAAACAGCTGGTGCAACGTATAACTGAGATGAAACTGCCACAACGGTCACCTGAAATCTTCAAGGAACTTAACTAAGTAGCGGATTACACGAGATTCTTTATTTATTCTCATGTACTATATAAATGGGGATGATTGCCGAGTATATGACACATTATTATCACTTGAACTACACACACACTCTGCTATTCAGAGAACACTCACACAAATAATTGTAATCTTAGTACACTCGTCCAATCACTCATCCAAAGTTGTAATACTTTTTTATTTTAATAGTAACAAACAAGGCAGGGGCCTAGACTCCTCCAGAGATTTTATGCTGGCGATCTACAACTGATCAAAGGCTTTCCTCGTACATCGAGTGTTGTTCTCTCGTTGCATTACATTTACATTCATTGATCGTAGCCTATATCATCAATCTGCCAACAGTTACATCCTCAGGATATAACTGTCCATCCCGAATTCCACCTTTGCCATCCCGAGCATAGTTGTCATATATTTGCTTCTTTAGCTCATGATACACCATTTTTAAAATAAAACTAAATTACAAACTTGTTTAAACATTTATAGCATTCTACCTCACATTTTCTAATTTGGAAAACAAAATTATTTCTACTTATTAATTTTTGACCAAAACAATTACCCACTAGGTTATGATCACTATCCTCGTTTTTTTCAAATTTTTTAATTTCCCATTTTTAAAGCTTTTTTTTTAATCTAACATTTATTTAATTTATTTTTTTTTATAAAATAAGGAAAAAAATTTAATTTATGAATTTTTAATCCTAAAATATTTTTATTTTATAAAATTACATAATCTAAAGATAACATAGGTCTAATATTAAAACTACTTAATTAAAAAAATACAAAGAAAACTAGTTGTCGGTGTTGATGAGACCAATTGCCAAATATGTTCAATCAAATCCGTGCGAAGGGTGTTATGTGTATTCTCATTTACAATGGCCACATATTAGACTCTTGCTCGTCTTCACCAACCGGCACAACATTCTCATCAATGTCATTTTCATCGTACTCAAATATCACATTGCCTTCGTCTTCAAGAATCATGTTGTGGAGCAAGATAGAAGGATACATACAGTATCTCAACTTTTTGGAACTGAATGCGCGTGTTGGATTTGACACAATGTGCCATATTTGTTGTAGAAACCTAAATGGCCGTCAAAATCCTTTCTCGCAGTTTCTTGACATTACACAAATTTCTTTCTTTTCTCATTTTCTGGATACGGTATAGTTTTAACGATTGCTACGTAGCTTGAATATATTCCATTGGCTAAAGAGTACTCGTGCTTGTATTCTACTCTCGAAACCGTAAACCTAGAATTGGGTCTTGTAGCGTTAATGATGTTGTAGAAAATATCTGATTGACCAAGCACGTTTATGTCGTTATTTGAACCAGCAACACCAAAGAAAGCATTCCAAATCCATGGATCATGCGATACCACATTTTCTAGAATTAATGTGGGATGACCATGATCATCTCGCGTAAATTGCCCTATGCATTAGGGAAATTAGACCACGGCCAATGCATCCGATCGATGCTACCAAGAATTCTGGGAAAACCATGTTTACTTTCCACTATGCCAAAAGCGAGAGAAACCCCATCCCTTTCTTTCCTTTTTTCGGCCCCATGTCATGATGCTGATGCAACTTAAGAATGTCATTTTTTGTTGGTTTTCGCAAATATCGCTTGTTGAATAGCTTGACCATACCTTTGCAAAACTTGTACAAACTATCTCATGGACTCGTGACGTTTTGTCAGACATCTTGAAATATTCATCCTATGCATCGCTAGCTGTGCCATAAGCCAATTAACTAATTACCGATGTAAACTTTTGAAAAGCACTAAACACCATATAGCCTCTAACATCCCACCTTAATGTGAAAAAGGAACCATAATTTGCAAGATCATCAGCTATACTTAGAAAAAGACGGCTTATTCGGAACCGACGCCTAAACATTTCATAGGTGTATACTGGGTTTTCGGCAAAGTAATCGGCCACCAATCTATCGTTAGCACCTATATGGAATATAAATTTAAATTAGACAAAAAATGATCCATTAACTAAAAAAAACTACTAATTACACGAAAATATACATTTACACTAAAATAAGTAGTAATTGTCAAAAATTAAAACAAATTACCTTCACCATCCAAATTTAGTTGAAGTAACGCCCAAAAATCATTCGTTCGTTTAAATACGCCATTAGGCGTGATTAGCAAAATTACAAAACGAAACTTGAACAAAGAAAGAACACGGATTATGTTCTAATATAGAAATAATCTAGTTAATGTTATTATTCTTATAAACGAGCTAATAATATAAGAAAACTAGCTTGAATAGCTAGTTTCATAAGAAATGACATTTGGAGATTTTGGAGTGACCATAGCTGCCAAAATGGCAAACTTGTGTGTTAATAATATTAAAAAGCGAAGAACACACACTTGTGTGTGTGTCGACACTATCAGGAGAAACATTCTCCTTTCCCTCCAAACCCTAAACAGTCAAATCATGTTTGAATCTAAGCCAAATCAAGAGGCTTTTCGATGCTTTATCAAGAAACGGATCATCTAAGACTTAATAAATATCAAGGTACCTTTTATTTGGTAGTAATTGATGTTATACTCGTTTTTTATCATGGTGAAATCTAGGGTGTTGTCAAAAATGTGAAATTCTAAGTTGTAGGAGGTTTCTCGAGCTTTAGGAAGCCTCAATCATACCTAATTTGGTTACGAATCACACTATACATGTGTGTTTAATTTTAGACATATAATTATGTTAATGTGTAAAAATTTGGGGTTTTACCTCTAGGTTGAAACCCTCTATGTTTACTGATCTAGTTGATTCCCATGAGTTGTAACTATGAGAAATTTAGGCAACATGGTTTAAATAATGTATTGTGATGATGATTAGACAAGTGGTTAAATTCTTTACTTGACTGCATACCACTCAAAACCTGCAATGATTAAAAAAAATTATTTTATCATAATTTTAAGCTACTTCATTTATAAAATGATTTAAGCCTCTTCTTTCTAAGCTAAATTTCTCAACACAACACGTCTTACCCGCCAAAGATACGTAAAAAACATAAAACACCATATTTGTAAATGACCAGAAAAATATATAACATATCTCTCCTGGTATACAAAGTACTCTTAGCACTATAAGCAAGCACAACCTGAACCAATGATATATGATTGTAATTGTACACATATAGTTATAGGCAAAAAAAAAAAAAAGAAAAGAAAGAAGTAATCCCAATAATCTATGTGTGAAGCACATGATACCTAAGGCTACATTTGAAACATCACAATGATTAAATGAGATAAAAGAAAATATAAGTTAGAAGCTTTCTAAAAAGGTTAAAACGGCATAGCAGAAGATTATATATGAGTAATTAAATGTTTGTTGAGGGCTAGTCAATTGAGTTTATTGCTTATTAAAGTACAAACCTTAAATAAAAGAGGAAACCAAGACGAAACAAAAGAATGCTCGGCTCGTTTGCACCACTACCGGTTTCCCATAATAAAACTCCGTGCCAATAAAAATTTTCGATTTTCTGAAAAACTTGTCTAGATGCACATCATTTACATTGAAGTAGTCAATTCATAGAGCATCTACATCATGAATTGAAAACCTAACAAAAGATCAAGCACCTACATCTATCACTAAGGAGCTAAAACATCAAACAATACTATTCTTCATCTCAATAGCAATGTGCTTCATTATACTTATACACATCCTGAACGACAGAGTATCTACATCAATTACACAAGATTGAACACCTACATCTATCAATACGGAGCTAAAATATCAAACTGGTTAAAATTTCGATCTGAACAAGCTTCAAATACTAATGATAGAAAAAGAACATGAAATGCAAATTTTAACAGTATTATTGTAATAATAATAAAATTAAAACATTAATAATTTAGATCTGACCCTCTTACACAACCATACTTAAAATGCAAATCGAAAAAGAGAGTAAACGACATAGTGTTACACAACCAGTGCCGATTGCATTCACCGATACACTCACTTGATTCACATATACCGATACAAATTCACTAATAGAAACATAACGCATAACAAATCTAAATAATCCGGGAACAAACCTAGGGCAAAAAGGATGAGTGAAACATACATACATACCTTGGAAAGTAACATAATTGAATCCACTATGGAGACCAAGTAAGAAAGCAAGATGAAGAAATAGTACTACGATTACAAGCCAACTCCACCGCTTCTTCCAAAGGATGAACTGGATACCTGATATTTTGTTTTAATGAAAGGAATTCGGTTTATAATAAAAAAAAAATTGGATACCTGATTTTCTAATTAAAAAAGCAGGACTGATTGATTGTTTCTTTCGATTCGAAAAACAAAAAGAAAAAGACTGGATTAAAGAGAGAAGGTGTTTTGGTCGGTTATTAAAGTGAGGAGAATCCCTTAAACTTCCATCACATTGAAGAAATTGATTACTGGAATAGGAATAGATTTTCAATCGGTTAAGATACACATGAGGGTAGGGATTGAATATGTTTGAAGGATGTGAGGTAAGAGACCACCATAAAATTACATTGCTACCCTTTTAAGTGTCTTAATTGTATAAAAAGTTCCAATTATACCCTCATTATATAAGCTTAATTCACTTCTACATGTTGTTCTAATAGTTGGATGGTGTTCAAAATTACTATGTTGGTCATCACTCTTCCTTAATAAGATAATATAGATAGGTTATTTCGTGCTTAGCAACCTTTTTCGACTCCGCCTTCAAAACCACTTACCTCGGCACAAACCTGGTTTCCTATGGAACTACCAAGGGAAACACCTAGATAAGGCCTGCGCAAGCATGTTTTCAACTCATCCACGTTATATTATTAAATTAGTTATTATTTTTTTTCTTTTTATGTAGTATTGGATTTCGTGATTATTTAACAAAATTTATCTTTTTTTAAAGGTGATTTTCTATATTGTGGCAGAGATCATCACAACCCCTCAGGAGGGGATCTCCTAACCACTCTACAATGGTCAGACTATGTTGTCTTAACCGGTTCCACGCTGACGTTTGAGTGGCCGGTCCACAAGCGAGTCGAGGCTGCGCATAAGGGGCACTAAGGCTTCCACCCTAAAAATTTCCCGCCACCTGCCACTTGACAGATGTTGCACCCTCTTCAAGAGGCAAGCCTCTATGGAGTAAATGCACGGTAGTAGAAAACCGGGGGCCATCAGAATCGAACCTGGCACCTATAAATAGGCTAGTTTCGACCATCACTTGCCGAGTCCCTCAAATGCTTCCCGTGGGAATCGAACCCGGCTACCCCAAGAGGAAACCGACCTGTTCACCACTAGGCTACAAGTGAGGGATCTAACAAAATTTATCTAAATCAACTAAACTCGATCCAAAATGACGTGCCTTATTTATAAAACCTTTCCGTAGCCTCTGGATGATAACAATTTACAAAAAAGGATCTTCCGAATTAAATAGGTTGGAACTTGGGGTGGCCCAAAAAAAAGGAGTCCAACTCAACACAAAATTGATATGGACTTTTGAGTGATTGCTATATATAAATAACTAGTGTTTTGCCCCGCGGGCATTGGTCCGTGGACACGCATCTAAGCTAGCGAAAAGATATACCGAACAAATACATTTAAAAAACGCCGAAATAGAGGATTGAAACCGTCACGTATCAATATTGCTAAACGACCAGCAAGAGAATACCAATTAGAGGAACACAACAAACCGCGGCAGGTCAATAGTGTGTACATATACATATTTTATACCACACCTAATGTAATAAAAAGAAAGTTAAAACACCAAGCAGAAGTTGTTTTTTTTAAATGCTTAGTTCAGTGGAAATCCTTGTATAACCCTAACCTAGCGGTTACAAGTTTGAATCCCTACCCACACACCGGTGTCCTCCTTGCCTAAGCTCAAACCGTCCTGGGGAATTTTTTTGTGGTGTGCATGGATCGAACTTGTGACCTACCGTCAGGATGGGAACCCCTAAGAAAAAACCCACCCTACCTCAAACCAGTTGGGCTGAAGATCATTGGCTCCAAGTAGAAGTTGTTAATTTTCTTCATTTATAATCATTAACATTCTAAAACATGATTTGATTGGTCGCCAAAAAATTATGTATGAAACATACACTGTTTGACTTTTTTTTTTTTTTTCAAATTGACACTATATAATCATCGTTGAAGGGCTAAGAATTAACAAGTTTACGTTTTAAACAAGACAAGCATCTGATTCATTTTGATACCATAGTTACCTTGACCTTACCGTCACCACAGTCGGTCTATTTTCCAGTGCCCAACAACGCGACATCGAACCATCAAAACCAGAAGCGGAAACAGATACCTAACAACCATAAACAAAACCCAAAATTCGAAAATACCTTAAGTACTGTTCAAAGGCGCAACCTAGTGAAACAAATCGCTCAGATAATGCAAACCCAAGAAGGTTACATGCTAATCGGGCCAACAAGGTCTGAATTTGAAAATTTGAGACAGACAGGCCTCGCAACAACACCGGACACACAGACACTACCTAGGCAGCCGAAGCCGGCCACCGGCAACGTCTAGCCGGCGTTCGTTTCTCTGTCAAGGAAAGGCACAAAGCATAGAAACAGCCATAGCAATCGGGGCAGAGATAGCAACAAACGGAGGCAAGGGTTTTAAAACCCAAGTCGGAGACAATGATCTAAGCAAAGATATAACCCCTAGATCTGGCTACAGAAAACCAGGCCCCCTTTCAATAATACCTACACCGATCGGCACCTCAACACCATCACGAACAAAGGACGAAGCCGACAAGTAGGTTGTTGGATGACGGTGCCTGTGATTTCTAGAGAGAGAAAGAAGAGACAGTCCGGTCGCGTATAAGAACCGAGAGAGAGATAAAGGTCCGTCAAGTTTGACGGCACCGTTATTAACAGAAACACTATTGCAAAGATCTGCTAAATGTATATATATACAACTAGCTTTTATCCCGGGAGCGTTCCGTGTTGAAATATCTAATATAACATATCAATTTTACATATGGAATAGACTGATGCGCTTTACAGTAACATGCAGGAAAGCTGTAATCAATCATTCTAAAAAGAACTAACATGAAATAAGAAAAAAAGTTATTTATTGAAATAGTATTATAATAACTATACATATATTTTAGTTACATACTATAAAGTTTTTAGTTTATGATGTTGCACGTATATTGCAAATATCGAACACATTAGTCTAAGGGTTATGTGATGCGTTAAAAAATTCATGAGTATATGATCGGGTACTTGGGTATGTGGTTTCGGGTAATGAGGTCGGATATCACCTAATCCCAGACCCGACCCAAACCCACAATTTTTTTTAAACTAATCCCAAACTTGACACAATACCTGTCGGGTTACAAAAAATAGTCGTTTTTTTCTTTTTTTTATATAACACTATGGTACTCGTTGGAAAGATAATAAAACGCTCGTTAATTTGGTGTAATTTTTTTCTTTAAAAAATCTCATATATAAAAGATATTAACGTTTAAAAGTTATGGGAAGAAACATGAGAGAGAAAATAATAAATGTTTAATATTTAGATTTAGTAGATTAGGTTTTAATATATTATTTGTTTTTTTAATTGGTGTAATAGGTGTCACCTATGATCCTACATGGCATCTCTCAAAGGAGAGAATGCCTAAATAAATGACATGTAGGATTTCTCCCTATGCAATATATATACTAGCTTTTATCCCGGGAGTGTCCCGGGATTGAAAAATATAACCATTCTTATAATACTAATACTAATAGTAATAATTATTACTCTTGTAATTAAATAAATAAAAAAATAACCTTGCTATAAGGTGACACCATGTGTTGCAGTGTTGCGCGATTCTTTCTCCTGGCTTCTCTTGATGAAGTATACCTATACATCTTTAGAAGAGTAAAATTCCAATGATAGCATGGCGATTGGGCTAAATTTCAACATTGTATATAAGAACCTGATTTAAAAGAAAAAACATGATTAATGAATAACCTGAACACTTTGTGTTTTTTTCGGTATGAACGAAACCCCATAAAAAATAGTCATTTTTCCTCCGTTTTTTATATAGCACTATGGTACTCGTTGGAAAGATAATAAAACGCTCGTTAATTTGGTGTAATTTTTTTTCTTTAAAAAATCTCTTATATAAAAGATATTAACGTTTAAAAATGATAGGAGGAAACATTAGAGAGAAAAATCTAAATTTGTTTTTAAAATCTTAAAGAGATTAGGGTTAGATAAGTGTAGGAGAATGGATGAAAACATAAAAAAATAAATTAAAAACTCTCACCTTAACGTGCCACGCGGCACATTCAAAGGAGGGTTGAGGCCTCCATTGAATGTCACCTCATCAATATTCAATTCTTTTATTATAAGTTATTATAGATTATAGATTATAGATATAGATACGTTGTATAAACATTATACTCAAATCGAATTATAATATATTAATCATATTTAATTAAAAGCTTAAGACCAGCTTATCAAAATGCTAGACTTTGATGATATTTTTTAAAAGTTAATAAGAGCAATGAACACTACATATACTAGTGGGTTTACCTGTGCGTTACGACGGGATCAAACAACGAGTTACAATACACCACTGTGATAATGTATAAAATATAAAGACGTTAATTTAATAGCACAAAAAATTGTGTGTTGAATAAGCCTTTCTAAAACGTGTACTCATCTGCTCGATAAATATTGTGTACTATTTTATTTAACGTTTAAAGTCTTGTTCAATACGCAGAAAAAATCACTACTTTTGCACCCATTTCCATTCATGTTGACTACATTGAGTTGCTAACACCATCTAACCAAATTATATATTGGATCCACTATTACACACATTTCTTGAGCAATCTCCATTCAATACATTCCCAGACTTTGACCAACAGATTACACCATATTAGAAAAGATATAAAGAATGGTAGCTAATATACACAATATTTGAAAAGAAATAATGACAGGTTGCAAGTATGTATTGGTTCCCAAAAAATCACATGTTTTTACTTTAATACCTGAAAAAGAAATAAAAGAAAAATAAATATTAGTGAAAGATATGGGGAGACCTACGCGATACGACAACGACGATAATTTGCAACGCGGTACTCGTGTCTTGTTAATTTATCAATTCTCTCATAATATATAGTAGAGTACTTACTTAAGTTTTACCAATATCTACCACTCGTGATTTTCAAATGTTTATACGTCTTTTTTTTTTTTGGGGGGGGGGGGGATTGTAGCTGCTTTTCATGGGGCAGAAAGTAATTTTCTAGCCGTACTTATAGTAATTTTCTCATTTATTTATTTCATATTCGTGCTATTTATTTCACATAATATTTGTTGTTTGTGACGTGTTGTCAATCTCTAAATGAATATTAGAGAAAAAAATAAGGAATATTATGAGTTTATAGTTTTTATCTCCTTTTTAGGCACAAACTTTAAAGTTTTGTTAGTTTACCATCTTATGAAACCATGATTGTCCGGTTGAAAAAAAATAAATGTGGAAATTTCAATTATTAACAGGACAATACAATTAATGTTTCATCTCTCTAACTGGTTTAATGAATAGCACAAATATCATTTAGTTATAGTGAGATACCTCACACTACATGGCGGAATTTTGTGGGTATCGGTTAAGTTTGTTCCGTTACGATATCATACTTAATATATCAATCAAAAGAGAAAACAAAAAAATAGTCGTGATATACATAAAAGGATATAAAATAGATAAAAATATAGCATGTCGTGTTACTATAAAAAAACAATATCACAATATTGAACAAGTTAGAGAAACGACTAAAAGAACTCATGTAATAATAGCTATTAAAGTAATATGTAATAACTACTATAATGTGAGAAATAGAAGATTAAAAGGAAAACAAAGGAAAAGGGGCATGAATGAAGAAATGTAAAAGAATAAAGAGAGCAAGAATAGCTAAAAATCATAGTGCTAAAACCTAAGATCTTAAACTATATTACTTATCCTTATGTTTAGAATTAATAGATACAATAATGAATGATTTTACATCTAAATGATTTTAGTCGACTCACATTTTTTTTCTAGAAAGTCAACGATAAAACTAAATGGATGATGGGCATGGAGTGTTTCAATAAATTTTTATGTAGAAAATAACCATATAAGACACAAAACACATCTATGGGTGAGTTAAGAGTTGCGTTGGTAAATCCATTGGAGTTTAGGTGTTACTTCCGTTGAAATTAAAGTTCAAGCCTTGTTAAAAATTTAACGAATGGCAAATTTGATGTAATTTAAGCCGATAAAAAATTCACATTGTTTCTATTGATCAATGGTACAAACACAAATAAAAATAAATCAGCAAAAAAAATATATATCTTAGGTTATTTAGGATCATTTTTTTTTCATTAAAAGCTATATTATCACATTAATAATATAATATTTATATTGTTAAAAGATGGGTTTAGAAGATATAAAGGAGTTACGATGGAATTATTGTTTGAAACTTTTGGATGATATTTGGAAGATAATGTGGATGGGAGTTATAAGGTGAAGGGTGGTAAGGGTTAAAATGAGAATCAAATGTTTAGTTTGTGAATAAAGGGATAAGTCAAATTACCTAACTACAAGCACCTTAACTTTGCTTTAATAGACGAATATACCCTCATAAATAAGTTTCACTACATTGTACATGCTGCATTAAAAGTTGTTTGTGTGGTAAAATTACCATGTGTTATATCTTTGCCTCTTTAATACTTTATAATGTAGTATACATATACGTAATCTAACTTATTTTTGAGCTACTAACTTAGACACATTAATCTTACTCTTAAATTAACACATTTGTCCTCTAGAAAGCTAAAACCCCCAATCAAAGAAGGAACACCGTTGTGTACACACTTTAATACCCCTGTGCTACAAGCTCCCTTTCATATATGTGATCAATGAATTTTATATAACTACACATAATAGATGGAAAGAAAAGTTAACTCACCTCATCTACCTTTTAAAATTATTCATAAAAAAAGGTTAAAATAGTCAACCGTGAAACCCTGAATTGACCCAAACCCAATGCAACCCATTGAGCAAAACGTGTTTGCATGTTCATACCTGCCACTAATCCGAACCCGCTTTCTAAACCCAAACCACCGAATTCCAGGTTAGGTCTTTGTCCAGTTTTCATATCACATTAGCAATATACCAAGCATGTTTCTTAGATACCCTTTTTTAAGTTTTTTAATGGAGTATACATACATATCCAACCAGCGGGGCAACTTGAAGATCAAATTGGCGGAGGCTGGACTCAATTTTTTCGTATCGGTAGGGGCCGGTAGATCAAATCGGTGGGGCCGGGGCACCCCAGACCCTCACTAACGTTCGCCATTGTATCCAACGTTCATTTCTTACAAGCAATAGCATACTACATTTAGATATCATACATTATGAATTCAGTTCATGACATGCTACGATTTACTGCAACAAATCTCTGGTAAAGTTATATCATACAATATGAACTTGGTTCATGACATGCCATGATTTACTGCTTCAAAGGTTGTAAAGTTTAAAATGAATTGTTTGTACCATTGCGCGGATGATTTTGGTGTCCGTTTGAGGGTTGTGTAATTAACATGGTAAAGCCCGAATCTTGTCGTGTATCCTGATAACCACTCAAAGTTGTCCAATAACGACCAAGCAATGTAACCTCTAACATCTGCTCCTTTCCTGATTAAGTTTAAGTAAATAAATAAAACACAAATTTTCATGTCCAATCCAATGTTTTACAATAACGCTAAAAGTGGCAACTTCAACTCGGTTGGTTAGGAAGGGATCCTTGTAGGTTGTTTGCAAGGCTATCTCTAAGAATTTAGAGACCCTATGCGAGTAGGAAAAATTGGGACCCTAAATATAAACTTCTATATAGAAAAAATCAATAATAAAAGTATCGGACGATAAATGTTTGTAACTAGTTTTAACCCGTCCCGCGTTGCGGGACGCAACTCAAATTTATGGCGTCTAAAAATAACGTATTATATTTGAGCGGCTCATCTAAAAAAATAATACGTCAAAACATAAGACAATTTTTAGTTGGTTGTTTACAATGCATAAATTAGAGAGACAACCAATGTTTGATCATTTGCCAAAGCAATAAAAAACGCCCAAAAAAATATAAACCACCCAAAAAAGATAAATATATAGAACTTAACGCCCATTTATTTGTTTGTTTTGTATTATAATGGTACTACCGTAAATATGGTACTAAATCAGTCTTAAAGTTTAGTGTTCACAAGAGCTGATTCTATTCCCTTGGTAGTTACAAAGTATGCAACAGAGAGTTATACTTGATGCATATGAAGGTGTAAGCCATACCAAGTGAGTAAAAAAGGAAAGAAGGAAATAGCAAATACCAAGCTTTTGTAGAATAAAAAAAGAATATAATGAATGAGCCAATCAAATCTTGAGCTCAATATAGCACTACGAAGATGGGTTTCACATTCTCAGGTATTTTTGTAATTAAATTGCAAAAGATGGGTTATGTTTATACTTTTTCTAAGAGCTGATTCAAAATGTAAGATTATATAATTGTAGTTGTTTTTATAGGCCTCTTTGGACTTGTAGTAGCATATAGGTCTTTTTCCTCTAGTTAATTGCTCATACAGTAAACCCTTTATAATTTATTATTTGATAAATTAATAATCTCAATAAAGTTAATAATTTGTTGAGTCTCAATTTGGGGCCAGTATAAAAATGGACCCCAACCGATAAAATAATAAGATAATAACTTTTTTGAAATCTCTCAGTGTGCATATATTGGTCTCAATGAAACTATAAATTAATAATTACTAAAAGTTTTCAAAATTCATATTTGATGTGATTTTAAATATTTTCAATGGACATTTTATAGTGATAAATTTCTAACCATGTTTAATGTACATGGAGAAGAAATGTGCCATGCAACTTTTTTTGTAATTTAATTTTTAGTACAATGAACTAACGTTTTACTTATTCAAGAACAATGAGCTTGAAAAATTCAATTAATTTGTGAATGTACATTGGACTTGAAAATTTAAAGATCGTACGTAAAACCTTTTTAAATTAATAAATTATTAATTGATCGATATAATCTATACTATCTTATAAAGCATTTCACAAGGACCTCTTAAAATTTAAGTTTTACAAGTATAATTGCATAGAGTACAGCACACAATGCACATAATAACTACTTTTTGAGGGCAAATATGTCTTTTATACAATACTTACACATTTACCCCTCAACTTTTATTTATTTAAATAATAATTACACTTTTTACCATTATTATAACCAACTACACCTCACGATTTTTAAACGTCCATAACTTTTTTGTACGTTAATATTTTCTTAATATTATTACACCGTATAAACGAGCATTTTTTCCTCTATAATTTGAGTATAGTATTGCTATAGTTTTTTAATTTAAAAAAAATGATATGTTAAGATTAAGTATTAATCGAAACGAAAGCAAACGAAAATAACCGAAAGCTTATATATTTATACTATCTTATACTACATTTCCCAAATACCTCATATAATTTAAGTTTTACAAGTATAATTGGTTAGAGTACAACATAAAATCCACTTATTAACTATTTTTTTAGGGTAGTATCTTTTATACAATACTTATACATTTGCCCCTTCAACTTTACTCAACTTTTGTTTATTTAAATAATAATTACACTTTTTCACCATTATTTCAACCAACTACTCCCACGATTTTTAAACGTCCAAAACTTTTTCATACATTAATATTATCTTAATATTATTACACCGTATAAATGGGCATTTTGTTCCCTTTAATTTGATTTTAGTATTGCTATAATTTTTTAAAATTTAGAAAATGATATGTTAAGGTTAAGTAATAACCGGAACGAAAACAAAGTAAGTGAGAAGTTACATTTGCCCATGTAACTTCTCACTCCTCACAGTCACCCTAATTTTTTACTTAGCGTATCACATAAATTATTGCTATGTATATATTTATGTGCTTGCACTTCCGCTAGCACATAGGATTCGATTGTGGTAAAAAAAAAATTTTATATATTGAATTCAAAATTTTGTTTAAAAATTGTTTACCACTTACTCAACAAATATTATTCATTAATGTCAGAATTTTATCTCATTTGTGTTTGTAGAAATGTTTTGTGTAAGACCATGTGTAATGGTGGGTGAAATTTGGTCGGTGAAAAGGACATTTTTTGACACTTGGCAATGTGGAGCCACTTGCTGGGTGAAATGGGCTTGAAATGGGAAAGGGTGAAAAGGGGTGAATATATAATGGTATTATATTTGAATGAAAAAAAGGAAAAAAAATGAAATGGAAGGATGTGATTGGCTGGAACAAAATTTAACCCACGCGAAAATTTTCGCGTATGGGCCTTTAGCGCCCCTTTAACGTAGGGGGTGTGCGTGGGTTAATGGGGCGCCAAAAAGGCATTTAACACCCTATTTCGCGAGCCATTACACTTGGTCTAATAAGTTGTTGAATGAGAAGATACATGCTATGACATAGTTCTCAACTTGAGTTCTTTAATGAAAAATACTATAATATAGTTCACAACTCTGTGTTTTTGGATATATATATATATATATATATATATATATATATAGGGGAGGGATAATTTGAAAACCCTCCCCACTTGAGAAAACCCACGAAACCCCAATCACAACCATCCATTACATGTGATCTATGGTCAAGATCAATTCTGGATTTTAATCAAAAGTAAAGTTACATCTTTACATACAAAAGGGTAATCTTGTCCATATCAAATTTACAAATTCTCTCCTCTCTCCTCTCTCCTCTCTATGTTATTTTATTAACATATATTCATGTCTTTTCTATAAAAATTCATTCATGCTTTTGGTTTCAGCCTCACATACATATGTTGTTTTTTTTAAACATGTTCAAAGAAACACATGTTAAATTATGAAAAATTATAAACAACCACCAAAAAACATATGATAAATTATAACCAACCACCAAAAACATATGATAAATTATAACCAAACAACAAAAACATATGATAAATTATAACCAAACAACAAAACATATGATAAATTATACCTCAAACAACAAAAAACATATGTTTTTAAATGAATAAACAAATGTTCTTAAAACAGAAAACAGGAAAAAATCAAACAAAAGTGTAGGGATCTGGACAATACGATCATAACCAGCAAAAAACAAACACAAATTCAAATCACCACTAAATATACGAAGATCAAATTATTTATTGTTTTACATATACTTCCAAAAACAAAAACAAAAAACATAAAAAAAAATCTAATGCAGTTATACTAAAGCAGTTTTGAAAAATGTAGCTAAATGATTTGTGTTTTACTTAAAATTACAACTTATCTTGTAATCCACAATGATGGGAACGTAAATGGGTGGGGGTAGTCCCCATTTTTCTAACATAACATGTGGAGATTTTATCATCTCTAAATCTTTGAAGAATGTGCCTTTTAAACCGACAAAAAAATAAAACTCAGTTCCAGATCTCGAACCCATATGATTGAAATTTCCATAAACACCATAACCATCTCCACCTTCGCCTTTAACCACCCGCCATCACCAACACCACCGCCATCCACATCATCAACGCTTTTCACCACTAACTCCACAAATCTGAATCTGGATATGAAGTTTGAGGTGAGAGAAATAATTTGAAAGAGTTGATTTTGTGAGAAACAATCTGAATCTGAATATGGATTTGTTGGAATCAAAAGATGTAAGTCATGTATGTGTGTTTGATGTGAGAGAATCAGCACTTGGAATGTGTGTTTGAGGTGAGAGAAACAATTTGAGTAAGTGTTATCTTGATGTATGAAGAGATAGAGAGAGTAGAAAATGAGAGAGAGAAAAAGTAAGAGTTGAATTTGGAAATTGAAAAAGATGGGTTGGAATTATGAATGTGTCAGGAGGAAGAGAAAACAAAAAGTCAAAGAAAAAATTGACTAAAGTACCTAATATACCCTTGGAGGCATCTTTAACTAACAATACGTGGATAAAGCTGGACCTTTCAATTGGGTTTAATTGGTTTTCTCAAGTGAGAGTGGTTTTCAATTTAGAATTGCTCTATATATATATATATATATATATAAGAAAAATATCTTGAAAATGTATAATCTAATAGTTGAAATCTATATACATTATGTATAATTTGATCGGTTAATTCGGATATGCCCACTGACAGAACTTCTTTCGGGCCACGAGTCAACCCCCACCCACCCCCTTTTGGTCGTAGTGTGTTTTTAACCTAAAAATTCCGAATATTTTTTATATATTGTGTATGCCCCCCCCCCCCCCCCCCCCTTGATTTTACTAAAAATGCAGTCAGCCCTGCTAATGATTATACCACACACCAAGACAAATATTTCGGTCAATTGATTATTGTTTAACCTTAACCAATCTAAATGTTGTTACCCGCCGCAAAGCGCGGGCACCCTACTAGTAACTTATAATAGGTCTCTTACACAGTTTTGGAGTATCACTGATTGGTGTGTTATATAAGGCTAAAGCCTGAAGCTACAAGTTACAGGGCGGACCTAGCTTGAAGCTAGGTGTCGCGTCCGTTGCTACTCAACTTCGCGCGTATAGTGAAAAATTTGTTTTTTTACGATATTTGGAAAACATTACTACTAAAATGAAAAACATTACTACTGAAATTAAATTTTAGATCCGCCACTGACATTTTAGTGTAAAAGTTTATAGTTTGAAAACATGTAATAAAGGAAACACTAAAAGAAGCCCAAATTAAACATGGAAGAAAAAAATGGACTCGAACGTAGAATCTCATGTTTTTTTTAGCAATGGATTGTCCATTGAGCCACACCGTCATTTCAACATTTTGTTATGAAACAAATTTATTTACAAGTTGCAATAGGTATGTGCGGTTGCACATACCCAAGGCTAGTATTGGTTGTGTTTTATCTCTAACAGCTACAAATGGGTAATATATAATCTAAATCCACGAATCGATCTTTGCCAGGGGCGTTACCCCTTGGACCCGACTAAGGGCTAGCCCCCAAACTCTACCAAGCGGGCAGCGGCTTCGTCCCTTGGAACCATTGAGGTTCCATGGTAACCAAAACTAGAATAGTCTTAATTGACACTACAAGAATTTTGGGTGTTTACCCACTCATAGTATGTGTAGAAAAAACCATATAATGTGTTAGTAGTTACGTTTACCTACACATAAATTAAGTGTTGGATGTGTAGACTCAGCACTGTGGATATAGATCATTACCTACACATTTATTATGTGTAGGTATATACCAAGCTATACCTACACATATATGTGTGGCTAAAACTAATGTATATGTGTTGGTGGAAGTATAGCAAGTTGTTATATTGACGTATGACGTGGCATCTGACGTGGCATCCAACGTGGCAATTAATTATGTGTAGGTAAATGTAAAAAATGTGCAGGTATTAATCTTAACATGTGTAGAAATAATATATATTGATGTGTTGGTAATATTTAAATGTGTAGATAATAACCACAATTTATTTCAATAATAATTTTTAAATATATAAAACAAATACAAAACAGTTATAGAAACATACACGATCAAATTAACATTCTTAATTAAAACATAAGTGTTCAAACAGCCAATCAAAATACTTAAACAAACAAATCAAATATTGACCATAAGTTACTAACAAGTTACATAAAATGACTAAACGACATCACTCATCGATACGTTCATCACCCTCTAGAGTATCACCTTCAGATTGTCCACATGTGCTTGATGGAGGAGGCATGATATCATTCTCAATCAGTGCTTGTTCCATATTTGCACATTTACTTGTCACTGTTTGAAGTGCATCGACCAACTCATGATAAGTAGGACGCTTTGTTTTTTTTAGTTGTACCCATTGTGTTATCAACAATAATTGGATCACGTCCCCACCTATGCAAACGAATAGAGCTTCATCCAAGTACATTCTCAATAATCGACTTGTCGCACATTGATTCAATGGTATGCTGGTTTCTCAACTTCATCGTTTCTTCCTCTTAAAGAAAGAAAACAAATACAATAAATCAACTGTTTAACAAAGAATAAATACTTGACAGTAGATTGTGCATGTACTTACACTTCACCACAGTGAATTCAAGCTTTAATAATTTGTAATTCCAAACTGCCTCAGCATCACCATAACCTAAAGTTCAATCTAACAATCTCTGATAAAAATGCAAGGGTGTCAAACTAATGAAGTGGTCTACTACTGATCATAAAAATGAAATATTAAAAGTGATTTGCATACCCCAAGCCTTCATTGGGATTTAAAGTATCTTCATCGTGACCATAGAAACTTTTCCAAAAGATCTAGTAACACGGTAACATAAAATCAAACTAATCAGTTGGAGGGAAAGGAACACAAAAACACCCAAAAGGTATTCAGATAATACAAAAAATAAATAAAATAAGGTACCTCACGGTACAAGTTGAAGCACTCACTGTACAACGCTCGCCTCGAGTCGGTTGATACGCATCACCGGTCGCCTGAGGTCGCCTCGCGCCTAGGTGCAGATTTCAAAACCATGGGCACAACCCATGCTTCTTGATTTCCTTTAGATCACCGTAACAAATAGATAGAACTTTTCAACTTCAAACACTTCCTAATCAAGTTCATAACCATCATCAATCTCTGCCTCTTCTTTTAAACATTTCCATACTTAATAAAAGGATCACAACCTCCAACCAAGATTAAGGACTGGCACATATATCGTACCGTTTATCTAGTGAAGTGATTTTCCTAAAAGATCTATGATGCATTGTATTAGCTAATACTCAGCATACCAACAGTATATTGCCAGTGTATGAAACTTTATGATTCTTCAATTTTTCTGTAACTCAATTTATGTAATAAAAAGCTAACAGGTGTTCTATAGCATATATCTACATTGGATTCAAAGCTAAATTTTATTTAAATTATTACCCATAATAATCTGTATAAGCGGTGTTCTTTTGATGAATAGTCGGTTTCAAAACCGATTGGTTTCGGTTATTTCGGTTTCGGGTTTTTTATTTATATTTCGGGTTCGGTTCGGTTTCGGTTAAATAGTCGGGTTTTTTTTTCTAGAAATTTTATAAATTATTCAAATCTTACAAATTGATAATTTTCTAAAACTCATAATACAACCAGGGTTCAAAACTATCGTCGCTTATAAAAATAACCATTTGAGCAACTATGAAATGCAATCGAAGAATTATGATAAATAAGGAACAGCGATTGAGCCTTCCACCACAACTATCTATAACATCAAGAATGATACAAAGTGCAAGTCTAAACTCACCATTTTGTGACCATGAGTACCAATGTATATAAGCAGACCAGTCACGCAAAAATATGTTACAGGGAAATAGAAAAAAAAACACACCTCAATCTATTGCACTGACTCTATAATTACAGGTTATGATCTTACATGTAAGCTATGGAGCATCGACATTTCATAACTAGACGTATACAAGAAACATATATTTAAAAAAAATAACATATCGGTTCGTGTTGAGTTTTTTTTCGGGTTTTCAGAATATGTAACCATAACCGACCCGAAATTTCCGATTTTTAAAAAAACAAAAGCCGAACCGTCAGTTATTTCAGTTCGGGTTTTTCGGTTCGGTTAATTCGGTTTTCTGCTCACCCCTAAGTCCAAGGGTTTAATACCAGAATCTTTATTGTACAAGGACTAATTTATTTGAAAATTTATCTTTTATGTTAACGTGTTTGCTAATATAGAACATAGATTAACAACAATTTACAAGCACTGAATCTCTACAAAAACTAAAACTTTTAAGGGATGGTAAGCGACAATAGGGAACATGCAAACGAAGACCAAAACATCAATAAAATAGTAATAAAAGATCCAAAAACAAAGTCTGGTAAAAATGTTTAAAAAACCCAAAACTGATACCGCAGCAGCAAACAACAAGATGGATTTTAACTACCTACCAAACTTAATTATCACCCTCCTCTATCTTTGCCTTGTCCCTCACATAGATACAATCAAGAAACTGAGATAAAATGCATATTAACAATAAAAAATCAAGATTTCAAGGGACCCTACCTTTAACGAGCCGATAGTTTGTGAAAACACGAGCCTCTCATTGCCTGACTGTATCGATTTCTTCAACGAGCCGATAATTTGCGATTAGGGTTTTTGAGAATGATCGATTGACGTTTATAAGGAATTAGTTTATGAGAATGGTGGGTTTTTTAGATTGATCGCTTAGGGTTTTTGTTTCACAGAGAGAGAGAGAGAGAGAGAGAGAGAGAGATCCATTGGGTTTCTAGGTTATGTTTTTTTTTTTTGAAGATTAATTGGGATATTAGACATCAGGGCGGGAGAATTATATGGGTGGGAGGGAAATTAAAATTTTGAAATCTTTTTTATCTTTTATATTTATTATATTTTATGACACTAAATATGACACACAATTTTTATACTGTCATGTTTTTTTGAATTTTTGACATTACATTCTTGATACGCAAAAAATCATGTCATTATTTAACCAGATTTTTTAAGCCATGACACTTTTTTTATGACACACGATTTTTTGTGTCATAAAATGCGTGTCATTGTAGACCCTTTTTCTAGTAGTGTTAGAGCAGTTACAACCCGTCCCCTATCCCCAACCATATAATTTAAGGAAAAATCATAGTTTTCTAAATTTGTCTTACTTTTTCAAATTCCCTCACATCCCATTTCTCATTCATATCACCTATAAGCTTTTTTATTATTATTTTATTTCTTTACAACCAACATCAATCCACTCCACCTTCCATTTGTATTATTTTATTATTATTAAATGATATGGGGGAAGGATGGAAGACCCCATATATGGGGCTTCAACATAGGTTTTTTGTAAAATTTAGAAATGGGGAAAAGGGTTGGGATGGAGTGAGTTTTTGTAGAATTTTCTTAAATTTTAAGAATGGGGGAGGGAATGGGGGGATGGGTTGTTAATGCTCTTAGAAATATGCATAGGTATTTAAGTCATTTACAAATAATAAAATAAAATTTTATTTACAAATTTATCTACATATTTATTTACAAATCTTATGTGTTGATAAACATAAATAATTATCTACACATATAATTGTTTTTTACATACGTGTAGATAATTTACCAACACATAACAAAATTTTGTCATATGTGTGGGCCACATAACAAATAATTGATCATCAATTTTAGTGGGAAATTTTCCCACCCTTTCTAAGTGTAGGTAAAATGCATTATCAACACATATTAAGTGTTAAATATTATGAAAAGATATTACCTGCCATTACCCACACATTTTCAAACATCTGTAGGTACTTACTCACACATTTACATGTGTAGGTAAATTTTGTGTAGGTAAATATCCCAATTTCTTGTAGTGTGAGTGTGCACATCACACCTAACTCGTAACTCGTATCAATATCAATTCCAATTTCTCATTTGGTCTTTAAGCAAATCTCATTTATTCAAATGACTTGATGAAACTAAAATCACCAACAATATATATGCACATATGTATATGTATGTGTGTGTAACTAAAAGCATGTGTTACATACCTCATCGCAGAACTTAGGGCATCCAAGTAGCTTTTCATGTATTCTACTCGTTTATCATCATCGAGGAAGCTATTGATGCTTGAATCAGACCGATGCATCTTGCCAAAACCTATAAACTCAAAAATTCATAGCACGAAATCAATGTGGGTCCCACCTCCATGTACACTTTGGCATAAATGCATGCGAAATTTTACCATTCTCTGTAATAAACATGGGTGTATTATTGTATCTATTCTTAAGATAAGTCACCATCTTCTCCATTCCTTCAGGATAAACATAAATCCAGTCCACATCAGTCTGCATAGCCCACACAAAAACAATTTAACGTTAAAGTTACTTATTTGTCCATGGTAGTTCCCAGAGGTGACAATTTCAACCCATTTAAATACAAATAGGCCATGTTTTCCAATATTTCTTTACTTTAACAGGTCAAATAAGTTGAAACTCATCTTAGATCTATTCAAATGCATAAAACTTTTTATTCGTTCATTAAAAAATGTTTAGATGGTCATTACTGTTCTAATATTATAACTTTGTAATCATACTTGATACATTCATTATTTGGACTTATTAAAAAAAGAGTTTAGCTATGAGTTAATTTCATACCGGTTCTCCAATTGGAATATTGTTTTTGGTTGCAGTTCGGAGAAAATAACCCTCTGTCTTTGAAATTCCAGGTCCTTGAACACATTCCGACTGTAAACAATCTTTTGCATAAAAACTTGTATAATGATTAATGCCAATGAAGTCTAATCCGTTCATCAAATATTCATAAGTGAAGTTGGGCAACAAAGATCCTAGAATACTTTTCATTTCTTGGGGATATTTTCCAAATATTATTGGGTCCAAAAACCTACCAAAATAAATAAAAACGTAGAGTCAGAATAGATAATATATAACTAGAAATAAGAATTACGAACTTACCAATTCATATAGAAAGATTGTGCTCTTTGAGCAGCTAGTTTGTCTTGTAAGGAGTTACTGATGGGTTCATACCATATAGCATTCATTGTAATTCCAATATTGCCCTTTTGTTCACCCTGAAATCCAGTCAGTATTTGTTAAAATTAAGAATGTTCAACTTCGACCCGAAATGCATATTACCTTTAAAGTTATTTAATTTTTAAAATAAGATATACAATGAAATGATTTATATGTTTGGAATCATATTTGAAATAATATTTATTTCTTTATATACTAAAAGTCATAATCCTAAATTTTGGATAAAAAGGTGGTTAGGGTCTTCAAGTAGACCCGACCTGACAATTTTTAAATCGAGCAAAAAACTACCCATTTTCTCATAATTTGTTTGAACCCATTGCCCCCAAATACAACCCGTCTTGGCTCATACTTGATATTCAGCCCGATAAAGGTTGACTGCTGCATAGTGGGATAAAATCATATTATGAGCTACAATAAATGGTTCCCTCTCAGAATCTCCAGAGCTACAATTTCCAAAAGTAGCAGAACACCTTGCTGGTGGGTAAATCCCCAATCTATAGCCGCGAATAGCAACAACATTCGGTTCATTTAAAGTGACCCAATACTTAACCCGGTCCCCATAGTACTTGAAGCATATAGATGCATAGTATACAAAATCTTTCCTGAAAAAAAAAAGTCAAGATGAGATAAAAATCTACCATCAGAGATTTGGAGCATATTCTAACTAATACGAAAACAAGTCAGGTTGGCCTTTTAGGTTATATATTTCATTTTCATCAGTAAATTTTAAACATGTGTTGAAGTGAAACTGCTCATTTGCTTAAATGGGATGAACAAGTCAACCCGTTTTAAAATTACCTAACGTATACGTAAATCTTAAAGCCAGGTAAGTTATATATAGTATTTTATTATATTTTTTTTTTTTTGAACGGCAAATTTTTTCCACACCTTAATTCCACCTTACCTTGCATTTGCAAGGATTTGAACCCACAACCTTACATTTGTAAGGGGGAACACCATACCACTAGACCAAGAGGTCATGGGGTCATCTGTTTTTTGAACACGTGTTATTCATTGAGGTCATCTGTTTTTTGGTTTTCTCTTCTCTTTCTCCTACTTAATTATTAACACTTATCATTTAATTAAATATATCATTTCTTCTACTTAATTAAGGATACTTATCTTTTAATTAAAATTTTTATTTTATTTTATTCTATTATACTTAATTAAGGATAATTAACTTTTTTATTTAAAATATTTATTATATTATTAACCAAATAAATTTAATATAAAATTATTTATTAATACTTTAATAGACTTACATTTTTTTGGTTAAAACCATCACCAAGTTCAAACTTTTGTTAGCTAAAATACTAAAAATAAAAATTAATGAAGATGATTGTTTTTAGAAGTGATATCTAAAATTTTTCAAATTCTTAATGTGGTTGAATGGTAAATAATAGCAAAAATACAATATGTTAAATAATAAAAAAAATGAGTGGTATTAAAAAATCAAAGTTAATTCCTATTTTAAAAAGATGTTTTAAAAACTAACTTAACAAAATTATACCTGTCACGTGAATGCTCATTTTTTAAATGCATATCCTAATGATTGTATGTGTTAACAAGTTATATTTTATTCTATTAGTATAATACACCGATTTTTTAGCCGTGAAATGCATATGTTTTCTTAAATGTAACTTTTTTATTAATTATATAACATTACATTTATCGACCCGCCTACTACACAGGATTGTAACCTAGTTATTCAACTAACATATAATAGTATGCCGTTACTTACCGGATTTGTGTACTTAGCCAACCACCATATCTATCTTCAAGTTCTTGAGGTATATCATAATGAGTCAATGTCACGAATGGTTGGATTCCTGTAACAAGGATTTATATTATTATAACATGAATTTGAAAAATAGAAGGCCAAACTTCCAAAATCATTATTAGACTCTTTCTTTTCTCCGACCTTTTCTTACGAGAGCATTGATAAGTTTATCATAGTGCTTTATTCCAGCAATGTTCACACTTCCAAATCTTCCCTCTAATTCAAGGGGAAAAAAATCAACTAATGAACAATTTCACTTGACAAGTATTGTAAAAGTGGTACTAATAAAAATTACAATATACCGCAACCAATCAAATTGACCTAAATAAAATTCTCGTCATGTCATTTGCAAAGTTTTTAAAATTAAACAAAATTACACAAATTGGCCTTTATGTCTACGCAAAACTGCATACTTTGTCTTTTGTCTTTAAAACTTACGTAAAGTATCGCTTATAATTAATTTGCATGACTTTTGTCATTTGAGCCAACTAATGTTAACTTTGAAATAAAATGACCATTTTACCCAAATGACATAATATTTACATTATATAAAAAGCACATAATCTATAATTTATTCAAGTTGTTTTCCTTTATTTTTTTTCTTTCTTTTACTATTCTCTTTTGTTTCCTTTTGTTTTATTATTTTTATCACTATTGTTTTAGTGAGTACTTTAGAAACAGTTATTTCACTAATTAACATGATTTTTATAAAATGTATGTTCTTTTATAACTAATTTATTTTATTTATTTATTAAATTATGGACTTTTCTTATTTTACCATTACTAGGGTTTTATATACTACGTTTTTACATAATACATTGGTGCGGTCGAGTTATTTTTGTTATCACTTTTGCAATTATTATAAGTTATTCGGACCAAGTTTACCACCAAAATGTGGTTAAAAATATAGATTCTGTCTTTTTTATAATTATTTTATGTTATTTGAACAAAACTTACACTTGAACGTGAATAAAGATTACCACTTTACAACAGGTCGGTTTAAACATAGATAAAAAATGCATGTCTTAATGATGTATATTTTAGATGAGCACCGGTTAAAAACATGTTTTTAACGGCTATGATCATTAATCCATCGACGAAGCATCGTCTTTTCAATTCCAAAACTGCGTCCGGATAATGTACCAAAAAACTGTCAATTTATTGCACATACATACCCTCTATTTGTGGCATGGTTTTATAACCATGGTGTTCTATAAATATTTGTACATTTTAAAGTTATTTTTAAAGCGACATGTTATTTTAGACATGTTTTAAACTCTCTGTCACTCATCTCAAAATACAACATTCAGACTTGTTTTTTTTTAACTGTGTTTAAACTGATTTGTCGTTACAAGCTTATTTTTGTTATCGTTTCATTGTAAATTTTGTTTAAATAACTTATAATAATTATAAAAATGACATAATCTGTAATTTTTTTACCACATTTTGGTGTTACTTTTGTTCGAATAACTTATAATAATTGTAAAAGTGATAAAAAGTACCTTAGTCGCATCAATGGTTTACGTAAAAACATAGTATATGAAGTAATTGTCAAATAAAAAAGTAATTGTCAAATTATGTCCTTTACAAATAAATTTCAGATTATGTCATTTCGGCAAAATGGTGATTTTATCTTAAAGTTAAACCGAAAAGTTAACATCAGCTAGCTTAGAGGACATAGAGTCATAAAGAACATTTTAGGTGTTTTTTAAAGACAAGGCAAAGGGTGCTATTTTATGTATCAATAAAGGAAAATTTATAAAATTTTGTCTAAAAATTGCTTACTAGGTAGAATTCTCGCCCAAGATATGGAGAAACGGAAAGTATTTATTCCTATGTATTCCATGAGCTCAATGTCTTTCTGTAATATAAATAAGACAAGATTAACTCATATATATTTCGTATTACATTATATAACATATAAAAAAACTAGTTTGGAGCCCCTCTCATTGCGGCAAGGGCATAAAACCACGACAATTAGTAACAATGTCACACCATTGCCTTAACATCCGAAAAACTCCTAAAACATAAACAAGAAAACAAAAACCTAAAAAAATAAAACCAATTAACTTAGGTGAAAGCGCAGATTTTTACCGTTATGATGTTATTTTTCATCTCTGTAAATTAGACTGAAACTTACAGCATATAACATAATAACTAAATCGACTAAGAAGCACAATATACAACCATCAAAGTAAAAGGGCTAAACATGAAATTGTCAAAGTTAAGCAGCCCAACCAGTTATAACAAAGTGTAAGGGTAAATTATGAAGAAAAAAATTAAAGGTAGGGTTGCAAACTAACCGAACGAGCATGGACAAGGCTTTGTTCGTGTTCGTTTGTTAAGGAAGTATATGTGTTCACAAACAGTTCATGAATACCTACGAACGAGATTTATGTTCGTGGTCGTTTGTTAAGAAACTGTTCGTGTTAGTGTTTGTGTTCATTTGTTAATTTTGTTCATGAACGCACACAAGCACAAACAAGTGTTCATGAATACAAACGAACACAAATAAGTGTTTATAAACGAAAACAAATACATAGGACATATATTACCTTTCGAATAAGATCAAATTCACATAAATTAAGACATTAACTAGATTCATCCAAAGTATAACCTAATTATTTAAACATACTTAGTACTTAGCATAGTATTGGTAAACATAATAAAGTATTGTCTCAAAAAATTAAGTTCACATCTTAAACTTGAAGTCTTCCTTAATCCACCTGAAACAAACTTGACATCATCAAACGACCATAAACGAACGATCACAAACGACTGCACTACCGAACGTTCACGAACATACATGAACGAGTGCGGTCTATGTTTAAGTTCGTTGGTTTAACTAAACGAACGAATGTTTTTGTTTGTATTCGTTCCTTTATTAAACGAACGAACACAAACTTCCCGGCGAACCGTTCGTGAACTGTTCGCTGAAAGTTCAATTCGTTTGCCCTATCCATAATGCTACCCAAAGGCTACTCTTCCAAACCGCCACATCACCATATCACATCATTCCAAATCACAACCATTACAAACTCACTTTTTCCTACAGCCGTAAACAATTTCAAATCTTCACCTCATTGTCCACCTCTTCAACTACTTTTACCTTTTATTTAAACAATATCTGTTTTATATACTGTATTTTTAATTTATAAAATAGTTCATCCTTTATTTAATTTTCAATTAATAGTTTTATAATAAGTTAATTATATAAAAGTATAGTTATATAAAAGTATAATAAATAAAAATAAATTTAAATAATAAAAATAATATTTAATATTCTCAACGGCTACTATTCAAACATTAAGTATCTAGTTAATTATGTAGTTGTTTAACTTTAAGTATCTGATTTGTCTAAGTTTATACTTTTTTTGAAGAGTGCAGATTAGTTGGAAACCCTCTACCGACTTGCAACCGAGACGGCAAGCCACCTGGGTTCGAGACGGGCACCCCATCGAAGTAGAGCTAGGCCGCCCTCTGGAGCACATGTATTCCAGCGGTGCCACAACAGAGGCTCGAACTCGGAACCCCTCGTGCGGGAACCTCCCTAAGAAGTAAACCCTCACACCTCACCTGCAGGCAACGGGGATCGAACCTTGCTCTCCAAGGAGAAACCAAACTCTTTCCACCGCTGGACCACAGGGTCATCGGCTGTTTAAGTTTATACTATTTGTAATGTTTTTAGTTTTACGCTTTATTTTTTTTATTTTAATTTATATAATTAATTTATGTTACTAATTTTAATTTATATTTTTAGTTTCAATATAAAAACCACACTATACAATTATAACCTGATAACAAATAAATAGGGACGGGGGATCAAACTAGACCTGTCCGGTAAACAAACCAAACATCTCCAAACCTTCCACCAGACAAATGCTCCAATAGGGAGCCAACCGGTTGATGCCGTCCAACCCACAAACATTATGGGTGCTCTAAGTACAACACTATTATGTACATATAGAAAATTAATATTGTATAAATAACTCTTACCTATCGGGATTTTAAATCGGATAAACGTGTTGTAGAAAAATGAGAAACATTGATGAAAACATATTATTATCCCTTTCAGGGATACCCGATGCGTGGCCGCGTGGGACTTATTACCCTAAACACCACTCGAAATGATCAAAATTTTGACATTGGCTTAGGGGCTGTTTGATTGATTAAGTGTTGAATCATTAAAAAGTCTGAATGGTTAATAAGATTTGAATGGTTAAGTGCTGAATAATTAAGTGCTATATTGTTAGACTTCTAAATGGTTAGTTTTCTTGTCCCACATTGGTAAGGGAAGTAAAAATGGATTCATTCAGTGCTTAATGGCTAAACATCATCCCTAGTCTTAATGGTTCAATGTTAACCATTTCATTAAGATGCTGAAACAAACGCACTAAATGGGCTGAATGCTGAATTATTCAGCGCTAAATGATTCAGAGGCTCATTAAGAGCCTTACCAAACAGCCCCTTACCTATTTTCTCTCTTTATATTTAGGTTTGCTTTATTCATTTTTCTTAATCAAGTAGTAGTATATGTAGTGGCGGAGATAGCTGGAGTAGTACCAGTTACCCTTCAACTTTCCGACATAAAGCAAAATTTTATTTTATTTTTATGTTTTTTACCACGTTACCCCTAAAATTATATTAACGTTACCCTTTAATTTTTTAAAAACCCATACCATTCTCAAAGTATTATTATTAGTTCAACATAAAAAAGATAGAAGCCCATAAGTCCATAACCCATTGACCAATTTCATTTGTCAATTACAAGATATAAGCCCATAAGGCTTAAGCACAATTAGTTGGTAAAATGTAGAGGTACACATATTGGGTTTTTAGTTATCCGGTTCCAGATATGGAACCAGGTCCGAGTATGAACGCGTATAGGAGAAATGGGTATCCAGAGAAACCGGATAGAGTTCGGGTACTGATATGAGGACAAAAATCATACTTTATGTACCCAGATAGGGTATTATCAGCTTCGAGTATAACCAGGTATTGGACCCGGGTATGGATCTGGGTATTAATACCCTGTTTGAAGAAGTAAGCTATTTTTTAATTACTTTACATAGAAATAAATCCGTTTACAAATTATATTTGGTTTGTAATTTGTAAAAATAAATTACAATAACATAAATTCACCGAATTACAAATTATTTATTTTATAATACGTTTTTTTAAAAACCTTAAATATTAAAGTTGTAAAGTTATCATAAAATTATACATTAAAAAATCAGGTATTTTATTGGGTATTAAAAAAGCCGGTATTGGGTATAGGGTATGACCGGGTTCAGGTATAGGTTATAACCGGTTTCGAGTATAAATCGGGTGTGTTTTCGGATACGAGTATTGCGCCTAAAATGTATATATTAGGATGTAAAATAGAATAACAAGTTTACAGCTCAATTAATACAAAAAGATAAGATAAAATCGATTGTTTCGTTTACGTTGTATGAAAGTGCGATGAATATTTTTTAAACATTATCCCTGAAATTTTAATCTAGATACGTGGGTATATGATGCTAACTCATTTGATTGATTGGTCCCGTGATTCTAGCCCAGCTGGTTGAGGATGTGAGGGTTTACTCCCTAAGGGAGGTTCCCGCACGGGGTCCCGAGTTCGAATCCCACTGGTGGCATAAATGCCCCATGTGGGCGTGGCCTATGGATGTGTTATTTCAGCTCTGCTTCGGTGGGGTGCCGATTCGAACCCGGGTGGCTTGACTTCCGCAAAAAAAGGGTTGAAGCAAGCTAATGGGTTTCCAACTGATCTACACCTTTAAAAAAAAAACTCATTTGATTGAGGCCCTTAGTTGGAAGGTCAACCCAAACAAAGATGTAAATATTATCTATCTCTATATTTACCAACTTTGGTTCCTCTCACATAAGTTATTGTACATCCTCGCGGCACGCATTTCAAAAAAAAATTGGAAGGAACGGCTCCCAGCTTCCCACGTTTCTGCTTCGTGCTTTCATCTCAACCGTTAACAAAAACCCTAAAATACAAAGGCCTACATCTCTGTCTCCCTCTCTATTTTCTGCATTTCTTTCGATTACTGCTGTTGCCGGTTGGTTTTAGCCATCTTTGGTGGCGGCTTTCCGGTTAATCGGCCGGCCGACAGAGAGGAGAGGTCGGGGATGGAGTCATTAACGGAAATCTCAACATCTCTGTTCCCTTTCTGTTTTCTTCCTTTCTTTCTCCATGGCCACGGTTACCTCCGTCAGCTACTGCTGTTGACGGTTGGTTTCAGACCATCTTTGTCAGTGGTTTTCCGTTAATCGACCTACACAGACAGACAGAGCGAAAGGGTAGGTGATACCGCTATATTTGGTTTTGATTATAAGGGTTTCACATCCTGGTTTCTTGCCACCTCGGTCGATGATGGCTATGATATACTCGCCTCAGACCGTCGCTCCGCCGTTGTCGGTCGCCATTCGGCCTACCACTGTCAATTTATGGTGTTTTGTGTCCGATGATTTTGGGGTTTTTGTTGTCGGCCGTTTATGTGCGTACGTTTACGTGTGGCTATGATGATTGTATAAGACCGGAAAACCATAGCCTTGGCGTGGCAGGGATGGAGGTCGGTACGCGTTTACCCACAACCCCTTGCAGCCACTGTGTGCTAACCAGTTTTCGCGTCTGAGCTTACCAACACGTAAGCTTAACGTTCACTTACTTGCTTACTTTCAGACTTTCGATAGTTTATGTGTCTCATTCTTACTTTAAGACTTTCGATCGCTTATGTGTCTGATTGTGTTCATAGTTTGGAAATGTTGGCAGCTATGATGATGAAACTGTGTGTAGGCGCAAAATTAGGTAAGCCATATACGTTCATCTGAGCCTTTATTTCAGTTTGCGAATAACAATATTTTAAGAGTTGTTTTGGAAAATTTGGGAAAGCAGCGATATTCGGCGCATGTTGGCGCTTTCGTTGATTGAGGATATATCATATTACTAACTTGGTAGTTAATCTTCTTTTGATGCAACATCTATTTCTGCTTTTGTTATCCGGTCTTAAACTTTTGTACTTGCTTTGTATCAATTTTCTAATCTGTGCATATTGTATACCTTAACAACGGTGCATCATAAGACTGCAGGAGGTTAGACCTGAGGATGTGAAGTGAATATTTTACTAGGACATTGTGTTTACTGCTTTTGTTATCTGGTCTTAAACTTTTGTACTTGCTTTGTATCAATTTTCTAATCTGTGCATATTGTATACCTTAACAACGGTGCATCATAAGACTGCAGGAGGTTAGACTTGAGGATGTGAAGTGAATATTTTACTAGGACATTGTGTTTAACATAGTTTGATATGCATTCTTTAAATCATGTTTTATGAATAGCTTTATACAACCTTTGGCTCGATATGTATTTGTTGATTGCCTACACATAAACTTTGGATGTGAGCTAATATTGATTTGCCGAAGATGGTGTTGTGGTGGCGATGTCAGATATGGTGGCGGCGGTCGACTGCAACGGTTGTTGTGGTTGTCACCAGGTAGTGATGGTGCTGTCGTTGGTCTCTGGCACTCCGACAATGATGGTGGTCAGGCTGTGGGTCGATCACTCCGGATGTCGCTGTAAGTCGGCATCTCTTACACACATATCAACTTCTGTGATAGGTGGGTTATCAAGTAATAAAACCTTCTGTGGCTCAAGGGGTTAGGTAATTATTGCTAGCTTTTGCTCTCATCACACACTCTCTCTCTCTCTCTCTCTCTCTATATATATATATATATATATATATAGGGGGCGGTTATTCTACAAAGTAAAAGAAACGTGCGAAGGATGCGAAGGATCTTTGTACATGATAATTACGTAATGATAATTACGTAATGTTTTTTATGTTCATGAAATCATTACGTAATTATCATTACGTAATTATTATTACGTAATTATCATGCACTTTGTACATGATAATTACGTAATGATAATTACGTAATGTTTTTGTATGATCATGAAGGCATTACGTAATTATCATTACGTAATTATCAAGTCATGAAGGCATTACGTAATTATCATTACGTAATTATCAAGTACAAAGTGATCCTTCGCATCCTTCGCACGTTTGTATTACTTTGTATTTGAACCTGTCCCTATATATATATATATATATTTGTAGAGTATTTTCAGTGGTTGTGGTACAAGTGGGAAGATGAAAGCTAATTACTTTTGAAATAAAATTGCAAATACCTTCTTTGTCTCCTTTTCCTAGGATGAGAAAATGAGTACAACACATAGCGGTTGCGATGAGGAAATGAGTAAAGCAAATGAACAGCTGGATGGCTAAGATGGTGTGTTGGTGAATACTGGCAGACGGGCGCATCCACAGAACATATGTGTTGACAAACTGGCGATGTTTGCTATGTACCCGCGCGGCAAGTCGGCAACGCGCGCGCGTCTTGCAACTTTGTAGTATTCAGCGACTTGGGTTTGTGAGTGTTTCGTACGGTAGCTAATCGTACAAGTGTTACGCGTTGTATACAGGTATATATTGCATTAACCGTCCTTTTTTTCATCTCTTTACAATGTGTTTAATAAAAAAGAGGCTACATACAGTTCATGTACTGATTAAATATGGGATATGGTGGTTGTATGAGTTTTTAGATTCCATCAACAAGCCGAATAAGCTTTATCCTTAGAATCACAACCAATATTTGACTATTTGGTGACCTTAGTACAAATTTCGTATTTATTATCAGCATTATCATGTAGATAAGCAGCACAATGTAAAATTCAGATATGTTGCTGTTTATCCATTTTGGTTTTTGAGAAATTATTATGCTTTCCATAGCTATACCATGAAAATGCAGGTTACATTCTTTACTATTCAACAGTTTCAACCACTTTGATAATACGTGCTGCCACTAAGTTGCTTATGGATCTCTTTTTCATTGTAAAAAAAAATCATGAGGCGGCTGTTGTCTTCGCGTCTTACGGATGACGTTCTTTTTCACCCCAATATTTGCTCTTATGGGGTGAAGTATGTTTCCACAGAGTAACGGCCGCGAGTCAAATACTACGAAGAAATTAGCTTTATCTATGTTTGCGTAGCGAAGTGCGTACGGGTATGATGCTAGTTATAAATATTTTGGAGTTTAGGGGTTATGCCTGGAAGATTCGAAAGTGGTTCCATAAAAAAAGTGAGATAATTTGTTTGATGTTTACGTTGATGAATTAATTTCTCCATTTATTCCGTGTGGTACTTAACACTTGCTTGTTTTAAAATTATTAATATTTTTAGAAAAAGCCACGATAAATTTTTGGAGGGATCAAAAGGATCAAAATTCAAAAGAAAGGTAATGAAGATTTACTTGTCCTGAAGTTATGAATAAAAGTGCAGTGGTGCCTAGGGGTTCACGGTTTGGTTTCAAACCGTGAAACCGCCTAAACCGGTCGTCGGTTTGATTTCATGGTCGGTTTTTTTACTTAACTTTCGGTCGGTCGGTTTCAATATTTTCAAACCGTAGCAAACGGTTTGGTTTACGGTTTATACCGAAAACCAACCGCATAAAACCGGACCGGACCGTAAGGATTTATTTATATTTTCTTATAAATATTTTCATATTATATATAGACATAGATAAAATAAAATTTGTTTTTGCCTATATCTAAATTGTTGTAAAATAAAAGTGGGCTAACTCATTTTACGTTACCATATATTTCACTATGGTAAGTTAATTCCTTATTTTTAAATTTCAACTTCAACCTTTGTTTTGATGTGTTTAGGTATATTTTATTTATGTATTTGCTAATTTAGATTATCTTTTAAGCTATTTGGATTGTTAATTATTGCAAAAAAACTTGTTTTATGTTTAATAGAACATGGATTTGTGGACGCCATTCTTTTTTCTTTTGCAAATTTGAGACATCTTGTATAAATATTCAACGAGTTTAAACCGCGAAACCGAACCGGAACCAAACCGTTATTAACGGTTTGGTTTGGTTCGGTTTAAAATTTCTACGGTTTGGTTTTGGTTTACAAAATTCAAAAACCGTTACTAACGGTTCGGTTCACGGTTTGACCTAAAAACCGCGAAAACCGGACCATGAACACCCGTAGTGGTGCCCCCTTGTTTTATCATAGGCCCACAGAGCATCTTTCCGTATATTGACTACATAGAAAATGCAAAAAATAGAATTCCTTGCCTTGATATATGTAACATCACGATGCGTCGGGTATGGCTAATCTCTTACTTATACCTGGTTATAAAATTTTATTCCATGCTCGTTTTATTACCCGTCAGTTATTTGTGGTATAGAGCATACATGCGAGCAGTGTTGTATGAATCGATAGGCGCTAGTCGGTCTGTAAGGTACCAACTATCGATTAATCGGGATTAGTAGGGATTAATCGAATTGGGATTTTATATGTAATTTTCAGTTATATATACACACACACAAACATTTTATAAGTCATTTTTTTAAGTAGGTATGGTTTAACCTCTTCTTCATATCTTTAAATATAGGATTAATCGCCAGAATTTACAGATTCTGGTCGGAATCTAACCCAAAATTTATAGATTTTGGCCAGAATTTTGCTGGAATCGCTAGACAGTCACCAACTAGCCACTAATCAGTGAACCTCCGACTAGCGATTAATAGTTGATTAATCAGAGGCTAGGTGTGAGTTTTACAACCATGCCTGCAAGTATCGGGTAAACCTGTTGGGATTTGCATGTATATATATATTTATTTTCTTTATAGTTTTATGTTTTAAAAATCTAAGATATATTAAATTGTAATAAATAACATACATATATCATCACCAAAATAATCTTTTAGATATTTAAAATGTAAATATATATAACAATATGAATCTTGATAAATATTTTTATATTTCATAGCATATAAAGATAAATAATGATGTCATTATAATATATATTTTAAAGAAAAAATTATTTTTCAATTAATGAATTTATTAGAATGAAATATCACTAAAAATAATTAAAGAAAAAATATGTATAAAACTTAAAAGTTTTCGGGTAATGTTTAAGGTAAATGGGTATTTATTTTCAGGTACTCGAGTCTGGTATCACCTAATCTGATACCAATCACATACCCGCGAAATATCTTTTTCCATTCCCAAACCTATCAAGTATCGGGTATACCCGTCCCAAATGCTTTAGGTTTCAGGTATACCCGTCAAGCTCAAGTACTTTTACCATCCCTAATCTTACATGGGCTTTTAAAAACTTTAACATGAAACACGATTGATTCTCATCCCGGTTGTAGTTGAGATTTCAAATTATAAGAAAACGTCTTGTATAAGAGAAAAAAATAAGTTTACACCAATAGAAATGTTAAAACTGATATCTATATTAAATGTTATTGTAAGGACATTAATGTGTTGTAATTCATCTAAACTAGTTATATAAATGAAACTTATAATCTTTTGTTAAAATATATATTCTTACTAAACAAATGTAGGAAGAATTTAGGACCAACTTTAATAGTTAGAATGTATTTGGATATGTGTAAGTTAAATGCAGGGTGAATTTCAATATGTGTAGGATGAATATCGACATGTGTATGATATATGTAGAATGAATTATGATATGTGTGGAATAAAATGTTTTGATTAATTAATTAGAGAAAAAATAATTAATGTTAGAAAAAACAAATTGTTTAATGTTTTCCCATCATGCCGTTGTTTTTATTCCTCACATTCTTCTCAAATGTTTATTCCCATATATATTTATAGTTAGTTAGATAAAGAATAAACATTTTATAAAATTAGTTTAAATAAATAGGAAAACATGTTATTTTAATTAACTTTTAGAAAATCAATGTTTTGCATGTTGACATGTGTAGAGATTATTTGACCCATAGACAATCAAATATTATGAACACGCACAATGGGGTGGGTTTGGACAGGGCCGATGGAGTGGACCAAAGGCAATCGGACGAGCAACCATTGTAGGGGTGGTTTGGTTGGGGGTTAGTTTTGCAGATCGGGCGGGTCTGGTTTAGAATATGGTGGGCCAAATATGAATTTTCAATAAATTAAAAAAGTGTTTTTTTAGGGTATAAACTAAATAAAAGGAAAGTAGATGATGAGGTGGGGGTTGGGAATGGTTTATAGTTGTACCAAAAAAGTGAGTTTAGAAATGTTGTCGTTTATAATGATGTAGCATTGGTGATGTCGTAATTTGGAAGTCCAAACCACCCTCCGATTGTGGGCCCTTTGAGAAATTACCAAATACTTTAAGAATTGATCTTATTTAGATGGATTATTAATTGGTAAAATTGCTTAAATAGCTAGATCTTGATCCATTAAATTACCTAAATAGCCATTCGACACAAAAATACCCTAATAGATATTTATATTTTCAAAGAGTTGGTCTTTGGTTAAATTGGCCATTCATTTTATTCCCACGTTTATTTCAAAACGTGATGCATTACAAGAATGGAAGAACTAGTCTTGAGGGTTGTTTGATAGGATCTATCTGATTAAGTACGGAATAATTCAGATTGTCTGAATAGTTCAGCACCCCTTATTAGCTGAATGTTTAAGAGCTTAATGGAATAATTCAGATGGTTTTTTTAGTTGAAACAAACACTCTTAACGCTGAATGATTAAAAGGTTTATTAAAAGGTTAACAAACACCCCTAAAAAATCTTTAAATTATGTTTTACATATGCATCACTTACAAAGAATAACTCCCTCTTATAGATACCACAAACTAAATAAAGTATGTAGGGAATACATAAAGAATAAAACACATCAACAACCAAAACATAGCAATATTTAGAATCAACCATAAAGCAATGCACTTACCAAATAAAGATGGTAATGATCAACAGCAACATCTCCATTAGAACCATCAGCAATATTGCCTGTAAAGCGAAAACGCTGCAAATATTAACCCGTCGATATTGATGATAAATCCTAGAGGATGATATGTTTACCCGGTTCGTGTGCAAAAACATCCCAATTACTAAGGCCTTTTCCATCAGCAAGGTAAGCTCCTTCAAACTGCATACATGACATATGAAAAAGAAAACAAAAACGAAAAAGGAGACGGACATATAAAAAATTGCATGACGGTAGACAAAACCTGATAAGAAGATGATGCAGTTCCAAATAAGAAGTTTCTTGGAAACAAAAAGAAACTATCATTGGCTCCAAAAATGTTAATACTCTTCTCTGATGCTGCTGAAGTAATTGATATATATGTACCGAACACAGTCATGAGCAAGAACAAATTAAAAGGATTTCCCATGAGGGAGGAAGAGTAGTGAATAAAGAAAGGCAGGGTGTGACTTGTAATCCTAAAGATGTTACTGGCTTTTATTAAAAAATAAAAGCAACGTGTCTGATTAAAAAAAAAATCTAAGTACGATGAAACACAGGAAACAATAGTGTACAAAATATCTTGTGCAATTTCCATATAGTACTTGGTAAATATTCATTGGGTCCCCTTTCCCACCCATTTTCTTTTTTTTCATTTTGTGGGTCAGCTCGACTATGTTATCTTTTATAATAATTTATTGAGCTTGACTAGATTATAATTATGGGTAATTTGAATATTATACAAAAGATATTTAATACTCAATAGTCTAATGGCCCGGGTTGTTAATAATAAACAAACAAGTTGAACAGTGGTTTTTAGAAGACCTGTCTCAACCCGTTTCTATTAAACAACTCGACTCGAATAAAACAATTACATAGTCCAACTATTTATATTAATCAACTACTAAATATACTCCAACTCTTAACACAATTAAGTAAACACGAAAAAACTAACCGATACATCTAACTTTTAAATTAAACAAACTTAATTAATTTAAACTCTAAATTTATCTCCTTATACCTTGCATATTTATCATCACAAATGGGCTCCCCTTTTTTCTTTGGGGACTAAATCAAATTATGCTAGAACAGTCTACTTTAGCTTAACTTTAGTTGAGTCAATTTCAAATAATTTTCTTGCCGGATCTATATAATTCAAGACTCACAAGTTGGCTTGCTTGATTAGACAGCACCGATAGCCACATGTGGCTAATTGCTGATTAAAACATATAATGTAAGGGGCATGTGTTGGATCAGTGGCTGTTTATATGAACACTTATGTGTTTATCAGATTTATCTAAGAGTTATTAAGCAGCGGAAATATAAGTGTTCAAAGGTCTAAAAGATCACTTTGATGAGGAGTTATTACTCCCCCTTGACTGAATAATAAATGAGAAACAATAAATGTTCTAAGTACAAAGCAGTAATAGCAGTTTATGTTTCTCAGATGTGAAGTGGAAATTATAAGTTTAAAGCCCGAAGGATTTCAATATAAGTTCAAAAGATATTACACAAAATCACATATAAAAATAGATGAACAAACTCATCTATTTATAGACTAATGTACCAAACTGTAGTCTGAAGTAATCTAAGATATTTAACAAAGATATTATGCTAAGATAAGGTTACTACAGTCTGTACATTGAAACTTGAAATCAAGACTTTAACAAAACAATATAATACTCAAACTGCTGATCTTCAGTCGGTTAGAAGCTTCTGAGTGAAAGTGCTGATGAGTGACAAACTGCTGATGAGCAGTTTGTCTTCAGTAGTTCTTCAGTGAAATGTCTGGTTAGACTTCAGAACTTCTGATGAATTTACTCTTCAGTACTTTGTGTTTGTTCTTCAGTACTTCTTCATTTTGTTCTTCAGCAGTTCTATACTTAGGCAGATATGGAAAAGACTAAGGTTATCAAAAGGTGGTTTCGTCAATCCTCTTCGTCCCAACAATCTCCCCCTGGATTGATGAAGCCAAAACCTTATCTATCCTTTATTGTTGTCCTTTTCTCTCTTCTAGCATCCTCCAGATCTCTGCTGTCATCCGGGTGGTAAGAGTACATCTTTGTTGCTCAGTGAGAGGACCAAGTTCAGGTGTTAAATGTTGAATGGTGAGAAGGTCTTTGGACGATAAAACACTCAACTCCTTTGAGTTTCTATAGACCTTACTTGAACGGTCTCTCCTGGTCACAAGTACTGAGTTGGATTCAGTAAATGACCATTTCACAATGTTTACCTTTGACCTGTCAAAGTCAGAGGCATAGGAAACCAAGCCTGTTTCCTTAGGTTGACCTGATTGAGGAATGTCTTCAATTTCAGTGACTCTCAGGTGAGACTCTTGACTTCCTTGTAATTCAGCAGCACCTTGGATTGGCATGTTGGGCAGGTGATGCTCTGTAACAACCCTTGTATGTGTTTCTTCTTGGATGGATTGTTGTAACTGATAAGCATAGGTAGCCTTGTCTCTGAATTGGGTCAAGATGGGTTTCTCTTCAACATCAAAATCACCATGTACCAACTGATCTCCTTCTAACAGAATCATTTTGAAGTCAGTCTTGACAATGGGATCTCCATCTGCTTTTCTTTTGGTGGCTGGCCTTCTTAATGTACCAGATGGTCTTTTGACAATAGAAGTTGTTTGGACTTCTTGGCTTTCAAATCTTTCTGGTTCAGCAACTTTCTTTGCTTTGAATTTCTTGTAAGCCTCATAGAGAGTTTGTTCTTTCCATTTGCTGATTGAGGCTTTTGAACCATAGCCATTAGCCACTAATTCTTCAATCACTTCAGCTCTTTTGGCTTTCCTCTCATTTTCAGTTGCTATTCTATCAGATAGCATCTGTGCTCTTCTGGTTAGTTCTTGTGTTGAGAGTTTCTTGAGGGCCACTTGCTTGGATTTGGAGTTCTTTGTGATGAATGCTATAAGCTGTGCTCTTTTGTCTTCTTCAGCAGCAGCTTCAAGTGCTCTCTCTTCAGCCTCAAGCTCATCAAGTTTCTCTTGGTACTTGATCAGTTTTTCTTCAAAGCTCAAGTCTTCTCTAGTTTCTAGGCTGTTCCATACTCTGTCTTCTTTTGCCTTTTTAGCAGCTTCTTTCAAACTCTTCTCTAATAAGTCTTTCGACATGCTGATGGGAGTAGGGTTTAAAACAGCTGTGGAAGTTGTTGTAGGCAAAGGAGTGGGAGCAGGGTCTTTTTCAGTTGCCTTAGGAACTTCTGGTGATGGTTTAGGAGGTAAAAATGTTGATGTGGTAGGTTTGGTCACAACTGCTGAAGGATTGTCTTCAGTAGTTTGAGAAATGTAATCAGTAGTTCCCTCTGAAGCCTTAGATAACTTGAACTCTGGTGCTACTTCTTTTCCTGGTCTTTGTGTTGGTCTATCAGCTTCTTGATCAGGATTTTGTTTTTGTGTAGCATCTGTTGGTTCCTTAATCATCTCCCCCTTTTTGGCTTCATCCACTTCTGGAAGCCGAATAGAATGAGATGTTGCAGCAGACAACCTTGCCAGTTGATCTTGAGTTTCATCCATCTTCTTGTTCAACTCAGCAAGTCTCGAGTTGATCAACCCAAACTGAGTGTTAGCTTTTAACTCCCAAGCAGTTGTGAAGGGTTTGAGTTGATCAGTTATAATTTGTTTGAGTGCCTGGTACAGGGGACCATCTGGGCTGCATAGTTGGTTCAGATCTATGCTTGTGAGCCCAGTGAATTGGGTAGGTTGTTTTGGTGAAGGGATGCTTTTTGGGTGATCTTCAGATTGCTCTGAAGATGCCAGTTGTGGGGATTTTTGGGCTAACTGGTCTTTAACCTGATCTTTGGTGACCAGCTTCTTGAGCTTGGAGACCTTAGATGCAGGACCTTCAATGTCAACCGTCAATTCAGTTTGTGGAATTTGTGATTCATCAACCAACTTAATGGAATCATCTGAATCCCTGATAGTGTCCTCAGAGAGGGCAGGATCAGTTATATCATGAGCTGGACCCAAACCAGTAGTCTCATGAACCTCTTTGTCTTGGTTCTGAGGTTTTCCTACCTCTGGCCTTAGGCCTTCATCAGTAGTTGCCAGATTTGAGGTCTTAGCTATGTTACTACTGTCCTCAGGTTCACCACTGGGTGATAAGTGAGTAGTAGCAGCCTCAAAAATATCAAAAGTTTGCAAGTTTGGGCTTACAAACCCTTGTTCATCCTCATCTCTCTGTGTTGGGCTAAAGGGATCCACATTCATGTCAACTTCTGAAGGCATCTCCCCAATTTGATGTGTTGTAAGGGGAGTGACATGTGGTGAATGTGTTCCTTTAAGTCCTGAGAGAAGTTGGGCAATTTCTATGGTTGTATGTGAGGGTTCAGGTTCAGTAGTTGTGATGGGTTGGTGTTCAGGAGTTTGGGTGGGTTTAGGAATGGTTTCAGCAGTTTCAAAGGCAGGGTCAACAGTTATTGGTTTCTTAAATCTTTTTCTTTGGAAAATAACTGTGACTGGTTTTCTTTTTGGTGGTGGAGAAGGAGTGTGCTGAGAGGATGTTTCAGCCACTTCCTTTTCAAGTGCAGATTGCACATCAGTAGTTTCAGGTTTCTCCACTTCCTGAACTTTCTTTTTCAGTGACTTGGTTGTTTTTGGTTTTTGTTGTTTAGGCTTTTTAGTTATCTTTTTGGGTTTGGAAGATGTGGGTTCCTTGGGGATGGGTTGTTCTTCCCCTTGGTCATCTTCTAGCAAAAGTGCTGGTTTGTTGTGCCTAGAGAATACTTGAGCAGTTAAAGGATTTAAAGTTGTTGTTTTTCCCTCAAGTACTCCCTCTCCAAGTTCTTTTATTATGCACTGCATAACAAACCTTGGATACAACAAAAATTTCTTTTTATCATTTTCATGATGTAAAACCAGTTCATTGAAAAACAGTTTTGATGCCTTGAAAGAAGTTTCATTTATGATGGAATGAAAAATAGGTTGAAAGGTTGAAGGCATCTGATCTATTGACCCAGTTTTAGGACTAAGACACATAATAATATAATGAAATAACAGTTTATATTGTGGGTCAAAATATTTTTTGTAAACTGTTGCTTGTGCCAAAGTACCTTGATAGCCACACTCTGTCATGGTCAGATGAATATCTGAGGTTGGAATATGCTCAGGTGCCTCAGAATCCTTCAAACCAAGCCTGATGCTTAGTGTTTCTGGTGAGATGGCCATCAGTTTCCCTTTTATAGAAGATTTGAGGGAAATCACTTCATTATTCACCTTCACCGTTTCTGAATTTGCCCAGAACTCATTAAGAGTTTCTTCATGAATGGGTGGATCAATGGTGAAAGCATCATAATATTGGGATTTCATGATGAGATCAAGTATCTCATCATACTGGGACCAGGCTTCATCTTTAACAAAGTAGCCTCTTTGGTTGTGTCCCTGTTTTAACACGAGAGCCATGGATGTTTTTGATCGAACAGTGATTTTTAGGTTAGAGAAGGGGTTTTGCTTTGAATTTGAGAGAGAAAGAGGGAATTTTGCTTTTTGAATGGATAAGTGTTGGAACAGGGTATTTATCAGAAGTTTTTAACCGACTAGGTCAAACTTCTGACGAGTGAAAAGTCTGATTTACCCTTTTAGTCAAACTGCTGAAGAAGAAAGGTTTCTTCATCAGTGGTTTTAGTTATCTCATCAGCAGTTTCAACTGCTGATGCAGATGACTCTTAAAACACTTTTCTAACCTCTGATTTTCATCAGTAGTTATATCCATTTTGAAAATATCCCATTTTGATGTTTATCAGTAGTTTTCAAAATTTGTTCATCAGAACTTTCTCTTTTCTCAAATTTTTGGTCTTCAGAGGTTTGTGACAGATAAGTATGTAAGTGAAAAATAAAATATGTGCAGAATTAAAAAGTGAAACACTTACAGACTTTCTTCTAAGTTTAACATCCCAAGCATGGATACTAACCTCTGAAAAGTTGTTGAATCAAGGGGTTTGGTGAAAATGTCAGCTATTTGATTGGCTGTTGTGACATGCTTCACCTCAATCTTGCCTTTTTCATAGCAATCTCTTATGAAATGATACCTGATTTCAATGTGTTTAGTCTTTGAAAACTGAACAGGATTTTGAATGATGCTAATGGCAGATTTACTGTCTACAAAAAGTGGGGTCTTGGTCTCTTTGATTCCATAATCAAGCAGTTGATATTGGAGCCATTGTATCTGTGAAGTACAGCTTGCAGCAGCAATGTATTCAGCTTCAGCTGTTGAAGTTGCCACAGATGTTTGTTTCTTTGATTGCCAGGACACCAGACAGTTTCCTAAGAATTGACAACCACCAGATGTTGATTTTCTTGACATTTTGCAGCCTGCATAGTCACTATCTGAAAAAGCAGTTAACTTGGTATTGCTTGAAGCAGGATACCAAATCCCTAAAGTAGGAGTTCCTTTCAGATATCTGAAGATTCTTTTGACTGCAATTAGATGAGATTCTCTTGGTGCAGATTGGTATCTAGCACAGACACAAGTTGAAAACATGATATCTGGTCTAGAAGCAGTTAGATATAAAAGAGAACCTATCATACATCTATACATGGTTTGATCAATGTGTTTCCCTTGATCATCTGGTTCAACTTGTGTGATTGGTGTCATGGGAGTGGAACATGTTTTACAGTCTTGTAAAGAAAATTTGTTCAATAATTCTTTAACATATTTTGATTGATGTATAAATGTTCCATTTGACTGTTGTTTGATTTGCAGTCCCAAAAAGTACTGCAATTCTCCCATTGTACTCATTTCAAATTTTGATTGCATGAGTTTCTTAAATTCTTCACACAGTTTTGAATTTGTTGAACCAAAAATGATATCATCAACATATATTTGAACAAGTAAGACATGATTTCCAACATGTTTTATGAAAAGAGTTTTATCAATGGATCCCCTTGAGAAGTGATTCTTTAGTAAAAAGTTGGAAAGTGTTTCATACCAGGCTCTTGGAGCCTGTTTTAGCCCATAAAGAGCTTTGTCAAGTCTGTAAACCCAATCAGGATGAGAAGGATCCTCAAACCCTGGAGGTTGACAGACATACACTTCCTCTTTTATTTTTCCATACAAAAATGCACTTTTGACATCCATTTGATAAACTTTAATGTTGTTGGAAATTGCATAAGCTAAAAATAACCTGATAGCTTCAAGTCTTGCAACTGGTGCAAAGGTTTCATCATAATCAATTCCTTCCTCTTGGGAATACCCTTGTACCACTAGTCTTGCTTTGTTCTTGATGATCATACCAGCCTCATCTGATTTGTTTCTGAAGACCCATCTTGTTCCAATTGGTTGCTTGTTGTCAGGTAAGGGACAGATTTCCCAAACCTGTTGTTTCTTGAATTGAAGCAACTCTTCTTGCATTGCTTGCACCCAATTGTTGTCTTTGAGGGCTTCTTGATACTTCTTTGGTTCCAACTGAGAGATGAATGCTGAGAATAAGCAAAAGTTGGAGAGCTGGTTTCTTGTGAGTACCCCTGATGCAATATCACCCATGATTTGTTCTAATGGATGATCCTTGTGTTCAATCAGTTGTTGTAAACCTGTATTGGATGATGGCTCTACAGGTTCTTCAAATAAACCACTGAGATTGATAATATCTGGTTCAGCTGTTATTTGAACTTCAGGAGTTTTAGGTTCAGCTGAATCAGTAGTTTCAAAATGTTCATCAGTAGTTCCTGAAGTAGAAGCTATTGAAACTTCTGAAGGTTTGATAGTTGATCTTCTGACTGTGTTTGGAGTCCATGGTGCAGGACTATCATCTTCAAATCCTTGAAAACCATTTTGAGGAGGTTTGGATGATTCAACAGTCTTTTCAGGTTCGAAATGAAAGTTGTCAAGATCAAATAATTCAGCAGGATCTGCTGGAATAAGAATATGTTTTGATTCATTGAACTTGACATTCAGTGTTTCTTCTACTATCCTGGTTCTTGAATTGAAAACTTTGTAAGCTTTTCTCAAAGGAGAATAACCAAGAAAATAACCTGTGTCAACTTTTGCAGCAAACATAGAAATAGAGTCTTTGATGTTGAGGATAAAACATTGACATCCAAAAGCCCTGAAGAAGGAGATAAGGGGCTTAATGCCATGAAGAATTTCATAGGCAGTCTTGGTATGTCTCTTGTTGATAAGAACTCTATTCTGAACATAACATGCAGTGTTGACTGCTTCAGCCCAAAAATACAAAGGTAGGCCTGAATCAGCTAACATTGTTCTGGCTGCTTCAATTAATGTTCTGTTCTTTCTTTCTACCACACCATTTTGTTCAGGAGTTCTGGGAATGCTGAACTGTCTAACAATCCCTTTAGACAGACAGAATTCATCCAGAGTTTTGTTCCTGAACTCTGTCCCATTGTCACTCCTGATGACTTTGACAGATAGAGAATATTGCTTCTCTACTTGTAGAATAAAGAACTTGATGTTCTCAGCTGCCTCATCCTTGGAATATAAGAAGAAGACCCATGTGAATCTTGAGTAGTCATCAATGATGACCAAGCAGTACTTCTTCTTACCAAGGCTCATGATTTTGACTGGTCCAAATAAGTCCATATGGAGTAGTTGAAGACATGCAGTTGTTTTTGATTCTTCAATAGACTTATAAGAGGACTTATGCTGTTTACCTTTAAGACAGGAAACACAGTGTTCTTTGCACTGATATTCCTTCAAAGGTAGACCTCTGACCAAGCCCATTTTTGTGACTTTATTGATGGTTTTAAAGTTCACATGGCCAAGTCTCCTATGCCAGAGATCATTTTCTGAAGTTGATGCCTTTGAGAAGAAACAGGCAGTCTTGTTCAATACTTTGTCTTTTTCAATGTCCACTGCATAGACATTGCCACATCTTTTGGCAATCAGCAAAGTATGATCTTCAATGATCTTCTCTATCAACTTCTGGCCTTCTGGTGATATGATCTTGCATGCTGTCTTTGTGAAAAAGGAAGAATATCCTTTGTCACACATTTGAGAGACACTCAGCAAGTTGTACTCAAGGTTTTCAACCAGATTGACCTTGTCAAACTGCATTTTGCCTGAGGATACATTGCCATATCCTAGCACATATCCCTTGGCATTGTTCCCAAAGGACACAGATCCTTCTCTTTGACTGATAAAATTGTTTATCAGGTATCTGCATCCAGTCATGTGCATTGAGCCTCCACTATCCACATACCATATGCTATTCAAACCTCTGGAGACTCTCTGCACAAGATAGCAAATTAGTTAGTTTTGGCAACCCAAGCCAGTTTGGCTTTGGGTTTGCTCTTGAGAACAGGTGCAGCTTGTTGTGGACCATTTTTAGTAATCCATGTCTTTTTGGCAATGGATTTGTCATTAAGGACAATGGTGGGTTCTTTTTGGTTTCCACCATCAACTTTGGTCATCAGAAGTTTGACCAGGTTTATCAAATCTTTAACTTCAGCAGTTTGTGAATCTGCTGATGAGTTAGGTAAAACTTCTGAAATTGAACTTTGAGAAGATGACCTTTGTTGAGATAAAGGTTTCTTCTTAGAAAGGGTTTTGTTTGATTGTTGTTTGTTGGGAAAAAAGGTATTTTGAAAATCTTGTTTTATCTGTTTTCCCACAATCAATTGTTGTCTTTGTTTATTTAACTGATTTACCTTTCTAAATTTACAAAGTTCAGTTATGTGGTTAAACAGACCACATATTTCACATGCTTTTGCCTTCTCTTTCCTTTTAGATAGATCAAGAGAACTGGAAGGCAATTTACTGACAAAATCTGATTTTTGAAATAGGTCATCAGCAGTTTTCAGGATCTCAACTCCTGATGTAGTTGAAACTGCTGATGGCTTATTGTCAGTAGTTTTAACTTCTGCAGTACTTCCCTTTTTGAGGAAGTTCTGATGGTAGGATGTGCATTCCTCCATATCAGAAGTTTGAATCAATTTCTTCCCATCATTATCAGTTTTGTGGGTGAAATCTGTTGGTGATTCAGTGTGGGTATATCCAATGCCAAACTTAACATTGGCTGCAGTTTGTTTGTTAAGTAACATTTGATACCCTTTACAAGACTCAACCCATTTTTCACAATCAACCTTGGTGTCAGCAAGCTCTTGTCTGACTTTTCCTAGGCTGTCTATCATGATTTTAATTTGTGCTTCTGTTTCAATGGATTTATCATTTAGTTTGGAAATTTCTTTGTTTTTCAACATGACTTTTCTTTCCAAATCACACTTCATTTGTGTGTATTTTCTTTCCATGTCATTGGATTTGCCTTGTAAATGCACATTGGTTTCTCTAATTAAAGCAAATGATTCTTTGCAAGATTTAGTGCAAAGCTTTAACAGAGATTGTTGTGATACCTGTGTTAGAGCAGAATTTGAAGAGTATCCTTCAAAAGCCATTAAGGCAAAATTCTTTCTGCCATTATCAGGTTCTCCCCAGTTGACATCATAGACCTTATTGTCTGAATCATGACTGCATTCTGATGTGTCATAAGGAAGACTGCTCCAGTCAACATACCCTGAGGTAAATAAGCTTTGTTGCTGAGGGGGTTGTTGAGTTTGTGCAGGAAGTTGAGCAGTTGGAAATGGAGGCATGAGCTGCTGTTGTTGTTGTTGAGCAGGCATCTGTACATATTGTACTTGTGGCACATATTGAATATTTGGAGCTTGTGCCTGTACAAAATGAGCACTCCCATTAGTTCCATTATTCCTATTGTATGAGGGGTTATATTGATTTCCAGGGGACATTGGTTGGTTATAGCTAGAGCTTCTACACTCTCTAGCAAAGTGTCCCAACTTCTGACACTTATGACATCTCAATTTAGATTTGTCAAAACCAACTTTTGTTGAATTGTTTAGTCCTGGAAATTTCCTTCCTGACCTTTTGTAAAATTTGTTAGTTTTTAAGCTTAACAAGGCCAGTTGGTGTAATATTTCCATTTCTTCTAAGTCATCACTGCTAAAGTATTTTAGATCATCCATGATGAAACACATGTTGTCAGCAGTTTGACTTAGTTCCTCATTGTCATAAGCTGGGAAAGATCCATCTGATGAGATCCCAGCTGTTATGTCAATGTGGTCAAAAGAACCAAAATTATTAGAACAGGATGGTGAGTCATGTCCTAATAAGGCTGTGCTACCCGGAGTATAGTCATCAGCAGTTTTACCAGATTCTTGAAGCTTTTTCTTTTGATTGATTTCTCTTTCAAAAGTTAATAATTTACCATGTAACCTAGTTAGGTTCAAGGTGTTAAAATCTGAACTGGTTCTGAGGACTATTGAGTAAGTTTCCCATTTTGAAGGTAAAGACCTTAAAAATCTATGTAACATAGACTCAGTTGTATAGGTCTGATTGTTTATTTTTAACTCTGAGATGAGTGAAGAAAATCTTTCAAATTGTTGAGTTAAAGTTTCACCCTCTATGTGAGTAAAAGTTTCATATTGTTGAGCCAAAATTTCTCTGATGTTGGCTATCACCTCAGCAGTTCCTGCAAACTGCTCTTTTAGGCAGTCCCACAGCTCTTTGGCACTTTCACAATGTAAAAGGCCAGCATAAATTTCGTTTGGGAGAGCCATAGCCAACATGGAGAAAGCTTTTGCATCAAGCTCAAACTTTAGGAAATCTTCCTCCGTGTATTCTTTTGGATCCTTTGGTCTTTCAGTCTTACCCTCTGGATCAGTAACAACTGGTTTGTGAGGTCCAAAAACTACAGACCTCCAACAGCCAGTGTTTGTTTGTGAAATAGTATGTGCCAACCTCTTAGACCATATGTTATATTCATTTCTGACTAACATAGGAGGTTTGTTGGCAGATCCAGTATTGTAGGGATCCATTTTTAAGAAGTTTGGATTTGTCAATACTTTCTTAAAGTGATGGATTTAAAAAGTGAGCCTTTTATCCTTTTTATTGAATATCAATATTGAGCCTGTGTCTGAATCTCAATTTGTTAGATTGATTTTGATCAGATTAACCAGATGCTCTGATACCAATTGTTGGATCAGTGGCTGTTTATATGAACACTTATGTGTTTATCAGATTTATCTAAGAGTTATTAAGCAGCGGAAATATAAGTGTTCAAAGGTCTAAAAGATCACTTTGATGAGGAGTTATTACTCCCCCTTGACTGAATAATAAATGAGAAACAATAAATGTTCTAAGTACAAAGCAGTAATAGCAGTTTATGTTTCTCAGATGTGAAGTGGAAATTATAAGTTTAAAGCCCGAAGGATTTCAATATAAGTTCAAAAGATATTACACAAAATCACATATAAAAATAGATGAACAAACTCATCTATTTATAGACTAATGTACCAAACTGTAGTCTGAAGTAATCTAAGATATTTAACAAAGATATTATGCTAAGATAAGGTTACTACAGTCTGTACATTGAAACTTGAAATCAAGACTTTAACAAAACAATATAATACTCAAACTGCTGATCTTCAGTCGGTTAGAAGCTTCTGAGTGAAAGTGCTGATGAGTGACAAACTGCTGATGAGCAGTTTGTCTTCAGTAGTTCTTCAGTGAAATGTCTGGTTAGACTTCAGAACTTCTGATGAATTTACTCTTCAGTACTTTGTGTTTGTTCTTCAGTACTTCTTCATTTTGTTCTTCAGCAGTTCTATACTTAGGCAGATATGGAAAAGACTAAGGTTATCAAAAGGTGGTTTCGTCAATCCTCTTCGTCCCAACAGCATGTTATTTGCACAATCTTATTTTTTCAATTTGCACAACCCTATACGGTCCGTATAGGCCTCTACAGGCCGTATAGGGTGTTAGTGCAATAAATGTTTCTGAAAATGCAAACATATATGGGCCGTATAGGCCTATATAGCCCGTAAATGGTTTTTTTTAGATTGTGTTGGAATAGATGTGTTAATTTTTTTTATAAAAAGTAAAATAGCATAAACAAAAAGTTTTTTTCACTTAATAATAATTTAGTACTAGATTATACCCGAAACGTCCCGGGGTTGAGAAATCTAATATGACATTTCAATTTTACATATGAAATACAATGATGCGTTTTATAGTTACATGCAGGAAAGCTTCAGGTAGCACCTAACCAAAATAATAATAAGTATACAAATTTTGGACCTCTATAACTTGTATAATAATATAATTGTTGGTCATACTCCTAAAAACTATTAAATTTAACAACAAAACTGATGAAAATGACTTATCCATCTGATTAAAGTTACTATTGGAACAGTCAAAAGTAACAAAATTCAATACCTAATTAGACATCTTTATCTTAACCATAAATTGTTAATCTAATATCAAGTAGTGGAAATGCAGTCGTAACAATCTTATAGAACACGCTCTTGATTCCTACTAGCTAATATAGACTCACACAAACAAAGAAGATCCAATATGTTACATATTAAATGAAAAAAATTTGTTGTTTATGCTATTTTACCTTTATAATAAGAAATGAAAAAAAAATTATAAAAAAACTCGAATAACATGCTTAAAACTAATAAACAACACTTAAAAAAAACATAATTACGGCCCGTATAGGCATCTACGGTAGGGGTGTTCAGAATTCGATTCGAATTCGAAAAATTCGAAATTCGACTTAGTTCGATTCGATTACCAAAAATTCGATTCGATTATTAAGAATTCGAATTCGATTCAATTCGAATTCGAGTCCAGTAAATTGAATACGAATTTATGATTTTAAATTCGATTCGATTCGAAATTCGAATAAAGACTATACATGTATAATTTTTAAATATATATACACACCTACACATTATTATATACACAAATATACACATTGAAAAAAAAATTCTTAATTTTTGTCAAACACTAAGAATCCATAATATCTACAACTTTTACCATAACCATATTTTACATATTTAGTTTACACATCACAAAACTGTAACAAACTATACTCTTTACTATTTTTATTATTCCCGTTTTTGACATATTGTTGTTTATCAATTATGTAGATTTGTATTTTATATGTTAAAAATAATGAGTTTGTGTTAGTTTTAAAACTAAAAGTAAAACAATTTATTATTTATGGTGATTTTGAACTAAATCGAATATATTCGAATTCGATTCGAATTAGAGTTTCTTATTCGAATCGAATAAATTGAATTTTAAGCGAATACGAATCGAATACGAATTCAGGTAAAAATATTAAAAATTCGAGAAATTCGATTCGAATAATTCGAAAATTCGTTATTCGATTCGTTGAACACCCCTAATCTACGGGCCGTAGATGGTGCCCATAAACGGGCCGTAGAGACCTTTATGGGTCGTAGATGGTTTGGGGAAGAATCGTAGAGGTTGTTTATCTACGGGCCGTATAGACCTTTACGGCCCGTGGAGGACAAACTCAACACATCCATTCCAACACAATCTCTAAAAAAAAAAATCTATATAGCCCATAAAGACCCATATGTACCTGAACCAATGATTGGCAATCATTGCCAATCATTAGGAAACATATACGGGTCATATAGCCCTATACGGCCCATAGCCGTATAGAGTTGTGCAGATAAAATAAAGGGTTGTGTCATGTGTGAATAACCGGTAATTTCTCTGATAAAGTAGATCCTGAATCGTGACTGCAGGTCTAGCAATTGATGATTTAAAACTTTAAAGCGTTTTCGGGTGGGTCAAATTGAGTTCAGAGTGTATCAAAACTGAAATTGCTTTGAGGTGTATTAAAGTAATAAGATATGTATAGACTGGTACAACAAGCTAGAAGTTTATCGCTGCGCCTCCATGTTGTGCCGATAAATGGAGACAAGACTCACAACAGAGAAATGCTCCAAAGTTAAATTGGGCATACAAACTTTTCAACCATTATATCTATATTATTTCAACGACACTTTAACAGTGAGCTTTTTGTTTCTTTTGATTTTTTTCACTGAAGTTTGAGTTTTCATTCAACTTGCACAATTTTGTTTCTTTTCTCCGTTCTTTATTTTACAATACTATCTCAAACCTATTTCGTGTATTTTTTTAGCAAACGTTATTGTTAATCACTTTCAATTATTGTTACAATTATTGTTAATATTTTTACCCAGTACCGTAACAAAGTAATGTCCAACGACACTTCTACAGTGTCGTTTTAATATATATTGGCCACTAACTTTTGACTTAACTTTATTTTCTTCCAATTTGACCACAAAACTTTTAGCTTTTAGGATTTCAAACTTTGACCATCCAACTTTTTTAAACTTGCATTGCACTTTGGCCACTAACTTTCTTACTAACTTATGTACTTTATTTTCTTCCAATTTTACCACCAAACTTTGACCGGCCACCAAACTTTTAGCTTTTAAGACCACCAAACTTTTAGCTTTTAGAATTTCAAACTTTGACAACCAAACTTTTATCCGCGAGTATTTTTTTGAAGTCCACACGAGAATAACAGTCACTTAATATTATCTTTTATGCCCACGAAACCCTCCACGCAACAGGAGCTCCCACAGCGACGCACGATATTTAAGGTCCACCAAACCCTCAACGCAACAGGAGCTCCCGCCGCGAAGCGCGGGCTAATAAAATCCTAGTTTAAATGAAAAGAAGAAAAAAAAATACAACCGTCTTGATGATGTTAAGCCCCCCCTTTGCTTGACTTGAAAAGGAAATTTTTTTAAGCATTTTTTCCTGTGTAATTTTGGAATAACAAGCATATTGAAGTCAAAAGAAATATTGGGAAAGTGCAAGGCAGTGTCAATTAAAATGAAAGGGATATGTAAAATACAAAGACAAAATATTATTTTTGGATCGCTGAAGACTTTTCTGATCACAAACAAAAAACTAATTATCAGACTTTAAATATTGATGCTTTACTAACTTTTTTTTAACAATCAAACAGATCTTTTATTCCAACCACAAAAAAAAACGCCAATAACAGAGTACAGCCACCCAAAACACCACCCCGGCTTGTTTAGCCAGCGGCTACCTGGGCCACACCACAAGATTTTGTTACAAAATGAAAGCAAAAGAATACATAACAAAACAAACCCAAATCGATAATAAAGCAAAAAACACAGAACGGGTTTAGCCGTTATCAAATATTGTGAAATTCCACCACATGGTCTTGTCCGCTTCCGGCGCATTTGTCCTCTTTACTAGCCACCAATACGACTCCAGCTTGATCTCTTCCAACATCATCGGTGTCACTTTGTTGACGTCTTGGAATACTTTCTCGTTTCTTCCTAACCACAGTTTCCAAATGCCGAGTAGAATGACTGCATATACCGCCTGTTTTCTTTTACTTGACCCGCTAACAGCCCCACTAACTTCCAGCAGTTGCGAGAGCGAAGAAGCCTGTGATATATTACTAACTTTGAGCCAATCGCCAATATTCCACCATAATGCTCGCGTCCAAATGCAGTCGATGAAAATATGCTTGGAAGTTTCCGTTTCAACCCCGCATCTTTTGCAAACTCCGTCTTCAATCGGCACACCTCTAAAACGAAGGTTCTCCATAGTTGGAATTTTATCGACTAACGCCCTCCACGCGAAGCAATTTACTTTTTGGGTAGCCATCTTACTCCATCTAAAACTTTGTAGCAGACCCGTAGGATTCAAAGGCGAAGATAACTCCTCCCTGGCCCGTTTAACCGAGAAGTCCTGCATCGAAGATCTTCTAGCCCACTTCCATACGTCTGGCCCACCAGGAACAGGTTGTGCGAACAGAAGGCTGCACAACTTTCCAGCTGCTTCTCGTTCAGAAACATCCTGTGGCAGCCTTGACCACGGGAGATCCCACCAGCGTATATTGTTGACCCATTTGCAGCAATCGGAAACTTTAACGTCCTTATCCCTGCACAAAACAAAAAGCTCCGGAAACAGGTCCTTTAGTGGGCTTCCCGGACACCAACGATCAGACCAGAGTCTGACAGTAGAGCCGGACCAAATGTTACAATGAAATTTTGCCTCTAAGTCAACCCCACGTTTCAAAAAAACATTTTGCAGACCCGCGATAGAACCCCAGACCCCAGTAGCGTTACCCGAACCCGGAACAAAACTGGAATATGTACGTCTACCATGAATCGCCTTGATTACGCCACACCACAGTTGATCAGGAGAGGCCTTGAATCTCCACCACCATTTAGCGAGAAGACCAAGATTCAAGTCCTCGATATTCCCGACACCCAACCCTCCCCGATACTTTGGTTTTAAAATTTTATCCCACGCGACCCAACGGATTTTATTCCTTGCAGATGAGCCGGACCATAAGAACCTGCAGCGAATCCCTTCAAGTGTTTTAATAACCCCGGATGGTGCTTTGAACATAGCTAGGAAGTAGTTTGGTATTGCCCCAAGAACAGCTTTGATCAACACCACCCTCCCTGCAAAAGAAAGGGACCTGGCTTTCCAAAGAGATAATCTCTTTTGGAACTAATCAATCACCGGTTTCCAACCTTTAATTCTTCGCATACTTTCCCCTACCGGTAGGCCCAGGTAAGTGAACGGGAACATCCCTCTTTTGCATCTCAAGACGGCCGCCAACTTCTCGACCTCGTTGCTCTCCACATTGACCCCGTATAAGTTACTTTTCACTAAATTTATTTTCAGCCTAGAAGCGAATGAAAAACATCGTAGTAACCTATTTAGTCTAAGGATATTCTCCTCAGACCATGACCCTAGGAATAGGGCGTCGTCCGCGTAAAAAAGGTGGGATAAAACCGGACCGCCTCTAGGTAATTCCACAGCCCCGAACCTCCCCGCTTCCACGGAATTGGATACCATCACGTGCAAAGCTTCCATCACGATCGTGAAAAGAAATGGTGACAAAGGGTCACCTTGTCGGAGACAATGTTTGAGCTGAAAACCCGAAGTAGGAGCACCATTAACTATCACCGTAGATCTCCCCGTTACCAATAGACCCATGATCCAGTTTTTCCATCTCGTAGGAAAGCCCATATGATGCATCGTTCTTAACAAGAACTTCCACGAGACACAGTCATACGCCTTTTCAAAGTCCGCCTTAAAAAGAAACATCTTCTTCTTCGCTTTTTTCGCCCAAGTAACCACTTCGTTTGCAATCATAGGTCCGTCAAAGATGTTTCTACCCGATATAAATGTCGATTGCACCGATGAAATAACTTTGCCAAGAACCCTTTTCAGCCTCGCCACTAACACCTTAGAGATAATCTTGTTGATGACACCAATTAAAGAAATTTGCCTAAAATCAGAAAACGACAGGGGATCGCTAACTTTAGGTATGAGGGCTATGAAAGAAGAGTTACACGACTCGTGAACCGACCCGTGTGTATGAAATTCCTCCATAATACTGAAAACTTGATTCTCAATCAGGTTCCGATAATGCTTAACGAAAGCAAAAGAAAAGCCGTCCGGTCCTGGCGATTTGTCATCGCCACACTCCCACACCGCCACATTTATTTCCTCTTTACTGAACTTAGAGACCAAACTATCTGCGTCTATATCCGATAGCTTTTTAAAACCCTCACCTGACATTCTCGGCCTACTCTCCATTGGTTCGTCAAACTTTGCCTTGAAGATCTTGACTGCTTCCTCTTTAATGATGTTCGGATTATCCACCCACTCCCCATCGATGTAAAGGCCTACCACCTTGTTCCTCGTTTTCCTACTGTTAATTATTCCGTGGAAGAAAGCAGAATTCTCGTCCCCATTAGCTAACCAATCCACCTTCGATTTTTTAGCCAAATCTTTCATCAACTCCCACTCCCCTTTTTTCACAACGAGTTTGGCTTCTTTCCAGGATTCTCTTTCGGATTCCAACAAAGGCCTTGACTCCGCAGTAATTTCCAGTTCCAGTAATCTTTTGCGAGCTCTGACAATGGAATCTTCCTCCCTACTAGTCGTTTCTTGGCGCCATTTTCTGACTAGCCCTTTTGTGATTTTTAATCTTTGTAACAACCGGACATCCTCCCTTAAAGCCACCACAGGAGTGTTTAAACCCCTAGTCACGATGTCGTCTAACCCCGTTTTACCAATCCACAAGTTATAAAAACAGAATGGACATGGCCCGAACCCAACATCGACAATGGACATGATCACAGGGGAATGATCCGAGACATCCTTAGCAAGAGCAACTACCCTCGCGTTCGGCCAATTGGACATGAAACTGTCACACACAAGAAATCTATCTAGCTTGCTAAGTTTTGTGCCGTCCGCTGACATATAAGTAAACTTTCTACCACCCATATTGTATTCTAATAAACCCGCCACCGAAATAAAATTGTTAAAAGCCAAAGCGTTTGCCGGAATAAACATCCAGTTTGATATTTCTTCTTCCATCCTAACATCATTAAAGTCGCCCATGTATACCCATAGACCACTAAATTCTTCTTTCAAAATCAATAGTTCTGCCCACAGGTCCCGTCTAAGACTTGGATCGTTCGGCGCATTAACATTAACCACCACCACCAGTCCCGATAACCCCCCCAAATGACCCCCAACCATAATAAAGTATCGACCAGACCTGTGAAATTGAGCCTTGAAAATAAGTGGGTTCCATAGTGAATTTAAGCCCCCGGATCTGCCCGTCGCATCCACTATTACCTTCTCACACACAGACTTATCCCAGAAACGTTCAACTTGCACTGACGATATCGACACGAGCTGAGTTTCCTGAATTGAAATGAAAGAAATATTATATTCGGCTTTAATTTTGCGCACTTTAGCCGCTTTGTCCACCCCCCAGCACCCTTAATGTTGAAAGTTAGGCAATTCATTGGGGATCCAGAGGCCCCAATTCTTCACATATCTTCTTTTCCAGTTCCGACTCAAAGCCATCCAACTGGAGCCCCACCACAACCCCCATTTCTTTAGTACCGTTAATTTCCACAGACAAAACAACCGGGTCTAGCACAGGCGCCGGTTCACCGGAATCCTCAGACGGTCTATCCTCTTCCCCGTTCTCCACCATCCATTCATACCCATCCTCCACCCCATCTTTAGAACCACCCGAGAATTCCAAATTACTATCCTCAACAGTATTTGTGGCCATTTAAAACCCCCTTTTTATTTTTCTCCTTCTCTTTTTGATACCACCCGAAGAGGACGAATGGGGATTGCTTCCAGGAGACCTAGAGCTAAAATCTTGTACAACCACATTACTACGAGTTTTTACTTTACCCCGGCCTTTAACTCCCAGAGGCCTCTTCCTTTTGTTTTGTGGCCCATTAAGCCCAACCCTTGAAGCCCACTTATGAATTTTAGCCGGCTCAGACATAGGGACCTCCAGAGATGGCCCACCATCCTCATTTATGACATGTGACTCAACATCTACCCCAATCACAGGAGCCGACAAAACTGAGTCATCCTCAAGATTCTCACCCAAACATTCCCCATGCAATTCATTATTACCTTCCTTATTCCCATGCACGTCTCTTGCATTGCCCAAGCAAATATTTTCGACTTCCCCTACGGTGACACAGGCCGGCGGTTCCTGATCTACAACCCCAAGATCAACAACCGGTGTCGGTACGGCCGCCGAAGCAGGTTCATCCCCAAAATTATCAGCCCCCACCGTTGCTACCACCTCCCCAATGTATTCCGGGATCCACCTACCGGAACCTTCTGACACCTAGCAGGAGTAGACGACACCGTTCCACCTGACTTTTACTTCCTCGTCAATCTTCCGACCATGCTTCACTAAAACCCCCATATACAGCCCTGATAAATCCGTTTCAGCGACCCCACTTTCCACCTCTCTCACGATGCTGCCAAAACACTTACCAATCTTTTCAGCATTAGCATGGGAGCTAAGAAGCAATGGCAGCCCCACAATCTTGATCCAAGTTAACCTTTCGAACTCAAACGGTTGGCCGTTCCAAATGGAAACGTCCGACAACCATTCATCCCAGTGTGGCTTTGCTTCCGTAAATTCCTTCATTTTTTCTAAAGAAGTGAACGTAATCAACACCTTTAGCTCACCCAGGTACCTGATCTCCATTCTGATGTTTTTGATACTTTCCAGTCCCTCCGTGAGTTTACACAACCTGAAGTAATTCCTGACAGATCCGACAACTGACACTCCAAGCCACGAACACGACCTGTCCGTATCCTTAACATCCAAATCAACAACTAGTTGTTCAGAAAGTTGACGGTAATCCCTCCTTCCGTTGAGCATTTCCCTAAAAGACCAGTTTTGACCCAACCCGTAATGACGTTCTTCACCCATATCGACGTTCTTTGTCACCTGTGGATTCACCTTATTGCTTGCCTGACCGTACACCTTCTCCTGAGCATGCCCTTTACGTGACCTACTATCCTCCTTGCTAAACCTGGTCACCTTCGCATAGATCCTCCTCCCATAAATCTTCAAGCTGTTGAGGGCTTTCACCATTCTCTCGACGTCCCTGACCTTATCGTATCTGACAAATGCAAACACCTTACTGAACTTATCTTTCTTTCTTGCTACATAGGCATCCGCCAATAAACCGCACCTCCTATATTCTTCCCGTAGTTCCTCAGTCGTATAACCCTCCGGTAGGTTAGAAAGGAAGAAAGTTATCGTTGACGGTTGGTTTGCATTGGAGCTCTCCGGTGGGATTTCTCCCTCTTCGAGAGTCATGGGAGACCGAAGGATTATTATTGTTATTCAGCAGATTAGGCTTTACTAACTATAAACAAAAGGAAAATTCGAGGAAAAAAACGAAATAAATGAAAAAAAATAATAATCAAATTTATATACCGCTTGATGGTAGAATGTTTGCAAGGACTCCATGCGTAGGATTTCTTGACTGTCATTCCTATCGAATGTTTGGGACAACGTATGTCGGCGGTTGAGTGTACATGGGGATTCTTAAATACCACTTGAAGATCCCCATGTTTCCAGATGACGAACCGTGCCCGATTTGTCGTAAGGTCTGCCTGGATAAATATGGAGATCATGCGGTTCAGTGTAAAGAGTTGTCGGGATTCAAGTATCGCCATGATTTGGTATGGGATGCCTTGCAGGATATACTCAGGCGAGCCGGGATATCAACGAAAAAGGAGTACCATTTAACTTTCTAACGGACCCATCGGAAGGAAGATCTACTTTACGCCCAGCCGAAGTGCTCATTTTTTGCTAGGCGAGTGGGAAACATGCTTGCGTGGACCTCACGGGTGTATTCACCCTTGCCAAGTTTTGGGATAGTGGGTTTGTGGTTGGATGAGTGATGCTACAAGCAGAGGCAAAGAATGTAGAGAAGCATGCTAGAGGCTGTGATGATAATCAACATACCTTTGTCCCATTAGCTTTTGATACTTTTGGCTCTCTGACACCGAAAGCTATCTGTTCCTAGTCAAAATCCAACGGGTTGTATAGCAATATTTCGACCCCCCAAGGGACAAGGGTTTGTTTTTAGTAACTTAAGTTTTCCTATTAAAAACGGGGGTGGCGACGCAGCTTTTTGCTCGTTTACCTGTTATTCTTGTCACACCCCAACCAATGGCAGAATACATCATGGCGCGACTTGTGATAGATTGTTCAAAGACTTCATGACACTAGAATTGTGACAAATAATTTAAAGATAAATTTCATTCATAGCATAACAATGTCTAAAACAGAAATATAAATTGTTTCAATAAAGGAAAATACAACATCATGAATACGAAAATTAAACTAGGGTGAGTTTCTAGTCCAATCCTAATAAGTTTCTTGAAATCTTCGTATCAAATATTTCCTGCAACATGTATTAATATCCGTCAACACATAAAGCATTAGTGAGCATACTACTTTTGGTTTACATACATAGTATTTAAAATGTTATACTCAAATCATCATGCTATACCTTTGCATACATAGAATCATACAAAAGGCATGAATCAATCCCTTGATTCCACAACGTACACCCAACACTAACGTGTTAGGCCGTTAAAACTTAACAATGACCCATAAAGGGGGCGGTGTGCTACTCCTATAGCGCTATACATGTTAAGGTGGGCTAAAAATAGTTAATGAATTATGCTAGGGCAGTTGTATCTTAGAATTTTAGCATGACAATAGCATATAAGCATGATTGATAGATTGAGCATGTGAATATGAAAGCATTTAGTGTATTTTGCAAAGTGATACATGTTGAGTCCCAAAGTGATAAACGAAAAGGAGACAAGTATGAACTCACCTTAGGGTGCGTTAATAAGATTCCCAAAGATGGGTCTTGGAAGAATAGGTCCTTAGCTCCGATTAACTAGAATTTAGAATGAAGGAGTCTTAGGTTCGAGTTTTAGATAACTAGAATTTAGTAAAACTTTTGGGAAAATAAGTAATTATACTGTATAACATATATGAAGTGGTAGAAATTTTGGCTTGTAAAAAATGTCACTGGGTAATTGGGTGGGATAGTAAATATGTGAGCATAATAAGTGACTAGATGTGGGAATGAGTAGTTTTTAGTAAAAGATATTTGGTTTGTACAATGTCGAAAATTTTATTAAAAAAAACTTTTTAAAAGGCGATTAAACAAACGGGAAATTGGACTATTTGAAAACAACTTTTTGGTGATATAAATAGTATTTATTTAGTTTTGAAATCCAGTATATAAGTAGTCAAGAAAATATATGAAAGTGAGGGACAAATCTTGTTTTAAATGCATCAATGTTTCTAGGGGTTAAGGCCAGTGATCGTGGGACTTAGAACGAGATTTTTGATAACGATAAGATTGCTGATTAATCATTAAGCAAGGAAAGGCAAAAGGAAAGAAACGAAGTTGATGGAGATTACAAGTATAGATTATTCATAGCAAGGATTCGTTGCAGAAACAAGTGGGTTAAGATGGTAGCAACTATAGGTTGGTTATATTCTTCCATTAGTAATGACAACAGTATGCCAATAATGAATTAACAGGTAATCACTATTTAATGAATCGTATATTTTATTGCCAGTTTGCTAATAAAATGAAAGTTATATTTGATGAACAAACTTGATCCAATTGATTATATGAAATATGTAGTGAAGTTGTATGTTTTTCCATCAAAGGATTAACGGTCTAAGTTTTTTGTGGCTTTAATATTAATTTGTTATTTGACAAATTAATATATTACACACACAACTTTTTTTTTTTTTTTTTACTTTTAAACATTTGGTAGGATAGGTGTTATATGCTCAAGGAATCTAATTTTTTTTCCCTGCTCATTCTATAACTCACATAATGTGACCACGGGTTGAACATGAGGCTAAACCCTCTAGGTTGACTTGATGGTGAATTGAGTCAAATGGGTTGGAAGTAATACGAAGTGTATTTATATGCATAATTGTTTTAATATTGTATTTGTTTTCTTACAACAAATTCTTCTTTAACAACAATCCGCCTTTGACACGGCTCGAACCCTTGACCTTGTTGAATAATCTTGATGGGTTTTTCAAGTGCGCCAGAAATGGTTTTAGTTTATGGGTCAAATAAAATGGGTCATAGCCCAAAACTTGAGTTTGAATTAGTAATCAGTATGTAGTGAGTCAATGTATCCGTTTGAAAAATAAGAAGCCTAGTCAAGTATCCCTTGGATTAGCTAGTTAAATAGGAGAGTCTAGTATTAGTCTTTTGATTGAGTCTTGTTACCGTTATGTACTGTTTGGCTGCCTATTTAAAGGCATTGGGTTATTCAATAAAGATAACAAGCTTTCTTTCTTCTCTGTCATCGTAGACTTCCATTTTTCTTCAAAGTAGGGGTGAGCAAAATTGGACCGGACCAAAAAAACCCGAGGACCGATCCGAAAAACCAACAAAACCGACCCGGATCCGATTTTGTAGGTTCTGTTTACGGTCCTGTATATTACCTTCTGTCGGGTTTCGGGTTGGGTCGGTCCAGAACCCGAAATAAACCTTGACAAAACCGAGGACCGAAATCAATTCCATATTTAACTAACTCCAACTATTTAGGCGCCAAATCTTGGGCCTCATTCAATGTACAGCTAAACATGTTATAATATAAACCACTTATGATCTAATAATATACATATACCAATCATAAAGGCTGCTGTCGACGATCTGCAAGAAGCCAAGAAGTTCTCCAAACCTGCAATCATTTAATCTGGTATTATATTATTAGATAAAGTTCCATATATATTAAGTAAATTGTTAGATATTATGAATGTCAATGTCAATTGGGTCGAAGTGTTTGAAAGTAAGCCAAATCGTTCTATTAAGCAAATTGCTAGATATTATGAAGCATGTTTATGTGTGTTTCTTATTTTATACATATACAATTATGCCTCATTAAGTAAATATGCAGTTATGGTTTCTGAAACAAAAGTGCCTACTCATTTGCTCAGCAAAATACCTTCGAAAGTGTCTGTAAAGCCATTGATCCTCCTGGTTCAAAGCCAAGCAACAATCAAAATGATGGAAGTATCTCGGGTTCGGTTATTGGAGTCGGACCGACTGTACCCGAGAACCCTAGGCCCGAAACCGACTTTAGATAAGGGGGTTGTTTATCGGTTCTGTCATTTAAAGCTTTTCGGTTATCGGGTCGGGTCGGTTCTTGTCATTTGCTCACCCCTACTTCAAAGTATAACATTCTCCATATTACATGTCAATCTTTTGAAATTCAACTCAATATTTTATTGATTCAATTGTTTACATTATATACACAAGGATATAAACATAATAAAGGAAATACAGTAATAGGCTAATAAATACAATGAATGAGAGTTAATTGAGAATAAATCAAGGAACTTGTATCCATGATTAAGTATTGCTTTTACCTCCGTCAATCGAACATGTGGGGGACCGACACGTAGCAATGTGCGAAATTTTTCAAAAAGAGGTCTGGAGAGACTCTTGGTGAAGATATCAGCCATCCGGAGATTGAAAGGAACAAATTTTGTATAGAGACGCCCTGATGAAACCAATTCCCGAACAAAGTGATAATCAATATCTATATGCTTAGCCCGCTTGTGAGACACCGGATTTTGACTAAGAAAGATGACACTCTTGTTTTCACAAAGAAGAGTGGGATGATCAACAGGAAGGGCATGAAGTTCATGAAGTAGGTGAGTGAGCCAAATTATCTCAGCTGCAGTATTTGCCATAGCACGATACTCAGACTCGCAACTCGACCGAGCCACAGTGGGTTGCTTTTTAGCACTCCAAGACACTAGATTGCCCCCCAAGTAGATGGAATAACCATAAGTCGAACGACGTGTTTCAATACAATGAGCCCAGGCAGCATCCGAATAACCAAGCAAAGCAAGATTTGACTGTTTTGAGAAGTGTAATCCGAAGGCTAGAGTACCTTTCACATACCGTAGTATTCTTTTAACTGACTGAAAATGAGAGGTAGTGGGGGACTGAAGATATTGACTAGCTTGGTTTACATCATAAGATAAATCGGGCCTTGTAATAGTTAAGTACTGAAGTACTCCTACTAAAGACCTGTAAAGAGTTGGGTCATGAATAATTTCCCTTTGGATGTGAAAATTTCCGTGGTGGACAAAGGGGGGGGGGGACTAGTTTGGCATCAAGTAAACCGGCACGAGACAAGATATCATAAGCATACTTGGATTGAGTGAGAAAAATGCTGTTGTCTTGGCGAGTAGCTTCCAAACCTAAGAAATATCCCAATGAACCCAAGTCTTTAATAGAGAATTCCTTATGCAGTTTGTCCATAAAACCGTTGATGAAGGCGGTATCGTTCCCAGTTAGAATAATATCATCCACGTAAACAAGAAGATAGATTAACACCTGTCCCTGCTTAAAAACAAATAAAAACGTATCTGCTTGGCTGCAAAGAAAACCACAATTAGTAAGGAAAGTGCTAAGTCGTTGAAACCACGCTCTTGGGGCCTGCTTGAGGCAGTAAAGGGCCTTCTTTAAGCAACAAACATGAGTGGGAAACTGGTCATCAGTGAAACTAGGCGGTTGCTCCATATAAACGGTGTCAGTTAAGTGTCCATTTAAAAAAGCATTCCGAACATCAAGTTGCCGAAGAGGCCAGTCATACATTGTAGCAAGAGCAATGACAACACGAACTGTCGAGGCCTTGACAACAAGACTGAAAGTGTGTGAGAAATCAAGTCCCAGAACCTGAGTAAAACCTTGAGCAACTAACCTTGCTTTGTAACGATCCACAGTCCCATCCGATTTATATTTGGTCCTGAGTACCCATTTGGAGCCTACAATATTTGTGTTTGAAGGTCGAGGAACCAAAACCCAAGTATTGTTGGCTCACAAAGCATCAATCTCTTCATGCATTGCCTTAACCCATTTTGGATGTTTAGAAGCGGTTTTGAAACCACGAGGATTAGCGGAAGCAAGAAGGGCAGTGTGTAAGGGTCCCGAAAATTGAGAGATATCAGCATGATGTTTTGGTTTGAAGATGCCGTTTTTGGAGCGAGTGGTCATAGGGTGAGGATTGTTGTTTGATTGAGTAGAAGGGGCGGTTTGAGGAGGTGAGGGAACAAGTGATGGAGTGGGCTGTTGGGTTGAGTTCGGATCAAGGAAAGGGGAGGACGCAGAGTGGGTTAGGCCAGGAGTGGTATCGGTTTGGGCCGAGGACTGGGAAATGGGAGATGAGGGTTGGGCCGAGGATTGTTAGACAGGAGATGAGGGCGGGTGTAGATGGGTCGAGGTGTGATGGGTCGGACAGAGATTGCAAGGGGGGACAAAGTTTGTGTTTTGAGGTGTAGGTGGCAATTTCCGACGGGAGGAGGATCGGATATAGGTGGTAAAGGAATAGATTCATCAAAGTTTGAGAAGACAAGAGTCGCCTCATCAATGGGAGAGACTTGACCACTAAATGGAAAGGTGTCCTCATCAAATTGCGCGTGCCGAGTGATGTAAATGCGATTTGTGATAGGATCCAAACACCGGTATCCTTTGTATTTAGCATCATAACCAATGAAGGTACATTCGGCACTACGAGGTGAAAGTTTGTGTTTCGCATAATCCCGCAAATAAGGAAAGACACGACAACCAAACATACGAAAGTTCGAATAGTTTGGTGTGTGACCATAGATCATTTCAAAGGGGGATTTGTTGTCCAAAATGGGGGTGGGTAAACGGTTGATGATGAAAGTGGCTGATGAGAAGGCATCAACCCACAAGGTTGTTGCTGGGGAATGGGAATTGAATAACCTGGCCAAACCGGTTTCAGTGATTTGTCAATGCTTACGTTCAGCACGACCGTTTTGCTGTTGGGTGTGAGGACAGGAGAGACGGTGATGGATGTCGTGGTCACGGAAAAAGGTTTGAACACGTGTGTTGGTAAATTCTGTACCACCATCACTCTGAAATATTTAATCGTAGTAGATAGTTGATTTTGAACATAAGCAGTGAATGCAAGTAACACATAAAAATCAGACTTATGTTTAAAAGGATAAAACCAACTAAAACGAGAATAATCATCAATGAATATGACATAAAAACGGTATCCATTTGGGGAAGTAACTGGTGCAGGTCCCCAAAGATCACAATGTACTAAGTCTAAGGCATGTAATGAACGTTTAGTATTTAAATCAAATGGCAAGTGATGAGACTTAGATAATTGACAAGGTGAACAAAGTTTTGGTTTAGGCAACAATGAAGTAACAAACAAAAAACAGTTTTTATGTAACTGGGAAATAACATCAAATGACACATGACCAAGACGACCGTGCCATTTTTCAAATGAAGCTTTAAGATGCGCGGAAGAGTAGGACGCCACAAACGCATGTTGTCCTTCTCGCAAAATGTAAAGACCATTTTCACACGTGCCCCTTGCCAGGATTTGCTTTGTTATGCGATCCTGAATATTGAAAAAATGATTAGAGAAAAGAACATCAACAGGAGAGTCATTTGCGAGTTTGCTTATGGAAAGAAGGCGTTTTGTGAGATGAGGAACAACAAGCACGTTACGTAAAGTTATTTTATTTTGAATGGTGGCAGATCCGATTTTAGTAACAGGTAAGGATTTACCATTACCAAAAGTGACAAAAGTTTTACCTGGGTTACCATAAGGAGCAGTAACATCGGCATCATTTGGAGTCATGTGAGCATCTGCTCCCGTATCACCAGCCCAATCAGGATAATTGTTAGTAACATGACATTGAGCATGAAATGCCTGAGCAAGATTTGCATCAAGCGAGGAAGCAATTTTGGCATAGGAAGCAAGATTTGGGCAGGCGTTGGCATAATGGCCATATTTCCTGCACAATTGGCAATGAGGTGGTAGCCGAGCACGACCACGACCATAGGACCGACCACGACTAGATGAAGAAAAATTATTAGATGGTTTTGAGAAATTACCGGATCGGTTTTGTTGTGCAACGAAAGAAACTTGCGGGGCAGACGAGCCATGAATGGACTTGAGAAACAACTCCTGATTCTCGGCTTTTGAGAGGAGTTCCCGAAAGGTAAGGTTTGCCGAGAGAGCACGATAGGTAGTCGAAAAGTTTTCATAAGTAGAACCCAAACCACAAAGAAACCAGTGTATTTTGTCACCCTCAGAAACTGGGTGACCGATAGCGGCCAATTCGTCACAAAGAGATTTAAATTGACGACCAAATTCGGTGACCGTTGAGGTGCCTTTCTGCAACTGGTGCAGTGTGTCCTGCAAAGTATGGACTCTGTCAATGGACCGATGACTGAAGGCTGCCTCAAGGGCTAGCCAGATTTCCTGAGCGGTGGTTAAACCGATAATCTCGGACATGGCCTCCTCTGAAAGAAAGGATTGACGAATAAGCCGAACAGACTGATCAGCCTCCAGCCATGAAATATAGTCGGGATTTGGGGTGGTCTTATCACCGGAAGTGACTGTGGCGGGTGGAGCAGTATTTGAACCGTCCACATGGGTATAGAGTTTAGCCATGGAGAGTACAGGAAGGATTTGATGAGACCAGGGAAGGTAATTTTTGGAGGTGAGTTTCAAAGGGATAAAGTGTAGGAGAGAATGGAGTGGTAAGGGGTGTTTTGGCTGGAGGAGGACATGGCGGCGGAAGGGATTAGGGCAAGAAGATTCAGTAAGAAAGAAGAAGAAGTATGGGTAGTAGGCAAAGAGGAAGGTGGACCCAAAAAAATAAAAAGTCAAGGAGAGAGGATCGAGTACTTTTAGGCTGATACCATGTCAACCTTTTGAAATTCAACTCAATATTTTATTGATTCAATTGTTTACATTATATACACAAGGATATAAACATAATAAAGGAAATACAGTAATGGGCTAATAAATACAATGAATGAGAGTTAATTGAGAATAAATCAAGGATCTTGTATCCATGATTAAGTATTGCTTTTATTACAAACAAATTGTGAGTGTTGAGTGTGGCCTAAACCAAAATTTGGTATCAGAGCTTCGGCTCGTGTGTACCGGGATCGTAAGAAGGTTCTATGTTAACCGTAGTAAGGCAGAGAGTCGAACAAAGCTCTGTGTGAGCCGTGTTCATGTGAGGAAGAAGATTTATAGATTTGCTACTGTGTGGAAAGCAACCAACAAGTTGTGTACCGATCTGTGTGATCCGAATCTGAATCGATCTATGTGATTGAATAGCGAGAAGTCTGTGTGGCTGAATCAGAATTCTGTGTGAAGTGGAGACTGTGTGGTATAAAGAAAATCAAGAAGGACCTACTGTGTGCGATCCGTTTGTGTGAAGCTGATCAAAAACCATAGTGTGCTGTGTGATTCGATCAAGAAGGAGGTACGGTGGGAACTCGCAAAGTGCAAATCTGTGTGATCGGAAAAGAAAGAAAAAAAAAATTTTGTCTGACAAGAAGCTCGGGAGTAGATAACAAACCTGTGTGGTTCAGCGATTCGAGTGAAGAAAGACCTGTGTGGTGCGATTGTGTAGAAAACTTCATGCTTTGGGGTTGTGTGGATTAGAAACAAATCGGTTATGCCCAAGGCATTATAGCCTAGTGGTATCTTGGTGGTGAGATAAGACTTAGGGGCCATAAGGTCCTGGGTTGGAATCTCACAAAGGGGGTTTTCTCATAATTATGAGTTTCCTCCTGAATTGGTGACTTGGTGGTGGAATATGATCGCGTGGCAACATTGGTGGCACGATGATACTCCAGTGTTCCGTGAGTGATTCCAATTTGTTGGCCGTTCAAAAAAAAAAAAAAAAGAAACAAATCGGTTATGTGTAGCTTGTAAGTTTTGTGGTTAAAGAATGAAAGGAGACCTGACCTTTCTAAGGGGTGATTGGTTTTATGGTTGAAAAGTCAAACACAAGAAAGGCTTATCAAGATGTGGTGGCTAGTGCAATACTACGAAAAAAAAAATGAAAAGGTCAAATCCAAGAAAACTTGTGTAGAGTTGGTGAGGTGGTGAAGTACATTGCTAAGGAAAAGAAACAATAATTGTTTTTTACTTCTCTAATTTTTTTTGTAGGTTTAAGAAAAAAACTGAAAATGTCGGAAGCAAAAACTGGAGGAGGCGATGCGATTGTACCCGTGAGTAGCCAAGGAAGTAGTATGTCCCAAATTAACGGCTACAAATTACACGAGTTGGTCGATTATGGTGGAGTCGATCATACAAGCATACGGTTTGTGGGAAGCCATTGATCCGGTTACAGGAGGAACGGTAGATGCAAAAGGAACGGTAGATGCAAAGAAGAATTCGATGACAAGAGCCTTTGTGTTTCAAACCTTACCCGAAGACCCATTGCTTCAAGTGGCTAAGTATAAAGATGCAAAAGACATGTGGGAAGCGCTTCGTGTGCGGTACCTTGGAGCCGAAAGAGTTCAAAAGGCAAGACTTCAAATGCTTAGAACCGAGCTAGAGATGTTAAAGATGAAAGAAAATGAAACGATAGATGATTTTGCAGGCAAACTTAGTGGAATTGCTACAAAATTCAAGAGTCAAGCATAGAAAAAGAGTTATTGGTAAGAAAGTTATTAAATTTTGCTCCTAAGAAATATAGGCAAATTGTGGCATCTGTTTAGCAATATTCGGATACTGATAAGATGCCATTCGAAGAAGCCGTTGGGAGGTTGAAGGCGTATGAAGAAAGAATTAAACTTGATGAGGAAGAAAATGATCAAGGGAAGTTGTTGCTTACAAGAGAGGATTGCGAAGAGAGAACAAAGTGTGGTGAATTTGATCAAGATCAAAATGGACGAGGTCGCGGTCAAGGAAGAGGTCGCGTTTATGGTAGAAGATGAGGTGGTCAGTTCTAAACCAATGAAGATCGAATGGATCAAGGTTCTTATCGAGACAAAAGAAATATCAAATGCTACAATTGTCAAGAATATGGACATTATGCGGCGGAGTGTTCTAAAAAGGAATCAAAAGAAGAAGAGGTTAATTTGATTCGAGATGATGATGAGCCTTTGAAGAAACGGGTCGACATCAGGATTAGAGGGGTGAATGTTGGATAATCTTGATGGGTTTTCAAGTGGGCCAGAAATGGTTTTAGTTTATGGGTCAAATAAAATGGGTCATAGCCCAAAACTTGAGTTTGAATTAGTAATCAGTATGTAGTGAGTCAATGTATCCGTTTGAAAAATAAGAAGCCTAGTCAAGTATCCCTTAGATTAGCCGGTTAAATAAGAGAGTCTAGTATTAGTCTTTTGATTGAGTCTTGTTACCGTTATGCACTATTTGGCTGCCTATTTAAAGGCATTAGGTTATTCAATAAAGATAACAAGCTTTCTTTCTACTCTGTCATCGTATACTTCCATTTTTCTTCAAAGTGTAATATTCTCCATATTACAAACAAGTTGTGAGTGTTGAGTGTGGTCTAAACCAACAGACCTCAAGCGGAAAAATACCTTGCTTTTTTCATTTTGACCCAACCCTTCATCATTTGGTAAAAAAATATTATTGTATTTGTATTCATGTACAAGACATTACTCTTATATAAAGTTTAATAAAATGTAGAAAATTATATTAATTCAGTTTTCCATATGAGTTAATAAAAATGTAGAAAATAATATTGATTTTGGTTTTGCATATGCAGTAATAGTAATTAGAGAAGAGCATAGGGTGCTATACCATATGATACGTTTTTTGCATATGCAGTTATGAGAGCATGGGGTTCTTTAACATATGATACGGTTTTGCATATGCAGTGATGAGAGCATGGGGTGCTAGACCATATGATACAAATGTGGATATATTGTAAGCATGACAAAAAAAATAGTCATAATTCATATTCTTGGTTCTTTTTTTACTGCAGAAATTCGAGCTTGGTATTAGGATAGTAGATGACTTTAAAAGCGTGGTACGATATAGAAAGATGGGGCTTGAGGTGCACTTGTCTTTTTGCTTTATCATTGTATATGTTTGAGTTTAAGCTAAATCACAACTATTTTGGCCTTCATATGCTATGGAGGATATTATTTGCTCGGTTAGAAGTTTTTGCATGAGACTTTTTTATTCAATAGAAGATGACTTTTGACTTTTGATAGTTTGAATTTACCCGCTTTTTGATGAACAATTTAGTATCATGATTGTTTTATTGGTGAATCGTTTGCAAAATTGCCCATTTGCATGAACTATTTTGACCCGTCATTGAACCCGTCCAATTTGCCTCATCTATTAAACAAACATTTTCAGTGATGTTATGATGTATGTTCATAATCTTTTGGTTTTGAATCTTAGTACTTGGATAACATGAACCTTTTCCTGCAACATCTCGGCAAATCTACAATGTAACCATAGTATTTTACCAAAAGTTGTTTAGGTGCATCCAAAGAGGTCAGAGGTTATACGGAAAATGCTGAAGTTGAAAATGGAAAGTACCCAAAGATAGTTGTCACCGCTGGTAAATTTCACATCATTTGTCTTTTAAAATGTTATTTATATATACCAATTTTGGTTTAGAATTCATGGGTTTCTTTGGCTGTGGGTTTTGTTTTTGCAGTCAACTTTTTTTACACAATTTTCAAAGGGTCAAACATGGATATAAATATGTACATTGATGTCCAAGCAACACCACGAAGGGCCAACTCGATGTTGTGTTAATTGGAGTTGGTGATGGGCCTTGGGACACAATGAAATAATTGATGATAATCTTCCTTCTCACAGCTTTGATAATTTCCATGTACACAATAATTCTTGATTTCAATATTTCTTATAGAGGTAGCCGTTTCCATCAATTTATTTGCATCCATTTATGTGGAATTTGTTTATCTCAAATGGGTGACATGTAAGTTTTCATTTTGTAAGTATGTTTGTAAAATCATTGAATTCTAAGTATGTTTGTAAAATCATTAAATTTCTTTAAATATTTTTATTTATTTATTAATTTTTTAGAGCTACCCGTGTAGCACACGGAATCTAACCTAGTGTTTATATATAACAATGGTCACAAAATTTCAGCAAGTCGTATTGATTCACGGTTGGTATCACATGCTCTCTTATAACGATATCTCCACTTTTGAATGGTAGTTATTTTTTCTCGTTCTCTCTTTAGATTGCAATGAAGGAGTGGAAATCCACAACCTTAACAACTTCCCATCCCTATTTGCCGCTCATATTTTTTTATCGTTGTTCGATTTCCGCTCAAATTATTTAGCATCACTCATTATTTTATCATCTCCTTTTCGCATTTTATTCAGCACATATTATTCTCTTTCTGGATGTTGATAATCGTGGTGTTCCATGATGGTGAAAAGAGATGTGGGTTAGGAGCGTCTTAGGGAAAAGGAAGAAAATGTGTGAGTTAAATGACTTATGTGCCCTTGACTTAACAGCACAAACTAAATGGGGTTGTATTAAAGGTTATAACTAATAACCTACAATAAAAATATATATATAAAGATTGGTTTGAGTGCTTTTTAAATTTAATGGTATAAGTTGTAGTTTTGGTAATATATATAGGTTGATTTTGTAATTTTGTCTAATTAATAAAAGCCTAAGGACCAAATTATCAAAATGGTTTAGGGACTTAGAAAATGTATTTTAGAAGTTGATAAGAGCAATTTGTCTACAGTTGTAATCTAACTTTTGTAATCTAATCGTCCACTACTGAAAGTGAATGAAACCTTGATTTATTTCATTGATTGTAAAACATTTATAATATAAGATGTGATCTCCTATAATTATGGAGAGATCTCTACAATTAGTTACAATATCAATTTACTAAATATACATATATTATTACAACCCCGCAGTCGAAACGTCGAGCGGACCGATGCTGAGACTGGAACGAAAGTTTTCAAACAGAATGCGAGGGAGACCTTTGGTAAAGATATCGGCAATATGATGTCTAGATGGAACATGTAAGACCCGAACGTGAACCTGTTGCACCTGCTCACAGACAAAATGAATGTCGAGCTCGATATGTTTGGTGCATTGATGTTGCACAGGGTTGCCAGATAGGTAGACCACACTAACATTATCACAGTAAACCAAAGTAGCACGGGAAAATGGGTGACGAAGCTCGAGCAAAAGATTACGTAACCAGCAAATGTCTGCCACTACATTCACGACACCCTGATATTCACCTTCAGCACTAGATTTGGAGATAGTAGACTGGCGTTTAGAAGACCAGGAAATGAGGTTGTCACCGAAGTAGACGCAATAACCAGACGTTGAGCGTCGTGTGTCAGGACAACCAACCCAATCAACATCCGTATATGCTACTAACGAGAAGTGAGGAACAGGGCCTAGGTGAAGACCATGGTCAGAAGTACCTTGCAGATAACGAATAATGCGCTTCAAGGCATTCCAGTGATCCTGCCTTGGGTCCTGCATGTGCATACAAATCCGTTGCACAGCATAAGAGATGTCTGGTCGAGTAAAGGTGAGATACTGTAAGGCTCCGGCAAGGCTACGGTAAGTAGAAGGATCATCATGAGGACGGCCAGAGTCGGTCGATAATTTGGACTGTGTGTCAACCGGAGTAGCTACCGGTTTGCAGGAGTCCATGGCAACCCGATGAATAATGTCCTTAATATATGCCTACTGAGAAAGAAACATTTTATCGCCATCCCGAGTGACCTAAATACCCAAGAAATAAGAAAGAGGACCAAAATCTTTCATTGCAAATTCACCCGATAAAATGTATAATAACCATGTATTAAGTGCCTCAGTGGACGTGGTAAGGATGATGTCTTCCACGTAAATAAGAAGATAAGCGATTTCGGACCCATTATGATAAATAAATAAAGAGTTGTCCGATTTGCTCTGTTGGAACCCATGCACGGTGACAAAATTCGTGAATCGCCGGTACCAGGCCCTAGGTGCCTGCTTAAGGCCGTATAAAGACTTCCTTAGGCGACAAACATGATCAGGAAAATCTATATGGCGAAACCCCATGGGTTGATGCATATAAACGGTCTCTTCCAAAGTTACCATGAAGGAATGCATTAGTAACGTCCAACTGGTGAAGGGACCAGGAATTGGAAAGAGCCAAGGAGAGAATCAGGTGAATGGTAGATGGTTTAACTACCAGGCTAAATGTTTCACCACAGTCTATGCCCGTCTGGCGTCTGCTGCTTACGACCATCACACACTAAATGAGCTTTGTAACGCTCCAAACTTCCGTCTGACCTGAATTTATGTTTAAATAACCACAAACAACGTATAATATTCATATCAGGTGTCCTAGGTACAAGCTCCCAGGTCTTATTTTTAATAAGTGCACTAAATTCATTGGACATGGCATCGTACCATTATGGAGAGGACAAGGCAACCTGAGGATTCTTGGGACTTGGGACAATGGTGGAAGTATGGAGGTTAAAGTGTTGTTTAGGTTTGTGAATACCGCTCATAGAGCGGGTGTGGATGGTGTGAGTAGGAGGAGGAGGTGGAGTGGGATGACTCGGGACAGGGATAGACAGTGTAGGGTCAGTAGAGGAGAGGGGAGCATTGTGGGCTGAAGGGTGAGGTGAGGAACAAGTTGGGTCAGACGGTGAGACGTTAGAGGGGTGGGTATCGTTTGGGCCTAGAGATTGGGCCTCAGTTGAAGGTTGAGGAGTGGGGCTGAGAGGTCTGTTGGGTGATGTTGGGCTGGGCAAGTGAGTGTAGGGGCAGGGAGTAGTGTGTGGAGATGGGCCGGTGGGAGGTGGGCTTGTGGAGGTAGGAGGAATAGTGGAATTTGGGCCGGTGGGGTGGGTATGGTTTTCGTGAACAGTAGGCGATGGGGGGTTTGAGACTTTTGAGTGTTTTGTAGATAATCCCAAACCAAAGGATTAATGGTGGCGTTGAGAAAACAATATGAGGGTGGGGTGGTGGTTGATTGAATGGCGTTTGAGAAAATGGATTCTTCGAAGTGTACATGTCTTGAAATTATAAGTTGGTGTGAGGTAAGGTCAAGACACTTGTAACCACGATGATTATTAGGGTAGCCAAGGAAGACACAAGGGTGGGAACGAAAGTTGAGTTTGTGAATTTTTGTTGATGAGGTGAGAGGATAACAAAGGCACCAAAAAACACGAAGTTGTTCGTATTCTGGAGTGCAATTGTAAAGAAGGGAGGTAGGGGATTTGAAGTTATGGAGTTTACTTGGTAGAATATTGAGAAGGTAGGTAGCGGTTTCAAGGGCATGGTGCCACAGGTTAGAGGGTAGGGAGGCTTGAGCAAGGAGTGTACGAATCATGATGTTAATGTTGCGGATGTTTCGCTCCGCTTTACCATTTTGAGATGAGGTATAGGGACAGGAAAACCGAAAATGCATGCCATTATGATTATAAAAATTGTAAAAGTTTTGATTTGCATATTCTTTGCCATTTCACACTGAAACTGTTTGATTTTACGTTCAAATTGAGTGTGGATTAAATCGTGGAATGTGGTGAAGGTTTGAAACACTTGTCATTTATTGGATAAGGGAAATGTCCATAGGAAATTAGTAAAATCATCCAAGAACAAAATATAATATTTATGACCACCCGTCCTAAGTATGGGAGAGGTCTATAAATCGTTGTGAACAATGTCAAATGCAAAACTAGTAGAATTAACATAATCATAAAAAGGCAATTTAACACTTTTGCCAAAAATGAAAGATTGACAAAGTGTTTTATTAAGTTTTCCATAGTCAACAAAAGAGGACAGTTTCAAAGACTGTAACAAATTATATGTTGGATGACCGAATCGTTGATGCCAGCGATCTTGAGAAATAGTAACAAAAGAGGATGGTTGAGTGGTCTTGAGGGGAAGTGGTTCAGTCAGGGGATACAGATCGCCGGTGCTATTGCATCGAAGGATAGGAGCCCAAGTTTTGAGATCATTCACAAGAAAGCCAAAAGGGTCAAATTCAACATAAACTAACTTGTCAGTGGTAAGGCGACGAACGGAAATTAGTTTTTTTATTATATTGGGGGCAAAAAGGACATTGTTAAGTTTAAGTGGAGGGTATGGTGGTGGTAGGACTTGGTTACCTTGGGCCACTACAGGTATAGACATGCCATTACCAACGACAATATTTTTATTAGTACACGTATTAAAATTAGATAGGGAGTATATACCTTGTTCATTGGCAGAATGAGAGGAGGCACCAGTATCCATCAAACCATGGTCCGGTGGGTTGAGAGCCAATGTGTAAAGGATTTTGTTCAGTGTCGGTGGGAGAGTAACTAGTGTGGTGAGCCTGATCAGGTCTTGGGCCAAGAATGCCTTGAGAGTTTTGTGAAGTGGGCCTGGAAGGGTAAGGGCAAGGGGGTTGGGCCGATTTATTGTTGTTGAGGATAGAGGCCCACTGTGACGAAGTCTAGTTGCTCGGAAACAATATGTAGGGGTGACTCGGGTTGGGTTGGTTAGTGTTGTAGGAGCGGTTTTGGCTGTTTGCAGGTAAGCTGCGGTTACGGCCACGACCACTACGGGGCCGGGTTGGGATGGAAACGAGCTGTGAAAGGGTGGCAGGCTGGGACATGGGTTTCGGTTGAGTATAGGTGGTGACGGTTAGGGCCGTAGTAGCAGATTGGGAACCCTGAGTTACCTGTCGCTTCTTTTTACTTTCCTCAAGGTTGAGACGCGAGCGAACTTCACTGAAGGGAGGAAGCGGTTATCGGTTCTGAAGGACCGTAGAGATGCTATCATATTATTCTGTAAGTCCGATCAAAACCTTATGGACCTGCATCCGGTTATCAACATGAGAGCCCACACTTTCGAGTTGGTCCGCCAAGTGTTTGGCATGTTCACAGTAATCGGCCATTGAATAAACATTCTCAAGACAAAGGTTTGCGAATTCCTGAGCAAGAAAAATGGCGCTAGTATTTTGGTTATCATTGAACTCGCTTTCTACGGCAGTCCAAGCATCATGAGCGGTTTGTCCCGGCTTAAGAATGATGCGGAGAAGGGGCTGCGAGATGGTGGCATATATCCACTATTTGACGAGTGCATCCAACCTGTTCCAGAGTTGGTCTGCAGCGATGGCTGCGGCCTCTGCTTTAGCAGCGGTGGTGGGGTCAGAAGAAGAAGGAGGAGTGGTGACGACTGCCGGTTTTGGAGATAAATGGTCAAAAACTTCGTATTACAGTGCACTTGAAATAGAGTCTTCCAAGTGGTGTAATAGGGTGACTCTTTTTCGAGGAGGATGGGAATGTGGGTCTTGATGTTGGTGACGGTGAGAGCATGGTGGAGGGACTTAGAATCCATGAGAGGGGAATAGGTTTGTGACGGCGAGGAAGAGAAGGTGGCAGCCGGCAGAAGAGATGTTGCGGAAGAGGTAGGGCTTAGGATCGGTTTAGGATGATGATACCATGAAAGTGAATGAAACCTTGATTTCTTTCATTGATTGTAAAACATTTATAATACAAGATGTTATCTCCTATAATTATGGAGAGATCTCTACAACTAGTTACAATATCAATTTACTAAATATACATATATTATTAACTACGACTTACGAGATTAGAACCCTCAAAACTTAAGGATGATCACCATTATCTACAAAACTCGATACCATCAAGCTACCATATGATCTAAGAGTCTGATATAACTACATATATTGTAAGCAACTTACCTCACATTTTTATGCTAAAATGATCATGTTTTTGGGTTTGTGGGTCAAATCAACACAAAACTAAATCTTTTGCATGAATCCACAACTCTTGTCAGACATGTAAACTATAACTCAACATGTATTCACATTTTAAAACAAGCAAGACCCATCTAGCCTAATGAATTATTAAATATTTTTTGTGCATATTAATGCTACAAAATTACAAATTTATAATAAAAATTTCATATGCGTACATAAAAATTACATTTTAGCAATAAAACCTCATGCTCGTTTACTTAACCTTTAAATTTTGACACCACTCAACCACACATAAAACGCATTTCAAATACAAATATATATAAAGGTTAAATCAGTCAACCGTGAACCCCTCAACTGACCTAAACCAAATCCAACCTATTTAGCTAAATGTGCTTGCATATTCATACCCAAAACAGATCTGCACCAACTTTCGCTAAACCTAAACCCCTAAATTCTTTGTTAGGCACAATAGCAACATATCAAGCTTGGTTCTTAAAAAATATGTTTTTTTTTTCATATATAAATATCCAACTTTTCATTCCTTACAAGCAATAGCCTACTAGTTTCAAATATCATACAACATGAACTTGGTTCACGACGTGCTACGATAAAGCAAAGTAATATCGTAATTTGTACAATATGAAGTCGGTTCATGACATGCTATGATTTACTACTTCAAAGCCCGTGAAGTTTAAAATGAATTGTTTGTACCATTGCGCTGATGATTTCGGTGTCCGTTTAAGGGTTGTGTAATTAACATGGTAAAGCCCGAATCTTGTTGTGTATCCAGATAACCACTCAAAGTTGTCCAATAATGACCAAGCTATGTAACCTCTAATATCAGCTCCTTTCCTAATTGAGTTAAAGTAAAAAAACAAAAACATATCAACTTAAATTTTTATGTGCAATCCAATGTGCTACAATAATGCTAAAGGTGGCAACTTCAACATGATTGGTTACTAAGGGATCGATCTAGGTTGTGTGTTATCTCTAACATGTTCAAATGGGTAATATATATAGGGTGTTGCCCCTTGGACCCCACTAAGGGCCCAAACCCCACCAAGGGGGCGGTTGTTTCGTCCCTTTGAACCATTGAGGTTCCATTGTAACCGAAATTAGAATAGTCTTAACCGAGGCATGTCACACAATCACACACCTAACTCGTATCAGTGTCTAAGTAAAGTAAATCCTGCTTAATCAAATGACTTGAATACACTAAAATCGTTAAGACAAATATGCACATGTGTATATATGTGTGTGTAAATAAAAGTATGTGTTACATACCTCATTGCAGAAATTAGAGCATCCAAGTAGCTCTTCATGTATTCCACTCGTTTATTATCATTGAGGAAGCTATTGATGCTTGAATCAGGTTGAGGCATCTCCCCAAAACCTATAACCTCAAAAATTCAAAGCACGAAATCAATGTGGGTCCCACTTCCATTTACATGTTGACACAACTCCATGCTAGATTTTACCATTCTCAGTTATGAACATTGGTGTATTATTATATCTGTTCTTAAGGTAAGTCACCATCTTCTCCATTCCTTGAGGATAAACATAAATCCAGTCCACCTCAGTCTGCATAACCCACACAAAATAATTCAGAGTTAAAGTTACCAATTTGCCCATGGTAGTTCCTAGAGGTGACATTTTCGACCCATTTACTTCCACTAGTCAAATAAGTTAAACTCGTCTTAAATGTAATCAAATGCATCAAACTTTTTTTATTAGATCACTAGGAAAAGTTTAGATTATTATAATATAACGTCGCAATCATACTTGATAAATTGGTTATTTAGAATTGTCAAACAAAGAAAAAAAAAGAGTTTAGCTATGGATTTTATACCGGTTCTCCAATTGGAATATTGTTTTTCGTTGCAGTTCGGAGAAAATAACCCTCTGTCTTTGTAATGCCAGGTCCTTGAACACATGTCGAATGTAAACAATCTTTTGCATAATAACTTGTATAATGATTTATACCAATGAAGTCTATTCCATTCTTTAAATAATCATAACTGAAGTTGGGCAATAAAGATCCTAAAATACTTGTCATTTCTTCGGGATATTTTCCAAATATTATAGGGTCCAAAAACCTACAAAAATAAATTAAAAACTAGAGTCAGAAAAGATAGTATATAACTAGAAATAGGAATTGTGAGCTTACCAATCCATATAGAAGGATTGAGCTCTTTGAGCAGCTAGTTTGTCTTCTGTGGAGTCACTGATGGGTTCATACCATACAGTATTCATCGTAATTCCAATATTGCCATTTTGTTCACCCTGAAACCCAATCAATATCTATTAAATTAAAAAATGCGCAACTTCAACTAGTTTACTATAATGGATATTACCTGGTAATTATTTAATATTTTAAATAAGATAAACAACGAAATGATATATTTTTGGAATCATATTTAAAATGTATTTATTTACAAAATGAAAATCATAATCATAATTGTTGGATAAAAAGGTAGTTTGGAACTTAAGGTAGACCCGACTTGACCCATTTTAAATCCCGCAAAAAACTACCCATTTTTAATGACTTGTTTGAACCCATTGGCCCAAGATACGACCCGCATGGACTTTTACTTGATATTTGGCCCGATAAAGGTTGACTGCTGCAAAATGGGATAAAATCATATTATGAGCTGCAACAAATGGTTCCCTCTCAGAATCTCCAGAGCTACAATTTCCAAAAGTAGCAGAGCATCTTGCTGGTGGGTAAATCCCGGATCTATAGCCGCGAATAGCAACAACATTTGGTTCATTTAAAGTAATCCAATACTTGACTCGGTCCCCATAGTATTTAAAACATATAGATACATAGTATGCAAAATCTTTCCTGAAAAAGAAAAAAAGGATATTTCCTGGTAAGTTGTATTATTCAATTAAGTCATAACATTATGCCCTTACTAACCGAATTTGTGGACTCAGCCAACCACCATATCTATCTTCAAGTTCTTGAGGTATATCATAGTGAGTCAATGACACGAATGGTTGGATCCCTGAAAAGTGGATTTAGATTATAATAATTTGAATTTGAAAATTACAAGGCCTATCTTTCAAAACTATATATGGACGCTTTATTTTTTCAACCTTTTTCTATGAGAGCATTGATGAGCTTATCATAGTGCTTTATACCAGCAATGTTCACACCTCCAAATCTTCCCTCTAATTGAAGAAAAAAACAACTAATAACAACTCACTTGACAGGTATTATAAACGCGGTACCGATAAAAATTACCATATACCGCAACCAATCAAATTGATGCAAAGGAAAATCTCATGTCATTTGCAAAGTATATAAAAGTACTTATACTTACTAGGTAGAATTCTAGCCCAGGATATGGAGAAACGGAAAGTATTTATTCCCATGTCTTCCATAAGCTCAATATCCTTCTGTAATATATACAAGACTAGATTAGCTCATAAAGATCTTTCCTATTACATTATGTAACATATAAATAAATAACACAAACCAATAAGGATTTTAAATTGGATAAACGTACTTCTAGCAGAAAAATGCCTAAACAGTGAAGAAAAGATATTACTATCCCACTCAGGGATGCCCGATGCGCGGGACTTGGAAATGATTCAGAACATAATTCATTACCCTAAAAACCACCTTAAGAGCATCCACAACATTAGTCAAAATCGAATTTCAAACCTCCCTCAAAAACATCATTGTTTCCTCAATATCAAACCTTCATCTCAGACTCCACATCATCACATGTCAATTCAAATTAACATTGAAATAAGTTTTTTTTTTTAATTAACCTTGCTCCCATCTGTGGAGTCCATGACCTGAGGTCCACATCCCTTGATCATGGGGTTAAGGTCCGGTCCTTAAATTTTGACCATTCAGACTTAAGGTTATCTTTTAACTATTAAGAGGTTATGAACTATTAGGAGGTAGACTCTTAATGACCATTAAGATCCTACCAAACAGCCTCTTAGTTATTTTCTATCTCGCATTTACCTTTGCTTTATTCATTTGTCTTATTAGGTGAGATAACTCGGTTGATGTTTACATTGGTGAATTAGATCCCCCAATCATTTCCCGTGGGACTAGTATATTTTTAAATTATTAAAGAAAATTCCAGAAAAAGCAATTAAATTTTTGGAGGGATCAATAGCATCAAAATTCAAAAGGTCATTGCATATTTATTTGTCATGAAGTTATGATTAAAAGTGCCCATAGGCCCACACGTACAAGCATCTTTCTCTACATAGAAAATACAACAAATAAAACATAATCCCTTGGCCAGTTGGCCTTGATAGTAGGTTGTAAACGAACCAAACGAACACGAACAATGCCTTGTTTGTGTTTGTTTGTTAAGGAATTAACGTGTTTGCGAACTGTTCATGAACACTTACCGAACGAGATTTTTTGTTCATGTTCATTTGTTAAGAAAATAAAGTGTTCATGAACGGTTCACGAATACTTATCGAACGAGATCGAACAACATGTTCGTTTGTATTTATTTATTAAATTTAGGTGTCTGACAAAAACGAACACAAAGAAACACAAATTAACGTAAATGAACACAAATAAGAATTACTGAACAAAATCGAGCACAGACTAACACATTAAATTCTAAAATTAGCATTTTTCATTGCTAACATTGTCCGCCCAATATATACAAATCCAATTACCCAAATATACGTGACATAATCTTGATCACATAATGTCTTATAGAAACACAGAGGTATCATATTAAACTAATGCTCATTTAATCCACCAAAAATAACAGTTAATCAAAATAATTAAAGTAATATTAATATGTGATACACTAATATATGTTAAATAATCTACCAATAGGAAATTTGAAATACTTAAATTAAATATAAAAAATTAAAAACCCTAATGAACTATCGAACACAAACAAACATAAACGAACACGTTAACGAACGTTCACGAACATAAACGAACGAACGGGCCTCTGTTCATGTTCGTTTGTTTAACTAAACGAACAAAATTTTTTGTCTATATTCGTTGATGTATTAAACAAACGAACACAAACGAACTTCCCGCCGAACAGTTCACAAACTGTTTGTTAAACGTTTGGTTTGTTTACAGCCCTACTTGATACATCTTATAAGTGCCTTTAATATCTATGACGTGCTACACGAGATATATATGTACAACACACACACATAAAACTAGATTAAATATAGTTAACAGGTTGATATGTGTAAGTGATATATGATTATTAGACCTAAGAAGCAAAATATGTTCACACAAAACTATAAGAGTTGATTATTCAGATAGATTATTTATTGGGAAAATTACTTAAATAGCCATCTCGATCACAAAATTACCCAAATAGCCATTCGACACAAAAATACACTTAAGGCCATTTTCAAAGAGTTCGTAATATGGCTACACAAAGTAAAGAGGTTGATGCATCACTAACAAAGAATAACTCTCTCTTATGCATACCACAAACTAAAAGTATGTAGGGACATAACCATTTGAATAATTTACATAAAGAATAAAACACCACAACAATTAACACATGGTTGCGCAGCTTGTTACCCCTCTGCTTGCTATTTTAATGTAATTTGCCAGTTATAGAATAAAATGAGAACAATATTGGTGTAATAAAAAAATAAAAACCGCACAACGCAATATTGCACTTACGAGATAAAGATGGTATTGATCAACAGCAACATCTCCATTAGAACCATCAGCAATATTTCCTGTAAAGCGAAAACGCTGCAAATATTAACCGCCCGATATTGATGATAAATCCAAGAGGCAGGCCGATATGAATACCAGGTTCGTGTGCAAAAATATCCCAATTACTGAGGCCTTTTCCATCAGCAAGGTAAGCTCCTTCAAACTGCATACATGAAATATGAAAATGAAAACCGAGAAGGAATCCGCTAAAACGGCATGATGGATTGATAGTAGACAGTACCTGATAAGAAGATGATGCAGTTCCAAATAAGAAGTTTCTTGGGAACAAAAGGAAACTATCATTGGCTCTAAAATTGTTAGTAATCTTGTCTGCAGCTGCTGAAGTATATAAAATATATGTCCAAAACACAGTGAGCAAGAAACATATAAATGGATTTCCCATGAGGGAGGAGGAGTAATGAATAAAGAAATGCAGGGTATGACTTGTAAACTAAAGATGTTAGTGGTTTTTATTGGCAAATACAAGCAACTTGTCATTCATTGGGGTCCCCTTTCTTACTCATCTTTCAATTTGTGGGTCAGCCCACCTATATATGTTATCTTTGTTACAAGTCAATGTTTTAAAAACCGGTACATACCGGCCGGTATTACCGGTTACCAGATGTGTATCCGGTACGAAACAGGCCGGTATTTAGGGAAAACGGTATATGGATTGTACCGCCGGTAAAATAGTAAATACTGGTTCGAACCGGCGTACCGTCAAAGGCAAGTTCTGGGTTTGGATTTTACATGTTTTAACTTTTAAGACCTATCTCTTGTTTACTGATTTCACTTCATCCACCAAGTTGATGCTTCCAATTTATATACCATTGCCTCAAAACTCGAAGTGCGCCATAACTTAAAGTTCACGGTGGAAAGCAGCGGCGGAAGCACAGCAAGTGTAGGGTGGGCAGGTGCCACCGTCCAACCGGTGATTTTATTCTCCAATTATTTTTGTAACCTGTTGGTTTTATTCTCGTACATTACCCGGTAAGAGATGGAAGGAGGATTATGTGTTTCTCAGAGAGAGATTTATGGGAGGGAGAATAGTGGTAGATGGAAGGTTAGGTACAGGTGTGGGTTTCCAATCTTTAAAAGAAGACAACAAATAGATTATAAGTAATATTACATATTAGACTACACTTTTTTTGACCTAACAATTAATAAAAGTAGTTTATTTTATAAGTAATAATCTGAATTCTAAACTTAAAATTTTAATAAATAATAGCAATTAAGGTAATAAGTTGTCAACATCTTGATTAAACAGTTGTATAAGGTTATCTAATCATGCATTATTGAATTATTTTGTGACTTGATTTTGTAATTTATGGTATTATATAGTTAATTTCTCAATCCGGTTGAACCACCCGGTACAACCCGGTTCAACCGGTTGAACCATTTTTTAGATAAATCTGGTATGATTAAAAAACCGGTTTTTAAAACATTGGTTACAAGGCTATGGGGTGTGTGGTGACACCCTCCCCCATCTCCCCCAAATTCCACATCAGCGTCACGTCATTTCTTCATTCCCCTCCTCCAAACCAAGAAAATAGTTCCTCCTTCTTCCCCCTTCGCCCTTCCATTTTTTTTTATTATTTTCCACTCCAACGGCTCAAACATCTCCACCAATCATCGTCTTCGGTGCCAAATTATTATTATTATTATTATTATTATTTTGGGGGGGAGGGGGGTTGTTACCGTTAGGGGAGTTTTCCACCTCACCCCCACCGAGAATGACACCAAAACCACACCAAAGAGTCTAATTTTGAGCTTGACTAGATTATAAAGGAGGGGTAATTTGTATATACAAAAGTTAGAGTTAACATCTAAAATAGTCTATGAGGCTTTGTCAGTTTTGCTCTTAATGACGTTTTAGAGTGATTTAAAACAGTAGGGCACCAAGATTTATGATCATATATAGTAATAAGGTATCAACTACCAAGTACACAAATGCTCCTCCTTTGCCTGACCTTAAAAGGAAAGTTTTTTTATGCAACTTTTTTCAATGAAAATTTGTTTCTTTTCTTTTTTTTTTTTTGTTTTTTAAAAGACTGCACTTTTGTAATAACTAGGTTTTAACCTCCCGCGCGCGTTGCGGCGCGCTAAAGCGGTTAAAATATCTTCGCACATGTTACGCAATGACAATGTTCTATATTATAGGTACTAACTTTATACCTGACATGGTTTCAGATGTGTATACGTGATAGTATTATAATAGTGTCCATTAATTTAAAAAAAATATTTATAAACCATACAATATGTATTTTAAAACATACTACATAGCCACAATCAATGACGTCTACATTTTGTGTTTTTTTGAAAGAAAATGAACAATTCTAGTGAGGTGCTTTAACCATTTTGTGTTTTTCTAAGCACATATGAAACCAATATCCAAATAAATAATATGAAAGAAAACTAAATTGAAATGCAAAACACTAAAATGTAAAACCACTCTCTTCTCTACTCTAGCTCTAGCTCTAGCTGTACCAGACCATTTTCATTTTCGTCTACAAAACCACTATCTCCCACCAAGAAATCATCACTGCTGCAACCACATCACCACACCACTCTCTCTCTGCCACCATCTGCTTTCTCCGTCAACAACTGCCGCCGCAACACCATTTCCATCACCACACCACCGGTGGTGTGAGCATGGCACAAAATCTTGACCAAACACTCTCTCATCTTGTAACATCCGGCAAAAATCGATGTGATTCCGTACGTAATTAGTATATGTAATTAACGGTTTAAGTGCATATTTAAATTAATTGGATTAATTTAGCCTTAGAGGATAGCAAATTCCCCATAAGATGCATAGGAATGCATGTGTTTAATTTGAAGCACGGCGAAATCGCGTGCAAATTAACTTGTGTTGGAACGGACGTTGGTGATTACCCAATAAAAATTTAATAAACAAAAATTATCCCGGACACCCAGGATATAAAATAAAGGGTATTTTCATGAAATATAATGTGTTTTGGAACTCCAAAACCATAAATGAAAACTTTACATACAAATCTCCCGGTAACGAATGAAGTGCGCGAACTGCACCCGGTACACTTATAAATTATAATTTCACCCAACGAAAGCCTAAGCAACCAACCAACACTTAGAATGGGCTATTTTTAAGGGTTATTAAATGCTATTTTAATGTACGGACAAGTCGTAATTAAATCCGATCAAAGTCGAACCGAACCGCGCTTAAACCATCATTTAATTTATACATGTGGAAAAATAAAAATGGACCCCACAAAATCACCATAGAATCGGCCCTTGCCCATTTTTTTTGACAAAATCTTATTTGCTTCATGAAGTATCCAAAAAATTACTAAGGAATGGCTTGGATGTATTTTATATTTGGGATGATACCTTGAGTCTTTATAAAATACACATTCCTTTCATTTGAATCAAGTAAACAAAATATCTTGTTCTCTTTTCCTTGGAGCCGTAGGCTTGCACCCCTCCACAACCATTTACATTTCAAGTTCATAACACCAAATATTATCTTAGTTTCATTCATAATCCTCACCATTATGTGTGTTAAGAGCTTGGAGCTTAACCCTTTTGGAAGAACACACTAAAACCCCATCAAATCAAGTGTTTTTGACTTCCCTAGCCATGTGCTAGTTGTAAGTTTTCTTGTGTTCTTGTTCTTGCTTAAACTTTATATTTTTTTTAGTGTTTTAAAGCAAGTTGTAAATGGGTGTTTAAACAAATGTTTTAAACATAAAAGTTGGTATGTTTTTACATGACTAAAATGGATGGTTAAAAACTAGTATATGGGCCGTAGGGTTGTTGGTGATGTTGTTAAGATTGTTGAAGTTCATAAAAAGTTACATAAACTTGTGTAAAATGATGATCAAAGCAAAGGTTATAAATGTAACTTGAATGCATTTAGAAATGGTTTAGATCATCTTAAAATGATCATCTAAGACCTAATATTGTGATGATCTTGTGAGAAAATGTAAAATATAAAGTTTACATATTATAAGATTTGGACATAAAGTGATCAAATTGGACAAAATGGACATAATACACACGAATACACACATTATTGTTCTTAATGAGGTCATTATGGACTTTGGATAATGTTGAATCATACTAAAAATCTATCATGACAAAGTTGACATAATAAAGCTACTAGTTTGGTATGAAACTGTCACTTTTGAAAGATTGAGAAGAAAAATGTAACTTTTGAAAGTTTTGGGTGTTATTTGGAAGCTTTAAAAGTTAAAGGGTAAAAAGTGTCATTTTAGAAAGTTAAGTCCAAAAATGTGACATTTAAAAGTTTGGTGTTGAAAATGTAAACTTGGATAGTCAATGGTGGATTATGGAAAATATTTCCAAGACTTACAAAAATAATGTATTTTTGTATTAAATGTTATTTTTATAAAATTAGGATTTTATAAAAATACAAGTTACCAAACGTTTTGGAAAAATAAAAACTAGGGATTTTATTACAAAAATTGGTAATTTTAAAGACTTAGTAAAGTTTTATAAAAATGAACATTTTTATATTTATGGGAATATAAAAATGTTGGAGCATTTTGGGGGTTAAAACAACTAAGTCTTGATTTTGGAAATACAAAAGTTATTTTATAAATTTCCAAATAAAAATATGGTGAAATTAATAGTGATTAATTTCGAGTAAATCATATTGTCGGAAATTTGATATGAATAACTAAATACATATATATTTTCGGAAGTAGGAAAATAATATTCGACGTGAAGTATTTATTTCTACAAAATATATATATACGTAACTTATATTATTCGTGGAGCGAAAATATATAAGTTGAACGTTCGGACATGAATATGTTTTAACACAACAAGTTATCGGACAAGATGTAAAACGGACGAGAAAATATATATCGTACGAGACACGAATATATGTATTACGTCAAGGAAATATATATTTTATGAGATAAAATATATGAACTATCATGGGTGAAAAGTATATATAACACTTTCCTAAGTGTTGGAACGTATTCGTGGGAGAACTTAATTGTAAAGTGATCTTTAAAGATTGCGCACGCAAAATTAAGTTAAGTCCGAGAACTTAACAAGTTAAAATATAAAATCGAATCGACAAGACCTCAGTATATTTATTTGCATGGGAAATAAATATATGGAACAGTGAGTCGAGTCGAAAGTTATAAAACGAAAAGTCGAATCGACAAGATCTTAGTATATTTATTTGCATGGGAAAATAAATATATGGAACAGTGAGTCGAGTCGAAAGTTATAAAACGAAAAGTCGAATCGACAAGATCTTAGTATATTTATTTGCATGGGAAAATAAATATATGGAACAGTGAGTCGAGTCGAAAGTTATAAAACGAAAAGTCGAATCGACAAGATCTTAGTATATTTATTTGAATGGGAAAATAAATATATGGAACAGTGAGTCGAGTCGAGGGAATATCAAATCGACAAGATCTTAGTATATTTATTTGCATGGGAAAATAAATATATGGAACAGTGAGTCGAGTCGAAAGTTATAAAACGAAAAGTCGAATCGACAAGATCTTAGTATATTTATTTGAATGGGAAAATAAATATATGGAACAGTGAGTCGAGTCGAGGGAATATCAAATCGACAAGATCCTAGTATATTTATTTAATGGGAAAATAAATATACGGTAAAGTGAGTCGAGGCGAGTGTTGGAAAATGAAATCTCGATCGACAAGATCCTAGTATAATTACTTAATGGGAAAGTAATTATGCGGTAAAGTGAGTCGAGTCGGGGATAAGTTTATCCGAGTTAGTAAATATATTGAAAACACATATATTAAACAATAAGATCATGATGTGATAAAATCGGGAAATGATCTTAGTTCGCGGCGACGAACCTAACTAACTTCAAGGATAATGTTGATATGTTTATTAAGAATAAGTTAAGTGAAACTTATAACGGGGGTAATCCATCACCAACGGACCTAGACACATGTTTTAAACGGGGGATTGTATAACAATTGTGTTGTTGGGAGTTGGGTGTACAACTTGCCGGTAAAACACACATGATAGGCTTAGTGACTCATACGTCTAAGAACGCCTATAGGCATTTGACCTTGGATATCTGCTATTCTCTGTTATTTGTGCACGCTGAGTTGAGGTGAGTTTCACGGCCCCATTTTAAACTGTTTTTACGTTTTTGGGGGAAAGATATGTTTTGTTAAATTGCTGTAACATGTGGAATATAATATTTAGCACGATGGGTACCTGGGTAACTGGAAACCACTTGGGGTAAGACCTCGCTGTTTACCGTAACCATTAATTCAGGGAATTGAAACCAAAGGGATATCTGGGTAGTACTATCGGTGCCTGACAAGGCCCACCTCTGGTTGATAGCGTCAACCCGGTAAAGACAAGAGGTGCATGTATTCTGAACTGAGTTGTTGTCCAAGAAGCAACTCGTGGGGCAATCTGTTGTATAGTCTTGGTTTGGTTATGGGCCCGGGAGGGAGTCGCCATCGTCATGTAGGAGCTAGCTACTCCACATATATGACACTACTTATATTATATTTCCGTTACATGCCGGTATTGCAATGTTTTGCTATGTGAAATTAAAACCTGTGAACTCACCAATATGTATATATTGACGTGTCTTTTAAACATATCTTTCAGGCAATTAGGATGCTGAAAGGAATGGCTAGTGCGGGGGAAACGGGGACGTCGGTCTTTTGGGGGTTTTACTTTTATTTTCCGTAGGTTCGGAATATAGTCGAAAAACCCTTTTGTTTAAATTAAACTTGTATGGATGTGTACGTTTGGGACAACGAAAACATCTTACGACGTCTTAATAATATGATCTTTTCTAAATAATTATTGTTTGTGTTAATCTCGACTTTGATATACTTTTCGAGCGTTGCGCCACGTGTTTCCGCCGTTGGCGTGGTGTGACAGAAGTGGTATCAGAGCCAAGGTTATAGCGAACTAGCATTTTGAAAAATCTAGACTATAACCGGTTTCGGCTCGAAAACAAAGTTTTCAAAACTAAAACACAACAAAATGTTTTTAGAAAAGAGAGAAATTTGTACATGGGAGGTACAACGGAAATTCCGACCGACTAGCCATGTGTGTCAATATATGAAGTATTAGAAAATACGGATAGGAATGTTTAGGTTCTGTGGGAATCCGATTTTCTAAGATTAGTTAATATATATACGTAGTACGGATATTTTGCCAGTAAGGATGTTGTGTCACGCTTCACATTAGTCCGCACTCTTTTATCGATCACCGGTACCAGCAAGTGGAAAGGATGCGGTAGTCTATGAGGAGCTCACTTGCTCACCGGTAGATGGGATGATCAGAAGGACTAATCTCTATCGCGATATTAGATGTCGCCGTGTTGTTTATGATTTGGAGGTGAAACTAGACCAAGTCTTTTTTTGTATAAAACCTTTGTTCGTTTGATCAGGAAACTCGGAACTAGCAGGCAACAAGATTACCTGGCAACGCAAATTATCATTACGGGTGCACACGTAATAATAGTTTGGGGTGCACGGTAACCTTGGTGGGCGCTAGGGCCGGGGTTGGTGATCATTCCTTGTCTTGTTGTTCTTCTTCTTTAGATTCAGTCTTGGTTTTGATTGACTAATGGGTTAAATGGGAGGTCTCATCGACGCCCTTGACTTCGGTCCTAACTAGCCTAATGAGCTTTCTTTGACATTACCCTTAAGGTGCGAGCACGGAAGAGCTCGAACGTCTATTCATGCGAATAATCTGACGCAAACCCACGCTCTAGATAGGAACGGGAGATGAAAGCTTCCTTGTGTAGGAGTTGAATGCCTCCACCACAAAGTTCTTCCAAAGGAGCGGACTTACAAGTATACACGGCCTACCGAAGCGAGAAATGTCGAGTACGGTGCGTGGAAGGTTATACCTGGAACCTAGTGAAGACCTAGGGTGCGTCCCTACAAGACCAGTGCGTTTTGGGAACGGGACCCTGTGAGGATCAGATATGAGAATCGTGGCCGTGTGCTGCTGGGTTGTTATTATAAATAAGTCATTCTCGATCCAACACATGCCCAAGTAGTCTTCTAGAGTCGGGTATTTTTCTTCTCCTTTTGGAGGACAAAATTGAGGTTGCTAAGTTAGGAAGCTTGATCATTGTTACGTGGAAGGCTCGATAGCCCACGTCTGAATCGACAGTATTGGTTGCGCCCATGCAGTCATGGACTGATGGTGAAATCAGTGTGCCACATTGCACACCCGCGAGTCAGAGGGCTTTGCTAAACTTCGATGATGTCAAAAATTCGGCCACTAATCACGACCGCGGCAACGATTGCCGGTGTTATGATGGCGGCGTGTAGTGGAACAACAAGCCCCAGTTAGCGTTTGGCTATGGACTCACTCGGAAGTGCATACGATTAACTCATGGGAAGCCACTGCTCGATGTATTGAGTGTTCAAGTATGGATTAACACCCGTTGCAATAGCGCTGGATCGTATTCCGGAAGATGAATTGTGATGGGCTTAGCAGATCGGTGCTTATGTCATACTACTTTCCCAAGGTGCAAAGGTTGTCGTAAGACTCCTCTATCTACCTCCTGTTTGTTTTTCAAGGATTATTGGTAATCACGCTTCAGTCGATGAACGCCAGAGTAGGTTCGATATGTGTGTTGTGCCTGAATCCGTCATAAATTCTAGGGAGTGGAACCATACTTTGGGAATCGTAATTGTAAGGGTGTGCTCTATAAATGTCAAATGTTGCAAAACGATTTTTGCCGACATTGAAGTTCCCCCCTCAAATGAAGGACTACTGGATGTGGTCACGATACTCTGTTAAATTAAACCTACCCATGGGATGACAATTCCATTGCTCTTGTTGCAATAACGTTCGTCATCCTCATCATGACGACGAGACTTTTTATCTATTTGGGGCGGAAATTGACGCGAAGTGTTTTCCATCAATCCCCATAGATATTGAGACGTTGCGTTCCCTCGTCACGGTGGCTTATAAACTAAGGTTGCAAGATCCATTCGTTATGGACAATGTGACCTATCAAATCTCTTGTCGTATTTCGATACTCTCACTGCGTGGCCTATCAGGAAGAAGGTCCACCGGTCTCGCTTAGGTAGCAGAAAGGCATTCCAGTTGATGGCTATCGGTGCTAGGGCCAAAATAATATGCAAAAGGACTCTAATGAGAAGGATGACTCGGCTGGGTTGCCAGAGTCGGTATCGTTTTCATTCTATCAGGGTGTCTCGATATATCGTGATCCTTCTACTTCTACTTGCTATTTTCGTAATGACCACTATCCTTGATATTGGGATAGACGGTGGTTGGTTTCTAGGTCCTATGGATACTAGTTACCCCACATATAATAACTACGACTAGTCTAAGGATCCGGCCGAGCCTGACGTCGCTGCGGCTGTTATTGATCTATGGCTCAAGTAGATCCCGATGTTTTTGCTAAGTGTGTAGCTCTTGCTGAGTTTGTTGTTGTCAGTGAATCTGTAGCACTTATCGGGCTTGATGCCGTTGTTTCCATGTCTGTTGTTGAGCTTATGGTTGTCATAGTCTCTATAGTCCATGATGGGCTTGATGTTGTTTCTATGGCGCTTCTCGAGCTGATGTTGTTGATGTATTTGAAGCTCCTGCAAAGGTGAATGTCGTTAACAAAGACGTCTCTATGACCGTTGTCAAGCTACTATGACCGTGTCTGTATCTCCGTAGAGTTCGTTGTTGTTACTTCCATTTTCTTCGAGGCTTTCATTGAACTACTCATTATCTTTCCTTGGGCTCCTGCCAAGACTAATATTGACGATAGTTCTCAGGCTTGGGTTGAGTCTGTCAATGCTGCAGTTGCCACTATTCGAATGACTTATATTGAGCCTACAATCATTCTCCCTAAGAACAAAATTGGTCTGACAGTCTGCTAAATTATGCGAAACCCATCATTTCCATTCCTGTTACGACTACGGATACCTTGGTTGACTCAATCGTTCCTACCATTCAGTCTATGGAGGATAGGTTTAAGGTCGAAGGCATGGATATAAATCCCACCCCCACGAGTGAGCTGAGACGCACTGGGATGCGTGCTCGCCATAACGGAGCTTTCTGTTGATGTGGACTGGGGAATTTTCCATATTGAGTGTCATATTGTCGTGTGCATTCATGCTGCTGTGTTACCCTTAGCGATTGTGCATGCTTGCGGTTGCATTATTTGCCGATTACGTACCCATGTGGTTGCGTTGAGTTGCGTTGTCGACTATGCATTCTTGTTGTTGTGCTGCTCCTGCAGTAGCGTAGCCTTGTTGTCGTGTTTCCGTATTGTCGCATTGATCTTGTGCGGTGTTGCCTTGTCGTCATGCTTCACGGTCGTCATGTTGTTCCTGTGCGGTGTTCCCTAGTTGATGTACTTCGTGGATGTGTTGCTGTCATGTTGTGTTATTTATACTATCGTGTTGCTCCATGGATGTATTGCTGCAGCTGTTGGATTGCCTTGATGATGTGATGACTTGTCGTTTGTTTCGCTCTTGGTTTCCCTCGAGATGGAGACATCACCCAAACCCCTCGTTGCTGTCACTGTTATGTTTGTTTGATTGTGTAGCGCCAACATGGATTATGTAAGATTTCGGGTGTTCAACGGACTTTCTGGAAGTCATACCAAGACACTCTAGTCTGAGTGTTAGCGCATGTATTCCACTGAATCTCGTGATTGTTTGGGTATTGACCGAATCATGTGTCGACCCTTGATATACTCACACATTTCATGAGCGTTACATCTTCAGGATCTAAGGCATCAGTGACGCCTTAAACTTTTACGCGCATTTGGTCGACCAGCAATCGGCTATGCAAACCAATGTCGAGAAGAAATCCCAGGACCCACACATGACGAGACGAGGCCCGTCCTTGTGATAAGGGATTTCGAATACGTCTCGAACCTGAAGGTATCGAGTAACTGCGAGCGATATTATGACCCATACCCTTGGGACTAGTAAGAGTTGAAGGACTCAATACATTATTTCTCATCCCAGTGGGTTTGTTTGACGAAATACGTGCCGGCGTGTCACACTGAAGATTATGGAAATACCATGGTGGACCGACCCATGGCGGGTGCATTGGTGGAGTCCCTGATACATGATCTCGGAGGTTTTGTGAAACCCTAAATCCAGAAGGGCGTATAGCATTGTCTACTCTATAAGGGAGCTACCCTATCATTATGAGAGGGTCGATCAGCTCAGCCCTTCGATTAATACTGTTATTCCCCTGATGGTGGATTTGTCTTGTCTTGGTGTCGTTGCGTAGGTTCTTGGGATAGGGGAACCCTTTCGAGCTTGGGTCGATAGTGGTGTTCCCAGTTGTCCTTAGGAAGCATTGCTCGCGTTAGAGCAAAAATCCCTTGTCTTAGACAGCCACTGTTGGGGGCATCATAGTAATGTGAGCTACCAGTCAGTGCGTATGGTACCTGACTAATCAGGATGAGCTTGAAGGCTTACGTATCGCGCCCCTATACGTGACTAACTGGGTCATCGAATGGGATGCCTTATGGGAAGGCTCAGGACTATCGCTTGTGATGCGATCTCAGTCGTCGTTTGTTTTTAAGTAACGACTTGGGCGCGTGAAGCCGTCAGGCCAAATGTGAAATCTATGTCAAACGCATGCATCTATGACTCGATTTCGCCATTTACCTTGAAAGATTCCAAAGGGATGGAACCTTCGACGAGTAAGGGTTCCGGTTTCAAGACTCCTTTCACTCAGATCTCTGCCAAGGATCTAAAAGTCAATTGAAGGGCGTGTGGCCTGGATTATCCAGAATTGACTTACTAGGTTGCTAATATCGATAGGACACCAGTGCCCATGAGGCACATATAACGGAACAGGTACTAGATACCCTAGTTTTGGGTAGCTACCGGTGTTCTGTATACCGTGTCGGTGGAGACCAGCATGTCGAGATACGGTCGAGATCCTATCCCTTGTTTATTGCGGCAACCACATCGTGATAATTTATATGCATCATTTTCGTGTCGACCAATGTGACAGAGTGATGTGAGCCTCTAGTCCTATGTGTTTAAGTCGGCTTTTAATTCGCGGGGATTGTGGAATCGTACGGACTGGGTGTTATATATACATTGCTTACTGTCAGGGAGCTGAGGGGAGAAGGCGACAAAGAAACTTTGACCTCCATCAGTCCCTACTAGACGCCCTAGTACCATTAACCACAATTGCTCGGGTGGGAGGTAGCAAATCAGCACCTAGAGGATCCTACGGAAATGAAGTCCCATTTTTAATGTGGTTGTTCGGTCGACAAGAACCTAGTGTATTTATCTTAATGGGGAGATAAATATACGGTAAAGTGAGTCGAGCCGAAGGATAAATAAAATGGAATACCCGACGAGGTTTCCAAGTGGACTTTTATGATCATTATGTGGTGCGGTAAGATCACCTGTTTGACATTACCATACCACCCGAGGGGTCTCGTGGTCGGGATGTGACCTGAGCGATGATTGATTGCTGTTGCGAACCCTCTTATATTTTTTATACTCATCCGTAGCTCCAAGATGGGGCAGGTGGATAGCTACCTGTACTCTTGGAGAGTCGTGGCTAGACACTGGATTGCCGACTTCTTTATATCGGATTGTAGTAGTCACTCTATCTCAAGTTTGACAAACTATGTACCCTAGCCTGGGATACTCGATTTGAGATGGGTATGGCTTGTCATTTACGGAAAAATTGAATGTACTTGACGGGATTGTTCCGTGTTGTCACGATTGATGTCCGTGGCACATCGAGTTCGTGTGCTTCATCGCCAGAATTTCCTATGTGATAAGAATTATCATCCCAGCGTTCGGGGTGTACTGCTCAAAGCCCTTTGGAGGGCATACGTGTACATCTCTAGTACGTCGAATGACAAGCGGAGATAGGCACATAATCTGGTTTGAGTTTTTCAAGAGATCGCCAATAAATCTTGCAGATTAGAAACCGTTCGGATCAGATGCGAACCTATTAAGAAGTCATACAGACAAGGCGTAGGCCTTAAGAACTTCAAACTGACAATAGGTTTACACTGAGAGTCATACTCTGGGAGAGTGTTGGTAAGCATAGAAATTATAGTAGGCAAAATTCTTGATACTCCAGTGGCACGGAGGTATCGATCAAAATTGGTCTAGTGGCGATTAAGCTCGAATTATCGCAAGAGCTTAAATGGGGCTCTTGATGAATCCCGCAAGTCTGGCATGAGGAAGCATTGTCAATTTCCTCGACCGACGGAAGTTCGGTTGACGTTAAGCTCTACTATTTCGGGAAACCGATAAATGTATCAAAGTGGGATGCCTAAGAGCTTAGCCATAGTTGGACTGTGATACTGTAATCGTTAGAGCACTAAGCGGGAACCTAGCATGAACCTGGGTTCACTTAGGGAAGAGGAGATCTCGTGAAGCGCAAACCACCCGCCCTGTTCAAGGATATTATTGTAATGGACAACTTGAACTGAATTCCGGGACGGAATTCTCTTAACGGGGGAAGAATGTAACATCCGGCAAAAATCGATGTGATTCCGTACGTAATTAGTATATGTAATTAACGGTTTAAGTGCGTATTTAAATTAATTGGATTAATTTAGCCTTAGAGGATAGCAAATTCCCCATAAGATGCATAGGAATGCATGTGTTTAATTTGAAGCACGGCGAAATCGCGTGCAAATTAACTTGTGTTGGAACGGACGTTGGTGATTACCCAATAAAAATTTAATAAACAAAAATTATCCCGGACACCCAGGATATAAAATAAAGGGTATTTTCATGAAATATAATGTGTTTTGGAACTCCAAAACCATAAATGAAAACTTTACATACAAATCTCCCGGTAACGAATGAAGTGCGCGAACTGCACCCGGTACACTTATAAATTATAATTTCACCCAACGAAAGCCTAAGCAACCAACCAACACTTAGAATGGGCTATTTTTAAGGGTTATTAAATGCTATTTTAATGTACGGACAAGTCGTAATTAAATCCGATCAAAGTCGAACCGAACCGCGCTTAAACCATCATTTAATTTATACATGTGGAAAAATAAAAATGGACCCCACAAAATCACCATAGAATCGGCCCTTGCCCATTTTTTTTGACAAAATCTTATTTGCTTCATGAAGTATCCAAAAAATTACTAAGGAATGGCTTGGATGTATTTTATATTTGGGATGATACCTTGAGTCTTTATAAAATACACATTCCTTTCATTTGAATCAAGTAAACAAAATATCTTGTTCTCTTTTCCTTGGAGCCGTAGGCTTGCACCCCTCCACAACCATTTACATTTCAAGTTCATAACACCAAATATTATCTTAGTTTCATTCATAATCCTCACCATTATGTGTGTTAAGAGCTTGGAGCTTAACCCTTTTGGAAGAACACACTAAAACCCCATCAAATCAAGTGTTTTTGACTTCCCTAGCCATGTGCTAGTTGTAAGTTTTCTTGTGTTCTTGTTCTTGCTTAAACTTTATATTTTTTTTAGTGTTTTAAAGCAAGTTGTAAATGGGTGTTTAAACAAATGTTTTAAACATAAAAGTTGGTATGTTTTTACATGACTAAAATGGATGGTTAAAAACTAGTATATGGGCCGTAGGGTTGTTGGTGATGTTGTTAAGATTGTTGAAGTTCATAAAAAGTTACATAAACTTGTGTAAAATGATGATCAAAGCAAAGGTTATAAATGTAACTTGAATGCATTTAGAAATGGTTTAGATCATCTTAAAATGATCATCTAAGACCTAATATTGTGATGATCTTGTGAGAAAATGTAAAATATAAAGTTTACATATTATAAGATTTGGACATAAAGTGATCAAATTGGACAAAATGGACATAATACACACGAATACACACATTATTGTTCTTAATGAGGTCATTATGGACTTTGGATAATGTTGAATCATACTAAAAATCTATCATGACAAAGTTGACATAATAAAGCTACTAGTTTGGTATGAAACTGTCACTTTTGAAAGATTGAGAAGAAAAATGTAACTTTTGAAAGTTTTGGGTGTTATTTGGAAGCTTTAAAAGTTAAAGGGTAAAAAGTGTCATTTTAGAAAGTTAAGTCCAAAAATGTGACATTTAAAAGTTTGGTGTTGAAAATGTAAACTTGGATAGTCAATGGTGGATTATGGAAAATATTTCCAAGACTTACAAAAATAATGTATTTTTGTATTAAATGTTATTTTTATAAAATTAGGATTTTATAAAAATACAAGTTACCAAACGTTTTGGAAAAATAAAAACTAGGGATTTTATTACAAAAATTGGTAATTTTAAAGACTTAGTAAAGTTTTATAAAAATGAACATTTTTATATTTATGGGAATATAAAAATGTTGGAGCATTTTGGGGGTTAAAACAACTAAGTCTTGATTTTGGAAATACAAAAGTTATTTTATAAATTTCCAAATAAAAATATGGTGAAATTAATAGTGATTAATTTCGAGTAAATCATATTGTCGGAAATTTGATATGAATAACTAAATACATATATATTTTCGGAAGTAGGAAAATAATATTCGACGTGAAGTATTTATTTCTACAAAATATATATATACGTAACTTATATTATTCGTGGAGCGAAAATATATAAGTTGAACGTTCGGACATGAATATGTTTTAACACAACAAGTTATCGGACAAGATGTAAAACGGACGAGAAAATATATATCGTACGAGACACGAATATATGTATTACGTCAAGGAAATATATATTTTATGAGATAAAATATATGAACTATCATGGGTGAAAAGTATATATAACACTTTCCTAAGTGTTGGAACGTATTCGTGGGAGAACTTAATTGTAAAGTGATCTTTAAAGATTGCGCACGCAAAATTAAGTTAAGTCCGAGAACTTAACAAGTTAAAATATAAAATCGAATCGACAAGACCTCAGTATATTTATTTGCATGGGAAATAAATATATGGAACAGTGAGTCGAGTCGAAAGTTATAAAACGAAAAGTCGAATCGACAAGATCTTAGTATATTTATTTGCATGGGAAAATAAATATATGGAACAGTGAGTCGAGTCGAAAGTTATAAAACGAAAAGTCGAATCGACAAGATCTTAGTATATTTATTTGCATGGGAAAATAAATATATGGAACAGTGAGTCGAGTCGAAAGTTATAAAACGAAAAGTCGAATCGACAAGATCTTAGTATATTTATTTGAATGGGAAAATAAATATATGGAACAGTGAGTCGAGTCGAGGGAATATCAAATCGACAAGATCTTAGTATATTTACTTGCATGGGAAAATAAATATATGGAACAGTGAGTCGAGTCGAAAGTTATAAAACGAAAAGTCGAATCGACAAGATCTTAGTATATTTATTTGAATGGTAAAATAAATATATGGAACAGTGAGTCGAGTCGAGGGAATATCAAATCGACAAGATCCTAGTATATTTATTTAATGGGAAAATAAATATACGGTAAAGTGAGTCGAGGCGAGTGTTGGAAAATGAAATCTCGATCGACAAGATCCTAGTATAATTACTTAATGGGAAAGTAATTATGCGGTAAAGTGAGTCGAGTCGGGGATAAGTTTATCCGAGTTAGTAAATATATTGAAAACACATATATTAAACAATAAGATCATGATGTGATAAAATCGGGAAATGATCTTAGTTCGCGGCGACGAACCTAACTAACTTCAAGGATAATGTTGATATGTTTATTAAGCATAAGTTAAGTGAAACTTATAACGGGGGTAATCCATCACCAACGGACCTAGACACATGTTTTAAACGGGGGATTGTATAACAATTGTGTTGTTGGGAGTTGGGTGTACAACTTGCCGGTAAAACACACATGATAGGCTTAGTGACTCATACGTCTAAGAACGCCTATAGGCATTTGACCTTGGATATCTGCTATTCTCTGTTATTTGTGCACGCTGAGTTGAGGTGAGTTTCACGGCCCCATTTTAAAATGTTTTTACGTTTTTGGGGGAAAGATATGTTTTGTTAAATTGCTGTAACATGTGGAATATAATATTTAGCACGATGGGTACCTGGGTAACTGGAAACCACTTGGGGTAAGACCTCGCTGTTTACCGTAACCATTAATTCAGGGAATTGAAACCAAAGGGATATCTGGGTAGTACTATCGGTGCCTGACAAGGCCCACCTCTGGTTGATAGCGTCAACCCGGTAAAGACAAGAGGTGCATGTATTCTGAACTGAGTTGTTGTCCAAGAAGCAACTCGTGGGGCAATCTGTTGTATAGTCTTGGTTTGGTTATGGGCCCGGGAGGGAGTCGCCATCGTCATGTAGGAGCTAGCTACTCCACATATATGACACTACTTATATTATATTTCCGTTACATGCCGGTATTGCAATGTTTTGCTATGTGAAATTAAAACCTGTGAACTCACCAATATGTATATATTGACGTGTCTTTTAAACATATCTTTCAGGCAATTAGGATGCTGAAAGGAATGGCTAGTGCGGGGGAAACGGGGACGTCGGTCTTTTGGGGGTTTTACTTTTATTTTCCGTAGGTTCGGAATATAGTCGAAAAACCCTTTTGTTTAAATTAAACTTGTATGGATGTGTACGTTTGGGACAACGAAAACATCTTACGACGTCTTAATAATATGATCTTTTCTAAATAATTATTGTTTGTGTTAATCTCGACTTTGATATACTTTTCGAGCGTTGCGCCACGTGTTTCCGCCGTTGGCGTGGTGTGACACATCTCATCCTCTCTCTGCCACCATCGCTGAAAATCGTCAATGCCAACACCGTCGGAAAAGCCTCTTCAAACCGTAGATCCGGGTCTGTGGTTGACGGAGAAAGCAGATGAAGTGATTTACTATGTAGCACCGTCCCGTCCTTCGTATCCAAGGTGGCCGAAAACAGAGGTGTTTATCGTAAGTGGTTGTAGCTCTCGGTGTGGTAACTGACCTGAGGTTTTATAGCCACTTGGCTGTCGATGTGACTGTCGGTTGTGGTTTCGTATCCAAGGTGGGTTGTGACTGAAGTACATGAGACAACACCACCTCCATGGAACTCAGATCTGAAGGTCCACGAATGAAAAGTAGAGTAGGCAGAGAAAAAACCCTTGTAGAGCTACGATATTACCAACATGCCACTCTTTAAAACTTTTTTGAAATGTGTGCCATCATTGCAATAGTGTCACTCTGTGAGTGGCACCGACACTGATAAATATAGGGTAGATAATAAGCAATCTAAGGTAAGTAATGGAAATTAAAAATAATATTGGAAAAGTGCAAGGCAGTGTCAATTGAAATGAACGGGAATGTAAATTACTAATACAGAATATTCTTTTTGGATCAGCGAAGACTTTTCTAATTACAAACAAAAAACTAATTATCACAAATCAAATATTGATCTTAGGCTTTACTTACAAAAGGAGAATTCGAGAAAAAGTGAAATAAATGACAAAACTCATATCAAATTCGAAGGAATTTGTAGGTTTTAACAGGGGCGGACCAACGGTGGCAGCCCACTTTAAAATTTTCGATTGCCCCTCATAAAATTTTACAATCGCTCCCAACCCACGGTCGTTGCCGTAGGTGAGCAATAACAGCGTCTTGGTCTTTGTGGTCCAGCCTCCAAACACGAGTTGTTGTGTTAGATAACTTACATTAAAATCGAAAACGAAATCATAACGTGAATCGGGCTTGTGTTTGATACAATTCTCTTAAACGGATTCGCGTTCTATTCCCAGGGTACACTGGTTCTAAACAATGGTGGTGCACTGCCGGACTTGCACACTTACCTGAAAGATAATTGAAACTTAGCTACTACGCTTGAATGTATGTGTGTTGCGAGAGTTTCTTAGTGTATTTTTCTCTCATATCAAATGAAGCACAAAGCCTTCTATGTATACATAAACTATGGCTAGTGAAAAGTCTAACATAATTAGGGACTTAAATTTCTTTATTAGCCATAAAACTCTAATCAAGTCTCATAAAGAAATTTTACTCATAAGTTTGTCTTGAATTCACCACATGAAGAATATAATTAACTAGATTATACCCCGGGAGCGTCCCGGGGTTGAAAAATCTAATATGACACATCAATTTTACATATGAAATATAATGATGCGCTTCACATTTACATGTAGGAACCTAAAACAATTAGCAATGTATATCTCCAATGTTAACACCTAAACTAAAATAGTGTATAACTTCGTTGTTAACACTTAACCTTAAACAATATAATTCTAATGTTAACACGTAACCTAAAATAATGTATAACTCCAATATTAATACGTAACTTAAAAAGCCAGAAGCAACTATTGCAGGGTGTGATTGAAGCAGTGATCTTGAAGATGTGACTTTTGTTTTGGAAATCAGTGATTTTAACTTCATCTGCTCTGGATTAAAATATAATTCATATTTACTGGTTTGAACATAATTAGTGACTTGCCTATAAATGATTAATAAATTACTTGAGCACGTTGTGTTTTTTTCCTGTATGAACAAAACCCCACAAAAAAATAGTCGTTTTTTTCTCCGTTTTTTATTTTGCATTATTGTACTCGTTTGAAAGATAATAAAACGCTCGTTAATTTTGTGTAATTTTTTTCTTTAAAAAGTCTCGTATATGAAAGATATTAACGTTTAAAAATTATGGGAGAAAACATGAGAGAAAAAAAAATCCAATTTTGATTTTAATTTTTTATTCCTAAAATTACTCAATGCCACATGGCATGCCATATGTCACACTCAAGTAAGAGGTTGGTCTCTTTGAGTGCCATGTGGGATTTATTGCTTTCAATTATTATAATAAACTAGGTGAAATCCCGTGTGATACACACGGGAGACCAAGTCCTGAAGTTAAAGCGATGTTTAGTAAAAGACAACATTAAGAACCCATTCGTCTGCTCCGAATAACAATTGTTTAGTACCGTCTGTTTCATTTCTTTATAAACAGATATTATTATAAACACCCAAAATATAAAAAAAAAACGTATACAGGCCAAGTGTTATGGTCTGTTTAGTAAACCCCAAATTAATCATCGATCTATTGTTGAAAGGAAAAACTGTATTTCGTAAGTTCAGTTCCTTTCATGATACCAGCTAATAATATTGATCAGATTTTTAATAACTACAAATGTTACAACAACCCAAACATAAATCTACAGACGGATTAAACCTCTATTGAGATAACACAAATAAATATACAGACGGATTAATTGAATAAAGCACAAAAGTTAATACGATTCAATTTAGCATCACAAAACATAAAAAACCAGATATAATCTTCAAAGACATACACGACTAAAAACATAAATAGATACAACTGTTACAACAACCCAAACATAAAACTACAGACGGATTAAACCTCTGTCGAGATAACACATATAAAATCTACAGAATGATTAAAGGTCTGTTGAATTAAACACAAAAGTTAATACGATTCAATTTACCATTACAAAACATAAAAAACCATATATAATATAGAAATACAAATACAAAACTAAAAACTAAAAACAAAAATAAATAGAATCAACGTTAAACATTAAGATACAAAGCTAGTTAAAGGAATTAAATAACTTAACCTTCAATTCCATTGACGTTTCAAATTGTGCATCTAGATCTTTCAATTTTGCCAAAACATCTATATCCTTCAATTCCATTGTCAAAGGTCTCGATGAATATTTGCATGAAAATTAATACACGACAACGACAATATCTTTGTTATTCAACCCTAATGTCACAGATGATCCTCACACTTATGCGTAAATCAAGGAGATTTATGCAAATATTCATCAAGACCTTTGGCAATTGTCACACCCTCAAATTTCCACTTGCGGAGTTCTACCGCGAGGCATGTGACACACCAGGATCCAAGTCAACGGTCACAATAAACGACGCCTAAATGTAAAACATACGTAAATAAAATCATGCATAAGATTTGAAACCAACTGTTGAAAGTGCGGAAGCATTAAAGTTTACAAAGTCATGAGTAAATAAAGACATGAGTTCAAGAGTTTAACATCAAAAGACATGCATAAATGATCCTAGACGCGAGTACGACTCCAGTGCGACTCCGTGCGCCTAGCTGACAGCTGCTACCTTAGCGACCTGAGAAAACATGCTAAAAGAGTCAAAATATAATGCTGGTGAGTTCACAGGTTTTATTTAAACGTTTAGTCCAATCCTTGAAAATCGTTACCGTTACTACTATGCTTGTGTGAACGCTAGCTAGGCGTTATGTAATATTACTACTACGGGTGAAACCATTCCTGACTGTGCTGTTACTGTGTAACCCTTATTTCCGGACTACCGTCATCGCCGGTAGGCCCTGTGTGTTTAGAGACAATATGCACCCGCCCGGCCTCCAGCCGTCGAGTGGGGTTTGTCAGTTCCCAATAGCGCTATCCACATTTCCCCGCTATATACCCATATTAGTGGTTTCTAAGGGAATTTAGATGAACCGTATAGTAATAAGATGTTAGCCATAGTATAACATGAAAATGTGTGATTAAAGAGTTTGAGCATGTTTCTCCCCCGAAAACGAAAACAGTAAAGTGTGGGGCCGTGAACTCACCTTAGGTTGCGTCTTCCGTTAATGAGTAAACCGTTATGTGTATGATAGCCCCAACTAGTGGCGACCTATCATAAGATGCGTGTGTAATGTTAGACTAATAACCCGTTGGGTTCATTAGTCCCTAATGTCCAGTCCATGACCATTATACGTTTGAAAAATGCGTTTGACTGACAACCAGACTACGTGAGACAAGACTCGACATCCCATTGGTGACCTGACATCCCACGTGTTAATCTCATACACTAAAACATACAATTCATGCAAACAATACTTAACACATGTTAAAGTTCAACAAGTCTAACATATAGTTCAATCAGTGCATAAATGAGTCCGAGCACGTGTCACCATGTTACTAGGTATGTTACGGGGTTCCTAGCATGTTCCTAGGTGTCAAATCGGGTCTCGGAATGCCAAAATACACTTACAATAGCAGTACATGCGATTAGGAAAAGTCAACTAGCAATTAGGAAAAGTCAACTAGCAATTAGGGGCTATAAGACATGCAATTCAGGGTTCAACTAGTGATTAGGGCTATAAGACATGCAATATAGGCGATTGGGGGCTATAAGACATGCAATTCAGGGTTTAACTAGTGATTAGGGCTATAAGACATGCAATATAGGCGATTGGGGGCTATAAGACATGCAATATAGGCGATTGGGCTCCTAATCACCTTCAGCATAGGCGATTAGGATCCCTAATTGCCCCCTGCAGGTCTGTTCCGATTTTTCGCGCGTCTAACCCTTTAAATCAGATCCGGAACGTGTGGAAACACCAAATATCAATCACAAAACATTAACAAGCATATTCTAAACAAAACCCCTAAGTTATCATCATTCTAACAGTCCCGGATGCGAGCGTTTTCCCAAAATAGCATACTTATCATGTAAACATCACATCAACATGCAAAAACTTACCCTAATAGCAAATATCCAGATTTCATCACGTAACAACGTTGTCCGATAATATCCTACTGTTCTAGCATCATCCTAAAGCAAACCCTAACATCATATAACCAACAATACACATCATATCATCCTTAATCATTCAAAACCATTCAAATGGGTCAAAATACCAAACATCAACAATACACAACCATGGACCTCCAAACTCCTAAGTTAACATTATCATAATCCATTTAAGTCAGAAACACATTCATAACACAAGAATAACCATGTTTCAATCATAAAAATCCTACCTTTATACAAATACAACACATATAACATGCATAAAGGTTGGGGTTTATTTAGAAACTGTTTTAATGGGTTTTCAAAGACAAAAACGTTTAGAAATCAGGTCTGGACCTTTAGGGAACAAAACATAATCATACAAGGGTTTGGGGATGAAGAACGCACCTTAGATTTATAGGAAAATGATGTGTAAAGCTTGGAAATGTGTGTTTTGATGCAAAAACGTGTTCCAGATGGTGTTTGTGAGTTGGGAGAGGTTATGGGACGGTTAGGGTTGCACAAATGGTGTTTTACAAGTCAAGGGTGGTATTTATAGGCGTTTCTAGTCGTTTAAAACACGTCAGGCGATTACGCAGCAGTGCAGGCGATTAGGGCACCAGTCGCCCTCAGTGACACACAATTAGGCCGAATCGCCCCTTAAGTCAGGCGATTAGCCTGCCATTCGCCTTCAGTGTGATCCTAATCGCCCCCTGTGTTGCGTAATCACCCATAATGTCATGCAATCGCGTGTAATCACCGTTTTAACATATACAAACACGTATACACATACCGACAAGTCACATAAAGATTATAAACACATAATTCATGAAAACAAACACGTTCACACCCGTTCACCAATTCCCGGGACTCGAGACTTGTGTGTGTTAAAACCCCAATGATCCTCCGAATCATTGATCCATGGACAAGTACTTAACGCGACTTGACTCGACTAACCCTGTCATGTGTAATGTATGCACAACTCGCTAAGGTAGACTTACTGAGTTTTCAAAAAGTTAATAACCGGAGTTTGCCGGGTGTCACATCATCCCCCTGTTGAAAGAATTTTCGTCCTGAAATTTTCCCGGAGTCGAAGAGAATGAAACAAATAAGAAGAAAAATTTTCCGGGTCGTCACATCATCCCCCTGTTGAAAGGAGTCTCGTCCCGAGATTCTTTCGGCTTCAACAGTGACGAGTGTCGACCTCTGTGTGTACCCAAGTAACGTTTTCCCAAAATGCAACGAAATGAAGGTCGTGAACCAAAATGTGATACTAACAGCCGGGAAACCACTTCCCCAAATGTGAATACAAGACAAGAGACCCCCCGATCGAAGGCCTACTGGAGACTACTATGATCGGTATAACTAACCCACTGGTACCGTCCAAGTAGCATCTCCAAAGGACCCCCATCAATCCACTGAATACGAAACGGTGACCAATCACCAAAAAGAAAACACCCAAAGATACGAAATGCACAACGATGTGGATAAAGGTAAAACCAAAGTGTGACGAAAGATAAGAGAGAATACGTACGGGTAACAGTGTCTGGGTCCACCTGGTTCTCTCTAGCACCGATCACATACGCATGAGCACGAGTAGCTCGACCACCGCCCTCGTTGTTTCCGTCCTTCCCTGCAGTCCCTGCGTCCCCTTGGTTCAACTTTGGGCAGTTTCGCTTGAAATGCCCTGTTTCCCCACAATGGTAGCAACCCTGGTTCCCCTGTGGAGCAGGGGTAGTAGTAGTAGTCTGAGCCGGCTTGGATGAAAGGTTGACCCTGCAATCCTTCGCATAGTGACCCGTCCGATTACAGCGCTCACAACGAAACTTATCACAAGTACCATAATGATGAAAACCACACTGTCCACACTTAGGGCTCTTTCCAGCATACCCTCCCTGTTTCTGATCTGACGCTGACCCTGAAGCTTCAACCTTCTTCACTGCCGACTGTCACTGAACAACAGCTGAACTCTTCTCCACACTCTCCCACTTCCTCTTGTTATCCACCGGCGCCTTCACAGTTGAGCCTCTAGGAGGCAAGACGCCCTCAGTTATCTTCATGTTGGTCATCTTGGTAGCCGACCGCACAGCCTCAGAAATGGTAGTAGGATCTCTCGCAGCCACCAACCCTGCAATCTCTGGCGCCAAACCTGTAATGTACTGCTCTATCCTCCGGTACTCTGGTGTCGATATACACGGACACATCACCGCTAGCTCGTTGTGTCTGATGGTGTACGCCTCAATCTCAGAACCCACCATCTTGAGATCCCCGTATTCCTGTTCCAACCTCTTGATCTCCTCTCGCGGACAGTACTCCGCCTTCAACCTTGACACAAAATCCGCCCAAGGCATGGCGTTGGCCTCCCCGAGACCAAGTGTCTGAGTGACGCAGTTCCACCACGTCAGGGCGGGTCCTTCAAAAGTCCCGGAAGCACACTTTACCCAATCAGCTGTTGGGCTCTCACATAAAGCAAACACCGACTCAGTCTTCTCCAACCACCTTAGCAACTCCACAGCTCCCTCAGTACCTCGGAAGTTGTGGCGGTCCCCGCCTGCACCGGAGGAGCGGTAGCACCCATATAGGCCTGCTGGGCAGCCTAGAAGGCAGCCAGTGCAACGCCCAACTGTTGCTGCATCATCTCACTAAGTTCATCCTGAGTCAAGGTGATGTTACCACCACCTCTACCCCCGCCAGTGCGGCCTCCACGTCGTCCCCCAGTACGTCCTCCATTGCGTCCAGACATCTTCTGAGAAAACAAGAAATAAACACTCAGACCCATCACCAATCCTAAGCCAAGAGAATATAAAGAGTCTAGGATCGGGTCCAAATGTGACCATTAATCCCAACCCGAGATCCACCAGGTCTTCCATGCATTTCAACTTATGATTTCGTGTGCACCCGAAATAATAAATTGCTCTACATGGTCCTCTAGGCGTGCCCCGAGCTCGAACCTCAAGTCACCCGGTACCCACATCTTAGAAAAAGACAGCCAACTCAAAAGATCAACAACGAGTTCCTTCGGCTGCAAACCCGAAGGAGGAGATAAAATGAAACTAGGAATGACCAAGAATGAGATGGTTAATATGATACTGTGTGATAAGGATACCGACACCCCGACAAGGTTAGTATGTTTACCAAAAGACACGACTCAAATGTATGCGACCGTCTAGTGTGTGAGAGTCGGCTATAGTCTAGACTCTACATGCAGTCCTAGTTCACTATAACCTGGCTCTGATACCAATCTGTCACACCCTCAAATTTCCACTTGCGGAGTTCTACCGCGAGGCATGTGACACACCAGGATCCAAGTCAACGGTCACAATAAACGACGTCTAAATGTAAAACATACGTAAATAAAATCATGCATAAGATTTGAAACCAACTGTTGAAAGTGCGGAAGCATTAAAGTTTACAAAGTCATGAGTAAATAAAGACATGAGTTCAAGAGTTTAACATCAAAAGACATGCATAAATGATCCTAGACGCGAGTACGACTCCAGTGCGACTCCGTGCGCCTAGCTGACAGCTGCTACCTTAGCGACCTGAGAAAACATGCTAAAAGAGTCAACATATAATGCTGGTGAGTTCACAGGTTTTATTTAAACGTTTAGTCCAATCCTTGAAAATCGTTACAGTTACTACTATGCTTGTGTGAACGCTAGCTAGGCGTTATGTAATATTACTACTACGGGTGAAACCATTGCTGACTGTGTTGTTACTGTGTAACCCTTATTCTAAGCAAAACCCCTAAGTTATCATCAATCCAACAGTCCCGGATGCGAGCGTTTTCCCAAAATAGCATACTTATCATGTAAACATCACATCAACATGCAAAAACTTACCCTAATAGCAAATATCCAGATTTCATTACGTAACAACGTTGTCCGATAATATCCTACTGTTCTAGCATCATCCTAAAGCAAACCCTAACATCATATAACCAACAAAACACATCATATCATCCTTAATCATTCAAAACCATTCAAATGGGTCAAAATACCAAACATCAACAATACACAACCATGGACCTCCAAACTCCTAAGTTAACATTATCATAATCCATTTAAGTCAGATACACATTCATAACACAAGAATAACCATGTTTCAATCATAAAAATCCTACCTTTATACAAATACAACACATATAACATGCATAAAGGTTGGGGTTTATTTAGAAACTGTTTTTAATGGGTTTTCAAAGACAAAAACGTTTAGAAATCAGGTCTGGACCTTTAGGGAATAAAACATAATCATACAAGGGTTTGGGGATGAAGAACACACCTTAGATTTATAGGAAAATGATGTGTAATGCTTGGAAATGTGTGTTTTGATGCAAAAACGTGTTCCAGAGGGTGTTTGTGAGTTGGGATAGGTTATGGGACGGCTAGGGTTGCACAAATGGTGTTTTACAAGTCAAGGGTGGTATTTATAGGCGTTTCTAGTCGTTTAAAACACGTCAGGTGATTACGCAGCAGTGCAGGCGATTAGGGCTCCTAATCGCCTATAGCTATAGGCGATTAGGGCACCAGTCGCCCTCACTGACACACAATTAGGCCTAATCGCCCCTTAAGTAAGGCGATTAGCCTGCCATTCGCCTTCAGTGTGATCCTAATCGCCCCCTGTGTTGCGTAATCACCCATAATGTCATGCAATCGCGTGTAATCACCGTTTTAACATATATAAACACGTATACACATACCGACAAGTCACATAAAGATTATAAACACATAATTCATGAAAACAAACACGTTCACACCCGTTCACCAATTCCCGGGACTCGAGACTTGTGTGTGTTAAAACCCCAATGATCCTCCGAATCATTGATCCCTGGACAACTACTTAACGCGACTTGACTCGACTGACCCAGTCATGTGTAATGTATGCACGACTCGCTAAGGTAGACTTACTGAGTTTTCAAAAAGTTAATAACCGGAGTTTGTCGGGTGTCACAGCAATGAAAAACCCAAGATCAAGGATGATAAAATCTAAAATGTCTAAAGATTTAAAATAGCGATTCTGTGCAGCATATATAGATAATAATAATGGATTGATGTTTTCCTTTGATTGTATGAATCATCGAAAAACATCAATTCCAACTTTCTTATCTACGGAATGTTGGTAATATATTTTCCTTTGATTGTAAGAATATTTCAAAAATTTGTGCAAACAATTTTGAAAGTAATATCATTATGCATATAGAATGGAGAGATGAGATGTATGTGAGAATAGTTAACAATCAAAAGTAGTTGTAGAAATATTGGTGTAATGCTCTGTTGAGATAACACATATTTTTAAAAAACTGTGTTTTAAAAACTGTTGATTAAAACAGATGTAAATTCAACTGTTTAGATAATATTCCCACTTAAACAATTCTTTAAATTATTTATTTTTTTAAATGCAAATTTCCATACAAACACAAATACTATTTAGAAATATTTGTAGAACTATAAACATGTCATCTTCTACGTTATTCATTCATATTATAAATAACTGTTTATGTTCTGCCTTAGTTCTGTTTTATGTCAATTCAAAATGAAAAGGTTGTTTAACTTCGTTTGTTAAAACGATGTTGTCACTAATAACGGTTATCTAAAATGCTTACCTAATAACCGTTTGCTAAATTATATTTAAATTATATTTTAACCTTAATTTAACTTATGTTCTTACAATTTTAAATTATTACTCTTAATTGCAAAATAGATCAAAACTGTTACAATCATTAAATTATAATCATTAACTTTGGAATTCACGGATGCATCATCAAAAAAAAAATCAGAAACAAAAAAGATTGAAAAGAAGTACATGACAACAACTATATGTGTAAAATACAACAAAACAAAAGTTTTTACAAACATAAATGATCGGAGTCTTCTAATAAAAAAATTCCAATATTATTAGAAAAGTGAATTAATACACACCACCATATTTCCTCAATTAGACAACAAAATACATAGAAAATACAGGAAAAAGATACAATATCTTAGCGAATGATCTTTCTTGTCAGCATCATCGAAACATAATGAAAAACAAAACGACGTAAAGCAGTACACGAACACAGCTCGTATTTAAATGTCATCCAACTCTAAAAGCCCTAAATATTGGATTAGGGACCTGCTGCTACGTACATATATAATAATAATGGATTGCTGTTTCAGTTTGATTGTATAAATCATGCAAAAACAACAATTCCAATTTTCATATCAATGAATTGTTGGTAATCTATTTTCTTTTGATTATAAGAATCTTTCAAAATTTTTGGCTACACATTTGAAAGTAATATCATTATGCATATGCGATAGAGAGATGTATTGTGAGAATGTTAAACGAAAATATAAAGATGGATAATGAATATTGGGAATTCCTATATATTTATAGACTGAATATATTAACTATTTGTACACTTGATTTTCAACTTTATCAGTTAGATTTGAAGTAAATTTAAAGTTGTAAGTTACTTTTGCAACATCAATAATAATAAAAATATAAAAATAATAATGTTAATAAAGTAACTTCAAAATCGTAATCATTACTTTTGGGCATTTTTATAGCATCCTACAAAGAGATACATTGACTTTTCAAGTTTTTTAAAAACGGATTGTTGAAATTTCTTAATTTTACTAAAAATACCCGAGTCACACAAAGATTAAAAATACAAAATACAAAGAAAAACTAAAAAATAAGATTGTTTACATACATACAAAAGGGAAGTCTTGTAACAAAAAATTCCATTATCCCTACAAAACTGAAGTAATACTAACTATGAAATTTGTTCCATGAACTTAAAAGTTAATACAAAAGTCATACAAAACATGAACAAAAAATAAAAACAACACAAAACCGAAAACAAAATAAACTATCAGATAATGTATTTGAATACTCAATAAGCAGAGAAATATTATTTCTCTAATCAACCTGCATTTGCTGTGGGGATTTTCAAATAAACATGAAACCATTACAATCACAAATAATAAAATAACAAAATGATGTTATAAATAACTTACTACTATAAATATTTTCTTTTGATTGAAAGAATTGTAAGAATCTTCCGAGAACACCAATTCCAACTTGATTATCAAAGGTTTATTGGAAATACATTTTTCTTTCATTAACTGAATTTTTGAAAAGACTGTTGGTAAGAAGTTTAATAAAAATAACATATTGCTGCATTTATCAGCCCTTGCTTTGATTATTATTATCGTAGAAAAGAAGAGAAATAAAATTACAAACTGAAATGACGATTTCCTCGCAATTTATAGAGTCAAAAAAATATTAGTCTTTTCAAATACAAAAAATAAAATAATAAAATAATGTTATAAAAAAATTGAATACTATAAATTTAAACAATATTACTCTTTTTAAATTCACAATTACAAAAGGTCCAGAACTTACAACTTTACTATGACACAAATTTACATATTATCATTATTTTTTTTATTACCCAATAAAACGTATTTAATTTATACTGATTTGAATCTAAAAATGATATGAAGTATTTTACTTATGTTACAACTTAAAAAAAGTAAATTATATTATACCAAACCAATATAAAATAATAATCTTAATAAACTAACTTCAAAATCGTAATCATTATTTTGCGGCCTTTTATAAAATTTCTTGAGAGTAAAAACAATTGTTGTCACAAAAAAGTCTGTCAGTATTTTTATGAACGCAATGTGTAAAATCGTAGAAGGAAAAAAACCGTAAAAAAATTCAGTGTAACATCATATTTGGTTACAAAATTAAAATACAGAAACATTTTAAAATTGATAAATAAAATGTTAATATGTGTAATAAATGAGAATTTCGATACTTTCTCACTGAAACAACTCTTCATATTCTATTTTTTTAACAATCAAATTTCATAACAAACACAAATACTATTTACCAATATTTGTACAAATTTAAATAATTATATCATTTATGTATTTACCAATATTTGTAAAAATTTAAATAATTATATCATTTATGTATATGGATTATGAATTTGACTTTAATTTAAAAATATTTAATTACTTCAGTAAGTAACTTCAAACACGTAATCATTATTTTGGGGCTTTTATTTATTAATTGTTTATTATTATAGAAAGAAAAACAATTGAACAACACAATAATAATAAAATAATATTGTTAAAAAACTAATTCAAAATCATAATCATTAGTTTTCTGTCTTTTTTAACATTTGTTGAATTTTCAACAGATATTATCAAACAAAACTCTATCAGCATTTACAAACACATTTAGTAGATATTTAATAAATAATGAACGGTGTTACAACAATGAAAACATAAATCAACAAAAATTAACAGAGATTGGAAAAAAAACCGTTGTTACTACGAACGATTTTCTTAATACTTAAGGGTATTACAACCACGAGAAATAAATCAGTAGACATTGAAAAGAAATATTGCAGGTAACAAATTTTAAAAACAAAAAGACAATTTTAATTGATGCAACCATCTGATTTATAAATCTACATAGAAAATGGTACACATGTAAAAGAAAAAGTACATATATTCTTAAAAAACTGCTTTGATATCAATTAACAAATTTACAACATCAAATTTAACGAACTAAATAAAAATCCCAATAAACTTCAAAGAACGTATCTAAGAAAAAACACTATAGAATGATCTTCCTATGTGACACCCGGCAAACTCAGATTGATAACATTGTTTGGGTCAAAGTCTACCTTAGCGAGTCACGCGTATATCATACTTAACTAGGTCGGTTGAGTCGTGTTATGGTTCGGGAGTCGTTACTACAGCCTAGAGGGTCGTTAGATGTCAGTCATTAACCAGGTATGCAAGTCTCAAGTCCCGGGAATTGGTGAACGAGTGTGAACGTGTATGTTTACATGTATTATGTGTTTATAATCATTATGTGACTTGTCGGTATGTGAACACGTGTTAACGTATGTTAAAATAGTGTTTAACGCACCAAATATGGGAAGTAAGCTGCAGGGGGCGATTAGCCCCTATCAGGGGGCGAGTAGGGGGCTACTCGTGTGTAAAAGGGGGCGATTAGGCCTATCCGTGTGGCCTAATCGTGTGCTGCTAATCCCTAATCGCCTGTTGCAGCCCTGACGACTAGAAACGCGTATAAATACCACCGTTGTGTTGCAAAACATCATTTTAGAAACCCTAGCACACCCCAAAGCCATTACACACTATACCCAACCTCTGTAACACGTTTTTGATCAAGAAACCACCTTTACAAGATCTTACACCAATCTTTGCTAAAATCTAAGGTTTGTTCATCTTCTTAAACCTTGTTAATGATAAAGTTTTACTCCCTAGAGGGCCAGACCTGGTTTCTAAGTATTTGTGTCTTTGAAAACTTGTTAAAAACAGATTATAAACAAACCCACACCTTCATGCTTGTTCTATGTTATGTTATCATGCAAAGATGAGATTTTTGATATTAAAACGTGTTTGTTTCCATGTGTTTGATATGTTTCTGACTTAAATGAATCATTAGGATGATTGTCTATGAATTTGGGAGCATATAGTTGTGTTTTGATGATATTTGATATTTTGACCCGTTTGGGTGATTTTTGGAGACTTAGTGTGATTTAATATGTTTTGATGATTCTAGAGGATTAGGGTTTGCTCTAGGATGATGCTAGAACAATAGGAAAGGATTGGACAACGTTGTTATGTGATGAAATCTGAGTATTTGCTATTTAGGGTAAGTTTTACATGATGATGTGATGTTTACATGATGAATATGCTATTTTGGGAAAACGCTTGCATTCGGGACTGTTAGAATGATGATAACTTAGGGGTTTTGCTTGAAATATGTTTGTTAATGTGTTATGATTGATATTGGGTGTTTCCACTTGTTTCGGATCTGATCTGGAGGGTTAAACGCGCGAAAAAGTGGCACAGCCCTGCAGGGGGCGATTAGGAATCCTAATCGCCTGCTGCATGGGGCGAGTAGGGAGGAGTTGGGGGCGAGTAGGCCCCTAATCGCCTGCTGTATCAGGCAATTAGCCTCCTAATGGCTAGTTGACTATTCCTAATGGCTAGTTGACTTTCCTAATGGCTAGTTGACTTTCCTAATGGCATGATTAGCTGATTTAAGCATAGTTTGACATCCCGAACACGAAATGACACCTAAGAACATGCTAGGAACCCCGTGGGATGTCCGATAACCCGGCAATACACGTGTGGGCTCGTATATGCGATATAGGAACTATATGTGGACTTTTGTGAACTATTATGCGTATTAGGTGCATGTTTGCTTGTGATTTGCATGATTTCCCACTATTAGCTAACACGTGAGTCGTCGGGTCACCAATGGGACGTCGGGTCTTGTACAGTTGGTTAGTCTAACAGTCAACGTGTTTTCAAACGAACCTGGTTATGGTCTGGACATTTAGGGACTAACTAACCTACGGGTTATTAGTCTAAGCACTTGTAACTGTCATATGTTAGGTCGCCGCTTTACGGGGCTAGCATAGCTTGCTGATTTTAATCATATTCGAAGTAACGCAACCTAAGGTGAGTTCACGGCCCCACTTTCTCTGGTTTTACTTTTGGGGGAGAAAACATGCGTGGAACTATGTTTTGAGAACTTTTGTCATACTATGGGTTATTTTGAGTTACTATACGATCTTTTAAGTCCCGGGGAAACCATGAATGTGCGGTATAGCACAACGGGGGAAATGTGGATAGATCTATTGGGCGTGACCTGCCCCACTCGTCGGCTTGGAGGGCCGGGCGGGTGCATGTTGTCTCGACCTTGTAACTTGTGACATTATTCGGGCTGTAACATTGGTAACTTGTGACGTGTCCAGTAATGGTTTCCAGTCATAGTAGTAACAGAACATACGCCTAGCTAGCGTACCTTGGTTGAACATTTTATAGTATGGACAGGTGGAACTTGGTATACTTTTGGAACTTGGTAACTTTTATTAAAACCTGTGAACTCACCGGCATTTTGTGCTGACGTAACTTTTGGCATGTTTTTCTCAGGTCGCTAAGGTAGCATTCCAGGACTAGGGTGCACGCGTCTGCACAGCGTCTAGTTTAGGATTCATGTTTTCGTATGTTGAACGATTTGGATTACCTTTGGATTTTGGTTTGTAAACAAGCTTCCGCTACTGTTTAATGGTTTTAAACTTATGTTTTTAAATATGCATGTGTTCATATAGTGTTGTTTATTGTGGCCGTTGACTTGGATCCTGGTTTGTCACGCACCTCGCGGTAAAACCCCGCAGGTGGAATTTGAGGGTGTGACAGATTGGTATCAGAGCCAATGGTTATAGTGAACTAGGACTGCATGTAGAGTCTAGTCTATAGCCGAGTCGCACACACACTAGACGGTCACATGGTACTAGACGTCATAGTGGGTAACATATGGGCTTGTCGGGGTGTCTTTAAATCATCGAACTGTTTGTGTTACATCATCCACTCTTCTGTGTATTTGGCTGCTAATTCCTTAGGTAGTGTGGTGTATTGGAGTGACTTGTGTACTCTTGAGATCTGTCCAAGGCTCGGACATCTCCCCTTCGTACTCCAATGAACACACTCGCCCCTGAACTGCCATGACATTTATGTCATTGCGGTGTACGGCTAAGCATCCGCGTCCGGTGACTTGAACTTTAGATTAGGAGAACACTAGGAGGACCATGTAGAGCGGTTTATTATTTCGGGTGCACACGAAATCATAAACCGAAATGCATGAAAGTCCTAGTGAGCTCTGGGTTTGAATGGATGGTCCCGGATTGGATCTAGCTTTAATTATAAGAACACTAGTGGTTGCCACTAGCTGAGAATCTGAATTCTTTTTCCCTCGCTCTTGTTGCCAGAATCATGTCTGGAGTTCGCGGAGGACGTAGAGGCGGTGGTCGTACTGGTGGACGTGATGGTGGCGGTGGTTGTGGAGGTGTGAACCTAACCCAGGAGGATCTGAACAACTTGCTGCAGGCTGCCTTTCAGGCAGGACACAATGCCCATGGCGGTAAGTTGATCCTATTAGCTTTGCCTCATTGTGAGCATGGTATCTTTCTTTTGTGGTCTTCTTACGTGTTTCGTTTCAGGTGGTGTTGTTAATCCACCCCAAGTTATGTGCACGTACAAGATGTTTCGGGACTGTAAGCCCCATGATTTCTCTGGCACTGAGGGGGCTGTGGGCTTGCTCAAGTGGTTGGAGAAGGTGGAGTTGGTGTTCTTGATGTGTAACTGTCTTCCTGAGGATCGAGTCAAGTATGCTGCCGCGCTCTTCCAGGATGTTGCTTTGACCTGGTGGAACTCTACTACTCGGAACATGGGTTTGGGGGAAGCTTATGCCATGCCGTGGGAGAATTTCGTTCAGCTTTTAAAGAGGGAGTACTGTCCCAGGGAAGAGATCCAGAAGTTGGAACATGAGGTTTGGAACCTCAAGATGGTTGGGTCAGAAATTGAAGAGTACACTGTGAGGCGTAATGAGTTGGCGGTGCTGTGTCCTGATTTGCACGTGCCAGAATACAGGAGGATCAAGCACTACATTTCGGGGCTAGTACCAGAGATAGCAGGGTTGGTGGCTGCGGGAAATCTTCCTACTTATGCAGAGGTGGTTCGGTCGGCTCACAGGATGACTAATCTGAAGGTGAATGAGGGTATTCTGCCTGCCCGTGGTGCGACTGTCAAAGCTCCGGAGAGTAACAAGCGCAAGTGGGAAAATGTTGGTAAGGGTTCAGCGCCAGCTCCGTCACAGCAGGGTAAGAAGTATGATGTTGGGGGTTCTTCTTCTTCGGGATCAAAGCAGGGTGGTTATGCTGGGAAGCATCCTAAATGCAACAAGTGTGGGTTTCATCATCCGGGGAATTGTGATAAGGCACGTTGTCACCGTTGTCAACAGTTGGGGCATCATGCTAAGGACTGTAGGGTGAATCGTTCGTCTTCTCAGGGTCGTATTGTTGTCCCTACTCATGCTGCTCAGGGGACTTCGGGGAAACAGGGTTGTTTTAACTGTGGTGAGGTTGGTCATTTCAAGAAGGACTGCCCGAAACTGAAGCAGGGCGGGGATGTGAAGAACGGGAACGGTAACGGGAACAGTGGGGGCGGTGGCAGGAACGCACGCGCCTTTGTCATTGGAGCCGTGGAGGCTAAACAGGATCCCGACACAGTTACCGGTACGTTCCTTCTCAATAATCGCTCTGTTACTGTTTTGTTTGATTCCGGTGCCGATAAAAGTTTCATATCTTTGGAAGTTAGCCGATTGTTAGATATAGTGCCCGTTCCCTTAGAGGCTAAGTATTTGATCAAGTTGGCTGACGGTAAGAAGATTGAGGCGACTTGTGTCCTTCGGGAGTGTCACCTAGAGTTGTCGGGTTTGTCTTTCCCCATCGAACTTATGCTTGTACCCTTGGGTAGTTTTGATGTCGTTGTAGGCATGGATTGGTTATCGTTGTATCGTGCGGAGATCGTTTGTTTTGACAAGGTTATTCGGATTCCTCTCCCGGATGGAGAATTTCTTTCGGTACATGGTTAGAAGAGCGGTGCTCCGCTAAGTCTCATCTCCAGCATGAAAGCCCTTAAATATCTTCGTAAGGGTTATTCGGCCGTTCTGGCACTTCTTTCTGTTACCTCTACCGATGAGAAGAAGATCGAGGATATCCCTGTGGTTCGCGAGTTTCCTGATGTTTTTCCCAATGATCTACCTGGTCTTCCTCCCCATCGTCAGGTTGAGTTCGGTATTGATCTGGTACCGGGCGCTGCTCCTATTGCTCGAGCCCCCTACCGTCTTGCACCTCCCGAGATGCAGGAATTATCTAGCCAGTTGCAGGAACTCTTGGATAAGGGTTTCATCAGACCGAGTTCTTCCCCTTCGGGAGCCCCGATTTTGTTCTTTAAGAAGAAAGATGGAAGCCTTCGGATGTGTGTGGATTACAGAGAGCTGAACAAGGTGACCATCAAGAACCGTTATCCTCTCCCCCGCATAGATGATCTCTTTGACCAGCTCCAGGGTTCTAGCTACTACTCAAAGATCGACTTAAGGTCCGGCTACCACCAGTTGCGCGTACAGGAAGCTGACATTGCGAAGACTGCCTTTCGTACACGTTGTGGCCATTTCGAGTTCTTGGTCATGCCTTTCGGTCTAACTAACGCACCAGCGGTTTTCATGGATTTGATGAACCGCGTTTGCAAACCTTATCTTGATAAGTTCGTCATCGTGTTTATTGATGACATCCTGGTTTACTCCAAGAGCAAAGCTGAACATGAGGAACACTTGTGTTCAGTTTTGGAACTTTTGCGACGGGAACAGCTTTATGCTAAGTTCTCGAAGTGTGACTTTTGGTTACGCGAAGTTCAATTCCTAGGACATGTGGTTAATGAACTAGGGATTCATGTCGATCCGGCTAAGATCGAAGCAATTAAAGACTGGGAAGCACCAAATACGCCATCTGAGGTGCGGCAATTCCTAGGTCTTGCGGGTTACTACCGTCGTTTCATTTAGGGGTTTTCGAAGATCGCTCAACCCCTCACCTCTCTTACTCAGAAGGACAGAAAATTCGACTGGGGTGAACCGCAAGAATCAGCGTTCCAAAAACTGAAGTCCAAACTTTGTTCTGCTCCTATCCTATCCTTGCCTGAGGGCACTGAGGACTTCGTCGTTTACTGTGATGCTTCGATTCGGGGTCTCGGTTGCGTGTTAATGCAACGTGAGAAAGTGATTTCCTACGCTTCTCGTCAACTCAAGGTTCACGAGAGGAACTATACCACCCATGACTTGGAGTTGGGTGCAGTGGTGTTCGCGTTGAAAATTTGGAGGCATTACTTGTACAGTACCAAATGCACCATCTACACCGATCACAAGAGTCTCCAGCATATTTTCGACCAACAGCACCTGAACATGCGACAGCGTCGCTGGGTTGAACTCCTGAACGACTACGACTGCGCCATTAAGTACCATCCTGGCAAGGCGAATGTGGTGGCAGACGCCTTGAGCAGGAAGGAATCAGCAAACCCTCGTCGCGTTCGGGCGTTGCAACTCACTATCCACTCTTCTCTCCCTGACCAAATCCGTTCTGCGCAGCTAGAAGCTTTGAAGGAGGAAAACCTTAAAGCTGAGACCATGCACGGTGCTGACAAGCACCTCGAGCAAAGGCCTGACGGCTTACACTACTTCGCAGAACGTGTATGGGTTCCATTATTCGGGGGATTACGGGAGCTTGTCTTGGATGAAGCTCACAAATCCCGGTATTCCATTCACCCTGGCTCGGACAAGATGTACCAAGATCTAAAGGTACTATACTGGTGGCCAAACATGAAGGCTGATATAGCCTCCTACGTGAGCAAATGCTTGACCTGTGCCAAGGTCAAGGTGGAGTATCAGAAGCCTTCTGGCCTCCTGCAACAACCCGAAATTCCTGAATGGAAGTGGGAAAGGATCACGATGGACTTTGTCACTAAACTACCTAAGTCACCTAATGGTTGTGATAAGATATGGGTGATCGTGGATCGGTTGACGAAATCAGCCCATTTTCTTGCCATTAAAGAAACCGACACTATGGATCGTTTGGCTCGCCTCTACCTTAAGGAAGTTGTTTCTAAGCACGGAGTGCCGGTTTCTATCATTTCGGATCGTGATTCTCACTTCACTTCGCATTTTTGGAAATCCTTGCACAAAGCTTTGGGTACCCAGCTGGACATGAGTACAGCTTACCACCCACAAACTGACGGTCAGAGTGAGCGAACAATTCAAACCATAGAAGACATGCTTCGGGCATGTGTGATTGACTTTGGCAAGAGCTGGGAGGCTCACCTGCCGTTAGTAGAGTTTTCCTATAACAACAGTTACCATGCGAGTATCAAGGCAGCTCCGTTCGAGGCACTGTACGGGCGGAAATGCCGGTCTCCTCTTTGTTGGGCTGAGGTGGGTGAGAGTCAACTCACTGGGCCCGAGCTAGTGTACGAAACTTCGGAAAAGATCGTACAGATTCGTAACCGTTTAGCAGCGGCGCGAGATCGGCAGAAGAGTTATGCTGATCGACGTCGCAAACCTTTAGAGTTCCAGGTTGGGGACAGGGTGCTTCTGAAAGTTTCACCATGGAAGGGCGTCATACGCTTTGGAAAGCGTGGCAAACTTAACCCTCGGTATGTTGGACCGTTTGCAATCCTGGAACGGATTGGACCGGTGGCATATCGACTTGATTTACCGGCGGAGCTCAGTAGTGTGCACAACGTCTTCCATGTGTCAAACTTGAAGAAATGCCTGGCTGACGAATCTCTTATTGTTCCACTAGAAGAGATCAGGGTTGACGATCGTCTTCGCATTGTGGAGGAACCTGTTGAGATCCTCGATTACAAGATTCGTAGTCTTCGTCGGAGTAAAATCCGCATTGTTAAAGTTCGCTGGAACTCGAACCGTGGACCGGAATACACTTGGGAACGCGAGGATCAGATGAAGTCTAAGTATCCTCACCTCTTTCCTAAGCGCGCTTTTGAATCAAGACATGTTACTACTGCAGCTGAATGAATCCCGGGGCGAGATTCCTTCTAACGTGGGGATGATGTGACAACTCGGGTAAATTCTCTCTTTTGGTTTCTATCTTTTTGTCGTTTCCTTTTGACTTGTGCAAATTTTCGGGACGAAAATTCTTTTAACGTGGGGATGATGTGACACCCGGCAAACTCAGATTGATAACATTGTTTGGGTCAAAGTCTACCTTAGCGAGTCACGCGTATATCATACTTAACTAGGTCGGTTGAGTCGTGTAATGGTTCGGGAGTCGTTACTACAGCCTAGAGGGTCGTTAGATGTCAGTCATTAACCAGGTATGCAAGTCTCAAGTCCCGGGAATTGGTGAACGAGTGTGAACGTGTTTGTTTACATACATTATGTGTTTATAATCATTATGTGACTTGTCGGTATGTGAACACGTGTTAACGTATGTTAAAATAGTGTTTAACGCACCAAAAATGGGAAGTAAGATGCAGGGGGCGATTAGCCCCTATCAGGGGGCGAGTAGGGGGCTACTCGTGTGTAAAATGGGGCGATTAGGCCTATCCGTGTGGCCTAATCGTGTGCTGCTAATCCCTAATCGCCTGTTGCAGCCCTGACGACTAGAAACGCGTATAAATACCACCCTTGTGTTGCAAAACATCATTTTAGAAACCCTAGCACACCCCAAAGCCATTACACACTATACCCAACCTCTGTAACACGTTTTTGATCAAGAAACCACCTTTACAAGATCTTACACCAATCTTTGCTAAAATCTAAGGTTTGTTCATCTTCTTAAACCTTGTTAATGATAAAGTTTTACTCCCTAGAGGTCCAGACCTGGTTTCTAAGTATTTGTGTCTTTGAAAACTTGTTAAAAACAGATTATAAACAAACCCACACCTTCATGCTTGTTCTATGTTATGTTATCATGCAAAGATGAGATTTTTTATATTAAAACGTATTTGTTTCCATGTGTTTGATATGTTTCTGACTTAAATGAATCATTAGGATGATTGTCTATGAATTTGGGAGCATATAGTTGTGTTTTGATGATATTTGATATTTTGACCCGTTTGGGTGATTTTGGGACACTTAGTGTGATTTAATATGTTTTGATGATTCTAGAGGATTAGGGTTTGCTCTAGGATGATGCTAGAACAATAGGAAAGGATTGGACAACGTTGTTATGTGATGAAATCTGAGTATTTGCTATTTAGGGTAAGTTTTACATGATGATGTGATGTTTACATGATGAATATGCTATTTTGGGAAAACGCTTGCATTCAGGACTGTTAGAATGATGATAACTTAGGGGTTTTGCTTGAAATATGTTTGTTAATGTGTTATGATTGATATTGGGTGTTTCCACTTGTTTCGGATCTGATCTGGAGAGTTAAACGCGCGAAAAAGTGGCACAGCCCTGCAGGGGACGATTAGGAATCCTAATCGCCTGCTGCATGGGGGGAGTAGGGAGGAGTTGGGGGCGAGTAGGCCCCTAATCGCCTGCTGTGTCAGGCAATTAGCCTCCTAATGGCTAGTTGACTTTTCCTAATGGCTAGTTGACTTTCCTAATGGCATGATTAGCTGATTTAAGCATAGTTTGACATCCCGAACACGAAATGACACCTAAGAACATGCTAGGAACCCCGTGGGATGTCCGATAACCCGGCAATACACGTGTGGGCTCGTATATGCGATATAGGAACTATATGTGGACTTTGGTGAACTGTTATGCATATTAGGTGCATGTTTGCTTGTGATTTGCATGATTTCCCACTATTAGCTAACACGTGAGTCGTCGGGTCACCAATGGGACGTCGGGTCTTGTACAGTTGGTTAGTCTAACAGTCAACGTGTTTTCAAATGAACCTGGTTATGGTCTGGACATTTAGGGACTAACTAACCTACGGGTTATTAGTCTAAGCACTTGTAACTGTCATATGTTAGGTCGCCGCTTTACGGGGCTAGCATAGCTTGCTGATTTTAATCATATTCGAAGTAACGCAACCTAAGGTGAGTTCACGGCCCCACTTTCTCTGGTTTTACTTTTGGGGGAGAAAACATGCGTGGAACTATGTTTTGAGAACTTTTGTCATACTATGGGTTATTTTGAGTTACTATACGATCTTTTAAGTCCCGGGGAAACCATGAATGTGCGGTATAGCACAACGGGGGAAATGTGGATAGATCTATTGGGCGTGACCTGCCCCACTCGTCGGCTTGGAGGGCCGGGCGGGTGCATGTTGTCTCGACCTTGTAACTTGTGACATTATTCGGGCTGTAACATTGGTAACTTGTGACGTGTCCAGTAATGGTTTCTAGTCGTAGTAGTAACAGAACATACGCCTAGCTAGCGTACCTTGGTTGAACATTTTATAGTATGGACAGGTGGAACTTGGTATACTTTTGGAACTTGGTAACTTTTATTAAAACCTGTGAACTCACCGGCATTTTGTGCTGACGTAACTTTTGGCATGTTTTTCTCAGGTCGCTAAGGTAGCATTCCAGGACTAGGGCGCACGCGTCTGCACGGCGTCTAGTTTAGGATTCATGTTTTCGTATGTTGAACGATTTGAATTACCTTTGGATTTTGGTTTGTAAACAAGCTTCCGCTACTGTTTAATGGTTTTAAACTTATGTTTTTAAATATGCATGTGTTCATATAGTGTTGTTTATTGTGGCCGTTGACTTGGATCCTGGTTTGTCACGCACCTCGCGGTAAAACCCCGCAGGTAGAATTTGAGGGTGTGACATCCTGCCATAGAATTCGAAACAACAACTCAAACAAAACGAATGATGGTATTTAAGATCTGTTGCACTTGCATTAAATATAATTAAAATAAGCATCAACAACCGTTTCTAGCTAAACATCATGAGGTTTAACAATCCAGCCTAAATTTCACAAACAGGATTTGCATGTAGTAATTATCGATTGATGTTTTTCTTTGACTGTATGAGTCTTCAAAAAACAACAATTCGAAGCTCACTGCAGACGGATTGTTGATAATCCTTTTTCCTTTGATTGTAAGAATCTTTTAGAATATTTGTGGAAGGAAATTTGATCGTAATATCATTATGACTAAGGGATACGGAGTTTGAAACTGAAAATAGGGGAAGGCATATAAGATTGGGAATTGAATATACATGTTTCCTTTCCATTTATAGGGTGAAAAAACAATTTATCAATTTTCAATTATAAATTATAAATTTGAACTGTAACAACATCATTTATTACAAAATTAAATTTTTATTAAAGTAACACTATAAAATATAATTAAATAACTAATTTAAATTTTATAATTAAAGTTTTTAACTTTGGAGTATTTTATTTTTATAAAAATATGTGTATTTTTTTATTTATAATGTCGACTTATATTTTCAATAATAAATAACTTTTGTAGCTTTTATAGACAAAACACAATTACAACCCAAAAATAATAACATAATATTTTTAATAAAATTAGTTCAAATGGTAATGATTAACTTTGGAACTCGAGCTTATTTTGATATAAAAAAATTTCAATGATGCATTGTACGGTATAACAGCATAAACAATTTGAGTTGTTTATTAAGAAAAAACATCCAAACTCAACTTAGTAAAATATTGATTACAGATATTTGTTGAAATTTGTTTTTCATTACACAATTTAATATGTTCAATCTTTTTATATTTTTCACCCTGGTTACAAAAGAATCGATTTAGCAATTACTGGAAAACAGCACGTGCAATATAGAAGGACTCTTACTAATTAATATGAATAATATTTGTAAGAAACATCATTGAAGCCCATACTTTCAATACAAATTTACATAATTGTAAATTATAAATTATAAATTAAAAACTATAGCAGAAGCAATAAATAAACTTAGATAGACCTAAGTATTGAAAGTAGGAGCTCCAATGAATTTACTTACAAACGTTCATTAAACAAATATATTATATTGTTCCATTTAAATAAAAGGAATCTTATAATGGAAGCTTCAAAGGAAACTTATAACGTAAGATTAATATATTAGTTCCTGAAAACATGAAAAAAGGCTTACAGGACAAGATTCATATAATTTGCCTCGGAACAGACAATAGATATAACAAACGATCTTTTACTAAATAATAATAATAATACATATACATATACATAAATTAATTTGAGAAATTACATATAAAATACTGACAAAACATACTATTGTGACGTAACTTTCGTATTTGTTATAATATACAAAACATCTACTTTTAAAATAAATTTAAATAAAATATTACTGTAATAAAATAATTTTTTAATAATTTCAAATAGAAAATAGTATTATTAAATTAAAAAATGATCCAAATTTTAAAAAACTAACTTTCGATAAAGTAATCATGTTTTCGACAATCGAGGATCTAAATCTTTAATGGAGATTTTGTTACAGATAAGACCTGTAAATAATTATTACAAACATGACACTTGCTTGTAAACAAATTATTCCCAACTAAGTGCTGTACTATTTTCTTTTATTAAAGTACTGTTAAACTGAATAGCATTTAAATCAAACAGACTCAACTAAAGATCTATACAGACACATGAACAAATGTATTCCATATTCTATTGCACATATTAAAAAACTGAAGAATGTTAACAGTAGATGTTATTAGAGACGTTATTTACAAATTCACATCAACACACAATAAATTAACTACTTCTGAACTTGAAAAATCACAAACAATAAAAATCGTCATTATTATTTTTTGGAGATCGATGTTCAAGATCGTCATTATTATTTTTCACTCACCACTGTTAATATTCTAAACTGAATTTAATTAGAAAATACTACACAATTTTATTATTTAAATAATATTGGTTATTCTATATAATTTTATTTAACTTACTTTTAGATATAGCTTATAAGAGAAGCTATATGTTATGATTATACCTGAAAAATAATAAAACAAACACAATTTTCTATATTAACATTAAACGTTTACCTCAAAATTTAAATATGAGCGGCAAAAGATTGAACAATTATTACAAACATTATTAATATATTTATTATTCGGCAAAAGATATTTCAATATTATATTTTTAAATGTATTATCTAACTTCAACATTAACATCAAATTATTGATTGTTTGTAAAGATTTTTCGAGAAAAGCAATTTGAACTTCAAAAGTAACATCGAATTATTACAAATACTTTGAGAAGTTTTAGAATGGATTTCAAAGTAAAATCGAATTATTAATATCATTATTATGACCCAAGGCATTATAGCCTAGTGGTATCTTGGTGGTGAGATAAGACTTAGGGGCCATATGGTCCTGGGTTCGAATCTCACAAAGGGGGTTTTCTCATAATTATGAGTTTCCTCCTGAATTGGTGACTTGGTGGTGGAATATGATCGCGTGGCAACACTGATGGCACGATGATACTCCAGTGTTCCGTGAGTGATTCCAATTTGTTGGCCGTTCAAAAAAAAATATCATTATTATGAATATGAAGTCAAAAATTAGAATATCAAAATGCTTTATGAAAAAAAGATATGAAAATACAAATGACACATTCTTAAATATATTATTAATTAATATTAATAATAAAAGAAATAATAATAATCAAATACTGTTGACAGAAAACCCAAAGAATCATTTTTAAATATATTTTGATCTGAACATCTGCTAAAGAATATCTAAAACTCTGTTGGCATTAAATAATCATCTGTTGAAATAGATGCACCATTTCATGAATTGTATGTGCTCAACTTTAACATGATGATTACATTATACTGCAAAGTAAAAACAATGAATAATATTTTAATGTAACATTGCAACTTCATTAAATTTATAATCTTTTGCATGAAAAAATAATTAAAAAATACACAAAAAAAATAAAAACAAATGAAACTATTATTTCCAAATGAGTAATTTTACAAATATTACCAAATTAACAATGTACATCTCCTAACTATTTCTATAATTCTGTTGAAAGAAAATAACCATCTATTCACGAAAGACTACTAATATTGAAAGATATACGAACAAAACACTATATTATCGAGTACAAAGTAACACATTTTACAATATTCGACTAAACAAAGTAAAACAAAATTTGTAACTTTGGTAGAATCCTTTCCAGAATTCAAAACAAAGAAGGAAAAGTATAAACATCTTATTCTACGTTTATGACCGATTTGCTTCCTATATAATCACCAGTCTTCTTTAGCAAATACTTTCGTAGAATCCTTTCCAGAATTTAATACAAAGAAGAAGAGAAAAACATGTTATTCTACGTTTATGACCGATTTGCTTCCTATATAACCACCGGTCTTCTTCAGCAAATACATATTGATTGTATGTAAGCATTTTCCGAGAACACTAATTCCAACTTCAACACTAACATCGAATTATTAGAAATACTTTGTTGAGAAGTGTTTGGATTGAATTTGAAAATAAGATCATTATTAAGATCATTATGAATGTCAAAGTGAAATAATCATTTAGAATGTAAAAATGACTTAAGGGAAAAACATATGATAACAAATTGCAATTTCTTCTACTTTTATAGAGAAAAAATAACCATTAAATTTAAATAATATAATTATAATAAAGTAATATTGTCAGAAAACCCAAAACATCATTTTTAAATATATTATAGGCTGAAAATCTGATAAAGCATATTTAAAAGTCTGTTGAAATAACATGAACATCTGCTGAAATAGAATGAACATATGTTGAATTATATATATATACTCAAGTAAAACATAATTATTATTACATTATATACGACAAATTAACTTCATAACGTATAATATTTACAACATATATTAACATACAAACTAAAATTAAGCCTAACATCATAAATCTCTATTAGAAAATTGGTTTATAAAATACCTAGGATTTTCTAATTAATAAGATAAACAATAGAAAGATTTACAATACATTATAATATGATAAATATTTTTTTCGATTAATTTTATAAATAGTATAAATAACATAATATTACTAATAAAAATTCATATTTATACGTTTTTATATATATAACCATCTGCTTGACCAAAAATCAACCACAGTTGAAACGTATCTTTCCTTTACTGTATGACACTGTTTCAAAAACAAGTGTTGACTGTTCAACAGTATAATAAAACAACAGACTTGGTATATGATACAGATGTTGACTTTCAAAATTTTTGGTCAGATATATGCCACGTCATTTACACAAAAACATATTTTTTTGCCATATCAGCAACCCTTTTTCATTCCTTTTGTCCTAAAAAATAAACGTAACACTGTCTTATTGACTTTTAAATACACAAAGACGGTTTTCCCTCTTCCACACCCTAAATAGATTTCACATCATCTTCTTCAATCTTCTGCATGGATCTTCAATTAAAAAGCCCTCATAACAATCTACCATACTTGGTTAAAACATAACGCAACACACAATTTTCACTCAATAATCGATATTCTCACAAATTCGAAATACCTACCCTTTCTCACCGCTGACGCTCCAATATATGTCGAAACTCTACAAGAATTCTGGTTTAACGCGAAACTTTTAGATAAAGAAAAAAAGATTGTTTCGAAGATTGGAGATACAGATATTCAGATCACCGAAGAATCCATCTCCACAACATTCTCAATACACGACTTGCAAGGTAAATTCTCTTTTTTAAAAGATGAACTCAACGAAGAGTTCACTAAAAGAGGGTATGCAGGAATAGCGACTGGGGCGACAATAATGAAACCCGATTTTCCCCCACCAATGAAGTTTTTCTTCCATACCCTTCTTATTTGTCTATCCGCAAAGACAACTTCTTTTAATGAAATACCTTTGAACATACAGTATCTTGGTTATGCAATTTTAACAAACAATGATTACAATTTATTAAAGGCTGTATTCTCAGATATAATTCGCAATTTCAAAGGCATAAACTCAAGTCAAAGTAAGTCATTCCTACTGTATCCCAGACTGATAAGCTTCTACCTGAAAAACCTTTTTGACTGAAGAGAATTTTAAAAAAGGTGAATCAAAACAACTGTTGTAACAAAACCAGAACCTTCTCTTAAACAGCCTACTTCTAGAATTGCAACTGGTTTTGAACCCCTGTTTCAAGCTGCTTCAGAAACTGATATAGATACCATTTCATCTCCACTTCCTACAACTGAGAATGCACAACCAAAAGAAAGTGAAACTGCGATGGTAACAACTGTTGACACTATAATTGTGGACTCTGTACCGGCTAGAAGTCCGAAAAACCAACAAAAAAGCATTCACCTCCTTTGACAGTGACTCAACTGACCTGATTGAAACAAATACCATAACCACATTTGGAAGGATTTCCAATAATCCTATTATTGAATCTGATGACTTCGAATATCAAGAATTGACGGAAAGAGTCAGCAAACTTGAATCTTCAATGGAAGCATTGATTGAATTATACGATGGGTCACCAACATCTACTGCGAGTAAGATATGGGAACACGTTGTCCCAATTATCCAAACTCACAAACAAATGGCTAACCTTAATCATAATTAACACATGGCATTGATAAGAAACATGGTGGACGCTAGATACAAAGATACTTAAGCTGACATCAAAGCCATCAAAAACCATCTACTAAAGACCACTGGCTCTGCCCCAACAACAATTTATGAGCAAGATCAAGAAAAAAATAATGAATCCGAAAAGAAGAACAAAACACAACAGAAATTAATAAACCTGCCACCTGAGAAGGAAGCACAACCAAAGACACCAAACCCTTCTAATGTGCAAACAGCTGATAATCCAGGATCTGTTCCAGTCATAACAACTGTTGAAGATCAATCTATAGTGTTTTTAGGTAAGAGAGTTTATGAAAGTGCAAACCAAAAGGCAGAGAAAGAGCTGTTACTTAAGTTGAAGGCGAAAAAGGAGCGAGAAGCAAATGCTGTCGCATTGATTAAAAAAAGAAAAGAGCAGCAAATGCAAGACGAGGATATAGGCTCCTCAAACAGAAGAAAAGTACAAAGAACACATGCTCAAGAAAATCTAACATTACCTACAAATACTGATACCCAAGAAACCACAAAAATACCAGACAAAACAGCAATCCAAACAACATCTGTCCAAGTCCAAAATGTGCAAACTAATGTTACCACCACAGATGAAACATCTATTTTCAGAACACCAGAAGGACTTTCAGATCTTATCCTTGACTTAGAAGCAGTAAAACCTGAGATAGACTCTTTCTACTCAACACGTGATCCATTGTCACTGTCTTTCAAGTCTCTTGAAGGTTTTCAAAAGCCTAACAATATTAAGAAGTATTTGGAGTTGAAAGAAGAACAGGCTGGCATGCTTTCAAAGCAGAAAAGTGTTGGAAAAACTGACAGGGAAGCACAACTAATTTTACAGGGATTTATATAGCAAAGTAAGAATTTTAGAAGAATACTTAAGTAACCTGTCGAAGACAGTGTCTAACAGCCAACCTGACTCTGATATAGAAAACATTTTGAGAGAAGGATATCTTAATGAGATAAGGAAAACCAAAAGTTACACAGCCAAGAGAAGTCAATTTGCTGGTTGGGATTCTAAGGAACTGGAGAGTGAACTTAACAGAATAAATGAGATGGCTAAAGAACCTAATCGCAAACAAACTCCACCAAACTGGAAGAAGGGAAAAGAAACTGACACTAAAAGAAGGGAAAAGTTAAAAAGAATAAGAAAGGAGTTGGTGGCTGCTGGTTTCGGAAAGATGACACAAATTCGGCATTAGAAGGAATTTGAATTGGTGGATTGCTACAAAAAGCTACAGGAACGAAGAAAAGTTGATCGTACTCTACAAAGAAAGCCAAATTATGATGATGGTGACCAACCAGCTCGAAACAACAAAAAACAAAAAACTCTGTTCTCAATGGATGATATTATGACAGGCAGATTCGGGGAAATGATCGGGCAAAGTAATTCATCAGAATCAAGAACAGAAAAGGAAGAGGCTGATAACAACAGCTTGTAAACACTGATAATTAAATATAACATCTGTTTAGATAGCATCTGCTATAATTCCGGGGTCCTTTGCATGAAGAGGATAAGTCACCAACATTTAGTTTATCAGAATCTTCAAAAACTCTTTTTCCATTGGGAGTTATAGTACAATCCATTCCAGCATCGACGGCAGAAGAATCACCGGTAACAGACACAACATCCTTCAAATAATTCAAAAAAACAAATAATGATATGTTAAATAAGAACAAAAACTTAAAAACATCTTAATCAAGTTACAAAAAAATACTCACCTTTAACATCAGTTGGCTACAAGCCTCCTCACATTCTGGTTGGTTAACAGATTTAAAATCACAATCTACCTGGCTGCCCTAAACATTGTACATACAAACCAAACATACAAGCTAAACTGTTAAGACAGCATTCAAAGGTAAAAGATAGTAAGCAATTCCTAAAAATGCGTTTAATTTAATACCTCATCAACATTACAATATCCATTACTATGAAGAACAATTAACTCAGAAATTACGACTGGATTATCACATATTTTCATGACTGTGTAGACATTGCAGTCGTTTGTAAGATTATATTAAGAAACATCAATTTCAAAAACCAACATCTTATCAAGTAAGCGAAACAATTCTTGAGGCAAACTTTCACTATCACCAAGCTTCAACTGCCTTTCTCTTATACGACTTGCAGATGATCCGACAACTCTCATAACATCTCGGTCAAACATCACAAAGGATACACTACCAGTCTCATCCTGAACCCTGACATGCACCTTGAACCTGAATCACATAGACGAAAAGATTATCTAAAAACATACATACAGCTTCATAAAAAGCAATCAGCTTATATAAAAAACAAATTGTACTTAATTAGATCTAAGTACATTGTAGTAACGGAGGTACAATGACATTCACACTGCTAAAACATCTGGGACACGCATCATAAAACAAAGCAGAAGCAAGCAATTTGAGAGTTTCTTCAGTAACATTTCCATGAAGCTGTAAGAATTCTGATTTAGTTATCACATTGCTAAAACATCTGGGACACGCATCATAAAACCAACCATAGCCTTCTTGCAGAATTTTAATTGTCGCAACTACAACACAACACATTGGCTGCACAAAAATAGAAATAAAGACTATATTACTTAACAAAAAAAGCTCTAATAAGGAGAACAAATATTAATTATAATCAATAAATATTAAAACCATATGAATCTCCATAAGCTCGTCAACACATTTCTTTTCAGAACCAACAATGAATTCCTGAAGCAATGGGTAAACAGAGTGTTCTGAAACATCTGTTTGAGAAGTAGAAGCAGCATCTTGTCCTTGCTTCAATATAAGACTAAAAAATAGATAAAATTAATAAAACACAACAAAATTTTTTAATTTAATTATAAATCCATAAAAAATGACACTGTACCTCCTTCTTAACTCCTTCACCTCAATTAAATCTACATTCAGAAATATTCGGGTTCCAAAGTTGTCACTTTCAACTATAAATTGATCTAAATACATACATATACATATATATGTATATTAAACCACAATGAACTGATAAATGTTTAATAAAAGGAGTATAAAATAAATTGCTTTTGATTCCTTAACATTACCATGCTGTATACCAACCATTATATGTTCATTACCAGCGTTTTGATAAATGAATTTGTTAAACTGCTCTGCATAAACATTCCACATAGTACATCGCAATATCGTATCACTATATAGAATCAACACAAACATAATTAAATATATATAAAAAATATAAGAATTAAATAATGATTTGGTTGATTTATTAGATCACCACTAAACAAATTAAACAACAACAAAAAAATGAAAGTAACAACAATAATTTACAAACAAAAAACAAGGAAACGCTTACTGCAAGTCTTGAATATCAAAATTCATCCTTTTAGTTTCTTTAGGAGGTTGTCCAAACACATCCAGAGATCCATACCAAATGAGACAACCGGCAACATCTATAAAATGTACATATAATTCAAAACATAAACACACAATTTTTAATATACTCAATATTAAACTTAAAGTAAGAAACAAACCAGCAGACAAAAGTTCCTTCGCTTCGCCTTTAAGAAATTTTTAAAACCAATGAAATTAAATCCATACTCAACACCTTGCCAACCAACAATACGACTAACAGTCGTACAACGATAAAAGTTGATCTTATAATCATGTGCTACAACTTTGTGTGGATCCTTGTTTTCACCGACACCAAACTTAGATAGAATAATGACATCATCCCCTTGAAGTTGATGGTAAAAAAGGTGGATCAAAGGACTCTTTATGAACGCCTGAATCTTATCACCCTGAAAATAAATATAAAAAAAATTTCAACGACAACAGCTTTAATAAAATAAGGTAACCGAAAAACATAAGAAAACATCAAGAAAAATAAGGTTAGAGAAAAATTACACTACCTGCTCATTAATAAATACCATTTCCATGTTAAAACTTTATTTCCACTAAACATCAACGAAAGAACTCAAATAACATAACATAAAGTAAGAGAAAAACATCACAGAAACAATTTGTTATTTATATCATGAATAACAACATATAAAAAAACCTGAGAAAAAAATTACATTACCTGCTCATCAATCAATATCATTTCTATCTTAAAACTTTCTTTACACTTTCGTATGATACGAACCTTCAAAAACCAGATATCCTTGGATGGATTCAGATCAGAAACAAAAGTATGAATTTTGTTATGAAGATCCATCGAGAAGATTTTAACAAAGAATTCGAGATGAGATTTTATGAATTAATTAATTAGTGAACGAAAATGATTGTGTATAAGGAAAGCATCTGAGATATTAATATATTATATAGCTGAAAAATCACACTTCCCAATGTTAATTCAAAATTTCCCTCTTAAAACTTCAAAAAGGTAAGGGTTGAATATGTACTAAATAGATGTTCACACCAGCTGTTGAGACAAGTGGGATTCTTACCGCTGTTCAGGCAAGTGGGTACAAAACAGATGGTTTTAAAGTCAACAGCGGTGCTTTAACGTGGCCCACGTATTATTTGTGAATATTTTAAGGGGGTTAGTGACGTCAGGTTTTGCATCACGCAGGCATTGGTGGCCTGCCTAAGCTGTTGACACATCAGCTTTCTGACGTCACTCACGACTCTCCTATTATTGAAAGTATAGATAGATTATAATTTCACTAAATTATAATTAAATCTACATTCACCTTTCAATTTTCCAACAATCCCCCACATAAATGGAGATTGATCCAAACACACAAAATTACCAACAAACCCCACATGGATCTAGCCATTCTAACTTTTCACCCGTTTTATCTAAAGCGATGAATTCGGATTCCATCGTGGATCTAGCAATAACCGTTTTCTTAGATGATTTCCATGATATCGCTGCTCTCCAAGTGTGAACACATACCCACTCATTGCCCTGGAATCATTCGTTTCAGATATCCAACTCGCATCACAGTAACCTTCAATAACTGTTGGATATCTATTATATTGCAGCGCGTAGTATCGTATGTATCTCAAGTACCGAAGCACCCGTGTCACGCAACTCCAATAAATTGAACTTGGGATGCTCGTGTATCTGCTTAGCTTGTTGGTAAGTCTAATCTGGTACAATTCATTAGATAAATCAAGCTGTCAATAGTTCTTGAGTACTCTAATTTGTTAACAGGCTCACCTCGATTCTTAGCTAGACGGTGACTCGTATTAATGGGAGTTCTAGCCACATTAAAGTCATTTTCATTTAACTTCTTAAGAATTTTGTCCACGGAATGGGATTGACTTACAACAAGTCTATTCTGGGTTCGTGTGATTTGTACTCCCAAAATCATATCCATTTAATTCCCTATCTTCATGTCAAACCTTTTATTTTCAAAAGCAAGCCACCCTCACATTCAAGTGTTATTGGATAACTTCCAAATGGGGTGATAAAAATTCCTTCCTTTCATATGTAGTTTGAAAAACTTCTCAAGTATCATTTTTACATCCATACGGGTTGTTTCTTAAATGGCTCTCCCCCCGCCCCCCACATTGCTTGCACTTTGATTAATATTGAGTAATATAACTCATGATGACATTAGACGTCCGTGATAAGATAGCGACTATCTATATCTTTGTGTTATTGAGGTCATCCCATTATATTACTCAGATTTCTCACATAAACTGTTTCTGAGTTATATGAGTTCTCCTCATATTAAGACAAATAGAATCATAACCAATAAACTATATATACGGTCATCTCGAGTCATCCTTTTTAATGAATTATAGATTTGTTTTAATAAAATTCATTATCATGTCGTCACATATGTTTGAATGTTCAAAGTTAATTTATTCTCAGTGGAGCATCTAAATTAACAAGTATTAGTCTAACATGCCTTAGACTACAAATACTTAGCATGTGAACAGAAGATACCTCATTCTAATTCTTCACGGCCTTAAAAGATAACGCACTATCTCTTCCTAACATTCACGTCTTAGTTTAGACACAATAATGAAATTTGGTTTTACCATTCCAAAACCTCGGTTTTAAGAATGTCTCAAAACCATAGTTAATTTCATCCATCAGGATCAAAAACTCGTTTGCCTTTTTAATATCTAAGACTTCACCATTGACTCTTAAGAACTTAAACCTAAGTCTTAATATAAGTCACTTTGATGAATATATTCATCATCAACAAGATAAATCGTATAAAATCACTATATCTTGAGATAGAGTCAATTAGATTGACACTTAACGACCTGACATTCACATATGCCTAAAGTGATACACACACACACACACACACACACAGATATATGCCCGTAACAGTATCGGGTTGTTTCCCACTAAATAGTCTCTCAAGACTATTATGTGGTTCAAAACATCATGCTTCTCATACAAGCATCAAACCATATATAATTTGCAAAAGACATGTTTTATTCCTTCAAAACATTTTTTGCAAGTGTTTTAAAAATAAACGATATATATTAATGTTTTTATTACAAATCAATACCATAAACTCGAATATAGTTTTATTATTTAAAACATTTCTAACTCACTTGTTAGAAAATAAAGTGATTACAAATCAACTTAATTAGTTTATCATAGCTAATCAGATTCTAACCCGCTCCTTAGAAAACAAACGATTATAAATCGTTAAAGTATATGGTTTTTTCAAGATTAACCGCTTCTAATTTGCTCATTAGAAACTACTCGTGTACCATATACAAAATTATTCAGTTTCAATACCTAACCATTTCTAACATACTTGTTAGAATACAAATGATTACACGTTTCGTTATATGGAGGTTTGGTTATATGAAGTAAACTTTTTCTAACACGTTGACGTGCTGTCGTGGTACACGTAAATTTAATCCAAATTACAACTAGTAGATAGCAGTAAAAAGGTATTGAACACAGGGAGTTTGCGGAAAGTGTGTTGATTCTATAGTCTTGCAAATTAACTACAATTAATCTACTATGCAGGAATTAAAGATCAAGAGTTTGGATTGTTTGACTAATAATTAAATTATCAACTAATTACTAAACAAGATTGGATTTTAATTCAGATTATGAGAACAATGATCATCCTAGGTTCCAGTTTCTTTTAACACTTGTGTAGAATTCCAACTAGAAAGAGTTACATAGACATAACTCATGTAAAAATATTTGTTGTGATAAAAGGGAACAAAGTACTCGGATTATATCAATGCGAGGTTGTTTCTCGATGATCAATCAATCAATATCCAACCCTAACCCCTCTCGTGCTATCTCGATTGTTAATGACACCAAGAACGTACGATTTAGATTAGAATTGAAACATCAATTAACAAACTACAATCAAATATTCAAACACCATAATAACAAAGCAAACATACCAAGTTACCATTCTAGAAATTAAAGGAAAACACACAAGAGTTATAGAAAAACCTTCACCTAAGATGACCACCATAAGTTTGGCCGGACATCGTTCGGTGAATCATCATGACATCAAAGTTTAAGTTCATACAAATCAAAAACCAAACCGAAATGTTAGAAATTGTTCCCAAATGATTTCCAAAGCTAAAATTCGTCCCCAAGGTGCAGAGAAACGTCTCCAATCCAGAATGATATGAAAAGACACATGAAAACGGTTTAAAACACAGCAATTACGTTTTTCTCGCAGCCTCGACCGTAACTTACGGTGGCCACCGTAAGTTACGGTGGCCTTCAAACTGATACGGTGGTTTAACACTGGCCTACGGTGGGAATTTTGTGCCAGGGGCTACCGTAACTTACGGTGCCACCGTAAGTTACGGTTGACCCCTGCAATTCTTGTTTTGTTCTTCTTTCTGTCCTTGCTTGATCCTTCCCGCTCCAGTCCGTCCAAGGCAGCGTTTTATCCTTTTTTAGCTCCAAAACGTATCTGAAACATAAGCAACTGTAGTAATCTAATTCAAAGTAATTACACAATCAAATGCGGGATTAACACATGTTTTAACATCATAAAGGGTTGTTCTTTGGACCACCCGTCATATCCCCACACTCAACCATTGCTTGTCCCAAGCAATGCATTAAAACCATTTTCAAAACACAAGCGATCTTTATAAATCAAGCATTAACATGTTATCCTTTTACTAACCCTTTCTTAACACCCAAGACAACACACCCCTCACAATATCTCTCCTCTCGGTAACAAGTAACACTAGAAATTATGAGCTAGTCACACAAAAGGCAAACGGGTGGTTGCACAACTATAGGCTTGTACCTAAATCGGTCCTCCTCTTACTAGTGCTAAACATGAATGCAAATCAAAGGGACTTTAAGGTTGTAACTTGGCTAGGTGAAAAAGTAGGAAATGGGATATATATGTAGTAGCGAAGGACTTTACCCCGTGTTTTATTACACGATGAACACACACACAAAACAAGACATAACTACTATATACACCACAATCACACTTCTTTCTCTTCTCTCTTTTTCTTCTTTTTCTTTTCTTTCTTTTCATCATTTTTTCATCGTTTTTCTTCTTTTTTTTCTTTTTTTTTTCAATTAAAGTAAACGTACCACATAAACGTACCAAATACACATTCAACAAAACATCATAATGCAACATCAAAACAAAACTACTAAAACACTATAAACACTATAAGACCGGGTCAAGTCGGGTGTATATTTGGGAAACTAGTTAAGGGGTTAACAAATGATAGGCTTTAGGCACAAAATGGGCAACTAAATGTCCAAACCCCCGCCCCTCTCACTGCCAAGCTCATATATGTAATTAATGAGGTCCAACCCCCCAAATCCCACACTCGCACTCACCAAGACGAGGCCACCTGAATGCCCTTATCCTTTCTACATTCATATCCAACTAAAGAATCAAACCGCATTCAAGCACAAGTTCTAATGCGCCCCCACCCATTGCTACTCTCAACAAAGAAAGGTATTATTTATCTACAAGTGTGGCTTCAGCTCTCACATAGAACAAAGGGTATTAAGGGTTGCCGCTGTGTCATTTGGGGTTAGTCCAAGGTGTTCAAATTCTCACAATGTTTAGCTTGATTAAAAAAATTTTAAAACCTCAAAATTTCCCCCATCCCCACACTTGGGATACATTGTCCCCAATGTATGGTTTTGGGAGGATTTGGTCGCTAAAGCTTCTCTAACATCAACCTAAAGCTCGAAATCTCAAACCACAAATTTCTTTTTGGTATTTTTCATTTTATATATTTTTTATCACACCACCAAGTCGCACAACCCAACACATAACATCATAAACTAAACACCACCCATCAACCCAACCATAAACATAAAAATCAACAAATATTTACAGCTATACAGGAAAGAACATGACCTGACTAGTAGTACGTAGCATGGTTGTGGAGGCCCGAAAACGGAAGACATCATATAATTCCATTCTCCAAAATCGAATGCACCGCTACCACTTCCACTTTGTTGTGAAGCCTCCTGTTGTTGTCGTGGGTCTATCCATTGTGAATGATTGAGCGGCGGGGTCGGATCTGATACACTACCATCATAAGGTGGTAGAGACACATAATCCACCGGAGGTGGATCCACAACCACGGGCCACCCCGCATGCCAATCCGCATTCATCCGCCACGATCATCATTGTATCGGTTGTTCATCTCTAACTCATGGGAATAAGCATGTGCACGGTTCCACGATTCATTTCGATCAAAATTATGCTTCAAAGCTCGCTCCACACTAGCACTCATCATTGTTTGATGATCAAAGAGGGTACGCTCCGACCCCGACCATGTGTCAAAAACCGAAGCCGGAGGACGTTGGTTTTCAATGACCTCTTACATAGTACCACTATATGCCCAATTTGACTCAAATGAACGCTCCGTATAATCAAAGAAAGCACCACCATATCCTCTACTTGAGCTCCCTCGACCCACATCCACATTCTCACCTTGAGGCTCCTCCTCATAATCTTCATCTCCACTCGGTGGTTCATTCTCCCTTTTTCCGGTTTATCCTGTTCTCCCGGTAAAAGCATTCTAGCATTAGCTTTTAAAGCTCTCCATCTTTGACCCTCCGATTTAAGCTTGTGATATCTTTCCGATTGGCGATAGGTCCATCCAATACCCATTTTTTGTAATTCAAAAGGCTTATGCCTTTTTAGTGCTCCTTTATCCTCCGATGTGATCGCTTTGAATTGCTTCAACAACCCCATAATAATTCGGCAATATGGAATGATGCGCCTCCCCACTTTGTTACGGCACATCCAAAGATGATTCATAATCAAATACCATATCGGAAAGCGAGGAGATCCATTGAGTAACGCATAAAAAACGCGTACCTCCGAATATCTCACCTCTTGTTTATCAGCTCTTCTTGGGATGACATTCAAGATGCAAATAGCTAACAACAATTTTGCCTCAATCTTTAAATTTCTTCGAAGTAAGGTACCACTATAAGTACCCAGTAAGAACAAGGCCGCGAGCATGTCATTCCACCTCGGATGCCTCTCCGGTTTAATCAACTATAAGTACCCAGTAAGAACAAGGCCACATCATATATTCACGAGCAGGTAGACTGTCATATTTCGCCAACTTCCTCAATGTGTCAAATGACATTTCCACCTTGATCCCATTAACCTCACCTGTCAACTTCATCTGTGATGGCTTATCATACCTATTGCATTGCAAAGTAGCCATCCATTCTTGAATTTCATCCATAAACAAATTCTTATTATCTTTATCATAACAATTAAGTGCCGCCTCCCAACCTAGAGCTCGAAATCTGGCAAACACATTGAACGGTCCAAACTCAACTTCTCTAACTTCCCTTTCACAGAGAAACGCAGCAGCTCTGTTTTTTAACCCTCTCATTCGATCATGAAATAATGTTGCCTGCCAATCCTCCGACTGACAATGGACCCGCTTCCCACTTTGGCTTATCAGCCGGGATCAATTCCACTATCTCTTCATCCTCATCAGTATCATCATCTCTTCCGACATATTTCCTCCTCTTTGGTTGTTGTTCCGGTTGTTTGCCTTTGCCTCTTGCAGAAGATGAACTAGCTCCCAATGTTTGCTTAGTCCCTGCCATTTTTCCTACACACGTCACAAAACAAACAACACAACTAAACACACACACAAAAAAAAAATCAGCCCTTGTTTCTTCACTAATCCCCACACTTCCTTGTTACTATGGTAGTAGATGCTAATGAACAACATTTTCACACTTATTTTTACAAAAATTGGGCATGGTGCCTCTACAATGTAAAGATTCCCAAAAGTTCACAACTTGAACATCAATCTTACATCTACTACCATAATAATATTCAAATAACTATTTTTCATGACAAAATCTAAGAACGAGCAAGTGTGTGTAAACATGTAACAATAATAACCTTTATCTTCACAATGCATCATCAAAAGTAACAATTAAACATCACATACCTTAGATTGAAGATGCTAGAACACAAGAAAAACAAAAACTTAAAAAACCCACAAAAATTTCGAACCTAGGTTTGTCAATCGACCAACAAAACGTGTTTTTCTTGCAAATCTTTCCTCAAAATTGACAAGTACGTGAAATTTCAGTCAAGATAGACCCAAAAATCACTCTATTTGGCCAAGTATTGAAAAAATTATGAAGGATTGAAAGTTTGGAGGGTTGTGGGGTTGGTAGGAGATCTTATGGGGTTAATAACAAAGATAGGTGGATAATATTATGTGAAGGAAGATATGTGGCCAGTGTGGATTGAAAAAAGAAAACGAAAATTATTATTATTATTATTATTATTATTATTATTATTTTTATGTAACCTCTGAATTCTACACGACCCTTGCATTTCCAGGGACCACCGTAACTTACGGTGGCCACCGTAAGTTACGTTGGGTCTTGGACAAAAATTTCCACCGCAAGGCAGTAGGTTTCCACCGTATGTCTTCAGCCTTCCAAACCCAACCCTAATTTACAGTACCCACCGTAAGTTACGGTGGGCACTGGGCATCAGTTTTTCATTTTTTTTAAACATAACCTGGGCCTCTCATGGTTGTTCATCGTCTACCGGGCGTAACATGTAGCCCGCTTTGTCAAGCTCCAAGTTGTTGATGTCGTTTCCTTCCAAGTATGGCATTAACCGATGTCCATTCACTGTTTGTTGCTTGTTGGTTTGCTCATCTTGGATATCCACATCAGCAAATGTCCCGACTAGCCGAATAACATACGGACCCATCCATTTGCTTTTCAATTTGCCCGCAAACATTTTCAGCCACGAGTTGTACAACCATACCTTTTAACCCACTTCAAAGGTTTTCTTTCTCAACTTTGCATCATGGACCTTTTTGAGCTGGTCTTTGTACGCCGATGCACACTCATATGCTTCGTCTCTAATTCCTTCTATTTCACTCAATTACAACTTTCTCATCTTACCCGCTTCATCATAGTCCGCATTCACCGTGGTAATTGCCCAATGTTCCTGATGTGCTAACTCCATTGGCAAGTGACAACCCTTTCAATACACCATCCGGTAAGGTGTTGTGCCAGTTGGAGTCTTGTAGGCCGTCCGGTATGCCCACAACGCATCATCCAATTTACACGACCAATCCTTCTTATCCGTTTGAACCGTCTTCATGAGAATTTCTTTAATTTGACGGTTGGATACTTCAACTTGTCTACTAGTTTGTGGATGGTAAGGTGTAGCAATCCAGTTATTCACACTATACCACTTCAATAATTTTTCAAAATTAAAGTTCTCGAAATGCGAACCACCATCACTTATGATAACTCTTGGAATACCAAACCGGGCAAAGATGTTAGATTGGACAAATTTACAAATAACCGAATGATCATTTGTTCTTGTTGCAATAGCTTCAATCCACTTCGAGACGTAGTCAACCGCCACCAAAATGTATAAGAACCCATTAGAATTTGGGAAGGGACCCATAAAGTCAATGCCCCATACATCAAATATTTCCACAACCAAAATTGGTTGAAATGGCATCCCATCCCTCTTTGATATGCTTCCTATCTTTTGACAATTCGCACAATTCGGGCAAACTCACATGCATCTTTGAAAACTGTGGGCCAATAAAACCCACATGAAAGAACCCGGTAACCCATTTTATGCTCGCTAAAATGCCCTCCACAAGCGGATGAATGGGCATGAATTAAGATCTCCAATACCTCCGTTTCGGGCACACACCTTCGAATGACTTGATCGGGGCCAATCTTGAAAAGGTCCGATTCATCCCAAATATATTGCTTCACTTGGACCATAAATTGTTGTCTTCGCTTCTTGGTCCAATTATCCGGGATGGCACCCGTGGCTAAGTAATTTACATAATGGGCATACCACGGTGCAACAAAAGTGGACACGACTAATAATTGCTCATCGGGAAACCTTTCATTGATCTCAGCCAAATCATCAATCCCTTCCACCGGAATTCGAGATAAGTGATCCGCCACCACGTTCTCACTTCCCTTTTGTCTCGAATCTCTAAATCAAATTCTTGTAGCAACAACACCCACCGGATTAAACAGGGCTTTGCGTCTTTTTTCTCCATCAAATATCGAACCGCACTATGATCCGAATATACAACCACTTTGCTCCCCCAAATGTACGAACGAAACTTATCCAAAGCATACACCACCGCTAATGATTGCTTTTCGGTTGTGGTGTAATTCAGTTGCGCTTCGGATAAAGTCTTACTTGCATAGTAAATCACCACCGGCTTTTTATCAACTCGTTGACCCAAAACTGCACCAATTGTAGTGTCGCTTGCGTCACACATGATTTCAAATGGTTTTGACCAATCCAGAGGTTGCAAGATAGGAGCTTTGACCAAGTGTTACTTCAAAATATTAAGTGCTTCCAAACACTCATTAGTAAAATCAAATGGGACATTTTTCAATAACAAATTACATAAAGGTTTGTTGATAACACTAAAACCTTTAATGAAATCTCTATAAAACCCCGCATGTCCCAAAAATGACCTTACCCCCTTAACATTTTTCGGTGGTGGCAACGATGATATTACCCATACTTTTGCTTTATACACCTCCATACCCCTTTCTGAAATCACATGGCCTAACACAATTCCCTCTGGCACCATGAAATAACTTTTCTCCCAACTAAGCACTAAATTTTTCTCAACACATCTTTTTAAAACTTTTTGTAATTCGTTGAAACATGATTCAAAACTAGTGCCAAAAATCGAAAAATCATCCATAAACACTTCAAGCGACTCTCCAACCATGTCCGAGAAGATACTCATTATACATCGTTGGAAAGTTGCCAATGCATTACACAAACCAAATGGCATTCGCCTAAAGGCAAAGGTACCATATGGACAAGTGAAGGTGGTCTTGTGTTGGTCATCCGGGTGTATTGCTATTTGATTGTAACCCGAATACCCGTCCAAGAAACAGTAGTATTTTTGACCCGACAATTTTTCAATGATTTGATCAATAAAAGGAAGCGGAAAATGGTCCTTAGAAGTGGCGGCATTGAATTTGCGGTAGTCAATACACACACGCCACCCTGTTACGGGTCGGGTGGCTATTTGTTCACCACTTTCATCCTTGATTACTTGAATGCCAGCCTTTTTAGGCACAACTTGTGCAGGACTTACCCAAGCACTATCCGAAATCGGATAGATAATCCCCGCATCCAACCATTTAATTACCTCTTTATTTACTACCTCCCTTAGGTTCGGATTCAATCTTCGTTGTGCTTCTCTTTTTGGCTTTGCATATTCGGTGGTGATGATCTTGGGCATGACAATTGATGGACTAATTCCTTTGAGATCGGCAATCGTCCATCCAATAGCCCCCTTATTCTCCTTCAAGACTTCCAATAAAGCTTGTTCTTGCGCCATCTCTAAATTCGAGGCAATAATGACCGGTAATGTATCATTATCCCCTAGAAAAGCATACTTCAAATGGCTTGGAAAATCTTTGAGCTCCAACTTTGGTGGTTCTTCTAATGATGGTTTAGTACCCGAGCTTATTTCCACCGGCAAGCTTTCAAATTGGTGGGTCCATGGTGGTCGACCTTCCTTCAATGCCATAGCATCTTGTTTCTCCTCTTCAACCCATAGAGCACAAGCATGTACCTATTCAGAAAAATCACAAATACACATATCTACTCCATCCTCCTCATACTCATGCGGATTGCATCTGTCGACTAAATCTGCCATAAAACACTCATCAACACCAAAAGCATTAGGATTATTAGTAAAAACATTCAAACTCATTTTTCGGTTTCTAAACGTCATGGCGACTGTACCAAATCTACAATCGATCATAGCATGCGCGGTGTTCAAAAACAGCCGACCCAAGATAACATTTTGTTGTTGTTTTGAATCCGCGGATGAGTAGTCCAAGATTAAAAAGTCAACCGGGTAGTAAAACTCATCAATTTTCACAATCACATTTTGAACCATCCCCCGAGGTAGCTTATGAGACAAGTCGGCCAAAGCAACCGTTGTCTCTACCCTTGCTAACGGACCAAAATCATATTGGTCATATAAACCCCCGGTAAAATGCTCACCCCGGCTCCAAGATCTAGCAATGCCTTTGCCATTTGAAAATTACCAACTTGTATATTTATTAATGGCGTGCCCGGATCTTGGAGCTTAGGAGGAAGCTCACCATTCAACACCGCACTTACTTGCCCGGTTACATTTACCCGCTTAGGCATTTTCTTCTTTTGTTGCCTTTTTTGTGTGCACAATTCTTTTAAAAATTTAGCATATGCGGGCACTTGTTTTATTGCATCAAGTAATAGAAGGTTGATTTTTACTTGTTTGAACATGTCCCACATCTCTTCTTTTTGGGGACCTCTTGATGCAATAAAATTTTTCTTACCCGGGTCGAGTAAAGCCGATGGAAACGGGACTTGACTCGGTTCACTTTCATCTTTTTCACTTTTTTCATTTTTACCCAATTCCGGTTTATTAACATTTGATTCTTTAGGTAAAACCGGTGAAACTTCATCATCATCACTTGCATTACCCGTGACATCCTCAACTACCCCTTCAACCAAACGCGGTGACAATTGGCTTTGAATTCTTTACCACTTCTTAACACACTAACTTGATTAACATTAACATTGTTACCTCGTGATGATCCATGAGACGGATTTACCTTTGTGTCACTAGGAAGTTGACCTTTGTTTTTCTTCAACTCCGCCACATCGGTCGCCAATTGACCCATTTGAGTTGTTAATGCTTGAATGCTCTTGTCACGAACCTCATCCTTTTGTATCCGGGCTTCATCAAGTTTATTCCTTTTTTGCATGTCTTGTTGCATAGCCTGAAGCATATCCATGACTTCATTCCCGCTTGATGAATTTTGAACCGAACCACTTTGACTCGTTTGTTGAAATTTCCCTTGGTACCCATTGTTATTTCCACCCCTATAGTTCCCTTGATTGTATTGTTGACGAGGTGCAAAATTACCTTAAGCTTCTTGAAAATTTGGGTTTGCTTGGTTCGTCGCGTTCCCATAACGGAAATTAGGATGGTTTCGTAACCCGAGGTGGTATACATTGGAGTTCATGTCAAAGTTTCGACCACCCCCTTTAATAGCATTCACTTCTTCTACTTGCCCTTCATCCACTCCTACTAAGCAAACTTCCGCCGTATGGCCTATTTCTTGACAATTAGTGCACACATTGTACACTTGATTTGTGGTTTGCACATTTCCACTCTCAACTCCATGCACTTGTGGCCTTTGTATCACATGCCTTGCCCGTCTTGAGGATTGGGCCTTACTTTTGGAAGTCACCGCCATTTGTTCTAAAAATGCCCAATCATCTTGTTCAAAGTTTGTACCGAATGTACCGTTTGTAATCGACATCAAATCACGTGCATCCTCCGAACTCAACCCTTCGTGAAAAGCGTTCAACAACTCCCAAAGTTGGATACCGTGATGAGGGCAATTCCTTAGCATCATATTGAACCTTTCAAACGCTTCATGAAACATCTCCCCCGATTGTTGTTGGAAGCTTCTCAAACTTCTCCTTGCATCATTAGTCTTTTGGGAAGTGTAAAACTCATCTATGAAAATCTGTTGCATATCGGCCCATGTAAAAATCGATGCGGAAGGTAAAGTATGAAACTATCTCTTTGTTTTGTCTTCCAAAGAAAATTGAAAAAAGACCAACTTGACATCATCCGAGGAAAACCCTTGACCTCCAATGGTGTTGCAAATAGAATCATACGTTTCCAAATGAAAGTAAGGTTCTTCCTTTGCTATCCCCTTAAACTTTGGTAAACTTTGAAGAGCGGTTGTTCTAACTTCAAAAGTTCTTCCGTCCGCATGTTGAGGAATCACTATCGGTGAAGGATTGTTAGTGATAATAGGCCGGAAGTGAGCTTCAATTCCCCGTACAACCTCCCGGTGAAGTCTTCGAGGAGCACCCAATGGTGCTCTTGGTTGACCCATTTGCCCTTGCATAGGCCCTTGAGGTGCAAATGGTTGTTGATATTGGTATTGATGCATTGACGGTGGTTGTTGAATTGGCCTCTAAAATTGAGTTTGCGTGTTTTGTGGACGCATTTGATGTAGCGGTGTAGGGCGTTGCAATTGTGGCCCTTGTGGTCTAATATGTTGCACCCCAACCGGAAATCTACTCGGGTGTTGAAATTGTTGTATCGGTTGACTTTGTTGACCGCTCCTCCTTGAGATCCCAAATATCCTCCATCACCCCATAATAAAAACCTTCTTCATTATACACGCTAAACTAATCTTCATAACCATCATCATATCTATCCCTTTGAAAACCCGAAGATTGCCCAATTGGAATGGATGAATATTGGAAACCCAATTGGTTTGGTTATGTAGATGTAGTATGGATGACGGTTGAGCCTTGTGGTAATGGGTAAGTGGAAGATGATTGACCCGTAGATGGGAAAAAATGGGAAAATGGTGGAATTGTGCTAGAGGGGCTAAAAGTGAGATTGGGTTCAACTTGAGTAGAAATCGGTTGCGTGGTATGGGTTGGGGTACTATTATGAGGTGGAGTAAGATTGGTAGTGACATTAGGAATGGTGGTATTTGGTGAAGGTTGTGTAGAAGTAGGTATGAATGATGAGGTCGTTTGACCCGTTGTGGGTGGTATTTGGGTTTCTTGCATGATGTTTCTTGGTCTAATGGGTGAAGTGGGTGAACCAAGAATTCTGTTTTCTCGTATCAAAACTCGGTTTTGCCTCAGTGTTCTTTCAATTTCCGGATCAAACAATAGTGGTGATGACTCATGAGAGCCTCTAGTATGCATACACCTGAAGTACCTTCACACTAAACACAACCAGCGTAAACCCGAAAATAACAAACAAAACTACTAAATTAACACATGTTGCGCACTACTCCCCGGCAACGGCGCCAAAATTTGAAAGGCTGTCGTGGTACACGTAAATTTAATCCAAATTACAATTAGTAGATAGCAGTAAAAAGGTATCGAACACAGGGAGTTTGTGGAAAATGTGTTGATTCTATAGTCTTGCAAATTAACTACAATTAATCTACTATGCAGGAATTAAAGATCAAGTTTGGATTGTTTGACTTAAAATTAAATTATCTACTAATTACTAAACAAGATTGGATTTTAATTCAGATTATGAGAACCATGATCATCCTAGGTTCCAGTTTCTTTTAACACTTGTGTAGAATTCCAACTAGAAAGAGTTACATAGACATAACTCATGTAAAAATATTTGTTGTGATAAAAGGGAACAAAGTACTCGGATTATATCAATGTGAGGTTGTTTCCCAATGATCAATCAATCAATATCCAACCCTAACCCCTCTCGTGATATCTCGATTGTCAATGACACCAAGAACGTACGATTTAGATTAGAATTGAAACATCAATTAACAAACTAAAATCAAATATTCAAACACCATAATAACAATGCAAACATACCAAGTTACCATTCTAGAAATTAAAGGAAAACACACAAGAGTTATAGAAAAACCTTCACCTAAGATGATCACCACAAGTTTAGCCAGACATCGTTCGGTGAATCATCATGACATCAAAGTTTATGTTCATACAAATCAAAAACCAAACCGAAATGTTAGAAATTGTTCCTAAGTGACTTCCAAAGATAAAATTCGTCCCCAAGGTGTAGAGAAACGTCTCCAATCCAGAATGATATGAAAAGACACATGAAAACGGTTTAAAACACAGCAGTTACGTTTTTCTCGCAGCCTCGACCGTAACTTACGGTGGCCACCGTAAGTTACGGTGGCCTTCAAACTGATACGGTGGTTTTACACTGGCCTACGATGGGAATTTTGTGCCAGGGGCTAGTGTAACTTATGGTGCCACCGTAAGTTACGGTGGACCCCTAAATTTCTTGTTTTGTTCTTCTTTCTGTCCTTGCTTGATCCTTCCCGCTCCAGTCCGTCCAAGGCAGCGTTTTATCCATTTTTAGCTCCAAAACGTATATGAAACATAAGCAACTGTAGTCAACTAATTCAAAGTAATTACACAATCAAATGCGGGATTAACGCATGTTTTAACATCATAAAGGATTGTTCTTTGGACCACCCGTCACACGCCCGTTATAAATAAACGATCACCCAAAATCGTTTTACAGGTTATTGGTTTATATATACAACCGTTTCTAACCCGCCCGTTAGAAATATACGATTATGACAATCGTTTCAAAACTTATTGGTTTATATATAAGATAAACCGTTTCTAACATGCTCGTTAGAAAAATTAAACGTCTACATAAAACGGTGTTAACTTTGGTTTTTCTAAAATAAACTCGTTTCAAACTCGCTCGTTAGAAACCATAAAAGTTTAACCAAACTGTTTCAATGTTGATTATTTTCCAAAATAATCATTTCTAACACGTTCATTTATTTTGTACAATAATCTTTTCTAAAACACGCGTTAGAAATGAAAACCTCTTATTTTTCTTTACAAAATCATCAATTTCTAACACGCTTGTTAGAAAAATAAATATATAAGTTTAAAAATTAAGCTTACAACTTTGTAAATAATCATTTCTAATGCGCTCATTAGAAATGTTTTATGACACGTTACTCCTTCAACGTCGTCGATTCTATAAACACGCTTGTTAGAAATAAATGTTTCGAAACCTTTTATTTTCATAACTATTTTCCAATCCTTCTCATTAGAAAATGTAAGGATTTCAAAATTTTTGAAACCATCTATCTAATATGCTCACTAGAGAGAAAACATTCGCAAATGTTTTTTACACGGGTTTACAAAAATTATGTCTTTTCTAGTATGCTTATTAGAAATTTAGTATTTCAAAAACGTCTAAAAACATGTTAATATTTGTTAATGATCCAGTTTATCTAAACACAACACAAAACCAATGAACCTGAAAAAACTTGAATCTTCGGATTAAAGATTTCACTCCAATCATAAATTTAATCCGATTCGATGTACCACAACATAATTCCAAAAGGAAAAACATTTACAAACTTTCGCGAACACAAAAATCCTTAGGAAGAAGGTTTTAAGATTGGTTCCAAATCTGCACGGGAGTCTGTTTTACTAATCTGTTTAAGGTTGTTAGAAAACTTACATTGAAATCAAAGACGAAATCATCAGCGTGAACCGGACTTGTGTTTGACACAATTCCCTTAAATAGATTCGCGGTTTGTTTCCAGGGCACACCAGTTCTAAACAGTGGTGGTGCACTACCGGACTTGCACACTTTCCTGAAAGATAATTGAAACTTAGCTGCTACGCTTGAGTGCATGTGTGTTGCGAGAGTTTCTTAGTGAATTTTTCTCTTATATCAAATGAAGCACAAGGCCCTCTATGTATATATGAACCATGGCTAGTGAAAAGAGACTTAAATTTTTTTTATTAGCCATAAAACTCTAATCAAGTCTCATAAAGAAACTTTACTCATAACTTTGTCTTGAATTCACTATATAAAAGTAATAATTATGATTTCATTAAATTATAATTAAATCTACATTTGCCTTTAAATTTTCCAATGATGTATATCAGTTTGATTGTATAGAAGACGAAGTCACATGCTGAATCAATATTTAGAGAAATGAAGTGATCATAATTTTTTTTTTTAAAGAAAGAAAAAGATAAGATTGAGACTCATGAGAGAGACTGGTTGAGATGTGCCAAAGTCATAAAAATAAAAATACGTTTGAATTTAGGTGGATTTTTTTAATGGCTTAAATTGCATTAATTCCGTTTTTATGGGGCTTGAACCATTGATCTCAAGAAAAACAAATTACACTATATTAATATACCATCTCAAATTGAACAGTGATTTTATTGTTTTTTTATTTATCTTTATCGGTTATAATGTTATTTATATAGAAGATTAGGAATATGAAAACAAATGATGTTGCAGATCAGTTGGTGTGGGTGTTGTTTATGTCTGTGAGATACCCGGGTTTGAGCCAGGTGAGCTGTGTTTTCTTTTTTTTTTTTTAATGTTCCACCTGTCCCTACACATTGTACACGTGTCTTTTCCCTAGACTTTCTCATACATATAGTCACCCTTACGTATTCTCAGTTCTCACACACACACACTACAACCTCATTATACACACATACATGATCTCATCTTTCTCTGTCTGTATGGATACCACCACCATCCGCCGCCACCTCTGTCCTCCGCCGTAGGGCTTCTCTGGCACCTACCCTAACAACCATCGTCGTCTCCTGTCCTACACTCCCCCTTACGTATAAGATATATTATAGTTAGACAACTCGAATAACAAATGATAAAAACGAGTAGTCAACTTCTTCAAAGTTTCATTTCCCACAAAACTGAAGTTTTCAAACTCTTTCTGAAACTCATCCATTCTTAGCCTCTTTGTCTTCTCATTCCCGTCATTCCGACTCTGGAAAGCATCCCACAGTTGCTTTGCAGTAGCACACGGTCCAAACTAGTGTAGCAAATCTTGAGTCAAAGCTTGAGATAACTGTGCGTAAGCCTTCTTCTCAGCAGCATACTTCTTCTTAACTCGTGTAGCAAATCTTGAGTCAAAGCTTGAGATAACTGTGCGTAAGCCTTCTTCTCAGCAACATAATCTTCTTTTCTGCGTCAGTCATATCATCCAATGCAACTGGAGTATTTGAATTCTCGATCATTGGGCTCACATACCCACGTTCAATAACTTGCCATGCCTCACCACCATCTAACCCTTCCAAATGAATTCTAAATCTTTTCTGCCATGATGGATATTCAGACATATCCATCAATTTTGGAGGTCGATTACCATTCCCGATGGACAAATCATTCATTAACAAGTTGATAGAAGACATGGTCTGAATCTTAGCCACTGCTACTGCTGCAACACCATAATAATCCTCCATTGGTTGAGGAGGAGGTCGCACAACTGGATGAATCGGGCCGAGATTGCCCAATAGTTAACCATCAGTTGTTGAGGTTGTTATGTAACCCGCTTCCCTTTTTCGGCTGCAAATTCCCAGAGATTCATCAGGGGTTGTTGTTGCTGAGTCGTGTTCGGTCGAGTCATAGGAAAACCCAACATGCTGTCCATTATCACAAAATTTCAACACTTAGAAAATTTTCTAAAATGAATGTAGAGGGTACAAATCAAAAGATAAACCACCTATTCGACCTAAATATAAGCACAAATGAAACACTGAAACTCTGGTTCGACCTAATGATGGCACGAATCAAGTAACAGAAGCACGAATGAGAATCAAAGGCTCGAATAAAAAAAACCCTATTAGTACCAAAACTAGCATGAATGACTATCAAGAATGTTCATTCAACCTAATGTCAGCAGCCATTTGACCTGACCAGAACCCATGTGCATATTGACTTCAAAAACACACAATTTTGATCTGATTTTTGAAAATTATCTCAATTTGGATTGAAATTTTTTAGGTTTTGGATCGGAATCAAATCTAAGCAACTTTTGTGAAAGAACTTTTGAAATTGACACCAAATTGACTTCCAAATCAATCAAATAACCATGTTTAATGTTCAAACTATGAAACCAGCAAAAGTTTTGATGATTTTGGACTGAAATCTGTACGATAATTGACAATTTCCAATCTTGTGATTGAGCACTAGCTCTGATACCACTTGTGAAAACGGTTTAAAACCGATTTAGGATCGATTAAAAAGTTATAGCTCGGTTTTAGATGGAGATTGGAGACAAAACAAAAATAGATGAAAATGCGGTCATCACAGATTAACATTACTCAGAAACGGTTACAGACACTGTCATCAGTAGGCTAAACATCTATCTCGGGGCAATGGGAGATCGGGCATGATCTCCCCTAGTGAACTCTCAATCTATATAAATCCTAAACATGAGATTGCTACTTTTAGACCACAAACCAAACTCCCCATTCGTACCATCGAAGGTACGAATGAGTCCATTCATACCATTAAAGGTACGAATGAGTAACAAATATTCTCATTCGACCTTACGAAGGTACGAATGAGAAACCATTTGACTACTCAACTATATCAAATACATCATATCCATAAATGCCCTTATGGAACACCACAATCTCATGTATTACACCATATTCAGCTAAGACTCAACCGTAGTCTATTCGACAGCGACGGTCACACACAAAGTGCATTAACAATGGTGATGGCCAGTAGTGGATGTTAACATGTTCTTCATGGGTTTTAGTGTCTTTAACAAAATTCAATGTAACTATATCTAAATAAAAAGTCGTATAGTTATGATATTTAAAATCCAATTATAATGTATAAATTCTAGTTGATTAAAAACCTATGGACCGAATTATCAAAATGCTTTAGGGACTTGAATATATTTTGTAAAAGTTAATCAGAGCAATGAGCATGTTATGTTTACACGTATAATCAAACTTTTTTTAGCTAACATAGGCACTTTAATCTTACTCTTAATCTAACATATTTGTCCATTATGGCATGTGGTATTAGAACCCTGAACAACTTGAGGATGATCACCATCATGTTACATGTACAAAACTCGATACCACTAGACTACAAGACGCTGCCCTTTCATACATATTATCTACATACATATATTGATCAAGTTACCTCACCAGATCTGCCTTTTTCATGCTAAAAGGTTCATGTTTTGGGGTTGGTGGGTCAACATGGACACAAACCTAATTCTTTTGCATGAATCCGAAAATCCTGTGAGGCATGTAAACCATAACACAACACAACACAAACCCGACTCATTTTACATAAACAGTTATTTTATTTTCTTTACATATTAATGCTCCAAAATTAAAAATCTATAATAAAAAATCACATATGGAAACAAAACAACTACATGTTAGCCCTATAACCTTATGCTTATTTACTTAACTTTTAAATTTTGACATAAACTACTCATCTTCACATAAAAATACGATTTCACATGTAAATATATAAAAAGGTTAAATCACTCAATCGTGACCCAATCCTACCTATTTAGCTAAATGTGTTTGTGTATATAAAAATTTTCCGGGTCGTTTTTCTCGCAGCCTCTCTTCGACTTCGGGAAATTTTCGGGACGAAAATTCTTTCAACAGGGGGATGATGTGACACCCGGCAAACTCCGGTAACTAACTTTTTGAAAACTTAGTAAGTCTACCTTAGCGAGTCGCGCATACATTACACATCACAGGGTCAGTTGAGTCGAGTCGTACATCATTGGGGTTTTAACACACGCAAGTCTCGAGTCCCGGGAATTGGTGAACGAGTGTGAACGTGTTTATTTTCATGTATTATGTGTTTATAATCATTATGTGACTTGTCGGTATGTGAAAACATGTTAACATATGTTAAAACGGGGTTTAACGCGCAAAATACACAAAAACCAGACCCTGCAGGCGATTAAGAAGCCCTAATCGCCTTCTGGGGGGCGATTGGCAACATTTAAGGGGCGATTGGGCTTGACTAATGGGCGATTGGGGCTAATCGCATGGTAGTGAAGGCGATTAGCAGCCCTAATCGCCTGATAAGGCTGCACAATCGCCTGACGTGTCTTAAACGACTAGAAACGCCTATAAATACCACCCTTGACCTCCAAAACACCATTTGTGCAACCCTAGCCGTCCCATAACCCATACCAACACACAAACACCCTCTGGAACTCGTTTTTACATCAAAACAACCATTTCCAAGCTTATTCCATCATTTTCTCTTAAATCCAAGGTGTGTTCTTCAAACCCAAACCTTTAAATGATTATATTTTGTTCCCTAAAAGTCCAGACCTGACTTATAAATGTTTTTGTCTTTGAAAATCCATTTAAACCCGTTTTTAAACAAACCCAAACCTTTATGTGTGTTATATGTGTTTAAAGGTAGGATTTTTAGGATTGAAACGTGATTGTTCTTGTGTTATTTAAACGTTTATGGCTGTTATGAGTTAGTATGAGGATGTTCTAGGAGTTTGGATGGTTTTGGTTGTGTATTGTTGATGCTTGATATTTTGACCCATTTAAATGATTTTGAATGATTAAGGATGCTATGAGGTGTGTTGTTGATTGTATGATGTTAGGGTTTGCTTTAGGATGATTCTAGAGCAGTAGGATACTATCGGACAACGTGGTTATGTGATGAAATCTGGATATTTGCTATTTAGGGCAAGTTCTTGCATGTTGATGTGATGTTTACATGTTAAGTTACTATTTTGGGAAAACGCTCGCATTCGGGACTGTTAGAATGATGAAAACTTAGGGTTTTTGCTTGAAATATGTTTGTTAATGTGTTAGGATTGATTTTGGGTGTTTACACATGTTTCGGATCTGATTTGGAGGGTTAAACGCGCGAAATTGCATCGCGCAGCAGCTGCAGGCGATTAGGCTCCTTAGCAGGCGATTAGCTTTCACAATCGCATGCTAAGGCAGGCGATTAGCCCTCTTAGCATGCGATTAGCCCCTCAATCGCATGCTAAGGTAGGCGATTAGCCTCACAATCGCCTGTTGACCATCCCCAATCACATGTTGACTTTTCCTAATTGCATGCTAAGTTCCTAATCGCGTGTACTGCTGTTATAAGTGTATTTTGACATTCCGAAACCTGATTCGACACCTAGGAACATGATAGGAACCCCGTGACATGCCTAGTAACATAGTAACACGTGTATGGACTTGTTTGTGAGTTATTTGACCTACGTGTTAGACTCGTTTAACTTTAACACATGTTAAGTACTAAGTTGCATGATTTGTGTATGTTTAAGTATGAGATGAACACGTGGAATGTCGGGTCACCAATGGGATGTCGAGTCTTGTCTTACGTAGTCTGGTTGTCGGTCAAACACGCTTTTCGGACACATAATGGTCATGGACTGGACTTAGGGACTAATGAACCCGACGGGTTATTAGTCTAACTTGACACATATCTTATGATAGGTAACTAATAGTTAGGGCTATCATATCTTACAAACGGTTTACTCATATCACAAAGACGGTTTACTCATAAACAGAATACGCAACCTAAGGTGAGTTCACGGCCCCACTTTTTACGGTTTTTGCTTTCGGGTGAGAAACATGCTTAAAACTCTTTTATGACTTATGGCTCGGTTTTATCTTAAACTCTTTTATGACTTATGACTCTTTTTCACGTTATACTATGGCTTACTTATTGTACTATACGGTTCATGAAAAAGTCCCTTAGAAACCACTAACATGGGAATATGGCGGGGAAATATGGATAGCGCTATTGGGAACTGACAAGCCCCACTCGACGGTTGGACCGGGCGGGTGCATATTGTCTCTAATAAAACAAGGTCTACCGGTGATGACGGTAGCCCATAGGAAACTAAGGGTCAGTAAACGGCATAGTCAGCAATGGTTTCACCCGTATGAGTATCTTATTCTGCGCCTAGCTAGCGTTCTCACAAGCATAGTAGTAACTGTGATGGTAACGGTTTTCGAAGGATCACTTTAACGTTTAAACAAAACCTGTGAACTCACCAGCATTATATGTTGACTCTTTTAGCATGTTTTCTTAGGTCGCTAAGGTAGCAGCTGTCAGATAGGCGCACGGAGTCGCACTGGAGTCGTCTCGCGTCTAGGGTCTCATTTGCATGTTTTGGAATTGTTAACTTTTGAACTTATGTTTTATTTCTGCATGACTTTTGTAAACTCTGAATGCTTCCGCACTGTCGAATGTTGGTTTTAATATTATGCATGGTTTTTGTTTACGTATGTTTTTACATTTAGATGTCGTTCGTTGTGACCGTTGACTTGGATCCTGGTGTGTCGCACGCCTCGCGGTAGAACTCCGCTTGTGGAAATTTGAGGGTGTGACAGATTGGTATCAGAGCCAATGGTTATAGTGAACTAGGACTGCATGTAGAGTCTAGACTATAGCCGAGCCTCACACACTAGACGGTCACATACTTTTGAGTCGTGTCTTTTGGTAAACATACTAACCTTGTCGGGGTGTCGGTATCCTTATCACACAGTGTCATATTTTCTATCTCATTCTTGGTTATTCCTAGTTTCATTCGTTGATCTGTGTTGACTGTATCTTCCTAAGATGGGGGTATCGGTGACTTGAGGTTCTAGCTCGGGGCACGTCTTGAGGACCATGTAGAGCAATTTACCATTTCGGGTGCACACGAAATCATAAGTTGAAATGCATGGAAGGCTTGGTGGACCTCGTGTTGGGATTAATGGTCACATTTGAACCCGATCCTAGACTTTTCGTATTCTCTTGGTTTAGCGTTGGTGATGGGTCTGAGCGTTTGTTTCTTGTCTTTCTCAGAAGATGTCAGGACGCACTGGTGGACGTACTGGGGGACGACGTGGAGGCCGCACTGGCGGGGGTAGGGGTGGTGGTAACATCACCCTGACGTATGATGAGCTCAATGAGATGATGCAGCAACAGTTGGGCGTTGCACTAGCTGCTTTTCAGGCTGCCCAGCAGACTTTCATGGGTGCTACTGCTCCTCCGGTTCAGGCGGGTGTTTCCTATAAGCAGTTTAAGGATTGTCAGCCCCTCAGCTTCCAGGGTACGGAGGGAGCTGTGGAGTTGCTTCGTTGGTTGGAGAAGACTGAGTCGGTGTTTGCTTTATGTGAGACTCCAGCAGTGGATTGGGTGAAGTTTGCTTCAGGAACTTTTGTAGGACCCGCCTTGACGTGGTGGAACTGCGTCACTCAGACACTTGGTCTCGGGGAGGCCAACGCCATGCCTTGGGCGGATTTTGTGCGTAGGTTGAAGGATGAGTACTGCCCGCGAGAGGAGATCAAGAGGTTGGAACAAGAGTACGGGAATCTTAAGATGGTGGGTTCTGAGGTTGAGGAGTACACGATCAGGCACAACGAGTTAGCAGTGATGTGTCCAGGTTTGTCGACGCCAGAGTACAGGAGGATAGAGCAGTATCTTGCGGGTTTGGTGCCAGAGATTGCTGGGTTGGTGTCTGCTAGGGATCCTACTACCATGTCAGAGGCTGTGCGGTCGGCTACTAAGATGACCAACTTGAAGATCACTGAGGGTGTCTTGCCTCCTAGAGGCTCTTCTGTGAAGGCGCCGGTGGATAACAAGAGGAAGTGGGAAAGTGTGGAAAAGAGTTCATCGGTGGTTCAGCGACAACCGGCGGCAAAGAAGACTGAAGCTTCAGGGTCAGCGTCGGATCAGAAACAAGGGGGCTATGTTGGGAAGAGCCCTAAGTGTGGGCGTTGTGGTTTTCATCACTATGGTACTTGTGAGAGTTTTCGTTGTGAACGTTGTCAGCGGACGGGGCATCTTGCGAAGGATTGTAGGGTCAACCTTTCGGCCAGGGCGACTCAGACTGCTGCTACTACTACCCCTGCTCCACAGGGGAACCAGGGTTGCTTTCATTGTGGAGAAGCGGGGCACTTCAAGCGAAGCTGTCCAAAGTTGAATCAAGGGGGCACAGGGACAGCAGGGAAGGATGGAGACAATGAAGGCGGTGGCCGGATTACTCGTGCTCATGCTTATGTGATTGGTGCTAGGGAGAACCAGGTGGACCCAGACACTGTTACCCGTACGTATTCCTTCTTATCTCTTGTTACGCTTTGGTTTTACTTTTATCCACATTGTTGTGCGTTCGTGTCTTCGAGTGTTTTCTTTATGGTTTGGTCTCTGTTTCTCATTCTTTGGGTCGATGAGGGTCCTTTGGGGATGCTACTTGGACGGTACCGGTGGGTTAGTTATACCGATCATAGTAGTCTCCAGTAGGCCTTCGATCGGGGGTCTCTTGTCTTATATTCACATTTGGGGAGGTGGTTTCCCGGTTGTTACTGTCGCGTTTTGATTCATGACCTTCACTCGTTGTATTTTGGGGAAACATACTTGGGCACACACAGAGGTCAACACTCATCACTGTTGAAGCCGAAAGAATCTCGGGACGAGATTCCTTTCAACAGGGGGATGATGTGACGACCCGGAAAATTTTTCTTCTTATTTGTTTTCTCTCTTCGACTTCGGGAAATTTTCGGGACGAAAATTCTTTCAACAGGGGATGATGTGACACCCGGCAAACTCCGGTAACTAACTTTTTGAAAACTTAGTAAGTCTACCTTAGCGAGTCGCGCATACATTACACATGACAGGGTCAGTCGAGTCGAGTCGAGTCGTACATCGTTGGGGTTTTAACACACTCAAGTCTCGAGTCCCGGGAATTGGTGAACCAGTGTGAACGTGTTTATTTTCATGTATTATGTGTTTATAATCATTATGTGACTTGTCGGTATGTGAAAACATGTTAACATATGTTAAAACGAGGTTTAACGCGCAAAATACACAGAACCAGACCCTGCAGGCGATTAGGAAGCCCTAATCGCCTTCAGGGGGCGATTGGCAACATTTAAGGGGCGATTGGGCTTGACTAATGGGCGATTGGGGCTAATCGCATGGTAGTGAAGGCGATTAGCAGCCCTAATCGCCTGATAAGGCTGCACAATCGCCTGACGTGTCTTAAACGACTAGAAACGCCTATAAATACCACCCTTGACCTCCAAAACACCATTTGTGAAACCCTAGCCGTCCCATAACCCATACCAACACACAAACACCCTCTGGAACTCGTTTTTACATCAAAACAACCATTTCCAAGCTTATTCCATCATTTTCTCTTAAATCCAAGGTGTGTTCTTCAAACCCAAACCTTTAAATGATTATATTTTGTTCCCTAAAAGTCCAGACCTGACTTATAAATGTTTTTGTCTTTGAAAATCCATTTAAAACCGTTTTTAAACAACCCAAACCTTTATGTGTGTTATATGTGTTATATGTGTTTAAAGGTAGGATTTTTAGGATTGAAACGTGATTGTTCTTGTGTTATTTAAACGTTTATGGCTGTTATGAGTTAGTATGAGGATGTTCTAGGCGTTTGGATGGTTTTGGTTGTGTATTGTTTATGCTTGATATTTTGACCCCTTTGAATGATTTTGAATGATTAAGGATGCTATGAGGTGTGTTGTTGATTGTATGATGTTAGGGTTTGCTTTAGGATGATTCTAGAGCAGTAGGATACTATCGGACAATGTGGTTATGTGATGAAATATGGATATTTGCTATTTAGGGCAAGTTCTTGCATGTTGATGTGATGTTTACATGTTAAGTTACTATTTTGGGAACACGCTCGCATTCGGGACTGTTAGAATGATGAAAACTTAGGGGTTTTGCTTGAAATATGTTTGTTAATGTGTTAGGATTGATTTTGGGTGTTTACACATGTTTTGGATCTGATTTGGAGGGTTAAACGCGCGAAATTGCATCGCGCAGCAGCTGCAGGCGATTAGCCTCCTTAGCAGGCGATTAGCTTTCACAATCGCATGCTAAGGCAGGCGATTAGCCCTCTTAGCATGCGATTAGCCCCTCAATCACATGCTAAGGTAGGCGATTAGCCTCACAATCGCCTGTTGACCATCCCCAATCACATGTTGACTTTTCCTAATTGCATGCTAAGTTCCTAATCGCGTGTACTGCTGTTATAAGTGTATTTTGACATTCCGAAACCCGATTCGACACCTAGGAACATGATAGGAACCCCGTGACATGCCTAGTAACATAGTAACACGTGTATGGACTTGTTTGTGCGTTATTTGACCTACGTGTTAGACTCGTTGAACTTTAACACATGTTAAGTACTAAGTTGCATGATTTGTGTATGTTTAAGTATGAGATGAACACGTGGAATTTCGGGTCACCAATGGGATGTCGAGTCTTGTCTTACGTAGTCTGGTTGTCGGTCAAACACGCTTTTCGGACACATAATGGTCATGGACTGGACTTAGGGACTAATGAACCCGACGGGTTATTAGTCTAACTTGACACATATCTTATGATAGGTCGCCAATAGTTGGGGCTATCATAACTTACAAACGGTTTACTCATATCACATAGACGGTTTACTCATAAACGGAATACGCAACCTAAGGTGAGTTCACGGCCCCACTTTTTACGGTTTTTGCTTTCGGGGGAGAAACATGCTTAAAACTCTTTTATGACTTATGGCTCGGTTTTATCTTAAACTCTTTTATGACTTATGACTCTTTTTCACGTTATACTATGGCTTACTTATTGTACTATACGGTTCATCAAAAAGTCCCTTAGAAACCACTAACATGGGAATATGGCGGGGAAATATGGATAGCGCTATTGGGAACTGACAAGCCCCACTCGACGGTTGGACCGGGCGGGTGCATATTGTCTCTAATAAAACAAGGTCTACCGGTGATGACGGTATCCCATAGGAAACTAAGGGTCAGTAAACGGCATAGTCAGCAATGGTTTCACCCGTATGAGTATCTTATTCTGCGCCTAGCTAGCGTTCTCACAAGCATAGTAGTAACTGTGATGGTAACGGTTTTCGAAGGATCACTTTAACGTTTAAACAAAACCTGTGAACTCACCAGCATTATATGTTGACTCTTTTAGCATGTTTTCTCAGGTCGCTAAGGTAGCAGCTGTCAGATAGGCGCACGGAGTCGCACTGGAGTCGTCTCGCGTCTAGGGTCTCATTTGCATGTTTTGGAATTGTTAACTTTTGAACTTATGTTTTATTTCTGCATGACTTTTGTAAACTCTGAATGCTTCCGCACTGTCGAATGTTGGTTTTAATATTATGCATGGTTTTTGTTTACGTATGTTTTTACATTTAGATGTCGTTCGTTGTGACCGTTGACTTGGATCCTGGTGTGTCGCACACCTCGCGGTAGAACTCCGCTTGTGGAAATTTGAGGGTGTGACAGTTAAGTCGGTCCGATGATTCGGGGAATCATCAGGAGTCGAATGACACACATATGTCCAAGGGTTCGTGATTCGAAGGATCACCGGGTAGAAACGCACATGCACGAGTCTCGAGTGCCAGAAGTTGGTGAATTAACGTAAACGTGTTAAGTGTCGTGTAATAAATGCTTTATGATCATTATATGACTTGTCGATATGTGGATACGTTTATTGTGTTAAATTAACGAAAAACGCGCCAAAAACCCATCAGCCTAGTTAGGGGCGACTAGCAAAGCTAGTCGCAAGCAGGCTAGTCGTGTCCCCTAAGGGGCGACTAGCATTGCTAGTCATGTCCTGCAGTGGCTAGTTACCCCATATGCCTGGTGCAACTCGCTGCAGCCATAAATACCATACTTGACTTGTTAAACATAATTTATGCAACCCTAACTAACCACAAAGTGCTCTCTCGTTATCCTTAACCTCTGTACACAACCGTTTTTTCCCTAAATCCATCATTTCCAAGCTTAAACAACCTTTACAAGAAAAGACGTAAGGTGTGTTATTCCTCCTAATTAATTGTTAAGTCATTATTTTGTACCCTAAAGGTCCAGACCTGGTTTTGATGTGTTTCTATCTTTGAAAACCTTTGAAAAACAGCTTCTAAACTAGATCTAGACATTCTTATGGGTTTTTGATAAAAATACAACTTTAAATGGTTTTGAAAATCTAAAAGATGGGATTTCTTGTGTCTTTGTTGTTGAAATTATTTCGGAAAGTTGTTAGGGTGATTATCTAGGGATTTGAAGATTATTTGATGTGTTATATGGTTTTTATGAGTTTTGTCCCGCTTTAGGATTTTAGGAGAATCTAGGATATGATATTATGATTTGATGATTGAAACTTCTTAGGGTTTATGTTAGAACAACAGCTTGATGACGATTGGAACATGATTATCTAATGAAATCAGGTTATTTGCCATTTAGGGTAACATTTGCATGCATTGATGTGACTTACCCATAATATTATCCATTTTGGGAAAACTTGCAATTAGCATGATAAACGAAGTGATAAGTGGGGTTTATTGATAGGGTAGTATTATGATTGTGGATTGATTGGGGGTCTTCCAATATGTTCTGGATCTGATTTGGAGGGTCTCGAGGGCAAAATGGCTAGCAACCTGCAGAGAAGGCGACTAGCTAAGTCAGTCGCCTGTCAGTAGACGACTAGCCTAGCTAGACGCCTGTTTTGATGCTAGTCGTGTGTTTTGATGGCTAGTCGTGTGTTTGAACTCGATAATGCATTTTGAAACCATGTAACATGTTTTGACACCTAGTAACATATTGCAAACCCCTTAGCATGTCTAGAAACCCAATAACACGCATTATGACTCATACGTGCATTACGTGAACTATATATTAGGTTTGTGAACTATTCTTTGTATAAAGTGCGTGTCTATATGTGAATGCTTGCGAACTTACACTTAACTATTAAACGGGTATATTGGGTCACCATCGGGATGTCGGGTCTTGTCGTGTGTTGTCGTGTCAAACATCAAACACATTTTCAAACATACATAGTCATGGTCTGGACAACTAAGGGCTACTTAACCCATGGGTTATTGGTCAACACACTTATGTGCGTCTTATGATAGGTTGTCGGTAGTTGGGACTATCATCACAAAAACGGTTTACTTTTATACTAGAAGACGCACTCTAAGGTGAGTTTCACGGCCCCACTTTTATACATTTTCTGGTGGGAGAGAAACATGCTACACACTTGTTTACTTAAAGATCATTTATTACTATTGTTATCATTTTTCTACTATGCTACTCATCTAAATCCCAAGGAAACCACTAATATGGGTATATAGCGAGGAAACGTGGATAGATATATTGGGTCTGACAAACCCCACCCGGGTCAACTGGAGGTTGGACGGGTGCATATTGTCTCAAACACATGGGGCTTACCAGGGATGATGGTAATCCGAATGGTACACACATTATTGAGTAACAATACAGCCATCAATGATTTTAATCACAATAGTAATGTATTATTGCAATTTATACAATATGAAGTAGGTTCATGACATGCTATGATTTACTACTTCAAAGCTTAAAATGAATTTTTTATACCATTGCGCTGATGATTTAGGTGTCCGTATGAGAGTTGTGTAATTAACGTGGTAAAGCCCAAATCTTGTCGTGTATCCCGATAACCACTCAAAGTTATCCAATAATGACCAAGCTATGTAACCTCTAACATCTGCTCCTTTCCTGATTGAGTTAAAGTAAAAACAAAAACATATCAACTATATTTTTTATGTCCAATCCAATTGCTACAATAATGCTAAATGTGGATCGATCTAGGTTGTGTGTTATCTCTAAAAGGTTCAAAGGGGTAACATATAGGGTGTTGACCCTTGGACCCCACTAAGGGCCCAAACCCCACCAAGGTGGCGGTTGCTTCGTCCCTTAGAACAATTAAGGTTCCATGTTAACCAAAATTAAAACAGTCTTAACCGAGTGTGAACTTCACACAATCACACATATCAACGTCTATAAGTAAATCCTAATTACTCAAATGGCTTAACTACACTAAAATCATTAACATATATATGCATGTATATATGTATGTCTTACATACCTCATTGCAGAAATTAAGGAATCCAGGTAGCTCTTCATGTATTCTACTCGTTTATCATCATTGAGAAAACTATTAATGCTTGAATCAGGCTTATGCATCTCACCAAAACCTATAAACACACAAATTCATAGCATGAAATCAATGTAGGTCCCACATTCATTTACAAGTTGATACAAGTGCGAACTAGATTTTACCATTCTCTGTAATGAACATGGGTGTATTATTGTATCTATTCTTAAGATAAGTCACCATCTTCTCCATTCCTTGAGGATAAACATATATCCAGTCTACTTCAGTCTGCATAACCCACACAAAATTAATTCAAATTTAAAGTTACCTATTTGCCCGATGAGTATTTTAACCCATTTATATATAAACAGGCTGATTTTTCCAATATTTTTACTTCAACTGGTCAAATAAGTCAAAACTCATTTTAAATGTATTCAAATGCATAACATTTTTTATTTGTTCATTAAAAAATTTAAGATGATCATAATTGTTCTAATAATATAACTATATAATCATACTTAATACATTCATTGTTTAGAGTTATTATAAAGAGTTTAGATATAATTTCATACCGGTTCTCCAATTGGAATATTGTTTTTGGTTGCAGTTCTGAGAAAATAACCCTCTGTCTTTGAAATGCCAGGTCCTTGAACACATGTCGAGTGTAAACAGTCTTTTGCATAGAAACTTGTATAATGGTTAATACCAATGAAATCTAATCCGTTCTTCAAATAATCATAACTGAAGTTGGGCAACAAAGATCCTAAAATACTTTTCATTTCTTTGGGATATTTTCCAAATATTATTGGGTCCAAAAACCTACAAAAACAAATTAAAAACTAGAGTTAGAGTAGATAATATATAACTAGAAATAAGCATTATGAGCCTACCAATTCATATAGAAGGATTGAGCTCTTTGAACAGCTAATTTGTCTTGTGAGGAGTTACTGATAGGTTCATACCATACAGCATTTATTGCAATTCCAATATTGCCCTTTTGTTCGACCTAAAATCCAGTTGGTATTTGTTAGAATTAAGAATGCGCAATGTCGACCTATTTACTATAATGTGCATTAGTTGCTAACTTATTGAATTTTTAAAATAAGATAAACGATGAAATGATGTATTTTTTAAATCATATTTGAAATTATATTTATTTATAAACTTAAAATCATAATACAAAAAATTGGATATAAATGTAGTTCGGGACCTTGGGTAGACCTGACCTGGCCCATTTTAAATCCTATGAAAAACTACCCTTTTTTCGTAATCTGTTTGAACCCATTGCCCCTAAATTCAACCCGTCTCGACTCATACTTGATATTTGGCCCGATAATGGTTGACTGCTGCAAAATGGGATAAAATCATATTATGAGCTGCAACAAATGGTTCCCTCTCAGAATCTCCAGAGCTACAATTTCCAAAAGTAGCAGAGCATCTTGCTGGTGGGTAAATCCCGGATCTGTAGCCGCGAATAGCAACAACATTTGGTTCATTTAAAGTAACCCAATACTTGACCCGGTCCCCATAGTATTTGAAACATATAGATGCATAGTGTGCAAAATCTTTCCTGAAAAAAAAAAGATCTTTCCTCGTAAGTTGTATTATTCAAATAAGTCATAACATTATGCCCTTACTAACCGAATTTGTGGACTCAGCCAACCCCCATATCTATCTTCAAGTTCCTGAGGTATATCATAATGAGTCAATGACACGAATGGTTGGATCCCTGAAAAGTGGATTTAGATTATAATAATTTGATTTGAAAATTCAAGGCCAAGCTTTCAAAACTATATATGAACTTCTTATTTTTTCAACCTTTATCTATGAGAGCATTGATGAGCTTATCATAGTGCTTTATTCCAGCAATGTTCACATTTCCAAATCTTCCTTCTAATTGAAGAAAAAAACTATTAATCAACAACTCACTTGACAGGTATTGTAAACGGGGTACCAATAAAAATTATCATATACAGTAACCAATCAAATTCATGTAAATGAAAATGTCATCATGTCATTTGCAAAGTATTAAAAATTACTTACCAGGTAGAATTCTAGCCCAAGATATGGAGAAACGGAAAGTATTTATTCCTAGATCTTTCATAAGCTCAATATCTTTCTGTAATATATACAAGACAATATTAGCTCATATATATTTTTCCTAATACGTTATGTAACATATAAATAAATAACACATACCAATACAGATTTTAAATTGGATAAACTTCTAGTAGAAAATGACTAAAACAGTGAAGAAAAGATATTACTATCCCATTCAGGGATACCCGATGTACGGGACTTCGGAAATGATTCAAATCTTAATTTATTACCCTAAAACCCACCTTAAAAGCATCTACAACACTAGACTCGCTAGTCATATCAGATTTCAAACCTCTCTAAAAAACATCAGTTTTTCCACAACATCAAACCTTAACCTCAGACTCCACATCATCACATTTCAATTCAAATTAACATTGAAAGAAGTTTGTTTTTTTTAATTAACCTTGCTCCCATCAGTGGAGTCCAGGACCTTAGGTCCACATCCCTTGATCATGGGGTTGAGGTCCGGTCTGTAAACTCAGACATTCAGACCTAAGGCTATGAATCATTAAAAGGTGGGCTCTTAATGACCAATAAAAGCCTACCAAACAGCTCCTTAGTAATTTTCTATCTAATACTTACCTTTGCTTTATTCATTTGTCTTATTAGGTGTAAATAGGTGAGATAACTCGGTTGATGTTTACATTGGTGAATTAGATCCCCCAATTATTTCCCGTGGGACTTGTATGTTTTTAAATTATTAAAGAAAATTCTAGAAAAAGCAATGATAATTTTTTGGAGGGATCGAAAGCATCAAAATTCAAAAGGTCATTGCATATTTATTTGTCCTGAAGTTATGACTAAAAGAGCTCATAGGCCCACACGTACAGCATCTTTCACCACATAGAAAATGCAACAAATAAAACTTAATCCCTTGGCCTTGATAGATCTTATAAATGCCTTTAATATCTATAACGTGCTACACGTGATATATATATATATATATATATATATATATACAACACACACATACAAAACTAGATTAAATATAGTTAACAGGTTGACATGTGTAAGTGATTATTAGACCTAAGAAGCAAAATATATTCACACAAAACTATAAGAGTTGATTATTCAGATAGATTATTTATTGGGAAAATTACTTAAATCGCCATCTCGATCACAAAACTACCCAAATAACCATTCGACGCAAAAATACACTTAAGGCCATTTTCAAAGAGTTCGTAATATGGCTACATAAAGTAAAGAGGTTGATGCATTCACTAACAAAGAATAACTCCCTCTTATGCATACCACAAACTAAATATAGTATGTAGGGACATAACCATTTGAATAATTTACATAAAGAATAAAACACCTCAACAATTAACACATGGCGGCGCAGCTTGTTGCCCGTCTGCCTGCTATTTTAATGTAATTTGCTAGTTTTGAATAAAATGAGAACAAGCTTGGTGTAATAAAAAAAAACCACATAAAGCAATATTGCACTTACAAGATAAAGATGGTAATGATCAACAGCAACATCTCCATTAGAACCATCAGCAATATTGCCTGTAAAGCGAAAACGCTGCAAATATTAACCGCTGATATTGATGATAAATCCAAGAGGCAGGCTGATATGAATACCAGGTTCGTGTGCAAAAATATCCCAATTACTGAGGCCTTTTCCTTCAGAAATATAAGCTCCTTCAAACTGCATACATGAAATATGAAAATGAAAACATAAATGAAAACCGAGAAGGAATCCGTTAAAACGGCATGATGGATTGATAGTAGACGGTACCTGATAAGAAGATGATGCAGTTCCAAATAAGAAGTTTCTTGGGAACAAAAGGAAACTATCATTGGCACTAAAATTGTTAGTAATTATCTCGTCCGCAGATTCTGCAGTATATAAAATATATGTCCAAAACACAATGAGCAAGAAACATTTAAATGGATTTCCCATGAGGGAGGAGTAATGAATAAAGAAATGCAAGGTATGACTTGTAAAGATGTTACTGGCTTTTTATTGGCAAATACAAGCAACTTGCGTTCATTGGGGTCCCCTTTCTTACTCATCTTTCAATTTGTAGGTCAGCCCACCTATATATGTTATCTTTGTTATAAGGCTATGGGGTGTGTGGTGACACTCTCCCCAGCTCACTCAAATTTCACATCAGCGCCACGTCATTTCCTCCTTCCCCTCCCCCAAACCAAGGAAATAGCTCCTCCTTCTTCCCCCTTCGCCCTTTCATTTTTTTTTTTTTATTATTTTCCACTCGAACGGCTCAAACCAGATTATATAGCAAAGGTAATTTGTATAAGCTGACTTTGTCAGTTTTGCTCTTTAATGAGGTTTTAGAGTGATTTAAAACAGTAGGGCACCAAGATTTATGATCATATATAGTAATAAGGTACCAACTACCAAGTACACAAATGCTCCTCCTTTGCCTTAAAAGGAAAGTTTTTTATGCAACTTTTTCTATGCAAATTTGTTTCTTTTCTTTTTTTTTTTTTGTTTTTTAAAATACTGCACTTTTGTAATTATATGCAATCTAAGGTAAAGTAATGAAAACTAAAATAATATTGGAAACATGCAAGGCAGTGTCAATTGAAATGAACGGGAATGTAAATTACTAATAAAGAATATGCTTTTTGGATCAGCAAAGACTTTTCTAATTACAAACAAAAAACTAATTATCACACATCAAATATTGATGTTAGGCTTTACTTACAAAAGGAGAATTCGAGAAAAAGTGAAATAAATGATAAAACTCATATCATATTCGAAGGAATTTGTAGGTCTTTAACAGGGGCGGACCAACAGTTACCCAAGGGGACGACAGCCCACTTTAAAATTTTGGATTGCCCTTCATAAAATTTTGCAATCGCTCCGCATAAACTTTCCAAACTAACTCACTAACGAGAGAAGTTAGAAAAGTAAAGAGTGAAAAGGGAAGAAATTGTTCATCAAACTTTCCCAACCCACGGTCGTTGCCATAGGTGAGCAGTAGCAGCGTCTGGGTCTTTATGGTCCAGCCTCCAAACACGAGTTGTTGTGTTAGAAAACTTACATTAAAATCAAAAACGAAATCATCAGCGTGAACCGGGCTTGTGTTTGACACAATTCCCTTAAACGGATTTGCGATCTATTCCCAGGGTACACTGATTCTAAACAGTGGTGGTGCACTGCCGGACTTGCACACTTGCCTGAAAGATAACTCAAACTTAGCTACTACGCTTAAATGTATGGGTGTTGCGAGAGTTTCTTAGTGTATTTTTCCTTCATATCAAATGAAGCACAAAGCGTTCTATGTATACATAAACCATGGCTAGTGAAAATTCTAACATAATTAGAAACTTAAATTTTCTTTATTAGCCATAAAACTCTAATCAAATCTCATAAAGAAATTTTACTCATAAGTTTGTCTTGAATTCACCACATGAAGAATATAATTAATTATAATTTCACTAAATTATAATTAAATCTACATTCACCTTTCAATTTTCCAACAATCTCCCACATGAATGGAAATTGATCCAAACACACAAAATTACCAACAAACCCCACATGAATCTAGCCATTCTAACTCTTCACCCGTTTTATCTAAAGCGATGAATTCTGATTCCATCGTGGATCTAGCAATAACCGTTTGCTTAGATAATTTCCATGATATCGCTGCTCTCCAAGTGTGAACACATACCCACCCATTGCCCTGGAATCATTCGTTTCAGATATCCTACTCGCATCACATTAACCTTCAATAACTGTTGGATATCTATTATATTGCAGCTCGTAGTCTCGTATGTATCTCAAGTACCGAAGCACCCGTGTCACACAACTCCAATAAATTGAACTTAGGATGCTCGTGTATCTACTTAGCTTGCTGCTAAGTCTAATCTGGTACAATTCATCAGATAAATCAAGCTATCAATAGTTCTTGAGCACTCTAATTTGTTAACAAGCTCACCTCAATTCTTAGCTAGATGTTGACTCGTATTAATGGGAGTTCTAGCCACATTAGAGTCATTTTCATTTAACTTCTCAAGAATTTTGTCCACAGAATGGGATTGACTTACAACAAGTCAATTCTGGGTTCGTGTGGTTTGTACTCCCAAAATCATATCCATTTAATCCCCTATCTTCATGTCAAACCTTCTATTTTCAAAAGCAATCCACCCTCACATTTAAGTGTTATTGGATAACTTCCAAATGGGGTGATGAAATTCCTTCCTTTCATATGTAGTTTGAAAAACTTCTCAAGTACCATTTTTACATCCCTACGGGTTGTTTCTTAAATGGCTCCCCCCCCCCCCCCATTGCTTGCACTTTGATTAAGTTTGGGTAATATCACTCATGATGACATTAGACACCCGTGATAAGATAGCGACTATCTATATCTTTGTGTTATTAAGGTCATCCCATTATATTACTCTACTCGGATTTCTCACACAAGCTGTTTCTGAGTTATATGAGTTCTCCTCATATTAAGTCAAATAGAATCATAACCAATGAACTATATATACGGTCCTCTCAAGTCATCCTTTTTAATGAATTATAGATTTGTTTTAATAAAATTCATTATCATGTCGTCACATATGTTTGAATATTCAAAGTTAATTTATTCTCCGTGGAGCATCTAAATTAACAAGTATTAGTCTAGCATGCCTTAGACTACAAATACTTAGCATGTGAACAGAAGAATATACCTCATTCTAATTCTTCACGGCCTTAAAAGATAACGCACTATCTCTTCCTAACATTCACGTCTTAGTTTAGACATAATAATGACATTTTGTTTTACCATTCCAAAACCTTGGTTTTAAGAATGTCTCAAAACCATAGTTAATTTCATCCATCATGATCAAAAACTCGTTTGCCTTTCAATATCTAAGACTTCACCGTTGACTCTTAAGGACTTAAATCTAAGTCTTAATATAAGTCACTTTGATGAACATATTCATCATCAACAAATATAAACCGTATAAAATCACTATATCTTGAGATAGAGTCAATTAGATTGACACTCAACGACATGACATTCACATATGCCTAAAGTGATATATATATATATACCCGTAACAGTATCGGGTTGTTTCCCACTAAATAGTCTCTCAAGACTATTATATGGTTCAAGACATCATACTTCTCATACAAGCATCAAACCATATATAATTTGCAAAAGACATGTTTTATTCCTTCAAAACATTTTTTTTGCAATTGTTTTAAAAGTAAACTATATATATTTATGTTTTTATTACAAATCAATACCATCAACTCGAATATAGTATTATTTAAAACATTTCTAACTCACTTGTTAGAAAATACAGTGATTACAAACGATTATAAATCGTTAAAGTATATGTTAAAGTATATGGTTTTTACAAATCAATACCATCAACTCGAATATAGTATTATTTAAAACATTTCTAACTCACTTGTTAGAAAATACAGTGATTACAAACGATTATAAATCGTTAAAGTATATGGTTTTTTCAAGATTAACCGCTTCTAATTTTTTCATTCGAAACTACTCGTGTACCATATATAAAATTATTGTGTTTCAATAACTAACCCTTTCTAACATACTTGTTAGAACACAAATGATTACACGTTTCGTTATATGGAGTTTTGGTTATCTAAAGTAAACCTTTTCTAACACGCCCGTTAGAAATAAACGATTACCCAAAATCGTTTTAAAGGTTATTGGTTTATATATACAACCGTTTCTAACCCGCCCGTTAGAAATATACGATTATGACAATCGTTTCTAACACGCTCGTTAGAAAAATTAAACGTCTACATAAAATGGTGTTAACTTTGGTTTTTCTAAAATAAACTCGTTTCAAACTCGCTCGTTAGAAAATATAAAAGTTTAACCAAACTGTTTCACTGTTGATTATTTTCCAAAATTATCATTTCTAACACGTTCATTTATTTTGTACAGTAATCTTTTCTAACACACGCGTTAGAAATGAAAACCTCTTATTTTTCTTTACAAAATCAACAATTTCTAACATACTCGTTAGAAAAATAAATATATAAGTTTAAAAATTAAACTTACAACTTTGTACATAATTATTTCTAATGCGCTCGTTAGAAATGTTTTATGACACGTTACTCCTTCAACGTCGTCGATTCTATAAACACGCTTGTTAGAAATAAATGTTTCGAAACCTTTTATTTTCATAAGTATTTTCTAATACTTCTCATTAGAAAGTGTAAGCATTTCAAAAATTTTGAAACCATCTATCTAATATGCTCACTAGAAAGAAAACATTCGCAAATTTTTTTACACGGGTTTACAAAAATTATGTCTTTTCTAATATGCTCATTAGAAATTTAGTATTTCAAAAACGTCTAAAAACATGTTACTATTTGTTAATGATCCAGTTTATCTAAACACAACACAAAACCCATGAACCTGAAAAAACTTGAATCTTCAGATTAAAGATTTCATTCCAATCATAAATTTAATCGATTCGATGTACCACAACATATTTCCAAAAGGAAAAACATTTACAAACTTTCGCGAATGCAAAATTCCTTAAGAAGAAGGTTTTAAGATTGGTTCCAAATCTACACGAGAAAACTTACATTGAAATCGAAGACGAAATCATTAGTGTGAACCGGACTTGTGTTTGACACAATTCTCTTAAATAGATTCGCGGTTTGTTTCCAGGGCACACCGGTTCTAAACAGTGGTGGTGCACTGCCGGACTTGCACACTTTCCTGAAAGATAATTGAAATTTAGCTGCTACGCTTGAGTGTATGTGTGTTGCGAGAGTTTCTTAGTGTATTTTTCTCTTATATCAATTGAAGCACAAGGCCTTCTATGTATACATGAACCATGGCTAGTAAAAAGTCCAACATAATTAGAGACATAAATTTTCTTTATTAGCCATAAAACTCAAATCAAGTCTCATTAAAAAACTTTACTTATGAGTTTGTCTTGAATTCACCATATAAAGAATATAATTAATAATTATAATTTTCATTAAATTATAATGACATCTACATTCGCCTTTAAATTTTCCAACGATGTGCTAATGATCTCCAGCCCAGCTGGTTTGAGGTGGGAAGGTTTACCTCCTTGGAGGGTTCCTGCCCGAGTTTGGTTTCAGGTTCGAATCTCACGCTCCACCAAAAAAATAACCGCTTAGGTTTGAAAGGAGAAACCCGTGTGATGCTATGAGATTCGATCCTGGGCAGTGGTCGCTTTGCAACACAGGATTTACCGCTGAAAATCCTACTCTCCAAAAAAAAAATTTCCAACGATGTATATCAGTCTGATTGTATAGAAGACGAAGTCACATGCTGAATCAATATTTAGAGAAAAGGAAGTGATCATAATTTTTTTAAAGAAAGAAAAAGATAAGATTGAGACTCATGAGAGAGACTGATTGAGATGTGCCAAAGTCATAAAAATAAAAATACATTTGAATTTAGGTGGATTTTTTTAATGGTTTAAATTGCATTAACTCGGGTTTTTATGAGACTTGAACCCTTGATCTCAAGAAAAACAACTTAACTTCAATGACTTTACGTTCAAAGTAAATTATGAAATGTTTATGTCCTAAGTAAATTCCTTTTAATTATATATAGTATTAATTTACAAGTAGTTTGTGTTTTATGGTGTTATATATCATGCTTAATAAGTGTTTTGTGCATGAAAGGGTTGTACACCATGTTTTATAGATTGTACCCTGCTTTGTTTTTTCTTTTCCGTTTTACTTTTAACCTTAATAGTTTTCAGCTTTTATATTAAGCCCTTACAATTTTTTACTTTGAACTTTATTCCATAAATCAGAAACAGGTTTTTAGCTTTACGTTTCAATCCAAATTTTTCGAGTTGACACGGTACAACATGCGTATGTAGTTCAGCGTTTTTACCTCAATTTTCCCGTCAAACGGTCACGTTGTGTTCAAGTTTCAGTCTAATGTTTGCGCATTATCGCGCCGTTACGAGCGTACATAATTCACCGTTTTTGCGTCCACATTTCACTATGTTTTATTCTTTTCGTTTTTTTATTTTCTTATGACTTTTTTTAATGTTTTTAGTCGCTGACAACAATGTGACATTATTGCTATTTGGTATGGTTTTATGTCCTTTACAACAACGCACGGGGCTTAATACTAGTTCAGAGATAAAAGATGATTTACATCTACTATGACCATAAGGAGTGGAGGGGGGGGGGGGGGAGGGGGATGAATCACCATGTGACACTTTTGGGTCCTACATGGAGGGGGAATTGTGGGTCCCACATGAATCACCATGTGACACTTTTGGGTCCCACATTATGTTTTTAATAAAAAACATAATTAAAAATCCTAATAATTAATATTAAAAATCCTAATAATTAAAAACCATAAAACAATAAACATAAAAAATACGTAAAAAAAAATAAAAAAACTACATATTATATTTTGCCATAATCTCGCGCTTCATTTGTAGGGTCAGCTCTAACTCTGGACCGCTCAGATGATCGGTGTTTATGGCGAGAAATTTCATATCTTCGCGCTTTTCTCGCTACATTTCTCGGTGTTATTTCATACTCAATTTTTTTTCCAAGGCTTCGCAAATGCTTTTTTTCTCCTCAAGCCTTTCTTGTTGAATCGTATTGAATTGAGCGACGTTGGCATTTAAATCGACCAAGTCACTGCTGTAAGCACTTTTGCGCGATCCAGAACCCGAAGCAGGGGATTTTTGCGCCATCATCCAAGTTAATGTCCTCCACGTTTTCAGGATCAATCGAACGGTTATGAGACGAATTTGTTTTCGTCCTTTTTGACGAGTTGGTTGCAGTGGGGACGCTCGCCCATTTTGAATGGTTTTTCGCGACTTCCCAACAATGGATAAACTTGAACTCGAGCCCCTTTTCGTCACGAAAAGCTTTTAGGGCGTTGGTGAGGTAGTCACCGTCTGTTTCACCGCTTCTTGGATTGTTTCTTGCGTGATAATAATGCGGGTGAAACGAATTCATTGCCCTGCTTATTTCGGTCCACTTGGACGAGAGACTATCGTTTGCTCGATAGAACTCTCGTTCCATCAACATATGGAACGCATTGTTTATGTCGATCGTTTTTTGTGGCGACTAGTTCCTACAAAAAAATTAAAAAAATGGTCGTTAGTCACACGTAAAAATATATAATTTTAACAACATTTATTATGTTTAAAAAAGTATTACAAATACCTTGCTCTTTTTCCGACTCGCTTATCCAAGCTTTTGTTAACGCAAGCTCTTCGGCGGGTGTCCACTTAAGCGGTTGGCGGCGGCCAATGCTTTCTCCTCCTGCGTCTTCTTCTTGTGACTTCTTCTTACAGCGGGTTTTTTACTCGAAGATGATCCCACAATATTTTCTTGTTGTGTTTTGGGTACGCTTTCCGGTTGCGTTAAAGGAAGTGACGGTTGTGAAGGAACGAGGGAATCGTTAAATGGAAAATTAGGATAAATTTGTCCACTAATGTAACTCGCGAAAGCCGCGTAGTCGGAACAAGGTGATGGAATGGGTGGACGGTTTGGTATCGGACGAACCGGTAGTGTATTCGGGTTTGGGACATAGTTGTATGGGTTGCGGGTCAAAGCCTCAGTTGTATGGGTTATTTTTTTTAACAAAGTAGGATGAGTAGTATAAAAATATATGAAGAAGTGGATAAAAATATATGAAGAATTGTATAAAAAAAGATGAAGAAATAAGGTAAAGTGGATGTTTTGTAGTGAAGTGGGGTTAATATATTTTTTTTTTACCGTTTGATTTCAACGGTTATATTTTAGTTTTTTTTTAAAGGTCAAACATGCCCAACCAATGAAGTGCCGCCACGTGTCCCCCCTGGAAATCTCCCCGCCTTCCCTTCCACGCCGACTAGGGGCGGTGTTCCCCCTTCCCGCCCCACTCCGGACGTTCTAACAATTGCAAGATGGTGTCTAGAGTGAGGATGTTTGATTGGCCCATGTTGCAAGATCTGCTTAGCATTCTTTTTCCCTTTTAGTTTTTAGCTCCACCAAGTTTTGTCCGGTGATAATTGACACGCTACCAAACAATCTCACATGAGATGGACGTTCAAACCTCCCCTCCACCAGTTCTTTCTACTTTATCAACTTTTCTCCTTCTCTTTTCATTTTTATTTTTATTTTATTGCTCTTCTTCTTAATTCATTCCTTTTATTATTTTTTTACAGCATCTCTTGTTTTTGTTACGATTTCATAAATATAGATAGATATATAATATATAATTTTATTGCTTTTCTTTGTATTTCTTTCCCAATATTATTTTTCATAACATCTTAATTTATTTGCGTTAATATTTTATACTATTTCATTAATATAGTATATTCATCATATTAGTTAGATTTTTGAAAGTCTGAATAGTCATTGGTTTTTTTATTCATTTTTCGGTAATATATTTAATTAATTATAAAGTTCATTGTCTTCTTAAATGCGATCCAACCGGTCAAACCAATGATAACGGTAATATTGAAAAAGACATGTTTAAAATGTATGTAGATGATGTTATTGGGTCAAGTTATCTTATACGGTTCAAAATAAATGAGAAAGGTATGAAGGATATAAAAAACACAATATATCGCAAAATATGACACAATATCAGCAATTATATTGAACACAATGCTGAAAAGTATTACACAATGCTAATGTTGAAGAAAAAAGACACAATGAATCACAAAAATGAAACAATGATCAAAATAAGAAAAAGACACAATGTTACATAAAATACACAATGGTGTAGCATAAATTCTATAAACTACAAGCTAAAAATTAAAAAAAAAACAAAAACCTAAACACTAAGATCGCAGGGTTCGATGAGACGGTTCCAATGCCGCTTGAATGAGTTCAATTGGAGTCCGTTTGATACCTTTCCTACGACTTCATATTTTTTTCACTATGTATTTGATACTAACCCTAACTTTAGATACATTATATTTTCATTATACATTTGTAATGACATTTATAATCAATTCATCATGAGTATAAAAATAATTGTATATATAACAATTCTCATCGATATGAAAGTGTCGTTCGCTACAGTACTCACGGTAACGGCGTCAGACGCCTTTAGAACACAGTCGACAACTTTGACCATCCTTAACGGTTGACTTTCATGGACTGCCTTCTTCACCCGTGGTAACCACCAGCCCCACCTGATGATAGCCACCCGCCGTGGACCGTCAACCACAGAACTGGATCTATGCGGTTTGTAGCTGGATATGTGAAAGCCGGTGATGTGGGTGTTGAACAACGACTGTACGCGGAGATCCGGTGAGATGGTACCGTGTGAAATCCGTTGACAACCGGTAAGGTGCTTCGCTACACACCACCCCCGACCGCCACCACCGCCGGACAGAAACCAAACAGGAGTCATAACCTAGGATATGGAATCGGCTGCAATCTTTTGCACTGACCTGAAGCCAAAATAACATTTATGTCCCCCGTACAGTAGCAAGGTGTTGGTTTCGTGCTACTGTTGTATTTGTGGTTGCAAGTGGTTTATTTTACTGGTGGTTTTGTTGTACTGTTTTGTGGTGGGGATGAGTTACAGTGAAATGAGGGTTTAGTGGTTCTTAGCGAATGCAGACATAAACCTAAAGTGAAGCCACAAGCACACCGCACCAATTTAACTATGAAATTACGTTTTTGTCCTCCTCAAATAACATACAAGTTTTAGAGGGTGTTTGGGATTGAGTTTGGAAATGCAAAAGTGCTTTTGGTCAGAAGTGCTTATTGGCTTAGAAAATGAGTTTTAGAAAAAGTGTTTGGATTAGCTTTTGGGATGAGAAACGTCTAAAAGTCAATAGATTGTTTTTTTAAGTGTTTCGCTTAACTTATTGTGAATATTGGTTGTATGAGTGGTAGATTTGTAATTTTTTTCCAAAAGCCAAAAGCTAAAAGCCAAAACTCAGGATTTCTAACTTCTCAAAAACAGTTTTTCCACCCTTAAAAGCCAAAAGTCAAAAGTCAAAACAGAAAGTGCTTTTGAGTTACACAAACAGCTTATTAACTTATTGGTTTCCTGAAAAAGCCAATAAGTCAATAAGTTGTTTTGAAACTCAATCCCAAACACCCTCTTAAACCATAACCTTTCCTTCCCTCTTCGATCCATTTCGTTATTTCAACTTCTACCAAACCCTATGCTAACAGCTACCTAAATTGCTAAATTACAACTTATCTAGAAACCTCGCAATACCGCTGGTGTAACTCCGCTATTCGGCAGAAAAACCCGCAGATTCTCACAAATCGGCGCCGGTTATGTTTCTATGCCGCGCCTAGTTAATAATACAATTGATATCTTACTTTTTCTCTCCGTACAAAATACAACGTATACATTTTCAGTAGCCGGCAACGAATATTTTTCACCGGCGACCCTCCCGTTCGCCGGAAAATTCGTCCTTTTTCCTCTCTTTGCAGGCACGTCTTCCTCTGACCCCATAGGTACGGATCTGGCGAGTTTCATTTTAGCAAGATTCTTCTTTTCCCCTCCTGTTTCCTGGTGAGCGCCTCTGTTTTTTCAGGGACGATTTCAGGCCAAGTCCACTTTTACGACTGCGTATACCAGCAACTTTTAAGGCTCCCACAAACATGTTTAAGTCCATCCAGTTTCAGAAGCTACCCAGGTGCTCTCGACCATATACAAAACTATTTATATATACATATATTAAAGTTTTTAGAAAAAAAAATATCATTTATACTAGGCTTTCAAAGATTAGTTAACATACATATTTTTATAATCTGTTCGTATACTTGTTTTGTGCTTCGCATACTACTAGTGCTTGTGGGTTCGTCCATATATTTGTGCTCTTTGACTTATTGGTAATTAGCTAATCGGCTTTATTGTGTGCTCTGGTGTGACTAGTGTATATTGTATACTCATGGTTGTTTAGTGTGTGTTATTATTTTTGCTAAAGTCATGATCAGTACACCATTTTATCTAGGTTTATTTTAGTTTGTGCACCTGGGCTCTCACATTGGTTTAGGCTCATTGCTGCCTAACGTGTGCCTCTTGATTGCTCATTAGTATTATATATTTTTTTACCTGTTGTTGTAAGTGTTGTAGCGTGTTCGTGTGTTTTTTTACTTAGTGGGTGTTTGTGCATTCATTTGACTTTTTAGTGATTTATTGTAATCTTAGATAGTAGGAGTCATGATTGTTCTTTGAGACCGTGTCCAAGGACGAGGGGTGAACGAAAAGGTTTTCGTAATGGGGATAGTGTGCGTGTAACCTCTTGGAATGTAGGAACTCTAAATAGTAAATTGTTGGAGGTGATAGATGCACTTAAAAGGCATAGGATACATATAGCATGCCTTCAAGAGACTAGGGGGAAGGGACATAGAGGGGAAGAGCGCAATGAGTACAAACTGTTGTACGTGGGGTCTGATGGGATAAAAAATGTAATAGGTTTTCTAATAGCTTCAGATCTGTATAGGAATGTGATTGAGGTGATTCGACACAATGATAGGATTATGGTGTTGAGGTTAGTATTAGGTAAGGATATTATGACAGTAGTTTGCGCTTACGCACCACAGGTGGGATTAGGGAATCAAGAGAAGAGGGAATGTTGGGACTGTTTAGACGCAGTTGTGAGAGCCATACCTTCAGAGGAGAAACTTATAATAGGAGGTGATTTTAATGGTCACATTTATAACACGCCGAAATCTTGTTTCGCCTAAATACGCCATTAAGCGTGATTGATAAAGTATCAAAGGCGAATTTAACGGTGGATGTTTTAGTCGACGGATAAAAAAAACGAGGCTAAAACTCAATACACGAGACCAACCTAGATCGTTATGTTATCTAATAATCATGGAAATTGGCATGAATTTGAGGCCCGAATTGTTGATTTTGACGAGGAGGATGGTGAAGAAGAACGAGACAGTGTCGGTGCTTGCCGGATCTTATGGTTAGTTGGTTACACTGCCCTATGTGAGTGTCTTTTCTTAAAAGATAGTACTTTTGGCTTGCATATTTGTACATATATCTTCTGCTAAAAATGATTTTTGTCTTTTGTAGTTTATGAACTTTGAGGCATGTGTCTTGTGTTACATTACAGATTCCAAAGGAAAAGAACCTTGGTCCACATGATTGTGTAATTAATGTTTATAATATTACGAAACCCACATCTCAAAACCTAAACTAAATTTGTGTCTTTATAAAATGTTTATTTTTATGCTTTTATATCATTTTTAAGTTATAATATAACGTATTTTCAATTGAATGGGAACATTTAGCTGATGTTAAAATACATATACATTAGTTTTTAATGATTACTAGTCTTTTACCCGCCGCGCGTTGCGGCGGCAAACGACCTGGTTAAAGCGTAGACTAATCGAGTTTTTACCGTCAAAACAGAACATATTATATGCAACCCGAGTCATATGTATCACCTTTCTTTATGGCAACTAAAATTATCCTAAGGTTAACTTGGAAGTCAGTAGTAGCACCAAATTAGCATCTTACGCCTCAACTATTAGGGAACAACTAAGGAAACAAAAACAAACAACAACAAGATAACACATAACACAAACGACTCAAAACGAACATCAAAACAAAGAACATCATAGGCCAAGTAAGAACGACTAGAAAGCAACATCAAAAGCATGAAGAAGAAATCGAGAAAAACCCAGAACCTTACCGCTGAATCCGCGAAGCAGCATCACCATCATTGGAACCCTAGAACCTTACCGTCGCTTGTATGTATCTATTGAAATTGCTTTTTAAAGAAGCCTCCAGTTTAATTACTCTACACGCTGGATAAATCATTAGTTCTTGATATACGTTAATTTATACATATAAAAGCCCTAGTTTAACTCCCCTTTATATACGTTTTCGGCCTTATACACGATAAATTGGTACTTATTTGGGTATCTTTATGATTACAGGTCTTAAACGGTGTCCAGGAAGCACACCAGATCAAAAACGAAGGTTTCTGCGCGAAACGGAATGTTTGTCAATCCGAGTGGTTGCGCGGAATGAGTGAGCGGCCGCGCGCTTTTATCAGATTGATGAAAACTAAGTTGTCGTGCACGCTTAAAAGTGAACGGTCGTGCGGAATGAGTGAGCGGCCGCGCGCTTTTAACAGCTCTTTAAAAACGGGGCAGAACGTCATTTTTTGGGTATTGGGTGATTTTCGGGCGATTTTGGGGCATGTGAACTGCTGTGAAGCCGATTAACAAGCTTGGGAAGCAATCCAAGTCCATTAACATCATCCGATCCATCATAACCTTGCTTGTTTATGGTTTGATTCTTGACCTAATATTATATCAAATCTAATTTTGAAGCTTTGTTATGTTGTTATGATTAGTATTTGTAAACCTACGGGTAAAAACAATAGTATTTAGTAGTTTAAACAACCTTTGTATGTTAATAGTATTTTGTATGAGCGGTTGGTTACGAATCAGACCCAGGGGCTGAATATGAAGAACCATATGAACCTAAACTTAACAAACCCGTGCTGCCGTTCACGTATCCGGAAGGTGGGCGTATTAGGGCTGAATGGGAGGGTATAGGTTATACTGAGGAACAGTGTGCTTTTTATGCAAAGTATGGTTATTGGATGCCGTCAGCTACTGTTGGTTGCAGTGCGGGATGTCGGGGTTATTGCATGCAAGGGTGGGGTATGAATCTTTAATTCTATGTTTTGTTGTTGATACAGTTTCACTGTAATATATTTTTTGAGTAGTATGTTTTAGGCAGGTGAACAATATGATGTATCGCTTTTTTTAGTAGTATGTTTTCTGCAAGTTTTTTTGTAATGTAATGCAATGTAGTACTACTTAACATATGTTACAAACCCAGAACAGTTTCATTGTAATATAATTTTCATGTTGTCAGCTGAATCTTAATTTCATATGAATTTTAAAAGTAGTGAATATCAAAAAATAACCATATGGACCTTTCGTTACGTATGCAACAACTCTGATGCTGGTACAGTAAAAGCAAAACAAACATGTTGTAATAAAAAAATTAACAGGTCAGGATTTTTCTAAATTAATATAAAACTGTCGTGACGGATTTTACGTACGTAACAACCCTGGTGCTGGAACAATTTTTATGAATCTGTGAATCTGATTGATAAATAAAATAGTTTTTTTAATAAACTAAAATTCTGATTTTGTCAAGAAAAAAGTGTGAGAGAGAATGTTGGAAAGAGAAGATTGGTGAGAGAAAGAGAGAGTGAGAGGTATGATTGATTTGATGGAGAGAGAAGAAGGTGCAAATTACTCTTCTAACATTTTTTGTCATCTTGTACCTATATAATATTAACTTTTAATCATGACCATTGATCAAGTAGAATGGATGGTGCAGATGAAGTTTACAAGGTTTTCTCAATTTAGGTGGGTTTTTATTTTAACCATCCCCTATATATATATATATATATATATATATATATATATATATATATATATATATATATATATATATATATATATATATATATATATGTGTGTGTGTGTGTGTGTGTTAGGATCTGAGTATTGGATTGTTTTGATTAAGTATGAAAGATGAATGAAGTATAAATGGAAAGTGCAGCGGAATAACAATAAATCAAAACATAGAGAATAATTGTTTTTAATCGAATGCTTTCATTAAAGGAAAGATTACAATTGTACAATTAACTCCCCCTCAGCCTGATCACTCAGAGAATGTTTGTCTAAAAGAGAATGACGAGTGATGAATAGAACAGTACAAGTACTGTTCTATTTATAGACAAGCTCAAAACTCTGATGATCAGTTGCTGACGTCACCTAGATAGCGACCCCTAACTGTCTAACAAACTCTAACAACTGTTAAGCTATAAACTACTGTTACATTGAAACTACTGACAATAAAACTCTGTTAATCTAAAACTCTGATGTCTTCTTATCATCTGTTGAACCAAAGTGCTGTTGGTTCAACAGACCTTTGCTCTTCAGATCTTTAATCAGCAGTTGTTCTTCATCAGACTTTTATCCTTCAGACTTTATCCATCAGACTTTTCATTAGCAGCAGTTATCTTCTAACAGTTGTTAAGCAGCAGCAGTTTAGGAATCAACAGTTCTTTGGATGAAGCTTTATTGTAACAACTGATCTTTATTCAGGATCAACCACTTAGTATATTTTGGCTTTTAATCATCTGTTCTTCTCCAGGTCAGCAGACCCAACAATCTCCCCCTAGAACAGATGATGCCAAAACTCTGCTTTATTCTTGATCTTTATTCCTCATCAGACTTTCTCTAATTTGCCCTTTCAGTTGTAACTCAAAGCTTAGAGAGAAGAGGTCTTCAGCATCTCTATCCAGTGTCAAGTTCAGAAGTGTCTGGAGATCTTCAGCACTTAGGCCAGGTGCATCATCCATACTTAACTTCTGAATACTACCATCTGATCTGATCAGTGTCAATTCATGGGTCTCTTTGTCAGACTTCCATTTTAGAATTTTAGAATCAGAGGAGTGACTGGGATGCATCTTTATTTTTGATGAGTTAGGAGATGGAGGCCTGCCAATGAGTTCTCTGAACTTCTCTGTGACAGGGTCAGAGAAGTATCTGATTTGGTTCAAGAGACCCTCTTTTACATAGGTTTCAGTGAACTTTCTTGTATCCTCTTCAGACATTTCCTTCTGCTTCTTGTATTGTCTTCTAGCAGCAATAGAAAGATCAGAGGTTTCAAGTAAACTGTCTAGTGTAAAGGCCTGTGAGGGTTTCTTGGGTGCATCATCATAGACTGGTTTTCTTGGTAGTTTGGGATTGGTCTTTCTTTCTTGTTCAAGCTTCTTGTATGTTTCAATTAACCTGACCTCAGACCATCTAGCAACAGATCTCATCTCTCCATACTTGGCTGCTACAAGCTCTTGTCTCATTCTCTTGAACTTCAAGGCTCTAGCTTGATCTCTCCCTTTACTGAAATCAGGGGCAGAGGCCTTAGTAGGAGGATTTTTGGCCATGCTCTCAATTCTAATAAGTTCTTCCCTAAGAGCATGTGTGGTCCAGCCTGTGAATTGATTCTTTGTTGCTTTGTAAGGCTTGGTTGCCAAGATCTGTTCTAGCAGTGAATCCCTCACTTCCATTTCCAAGTCTCTGCTGAGAGGCATGGTAGACATGGAATTGCTCAGGGTCTTAGCATAGTCTTCAATCCTTCGAAGTTTGCTAAGCTCTGCTGAATGGATGCCCTGAGAAGTCCTGTCATCCTTCCCTTTGCATTTCTCTTTGATGACAGCATCAGTCTGTTCACCCTTGTATTTAAGATATGTGTCAATGTTGAGTGGAACAGGGAAGCCTTTGAGAGATGGGAAGGATCTTTCTGATGGCTGATCAGTATTGTAGAAGGATTGAAGTTCCCCCTTGATTAAATCCAACTCAAGGGGATACTTCTCAGCCAATGGGGTGATGGTGAGTGGTGGTCTATGAGATCTGAATTGAGAGGTGTGTGGTGAGAAAGATGTAAGTGGAATGGCATTGACTGGTGTGGATTGTGAGATTGGGGTGTTAGGTGGTGTGTTGTGGATGTTTTCATCTTGTATAACAAAGGTGGATTTCCTTTTCCTGCTATACATGATTTTGGGTGAAGGTGAGGATGAAGCAGTTGTTTGGGAAACATCTGTTGGTCCTTTTGTGGAACCAGCAGTTGTTTGGGTTTTAGGTTGTGTTGTGGTAGGTTTGGTAGTTGTTTGAGTTGTGGCTGGTTTAGTGGTTGAGGGTGTGGTGATTGGTTTGGTTACTGGTTTGGGTTGAACAGATGTTTTAGCAGCAGTTGTTTTAGGTTCAGTGGTTTGGGTAGCAGAGGTTGTGGTGGCAGTGGTTTTAGGAGCAGTGGTTGTGATAACAGGTGTTTGAACAGTAGAGGTTTCAGCAGATAGTTTGGAAGGTGGTTTTCTAGTGTGTTTGGCTGGCATTTTCTTTCTCTTAGAAGTATTTACATCTTCCACTTCTTGCTGTTGTTCCTTTTTCAGCTGCACCAACATCTCTGCCTTTGCTTCCAAAGTATCAGCCCTTTTCATTTTATCCTGAGCAGCTTTCTCAGCTTTTTCATTAGCTGAAGTGTCAACTTCTTTTGCCTTTGATGCTTGAGCTGGTTCAGTGACAAGGATCTGAACATTTGGTTGCTGTGATTGTGGAGCTGATTTTGGTGACTCTGGTTTGTCAGCAGCTGGCTTCCCTTTTTGTGAGGGTGGTTGACCAAATGGATTTAGCTTTGGCAGCCTATCTCTGCCACTCTCCCCCTTTTTGGCATCATCAGCTGTAAACTCATTGTCAGTTTCATCTCTGAGAATGGTGGTAGGGGCAGAGCCAGTAGTCTTCAGCAGGTGTTCCTTGATCGCTTTGATGTCAGCCTTGGTGTCATTGAATCTGGCATCCACCATGTTTCTGATCAAGGTCATGTAGGTTTCTTGGGTCTGATCTGCCAGTTTTCTGTGAGCTATGATGATTGGTGAAACTGATTTCCATAGCTCACTGGCAATATCAGAGGTTGAGGGTTGACTTTTGGTAAAGTTATTCAATGTTTCCAATATTGACTTGACATCAGATTTGATGTCAGCAACAGAGGATTCAAGGTTTTGAACTTTAACCGTCAATTCTTGAAGTTTTGACTCATCACCTAAGTTAATAGGATCATCTGAATCCCTACCAGAGGTAGTTTTAGCTGGTTCAGTTCTAGGAGGTGAGTCCATAGAATGAGAACCTGCTGCCCCTTTTTCTTGGTACTGGGGACTTCCAACTGATTTTGGGGACACAATTGTGGCCTCATCAGTTGTTGCCTTCAAGGAAGTCTTATCAATGGAACCACTGTCCTGTTGTGAGACAATGGTCTCAACAACAGTAGTGGCTGCTTCTCTTGAAACCTCATCAGAAGTAACATTGACTTCTGGGAGTATAACCTCCTCATCTGTTTGTAGGATAGCTAAATGACTTTCCTCAGCCCCAGTCACTGGTGGTGGTGTACTCTCAGTGACAGGTGAAGGAGAGGAACTGGGGTTGTCCTGAGTTTTGTCAATAGCTTCAAACAAGGGTTGCATGGTTTGTGGGACATGTGGTGGTGATGTAGGTGGAGTAAGAAGCTGATTAGCCCTGGGAGATGGACTTGTAAACATATGGTCAAGTGACTCATATGCCTCAGTATGAGGTTCCCTTTGGCTTACAACAAGATCCTTTTGTGAGGATGCTTGAGGAGTTTGCTGGGGTTGAGATATCTCCAACTGTTGTGAGGAAGTAACAACAGTGGTTTCATGTTGCTTTGGTGATGCAACAGGGTTAGCTTCTGGTATCTCATCTTCCAGAAATCCCTTTTTGGGTTTAGAGGTGGTCTTTGAGGATGGACGTTTTCTTTTGGTGGCTGGTGTGGGTTTCACAGCACTGGATGAAATGCCATGATCACCAGGAGCAGTGGGCTCACCAACGGAGGTTTCAACAACAGTTGTTGTCTTTGTCCTCTTTGGTTGTGTTTTTGAAACCTTTGTTACTTTTGATACTTTTTCTTGGGTTGAAGAACCCAGCATTCTAGTAAAAGTTTCATCAGTTAAACTTTTCATTTTGAAAGACTCTCCCTTTTGAAAATCCTTTTCAGGTAAAATCTTTTGTAGAATTACACTTAGAATTCTAGGGTAGAGTAGAAAAGCATTATTTGAGCCAGATTTTATGGCTTTCACATTAGAGACCAAGTCTAAGAACAATCCCTGAGACAGATTGAAATCAGAATCTGACAACATTGCATATCCCAAGTATTGTATCCTCAATGGGATTTCATTGAAGGATGTAGTCTTGGCTGAGGCACAGAGGAGTAGGGTATGGAAGAAAAATTTCATGACTGGAGGAAAAAACTTTTTATATAATGTGGAACCAGTCATTTGTGCATCATACCCTCTCTCTTGAAACTCAGTGTGAAGCTCTGTTTTTGGAAAAGTTTCCATACCTGACAAGTCGTTTAATGAGAAGGTAGTAGATATGATTTCAGGGGTTATAGCGATACTGGTGTCTCCAATTTTGGAAATTATGGAAGTTGGCTTTTTGTCTTGATACAAGACTTCAGCATTCGCCCAGAATTCTTGGAGTGTTTCCAGGTATATGGGAGCATCAGCAATAAGAACATTTTTGTATTTTGAGTTATTGATGATGTCGATGGTGGAATGGAATGGAGTGTTATCTTCGGTTTTTACCAAATAGGGAAGGAAATTATGAGTGGCTTTTGTTTGGAGATCCATTTTAATGGATTTTGATTGTGAAAGTAACGAAATTGTGATTGAAGGTTATGAGGAAGACGAAGGCGGTTATCAGTATTTTGAATACAATGAGACAGTAAAACTGCTGTTGGGGGAAAGAACAGGGTTTTATAGGCTCTGGTGAAACCGCTGATGTGGCAAAACTCTGCTTTTGAGAGCAGACGTGGCAAACATCTGATGGTTGAAACATCTGGTGGCATACAGCTGTTTTGTTAAACATCTGTTGCCAACCTCTGTTGTTTAACCAAAAGACTGATGAAAACAGTTGTTTTATCTGATCAGATGTTTGAAACAGATTTTTCAACCAACAGTGGTTGTTTTATCTGATCAGATGTTAGAAACAGATTTTTCAACTATCAGTGGTTTGAATGAAACAGTGGTTGTTTTATCTGATCAGTGGTTTAAAACAGATTTTTCAACCAAAGTGACATTTTAGCAAAATTTGATTTTTCTGAAAACATTGTAATGTTTTTATTGAAAACATTTTTGTTGTTTTAATCCATGTTTAACATTCCAATTCGAGAGATCAGATTTGTGAAGGTAGATGTGTCTAAAGCTTTTGTCACCACATCTGCCAACTGATCCTCTGTTGGAACATGGTGCAGAGAAATCAAACCTTTCTCATAGCTATCTCTGACAAAATGATGTCTGATATCTATGTGCTTGGTGGTTGAATGAGAGACTGGATTCTTGATGATATTTTCAGCAGCTTGGCTATCCAACATGAGTGGAGTCCTTAGTGCAGTTATCCCAAAATCCAGTAGTTGATTTTGAAGCCACATGAGTTGGGCTGTACAGCTTGCAGCAGCAATGTATTCAGCCTCAGCTGTAGATGTTGAAACAGCTGCTTGCTTTTTGCTTTGCCAAGAGACTAAGGCATTCCCTAGAAACTGGCACCCTCCAGAGGTGGACTTCCTTGTGGTATGGCAGCCAGCAAAGTCACTATCTGAATAACCTGAAAGCTCAATGTTTCCATTAGCAGGATACCAGATACCAAGTGTGGGAGCACCTTTTAGGTATCTGAATATCCTTTTCACAGCAATAAGGTTAGACTTTCTAGGAGAGGCCTGGGATCTAGCACACACACAGGTTGCAAACATAATGTCTGGCCTGGATGCTGTTAAGTACAATAAAGACCCAATCATACATCTATAGTGTGTCTGATCAACCAGTTCATCCTTTTCATCAACAGTAAGTGGCTTGACAGTGCTCATAGGTGTACTACATGGCTTACAATCATTCATCTCAAATTTTGTTAACAAGTTTTTCACATACTTGTTTTGTTGAATGAAAGTGCCATTTTGCAGTTGCTTTACTTGAAGACCAAGAAAGCACTGAAGTTCACCCATAGCACTCATTTCAAACTCTGCTGTCATGAGTTCCCTAAACTCCTCACACATTTTGTTACATGTGGATCCAAAAATGATGTCATCCACATATATTTGAACAATCATTAAATCTTTTCCTTTCCATTTTAAAAACAAGGTTTTATCAATTTTACCTCTTGTGAAACCAATGGATAAGAGAAAAGTAGAGAGAGTTTCATACCAGGCTCTTGATGCTTGTTTCAATCCATACAATGCTTTGTTAAGCTTGTAGACATGATCAGGATGGAATGTGTCTTCAAAACCAGGTGGTTGACATACATAGACCTCCTCCTGAATTTTGCCATATAGGAAGGCACACTTGATGTCCATCTGATACACCTTGATGTTGTGGTTGACAGCAAAGGCTAGGAAAAGTCTGATAGCTTCTAACCTTGCTACAGGGGCAAAGGTTTCATCATAGTCAATTCCTTCTTCTTGTCTGAAGCCTTGAACCACTAACCTGGCCTTGTTCTTGACAACTATACCCCTTTCATCAGTTTTGTTTTTGAAGACCCACTTTGTGCCAATTGGACAAACATCCTTAGGCAGTGGTACAAGTTCCCATACTTGTTGTCTTTTGAACTGAAGGAGTTCTTCTTGCATGGCTTCTACCCAACTGTTGTCTTTCAGTGCCTCTTGGTACTTGACAGGTTGTGTAAGGGATAGAAAGCCTGCAAAAAGACAGATGTTTGAAGATTGGCTCCTTGTGAGCACACCTTCTCTGATGTTGCCAATGATTTGGTCTGGTGGATGAGCTCTTAGGTAGATTAGATCTCCCTGATATGGTATGATGGCATTTTGTGGTGAAGGACAGAGGTTTGGAGGCTCTGTTGACATAACATCTGTTGGCACTTTTGAAGAGTCAACAGATGTTTGGAATGGAGGTGGAGGAATGGGTCCAAGTGGTGTAAAGTTGGACTGACTTTTGTCAACAGATGATTGACTTTTGTCAACAGATGATTGAGCAGTGGATTGGCTAGGTGAATCAGTGGTTTGAAGATAGGACTGGCTAACAGTGGCTGACTCAGCTATGACAGAGTTTTGACAGTTGTTTTGAACCACTGCTTCCTCTGATGCAGGATAGACTTTGTAGTGGTCTGGAACCACAACATCTATTCTGTAGTCTTGTTGTGAAGATTGTGGAGTACCTGCAGGGTTAGTTTTGACAGTAATATCTTCAAATTTGAATTTATCTAAATCAAACAACTCAGCAGGGTTTGCTGGGATTTTCAAAGATGAAAGTTCATTGAACTTCACATTCAGAGTTTCTTCTATTGTCTTAGTCCTTGTGTTAAACACTTTATAGGCCTTGGCAGTAGAAGAATACCCCAGAAAATATCCACAATCCACTTTGGCTGCAAATTTTGAAATGGAATCTTTAAGATTTAAAATGAAACATGGGTAGCCAAAGACTTTGAAAAATGATATCAGTGGTTTGATTTTAAACAGAATTTCATAAGCAGTCTTTTGATGTCTAGGGTTGATTAAAACTCTGTTTTGGACATAGCAAGCAGTGTTTACAGCTTCTGCCCAAAAGGACAGAGGTAAACCAGAATCTGCTAGCATTGTTCTTGCAGCCTCAATGAGAGTCCTGTTCTTCCTTTCAACCACCCCTTTCTGCTCTGGTGTTCTTGGGATACTGTACTGCCTTACAATCCCTTTTGACACACAGAAATCATCCAACTCCTTATTTTTAAACTCTGTTCCATTGTCACTTCTAAAGACTTTTACTGGCAAGTCATATTGTTTTTCAACTTTGGTGACAAAGTCCTTCAAAATACCTGCAGTCTCATCCTTAGAGTGTAAAAAGTAAGTCCATGTAAACCTAGAAAAATCATCAACTATGACAAGACAAAATCTTTTTCTTCTTAGACTCATGATTTTTACAGGGCCAAACAAGTCCATGTGCAACATTTGTAAACACTGACTAGTTTTGGACTCATCAATGGATTTGTAAGAGCTTTTATGTTGTTTACCTTTTAGACAGGAAACACAATGCTCATCACATTTGAATTCTTTTGATGGCAAACCTCTGACAAGGTTTTGTTTGGAGAGTGAGTTGATAGTTTGAAGGTTGGTGTGACCAAGTCTCCTATGCCACAATTCTGTCTCTTTGGTAGAGGCAGCTGAGAACAGACAGACATTTGCCATAGGGTTATCCTTCAACATATCAACTACATACACATTGCCACTTCTGTGAGCAACAAGTTGTGCTTTGCTCTCAGCAATGATGGTGTTAATCTTTTCTACAGCCTCTGGGCCAACAATCTTACAAGTTTGCTTAGTGAAGAATGACCCAAAGCCTTTGTCACTCATTTGAGACACACTAAGTAGATTAAATTTTAGATTGTCTATCAGATTAACATTTTCAAACTTAAGCCTCCCTGCTTTGACAGTACCAGAACCCAACACTTTACCTTTAGAATCATTACCAAAGGATATATCACCCCCTCCATGTGCAAGAAAGTCCAGAAGAAGGGCTCTACATCCAGTCATGTGCCTGGAGCCTCCACTATCTACATACCATAAACTGTCTAAACAAGCAGAATCTCCCTGCACATCAGTAAGGATTTTAGTTTTGGTGAGTGTCCAAAGCCAAATTGGCTTTGGATGGGTCCTTAGCTGTCTCAGCCTTAAGTTGAGGAGAATGATCAGTGGTTTGGACTAGCTTTTGAACTAGGTTCAACAGCTGCAGTTGACCATTTGCCAGTGCTTGTATGTCAACACTTGGTCCAGCAGATGTTTGATCATTTCCTATCAGTTGTTGAAAACCATGAGGGTGTCTGTTCACTTTTGGTTTTGAAGGCCTTTTGGGCTCTTCATAAACATGTGGTAGACGATGACAAGTGGGTTGTCCATATCCTCTTGGTAATCTGTTAGCAGGTGGAGCATCTGTTACCTGAACTTCTCTGGGAGCAGAGTTTTTGTTCAGACTTTTGGTAACAGATGTTTGGACTGATTCAAAAGTCTGTTTGGGTTTTCCTTTTGAAGTACTTACCACTTGACTTTCCAGAGTTTTAGCCTTATACTCTTTTATCTTTTCATCAAAATTTTTGAGATATAGGCACTCTTTTGTTTTGTGATTCTTTTTCTTGCAGATTGAACATTCTTTAATTTTAGAATCATTTAAACTTGTTGTTTTGTTGATGTCATATGCTTTTAGAAGAAAACAGTTTTTGGTGACATGGTTCTTCTTTTCACAAAAATCACAAAACAAGTTGTTCTTGGCTTTCCCTTTTTCTTTCTTCTTTTCAACAGATGTTTCATCATCTGTTGGAAGGTTTACTAGAGGGATTACTTTGGCCTGTGGTGCCATTTTACCATCAGGGGTTTTGAAGGTCATTGGTTTGAAATTTTCAAGGACTTCACACTCATCTGACCATGTTGGTTTGAATTGATATTTCTCAATTTCATCAAATGAGGGTGTACCTTCCAACTTTTCAAGAATGATTTTCTTGCCGTTGGGTTCAGTAACCTTGATTTCTTGACCTTTTGAGTTTGTAGGGATGACTTCAACCAACTGGGGTTCCTTTTTGTCAGTGGTTTGTGAACCTTGGTCAGTGGTTTTAAAACCAAACCCAAATTTCACATGACTTTTAGATTGTTGGTTGACAATCATCTCAAAACCCTTTGATGATTCCACCCATTTCTTACATTCAACTTGGGTGGACTCAAGCTCCTTCTTACAACTATGATATTTTGTTATCATAGTCTGAAGCTGGTCTTTGGTTATGCTTGCTTCATGTTTTAAACTGCTGATTTCATACTCCTTTTCAGATATTTTTGATTTTAACTCTTTTGTAAGTTTTTCAAACTGAATTTCAGAATCTAAAATTTTCTTTCTAAAGTTTTCATTCACCTCTTTTATCTTAGCAAATGCCACAATACATTTCTCTGAGCACAAGTCATTTAAGATTTGAGGAGATACCTTAGCAGCAGCCATCAAGGCACAGTTACACTGGCAGTCACAATCATCACTACCCCAGGGGTCTGAGAGATTTACAACCTCCACTTCAGATTCTTCAGCTGAAACAACTTCACCAACAACACTATCAGTCACATTTTCAGACAAAGATACCACATCCTCAGAATCAGTCTCTTCAACAATTGTTTCTAGTGCCATAAAACAAAAATCCTTTTCAGAATTGGCAACTAGAGCAATGTTGTCATCTGTTATCTCATCTGGTAGACTGCTCCAATCAACAAAGCCCTGAGTAAAGAAACTCTGTTGACCTGGTTGACTGGTCTCTGCAGGAGCAGAGGGTGGAGTAACAGTCATTGGCACTGGTGCCTGAGTAACAGGTGTTTGGACATAGTGATACTGAGGAACAGTGGTTTGGACATAATGCACAGGAACATTGGTTTGGGTCTGTGCAAAGTGAGCAGTGTTTTGCACATTAGGTACATTAGGGATGGTTTGATAAGTGTTGGTCTGTGGTCTTTGGTTTGGATAGGTGATCATAGGAACTCCATTTTGACTCCTACATTCCCTAGCAAAATGACCCATTCTATGACACTTGTAACACTTTATCTTTGATTTATCCAACCCAACCTTTGACCCACCATGTAAACCTGGGTACCTCCTGCCAGTTTTCTTATAGAAGTTATTGGTTCTAATACTGAGCAGGGCAACCTGATGTAAGATGTCCATTTCTTCTAGGTCCAAAGGGTCAATATATTGCAAGTCATTGTACACAAAAGATGAATTATCAGAAGCCTGGATATCACCACTGGCTGTGAAAGCACAGTTGTTTGGTGATGAGTAAGAATCATTATTGAAACCAGTGGTTATGTCAATGTAATGATCATAACTCTGATCCTTACTACTTCCAGAACCATCATCCTAACCCAACAGTGCAGTATTCCCAAATACATAGTCATCTGACACTTTGCCAGAGTCCTGGAGCTTCTTCTTTCTGGTTAAGCTCCCTTTCATAAGTCAGGAGCTTACCATGAAGCTGGGTCAGGGTTAGGTCTTTGAATCCGATAGAGTTTCTCATAACTATGGCTATAGTGTCCCATTTGTCCTGAAGTGATCTAAGAAACCTATGATTCAGTGTTGAATTAGGAAAAGTTAGACCAACCAGTTTAAGTTCACTAATTAGACAGTTAAACCTTTCAAACTGCTGTGTTAATGACTCCCCTTTTATGTGACTAAACGTTTCATATTGTTGGTTAAGTATTTCACGGTTGTTTTCAATCACATCATCAGTTCCCCCGAATTGCTCTTTGAGAGCATCCCACAGTTCTTTAGCACTATTGCAGTGCAAGAGACCGGCATAGATATCATTCGGCAGTGCCATGGCTACTATGCTGAAAGCCTTGGCATCTAGCTCGATTTTTTGAAAATCTTGCTCTGAGTAGTTCTCAACACTCTTTGGTACTTGGATCTTTGGATCCTCGGCACTCGGTACCATTGGAACATGTGGTCCAAATACTACCGATTTCCAGCACCCTGTGTTCTGTTGTGCTAACACATGAGCCACCCGACGCTGCCAGATGTTGTATTCTGACCTGACAAGCATCGGAGGCTTGTTGTGTGTGCCAGTGTTGTGTGGATCTTGATTGAGTGAAGTCATTCTCTTGGTTTTTCAAAAACAAAGTCTGTTTACTAACTGTTGAAACGAAAATAAACTATTACTCTGTTTTAACCCGACAAACAAACGATATCAATGATTATGAGCTGATCTGTGTATTAAATTGATTGATTAGATCAGATTTAATTGACCAAGCTCTGATACCAATTGTTAGGACCTGAGTATTGGATTGTTTTGATTAAGTATGAAAGATGAATGAAGTATAAATGAAAAGTGCAGCGGAATAACAATAAATCAAAACATAGAGAATAATTGTTTTTAATCGAATGCTTTCATTAAAGGAAAGATTACAATTGTACAATTAACTCCCCCTCAGCCTGATCACTCAGAGAATGTTTGTCTAAAAGAGAATGACGAGTGATGAATAGAACAGTAAAAGTACTGTTCTATTTATAGACAAGCTCAAAACTCTGATGATCAGTTGCTGACGTCACCTAGATAGCGACCCCTAACTGTCTAACAAACTCTAACAACTGTTAAGCTATAAACTACTGTTACATTGAAACTACTGACAATAAAACTCTGTTAATCTAAAACTCTGATGTCTTCTTATCATCTGTTGAACCAAAGTGCTGTTGGTTCAACAGACCTTTGCTCTTCAGATCTTTAATCAGCAGTTGTTCTTCATCAGACTTTTATCCTTCAGACTTTATCCATCAGACTTTTCATTAGCAGCAGTTATCTTCTAACAGTTGTTAAGCAGCAGCAGTTTAGGAATCAACAGTTCTTTGGAGGAAGCTTTATTGTAACAACTGATCTTTATTCAGGATCAACCACTTAGTATATTTTGGCTTTTAATCATCTGTTCTTCTCCAGGTCAGCAGACCCAACAATATGTATATAGGATAAGGTTCAAATGAAAACTAGCTCGAGTTGGAAAAACCGTGAGAACATAGACATAAAATGTGAATTTAAAAAAAAAATTGCAGACCGATGTAAAAATGGGTAACTCCACAATAAAAAAATGAAAAAAAAAATTTTACGATGGTTTTACACTGGTGTAAAAAGTACAACACACCAATGTTGACTTTTTAAAAAATGAATATTCGATTCAATATTTTAGTATCCTTTAATTTACAACGACAAATTCTTTTTTTATTAAATTTACAACGACACATTCTTTTTTATTAAATTAAGTATGTGGTTATAAAGTGTGTTCCTTAGTTCTTCCAACTCAAGTAGGTTCTCTTTTTACCCTTTTCCTTTCACTATATATATATATATATATATTAAATTCTCTACTCAATATATATATATATATATATATATATATATATATATATATTTTATACATGAAAATCTTCGTAATGGAATTATAAAAAAAACCATCTTAATTTAATATAGAAGTCTGAAGTTCAAGGTTTGTCTCTGTCACAAGATCTAATATTTTTTAATTCATTCCTCTTTACCATATTTTTTGGCCCACTTTTTTATGTCATCCTGGGCCTACATTTTTTTAGAGTTCTTAGGGAAGGTATTCTTCCACGTACAGGTATGATTCCATCTTTATGCTAAGTATCATTCTTAACTTTGTTAGTTTGTCTTGCGATTTCAACCAGAATTTGTTTGTTTTAGCATCGTTTACATTATATTGAATTTTGAGACAACAAATTTGGGATTTTACAATTCAGGATTACGTTTAACTCGATACTTTGACAAGTTTACCTAGCATTAAATCCAAAAGTCTACGATATATATCTGTTATTTAAAAATCTATTTGTTGTTTGCGTCTGTCCAATTTGCAATGTGATTATTGAATTGTGCTCATCTTATTAGGTCTCATTAGGTCTCATGTGTTTATTCAACTATTTATATCTAGAAGTCCTATTTGTTGTGAGCAGTGTGATTATTGTTTGTATCTAAATATATGAATAATTGACTTCATCTTGATGAAATAATCAAATCAAGCTTTTAAGTAAACCTTTCGAAGACTTCAATTTTAGTGAAATTTGCTGATTATATTAATAGAAACATAAATGAACAAAAGATTAAACAGGTAGATTCAATCATGTGTACCTGTTACAACATTCGGACTAGCAGAGAATCTAGTTAGGGATGATGCCATCGAGTTCGACTTGATTGTTAGATTGATCTGGTTCCTCTTTAGAATGTTAATTGTGATGGGGGTATGAACCGAGTCCTCTAGGGTTGAAGAACACGTGAGAGGGAGAGAGAGAGAGAGAGGGGGGGGGAGCGAAATTATGTAATTGATGTTATTGTCCAACCCAGGGCCGGCTGGATCATGTACTCAACCCAAGCTAGGGCTTGGGGCCTCCCTAAAAATTGGGCCCCCATCATTTGAAAAAAGGGCCTAATGTCTCTGTAGGTTAGCTAATATCTCTCCATTTTTTCAAGCGCCAAATCAGGGGAAGTGAAATTCAATCACATTGGGATTCTTAACAGGCGACATTAATGGTGATTTTCTGGGAACAACCAGTCCGATTACTCTTCTAAAGGTCATATTCTGCCTATTCTCTTTCTATTATGCCCTACGATTTGTTATGAAGTTGTATTCTACTTCAACATGCCCTAAATCATAATACCAAATCAGCAGTAATTCTATTTTGCTTCAAAACATGACTGGACTTGTTTAGAAGTTCTCCTCTGCCTCATTTAATTGATTGTTTTGTTCCATTTGCTTCAAGCCTTCAAAGGTTAGTAATTATTGGTTTGTTGTATTTCTATTAATTTAATTTATTGTTGTTTGTTCATGCAGTTCATCCATTCGGCTTTAGTTAACCTTTGATGTGTTTTTTGGGAATTCAATTTATTTAAGCTTTTAGGAATTAGGAAACAAATTGATTATTTGATACTTTATGTGCTATTTGATTTAGGAGTAAACTATAAACATTCTAGCAATATGAAGCTTAGGAGTAAACTATAAACATTCTAGCAATATGAAGCTGAAACCAAAAGTATGAAGCGGGTCACGCAAAATGGTAGAGGAGGGTTTGTATATTAATATAGTTATTGTTTCCTTAAAAAAGGCCTCATTATTTTAGTTCGTTTTAGGCCCCCGAAAACGTTGAGCCGGCCCTGGTCCAACCCTAAACCTCTCTAGTAATCTCCTAATATATACACCCAAGAGGAAATCCTAATTGGTTATAAGGGTAATATGTCCTTCAACAATTACCAACTAATATATAATAAGGTTTTAATTTATATCTTGATCAATATAATATAAATAATAATAATGGCCACATATTAAATATATACATTATATATTTAATCTTACAAAATTATCATTGTAGGGGTTTTGATGATGAAATGAGAGCTCTGGTTGCAAGAAATCTTGAAGCAAGAGGCATTATTTTGCACCAACAGACAAATTTTACAGTGGTAACTTTATGTGTAATTATTGATTGTATTATAACGATTAACTTTCTTGAATCTTTTAGTTGATTTGAATTAAATATATATCTTTCAGTGAGGATGTCAATAAAGTTGCTACAGATCATGGTGAAGTACTAATAATGACAGATGTTTTACTATTCACCACCGGTAATTTTAGGTCTTCATAAAAGATAGTCATGTTTGTTAAAACTCAAATTTTCTATATAGTTCCTTTAAAGTATTACATGATGCTCCGAAATTGAAGTTGGTTGATTAGAAATGAACCGTAAACCCTATCCTGATTGTTGCATTATTTTTTTTGTTGGTCACAGAGTGCATTCCTAATACAAAGAGACATTTTCAAGTTGTGGGTGTTAAATTTAGATTATGATATTTTAGGTTAATGAGTATTTTCCGAACCAACGTGCCTAGCATTTGGGCCATAGGTGATGTTACAAACCAGATGAATCTTATATTTTCAATTATTTTTTTATCAGCAAGGAACGACGTGTCAACCATCGTGAAACCGGACGCTGTGGTCAAGGTCATTGCTCGACCGCTGCCAACCCCTTGGCTCTCTCAGATCCGCGGAAACCCGAATTCCACCTGTTCGAAGGCACGATAGTGGAATAATAGATAAAACCTTGCCTCCCATCCGAGTCGAACAAGCCCTTATTCGCTCTTCACTTGGATGCCGCAGAAAATAATGGGGAAGAGTGAGAATTGAACGTGGGTCACAAGGAACACTAAGTTTTTCCCCTACCACTCCACCACTACCTCATTGGCATTAATAACCATTATATATTTTGTTCATTTAATTCATGTAATACACATGTTTCTAATCTAGTAATAAATAAAAAAACAACGTAAAATGTTATAATAAGTAAATAATATATCAAAGTTCATTCTTTAAAAACATATGTTTATGGCTGTATGGGGTTAACCGATTACATTATAACTATTCAACCCGAGTAATACATAGTTCTACTCAGCACATGCAATACACGAGTCTTTTTTAATGAACTTAACTTCTTTATTACTAAATGCATAATATTGCACATATTCAACTCGTTTAATACATGAGGTTCTAAGCTAGTAAGCTATTAATATTTATTTTAAAGGTATAGGTCAGTGGTAAACCTCTTGGCTACATAGTCCCCTACCCAGATTGAATCCTTCCCACATGCATAGTGTTGTAAACGAACCAAACGAACATGAACAGTGTCTTGTTCATGTTCGCTTGTTAATGAAATAACGTGTTCATGAACTTTTTATAAACACTTACCGAACGGGATTTTTTGTTTGTGTTCGTTTGTTTACGAACAGATCATGAACATTTAACGAATGAGGTTTTTGTTCGTGTATGCTTGTTAAGGAAAGAACGTGTTTGTGTTCATTTGTTTTTATATGCTAAATTTAGGTGTTGGACAAAATTGAACACAAACAAACACCAATGAACGTAAGCGAACACAAACATGCATTAATGAACAAAACCGAACACAAACGAACACATATTAAATGCTGAAAATTTCATATTAATTAAATATACTTGACATGATCATGATCACATAATGTCTTATAAAAACACAAAAATATCATATGAAACTTGAAATCCTCATTTAATCCACCGAAAATAACAATTAATCAAAATAGTTAAAGTAATATTAATATGTGATTCACTAATATATATTAAATAATCTACCACTGGGAAATTTGAAGTACTTAAATTAAAACTAAAAAGTTAAAAGCCCTAATAAACTTCGAACACAAACAAACATATATGAACATGTTACCGAACATTCACGAACATAAATGAACGAATGCAGCCTCTGTTCATGTTTGTTTGTTTAAATAAACGAATAGAATTTCTTGTTTGTGTTCGTTCATTTATTAAGCTAACGAACACAAACGAACTTCCCGCTAAACATTTCACGAACTGTTCGCTGAACCTTTGGTTTGTTTACAGCCCTACACACGCACGTCCCCTTCAACGTTAATGGGTATATTTTTCGATGAAGAGGGAATCGAACTAGAGAACCTCCGGGCAAGAATCACAAAGTGTGTATACCTTCGCACCTACGACGAGTTGGACTATACCTCATTGGCATATACAAAATATATACAAAATATTTGAATACGTCGTTCTGTTTTGTCTTTGTATTACCAAATTTGACAACGCAAAAATTAAAATAAAATAAAAAATATTGTGTCTTCAAGCTATAATTCTTAAGGGGAGAGATAACGTACAAAGGCTTATTAACGTAGAAAGTGTAGGAAGGATCCAAAGCCATTAGATTTAGGCGGTGGCATGATGGTAATTATCAACGTTAATCATGGTCGGTTTGAACAAACCAGGGGTAGATCAACAAAGGCTAAATCAAAACTTCTTTTCCAACAATTACTAAATGTTTATACATTTCCGAAGAACAGACAATCAAATACACCAAATAAAAAACCGAGTACCGAACGTAAATGAAGAACAGAAAATCAAATACACAAAAAAACCCGATTACAGAGAATCATTCCAAAAAACAAAAAACAGAGCATGGTTACTAAACGTAAATAAAAAATATGAAATGTATAAACTTGGCTAATGCTTTGATTTTGAGAACCTACCACTTGAAACATGCTCTGTTTTTTTATTAAAAAACAGAGCATGACACTGAAGAGAAAAAGAGAGATGATGCTTGACTTTAGGTGAGGAAGATATTAAAATCATAAAAACAAAATTTAATTATGTCTGCTCTAACTTTCAAAATCTTTAAGTCATTAATTCACTACTGTGGGTTTATATCTTTAACACACTATTTTCCATTCATTATTTAAACGCACATTCAATGCATTATTTAAATGCACTCACCCAATGTTTAAATGCACATTCAATTCAAAAACAAACACACGCACTAAAAAATTAAACGCACCTAATATTATGAACAACTAATTCCATCTTCATGGTCTCTTCGTTATAATCTATCAAACCAATCTCACACATCACTTCATCGTCATCATCATTCTTCTAGAAGAATTAGACATGGATCATCTGTTTGCATAGCCACATTTTCTGTCAATAGAAAGCCCAACGCCCTCTCATCATTATCTTCATCCACCACTTCCTAGCTCGGGATGACATCTACTCACTAACCAAGCCTATGGCGGGGTATATTCTTGTCTAATTTGAATCTTATTGTGATTCCTGCAAATGGGTATTTTATAAACGTACACATACAAATAATTAAACGCACCTCCAATTCAAGATAAACACACGTACAAATATCACAACCACCGTCGTCGTCGTCCTTCTCCTCCAGGTTCTCTCTCTCTCTCTCTCTCTCTCTCCTTTGTCTCTCTCTTCTTCCTGGCTTTCATCTTTCTCAGATCTCCTCCTTCTCTCTCGGTGCTCTTAATCTCTAAGTCTCTGTCCAAAACCGATACTGGGTGTACGTGTGTGTGTTGATGTTGGTGCAGTAGCTCCACCGTTCGAGTGGTGGTTGCTGACTGGAGCTCCGTCGTCGATGGCGGTGGGGAGGTCTCCAGCTCCTCCTCCCTCTCTCTCTCTGTTCTCTGGTTTCTTCTTCAGTAGATGTGTGTGTTATTATAGAGAAGGGTGGGTTTGGGTGTTTTATAAACGCATGTTTTAAGTGAGCAATTTCTTAAAACTAAATACCATCAAACTTTTGATTGAGTGCGTTTTGTTTAAACGCACGTTTGATTGAGTGTGTGTTGTTTAAACGTACCCTTAGAAAAAATGGTGGGGAAGCTGAAAGATGAGATATTCTTTATAACAAAAGTGTAAGCTCCCATAAGTTTCTTGACAAATACACAATGATTCTGAAAAACTTGGTAAAATTTTATCTCTTCAAAACACTGATGAATTTTCATCTTTGTATTTGGATCTGTATTCATTATTATGTTTTGTAGCTGGTAAATTGGTAAATAATGAAATACCATGGAGGGGAGATTCGGGACTAGAAGATGGAAGAGAAGTAGATTTGGATCTTTCGAAGGGAATGTATGATGCTGTAGATTCTCAATCGTGAACAAAGATTGTAAAAATGGATGAAAAAACAGAGCATCACATTATCGTCAACCACTATTCTTAATTTACTGGATATTCGTTAAAGAAATTTCAATCGAATATCGAAAATAATTAATCGAACCTGAATTGAATCTGAATTTCTTATAAACTGGATTGTCGAATATAATTAATCGAATTTGAATTGAATTCGAATCAGAGGTTATCGAAAGAAAAAAAAAGTCTAAATTACCCTTTTAATCAATTAGACTTAACTATGGTTTACAGGTGTCAGGATGTGGTGGCTTCCTACCCTTCCTATGTTAATGGGACTTTGTATCATATACTTTCTCAATAATAAGTTTTAACACGTTTAGCATTTATAAGGGGGAAGGGGCACAAGCCCCATGTAGTCTCATCCTAACCAATCACACAGTGCAACGTCATTTTTACCTTCAGGTAACCTAAAGTAGCCCTAACACTGGAAATGCCCTAGCCTATAGTAGCCTAAAACTTTTCTTTTAATATTAATTAATTAAAACATTAAAAACAAACAAACACCTCAAGCCCCATTGGCTTCCCTAAGTCCCATTTTGAAGCCAAAAATCCAAGCCCCACAAGGGGGAACCGTGTAGCCGAGGGGCTTCACAAGCCACAGTATGTAGCCCCATGATGCCCCGACCTACCTAATACTGTTGGGTCTGCTGACCTGGAGAAGAACAGATGATTGAAAAGCCAAAATATACTAAGTGTTGATCCCATAAAAAAACAGTTGTTATAAAGAAGCTTTCCTCAAAAGACTGTTGATTCCTAACTGCTGCTGCTTCAAACAACTGATAAAGACAACTGCTGTTGATGAAAGGTCTGATGAACAAACGTCTGAAGAATAAAGGTCTGATGAAGAAACAACTGCTGATCAATGAACTGAAGAACAAAGGTCTGTTGAACCAACAGCACTTTGGTTCAACAGATGATAAGAAGACATCAGAGTTTTACTTTACAGAGTTTTGTATTATCAGTGTTTTCAATGTAACAGTAGTTATAGTTAGCAGATGTTAGAAGTTGTTAGTCAGTTAGAAGTCGTTGTCTTAGGTGACGTCAGCACTGATCATCAGAGGTTTGAGTCTGTCTATAAATAGAAAAGTACTTGCACCGTTCTATTCATCACTCGTCATTCTCTTTCAGACAAACATTCTCTGAGTGATCAGGCTGAGGGGGAGTTTACTTGTACAATTGTAATCTTTCAATTAATGAAAGCTTTCGATTAAAAACAATTATTCTCCATGTTTTGATTTATAGTTTATTCCGCTGCACTTTCCATTTATATTTCATTCCATTTATTCATACTTAATCAAACAATCAAAACAACCAGAACTCAGATGCTAACAATTGGTATCAGAACTTGGTCAATTAAATTCGATCTAATCAATCAATTTAATACAAACAGATCAGCTCATAATTATTGATATCGTTTGTTTGTCGGATTTAAAACAGAGTAATAGTTTATTTTCGTTTCAACAGTTAGTAAACAGACTTTGTTTTTGAAAAATCAAGAGAATGACTTCACTCAACCAAGATCCACACAACACTGGCACAAGTAACAAGCCTCCGATGCTTGTCAGGTCAGAATACAACATCTGGCAGCGTCGGGTGGCTCACGTGTTAGCACAACAGAACACAGGGTGCTGGAAATCGGTAGTATTTGGACCACATGTTCCAATGGTACCGAGTGCCGAGGATCCAAAGATCCAAGTACCAAAGAGTGTTGAGAATTACTCAGAGCAAGATTTTCAAAAAATCGAGCTAGATGCCAAGGCTTTCAGCATAGTAGCCATGGCACTGCCGAATGATATCTATGCCGGACTCTTGCACTGCAATAGTGCTAAAGAATTGTGGGATGCTCTTAAAGAGCAGTTCGGGGGAACTGAAGATGTGATTGAAAACAACCGTGAAATACTTAACCAACAATATGAAACGTTTAGTCACATAAAAGGGGAGTCGTTAACACAACAGTTTGAAAGGTTTAATTGTCTTATTAGTGAACTAAAACTGGTTGGTCTAACTTTTCCTAATTCAACACTGAATCATAGGTTTCTTAGATCACTTCAGGACAAATGTGACACTATAGCTATAGTCATGAGAAACTCTATCAGATTCAAAGACCTGACCCTGACCCAGCTTCATGGTAAGCTCCTGACTTATGAAAGGGAGCTTAACCAGAAAAAGAAGCTCCAGGACTCTGGCAAAGTGTCAGATGACTATGTATTTGGGAATACTGCACTGTTGGGTCAGGAGGAGGGTTCTGGAAGTAGTAAGGATCAGAGTTATGATCATTACATTGACATAACCACTGGTTTTAACAATGATCCTTACTCATCACCAAACAACTATGCTTTTACAGCTAGTGGTGATATCCAGGCTTCTGATAATTCATCTTTTGTGTACAATGACCTGCAATATATTGACCCTTTGGACTTAGAAGAAATGGACATCTTACATCAGGTTGCCCTGCTCAGTATTAGAACCAATAACTTCTATAAGAAAACTGGCAGGAGGTACCCAGGTCTAAATGGTGGGTCAAAGGTGGGGTTGGATAAATCAAAGATAAAGTGTTACAAGTGTCACAGAATGGGTCACTTTGCTAGGGAATGTAGGAGTCAAAATGGAGTTCCTATGATTACATATCCAAACCAAAGACCATAGACCAACACTTATCAAACCATCCCTGTACCTAATGTGCAAAACACTGCTCACTTTGCACAAACCCAAACCACTGTTCCTGTGCACTATGTCCAAACCACTGTTCCTCAGTATCACTATGTCCAAACACCTGTTGCTCAGGCACCAGTGCCAATGACTGCTGCTCCATCCTCTGCTCCTGCAGAGACCAGTCAACCAAGTCAACAGAGTTTCTTTACTCAAGGCTTTGTTGATTGGAGCAGTCTACCAGATGAGATAACAGATGATAACATTGCTTTAGTTGCCAACTCTGAAAATAACTTTTGTTTTATGGCATTAGAGACAATTGTTGAAGAGACTGATTCTGAGGGTGTGGTGTCTTTGTCTGAAAATGTGACTGATAGTGTTGTTGGTGAAGTTGTTTCAGCTGAAGAATCTGAAGTGGAGGTTGTGAATCTCTCAGACCCCTGGGGTAGTGATGATTGTGACTGCCAGTGTAACTGTGCCTTGATGGCTGCTGCTAAGGTATCTCCTCAAATCTTAAATGACTTATGCTCAGACAAATGTATTGTGGCATTTGCTAAGATAAAAGAGGTGAATGAAAACTTTAGAAAGAAAATTTTGGAAGATGAAATTCAGTTTGAAAAACTCACTAAAGAGTTAAAATAAAAAATAACTGAAAAAGAATCTGAAATCAGCAGTTTAAAACATGAAGCAAGCATAACCAAAGACCAGCTTCAGACTATGATAACAAAATATCATAGTTGTAAAAAGGAACTTGAGTCCACCCAAGTTGAATGTCAGAAATGGGTGGAATCATCTAAAGGTTTTGAGATGATTGTCAACCAACAATCTAAAAGTCATGTGAAATTTGGGTTTGGTTTTCAAGAAACCACTGCCCAAAGTTCACAAACCACTGACAAAAAGGAACCACAGTTGGTTGAAGTCATCCCTACCAATTCAAAAGGTCAAGAAATCAAGGTTACTGAACCCAATGGCAAGAAAATCATTCTTGAAAAGTTGGAAGGTACACCCTCATTTGATGAAATTGAGAAATATCAATTCAAACCAACATGGTCAGATGAGTGTGAAGTCCTTGAAAATTTCAAACCAATGACCTTTAAAACCCCTGACGGTAAAATGGCACCACAGGCCAAAGTTATCCCTTTGAAAGATCTTCCAACAGATGATCAAACATCTGTTGAAAAGAAGAAAGAAAAAGGAAAGCCAAAAACAACTTGTTTTGTGATTTTTGTGAAAAGAAGAACCATGTCACCAAAAACTGTTTTCTTCTAAAAGCATATGACATCAACAAAACAACAAGTTTAAATGATTCTAAAACAAATGAATGTTCAATCTGTAAGAAAAAGAATCACAAAACAAAAGAGTGCCTGTATCTCAAAAATTTTGATGAAAAGATAAAAGAGTACAAGGCTAAAACTCTTGAAAGTCAAGTGGTGAGTACTCCAAAAGGAAAACCCAAACAGACTTTTGAACCAGTCCAAACAGCTGTTACCAAAGGTCTGAACAAAAACTCTGCTCCCAGAGATGTTCAGGTAACAGATGTTCCACCAGTTACCAGATTACCAAGAGGATATGGACAACCCACTTGTCATCGTATGCCACATGTTTATGAAGAGCCCAAAAGGCCTTCAAAACCAAAAGTGAACAGACATCCTCATGGTTTTCAGCATCTGACAGGAAATGATCAAACATCTGTTGGACCAAGTGTTAACATTCAAGCACTAGCAAATGGTCAATTACAGCTGTTGAACTTAGTCCAAAAGCTAGTTCAAACCACTGATCATTCTCCTCAACTTAAGGCTGAGACATCTAAGAACACATCCAAAGCCAATTTGGCTTTGGACACTCACCAAAACTAAATTCTTTACTGATGTGCAGGGAGCTTCTGCTTGCTTAGATAGTTTATGGTATGTAGATAGTGGAGGCTCCAGGCACATGACTGGATGTAGAGCCCTTCTTCTGGACTTTCTTGCACATGGAGGGGGTGATATATCCTTTGGTAATGATTCTAAAGGTAAAGTGTTGGGTTCTGGTACTGTCAAAGCAGGGAGGCTTAAGTTTGAAAATGTTAATCTGATAGACAATCTAAAATTTAATCTACTTAGTGTGTCTCAAATGAGTGACAAAGGATATGGGTCATTCTTCACTAAGCAAACATGTAAGATTGTTGGCCCAGAGGCTGTTGAAAAGATTAACACCATCATTGCTGAGAGCAAAGCACAACTTGTTGCTCATAGAAGTGGCAATGTGTATGTAGTTGATATGTTGAAGGATAACCCTATGACAAATGTCTGTCTGTTCTCTGCTGCCTCTACCAAAGAGACAGAATTGTGGCATAGGAGACTTGGTCACACCAACCTTCAAACTATCAACTCACTCTCCAAACAAAACCTTGTCAGAGGTTTACCATCAAAAGAATTTAAATGTGATGAGCATTGTGTTTCCTGTCTAAAAGGAAAACAACATAAAAGCTCTTACAAATCAATTGATGAGTCCAAAACTAGTCAGTGTTTACAATTGTTGCACATGGACTTGTTTGGCCCAGTTAAAATCATGAGTCTAAGAAGAAAGAGATTTTGTCTTGTCATAGTTGATGATTTTTCTAGGTTTACATGGACTTACTTTTTACACTCTAAGGATGAGACTGCAGGTATTTTGAAGGACTTTGTCACCAAAGTTGAAAAACAATATGACTTGCCAGTAAAAGTCTTTAGAAGTGACAATGGAACAGAGTTTAAGAATAAGGAGTTGGATGATTTCTGTGTGTCAAAAGGGATTGTAAGGCAGTACAGTATCCCAAGAACACCAGAGCAGAATGGGGTGGTTGAAAGAAAGAAAGAACAGGACTCTCATTGAGGCTGCAAGAACAATGCTAGCAGATTCTGGTTTGCTTCTGTCCTTTTGGGCAGAAGCTGTAAACACTGCTTGCTATGTTCAAAACAGAGTTTTAATCAACCCTAGACATCAAAAGACTGCTTATGAAATTCTGTTTAAAATCAAACCACTGATATCATTTTTTAAAGTCTTTGGCTGCCCATGTTTCATTTTAAATCTTAAAGATTCCATTTCAAAATTTGCAGCCAAAGTAGATTGTGGATATTTTCTGGGGTATTCTTCTACTGCCAAGGCCTATAAAGTGTTTAACACAAGGACCAAGACAATAGAAGAAACTCTGAATGTGAAGTTCAACGAACTTTCATCTTTAAAAATCCCAGCAAACCCTGCTGAGTTGTTTGATTTGGATAAATTCAAATTTGAAGATATTACTCTCAAAACTAACCCTGCAGGTACTCCACAATCTCCACAACAAGACTACAGAATAGATGTTGTGATTCCAGATCACTACAAAGTCTATCCTGTATCAGAGGAAGCAGTAGTTCAAAACAACTGTCAAAACTCTGTAACAGCTGAGTCAGCCACTGTTGGCCAGTCCTATCCCCAAACCACTGATTCACCCATCCAATCCACTGCTCAATCACCTGTTGACCATAGTCAAACAACTGTTGACAAAAGTCAGTCCAACTTTACACCACTTGGACCCATTCCTCCACCTCCATTTCAAACATCTGTTGACACTACAAAAGTGCAAACAGATGTTATGTCAACAGAGTCTCCAAACCTATGTCCTTCACCACAAAATGCCATCATACCATATCAGGGAGATCTAATCTACCTAAGAGCTCATCCACCAGATCAAATCATTGGCAACATCAGAGAAGGTGTGCTTACAAGGAGCCAATCTTCAAATATCTGTCTTTTTGCAAGCTTTCTATCTCTTACACAACCTGTCAAGTACCAAGAGGCACTAAAAGACAACAGTTGGGTGGAAGCCATGCAAGAAGAACTCCTTCAGTTCAAAAGACAACAAGTATGGGAACTTGTACCACTGCCTAAGGATGTTTGTCCAATTGGCACAAAGTGGGTCTTCAAAAACAAAACTTATGAAAGGGGTATAGTTGTCAAGAACAAGGCCAGGTTAGTGGTTCAAGGCTTCAGACAAGAAGAAGGAATAGACTATGATGAAACCTTTGCTCCTGTAGCAAGGTTAGAAGCTATCAGACTGTTCCTAGCCTTTGCTGTCAACCACAACATCAAGGTGTATCAGATGGACATCAAGTGTGCCTTCCTATATGGCAAAATTCAGGAGGAGGTCTATGTATGTCAACCACCTGGTTTTGAAGACACATTCCATCCTGATCATGTCTACAAGCTTAACAAAGCATTGTATGGACTGAAACAAGCACCAAGAGCCTGGTATGAAACTCTCTCCACTTTTCTCTTATCCATTGGTTTCACAAGAGGTAAAATTGATAAAACCTTGTTTTTAAAATGGAAAGGAAAAGATTTAATGATTGTTCAAATATATGTGGATGACATCATTTTTGGATCCACATGTAACAAAATGTGTGAGGAGTTTAGGGAACTCATGACAGCAGAGTTTGAAATGAGTGCTATGGGTGAACTTTAGTGTTTCCTTGGTCTCCAAGTGAAGCAACTGCAAAATGGCACATTCATTCATCAAAACAAATATGTGAAAAACTTGTTAACAAAATTTGAGATGAATGATTGTAAGCCATGTAGTACACCCATGAGCACTGTCAAGCCACTCACTGATGATGACAAGGATGAACTGGTTGATCAAACACACTATAGATGCATGATTGGGTCTTTATTGTACTTAACAGCATCCAGGCCAGACATTATGTTTGCAACCTGTGTGTGTGCAAGATCCCAGGCTTCACCTAGAAAGTCAAACCTTATTGCTGTGAAAAGGATATTCAGATACCTAAAAGGTGCTCCCACACTTGGTATCTGGTATCCTGCTAATGGAAACATTGAGCTTTCAGGTTATTCAGATAGTGATTTTGCTGGCTGTCACACCACAAGGAAGTCCACATCTGCAGGGTGCCAGTTTCTAGGGAATGCCTTAGTCTCCTGGCAAAGCAAAAAGCAAGCAGCTGTTTCAACTTCCACAGCTGAGGCTGAGTACATTGCTGCTGCAAGCTGTACAACCCAACTCATGTGGCTTCAAAATCAACTACTGGATTTTGGGATAACTGCACTAAGGACTCCACTCATGTTGGATAGTCAAGCTGCTGAAAATATCATCAAGAATCCAGTCTCTCATTCCACCACCAAGCACATAGATATCAGACATCATTTTGTCAGAGATAGCTATGAAAAAGGTTTGATTACTTTGCACCATGTTCCAACAGAGGATCAGTTGGCAGATGTGTTGACAAAAGCTTTGGACACATCTACCTTCACAAATCTGATCTCTCGAATTGGTATGTTAAACATGGATTAAACAACAAAAATGTTTTCAATAAAAACATTAAAATGTTTTCAGAAAATCAAATTTTGCTTAAATGACATTTTGGTTGAAAAATCTGTTTTAAACCACTGATCAGATAAAACAACCACTGTTTCATTCAAACCACTGTCAGTTGAAAAATCTGTTTCAAACATCTGATCAGATAAAACAACTGTTTTTCCATCAGTCTTTTGGTTTAACAACAGAGGTTGGCAACAGATGTTTAACAAAACAGCTGTATGCCACCAGATGTTTAAACCATCAGATGTTTGCCACGTCTGCTCTCAAAAGCAGAGTTTTGCCACATCAGCAGTTTCACCAGAGGCTATAAAACCCTGTTTTTCCCCCAACAGCAGTTTTACTGTCTCATTGTATTCAAAATACTAAAACCGCCTTCGCCTTCGTCAAAACCCTTACTCAAAGTTCAGAACTTTCATACTCGAAATCCATTACAATGGATCTTCAAACAAAAGCCACCCACAATTTCCTTCCATATTTGGTTAAAACCGAAGATAACGTTCCAGTCCATTCCACCATTGACATAATCACCAATTCCAAATACAAAAACATCTTAACTGCTGATGCTCCCATCCATTTAGAAACACTCCAAGAATTTTGGGCAAGTGCTGAAATCTTGTTTCAAGATAAAAAGCCCACTTCCATAATTTCAAAAATTGGAGCCACCAGTATCGCCATAACCCCTGAACTCATATCCACAACCTTCTCTCTAAATGACTTGTCAGGTATGGAATCCTTTCCTAAAACAGAGCTTCACACTGAGTTTCAGGAAAGAGGGTATGATGCACAAATGACTGGATCAACCTTATACAAAAAGTTTTTCCCTTCAGTCATGAAATTTTTCTTCCATACCCTTCTTCTCTGTGCCTCGGCCAAGACCACATCCTTCAATGAAATCCCATTAAGGATTCAATACTTGGGATATGCTATGTTGTCAGACTCCGACTTCAATCTTTCCCAGGGATTGTTTTTGGACTTGGTTTCAAATGTGAAAGCCATAAAATCTGGCTCCAACAATGCTTTTCTACTCTACCCTAGAATCTTGAGTGTAATTCTACAAAAGATTTTACCAGAAAATGATTTTCAAAAGGGAGAGTCCTTTAAAATGAAAAGTTTAATTGATGAAACTTTCACAAGAATGCTGGGTTCTTCAACCCAAGAAAAAGTGTCAAAAGTGACAAAAGTTTCTAAAACACAACCAAAGAGGACAAAAACAACAACTGTTGTTGAAACCTCTGTTGGTGAGCCCACTGCTCCTGGTGATCATGGCACTTCATCCAGTGCTGTGAAACCCACACCAGCCACCAAAGGAAAACGTCCATCCTCCAAAACCACCTCTTCACCCAAAAAGGGACTTCTGGAAGATGAGATACCAGAAGCTAACCCTGTTGCATCACCAAAGCAACATGAAACCACTGTTGTTACTTCCTCACAACAGTTGGAGATATCTCAACCCAAACAAACTCCTCAAGAATCCTCACAAAAGGATCTTGTTGTAAGCCAAAGGGAACCTCATACTGAGGCATATGAGTCACTTGACCATATGTTTACAAGTCCATCTCCCAGGGCTAATCAGCTTCTTACTCCACCCACATCACCACCACATGTTCCACAAACCATGCAACCTCTGTTTGAGGCAATTGACAAAACTTAGGAGAACCCCAGTTCCTTTCCTTCACCTGTCACAGAGAGTATACCTCCACAAGTGACTGGGTCTGAGAAAAGTCAATCTGCTATCCCACAAACAGAAGAGGAGGCTACACTCCCAGAGTTCAATGTAACTCTTGGTGAGGTTTCAAGAGAAGCAGCCACTACTGCTGTAGAGACCATTGTCTCACAACAGGACAGTGGTTCCATTGATAAGACTTCCTTGAAGGCAACAACTGATGAGGCCACCATTGTGTCCCCAAAATCAGTTGGAAGTCCCCAGTACCAAGACAAAGGGGCAGCTGGTTCTCATTCCATGGACTCACCTCCTAGGACTGAACCAGTTAAAACTACCACTGGTAGGAATTCAGATGATCCTATTAACTTAGGTGATGAATCCAAACTACAAGAATTGACGGCTAGAGTTCAATCCCTTGAATCCTCTGTTGCTGACATCAAAATTGATGTCAAGTCAATATTGGAAACATTGGGCAACTTTACAAAGAGTCAACCATCCACCTCTGATATTGCTAATGAGCTATGGAAATCTGTTTCCCCCATCATCATAGCTCACAGAAAATTAGCAGATCAGACACAAGAGACTTATATGACATTGATCAGAAACATGGTGGATGCCAGATTTAATGATACAAAGGCTGACATCAAGGTGATCAAAGACCATCTGCTGAAGACTACTGGCTCTGCCCCTACCACCATTCTCAGAGATGAAGATGATGATGAATTCACTGCTGATGATGCCAAAAAGGGGGAGAGTGGCAGAGATAGGCTGCCAAAGCTAAATCCATTTGGTGCACCACCCTCTCAAAAGGGTAAGCCAGCTGCTGACAAACCAGAGTCTACAAAATCAGCACCACAACAACAACAACCAAGTGTTCAAACCCCTGTTGCTGAACCAGCTAAAACCAGCAAGGCAAAGGAAGTTGATACCTCTGCCAATGAAAAGGCTGATAAAGCTGCTGAAGACAAACTGAAAAGGGCTGACACATTGGAAGCTAAAGCAGAGTTGTTGGTTCAGCTCAAAAAGGAACAACAGCAAGAAGTGGAAGATGTGAGTTCCTCAAAAAGAAAGAAAATGCCAGCCAAACGTACAAGGAAACCACCATCCAAGCTATCTTCTGAAACCACTGCTGCTGAAACCCCTGTTACCACAACAACTGCTACTAAAACCACTGAAACCAAAACCACTGCCACCAAAACACCTGTTCCATCCAAACCAATCACCACACCATCAACTACCAAACCTACCACAACACAATCAACAACCAAACCTACCACAACACATCCAAAAACCCAAACATCTGCTGGTTCTACAAAAGGACCAACAGAGGTTAACCAAACCACTGCTTCATCCTCACCTTCACCAAAAATCATGTATAGCAGAAAAAGGAAATCCACCTTTATTATACAAGATGAAAACATTCACACCACACCACCTAACACCCCAATCACACAATCCACACCTGTCCCAGCCATTCCACTTTCATCATACTCACCTCACACATCACAATTCAGATCCCATAGACCACCACCAACCATCACACCATTGGCTGAGAAGTATCCTCTTAAGCTTGATTTACTCAAGGGGGAACTTCAATCCTTCTATAATACTGATTAGCCATCAGATAGATCCTTCCCTTCTCTTAAAGGTTTCCCTGTTCCTCTCAACATTGATACTTATCTAAAATACAAGAGTGAACAGGCAGATGCTGTCATCAAAGAGAAGTGTAAAGGGAAGGATGACAGGACTGCTCAGGGCATCCATTCAGCAGAACTTAGCAAGTTGAGAAGGATTGAGGATTTTGCTAAGACCCTGAGCAATTCCATGTCTGCCATGCCTCTCAGCAAAGATATGGAGAAGGAGGTTAGGGATTCCCTTCTAGAACAGATCTTGGCCACCAAGCCTTACAAAGCAAACAAAAACCAATTCATAGGCTGGACCACACATGCTCTTAGAGAAGAACTTATAAGAATTGAGAGCATGGCCAAGAATCCTCCTACAAAGGCCTCTGCCCCTGATTTCAGTAAAGGGAGAGATCAAGCTAGAGCTCTCAAATTCAAAAGAATGAGACAAGAGCTAGTAGCTGCCAAGTATGGAGAGATGAGATCTGTTGCTAGATGGTCAGAAATCAGACTGATTGAAACTTACAAGAAATTGGAAGAAGATAGAAAGACTGACCCTAGCCTACCAAGAAAACCTATCTATGATGATGCACCAAAGAGACCTCTACAGGCCTTTACACTTGACAGTTTACTGGAAACCTCTGATCTCTCCATTGCTGCAAGAAGACAGTTCAAGAAGCAGAAGGAGATGACAGAAGAGGAACAAAAACAGTTTGCTGACACATTTGTAAAAGAGGGTCTTATAAACCAAATTCGATCTTTCACTGATCCTGTCTCAGACAGACTCAGGGAACTCATTGGCAGGCCTCCATCACCCAACTCATCAAGAATAAAGATGCATCCCAGTCACTCCTCTGATTCTAAAATTCTAAAATGGAAGTCAAACAAAGACACCCATGAATTGACATTGCTCAGATCAGATGGTAGTATTCAGAAGCTAAGCATGGATGATGCACCTGGCCTATGTGCTGAAGACCTCCAAACTCTTCTGAATTTGACACTGGAAAGAGATGCTGAAGACCTCTACTCTTTGAGCTTTGAGTTACAACTCAAAGGCCAAATAAGAGAAAGTCTGATGAGAAAGAAAGATCAAGAATAAAGCTGAGTTTTGGCATCATCTGTTCTAGGGGGAGATTGTTGGGTCTGCTGACCTGGAGAAGAACAGATGATTGAAAAGCCAAAATATACTAAGTGTTGATCCCATAAATAAAACAGTTGTTATAAAGAAGCTTTCCTCAAAAGACTGTTGATTCCTAACTGCTGCTGCTTCAAACAACTGATAAAGACAACTGCTGTTGATGAAAGGTCTGATGAACAAACGTCTGAAGAATAAAGGTCTGATGAAGAAACAACTGCTGATCAAAGAACTGAAGAACAAAGGTCTGTTGAACCAACAACACTTTGGTTCAACAGATGATAAGAAGACATCAGAGTTTTACTTTACAGAGTTTTGTATTATCAGTGTTTTCAATGTAACAGTAGTTATAGTTAGCAGATGTTAGAAGTTGTTAGTCAGTTAGAGGTCGCTGTCTTAGGTGACGTCAGCACTGATCATCAGAGGTTTGAGTCTGTCTATAAATAGAATAGTACTTGCACTGTTCTATTCATCACTCGTCATTCTCTTTCAGACAAACATTCTCTGAGTGATCAGGCTGAAGGGGAGTTTACTTGTACAATTGTAATCTTTCAATTAATGAAAGCTTTCGATTAAAAACAATTATTCTCCATGTTTTGATTTATAGTTTATTCCGCTGCACTTTCCATTTATATTTCATTCCATTTATTCATACTTAATCAAACAATCAAAACAACCAGAACTCAGATCCTAACAAATACATTACTATTTATTTATGGGAATACAAAACAAGTTCTTAACAATCATTTAACACATGTCTCAATTACGTATACGATATGAAAGTATTGAATGATCAAGTGTATATATATATATATATATATATTGATATTCAGAATTTGTTTATTGAGGCGCTGTTTGGTTGATCAAGTGCTGAATCATTAAGAGGTCTGAATGGTTAAGTGCTGAATCATTAAGTTGGACCTTTTAATGGTTAGTTTTCTTGTCCCACATTGGTAGGAGAGCCTCATTAAGGTTCAGCCTAGTTTAGTGCTTAATGGTTCAGCAACATCCCAAATCTTAATTGTTCAACCTTAACCATTCCATTTAGAAGTTGAAACAAACGCGCTGAATGCCGAATCATTTAGCGCTGAATGGTTCAGAGCACCATTAAGAGGCTTACCAAACAGCCCCTGAATGTTACTTTTAAGAACGGCTAAAAAATTTTGACAGTCACCCATTAATACGATATGGAAGCTTCATGTTTAAGTTTAAGAGGTTCGTTCAAAAAACTACGGACCCTTGAGTCGATCAATGAATTTCTTTACTAAGGTGTTGTTTGTTTTTTAAGAGGTAAAATGTCTACTGTTTGCGGACCACATCTGCAGACATCTGCAGGAGAAGAGGTGGACTAAAGGTCTGCAATCTGCAAGGAGAAGACTATTTGTTTGTCAACGTCTGCAGCGTAACCCAAAACCATAATCCACCATAACCGAGACCTTCCACCATGAAACAACACCCTTCGTTGTCACCCGAAACCATAACCCATTACAACCCACCATAACCATAACCATAACGCACCACAACCATGACCCACAACCCACCATTAAAAAACACAAATCACAAACAAAATTTCAACCTACACACAAATCAACAATCCAAACACCTCAAAAGTGCAATCATATCCAAATTCCTCAAACACAATGTATTTATGTAACATACAAAAAGCAATTAACACCATTTTTCATGTCATTTGATTTGTTTCTTCCTTTCCGTATTCAATTGTCACCGTTTTCTTTCTTTTTTCCTTTCTGTCTTCAATTGTCAATTCTTCATCATCTTCCACAAAACCGCCATGCGATGGTTACGACATACGGCGGTTATTCAAAGCGTAGTAAGCAATATATTGTACAGATAACAACGAGGACAACATTAATAGCAGTGATTCTGATGAATACGAAGACGACAATGGAGGACGGATCTGAAGAGGAGACTGCGGCCGCCAGGCTAGAGAGGAGGAGCAGAGGAGGTCGGCCAGAGGGAAGGAGAGAAGGAACATAGGAGGTCGGCTCGGGGGAGAGAGGAGGTGGCGATAGGAGGAAGGAGGAGGCGGCAAATCTGCGGAGGAGGGAGAGAGGAGCAGATTTTGTTTTGAGAGAAGGCTAGGGTTTAGTGTTGTGTTGTGTTGTGTTGTGGACAATGTATCAGAACCGGATCGAACATTGAACCAGCTATATTACCGGTCGACTGGTCGGACCGGTTTTACCAGTCGGACCGGATTTAAGAACCGGATAACTATATGTTGTATAACATATATATAGTTTAATAGTAAAAATGGAACCAATCGAAAATGTATAAAATTATAGATTATTGTATATAATAAATTGTGAATTAATTTGAAATATTAATTGAAGACGACTGTACTTTGGGAATCACATACAATAATGTGTTGATTTAAATAAAAAGGCAGGTGCATTAGGTCTTCTTTATGGCTTATGTTAAATATACCAAGCAAGACGATTAATCTACCAATTTAGTCAAACTATAAAGATAAAGGCATTTAATGAGCTAATCTACCAACTAATTAAACAATGATTAAACTATTATTTACATTATTATACTATTATTTATTATTTATATTACTATACTACTACCACTTTTTTATTTACAATTTTATATTTTTTTACTATTATTAATAATATTAATACCAATATTAATTAAAAATATATTAACCTTTCCAAAAAAAAATATAAATAAATACGAAACTACAAAAGTTCATTATAAATAAATAATGATATGAGTCTCTAGTAAAAAAAGTAAACATGCAAACATTGAAATACTTAGTCAACTAGATCGACAAAACCATTTCCACGGTGACAAAATTGGGTATACAGTTCTGGACGCGACCTATACATGGTTTCCTATCTAGTTGCAGACTGGCTAATGTTGCAAAAAGTTCAATAAGGCTTGGTAGTAGGCATTGGGTACCCTCCTTGTAATTCCACCATGACATAATGGTTCTCATCATTAACTAGGGCAATTGCAAGAGCTTTGTGATGTTGAATCTATTCTGGACCACTCCAAAATGGGAAAATAGTCATACTGCCTGACATGCTTAAAAATGGACGATTACACCAAACTTATTGGCAATCAGAATACCTGCCTCAGGCATTTTCACCCGGTTTACTCTTGGACAAGAGACCCAAAGAAGCACAAGTCTTGATACAATGAATTTACATCCCAAACAAAAATGTTCGCGTAGAATAATCCTTAGTGTTGTTGCGTGCATTGTAAATATTCTTGATCGAGCATGCGAGTTTTGTTGCTGGATTGTAAATAGTCCTGTGTGTGGACACATTACTTAAATCTGCTTCTTAATTATTGCTAGAATATTACGTGGTGCCACATTCATCCTTGTCAAATCTGTAACCAAATTAAATTCATCTTTGGAAAGTCGCTTTGCATATGGATGACCCTCTCCATATACAGTACAGGTTGATAGTTATGTTCATCACATACCACCCTTAAGGTCCAACAATCATATACATTTGAATATGTCCCTTCTAATTCGAATGGACCATTAGTTTTTTGGTGCCGGAAACATTACTTGAATCTTTAACTTTATATTCGCCGCCACGATCACATTGGAATACAACCTTATACACGAAACCACACGGTCTTTTATTTGATCTTTTTTTGACGACGACAATACCAAGTGAGTGTGTTAATGTTTATAACAAAAAAAATTCATCATTTTCCAAAATTGGGTTTGAAATATGCAAGTGGAAAAAAATGTTGTATTTAAGCATACTGTACGTTTTACTTAAAATTGTATTTTTAGATTTATATATGTTTTATAAAACCTAGTATAATTATAGATTAATAAAATATGTGTATTAATCCTATTTTCAAGCGTTGGATTTATTTTACCTTTTTATGTCTACCTAATTTCTAATCGAAGTTAGATCATCCTAATTTCTAATCGAAGTCAGATCATCCATAAGCAATTATTTGTCTTCATATGATTCATGTACACAAATTACACTCCTACGTGAACATGAAACAACAAAACAAAAGTTGGTACATGATTAGTGACAAATTCGGGTGTCCTCGTAATAGAATCAGCTCCTACGATTAAGTTGTTTTCGTTTAAAATCAACATCTACAAGAAATTATAATAAAAGTTGGTGGTGGTGGCTATAGTCATTGTCAAGTTATTAATATAGTTAAAACCAACTTATTTAATAACTTATGTGTTTTTCAAAATAATAATAATAATAATAATAATAATAATAATAATAATAATAATTTTAATCCAACTAAAAACTAACTTATTTGTCTTCATATAATTTATTTAATAAATTATGTGTTTTCAAAAAAAAATTTAATAAATTGATTGAAAAAGTGAGCATTTTAAATTGCTAATAGCATTTAATTTAAGCCAAAACGTTTAACCAATTTGGTATGTTTAACAACACCCCTTCTTTATGTCAAAAAAAAATTAAGTTTGATTTCCATTGAAATTCTTTCTCCTCTCCATTAATTAACTTTCAGAAGATTATTTCATTGTGGTTTTGAAGCTATTGTTCTCATTCGAAGCTAATGTTCTCGTGCTTAAGTCATCGTTCTTTGTGAATCAAAATAGATGGGCTCGCTTCATTCTCTTACTGGAAACCAATAATCTCTTGAAGCCTAATTTATGTTTGTTTGATGCTTGGATCTTCACTTGTTTTCACACGAGAGCTATAGGGTTCATTTAATGGTTGATGACCCAAGAGTCTCAGATGAGATGAGAGTGATAAAATTGGAGAAAATAGCTAACTTACCGGTTCGACCGGCCGGCTCACCGCACCACCAAACCAACAAAATCAACGGACCGCCCGATTTTTTGAGATGTTAAAGATTTCCTATGACTGGACCGCTTTGCTTGACGAACTCCGGTTGAACCAGTCGGACCGGCCGGTCCTCCGGTCTTCAAAACCTTGGTTATGGAGAAGAGGTTTGAAGACTTCGGTTTATGTCTGCTTAAGGAAGAGGAAGGGAAGAGCTTTTTAAGTGACATGTCTTCTAAAAAACAAACACTCTGCGCGTCTCAAATGTCTGTCCGCGTCTGCGCAACGCAAACATTAGTGGTTAGAAGAGCTTATCACAAGAAAACAAACACCCTAAGATTCAATTTCCAAATTCATCTCCCGAAAAGCTATTGTTCGAAAATTCCTACTGCATCCTTTCCTCACACGAAACAATGATAGTGGTGGAGATGAGGACCAAAGTCAACTGAAACAAAATGTAAAAAATAAAAAAATCCACAGGTTTAGATTGTGTTTGATTAACGAGATTTACGAATCCAAACAATTGATTTGATTCCATTGTCAACAACGAATTAGATTCTTTTCTAGAGTTTGATTCGTGATAAGAACTTCTTTGGACGGGGTTTGAGTTTGACGAAAGCGAAACGGGATTGAGGGTGGTGATTTTTTTAACTCAAGAAGAGTTATTTACATTTATACCTCTCGTGTCTTACCAGTGAATGTCTCTCAGGTGTTGCAGCGCGAATATAATGTTATCGGATTGGTTCAGTACGGTATTGGTACGATACCGATAGTCATTAAAACAATCGAAAGATAAAACCAGATCAATAAAGTGGTGATATGGCTAAAATGATACATGAACAACGATTTTGATAACACCGATACCAATGCTGTTCGGTCAGAATTGACGTGATAGCGATATTGTTGGAACAATATCAACTTGATTCTGATACTGACACTTGATATAGCTTACGAAGTAAAAAAAAAAAAATACTCTATTACAAATACAATATTGTTTCAAATTAAAATTACACCGAAAACCATAAAAAGGCTTCTGTTACTTGAACATCACTACTAACAAATAGGTTCTCTAACAGCAATCTTTGCTCCTAAATTGAATTTATTTTTTTTTACAATCAAAAGGTTCTTCGAGTAAACTATATTAAGTTAGTAAATGTGAATTTGTTATTGAATTCAAATAAACAACCATTTTTTTGTGCTATCTTAGATTGGTTATTACTATTTAAAATGGCAAAAATGAATATAGATAACTAGATCCAAAGTCTATATGTAGTATCATGTAAAATCTGAAACATGTACAAAATACTTTGTCAACACAAAAATGTTGGTGACTATACCTAGGTTTGGATACATATAGTATAATTGTAAAAAGTTGTACAATTCATGTGCTATGTTATCTATGCAATTATGTAAAACATGTAATGAATTCACATGGCAAAACCAATCCTTGTGTATATGGCATAATCGAGCACGTAACAAGTGACCACGGATTCTCCGATGAAAAAGGGGAAGAATCAACCTAGGCGGGTGCCAATCCCAAATAGCGCTATCCACTGTTAAGTTCGGCTAGCTAAGTTAATGATTTTGCTAATGTATCATGTGTATTCTATTGTCTTAGCATAATGCATAAAATGTGAACACTTACACATTGTAATGAATTGTATATGTAAAATTGTGTAATTGTAATGTGTTTGTGTATTTGAATAATTGTGTACATGAATCACACCAAAACGTGTAGAAAGATAGAAAGGGCTAAGTATACTCACATTTTGCATAATAACATGAAATTCGTTGAACCGTGAAGTTTGAATTAGAATTATCCCAAAGGATTAACCTAATGGAATAAATAATTTGTAAGGGAACAGACTTAAAGTCTAAGTTATCTAGAATTAGGTGCTTAGGGTTTCTAAACTAGAATTTGGGGATTCTAGGGTTTTTGAATTGAACCATAAATGGTTTTTATATAATTTTTAATATTTAATGAAAATATTATGAATTCCATTAATTATTTCTATTTTTGGGAGAATTAATAAATAATCAAAAACGTAAATAATGGATCAACTTAAATATATAATTATTTGATTTTTAATGAAATAAAAATATGAATAAGCGGAAGAAGTAATTAAATAAACTAAAATATGAAAAATCTTAAGTCCATTTTATATTGAGGTACTTAAATGATTTCAGAATTTTTAGAACTTATAATTTTAATATCTTTATATTTTATGTTGATTTATGAACACAAAAATGCAATACTTAGGAAATAAATACAATTAAAGTGCAAAAATATTATTTTCATTTTAAAACAGTAACTTATATGTGGTAAAGTGAAAAATAATTTTAAAAATTATTTTCCTTATTATTTTTATTTAAAACAGAATTTAATCGAATATAATAAATTAAATAAGATGAAATTGTTAATATAGATAAAAATAATTTTTTAATAGAAAATCAAATTACCAAAAAGTTTTACATGGTTATAAATAACTCCACAAAATTTTTGGTATTAAAATGATTAAGAATGATCTTTTTGTGAATTAATTATTGTTTAAACAAAATAAATACATTAAAAATAAAAAAAATAATATTTTTCAAAAAAATAAAATTATAAACATAAACTTTTTGGTCTTATAAAGCCGTGATAACTTTTATAAAAATTTTGGACCAGATTTACTATTTTTAAAAATTAATTGTATTTATATTGTTTATTTAACATTAAAGGTAAGACAAAAAAACATTAAAACAAAAATGGCCCCCCTAGGGGACTTAAACTCGGGACTTGGTATCTATTTCAGCAACGGCCAGACCAGTTGGTCTAGCTGCTTGTTTGTTGTTTTTATTTAATCTATTATTATTTTGAACACAACCTAAAATAAACAAAATCCCCAATTTTACTCTTATAAACCTTAATCCTAACCTTTATTCAATCGACCAAGAAGACGATACAAATCAAAAAACAATTTCATGGGGATTTTATTCCTCATCATTAATCGACTCAAATGCACATAAAGAATTTGATTAAGACGAACCAGAAGAAGGTGCAAAATCGAGCATAAGCCGCAAACAAACAAACTTCAATTCTGGGCGATTTAGGATACGAGAGAAAGTGTGATTTTTGGTGGGTTTGAGTTGAAATGAAGGTCTGTATATATAGGGAGGTTCAATGTCGGTCATTAACAACAAATTGATGGTGATTGATTCTTATAGGGTAATCCTTAGAGGGGATCAAGCTATAGAAATTTAGATTAAGAAGAGACAACTTTGTTGGAGCAATTTTCTGATTTTTTTCATTAACGCAAACACAACTTAAATAGTAAATGAGGTTACATGTCCACCATCCCACTAAGGCATGTACACCATGTCATACCCCTTATTCTTAGGCCATGATCTCCACTAAGAGAGTCATGCACAACTACTACTAAACCAAGTCAACAACTAAATAAACAAAACAAGAAATACTTAAGGAAATAAGTTCTAAAACAAATTAAACAGAATATCGGCCTGGTCTCTTGACTTCACGCTTGGACCTTCCTGCCTGGGCCTGGTCCTCAATTGGTTGGGCTTCTGATTGGGCCTGGACTGTATCATCTCCCCCCTCTTGGAAATTAACATTGTCCTCAATGTTAGTAAAATGAGGAACGATATCTTCGAGTGAACTCTTGTCTTCCCAAGTTGCTTCTTCCATCGGCTTCTTATCCCATTTGACCAAATATTTTGTGTTCCCATTAACATCCAAGCGGGCGTCCAGTATAGTTTCCGGTAAATATGCAAGTTGTTGATCTTCGCCAAAATTCTTCAAATTGCCTTTGTTAGAAAATTGATCACCATGACTTGGCTTCAAAAGAGAAATGTGAAAAACCGAATGAATACGGGACCCTGTTGGAAGCTCCAATTTGTACGCGACTTCACCAATGCGTTCCAACACCTTATAAGGACCATAAAATCGACGGGCCAGCTTGTGATTCGATCGACTTACCACTGTAGACTGACGATATTTTTGAAGCCTTAAATAAACCAAATCCCCAACCTCAAATTTCTTGTCCATACATTTCTTGTTAGCATACTTGATCATTTTCTTTTTAGCCAATTCGATTGAATTCTTGAGCTGTTGAATAAGCCATTGGTGATCGAGCAAAGATGACTCGATGGAAGCGGTTTTCATGGAACCCGGTATGTAATCATGAATGGATGTGACATCGCGACCATATATTGCTTTGAAAGGTGACATCTGAAATTGAAGAGTGATAAGCTGTATTATATGAAAATTCAGCTAAGTATAAATACCTTTCCCACTTCTTCGGCTCGTCGAACACAAAGGCTCGCAAGTACATTTCCAGACAATGATTCACTACTTCCGTTTGTCCGTCTGTTTGATGATGATATGCACTTGAATGTAGCAATTGGGTGCCCATCAACTTAAACAGTTCCTTCCAAAAGCTGCTTATAAAAACCCGGTCACGGTCCGATATGATGGTTTTGGGTAGACCGTGTAGACGATAAATTTCGCGCATAAAGATGGCAGCTAGAGATACGGATGTATATCCAGTTGGAAGCGAAATGAAATGCACGAATTTTAAAAGTCTATCGACAATAACCCAAATGGCCGTTTTGCCTTTGGACAGTAGAAGGTTTGTTATAAAATCCATTGAAATGTCATGCCATGGGTGGGTCGGAGTTGGGAGTGGTTGTATTAATCCATACGGCTTGTGGTTCGGATTTTTAATGGCTTGGCAGACTTCACATTTAGCAAAAAATTCGGACACATCTTTTTTTTAAACCGAGCCAAGTGAAAGTACGGGATAGTCGTTTGACTGTGGAATTAACTCCCGAATGACCACCTGTGAAGGACGAGTGGAACTCTTGAAGAAGACGATTCCTAAGGTTCAAAATTGGTGGAATCAGAAGTTTATCATGCACATAAACAAGGCCATCATGGAATTTGTGGTGAGGAAAAGCTGAAGCATCGGCTTGAATGTCTTGAGCTAATTATCGGCCTATGTTGTCCGTCGAGTAATACGAACGGAGTACATTTAGCCAAGTTGCGGTTGGGTGCGAAAGAGCCAACATGGAACGTATTTCGACACAGCTTAATGCATCGGCTACATGATTCTCACGGCCAGGTTTAAAATGGATTTCAAAGTCGTAACCCATTAATTTGGTGACCTATTTTTGTTGTTCCGGGTTTTGGATGGTTTGGTTATGATGTGTTTTAGGCTATGGTGATCGGTAAAAATGCAAAACTTGCGACCCAAAAGATATTGGCGCCACTTTTTAACCGATTCGGTGATCGCATAAAGCTCTTTGGTATAAGTGGAATGGGCTTGCATTATTGGACACAATTTCTTACTGAAGAAAGAGATTGGTTTATTGTCTTGTGAAAGAACGGCTCCAATGGCAGTCCCGGAAGCATCGGTTGTTACATCAAATGGTTCGGAAAAATTCAGGAGGGCTAAAGTGACTAAGGTTTTCATGTGGGTTTTGAGAGAGTTTAATGCGTGGTGAGCTTCGGGACTCCACACGAATTCGTTGGCTTTGAGGATATCGGTGAGAGGTGATGCGATTCGTGCATAAGAGGGAACACATCTTCGGTAATAGCCGGTGAGGCCCAAAAATGCTCGAAGAGTGGTGAAGGATGACGGCTGAGGCCACTGTTGTATAGCATGGATTTTATCGGGTTCGGGAGCGACGCCATTTGCGGATATCTTATGACCCAAAAAAGAGAGTTCATGGACACGGAAAACACATTTGGATGCCTTGGCGTGGTATTGGTTGGCTGACAGGGTCTGAAGTATGAATTGTAGGTGATGGTAGTGGTCGGTTTGGTTGTGGCTGTAAACAAGGATGTCATCGAAAAAAACAAGAACAAATTGACGAAGTACCTTCCGAAAGAGGTCGTTGTTAGTGCATTATTCATGTATGTCCCTAGCTAGTGATCCGGTATAGAATGTCGAAGGTTCAGATAATCAGAGAACGACAAAGACTTAAACCCAAAGACAATCCAATCAATAGTCGAGGGGGAGTTTGTAGATGCACGTATTGCGACTAGTGATTGGATCTACAAAGTTAACATGTGTTAAAAAGTGCTGATGGGTTGAAAGTGGAATGCTGATGGGTTGAACGTGGAAAAAGTGGGCGAACGTGGAAATTACACAGAAAAAGTGGGCGAACGTGGAACCAACTGGGCGAATGTAGAATCAGTTTGGGCGAATGTGGAAAGATTCCACATTCGACCACAGTAAAGGGGCGAATGTGGAAAGTGTTCCACATTCGACCATATCAACTGGGCGAACGTGCAGAGTCTATAAATAGATTTTGTGAGTTTTTGAGAAAAAGAGAGTCATTAGGTGTGTGTGTTTTCAAGTGTTGTTCCAGAGAGGTTTGAGATAGTTTGTGTGTGTGTTAGATTAACTGAATAGACATTGTAATCAAGTTTTTGAAAGAGTTAATCTATGAAAAGTATTGAAAATGACTTTGATTGTGTTTTGATTTGAGTTTACATCAGTTTGTTCAAAGCTAGGGTTTCCGCACCTGGTTTTGTAACTTGTATGATCATATAATCCTGTTTTCGTGTCAAATCACATACTCTACAAAGTGGTATCAGAGCGTAGAGGATCATACAACAACAAATTGATAAACTCAGAGCTGATTTGGACTTTATTTTAATCAATTCACATCTGTTTTTGCATAAAAATGGTTTTTGAGTGTTTTTGAAAGAATTAGAGTTGATTTTGTGGTTAAAATTCAAAATTCCAAGAATTAAACTTGTTCCAAATCATCTCCGAAGCAAAACCTGATCAAGATCATTCAAATTCACAAACTTTTGAAAATCAGAGATCAAAATAACCGTTTTTCAAAGTGTAACCGTTTTTCAAAAACTGATATGGGCGAACCTGGACTGAAATGGGCGAACTTGACACTGTAGTGGGCGAACCTGAAAATGTTTGGGCGAATCTGGGTGAATTTTGGGCGAATCTAGAGCTTTTCTGGGCGAACCTGGATTTTAGTGTTTGAATTTTCCACATTCGGGTAAGAATTTCCACATTCGATTCGTCGGGCGGGCGAACGTGGAAGTAGAGTGGTCGAACCTAGGCTATTTTGGACGAACGTGGAATCTGATTTTGGATATTTTACATTCTGGTCAAAATTCTACCTTCGGGTAAACTATTTTGGGCGAAAGTAGACTTACCAGGGGCGAACGTAGAATTTAAGGCCTAAAAAATTTCGAAAATTTTCAATAACACCGAAACCAACTGATGAAATGTTTGGGCGAAACCAACTGATTTTAGAAAATTTTTTAAATATTTTTGTTGGAGAAATAATGAATCCCTGGACCATGCCAAGAACGGATGAGGAGATCAGAGCTTTAGTAGAAGCTGATAGAAAGCGACAGAGATTACAGAGACAATTTCCAATGACACCAAAACCAAATGATGAAATGGTACAGGTTGACATTTGGGGATTTCCAATAACACCGAAACCAACTGATGAAATGGTACATGTTAACAAGTGTGTTAACAAAGAAGGTGTTCATAGGAATGTTGCGTGTTTAGTCAAACAGATGAGAAATGATGATTCCAGTGAATTGTCAAAGAGTGATTTGAGTTCTGATACGAGTTCCGAACAAAGTAAATCAGAACAGAGTGATACCTCAAATGGTGATGCAAAATCTGATAATGGTAATAAATCAGATGATGAGGTAAGTGCTAGTTGTTCTAAATGTGTCAAGTTAAATTGTGAATTGATAACACTTATTGAGGACAAACAGAAACTAGCAAATGAACTAGAAAATTGTAAAAACCAAATTAAAGTTTTTGAAAAGAATGAAAAAGATTTGTTAAATAAAATTGAATCTTTAAAGAAAGAAATGTTAGAAATGAATAAAAGTTTTTCAAAGAATAATACCACATCAGAGTTGGAAATCACAACACCTTGTGTTGTTAATTCTGATTCTGAAGTGAAACCAAAGTTTGAACAGAAAACTGAAAATGTTGAAACAACTTCAGAATCTGAATCTGAAGAAAAACCCATATTCAGTTTTCCTGAAGGAGTTGAAGGATCCTACATGTTGGAAGGACGTGACAAATTGATTTTTAACAAAGATTTTTTAATTGAGAATATCGAACAATCTCTACTTAAATGTATTTTTGTTGATAATATCGATTTGTTAAATCAATTTAGAAATCAATTTGATCATCTTCATTTTGAACTCAGTCCTAACCAACATGAGAATAAAGAGGATCAAAAGAAAGATGTTGAAAATAAAAAGGGTTCTAAAGTAAAAGGACCAAAACCAAACAAATCGAAAGGAAATGATCAGATGAAAAATTCTTATCAAAAGAATTCAAGAAATTTTTCATCTAGATCATATGACTATTATGATTATTCATATAACTCTCGATTTGATGGTTACTGGGGAAACAACTCACCACAGTATTCTCATCGTTATGTTGAACGGAGAAGCTGCTTTGAATGTGGTGAAGTTGGTCATATTGCAGCTCATTGTCCCTATTGGTATTGGGATGACGGGTATGCATGTGATTTTGAAGAGTATAGGTCTTGTTATAACTGCGGAGAGTGTGGGCATTTAGTTGCTTACTGTCCGTATGTTAAACAGAAAAAGACCGAAGTGAAATTTGCTAGAAATTCAGGCAATGTCAGAAAGCCTGTATCCCCAAAACCAATCAAGAAGCAAATGGGGAAACAGGTTGTGTATGACAATCGTAACAAAATTGCCTTGAATAAAAATGGAGATTATGTACGGGTTGCTGAGGTAAAGGGGAGTTCGAAGGCTAAGCCTAAGAATAACTCTAAACCTGGGTCCTCATCAGTTAAGTCTGAGAAGATTCCAAACAACGTTCAGAAGCAGGTTTCAAATAAGAAATCTGAAAAGTCAGAAATTAAAACAATTTCAACAAAATCCAAAATAAACTCTGAACGTGTTTGGAAACCCAAAGCACTTTCTAAATCAATAGCAATTTCTACTTCAAATCAATCCATTGAAAAACCAATTGATTTTTCAAAAGGAGAATGGATTGATGTTCCAAGAATTGATGACCTTGGACGACCCATCATTGTGAAGGGATGGGTACCTCTCAGGTGCTAATTGTTTAATAAGTGTGCAGATTGTTCCAGACAGACCTATTAGCTGTTCTTTGATAGTTAATAGTGGAGCATCTGTATACAAGTTATTTATTGAAGAGGTGAAGGTCAAGGAAGGGATATCGAAGAAGGAAAACATGATTTCAACAAAGATGAGAGTGTTTGTAGTCTGTTTCCAACCTGTGAAGCCGGAAAAAGTTGCAATCTCATGCAATTGCTCTCAGGTGTTGGATTTCAATAACAGATACGACAAAATAGGTTGCTAATTTGAAAAATCTTAATGAGTCAAGCAATCTGAGTGGAAAATGATTTTTGAAACTCAATGAGTAAACCGCATCGGATATCATTTTATTTTGTTTTTCTTCAAAAAGTTTAAAAAATCCAAAAATATGCTTATTTTGAGATTTTTAGGGGGAGAAAATTCAGAAAAATCAAAATAAAAAAATAAAAAAAAATGAGTTTTTCTGGAGAAAAAGAGGAAATGATAGTACATCAGTGGACTGTCAGACTACTCTAAAAACAAAAATGAATTGATAAACATTGAGTAGCCACTACAATTATATATTGGTAGGCTTGAAATCAAAGTTTAAAGTTCAGCATGGTGATATAAATCTTAAAATCAATAACTGATAATCATGTGGATCAACGTATCGTTGACATATGGTCTTAGTACCGAAATTTCGTTTGATAGATTGCCAAAATCAGAGGTTTCGGGTCGTTATATTGAAAGTTATCTGGGGATGGCCTAACTGATCTTTTGCTGTATTGATTTACAGACCTAGATTCAGTCAGGGTATCTTATTAAAAGATCTTTAATGACAAAACCATAAGTTACCGAATGAGGAACTTAACATGTGTGATGATAATCAAAGATTATCTAATGCATCGTATCAATACTATGATGAAAGTCATGTATGATATTAGTCCTCACCCTGGTAGAGTGCACAAGTCGCTTTGAAGCATTAATTTGCTGACCTGTCACCACTGTGCCTCATACCTTGTAACTAACGGATAACATCAATATAATCACGCGTTATGATGAATCTTTGTGCAATTCTTGATACGGGAATGTGTCGCGAGTGCGGGGACCATAGATTATTCAGTATCTAATATTACTATAACGTATCTAAAGTGCTGAGCAATAAATAATGATTTTGAGTTTAAGAGGACAAACATACTGGTAATGGTTGTAAGATGCTCAATGATAAAAACAGAAAATTAATCAAAAAGAGTTATGACTGACTATTTCAATACTGATATGATCCTCTTAACCGGAAAATTCACAAAAATATGTTGAATTTACTTTTATGCAATTACATTTGGAAATTCAAAAAGATTTTTGGTGTGTTTTAGCATAAACTTTGAAAAATCAAAAAGTTTTATTTCAATTTTATTTTCAATAACCGATGTTGGAATACTGGATGTGAAAGCTCAGATACTTAAAAGTTGAAAAAGATTTCAAATTTTCAAGTTTCTGGTATACATTGAAAATATTTTATAGTTCAGGGGGAGAACTATTGAGGGTCAAAAGGAATGTGAAGAGTACTTCCGAGATATTTGTCGTGTCTAACGCCGGTTGTAGTTTGTGCAGTTTTTAGTAAATTTTTCTGCAGAATCAAATACAACAGGTGCACTTCTCATGATTCATCGACAAAGAGTGTAACTAAACAAGACCCAAACCTGAACATCAAAGATTACTAGAACAACAGAAGTCAGTAAAAGGTTAAAGAAATGATGAAGATTAAAGAAATCAAGATTATCGTCTATATTCATCTCTGGATCAGCAAATGACAAAGACAAGATTTCTTTAGTCTGTCTGAGATTTCAAAGCTTACTGGAGAGATAGATAGGAACTCCGACACAAACGTGCATGAAGATGGAAAGTTTTCAATCAAGACTTGAAAAATTGATAACTTTCTGATCTGGTACATCTCTAGCTAGGTCCAAGGGGGAGATTGTTAGTGCATTATTCATGTATGTCCCTAGCTAGTGATCCGGTATAGAATGTCGAAGGTTCAGATAATCAGAGAACGACAAAGACTTAAACCCAAAGACAATCCAATCAATAGTCGAGGGGGAGTTTGTAGATGCACGTATTGCGACTAGTGATTGGATCTACAAAGTTAACATGTGTTAAAAAGTGCTGATGGGTTGAAAGTGGAATGCTGATGGGTTGAACGTGGAAAAAGTGGGCGAACGTGGAAACTACACAGAAAAAGTGGGCGAACGTGGAACCAACTGGGCGAATGTAGAATCAGTTTGGGTGAATGTGGAAAGATTCCACATTCGACCACAGTAAAGGGGCGAATGTGGAAAGTGTTCCACATTCGTCCATATCAACTGGGCGAACGTGCAGAGTCTATAAATAGATTTTGTGAGTTTTTGAGAAAAAGAGAGTCATTAGGTGTGTGTGTTTTCAGGTGTTGTTCCAGAGAGGTTTGAGATAGTTTGTGTGTGTGTTAGATTAACTGAATAGACATTGTAATCAAGTTTTTGAAAGAGTTAATCTATGAAAAGTATTGAAAATGACTTTGATTGTGTTTTGATTTGAGTTTACATCAGTTTGTTCAAAGCTAGGGTTTCCGCACCTGGTTTTGTAACTTGTATGATCATATAATCCTGTTTTCGTGTCAAATCACATACTCTACAGTCGTTCATGGTGGATTGAAAAGTGGATGGTGCGTTCGTGAGACCGAACGTCATGACAAGGAACTCGTGGTGACCATCCGTTGCGCGAAACGCCGTTTTGTGAACGTCCTGTTGAGCAACCCGGATTTGGTGGTATCCCGATCGTAAATCAATTTTGGAAAAGATGGTTGCCCCATGAAGTTTGTCGAGGAGTTCATCGATTGTTGGAATCGGAAAACGATCTCAGACGGTTATCGCATTCAAAGCTCGATAGTCTACACAAAATCGCCATGAACCATCTTTCTTTTTGACCAAAAGTACCGGCGAAGAAAAGGGACTTTGACTCGGTTGGATAATGCCATTGTGGAGCATTTCCGAGATAAGTTGTGACATAACTTGTTTCTGGTAGTGTGGGTAACGGTAGGGTTTGACATTTACGGTTGTGGATTTGTTTGTTAAGGGTATGTGATGGTCGTGAAATCGGTTTGGTGGAAGGGTTTGTGGTTCTTGGAATAAGGTGTGAAATTGGAGAAGGATTTTGGTGATGGAAGGGTCATTATGTTCAACAGCTTGTAATGGTTCATGTGGTGATGAAGGTTTGGTTTCAATAGTGAGGGTGTGCAAGGAAGCAATGGAGTTATGGCGTAGAAGGGTGGACAAGGAACTTGGTATGCAAATACGGTTGATGGACTCTCCACGAATAGTATGATCGATCCCGTCTTTTTCGAAAGCAATTTCCGGGATTGAAAAGTCGGCCGAAAGGCGACCGAGTGAGGCTAGCCAAGTTACGCCTAACACAATATCCGTTCCTTCTACCGGTAAGATATAAAACAGAACTTGAAATGAAGCTTTTTGAACCTGGAAATTGACCGATGGACAAAACCCGTCGCATTGAGCCGTTGCCGACCATGACTTTGAACTGTGGGATAAGTGTGATGACGAGTTGCAAAAGTTTTGCGAGTCGGGGTTTGATGATGTTGTGGGTGCTGCAACAATCGATGAGAAAAGTGACTGGATGTCCATTAATGCAACCGGTGGCGCAGAGTGTTTGTGGAGACGTGAAACCGAAGTATGCAGCGTCTGAAAGGGATAACAGTTGCGGAGGGATAGGAGGTGTGATTGGCATTGGTTTGGCTGGGTTAGTTTCTGGTTCAATGGGCTCGTCCATGTCGTCGTTGTCGATTATCAGTAGGAATTGAGGTGGGGAGCATTTGTGACCTAGGAAATACTTTTCTGGACAATTAAAGCATAAACCTTCTTTGCGCCTTTGTTGAAGAGCCGCAGCAGAAAGCTTTGTAAATGGGAGGGTGTTTGTTTGTTTATTGGGTGTAGGTAAAAGAAGTGGCAAGGAAGTAGGAGAATTAGTTGTGGTTTGTTGAGGAGTGGATGAATTTGTCGATGAAGCTACTTGAGTAGTTTTGGTGTGGTAGGAAAATTTTGAGGAGGTTGTTTTTGGAGTATTTGAGACTTTGTCCTCGACTGCTTGCCTATACATGATTAATGAATAACCTAAACACTTTGTGTTTTTTTTTCATGTATGAACAAAACCCCACAAAAAATAGTCGGTTTTTTTCTCCGTTTTTATATAGCACTATAGTACTCGTTGGAAAGATAATAAAACGCTCGTTAATTTGGTGTAATTTTTTTCTTTAAAAACTCTCGTATATAAAAGATATTAACATTTAAAATTTATGGGATGAAACATAAGAAAGAAAAATCCAATTTTGTTTTTAATTGGTAAAGTAAATCTTTTATTTTAAATTCTTAGATATACATATCTTGTAATTAATTTTATTATTAGATTTAATAATAATAAAAAAATTAAAAAAAATTGAACACTCTCACCTCAACGTGCCACATGGCACATTCAAAATGAGGTTGAGCCCTCCATTGAATGCTACATCATCATAAGTCAATACTTTTATTAATAGATACTAGGTGGAATCACGTGTGAAAACACAGGAAGACCAAATTGTACCTTAAGCCATGTTTACTAAAACCAACATTAAGAAGCCAATCGTCTGCTGCGAAAAAAACCTGTTTAGTACCATCTGTTTATTTCTTTATAACAATTATTACTGCCCAAAATATAAAAAAACATAAATAGATCAACTGTTATGGTCTGTTTAGTAAACTCCAAATTAAAGAGTCGATCTACTGTTAAAAGAAAAACTGTATTTCGTTACGTCTGTTCCTTTCACGACACCAGTTAATAATACTGATCATATGTTTAATAACTGGAACTGTTACAACCACGGAAAGATAAATCTACAGACGGATTAAACCTCTGTTGAGATAACACATATTAAAAACAAAAGGAGGATAATCAAATTAAAAAGTCAATCTAATGTTGAGAGAAAAGCTGTATCTGGTAACGTCTGTTTAAAGGCAGTGCGTCAATTAAGCAGATTTTTTAAAACACTGTTGATTAAAACAAATGTTACTTCAAAGGTTTCGTTCAAACAGTTGTTGCCTTAAAAAGTTGCTACTAACAATGACATAACATTTACATTTTTAATGTTTGTTTATTAAAGACTAAATCATCTGTTGATTTTAACAGTAGACTATTGATATAACTAATCAGTGTTATTATACTCAAATTTGTATTTTTCATACAATAAATATAAATCATTATATAATGACAGCATAATATATAAAAAATTTCAATATATCTAGAGCAATAATAATATCAAATACATTTCAATAATTAATCAGTGGTTTTCAACAGTTAGTTCAATCTTTTGTTTTTCTCTTTAACAAAGTTTCTGTAAGATCTACATATTTTTTGTAGATCTTCACTGAAGTTTTCATTTGACCTTAGATTTTCCAAAAGAAATGATGAGGCAATCCATCGTTAACTTGATACTTTGGTAGCAATAACATGATTAAATTTCAGGTTCGTCTTCCAAATGTGATGTTCAAGCAGTCGTGTGGCCCGTTCAATTACTTCAAGAATCTCCAGTTCTTCATCCTCTTTAAAACATTCCAAAACCATTTTCTGAACATCTGTCATTTGTGACCATTTACTACTGCTGGAATCCATGTTAATAATATTTTCATAAGATTGAGTTAAATATTTGAGTTTACAAACTACAAAAAATACAAGAAAACATAAAAAAAACCCTTCTAACAACCAAATCCTAGAGAATGATCTTTCTTGCCAGCATCATCGGAACAAAATCACAAACAAAAAATGAAAAGCAGTACATGACAACAGCTCATATTTAAATGTCATCCAGTTCGAAAAGCCCTAAAGATTGACAATAAGGAACTGGTGCAGGATATATATATATATATATATATATATATATATATATATATATATATATATATATATATATATATATATATATATATATATATATATATAATGAATTGATGTTTTCCTTTGATTGTATGAATCATCGAAAAACATCAATTCTAACTTTGTTACCAACGGGTTGTTGGTAATCTATTTTCATTTGATTGTAAGAATCTTTCGATAATTTGTGGAAAGACATTTGAAAGTAATATCATTATGCATATGGGTAGGAGAGATGTATGTGAGAACAGTTAAACGAATATATAAAGATGAAAAATGAATATTGGGAATTCCTCCCCTTTTATAGGGTGAATATACTAACTATTCGTAAAGTTGGTTCCAACTTTATCAGTTAGATTTCAAATAAATCTAAAGTTGGAAGTTACTTTTGGGACTTTTTTATTTATTTTTTATATAATGAAAGATAATTGCAACAATAATAATAATGAAATAATAATGTTAATAAAGTAACTTCAAAATCGTAATCATTATTTTTGAGCCTTTTTTGAACATCCGTTGAAAGTAAAAAGAGTTGTTGTTACAACAAAGTTTCTCAGTATTTTTGCCAACGGATTGTGTAATATGTGGAAGGAAAAAACCCGTCAAAAGACTGACTGTAACAACATCTTTTATTACACGATTAAACTCGTTATTAAAGTATCACTATAAAGTTAAATTTCAGAAAACTTTTCAACTTCATAAAAAAAATCTTGTTATTTCTAATAAATGATGAAGCAAAACCGCCAAAGCATTGTAAATTATTGCTTAAAAGTTTTACATATAATAAACCTTAACATTACAATAATAATAATATTTGAAAATCCAAGTATATAAAAACAACTAAATTTGATATGAACATATGATGTTTTACGTTTTTTAGATTATAATAATTGTTTAACTTCTATTTTATCTAAATTGGACATGAAAGGTTGTTTTTTTTCCTTATCATAAGCGAGTAAGAATCTTTCAGAAGATTTGTGGAAAGACATTTGAAAGTAATATCATTGTGCATATGGGATGGGGAGTTGTAAAGTGAAAATAGTTGAATGAATATATAAACATAGAAAATGAATATTGCGAATCCCTCCCCTTTTTATAGAGTGAATAAACTAACAATTCCTAAAGTTGGATTTCAAGTAAATATAAAGTAAGCTTAAAATCGTAATCATTATTTTTGGGCATTTTTATAACATTTGTTGAAAGGAAATTTGTCTTTAGTAAAGTGGGTTCAGATGTAGAGGCTTTTTATAACATCCTTCAAACAGATGCATTGACTTTTCAACAGCTGTTGTCACACAAAAGTCTTTCAGTATTTACCAGCGGATTGTTTAATCTGAGAAGGAAAAAAACTGTCAAAAGACTCACTGTAACAACATCTTTTATTGTACGATTAAACTTGTTATTAAAGTATCACTATAAAGTTAAATTACAGAAATCTTTTCAACTTGATAAATAAAATCTTGATATGTGTAATAAATGATGAAGCAAAACAGGCAAAGCATTGTCAATTATTCCTTACAAGTTTTACATATAATAAATATCTAGTTTAACATTATTATACATTTCAATCACAAACCATAAACATAATAAGCAAAATAACTAATAATAATGGATTGATGTTTTCCTCACTTGTTTAACTTCTGTTTTATATAAATTGGACATGAAAAGGTTGTTTTATATTTTGTTTATATAAGTTAGTAAAGATAAAAAATATAAGTATATTATTTGTGAATATAAATTATTAATCATAGTTTGATTGCAAAATACTAAATTCTTACACTTGAACAGAAAAGTGTATTTGGTAACGTCTTTGGAAGGAAGTGCGTCAATTGAGCAGATTTTTTAAAACACCTGTTTTAAAAACACTGTTGATTAAAACAGATGTTACCTCAACGGTTTGGTTCAAACAGTTGTTGACTTAAACAGTTGCTACTAACAACGATACCCAAATTTACATTTTTAATGTTTGTTTATTAAAGACAAATCATCTGTTGATTTTAACACTATACTATTGATATAACTAATCAGTTTTATTATACTCAAATTTGTATTTAGAGCAATAATAATATCAAATACATTTCAATAATTAATCTGTGGTTTTCAACAGTTCATCCATCTTTTTTGTGACACCCGGCAATCTCCGGTAACTAACTTTTGAAAACTTAGTAAGTCTACCTTAGCGAGTCGCGCATACGTTACACATAACAGGGTCGGTCGAGTCGAGTCGCATACCATTGGGGTTTTAACATACGCAAGTCTCGAGTCCCGGGAATTGGTGAACGAGTGTGAACGTGTTTATTTCCATGTATTATGTGTTTATAATCATTATGTGACTTGTTGGTATGTGAAAACGTGTTAACATAGGTTAAAACGGAGTTTAACGCGCAAAATACACAACACAGGGCCCTGAGGGCGATTAGGCAAGCCTAATCGCCTTCATGAGGGCGATTAGCCTAAGAATATAGGTGATTGGGCTTGTGTATAGGCGATTATGGGGTCTAATCGCCTATAGTGAAGGCGATTAGCAGCCCTAATCGCCTGATAAAGCTGCATAATCGCCTATAAGGTGCCTGACGACTAGAAACGCCTATAAATACCACCCTTGACCTCCTAAACACCATTTATGCAACCCTAGCCGTCCCATAACCCTTACCAACACACAAACACTCTCTGGAACTCGTTTTTACATCAAAACATCCATTTCCATGCTTATTCCATCAATTTCTCTTAAATCCAAGGTGTGTTCTTCAAACCCAAACCTTTAAATGATTATATTTTACTCCCTAAACGTCCAGACCTGACTTATAAATGTTTTTGTCTTTGAAAATCCATTTAAAACCGTTTTTAAACAAACCCACACCTTTACATGTGTTATATGTGTTATATGTGATTAAAGATAGGATTTTTAGGATTGAATCATGGTTGTTTTTGTGTTGTTATGATGTTTATGGCTGTTACAAGTTAGTATGATGATGTCCTAGGAGTTTGAATGGTTTTGGTTGTGTATTATTGATACTTGATGTTTTGACCCGTTTGAAGGATTTTGAATGATTTAGGGATGATATGAGATGTGTTGTTGATTGTTTGATGTTAGGGTTTGTTCTAGGATGATGTTAGAACTGTAGGATGCTATCGGACAACGTGGTTATGTGATTAAATCTGGATATTTGCTATTTAGGGCAAGTTCTTGCATGTTGATGTGATGTTTACATGATAAGTTGCTATTTTGGGAAAACGCTCGCATTCGGGACTGTTAGAACGATGAAAACTTAGGGGTTTTGCTTGAAATATGTTTGTTAGTGTGTTAGGATGATTATTGGGTGTTTTTACACGTTTCGGATCTGATTTGGAGGGTTAAACGCGCGAAAAACCATATCAGCTGTGCTATAGGCGATTAGGAATCCTAATCGCCTATGCTATAGGCGATTAGGGGCCTAATCGCCTGAATAGAAGGCCTACTCGTGTTCATATAGGCAATTATGGGCATAATTACCTTCATTTCATGCAATTGTGATCCTAATTGCCTTCATTTCATGCAATTGTGACCCTAATCACTAGTTAAGCCCTGAATTGCATACCTTATGACCATAATCGCCTGAAATGCATGTGATTAGCCCTAATCGCATGTAATAAGGGGCGATTAGCCCTTGTAATTGCCTGTTGACCATCCCTAATCACATGTTGACTTTCCTAATTGCATGCTAAGTTCCTAATCGCGTGTAATGCTGTTATAAGTGTATTTTGACATTCCGAAACCCGATTTGACACCTAGGAACATGATAGGAACCCCGTGACATGCCTAGTAACATAGTAACACGTGTTTGGACTTGTTTGTACGTTATTTGATCTATGTGTTAGAATCATTGAACTTTAACGCATGTTAAGCACTAAGTTACATGATTTGTGCATGTTTGAGTATGTGATGAACACGTGGAGTCTCGGGTCACCAATGGGATGTCGAGTCTTGTGCATTTGGTCAGTTTAACAGTCAACGAATTTTCAAACGAACCTGGTTATGGTCTGGGCATCTAGGGACTAACTAACCTACGGGTTATTAGTCTAAGTACTTGTAACTATCATATGTTAGGTCATCGCTTTACGGGGCTAGCATAGCTTGTTGGTTTAAATCACTTTCGAAGTAACGCAACCCAAGGTGAGTTCACGGCCCCTCTTTTATATGTTTTCTTTCGGGGGAGAAACATGCCACGCAATTTAACAAACTCAATGCTTTCGTATAAACATGTAACTCTTTTTTGGAAACGCTTTACCCATTTTGAATACGTAACTTTTTTTGGGAAGTAACTTGTTGTAAACACGCTACGCTTTTGAAACACTTTTGGAATGCAACACTTTGGAAAAGCAACACTTTTGATATGCAACGCTTTTGAAACACAACTCTTTGATTTGCAACACTTTTGTTTACTACACGACGAAACAAGGAGTCCCGGGGGGAACCATGAATGTGCGGGGTAGCACAACGGGGAAGTGTGGATAGATCTATTGGGCCTGACAAGCCCCACCCGACGGTAGGACCGGGCGGGTGCATATTGTCTCTAGTTTAGCATCACAAGCAACTCAAACACGGGCAGCAACTCAAGCAACGCTGTCAGTAATGGTTTCAGCATCACAGTCGTGGTAGTAGTAGGAAACGCTTGTTTGTTCGTTTGTCTGTTTGTTTAAACGCATCTCATGACATGGTATTTTTGTGATCAACGCTCAACACACGGAAACTAATTGTAAACTTAAAACCTGTGAACTCACCAGCATTATATGTTGACCCGTTTTTGGCATGTTTTCTCAGGTCGCTAAGGTAGCAGCATCTCAGGGCTTAGGCGCACGCGTCTGCACGGCGTCTAGTTTAGGTTTCATGGTTCTGTTATCAAACAAGTTTGGAAACTTTTGGATTTAGTTTTGTAAAACAATGCTTCCGCTGTTATGTCAAATGGTTTGAATTCGTGTTTTTATTTTACGTATTTTATCATATAGTGTTGTTTATTGTGACCGTTGACTTGGATCCTGGTGTGTCACACGCCTCGCGGTAGAACTCCGCAGGTGGAAATTTGAGGGTGTGACATTTTTTTCTTCTCTTTAACAAAGTTTATGTCAAACAGCTGTTATACGATTCAACTATATTATTACAATTCGATAATTTGAGTTAAATATTTGAGTTTACAAACTACATAAAAATACAAGAAAACATAAAAAAGCCTTCTAACAACCAAATCCTAGAGAATGATCTTTCTTGCCAGCATCATCGGAACGAAACCACAAACAAAACAACGAAAATCAGGACACAAACACAGCTCGTATTTAAATGTCATCTAGCTCTAAAAGCCCTAAAGATTGAAAATAGGGACCTACTGCTGGATACATATATAATAATAATGGAGTGATGTTTCCGTTTGATTGTATGAATCATCGAAAAACATCAATTCCAACTTTCTTACCAACAGATTGTTGGTAATCTATTTTCCTTTGATTGTAAGAATCATTCGAAAATTTGTGGAAAGACATTTGAAAGTAATATCATTATGCATATGGGATGGAGAGATGTATGTGAGAATAGTTAAACGAATATATAAAGATGGAAAATGAATATTGGGAATTCCTCCACATTTATAGGGTGAATATACTAACTATTCATAAAGTTGGTTTTCAACTTTATCAGTTGGATTTCAAGTAAATCTAAAGTTGTAAGCTACTTTTCGGACTTTTTATTTATTTTTAATATAATGAAAAACAATTGCAACATCAATAATGTAACATCCCATTTTAAGATTTCACAAGATTAGGAAAATGGAAGCCGTAGTTTAGGTCCATGATGACAAAAACCCAAACTACAAGGATTATTTGTGTAATTTATACCCTTTCCGTTATAAGCATAACTAGATATGGAGGTAAACTCATAATATAGTTAGTGGGACTAACAATGCTAATCAAGTTGTAAGAAAGTAAAGGTTTGAGCTAACGTGGGAAGTACCATACTACGAGGACTAAACTTGTAATTATGCCTAACTTGGCTAAATTCTTGTAAGTTTATTTTAAAATGGGGTTGGCATGTCACATGATGTAATTATAAGGGTAGATATGGGTGAAAGTGGAGGTGTTTGTTGTAATTAACAAAGAAACCCAAAGTAGAGGGACTAAAGTTGACAATTGAGGAAACTTCATAAAAATCTGCATTTTTATGGTGGGGGTCGACATTTTGTTTGGGTTTTTCATCTTTGGGAAGCTTCTCATAAACCTAACACACATACAAGCACTAACCCAAGATGAATTCATAATATCATGTGGTGCATGTATAAATTAAAGCCAAGATTGGATGATTATGAGGGTATCAAGCTAAGGTATGAATTATTTAACACTAGATGATGGATTCTTGGTAAAGAAGGTATTACATGATGAAATAGTAGAGTTCATACAAAATTGATATGTGAATCCATGTAGAAATTAGTTGTAAGAGATGATTGGAACTTGTATTACATTAATCTTGTATAAATTATGTAAATGGGAGAAAATCTCATAAGGTTGGAAGTGGGTGTTGGCTTGGTGTAATCCAAGATCATTCTTGGTTAAATTATTGGATATTTGGAAAAGAAAGTGATGATTTTCTATGTTTGTTAACTAGTGAATAAAAGGTATGTGATGTAGGTAAATAATATGATGATTAATGTTATGAACTAAGAAAGTAGGCATGAGATGCTTGTACATTGAGCTTAGAATGTTGTATGCACACCAATTGTTTGATGAAATGTCTAGATGAATATGATGTATGAATTTGTATGCATTAGTAGTGTGTACATTATGCTTAAATAGTATGATGCACACCATGTGTTGGTTAATTGGTATGATGAATGATCTTGTATGTTAGTGAGATATGAATATGATGTTTATGGTGAAATTCATATGATCTAGTACATCAATATGGACATATGTTTCTAAGTAGAAGTTTGTATAGTTGGAAGTTAACTTTCTGGAAAGTCAACAATGTTAAAATAACATGGTTAGTCTTTCTAGCATGATTGTGAGATTGGGGATCCCGTGTGAAACACATTAGTTTGGTTATGTGGCATATACGATGTTAAGTTTAATTGCTTGGATGATGAATCAAAAGAGTGGGAAGTTATGTTTTATGCATGTTAGAAATTGACCTATGCAAGTCAATGTGATACATGAGATGGATATGATTGGTTTATGAATGAACATGTATGCTAACAATGATGTGAACATGATGATATGAAAGGGTAGGAATGATGGACTCAAGCATGGGAAGCTAATGGGTCAAGATGACGCAAGTAAACAAGCATGAACTTGGAGGACTTGAGGTAAGTGATTCCCGAACTTAACTCGCATATATGATATTGAATTATGTTCATATAGAATGGGAATTATGCGTATGAAAACCACCCTGGTGAAGTGTGGGCGTTAAATTGGTAGTTATTTGCAAAACTATGTCCAATGCGCGCTAATAGGCCTAAGAATGTCACACCCCGACTTTTCCCTTCGTCGGTTGTGACGTTTGGTGCCTTTGCCAACGCAGCGGAAAGATGCATCTAAGACTCTGGTTCCCTGAACGCCAATTCTAACCGTCTAGGATCCCCGGTCCTAACTGCCACCTACTCCAATCGTGCCGTTACCATAGTTTAAACCTGAAAGACATACTTAAAAAGTCAACATAAAGTTGGTGAGTTCATAAGTTTTGCAAAAATGTTACCAAACATTACCAAGTTCCAAAAGTGTTACCATGTTCACCTTGTAAATACTATGCAAAATGTATACCAAAGTACGCTAGCTAGGCGTATGTTTTGTTACTACTACGATTGGAAAACCATTACTAACTCGCAAACCAGATGTTATGCCCGAATAGTAAACCTGTTCCTGTTTGAGACAATATGCACCCGCCCGGCCCTCCAAGCCGACGAGTGGGGTTGGTCACTCCCAATAGATCTATTCACATTTCCCCGTTGTGCTAACCCGCACATTCATGGTTTCCCCCGGGACTTCCAAAGATCGTATAGTAAACCATAGAAACCCATAGTATGACAGTTGTTACCAAAACATAAGTTTAACACATGTTTTCTCCCACAAAAAAGTGAAACCAGTTAAAAGTGGGGCCGTGAACTCACGCAACCCGTTTCATTTTCCAAAACTTTGTTTCGCTTTAAGTTCCTCAGTTTTTCATAACAGAAGCATGTCTTCCCCCCGAAAACATTTACAAAAACAGTAAAGAGTGGGGTTATGAAGTCACCTTAATGTCCATGCTAAGCTAGCAAACAAAGCCTGAAATCTCGACCGACTTCCTCGTGCCCTAATTACCAACAAAGGACACCTTAACAGTCTATCACACATAAGCCTAGCTTATTAACCGCTTAAAAGATAGTCTACCCGACTGCCTAGACTCGTGTGTACCAACACGGGTCTCAAAACGTTTCAACTCGACGAACCGATCATGACTCATCTTAATTCTCGTGTTACACACAACATAGTACCCAAGTTCCACACTTGTCACTATTTGTATGTAACCAGATTGGACTAACACCCTGAAACGTATAATTGTCCTGAATCCTACCTCGTCTCGTAATCCGTATAAATGTGTGTCCAATATAATTACCCTTAGGAAAAATGTACTTTAAAGAAATACACGTTTAGTTATTAAAACCGATTAATAACAATTGTTACTTTATCTCAAATATTGTTTGAAAACCATCTTTATTGCTACAAATAGCTCGTCTTTAAAAGTATTTCAATTTGTATAAAATGTACTTGTCCAAAACACTTAGGGAAACTTATTTATAGAAATAGCAGTTCGTTACTCTTTGATTTTATAAAAATTCGGGCAGAGTTTCCTCTGTTTTTGTACCAACCAGACAACACCCGTTGTCTACAATTTTCCCCAAAACCATCTTTCAAACATAAGTTAGCAAATCCTTTTATCCAAGACTCCGATTCACGAGACTATACGTTTCGACATCTATCTATACTTGATCCTATAAATATATATATAATATAGTCCGACAATGTAGTCCAATTATATTTAGTCCGGGTTCGAAACCATAAGTCACGTCAAGTTAATCGTTTACCAAATCGTTCGTTTATATAGTTACCGTTTATTATTATTCGGTCTGTTCACGAGTCGAAACTATTTCGTTTGAATCAATATATTTATAAATATATAATATTCATAAATACATAATATTTACAAATACTTAATATTTATAAATATACAACATTTATACTAATAACGAATACGGATTTAAGTATACCAAGCTTTACACCGAGCCGAAGACTGCACGTTGACCAGATCTGACCGAACCGACCGCAACCGCGACTGAAACCCGAACTGGACCTGAATCTGACCCGACTCTGCTTCCAGACACGAACCGGACCAAACCTAAACCGCGACTCGAAATCAGAACCAAATCTGACCCATCGAACCCAAACTGAAACAGACCCGGACCACCCGAACTCGAACCAAGACCTGAACCAACCACCTGCTAAACCCATCGGACCACCATAGACCAACCAAGACCAGACACGAACCAACCACAGACCGAGCCTGACCCGAACCCGAGCCCTAACCAGACCCGAGCCCGAGCCAACCCTAACCGAACACCTCCGCCGCCGCCGCCATCCTTATACACCCACCATCATCTTCGGCTCAACCACCAACAAATCTGATTAATCCAACCCGAGCACAACCACCCAAAACCAACAGACAACCACCATCGGCTGCTCGATCAAACCAAACCCGAAACCAAATCTGAGCCGAAGCTCAAGACCCATAACCGGGTACCACTACCAGACCTGCGAACCACCAGCCGCCATCGCCCCGCTTCCAACCACCATAACCAAGCTGAAACCACTACCAGTCGTCACCAACAAACTAGACCCAAACCCAAAACCACACCAGGAGCCAACACCACCGGAACCAAACCAAGCCACTCGGACCACCAGGGGCCGCCTTCAGCAACCCCAACCGGACCAAACCCTTGTACCTGATCGGACCATCTTAACCCCCTGAGACCACCGCCGCTACCTCCCTGCCCCTGCCCCCTTTGGGCTTCCGACCACCATACCGCCGCCGCTGCCACCAAAGAGTGGTGGTCAGCCGGCTATGCTACAAGGAGAAGAAAGAGAGGCGAGTGAGAGAGGGATAGGGGTAGAGAGAGAGGGAAAGCTTGAGAGCTTTTGTTATTGTTGTTGTCTGCAATAAAATGAGGAGGAAGAAGGAGTCAAACCTTTTATAGCTAGGGTTTAGAGTTAGGTAGGTAGACACCGCGTATCGAACTCGTAATCTCGCGAAACGTCTCGGTTTCTATTTAGGCTCCATAATTAATTATAAAAGTTTGTCGGTTTCGTTCGAAATTAAAAATAATACTAAACCGAATAAAACTATAAATATTTTCGTTACCCGATGCGTGCTTTCAGTTCGCGCGTTTAAATCGCGTTAATTAAATCGGTCGCAGTTCCTATTGTTAAAACGATCAGTAAACTTCCAAAACTTTATAATTAACAATAATTAAAATAAAGAAATCATTTATAATAACAAAAACCTCATCAGTATAGGTCGGAAGTTGCCGGTTGTCACAAAGAATGACCAATAGTAATGTAATATTGAAAATGATAGAAAACTAAGTCCATGAAGGCTTAGAGATTTCCAAATAAGTTAGTCGGTTAAAAACAATAGAATTAAACCAAGTAGTGTCACCCACGGGTGACTAGTTTGTAAAATAAGTCGAGGAGGGTGTTTTGGGAATTCCAAGGAATTACCAAAGGATAAACCTATAATCTGGGTCATAATTAAATAATTGGACGATGATTTTTAGTTTAACAAGAGTTAGATGAGTTAACAAAATGATGGTTATGCCCTTTGGATGATCAAATAAGGTTTTTGTATAACTAAGACCTTAACGGGTCGATTTGGGTGAGAATCGGATGGATTGTAGTTAAACCGAAAGGGGTTATAAACCATCATAAATGGACATATTTAAAGCATGATTAAATGGTGTTAAACAAGTCCCTAAGTGCCCTTTAGGAATGGCCTTGAACATGAGTTTAAAGGCGTTCAAAGATTGGGGGAAAGCGGGCAAGGAAATGAAGAAAATAAGCCAAATTTGCAGAAGCTACCATACCTTACGGTGGCCAGAGTAAGGTACGGTGGACATCAGAAAGCTTACAGTGGACCTCTACTGCCTTACGGTGGAAACTGAAACAGGGGCTACCGTAACATACGGTGGCCAGAGTAAGTTACGGTGGACCCCTGAATCTTTTGTTTTGTTTCTTCTTTCTAACATGGTTTATCATGTGTCATTATGTGGGAATGTAAGGATTCTTAAGGTTACTCTAAGCTCCATGATTGATCTTAGTAAGAATGTTTAAGATTAAAGGATGGTGGGAGAGTGAAATGAAATCGTGGTGGTCGTGTTTATGTATGTATTGTTAATGATATTAACCGTATTGTTATGTGAATTACAACAAAGGCACATGATAGATGAGGATGAATGCATGGAATTTCAAAGCTAGAATCCAAAGATCGGATTCAAGCTCGTATCTTGTATTAGTCCAAGTTTGCGGAGACAAGTCGAAGAGATTATCTAGCTTCCTTGGGATGCTATTACTATGTTGTAAAAATACTGACTGTGGTCACTTACCGAACTAATGATATGGTTGTATGGTGATTGTAGGTTGTATTGTCTACCTCTTAAAGCAAGGAAAGGATGGCGATCGAGCGAGGAGGCGGATTGTACGTGGTCACGGTCACTTAACCAAATAAAGATGAGTTTTGTTGAAGGCAATAAGAAATAATAGAAGATGTAACACTTAAAATACTTAGTAGATTTGATTTCTAATCATTCAAGGTTGTTATTAAAGAAATGAATTTTTCGGTTGGTATTTCCGCTGCGTATTTTCTGCATTACGGTTTTAGGGTGTTACAAACAATAATAATAATAATATAATGTTAATAAAGTAACATCAAAATCGTAATCATTACTTTTGGGCATTTTTATAACATCTGTTGCAAGCAAATTTGTGTTTAGTAAAGTGGGTTCAGGTGTAGAGGCTTTTTATAACATCCTTCAAATAGATGCATTGAGTTTTCAACAGTTGTTGTCACACAAAAGTCTTTCAGTATTTAGCAGCGGATTGTGTAATCTGTAGAAGGAAAAAAAACCGTCAAAAGACTCAATGTAACAACATCTTTTATTACACAATTAAACTTGTTATTAAAGTATCACTATAAAGTTAAATTACAAAAATCTTTTCAATTTGATAAATAAAATCTTAATATGTGTAATAAATGATGAAGCAAAACAGGCAAAGCATTGGCAATTATTCCTTCCAAGTTTTACATATAATAAATATCCAGTTTAACATTAACATACTTTTCAATCACAAACCATAAACATAATAAGCAAAATAACTAATAATAATGGATTGATGTTTTCCTTTGATTGTATGAATCAACGAAAAACATGAATTCCAACTTTCTTACAAACGGATTGTTGGAATTCCTTAATTTTACTCAAAATATCCGAGTCACACAAACATTAAAATTACAAAATACAAGCAAAAGCTACAAAATAAGACTGTTTACATACATACATACAAGAAGGAAGTCTTCTAACAAAAAACTCTATTATCCCTACAAAAGTGAAGTAATACTAACTATGACATTTCTTCCATGAAGCTAAAAATTAATACAAAAGAAGCTAAAAATTAATACAAAAGACAGGCAAAACATGACCAATAAAAACAAAGAAGACAAAACCGAAAACAAAAAAAAAACTACAAGATAATGTCTCTAACTCCTCAATAACCAGAGACATATTATTTCTCTAATCAACCTGCATTTGGTCTCGTGATTTTCAAGTAAACATGAAACCATTACAATCACAAAAAATAAAATAACAAAATAATGTTATAAATAATTTACTACTATAAATATTTCTTTTGATTGTAAGAATTGTAAGAATCTTCTGAGAACACCAATTCCATCTTGATTACCAAAGGTTTATTGATGATGCATTTTTCTTTCATTAACAGAATTTTTGAAAAGACTGTTGGTAAGAAATTTAAACGAAATAACATATTGCTGCATTTCTCGGCCCTTGGTTTGATTATCCTATAAAAGAAGAGAAATAAACTTACAAACTGAAATGACGATTTCCTCGCCTTTTATAGAGTACAAAATATTAGTCTTTTCAAACACAAAAAATAAAATAATAAAATAATGTTATTTATAATTTACTACTATAAATTTAAACAATATTAGTCTTTTCAAATTCATAATTACAAAGGGTCGAGAACTTATAACTTTACCATGACAACTTTTCAGATAAAGGAAGTAGATGGAAACTTGCAAAATACGACAGCCGTTAATGATAGATGTACTTTATTTTACTATTGTTAAACCACTAAAAAATATTACCACAAATTTACATATTATCATTATTTTTTATTATTTTTATTAAACAATAAAAAGTATTTATGTTATAACTTAAAAAAACGAAATTATATTTTATAACAAAACAATAAGCAAAAAGCACAACACTGATGGATTCTTACAAAGAGCTTGAGAAACGAAGGAAAGTTGATCCAACTCTGCCAAGAAAGCCAAATTAGGGTGATGAAGACCAACCAGCTCGAAACAACAAAAAACAAAAAACTTTGTTCTCAATAGATGATCTTATGATGGATAGATTCGGGGAAATGATCGGGCAAAGTAATCCATCAAATCAAGAACAGAAAAGGAAGAGGCTGATAACGACAGTTTGTTGAATACTTAACAGTTGCTAACCCCAACAGATGGTAAACACTGACAATTAATATAACATCTGTTTAAATAGCATCTGTTATATTTCTGATGATATTGACTGACAATGAATATAAGATCTGTTTAAATACCATCTGTTATATTTCTGATGCGACTGAGTAGCATCTATTATATTAATAATGATATTGAATAGCATCAGCAGTTATATTTGATAATTTCGCATTATGGTACAACAGTCTTTTAATAATAGAAAATTCATCATAATAGATATTACCTAACAGATTATCTATACTTAATACTGAATATTTTAAGAAAAAAAATGACATTTTTACTGAAAAGTAAGGTTTCTAAAAAGTATGTAAAATCAACATAATATAGTTCCATTCCAACTGATATACAACCAACTATAATACAATAATAATATCAAAAAATAAATTCTTGTCTACTAAATTCACATTTAATAACAAAACACAAGTTACTCAAAAAGTTGATAACTCTTAGGCTTAGATCGCTTCTTCCGGGGTCCTTTGGATGTAGAGGATAGGTCACCAACGTTTAGTTTATCAGAATCTTCAAAACCTCTTTTTCCATTGGGAGTTATAGTATAATCCATTACAGCATCGATGGCAGAGGAATCACCCGTAACAGACACATCATCCTTCAAACAATTCACAAAAACAAACAATGATCTGTTAAATAACAACAAAAACTTCACAAACATCTTAATCAACTTACACAAAAACATACTCACCTTTAACATCAGTTGACTACCACCCTGCTCAGATTCTGATTGGTTAACATATTTGAATTCGCAATCTGCCTAACTGACCTAAAGATTGTAGATACAAAACAAAAATACAAAACTTAATCGTTGAGACAGCATTCAAAGCTAAAAGATACTAAGAAATTCCTAAAAATGTGTTTAATTTAATACCTCATCCACGTTACAATATGCATTACTATGAACGGCAATTAACTCAGAAATTACGACTGGATTATCACATATTTTCATGACTGTGTAAACATGGGAGTTGTTTGTAAGATTGTATTCAGAAACATCAATTTTAAAATGCAGCATCTTATCAAGCTAGCGAAACAATTCTTGAAGCAAACTTTCACTATCACCAAGCTTCAACTGCCTTTCTCTTATACGACTTGCAGATGATCTGACAACTCTCATAACATCTCGGTCAAACATCACAAAGGATACACTACCAGACTCATCCAAACCCTGATATGCACCTTGAACCTAAAACAGATAGACGAAAAGATTATCTAAAAACATGTATACTAATCACTAAAAGCAATCATCTTATATACAAAACAAATTGTACTTAATTAGATCTAATTACATTGTAGTGGCAGAGGTACAATGACATTCACACTTGGAACAAAACAAAGCAGAAGCAGGCAATTTGAGAGTCTCTTCAGTAACATTTTCATGAAGCTGTAAGAATTCTGATTTAGTAATCACATTCCCCAAACATCTGCGACACGCATCATAAAACCAACCATAGCCTTCTTGCACAATTTTTATTGTCGCAACTACAATACAAGACATTGGCTGCCAAAAAATAAAAATAAAGCCTATATTACTTAACAAAAAAAGCTGTAATATGGGGAACAAATATTAATCATAATTAAAAAATATTAAAACCGTATCAATCTCGATAAGCTCGTCAACACGTTTCTTTTCAGAACCAACAATAAATTCCTGAAGCAATGGGCAAACAGATTGTTCTGAAAGTAATGTTTGAGAAGTAGAAGCAGCATCTTGTCCTTGCTTCAATATAAGACTAAAAAATAGCTCGAGTTAATAAAAGAAACAAAAAATTTCTAATTTAATTATAAATCCATAAAAAATGACACTGTACCTCCTTCTTAACTCCTTCACCTCAATAAAATCTACATTCAGAAACATCCGAGTTCCAAAGTTGTCACTTTCAACTATAAATTGATCTAAATATATATATATATATATATATATATATATATATATATATATATATATATAGGGTAGGGATCATACGAGAACCAACTTTAGGGAGAGAACCAGAGAACCAAGGTGAACACAAAAAACAAAAAATCTAAAAACCCCACCTCCACCCCCTAAAAACCTAAACCCACCCACCTCACTCTCTAAAAACCTAAACCCCCCCATCCCCCACACCGCCCCGACCCCCCCCCCCCCCCCCCAATTATGAAATTCACATGTGCAACTAACCCCATACCCCCCCAAAAACCAAAACGCTCCATCCCATCCCCCCCAAAAAGATACCCCCTCTTCCATCATACCCAAAAACTAAACCCTAAAGCTAAACCCATTAAAAAACTTAACTATAATAGTGAAATGCACATGTGCATGTAATACAATTATCTTATTTTATAGTTTTATATAGAGGTTTTTTTAAATTTATTCACCAACAACCTCAAAAAACCTAACCCCCTTCCCATCATACCTAAAAACTAAACCCTAAAGCTAAACCCATGAAAAAAACCTAACTATAATAGTGAAATGCACTTTGCGTTTATTTAATGATCATTGAATAAATTATTTTCCACCTTATATATCATATCACGTCCATTTAATGATCATTTCATTATGGTAATTCATAATTTATTCAAAAGTGTGCTCTAATAGTGAAATGCACATGTGCATACGGTATATGTATGTATATATATAACAGCAAAATGCACATGTGCATAAAACTGACGTAAATATGACGTTAAAAAGCCATTTTTTTTGTTTTTTTTTATTTTTTTTGTAATTTTTTTTATTTTTTTTTCAGAAAGATTAACACTAAAAAAACATTTTGGTGTTTTTACTTTTTTTATTTTTTTATTTTTTTAGGTTATATAATTTTTTTATTTTTTTTTTTTATTTTTTGGTGGAGGGGCTTTTGTGTTCACACTTGGTTCTTTGGTTCTCTCCCTAAATGGTGGTTCTCAAATGATCCAAATCCTATATATATATATATATATATATATATATATTAAACCACAATGAACTGACAAAGTATTAATAACAGGAGTATAAAATAAATTACCTTTGGACTCCTTAACTTTGCCATGCTGTATAACAACCATTTATATGATCATTACCAGCGTTTTGAAAATGAATTTGTTAAACTGTTTTGCATAAACATTCCACATAGTACATCGCAATATCGTATCACTACATAAAATCAATACACAACATAGGTAAATATATATAAAAAATATAAAAATTAAATAATGGTTTGGTTGATTTATCAGATCACCACTAAACAATTTAAACAAAAAAAAATGAAAGTAACAACAATAATTTACAAACAAAAAACAAGGAAACGCTTACTCCAAGTCTTGAATATCAAAATTCATCCTTTTAGTTTCTTTTGGAGGTCGTCCAAACACATCCAGACCTCCATACCAAATGAGACCACCGGCAACATTTATAAAATGTGCATATAATTCAAAATATGAAACCAAAAATTTTAATATACTAAATATTAAATTTAAAGTAAGAAACAAACCAACAGACAAAAGTTCTTGTGCTTCGCCTTTAAGAATATCTTTAAAAGCAATGAAATTAAATCCATACTCAACCCCTTGCCAACCAACAATACGACTAACAGTGCTTCCTTGTTCGTAGACATAGCGGATTTGGAATTGTCTTTCATTCCAAGGCCTAACTTGTATCCATGCGCTTCATATTCGCCCAGAGTTCGCTCCCAGAAATATAGCCATCCCTGCCCCCCTCACGTCAATCCCACGAGCCTCTTATCCATTCTCATTCAATCACGGCGGGGTAGCAAATCAAAATGAAAAACTCACATTGGGTTTAGGGATAATCAGGCTTGAACTGATGACTTCCACCACATCAAGGTGACACTCTACCGCTGAGTTATATCCCTTCCCTGCCCCCATCGAGAAATAGAACTGACTAATCCTAAGACAAAGGGTCGAGAAACTCAACGACACTATTCTTGAACAACTTGGGGTCGGGCCTTCTTTTTTTTTCGCACTATTGCGGATATGAACGATAGAAGTTGATCTTATAATCATGTGCTACGACTTTGTATGGATTCTTGTTTTCACCAACACCAAACTTAGATAGAATAACAACACCATCCTATTCAAGTTGATGGTCAAAAAGGTGGATCAAATGACTCTTTATGAAGGCCTGAATCTTATCACCCTTAAAATAAATATAAAAGAAAATATAAAGATCAATGACAACAGCTTAAATAACATAAGGTAAACGAAAAACATGACACAAACAAAATTTATACTTATATCATCAATAGCAACATAAAATAAGCTTAGAGAAAAATTACATTACCTGCTCATCAATCAATACCATTTCCATCTTAAAATTTTCTTTAAACATCAACGAAAGAACTTAAATAACATAACATAAAGGAAACGAAAAATATGACAGAAACAATATTTATATTTATATCATGAATAACAACATATAAAATAACCTCAGAGAAAATTTACATTACCTGCTCATCAATCAATATCATTTCTATCTTAAAACTTTCTTTCCACTTTCGTATGATACAAACCTTCAGAAACCAGATATATTTGGATGGGTTGAGATCATCAGCTAAACTATCAATTTTGTTATGAAGGTCCATTGAGAAGATTTTAACAAAGAATTCGAAAGGAGATTTTATGAATTAATTTGTGAAAGAAAATGGTTGTGTATAAGGAAAGCATCTGCGATAATAATGATTATATAGCTGCAAAAATCACACTTCCCTATGTTAATTCAAATTTCCCTCTAAAAACTTCAAAAAGTTAAGAGCTGAATATGTACTCAACATATGTTCATAACAACTGCTTATAGAAAAGAGCTATATAGAAGAGCTCACTTATTGGTCTGAACAGCTGTTAGTGAATCGAGGCTAGAAAACAGATGCTTTTAAACTCAACAGTGGTACTTTCACGTGGCCCACGTACTTTTTCTGAATATTTTAAGGTGATTAATGACGTCACTTTTTGCATCACACAGGCATAGTTGGCCTGTCTCTCCGCTTGACACATCAGCTTTCTGATGTCACTCACGACTCTCCTATTATGGAAATTATAGATAGATATAGATAAGTTGGTATTATTTTTACACATTTATACCAACAAACTATGCATATTTTGCATAAAATGGCAATTTTGAAGTAATAAAAGTAAGGGGGTGGATAATATGGAAACCCTATCTATTGGAAAAACCCTGCAAACCCTATGGTGACCATTGATCAAGTTTGATCAATGGTCCTTAATTAATTGTATTTAATAATCAAAAGCACCTTGCATTGCGTGGTCATAATTGAGATCAAGGGTAGAGGGGTAATTAACCATGCCTCTGCATAAGTACATTGACATAACCATCATATCATCATCCCTCTCTCTCTCACTCTCTCTCTCTCTCTTGCTCTCTCTTCAAACACACACACCTGCCATTATCTTTCTTCCCCCAAATCCAATTCAATCTCTCATAAAAAAAGGTCCCCCCATACCAAACTAGAGGTTCTTTATAGTCAGTCATACACGTTGATGCCGGTTACCACTCCCCGGTCAATGAAAAGGCCCTCCGATATGCCATGAACACCGCCTGCATCACCGCTGCATCTATTCTTTGAACGGTCTTTCTTAATTCCTCTCTCTCTAGACTATACATATAGAGAGATATGTTATATCTTTTGTTTTATTATTATTATTAATTAATTAATTAATTAATTAATGTTTTATGATTATTGCTTTGTTATAGACTTATAGGTTTTGGGGGGATGTGTAGATGCTGTATCAGCAACCATTGAGATCTTGGAGGTTTGTCTATCTGTCTCTTTCTATTTTACTTATATCTTGATTATTTTTTATATAATATTAACTCAATTACATAAAACAAGTGTGACAACAGAAAACCAACTACTAACTATTATTCTAGATAGTGTAGGATCACACTTAAATTCTTGTTAACAAAAGCTATTGAATTTGGGTGTACGTGAAAAGTGCTTATTGCAAGCTGTAGCTCAATTTATTTTTTAACAATATTTATGTAAAATTGATTTTTCTAATGTTGAGCGGCAGAACAATCCATGCACAAATGCTGGGAGAGGGGCAAACTTGACAGAAGATGGTCATGTCGAATGTTATGCGAGTGTTAAGGAAGGTAGTTCAGGAGCATTTGAGACTGGAAATATATTGTTTTTGATATGTTAGTTCTATTCGTAACGTGTGTTTTATCTGCGCTTATCTAGTATGCTTGTTGTTATAAAGGCAATATGCCAGAAGAAAAATGACCAGCAGGTGCTTGATAATCAACACGTAGTGGCTGATCTGACCGGAAGTGATAATCAACCTGGGGTATGGCTTGCAACATCAATGAGTCCAAGTCACTTAATACTAGAAGCGACGAGTCAAATTCATGTATGTCATCCGATTGAGAGAATCTAATGGATTGATCTTTTAATATTTTTTGTTTGTTATAGGAGTTTAGTTATTACATGTGTATGTGAATTTTGGGATTATGTTATTACATAAATGGTTTGTAAGTTTATAAACAACGTTAAGAAAATATTGCTTTTACTTACTTATGAAGAGTCCTTTAATTAGAAAATATTGCTTTTACATATCCCACATCAGCACTTTAACACATGTTAATTGGTCTCTTCAAACAAACTCCTTTCACATACACATCACTAACACGTGTAATTCCTACACACTAACGTATGATTTTTTGTCGAAAACATACTCTGTTTTTTTAACATCATATTACTAATCTATGCCACATGAGCCCTTTAACACATGTTAGTTGGTTGTATGAACCTTCAAACACATATTAAAAACATCACTAACATGTGTTAAAAATGTACCCACTAACATGTGTTAGTGTGCACGCCCAGCAACAGACCCTATGTCCCAGTAACATTGATTATAATAACAATTACTAGAAAATGATAAAACAAACGGTCATTACAATCAAAAAAATGCTAAAAAGAATGTATAAGTTTCTTGGTTTTAAAAAGCGCTAAGTGCACAAAAGCGACGAGGTCTCAGCGCATCGCGCGAAGCGCAAAAGTGCAAAGATCGTGGGATTTTCGTACCCGAAGTGCACACTAATTATATAATTCTTTATATATCCCATATATATTCCATGAGTTTTTAGCTTCATTTGCCCAAAATAGAGCTATAAATAAGGTTTTATGTGATTTTACCTCTATGTGCAAGCCAAAAACACCAAGGTACAACATTTTTATGCATGAAAAACACCCCGTGTACGTGAGGCGCGCGCCTCAGGTGAAAAGCGACTGATTGTTTTGACAACAATGCGCCTGAGGCGCAAAGCCCTGAGGCGCCTCAGGCGCGCTTTTTTAAACCCATGTAAGTTTATTAAAAAAACACCTCTCTCCTACTATATGGCACTCTTTCCCACACGAATATTAACATGCGGTAGTATTATGAAACAAAATTCTGACCTCGTGTGAGATATCGCTAACATGTGTTAACAGGCATATACTAAAAGAACAAAATAAAAGAACATATAAAATGTATATTTATTTAAGAAATGATAAAAATCATCATTACAATCAACACTAAAACATATCAAAAAACGTTTCATATAAACATAATTATTTGTGAATTTTCAAAAAAACTATCATAACAACATAAAAAAGATCTAGCTATGCTTCATTCTTAATACCCATCTTCATCTTTAACACAAAACATCTCTTCACCTACAAAAAAGATAACACGTGTTAGTTGGGCTCTCCAAAACACATAATGAGATATTACTGACATGTGTAGTTGTTGATGCACTATATGTGTGGCTGTCGCTGTCGAATAGACTAGGGTTGAGTCGTGTATTATATAACATGAGATTGTAGTGATCCATAAGGGCATTTTATGGATCTGACATATTTGTATAAGGTTGACCTGTTTGGTTCGAACCATCGAATGGTCGAACGAGAAATTGAAGGGTCGAACCAACACATAATGTGTTGGTTCGTGCTTTGAAATGGTCGAACCAGTTGGTTCGAACCCTACAAGGGTCGAACCAGCTGGGCCTATATATAGCAATCCCATGTGTGTTTTTCATTTAAGATTTTGAGTTTGTGCTTTGAATGCTCTCAAGGGGGAGGTCATGCCTGACCTCCCCCGGCCTCGAGATAGATGTTTATCCTACTGATGACAGTGTCTGTAACCGTTTCTGATGTAATACGAATCTGTGATGACATTGTTTTCATCTATTTCTGTTTCGTCTTAGATCTTCCGTCTGAAACCGAGCTGTATTCGTTTATTCGATCCATGGTTCGTTCATTAACTGAATTCTCAACTGGTATCAGAGCTCAATTTCATGGTTTTCAAACGTTAAATTCAGATTTGTTGAAAGGTTAAAACCCTAGAAACCCTAGATTCTTAATCGAACCCAAAATCATAGGATTTTTCCAAGTTTTTGATCAATCGAGGGTTAGGTTTTCATTTCGGCACCTTTCTGTACAAGTTTCATCATCAAATTCGAACTATTAGAGTGTGTATGGACTGATTTGCTGAAAATATTAAAGATGAACATGATTTTCTTCAAAAGGTTGAATGAGAAGTTGATTCGACCATTGGGGAGGTCGAACGAGTGTTTTAGAGGTCTAACCAACTAGTGACAGAGGTCAAACCAGTTTGATCATGTTCATTCGACCTCACGGCAGGTCGAACGAGAGATTTCTATGTTCATTCGACCTTAACTAGACTCATTCGTGCTTATTGATTTTCATTCGACCTTACAAAGGGGTCGAACGAAACTTTATTCCTTGGTTCGAACCTTCGACATGTAGAATGAAAAATTGGTATTTTTAGGGGTAAAAAAAAAATTCGATGGCAATTTTTGAAGATTTTTGGGAGAATGTTGATGATGAAACGTGATTCTGTGGGCTAGTCAAAAGAATCAAGAGTACTGCAGTACAATGATCCGATTCAGATGACTATTATGGGCCATAAAACAGATAGATCTATTTCCGCAAGTTGTGAATAATCAACCCAGTTCCAGTAAGTTTGAGGGAACTTGTTCAAAGAGAAGAAATTGTTAATGCAATCACAGTCAACACAGATGAAGGTTTTCATAGAAGATAAGTGTCCGAGTGGATTGATTTGCACATAGTCACATTTGAGATGTTTAATTTGGTACTGACAGTTAGATTTCTCTAGTTGGTGAGAAGGGTGATACAAAGGTTAAGTGCAGATAGGAGACGTAAATGAGTGGTGGTACCTACATGTTACGTTGAATATTTGATTAGCGAGTATGGAATCTTTCTAGCAGGAGTCTTATTAGACTGCAGGTAAGACTAGTGGGATTGCGTGTGATGTACTTGGTCAAGATGACATCCCTGGGTACTGATGCTACGAGGCTGCAGTGCATTACTTTGTCGACTTCACATTGGCGTAACTAGGTGACCTGGTTGTAATTCAGCAGAGCGTGCCGGTTGAGTTCGCAAAGGATATACGTGGTCTAGCTGACTTCCTGCGTATTGATGATGATGGTCCGCAGTGCATTACTTGGTCGGTCCACGAAAGATGTTGTACTTCTAACTCAATGCAGTAGTGCATGTATTGAGGGGGAGACTTGTGACATTGACTGATGAGGTGCAAGAGATTTCAAGATTCGCCAGCAACGTCCAAGAGGGAGATTGTTGATGCACTATATGTGTGGCCGTCGCTGTCGAATAGACTAGGATTGAGTCGTGTATTATATAACATGAGATTGTGGTGATGCATAAGGGCATTTTATGGATCTGACATATTTGTATAAGGTTGACCTATTTGGTTCGAACCATCGAATGGTCGAACGAGAAATTGAAGGGTCGAACCAACACATAATGTGTTGGTTCGTGCTTTGAAATGGTCGAACCAGTTGGTTTGAACCCTGCAAGGGTCGAACCAACTGGGCCTATATATAGCAATCTCATGTGTGTTTTTCATTTAAGAATTGAGTTTGTGCTTTGAATGCTCTCAAGGGGGAGGTCATGCCTGACCTCCCCCGGCCCCGAGATAGATGTATATCCTACTGATGATAGTGTCTGCAACCGTTTCTGATGTAATACGAATCTGTGATGACATTGTTTTCGTCTATTTCTGTTTCGTCTCAAATCTTCCATCTGAAACCGAGCTGTATTCGTTTATTCGATCCATGGATTTGGTCATTAACCGACTTCTCAGTAGTGTATTCTAAAACATATGTGTTACTGAAATAACGTATGTCATTTGAACCCTAACACATGTTAGTTGGGCATATACTAACGTATGTCATATGAACCCTAACACCAGTTAGTTAGGCATGTACTAGCATGTGTTAGCGTCACTAACATGTATATAAACAACAACAAATCTGCAGTGCCAAGTATATCATACTCAATTTTACAACTATGTTAATACAACTACTCAATACGATTAATAGGGTTTGAAATCCAACAATAATAAATTTAAAAAATCAAACCAGAACCAATCCAAATCCATATACCAAAAAATTATCCTCATATTCATGAAATATATAATATAATAAAAGACATCGGTAGCATGTGTTAGCATATTCTAAAACATATGTTTTACTGAAAATAACGTATGTCGTAAACCCTAACACCTGTTCGTTGGGCATATACTAGCATGTGTTAGCATCACTAACGTGTGTGAGCATACAAGACTCGAACCGCAAAAAATAGACATGCACCATTAGTTTCACTTGCAAAAAAATTATTAAATAGAATAAAAAATATACCAATTTCTCCATCACCCATTAGTTTCTTTCGCTTGCGTTCTCCATTATTTGCTTCCTGAATAAAAAACATGAAACACATAATGGGACATCACAAACATGTGTTACCATACTACTAACATAAAAGACTACACACTTATTTATCAATCACATGTAATCTATCAACCTCATATCCCTAATCCAATAACAATCTAACATAAACAAAATAATAATAATAATAATAATAATAATAAAGGTTAACATAAGTTTTTTTTTCATTCAAGCATTTGATCAAACACTTGGTATGCAACAAAAAACAGTCCCCAAAAAAATCAAACACCTGTTACCACCATCACCATAATATAAATTTCAATAGTCAAAAAGTCAAAGCCTAATATAAATTAACATAGATAATCCATTTTATTATGCAAACCAATATATATATATAGTTATACTATATTAATAATCAACTTGATTTGAATAGTGTTTTATTATTATTTTATTCATTTTGTTATCTTAAATACATATGGTTCAATAATAAATAACAAAATGGGGTAGTGGTGGAGTGGTTTGTGGTGCTTATGTGTTCTTTGAGGTCTTGGGTTCAAAACCCGTTTGAGTCTTTTTTTTTTGTTTGTTTTTTTTACAACACTTATTTATATATAAATACATATGATTCAATAGGAATTAACAAAATGAGGTAGTGGTGGAGTGGTTTGTGTTATATGTGTGTTCTTTGAGGTCTTGGGTTCGAAACTCGTTTCAAACATGGCATTTTTATTTTTTTTTCCAACACTTATTTATTTATAAATACATATGATTCTATAATAATTAACAAAATGGCTTAGTGGTGGAGTGGTTTGTGGTGCATTTGTGTGGTTTGAGGTCTCAGGTTCAAAACCGGTTTGAAACATTGGTTTTTTTAAAAACAAGTACGAAAAACGCACAACGCGCGTATGTTTATACACCTAGTTTAAATAATAACTAGATCTAGATCTTTGTGAAAATATTTTCACAAAATGAATCGAAAAAAGGAAAACAACACTAGAGTAATTATCTACGGTCTACAACAATGATAGTTTTGGCTATGTATAATGTACAGTTACTTGAAGCTAATATATTGAAATTAATTAATACCTTTTTTTTGTTCATGAAATCAGCATTCGCTTCAAAATTCACAAGAATATCCTAACCTCTTTTTCAACATGCTCGTGCTCTGTTTCCGCAGAAAAGCCTCTGGTAAAGCTCCTCAAAAATACTCCAAAAACGATAACCATTCATCTTCCTTCATTTCCTCAAACGAAACACACACACCCGTATCGGGATTTTTTCTTCGGAGGAGACGTTTTGGATCTGCTCGGTTTTCTTGAACGAGATGGAAGGTGGATCCACAATGTTGTTTGCGAGTGGTTGGAGGAGATGCGGGTGGTGGCCGGCGGTGGTGTCAGGTGGTGGTAATTCATCTTCTACAGAGCAGAGGGTAGAAAGAGAGATGATTGTGAATTTGATTTTGAAAGATAATATGGAGAGAGGGGGGGGGGGGGGAAACATATATAGGGGAGAGATAACGTACAAAGCTTCTTAACGTAAGAATCGTAAGAAGCAATATCAGCCATTAGATTAACAAGATGTCTGGATGCAGATTAAAAACCCTAATCATACAAAGGGTAAATTATGAAAAACCGTCTATTTTTTTCAAATCGTAACAACAAAAATCAATCGAAACAAAATTTTTCAACAATTGAAAATCGATTAAACCAATCTGAATGATTACACAATCAAAATAACAAAAAACATTAGATTACAATGAACGAAAACGAAAAAAATTATAAAAACAGAGATTTACACTGGAACGATTTAATCATACGAAAAAACATACAAATTATGAATAAACGCTCGTAATAGTTGTCAAATACTGTCGATTTTATTTCAATAAGTATGATTAAACATAAAAATTAGGTTAAAAAAAATTGCAGACAAAAGAAGATGAAGTTGGTAAAACAGAGCCTTTTAAACGCACTAAGAAAATTTTAAACGCACTCACTAAAAAGTTTGGAAGCACTCATTGAAATTTAGAAGCACTCATTAAAAAGTTTGGAAGCACTCATTGAAAATTTAGAAGCACTCATTAAAAAGTTTGGAAGTACTCATTAAAATTTGGACGCACGCACTAAAAAGTTTGGAAGCACTCATTGAAACTCATTAAAAAAGTTTGGAAGCACTCATTGAAATTTGGACGCACTCACTAAAAAGTTTGGAAGCACTCATTAAAAAGTTTAGAAGCACTCATTAAAAAGTTTGGAAACACTCATTGAAAATTTGGACGCACTAATTAAAAAGTTTGGAAGCACTCATTGAAAATTTAGAAGCACTCATTAAAAAGTTTGGAAACACTCATTGAAAAGTTAGAAGCACTCATTAAAAAGTTTGGAATCACTCATTAAAAATTTAAAAGCACTCATTAAAAAATTTGGAAGCACTCATTGAAAATTTGGATGCACTCATTAAAAAGTTTGTACGCACTCATTGAAAATTTGGAAGCACTCATTGAAATTTTGGACGCACTCATCGAAAATTTTGACGCACTTGTTAAAAAATTTAAACGCACCTTTGAAGCTTTGTGTACTTGTACTCTGCCTCTCTTCTATTTCTTGTACTCTGCCATAAGTATGATGTATATGGACGCACAAATTTGTAAAAAGTGAATTCAACCATCGATTCACAATTGATATAGGTATGCAGTATGCTCACCAACTCTGAGTGTAGGTTTTTTTTTTGTTTATATCAGGAATTCCCAACTTATAGTCTTATATGTTTGCATATGCAGGTCTCCTTTACTGATAACATCTCTAGTTTTAAATCAGCAGTGCACCACATGAATGAGCTGGCCAATATTGTGGATCTATGTTCGGGGACAAGGTAAAAATATGTGGGTTGTTATGCACAGTATAAAAAAAAGAAGAATGGGAGTCGTCTTCTTCTTTTACTCATATTCATCACCATCATGTTCAATCCTAACATTTTATAAAAATAAGAATCTTCATTTCATCTGCAACTAAAGCGACCCCAACAAACAATACTCTCTCTGGATAGGATGGCGGTTATGTTGTGACCGGTGACGGCGATGGTGACGGAGAGGATGGTGGTTGTGATGAAGTTGGTTCCTTATTGGCGGTGGTCAATCGTGGTAGTCACCATCTTCTTGATTGTTGGTCACACTGTAGAATGCTCGAGAAGCAGTAGCATAGATAAACAACCCAGCTTCAGATCTTGATCGATGGTGGTGGTGGTGGTCAGATCTCAATCGGTTTGTTTCAAAGGAGGATGGGTTAGGTTTATGTTATGAAAGATTAGAACAGGGAAGAGGAAAATAGGTTTAATTGTGCTTTAACTGTGGTTAGGTTAAATTGACAGGTGGCAAATTCTAGTGGCTTCCTACACTTCTCACGTTAAAAAACTTTGTAGGGTAGAGTTGAATTGTTAATTAGGGTGAGGCTAACGTATAAAGCTTCTTAACGTAAGAAGCGTAAGAAGCAATCTCAGCCATTAGATTAAGGATGCAGATTAAAAACCCTAATCATACTTGGGTTAAACTAACCAAGGGTACAACAGGAAAAAGATCGATTCCAGATCGTAACAACAAAACTAACTGAACACTGATTTTTCATCGTTTTCAAATCGATTCATGTTCAGAATGATTACACAATTCAAAAACAAAAAAAATCGATTACAATAAACGAAAAAACGTAAGATCAGTATTTGATCTAAAAATAATCAAAAACAGAGGATTAAACTAATCATATGAACAATTATGAAATTGTAATAGTTGTCGAATACTCTGAATTTTGTTTCATTAAGGATGATTAAACATAAAAAATTAGGTTAAAAAAAGTTGCAGAGGAAGAAGATGAAGTTGGTGAAAACAGACGCACTCATCAAATTTTTAGACGCACTCATCAAAAATTTCAGACGCACTCATCAAAATTCAGACGCACTCATCAAAAAATTTCAGACGCACTCATTGAAAACCCAACAAAAAAAACAAACGCACCTTAAAAAAAACAAACGCATTCATTGAAAGCCAACTAAAAAAAATAAACGCACCTTCAAAATAACAAACGCATTCATTGAAAACTTTCACCCCTTTTCATTATCTCCTCAAAAGTAACCACCTAAACTCCAAATGAACCCGGCCCCATCATTGAAAACTTTCACCCTTTTCATTATGTCCTCAAAAGTAAAACATCTAAAACTCCAAACGAACCCACAAGTCTATCATGTCAATCCCACACCATATCAAGCTATTAGCTACTAATGGAAGCAAAAACAAACTGTGAGATCAATTCGGGTTCATTGCTTTTAGAAGCTGCTACATGTTCCAGCCGAGTCCAAAGCGATTCACGTTTCTTGTGATTCTCCTTTTCTTTCAGACCTCGTCGGAGAAAATCCGGTCGCCGGAGGGAGTGTACGGTGGACAGACGTGGAAGGAGGAGCTTCATCATTGTTGGTTTTGTTGGTGTTGGAAGGAGGAGCTTCATCGTTGTTGGTTTTCGTTGAAGGTGAAGGATGACGTGGTGGTGTCGGGTGGTGGTTCGGTGGCGGTGGCGGCGGTGGTGGTGGTGATGGTGGTAGTGGTGGTAGTGGTGGTGGTGTTGGTTGTTGTGGTTAGATCTAGATTGGTATGTTTTAAAATGAGAATGGGTTACGAACAGGGAAGATATAATTTATTGTGTTTAACTGTGGTTAGGTTAGATTGACAGGTGTCAATCTCTGGTGGCTTCTTATGCTTCTTATTTTAAGGGGCTTTATACCGTATACTTTCTCTTGTTAATTATGCCCTTCTTAATATAATATAGGGTGAGATTGTCTTTGATGATGTGGCACAACATAGGCCAAGGGATGGGTTTCCTAAAGTTTTTTCATTTGGAGGGTTTTCTCCCTATACTTCCACATAAAAGTAATATTTAAGACTATTTTAAAACTGTAAATTTTATAATGTTTTAAGTTATTAATTCATGTAATTTTTTGTGTAATAAAGTCTTTATGAATAAAAATGTCTATAATTAATATTTTCACATAAAATGTTTTGTTTTTGCTAAAAATTGCCATAAGACTACGTTTGTTAAAAATAGAATTTATGTTACATACTAGGGTTTGTTCTTTAATTGATTGGTTATGTTGACAAGGGGGTTATGTTATAAAGATAAATTTGCCATGTCATTGGACATGTGTGTTATGATACGTAGGAACATCACATCAGCATGCAACTAACGACGTTAGTGATCAGACTAATTGGGACCATTGTAAGAAAAAGTGACGAAAGTTGAGACCACTAGTGGTTATTTTCGTAGTTGAGACCATTATTGGCCAAAGTACAATATTTTGGATTATTTGAATCCATTACTCCTATATTTTGTTTATATTAATGTTTACTTTCTAGTTTATTGTTGATTTTGTTGTTTGTTTATTTATTTAATTTTTTTTTACCGTTGGATTTTGGTTTGGGAGAGAGAGGAGGGGGGGGGGGGTAACACTCAAAACCATTAAAAAAACCATGGTCAATGACGACGGTGTTGCCATTGAAGTAGTAGGCTTCGTGGCGATGTCGTAATTTAGAATTATAGTTAATATGATGGGAGTGTTAAAAAAATAACAATTCTTAAAGAATAAAAGTAAAAAAAAAGAAGAAAAAGAAAAAAAAAACAAATAAGAGGGCATTGGAAGAGATTTGAACCTCAGTAGTTTGAATGCAACATATATTTGTTACCATGAGCTAACGCTATTTTATTAATTCTTTCGACCAAGTTAGTAATATAAACAAAAGATGTATGATGACCCAAAAAATAATTAATAGCGTGAAGGATTCCACAAAAAAGGCCTCTGATTATCAAAGTTAACATGGTATCAGAGCAGTAACATGGTATGATGACCCAAAAAATAATTAATAGCGTGAAGGATTCCACAAAAAAGGCCTCTGATTCCACAAAAAAGGCCTCTAATTAATACCTACAATCAATCTTTCTAAGTCTCTTCTTCTAAATGCCTCTGATTATCAAAGTTAACATGGTATCAGAGCAGCGTTTTTGATCCTAACCTTTCGGTGTTTTTCTTCGACCAGTAACAATGTCGGAAGAAGCCAATAACAATCTAGCCATTCAAATAGCCAACCTCCTTAAAAATGGAGTTCAAACTCAAACCCAGAACCCAAAACCAAATCCATCCGATAGCCTGAAAATTAGCCTAAACCTCACAAGCCAAAACTACCCTCTTTGGGCTCGAATGATACGAGTCGCCATAGGGGGGAAATCGAAAGCCCTTTTAAACCATCTCACTGAGAAACCACCGGAACCAATTGATGAACAATGGGAGCAAGATGATTTGATTGTCTTTTCTTGGTTGATTCAAAATATCGAACCAAGTCTTGCTAGTAACCTTACGGAATTCCCAACAGCAAAAACGCTATGGGACGCTCTCGTGGTTACCTATAGCAGTGGCAAAGACAAACTTCAGACTTTCGATCTCCACGTCAAAGCAAACGAGTTCAAGCAAAATGGCTTACCGTTGGAAGAATTCTGGATTGTGATGCAGGGTGTCTGGGGAGAAATCGAGAGACGGGAACCAAACCCGATGAAATGTTCGGCTGACATTGTCACGTACAATAAACTCAGGTCAGAAAATAAATTATTTCAGTTTCTCAATGCCCTTGATAGAAAGTATGACTCCCTTAAAAGGGAGATCCTCCGGTGGGAACCACTACCGACCGCCGAGGCTGCGTATGCTGCTGTCAGAAAAGAGACAGCACATCAGAACATATTCGGAAACACTCAGCAGGGGCCGGCGACTAGTTCAAATCCCACCGGAGATTCCATCGGGATGGGACTGGTCTCCAAAGGCCGGCGGTCAGATCGGAAGCAAAATCCGACAACCCGAATAGATAAAAGTAACCTTAAATGCGATCACTGTGGCAAAAATAAACACACGAAAGAACAGTGTTTCGAACTCGTTGGGTACCCGGACTGGTGGGCCGATGGACACAAAAAGGGGAAAGCCGCCGCCGCCATGGGTGATCAAGGGACCACCGGCAGCAGCGGCGATCATCACGGACCGGCCAGAGAGAATCCAAGACCCACCAGCGGTTCAGAAGTGAAGGAGATGGGGACTTGCTGCTTTGCGGCGGTTCAAGAAGATGAAGGGACAGGTATAGGGTTTGAGAATAATATCTCAAATCCTTTTCTTTCTCACTCTATTTCCTTTAAAAACAAAGACATCGAAAATGACATACTGAATCCCAAATTTTTTAGTCAAAAAATCCTTGATTTATTAAATGAGGATCAAGTTTTAGAAGTGACAGATAACCCCCCTCAAAATTCCAACTTAATTAAAAAGGAGCTAAAAAATTCCTTTAAGGTTGGAAAGGTTAATATGGCAACAAAAAACAAAAAAGGTGAAAACTCATGGATTTTTGATTGTGGGGCTACCGATACAATGACCTATGAAAAATCCGACATGTGCTCAATGTCAAAACCACAAAGATCCAGTATTCACACTGCAAATGGAGATGTTCTTCAAGTAAAAGGGGGAGGGACTATTCAAATTTCAGAAAACATGAAACTGTCAAATTGCCTCTATGTTCCATCTTTATCACATAAACTGTTGTCGATCAGTCATGTTACAAAAGAGTTAAATTGTATTGTGTTAATGCATCCTACCTTTTGTATTTTACAGGACATCAGGACGGGAAAGATCATTGGGCGTGGTACTGAACGACAAGGGCTCTATTATGTGGATGAAGTTTCTAGACAAGGCGCTGTAATGCTTGCTCATGGGTCTGTAGATCGGGAAGCATGGTTATGGCACCGAAGACTGGGACACTCATCTAGTAGTTACTTACATCGTTTATTTCCTGATTTATTTCCAACAAATAAAGTTTTGAATTGTGAGACATGTTTTTTGGCTAAGAGTCATAGACACACTTTTAAATCAAATGACACTAAGGTTGATTCTCCCTTCTTATTAATTCATTCGTATGTGTGGGGGCCAGCAAAGGTTGTGGGGGGCAAAATTTTCGCTATTTTGTATCATTCATTGATGACTGCACCCGCATGACTTGGATTTATCTCCTAAAAAATATATCCGAAGTTTTTTCAAAATTCATGTTTTTTTGTACCATGGTTAAAACCCAATTCAAAAAGGATATCCAAATCCTTAGGTCTGATAATGGAGGGAAATTTGTTAACACATCCATGAAACAGTTTTGTCAAGAAAAGGGAATTATTCATCAAACATCATGCACCCATACCCCTGAACAAAACGGGGTATCTGAAAGGAAAAACCGCTTTCTTTTAGAAATAACTCGTGCACTCATGATTGAATCCCAAGTCCCGAAATCTTTCTGGCCCGAAGCTCTTGTCACAGCAACGTATCTTATGAACCGTCTGCCAACAAGAGCTCTTGACTTAAAAACTCCCCTCCAAGTCCTCTCAAAATTCCACAAACCCCCATCAAACCTAATCCTTGAACCTCGTGTCTTCGGTTGTTCTGTCTTCGTTCACCTACCAAAAACCGACCGCTCCAAACTTGACGCATGCGCCGAGAAATGTGTGTTTGTCGGCTATGGGGTAAATCAACACGGTTATCGGTGTTACAATCCCAAGACACGTCATATGTATACAACAATGAACTGTGACTTCCTAGAAACCGAATACTTCTACAGTACCCAACACAATGGTCAGGGGGAAAAGATAACTAGCGACACATTGAGTTGGATACAGTGGATGCCTCCATTAGAAGAAGTAAATCACGGAAACGGAAACTTGCCACAACCCACGAGCCCTGAAGAAAGTACCACTAACAATGATCATCCTAACCTGGTGTCTGAGGTAAGTAACTCTGAAACTCCTGAGAACGTTGATTTCTCCAATTATGAAAATCATGAGCATATAGAATCTCTTGATGAAACTAACCATGAGACAGAGCAAGAATCATCACAGACTGAACAAGACAGATATGTTCTCCCCCCAAGATCCAACAGAGGAGTCCCTCCGAAAAGATACTCTCCCGAGAAGGAAGCTCGAAATTCTCGATATCCCATGGCAAATGTTGCAGCAGGAAGTTTATCACCAGAAGCCAAAGCTTTTACTACATCTCTATGTTCCGAAGAAATTCCAACTACAGTTGAGCAGGCTCTTGAGTCTAAGGAATGGAAAGAAGCAATGGAAGTTGAGATGAAAGCTCTCATTAAAAATGACACATGGGAGAGATGTACCCTTCCTCCTGGAAAAAAACCAGTAGGGTGTCGATGGGTCTTCACTATAAAATACAAGCCAGATGGTACTGTTGAGAGACACAAAGCCAGGCTGGTAGCAAAGGGGTACACTCAAACATACGGAATTGATTATTCTGAGACTTTTTCTCCCGTGGCAAAAATCGACACAATCAGGGTTCTATTTTCTATAGCTGCAAACAAAGACTGGCCTCTCCTTCAATTTGACGTAAAAAATGCCTTCTTACATGGAGAGCTCAAAGAAGAAGTATATATGGAAATCCCTCCTGGACTCATGAAAAATCCCAATTCTAGAGAAGTGTGTCGTTTGAAAAAATCCTTATATGGATTAAAACAGTCTCCTCGTGCCTGGTTTGGCAGATTTACTTTAGCCATGAAAAAATATGGCTTCAAACAAAGTAACTCAGATCATACTCTGTTCCTCAAACGAAGGAACGGACTCATTACGTGTCTAATTATTTATGTTGATGATATGATAATCACAGGTAATGATGAAGAAGAGATGGCAAGATTAAAAGTAAATCTATTCAACGAATTTGAAATGAAGGATCTGGGGAGACTTAAGTACTTCCTTGGGATTGAAGTCATGAGGTCAAGACAAGGGATTTTTATCTGCCAAAAGAAATATGTCCTTGACTTACTAGCAGAAACAGGGATGATCGATTGCAAACCTGTGGATACCCCTATGATGGCAAACCAAAAGCTCTACATGGAAGAAAATGCTAAGCTAGCTGACAAAGGAGAATATCAGCGAATAGTCGGAAAATTAATTTATCTCTCACACACTCGACCTGACATTGCCTACGCAGTGGGAGTTGTGAGCCAATTTATGCATCAACCTCAAGTTGCCCATATGGAAGCCGTATGGAGAATTATTAGATATCTCAAAGGAACTCCTGGTCATGGCGTGCTTTTCAAAACACAGGGTCACCTTGAAACTCAAGTGTATACTGATGCAGACTGGGCAGGAGATAAAGGAAACCGGAGATCAACATCTGGATACTTTACCCTTGTCGGTGGAAATCTTGTGACTTGGAGAAGCAAGAAACAAAAGGTGGTGGCACTCTCAAGTGCAGAGGCAGAATTTCGAGGTATAGCTCGTGGTCTAGCAGAGGTACTATGGGTACGGAAACTCTTGACAGAAATTGGATATCCACAAAATCAACACAGTAAAATTTTTTGTGATAATAAAGCCGCTATTCAAATCTCAGAGAACCCAGTCCAGCATGACCGCACAAAACATGTTGAAGTAGATCGCCATTTCATCAAAGAAAAACTCGAAGCAGGGATTATTGAACTTCAGTTCGTCCGCTCAGGTGATCAACTTGCAGATATCCTAACAAAGGCAGTCAATGGGAAAATCTTCAATCACTGTCTAAGCAAGTTGAGTATTGAAAATCCCACTACTCAACTTGAGGGGGAATGTTGAATATTTGATTGAAAGATTTAGGATCAGTTTCCATCATTTCCTAATATATTTCAGCGACTCTTCTGCACAAGGAACACTAATTCAGCCAAGATTGACAGCCAATTCATTCTGCAAATTAACAGCTCACACTTTAAATGTCTTGATTGTATTTTCCTTTTTTATGCTCTTTGTTTTGGCTATATATTTGCCTGTACACAAGATGTTCGATATACAATAAATACAATCAATCTTTCTAAGTCTCTTCTTCTAAATGCCTCTGATTATCAAAGTTAACAGTATGATGACCCAAAAAATAATTAATAGCGTGAAGGATTCCACAAAAAAGGCCAAACACCACGTAGTATTGCTGCCACCAAAAGTATCCAATAATAATGATGATGTTGTACTATTCGTATATGAATTGTTATATATAAGTTTGTAATATAAATAAAAGATGTATGATGACCCAAAAAATAATTAATAGCGTGAATGACCCCCAAAAAAGGCCAAACCCCAGTATTGCTGCCATAAAAAATATCCAATAACAATGATGATGTTGTACTGTTCACATATGTGAATTGTTATATATAGAATAGAACTAGATTATTTCTCCGGAGTGTCACGGGGTTAAGAAATGGAATATGACACGTCAATTTTACATATAAAATAGACTGATGCGCTTTACAGTTATATGTAGAAAAGCTTTAGGTAGCACCTAACCTAAGACAATTAACAATGTATCTCCAATGTTAACACCTAACCTTAAACAATGTATAATTCTAATGTTAACATCTAACCTAAAACATTGTATAACTCTAATATTAATACCTAACCTAAAATAATGTACAACTCCAATGCTAACACGTAACCTAAAACAATGTATAACTCCAACGTAACTCTAATATTAACACCTATCCTAAAGGCAAAAAAATGTACAACTCTAACATACTAATATTGATAGCTAACCTAAAACAATGTATAATTCTAGTAACCTATTCTGCTCTGGTTGAAAATAGAAATCATATTTACAGCTGGTTTGAACATAATTAGTGACTTAGCTATACATGATTAATGAATTACCTAAACACGTGTTTTTTTCCTGTATGAAGAAAATCCCACAAAAAATAGTCGTTTTTTTCTCCATTTTTTATATAAAACTATGGTACTCGTTGGAAAGATTATAAAACGCTCGTTAATTTGGTGTAATTTTTTTCTTTAAAAAATCTCGTAGATAAAAGATATTAACGTTTAAAAATTATGGGAGGAAACATGAGAGAGAAAAATCCAATTTTGTTTTTAAACTTTTTTCCTAAAATTACTTAATGACACATGGCATCCTACATGACACTCTCAAGGGAGAGAATGACTATATGAGTGCCATGTATGATTTAGCCATTTGAAATATATATATATATATATATACACACACACTAGATTGTACCTCAGGAGCGTCCCAGGGTTGAGAAATCTAATATGACATATCAATTTTACATATGAAATAGACTAATGCGCTATACAGTTACATGCAGAAAAGCTTCGGGTAGCACCTAACCTAAAACAATTAACCGTATCTCCAATGTTAACGCCTAACCTTAAACAATGTGTAACTGGAATATTAAAACCTAACCTAAAACAATGTACAACTCCAATGCTAACACCTGCTGTAAATAGAATTCATATTTACTGGTTTGAACATTAATTAATTACTTGCCTATACGTGATTAATGAATAACCTGAACACTTTGTGTTTTTTTTCCTGTATGAACAAAACCCCATAAAACAATAGTAATTTTTTTCTCCGTTTTTATATAGCACTATGGTACTCGTTGGAAAGATAATAAAATGCTCGTTAATTTGGTGTAAAATCACTCAATGCCACATGGGATCCTACATGACACTCTCAAGAGGAAGAATGGCTATATGAGATCCAATTTTGAAAGAGAAAAATCCAATTTTGTTTTTTATTTTTTTTCCTAAAATCACTCAATGCCACATGGGATCCTACATGACATTCTCAAAAGGAAGAATGGCTATATGAGTGCCATGTAGGATTTAGCCTGTGAAATATATATATATATAAAAGCTAATAGGTAGCGGGCAAATAAGGTTATATTTTTACAACTTTTTTAATGAATACTAGTGTGTTTTAAGGGTGCGCGCGCACCCTATAAAGTATTTAGATATATACGTAAATACGTTATTATTATGTTAAGACAACAACTTTTATAAAAGGTTTAACTCTAATTTAAAATGCGCGGGTAGACATACGCTTTAAAGGATACATGCACAAAGTCTCTTTGAAGAAATTCAAATGCGTAAGTAGGTTAATTGGAGTTGGGGGTAACCTATAGCAAAAATGTTGTATCAACCAACAAAGAATATACCATGTATTTAACCTACCATTTTATTTTATACCTCACTAACAGCTTTCTAAACATGTTGCATCAATCTACCCTAGCAGCTAAAGCTCAGTCTTCTACATATTTAACAAAATCAGCACCTGGTTTATAATGTTATTTCATTAGTTTATCCATCTTCTCTTCGTCTATCTTGACAACTTTAGGGAGTCTTTGGTACCATCTTGATTTTTGTATCAAGGACGAGATCATCTTTAAAAGACACCTTTACAAAAAGTGTATTTTTAAGATGAGCCGGCCCTGATCCAAAAGCAAATGTTGAACCAAAGACGCCCTATGGCTGTAGAGCTGGGTCAAGAAGAAATAGATGAAGTAACAGAAGAACGCTATAAACCAGGTGCTAATTTTGTTAAATATATAGAAAACTAATCTCGACTTGGTACGATGAATGAATGCAACATGTGTTTCATGTGTCACCGAAAGGTGTACACCACCAGGTTTTGCTGAAAAGAAGGACTTCAAGCATAAATCAGAAGCCAAATCACCTTAGATAATTGATGTTAATGATGATGATCAAGAGAGAATGTATTACTGATGTTGATGGCCTAAAGTTCATCTCTTCAAGTGAAAGAAGGCCACCAACATTAGTAACACATTATCTCTCGATCATCATCATAAACATCAATTATGTCAGGTAATTTGGCTTCTGATTTATGTTTGAAGTCCTTCTTTTCACCAAAAACTCGTGGTCTATACCTTTTTGTGACACATGAAATGTCTACCATGAATTTTTGGACTATCCGTTGCTTTGCAAAAGTAAAATATTTATTTTTTCCAAACTGTGAACTGAGCTTACTAAAAAAATATAATAATTTTTGAAATTTTTAATCTAAATCTAATTTCAGCTTTGACCACCAAGAAATTAAAAAAAAAAAAAGCATAAACATTGTTGTTTTCAAACTGAATAGCATACAAAAAATTGGTAGGTCAATATACCTAAAATGTGTCTTTTAGATACGCAATTCATGTAAGATAAATGCTACTAAAGAACATAAACACTAAAGAAGATTATAAATGAAATGACCCTTTTATTCTTGAATTTTAAGCACTTGAGGCATATGAAGCTCAATATGCGTTTTAACTCATTTATATGCAATGGATGTTTCTTCCTACAATCACAATGGATGTTTCTCCCCACAATCACAATCATTCAAATAGAGTATCATTCGATGATGATTATGAACATGCAGGCTCCATGACGCTTGCAAATCTCGTATGTAATAAATTAAGCAAAACACAACGAAAGTAAATAAAAAAAATGAAAGAAGTAAAAATCGGAAATTTAGACTCCGGGTTGTTGAAATAATTGGCTGAACGGGGGTTGTAGGTTTATAACCTACCATCCACTATCCATAGCATGCCACTTTCATCAATATTCAAGAACATATCGCTACTCATCATAGCCAAAGTCATCGATGTAGTTTATCTTAAAAATAAAGCCAGAACATTAACCATAATATCAAAAGGATAAACATTGTTGTTTTCAAACTGAATAGAATACCAAAAATTGGTAGGCCAGTATACCTAAAATTTGTCTTTTAGATATGCAATTCATGTAAGATAAATGCTACTAAAGAACGTAAACACTACAGAAGATTATAAATGAAATGACCCTTTTATTCTTGAACTTTAAGCACTTGAGGCATATGAAGCTCAATATGTGTTTTAACTCATTGATATGCGATGGAAGTTTCTTCCTACAATCACAATGGATGTTTCTCCCCACAATCACAATCATTCAAATAGAGTATCATCCGATGATGATGATGAACATGCAAGCTCCATGACGCTTGCGAATCTCGTATGTAATAAAGTAAGCAAAACACAACGAAAGTAAATAAAAAATGAAAGAAGTAAAAATTGGAAATTTAGGCTCAGAGTTGTTGAAATAATTGGCTGAACAGGGGTTGCAGGTTTATAACCTACCATCCACTATCCATAGCATGCCACTTTTATGAATATTCAAGAAGATATCGCTACTCATCATAGCCAAAGTCATCAATGTAGTTTATTTTAAAAATAAAGCCAGAACATTAAGCATAATATCAAAAGGCAACACCGCATGACTTTTGCAAACCTCATATGCAACAAAGTAGGTGATGGGTCAGAGTTGTTGAAATAATTGACTGAATGGGGTATTCCCATGAATATTCAAGAAGATATCACCATTCATTAGCCAGAGTCATCGATGCCTAAAACGCCACCAGTAAGGAGTTAACAGCGGCAGAATTAAAGTTTCTAAATTACCACTGAAATACAATTACATAAAAATTTAAACAATGAGTGAAACGATTATGAGGCTCAGATTCAGATCTGTAAACAACCAAACCAATAGGAATAATCCGCCATGGCTGCACCCTTACTGGTTGCCATGTGAAAACGGAGGTACTAACATGGCCATCTCGGTTGCCGTGCCAAGATGCGGATAATATCATTTTTGCTCAGAATAACTCAGGCGCATAGAAACTCACCATCATAGCCTCTTTAAAACACATGGTACAATGGAAGCTAAGGCTAGCCAACAAATCATCATAGCCCCTCAAATCATCCGAGACAATACCCAAGATAAACAAACAGCATGAATAAAAGGCTACTTAACAAAGTTACGGTCTCAGGAAAATACATTGTAGCCATCATCGACAAAACCAAAATAAAGGTTTTTTTTTAAGTTAGCAAAAGATTTTTTAATAGGAAAGAGCAAAGCAGGCTCAGAGACATAAAAATGACACAACTCTGGCTGCAGGGCCAGTTGCATGAAATGAGGTGCCATCCTTTAACCCCGCCACGCCAAAGTGGCGCGCATATCAACTTTGTACTCAGATCCACCAACTCATCATAGCCTTGCCAACAAAGACCTTGCCAAAAGACCAACACAACCAGCACAAATGACAGAACCACCCACGGCATAAAAGTTAGGGTTTAGATCGACTACTGAATGCTTGCAAGTCACCATTACTACCACCAAATAAGCAAATATAAGGGAAAAGGAGCAAAACAGAGGAGGTATCGCGCTACTTCCTGGTGCGATGCAGATCACCATTGTTCAGGGCCGCTATGGCTGCAACCCAAATTGCCATGCCAAGTAGCAGGCGACCATCATCGCCGAAGTGATTTCGACGGTTAAAAACAGAATCAGCGTGCTCATCATCCAACCAACGACAAACCTTATAAAAGGTTAGGATTTATGTAGGCGAAGACTTTAATGAGTTGTATTGAGCAAAACAGTTGTAGCCCTACAAATAAGCCATCATTTATTATAAGTACTGTTCAATGTTTAGAAGATTAATAATATTTATATATATATATATTATATTTATATTTATTATTACTACTATTATTATAACAGTAGCAATGAGCAAATGCAGATGTAACCGATTGAAGGAGAAACCCTTGTGAGGATATTGATGAATGGTGTTATAAACTTTTTGTCTACCCCGAGCTATATACAATTTGTAACCGATTGAAGGAGAAACCCTTGTGAGGAGAATCATTTTAACGCATGAATGAACATAATGGGAAAACAAGTAGCGTGATTATCTTCTAGGGGCATTTAGGGAAAAAAAGTGGTAAAAATTTAAGAAATTGTAAAGAAGCCCTTGGTATACCATCTTAACTTTAGACAATTTTGACATATTTGCCCATGTCTCCTCCTTTATAATGTAGTATAGATATAGATAATAATAATAATAATAATAATAATAATAATAATAATAATAATAATAATAATAATAATAAATATGTAACACATATATTTCTGTTTTCTCACCCATCACTACATCAAAATTTCTAAAACTTCTACCCTAGTTATTTCAAATGATTATGATTAAACAAAATCTTAATTGGATTCATTCTAAACTTCGGATCTGATTCCCAAATAATATTCTATTTCTTGAGTCTAATTACTATATAATAATATATGTGATTTTATAAACATAGGCTTTTTGAAGTTTTGATTCATAATATAATAATTTAAGATGTTTTCAAAATTTAATAAATGACTTTATGAATATTGTTTCAAAAACAGAATCCTTCGAAAAAATTGATAACCTTGTTAATAGTTTCTTTAACATGGAACTAGCAGGGAACCCGCGCGTTGCGGCGGAGTCGACAATACAGGGCGGAAACATAATTTAAACCTTAAAACGATTAAAAGAATCAATATGTAAGGTGTATGTTTGTGTGTGTGTGTAAGCACATGTGCTTCGTAGTGGGGTAATTTTTTAAAGTCTACAAGGAGGCATCATAGCATGCTACGCTCTATATACCATATGCTATTTGACCTACATGCCGATAAAAAAATGAAAGTAGTGGTTTGACTCATTAGCAACTATTAATATACTAATAGTCCCACTCAATATGTTGAAAGTGTCAAATCTGGAGAGATTGCCGAGGAGAAGAAAGCTTTATAAGATCTACATTAGCAACCTGCAAAGAAGCATACCCATAACTTTTTTTCACATGATAAAAGCAATGCAATGAAACTGCTAATCAAGTGCACCATAAATTTCTATCAATGGCATCGAAAAGTGAAATTAGAAGTTAGGTTAGTTGAAAATATTCCACATAAGACCTCCCAACCTAAGAACTTTATAGACGTGCACAGATCGTTTTTTTCTAGGAACCGAACCAGTTCGGTTCGGTTCAGCCCCGGTTTTGCCGGTTTGAAAGGCTGGTTTTGGTTCGGTTCAGTTTGGGTTCGTGAACAATTTCATGCGCACACTTTTTTTTTATGAAAAGGCATCACAATTAGTATGTTTCCGTAAAGTTTTACTTTTATTGATTCTTACGGTCTTTTTAAGGTGTATAGGTGTATATTTGTATGTGTAGAAACATTTTTATATAATTTTGTTATATATAATTTTTTATTTAAAATTGCAATTTTTTTAATAAAATGTAGTAATTACTTAATTTTGTTTGATACCCTTCTTAAATGCTTTAGAATCACATAAGCAACGTTAATAAGTTGCGAGATGCATTGCTGACGAGTTATTACCATAATGAGGTAATTGATGGCAAAATGGGCCTATCGTGTGGTTCAGTATGAGGTAAGGATGAGTAACTTATTGATGTGGGCCGGACGGTCTGCTTTGGCACAAATCACTTTTTGTCCATGATTGAAATTTATTATTAAATCATGAGGGTGTCAAATATGTTTATGAAGATTATGTTATTTTAATAATAATAATAAAGTTGTTGGAATATAATAATTAGAAGATTTTATGCATTAAAATACTTATTGATTATCTTCTAGGGGTATTTAGGGAAGAAAAGTAGTAAAATTTTAGAAATTGTAAAGAAACCTTTGGTATGTCATCTTAACTTTGGACAATTTGGACATATTTACCCATGTCTCATCCTTTATAATGTAGTATAGATAATGATTTACATAAATAGCAAGGTGGAGGCAACATTTAGAGCTTTTCTACATTCATAGAAAGGCGCATTCAACCATTTCATTCAATATCACAAAAAAATGTACAAGTTGCTTTTGCAAATATGGGTAGTATTGGAAGAATTTTCATGACATCTTGGGTGTGAAGCAAGGAACCCTTCATATTCCATCTTAACTTTGGACAATTTGGACATATTTGCCTAGGTCTCCTCCTTTATAATGTAGTATAGATAAAGGAGGAGGCATGGGCAAATATGTCCAAATTGTCCAAAGTTAAGATGACATACCAAGGGTTTCTTCACAATTTCCTAAATTTTACCACCTTTCTTTCCTAAATGCCCCTAGAAGATAATCAACTTTTATATGAAAATAGAACTCACCCAAACTAAAAAAACACACAGGATAACAATAGTTTTTAATAAATTTCATATAATGGCAATGAAAGATAATAATTTATGTTACCACAATTAATAATCTTATCTTAGCTAAACTTGTATGAATTTTAAAACTTTGTCATAATAATACTTATATTATAAACTCTTTTCATGTATATGCGTCTACCCAGCGGAAAAGTGGACGAGATGGTTCGACTCACTGGCTACATTGGGCAATTTTTTAGCTGCTGGGTTAGGTTGGGCAAGTCTATTACAAACTTACAAATCACAACATTTATTTCTAAATGGACAGTGACCTTCATATGATAGTGTATACAATATCATATTATTACTACATGCTTTTGTCATGTAAATGAACTTTATCATTTAGCAAGGTGTATTCAATGGTACGATTATGTAGATATGCAATGACCGGACAACTTACACAATAGTGATGTTTATGTTCATATTGGTCTGTTACAGTAACATACCTTTGGTTTATTAAGATGTGTTTAATAATGAGTACATGGTGTTTGTGATTAATTGCAATCAGTTGTAAGTGGTGATGCATATTTCTTTTCTTTTCTTTCTATGAATACTTGTTAAAACATAGTGTGCACATTTCTATTCTTTTTGCGTAACTTGCAACAAAAACCTAAGTATTATAATGTTGTATTGCAACCTATTTGTGGATTGCGCTGCAACAACCTACTAGTTCTATATAATGTAGTATAGATAATGGGCTATTTAGTGTACTAGAATACTAGCTAATAGTTTTGTAGGAAAACATAAAGGAATTCGTGATGCTTTATTTACCACTTACAAGGCTAAGTTGTTCTTGGGCCACTGTCAATTTAAAGTGGGCCTCTCAGTTCGTGGACAAGGTTGGGTTCTGTTTGTAGCCAACTTTGTTATCGAGGATCCTGGGCCTGGTTCAATCTAAAATTCTTACATGTGGATGTAGAGGTGCATAAACCGGGGTTTTTCAATACTTGGTTTCGGGTATGGAACCAGTTCTGGATAGGGTTGGATATCACTTTAACCGGGTATTGAAAGAACCGGTTCCGGTTCCCAGCATAAAAATCCATACCCGGTATATCTGGTTTCGGCTTTTCAATACCCACTTCCGGTTTTTTTAATACCCGGTTTTTTTAATACCCGGTTTCGGGTATGGAACCGGTTCTGGGTATTGAAAAAACAAACGGGTACACTGGGTATGCCGGGTATTGAATTCTTTTTATACAATCACGTCGAAGGGTAGTGCGACTTAGATGATCATAACGCGGTTGTAGAGTTCTTTGGATGAGACGCGACAATCTTGGGTTGTCGAAGTGGTCAAATGGCAACCCCTCTTGAATCTCGAAGTGACCCATTTCTTCCCGGACCGCCTCAACATCAAAATACCAAATAGTCCCGTTGCTTGACATTATTTTTTGGGTATTTGGAAAACCCGGTTCTGGGTACAACCCGGTTTCGGGTATTAAAAAAACCTAGGTACAACCGGGTATAAATCGGGTCCGGGTTTGGTTTTTTACATAGAAATCTATACCCTATGCGTACCCGGCGGGTAGAGTCGGGTATAAAAAACTGGTTCTTTTATTACCCGGTTCCGGTTTTTTTTTCCGGTTCCAGTTTCGGTTTTTTGTGCACCTCCATGTGGATGTGGCCGGTTTTTTGTGGTATCATCTCTTTTGTTATATACTAGAATACTAAATTTATGCATATGTTATAAGACGTTCCTGGTGTTCTTACCGGCAACGTGTGGATGTGAAAGAAGACTTACTCATGAGGTAGTGGTATGGTACTTGCTCGATACAAAACTAGTACGTGTTCAAATTCTTGCAAGTGTACCGTTAGATGACGTTTGCTGCATTAGGTGTAAAAATTGTTTAAAAAAAAGGATGATCGTATTGCATGCATCTACCAGTGGATGCATTTGGAGTTCTCATTCGTGTGGATAGGTAGCTAAAAGATCTAATCCATTTTTTTATAACTTTGATGACTTTGTATGTTTTTATACATGTATCAGCTAATAGCTAAGAATAATCTAAAGTTATATAATTCTAAGACAATGTTATCAAACTAACCATACACAAGAAAAACAGAAGTTGAAAATCTACTATATCAACTTGAGCTCAAGTCGAATGTTTATACACGCCAAATAGGTTGAATCCAATAAGCTAAAGTTAAAGAAGTAAATAAAAAGGAAGTGAATTATCTGACAAACTACCAATGTTTGGTCTCTGTTGACATATTCTCAATTACCATCGAAGGTTGACATACCTAAGCATGAACTCAATGCCTACCAACGACTCTTTCTCGTATTGTTACTGACGGAACATATAAGTATAATAGGATTTCAGACAGGATTTCGTTCTAGGCATTGCATTTTATTACAATGAGAATACATTGCCGATGGGTTTTAATCGGTAATCCGTCAAAATTGTGAAGATAAGAGTTCAGATACGATTTCGCCAAAGCTTTAAATAGTTGTCGTCTTGTCGATATGAAAATATTTTCGGCAGATATTGGAAGGATTAACCTATTTTGTCTAACCAACCTGCTGATCAATTAACGTGTTTGTAATATACTATAATCAAACCTTGATCGGGTAATACAATACTTGCAATAAATTTTAATTTTGTTTTCTACTTATTTATGTGTCATTTTGAAACAAGTTTTGAGCAGTATGTATCTCTATAGAGTGGTTGTAGGTTTTCCATACTATATTTTGGTTAAGTACGTAGCTTAATTGCAATGTCTCATTGTCTTACCACTCGATCTTGTGCATGATAGATCACTAGACATTGTGAACGACACTGCGCCAGTGGCGAAGGATTATGGGGCCAGGGGTTTTTGGCTCAGTGCTGATAGTTTGTGATTTTCATAGGTAATTTTTATATGAATTGAGTCCGGCCCCCACCGATTTGATCTTTTGGCCCCCACCAATAGGAAAAAAAATTGGTCTCGTGATTTTCGGCCCCCACCACTATTATTTTCAAGTTTCGCCACTAGACACTGCATTATTAAGTGTATATATATAGGGAGAGAATCATTTGAGAAGAATTTTAATATGAGAAGAAAAAGAAGAAGATAAATTAAATACTTTAACTCATTTCACATTAATTATCCAATTAGTTACACTACTAGAAAACTGAGCAATTGCGACCGCATTTCCGGTCGCAAAACGGTTGCAATTGCCCTTTTGCAACCGTTTTACGACTGGAAATGTAGTCGGAAAAACACTCGACGCAAATGCCCTATTGCGACTAAGTTGCGACCGCTTCTACTTTTTGCAACCCAGATTTCGCGACTGTTAGAATGATCGCAAATATTGCGACCGCTCCACTTTGTTTTGGGACAATCATGTTGCGACGTTTTTGCGACCGCATAAATTGCGACTGTTTTGTGACTGCTTGCATTTTACAAAATTGCGACCATCTTTGCGGTCGCAAAATGTATTTTGTATTTTTTTTATTATTTTTTAGCCATATGCTATTTTGACCTGTTTTTAATGTCATATTTTTTTAAATTTAAGCATTTATCAAATTTTCACAATTATATAAAACATTCAACTTAAAATATCCAATACCCGAGTTATCATAACAAGATACATATTCAAAATAAAGTATTTATATCCTAAGTCTATGATTAGATTCCTTGAAACCTAACTTCTAAAATTTCTTCAACATTTGCCATTCTTTCGTTCATAGCCTCTTTCTCCGCCTTATCTTTCTCTTTTTCCATCACCAACCCCGCAATAATTCCGTTCGGCCTTTCTTTCTCTTCTTCTTTTTCTTTCACTATATCTTGGATGATCGCGTTCAACTTTTCAATCTAATAAACCAATGCAAAGTGTTGAGATCAAATTTATTAAATTCAAATTGAAACACATCCATTATTAAGTGGGATTTCTCATATTACAAGCATTGTGAAGGTCAAACAATCCTGCTAAAACTAACCACAATCTAATAAAATCAAACACAGATTAGCAATTTTCATAATGTTTACTAGCTTACATGACTTCATTTCAAATTAGTACACGACCAAATGACCAATACTCCAAAAATTTATAAATTATAACTAGAGTCCACAATCCAACATTTTATCGGATTAATGACACATTTGAGATTTGACTTGGTTTGAAACATTTACGTTTCTTAAACTGGCATAGTAAAAGAAACAAACAAATTAATATAATTACCTCGTCAATTCCGTATTTTGGGCAGAAGAAACGACTATAAAAGTCAAATCCTGACCCGTTGGGCGCAGGTGCTGTAATTACTATCCCTCTACTAGGGGCAGGGGCTGCTTTAATCTTATGAATTTGTGGCTTGAACTCTGCCACTTCTTTTGCTGATGAAAGCTCCACCTGTAAGAAAGATCAGGAAATTGTAACATTAAAAAACTATAAAACTTAAATCACAACTTCTTTTCAAAATATGCAAATGTAACAGTAATTTCAACACATACATAGATATCATCAAGTGTGTTCTTCTTTACATTCAATTGAAACATCAAATATCCGAGTTATAAAAAAGTACATATTCAAAATAAAGTGATTATAACATAACTCGATGATTAGACGTTAAAATCTAATTTTTAGCATCGCTTCAACCATTTACATACTTCGTTAGAGTATTAAGATGAGCTCAGTCAAAGAATGAGATCTACAAGTTGTCCATGAACCAATTTGAACCTCCCTTTACTAGCGACCTGCAGCAGTATGAAAGAAGCGTATGTTAATGATGTACCATTATCGAAAACGCCATAGCAGGCATAAGTAACAGAAGCTTATGTTAATGCTACTCAACTTCTTGTTCAGTCATGGTAGCTCCAGCCACTGTAGTGCAGAGTCATACAAATACAGGGGACCACTTCAACGGTGTTGTTGCTAACCTATTTAACCTATGTAACAGAATACAATTCATAATTGTTCATTACCTAATAATACATCATCAGCTAACTAACTCAAAACAATTATTCATTCATCTGCTATTTAACTCAAAAACAATTATTTGTTTGGCCTCATAGTTTTATCAACTACTGAACCCAAACAACGAGAAAGAAAGAAAAAAATAATTTCATAACGACATAGACTATAGCTGGCAAACGGGTCGGGTCGGGTCGATATGGGTCACGGGTCAATTAAAAAAAAAAGCGTTGCATCGGTTCGGGTCGGAATGAGTTTCTAAAACATAAAGATTTGCAGCCTTTTAAGCTAGTTTTTGAAAAGGGCTGCACAAACCAGAGAGCCGAATAGGTCAAACGCTCACCTGCATTTATAAGAGTTTTCTAATCTTTAGATGCAATGCTGATATAGAACTAATATTTAATATTAGTAATATTTATTCTCTTACCTCCATAATTTGCTCAGAGCACTTCAAGGCCACTGATTTATACACCTACACAACAATGTGAAACTCATCAGAAATCTATGGAATACCAATCAACATTATTCAGATTAATATATTATTATGCACAGACTAACAGTACTACTACAAACCCTATTTACATTTAGTTGACACACATGGATCCCTATAAAGAATGTAACTTGTATCATTTACAGTCATAAAGACACAATAACAGCACAAACCGTAAAAGGGTTTTAACAAATATCAACAGAGCACAATAACAACAACAACAATAATAATAATAATAATAATAATAATAATAATAATAATAATAATAATAATAATAATAATAATAATAATAATAATAATAATAATAATACATCTAAAGAAGCAAAACGAAACCCATGATTTTATTTACATAATTTGCTAAGAAGTTTTCACCAGGGGCATGTCGAAAGCAACAAAATTCCCTGTAGGCTTATCAGCAACAAACACCATGCGGATATTTGACAAATATATCTTCCCCTTCGCTTTCACAGTCCCTCCAGCAGCCCTAAACAGAGTATAGTTTGTTCAAACTACATATGCATATCTCTACGCATATTGTGCATACTTACAAACCAAATCCACAAAAATAATTGACAGTTCACTGTCACAATATCTCCTAGTTGCCCTGGCTGAAGTATAGTCTGTTCAAACTACGTATGTGATACTAATATACTATATGTTTGTGTTTGTGCACCAGAACATAAATATATACACATATAGGCACACATTTAAATGCCATTGGATGTGTTACTTGCCAAATGAAATCAACCACATATAACTACCGGTCTGGTCTTTGTTTATTTAGCATCAATTCAAACTCAAAGCTCTAACTAGTCTTGTATATTGATTTTAAAGTGACGTATTCTGCTAGGTGGTTATAGGCTCAAGGAGTTAAGGGTGACTTTGTCGACTAGGCATTTAAAACACACCCTAGACAGGCAATGCGCACGTCTGGTCCAGACTATTTTTAGCCGTTTTCCGTTTGTTTTTTGCTAGTTTACACTTGTTTTCTGCTGATTCAGACCGCTTAAAAAAACTACTTTTTTGCCGCTTTAAACAGTTTTTTAAGACGGTTTTGTTGTTTCCGCCTGGACCATTTGGCGCCTTTAACACAACGAAACCCCCTAAGGAGCCGCTTTTCTTACAGCCTCGGCCCATAGAGGCGTATGTACAATATAACCTCATGAGGCGGCGCCTCATACTTGTTTTCTTACCGCCTCATCTTGAGGCACGCGTCTCAACCATTTTTTTAAACTATGCATCAAAGCACTGTTTCCCTTTAACATTTCTAATGATACAAGAAATATTAAAAATGGAGGTCGATAACCATTAGTAAATCTTTTTTTATAAAATAAAACACTCTTATTCTGTTTTATTTCTATTGTTTGAGTAGTTATAGTCCCTTACTTTCTTGTACACATTTTCTCACTCAAATCTTTTTCGTAACAAGTAACAACACATATCAAACCATTATATCTCTATAGTTGGAGTATGATCCCCATTCTTGTTCATGAATGACTGAGACCAGGAATTATGAAACTGCTAAAAGTACCAAACTGAGCAAGTATATAAACATAAGTACAAAACTGGTTGATACACATGATCTACATGTTTAAAAGTGACAGATTAACACAATATATACTAACGAGGGTGCTTTTCAGTAGACTTCTAGATTAACACAGTCTATACTACCGAGTCCTAACACGATCTAAATAGAAACAACCAGCAATACAGACTAATTCATATGAATCACTAAACTCTCCAGATCTGTATACTAAAGTTATCGTATCCTCTAAACAAACCTAATCAAACACACTTACATTCACACATCCACATTCTAAAATCGAGATAAACAAACCGAAAATCAGATAAAACAACGAACAATTGAATCATTTAGATCATTCAACAAAACAATCGAATCATTCAGATTTACTAAGGGCCCTAAAATCATTCAGATCAATTCAACAAAACAATCATAAAATCATTCAATCTAATTAGGTTACCTTTACAAACTGTGGTGAGATTCGATGTTGTCGAGCTTCGATGATTCAGGGAGATAATATGAGAAGATGATTCATGTAGAGGTTCAGTGTACATAGATCGAATGGTGATGGAGAGCTTCGGTGTACAGAGCGTCATGTAGAGTTCACGATAATGGAATCGTCGATTAATGGTGATGTACAAATGTTTGAATGGTGATGAATGATTGATGTACAGAGATAATTATAGCCCTAACATGTAAACGGTGTAATGAATACTTTAAGCCCTAACATGTAAACAGGGGTATTTATATGAGCCCAAAATGGGAGCCCATATTTTAGCCATCATTGCGATCGTCAAGACGGTCGCAAACTGAGCGGTTACAACACAGTCGCAAATCTCACAATGTGACCATATTTTAAGATTTTTCCGACTGTTTTGCGACTGAAAATAATTAGACGCAATATTTGGAACCGTTTTGGAACCGTTTTATGGCCAATCGCAAATGTTGCAACTAATAAAACATCGGTCGGAAAACGATTGCTAATTTTGCGACCGTTTTTGTGGTCGCAAATTCTGGTTGCCATTGCTCATTTTTCTAGTAGTGTTAGTTTTAAATATTTTATCTTACAGACATCAAAACTTGTCCTACAATATCAAAATTCATCCTACACACATCGAAATTATAATACTTTTATCCTACACATATATAAATTATCATTAGGTTTATCATACACATGTAGAAATCCATCCCACATTTATCCATTACATACCGAAATTTATCCTTCACTATAAATTATCTTTGCTTTAAAGATATATATTGTATAGAGAAAGTATATGGTATAAAGCTTCTTAACATAAGAAGCAATAAGAAGCCACCAGTGAATGCCAAGTGTCATATTAACCAAACCTCAGTTAACCTAACCAAACTATAATTAATATTAAATCAGTTTAACCCAAGGGCATTACAGACTTTTTTCACACGTAATCAGTTACGTGATTTACGTTCGTTATTTTTGTAAACGATATTTTCAAATCATAATTTGAATTCTAAACACACAGACGATCACACACACACACATTACGTTTCAATCCAATTACGATTCAATCTCCATTTTCATTATTACGATTACAGTTTAATCAATCAATTCATCATGTTCGGTAAGTGTATTCGTACTTAATTAATCCATTTTTTAATAGTTTTGTTTAATTTTTGTTTTTGTTTTTATCAGATTTAAACTTCTCTGTTGAAGAGCAGAATGTTGATGTTGAGAATTCGAATCCAGTGCCTGATTATAATGCTTTTCATGGTAGGATTATCATCCTCTGTTTTTTAGTTGAAAACAGAGCTCTGTGTTTCGATAGATTTCTTAACATGATGTTTTTATCTGTGTTCAGACTTGATCGAAAACACTAATCAGGATGTTGATATTCATAGTTTGAACCTCATCAACGAATTCAGAGTTCAAGGTATTTTGTTAGTTTTAACCTGCAATATATACGAATGCGTCTGATTTAATATTGAGTGCGTCTGTTGTAAACTGTATTCGATTTATTCTCTGATACTGATAATATATGAATGCGTCTGATTTTTATACATGAATGCGTCTGGATTCCAAACTTTTTTTTTACTAAGTGCGTTTGTTTTTCTGTATGAGTGCGTTTGTTTTTGCTTTTTGTAGGTGTTGCAACTGATGTTCCTGTTGATGACCTAGCTAGTAACACATATATACCTGATGTACCTGATTCTCTCAAACCTTTAAAGGACATGGAGTTTCCTAGTATTGAGCATGCACAAGAGTTTTATGCAAAATATGCAAAGGCTAGTGGTTTTGCTATTCGAAAGGGCACTTCAGAAGTGCGAAAAGGTATTCTAAGACTTAGGTACTTTGTATGCTATAAGGAGGGTTTTAAGCCAGTCAAAGTAGGTGAAGAGAGTTCTAGCAAAGATGCTAAGTCAAGGAAAAGGCCTTCGATCAGGACTGGATGTCATGCACATGTCAGGCTAAACTCTGATGATGGAAAAAAATTCAAGGTTTATTCATCCATTTGTCCATGAAAGTGACATTCATTTTCTAGCAGCAAATAGGAAGCTGACACATACTCAAGAAGAGATGATATGTGAGCTGTCTTCATTGAACATGGGTCCTGTCAAAGCTTTTAACATTATGAAGACCAAGTATGGAGGTTTTGAGCATGTAGGTGCAACTGCAACTGATTGTAAGAACTTTAAAGGTGGCTTAAACACCTTCATTGTTGAGTTTGATGCAGATATGATTGTGTCTAGGCTTAGGGACAAGAAGAAGTTCCTGCCAGATTTTTCATTTGAGTATTCTGTTGATCAAAAGAATGCATTAACCGGATTATTTTGGGCGGATGCTTTATGTAAGAGGAATTACATGGAATTTGGAGATGTGATTTCGTTTGATGCAACATTTAACACTAACAAGTATGTTTTAAATTCTATTTTTTAAGCTTGTTATCCAAATATTACATGTTTTTATTTTTTTTAAATTTGTTTTATTCTTTATTGTAGGTACAAGATGGTTTTTGTACCATTCACTGGAATTGATAATCACTGTCGGAACGTCACACTTGGTGCAGGTTTGTTGTCATCAGAGACAACTGAATCTTATACATGGTTGTTACAATCGTTTTCCAAATTTTTTGGAAAGCATCCCAAAGTGGTTGTAACTAATCAAGATCCTGCTATGAAAAATGCAATCCAGTTGGTTTTTCAAAACAGCAGACATAGGCTGTGTATGTGGCATATCATGAAGAAGGTTTCTGATAAGGTTTGTACCAACTTCGTTTGTTTTAAATCATGAGTGCGTCTGTTTTATTACAGAGTGCGTCTGAATAGTGCTTTTATTGATGCATTTGCACTGAGTGCGTCCAAACTTATCAATGAGTGCGTTTGTTTAAATGAATTTATTTTCTAATGTGACTGCGTCTAAATACTAACTGGCTGCGTCTGTTCTATATGTTTTGTAGGTGGGTAGTGCATTGTGCAGTGATGATGAGTTCAAAAAGAGGATTTGTGCAATTGTATGGACAGATTCCATCAGTCCGGAGAATTTTGATTTCGAGTGGGGTGTACTTATTTTTTATTACAAATTAAATGAGAACACTTGGTTGTCTGACATGTTTGACCTGAGATCGATGTGGATCCCTGCTTTTTACCGGAATGAACCTATGTCTGGACTAATGAGGACAACATCAAGATCTGAAAGTGAGAATCATTTTTTTTGCCAGGTGGCAAATTCTCAGTTGACTCTTGTTGAGTTTTTCAACCATTTGAGACGTCCCTTGAAGCTCAGAGATTTAATCATAGGAAGAATGACCATGACTCAAGACATACAATTCCTGATATGTGGACTCAAAACCCTATTGAACAAGAGGCTGCTAAAATATTTACCCGGACTATCTTCTTTGATATCCAAGAAGAAATATATGCCAGTTACGAAGGATTAACAAGTGTTCATATGCAAAGGGCTGATGAAGAAGGGTTTTTAAAGATTTATGTTGATGATCCACAAGCACAGGGACAAGGCTTTATTGAGGTATTTTTTGTTTTTTATTGATATTTTTAATGAATGCGTCTGTTATGTTAATGAGTGCGTCCAAACTGCACATTATTGTTTTTTTGATGTTTTTAACAAATGAATGCGTTTGTTATATTAATGGGTGCGTCCAAACTGCACATTAATGTTTTTTATCCTTTTTTTACAGGTTTTGTTCAAAAAGGAACTTGTTGATGGTGATGAGGATGTGACTACATTATGTACATGTAGGAGGTTTGAGCAGTACGGGCTTTTGTGTAGGCATATTTTTTCATATTAAGGTTGATGAAAGTGTATAGATTCCCGAAAAGATACATTTTGAAGAGGTGGACAAAAGATGTTGTTCCAAATGAAATCAAGTATTCATTTGAAACAGGTGAGTTTGGTGATGACAAGACGAAAGAGGCAAGGCGTATTGCACGGGAGATCGTTTTGGGTGGTGAGTATCTTGCAAACTCTCTAATTTCAGATTCAGCTGAGTTAACCTTGGTTAATGATAAAATCAAAGAGATGGTTAAGAAGGTTGATGAGGGCAGGTTTAAGAGACCTAATCATCAGAGTAAGCATGATAGGTATGCTTCTCTTCTTGGTTATGAGAAACCATCAAATGCTGAACCCACTATTAGGCTTCCGAATGGTATAAAGAACAAAGGACGTGGCAAGCAGAAGCGAATAAAGTCCAGCAAGGAAGTAAAGGTTAGTCGATCCGGCAAAAGAAAGAGGAATTGTGCTATATGCGGAAAAAGTGGCCATGATCGACGAAAACATGCCAAAGAGGGTGCTTCAACGCAGACGAAGCAGACGCAAGGCGAACAAGATGATCAAATTGCCGAAGATGATGTTGTTGATAATGAAGAGATAGAATTGGAAGTTTCTGATGATGATGAGGAGTTGTGTTAGATAGTTGCAGTGGACATTGTAAACTTTTAAACATGAGTGCGTCTGAATATTTTACTAATGCGTCTGTTTATGGTTTTTATGTTAGTTACCTTTTGTTCTTTATACAAATGCTTCTGTTTTTTTTTATTAATGCGTCTGTTTCATTCATAATTAAAAACTTCATATTTATATATTCAAAACAGGTAGTACATATGAAACTACCACTATTACACCACCACCACCACTATCACTACCATCACCACCACCACTACTACCATCACTACCACTATTACCATCACCACCACCACTACCATCACCACCATCACTACCACCACTACCACCACCACCATTTAAACCAAAAAAAAAAACCACTTAAACCAAAAAAAAAAAGAAATACTAAGAACCACCACAAAAAACCAACACATAACCACCACCATCACTTGCCACCCAATATTTCATCCCTTGCCTTCTGTTTTGTTGACATGTTTTTGAGGATGCATGTTTGTGTGTTGCTAAGCGTCTCGGAGATGAGGTTGTCAAAAGATGCCTGAGTGTGTAGGTGCTCAATAGCTGCATGTGTGAATGGTGTCTTCTTCTCTTCCTGCATGAGCTTTTCTATCAGGTCCAGGTTCTTCATATACTGCAACTGAACCTCATTTTGTGCTCCCAGAATCACACAAGATGAGTTGATGTCATCTATAACCTCTGAAATGCAGTCCACCATGACAACCGTCTTCACTTGTAGGTTGTTTATTGCCTCAATTTGATTTTCAGACATTTTTGTGTTTTTGTGTTTTTTTGCTGTATCAGTTGGATTTAGATTCTTAGATCATAGTTTATTTATAGACTAAAAAATAGAAAAGTAATTAGGTGGTAGTTGAGTATTGAAGTTCAAGTTTTATCTAAATTTATTACCAATCAAATCATAGTTAATACACAGATTTTATACAACTAATAAGATATGCAACTTGTAGATGTAATCATTACATGTACATTTATATAAAATTGAAGTAAGCCTATGAGTGCGTTTGATTTTTATACGAGTGCGTCTGATTGTTATATGAGTGCGTCTGTTTTTTACAGTGAGTGCGTCTGTTTTTTATATGAGTGCGTCTGATGATTATATGAGTGCGTCTGTTTATGCATTACATTTTTACCCAGTGATTTAACATGTTGGTTTAGACGCACCCTTTTAAAACATAAGTGCGTCTGTTTCAAAGATTAAAGTGTTCTTAATCTGAATGTTTTTTAAATGCATTTTCTCTGTAATTGTAATTATATTTATTAAAATTCTATGTTTTTTGTTAATATTACATGCGTTCATTGTGTTTTTTGAATAGGATTAATGTGATTTTTAAACCATCGAATTCAATGCTCTGTTTTTCATTTTTTCTACAAATCAGTAACTGATTTATGATTCAAATCAAAGTTTTTGATTGTTTGATGATTCGAAACATTTAATCGATTGCAATTATTTGCTTAATTGTTGAAATAATTTTGATTTGATTTTACGTTTCGATCAATTGTTGAACGTCTGTTCTTACGTTTTTCTGCAAATTAACTACCTAAATTACCCCTGGTTAGGTTAACTGAAGTGTGATTAAGGCTGCTAATTACAATCTTGCCACCGCCTAAATCCAATGGCTCAGATGGCTTCTTACGCTTCGTATTTTTGGACGCTTTATACGTTATCTCTTCCCATATTTCAAAAAGAATTATGATTTCATTTATTTAACTAGATTATGGGAGTTACAAAAAGTTAAAAATTTATTTAACATTAAATACGACTATTAAATTGAAGATTTCTATTGTTTAAATTTCTACTTTTTCTTCTTACAAGAAAATTTATTCTCATTTGAAGTCTCCACTATATATATATATATGGGATGGATAAAGAGGAAACCCTTTAAACTCTATGGTGACCATTGATCAAACTTGATCAATGGTCCTTAATTAATTTCTATATAGTATTTAAAAGCAAGTGGGCCACTCGCTTAAAAAAGGTAGATTAAGGGCATTAAGGTCATTTTAAATGAATTTTTTATAATTTAATTTTCTGAATCCTAGGTTTAAAAAGGTTGATTTGACACTTGTCAAGTCACCTCTCTCCTACTTTATGATACTTTCTCCAGCATGAAAAAATAACATACGTTAGTGTTGTGATGCAAAATCCTGACCTTGTGTGAGACATCGCTAACATGTGTTACCAGACATATACTAAAAGAACATAGTAAAAGAACACATAAAATGTGTATTTATTTAATAAATGATAAAAACGATCATTACAATCAATACTAAAAATGTATCAAAAAAGTTTTCATACATACATAATTATTTGTGAATGATAAAAAACTATCATAACATAAAAAAGATCTAGCTATGCTTCATTCTTGATACCCATCTTCATCTTTAACACGAAACATCTCTTCACCTACAAAAAAAAAAGATAACACGTGTTAGTTGGACTCTCCGAAACATATAATGAGACATCACTAACATGTGTAGTGTAATTCTAAAACATATGTTTTACTGAAACAACGTATGTCATATGAACCTAACACACGTTAGTTGGGCATATACTATGTATGTCATATGAACCCTAACATCTGTTAGTTAGGTATATACTAGCATGTGTTAGCATCACTAACATGTGTATAAACAACTTGCATTTGTGTGGTTGTAATGAGATCAAGGGCAATGCCATGTGTATCGTACTCAATTTGAAGTGCCAAGTGTATAATACTCAAACATGTGTATAAACACCACTAAACACGATTTTTACAACTATGTTAATACAACTACTCAAATACGATTAATATGGTTTGAAATCCAACAATACATCAGTAGCATGTGTTAGCATATTCTAAAACATATGTTTTACTGAAACTAATGTATGTTATATGGACCCTAACACCTGTTAGTTGGGCATATACTAGTATGTGTTAGCATCACTAACGTGTGTGAGCATACAAGACTCGGACTGCAAAAAAATAGACACAATTCTAAGTGGTTCCTACTCGACACAAAGATCACGTTGCTTTTAAATAATAATAATAATAATAATAATAATAATAATAATAATAATAATAATAATAATAATAAATTTAATAAATCAAATCAGAACCAATCCAAATCCATATACCAGCAGCATGTGTTAGCATGAAATATATATAATATAATAAAAGACATCAGCAGTATGTGTTAGCATATTCTAAAACACATGTTTACTGAAAAATAACGTATGTCATATGGACCCTAACACCTGTTAGTTGGGCATATACTAGCATGTGTTAGCATCACTAACTTGTGTGAGCATACAAGACTCGGACCGCAAAAAAATAGACATGTACCCTATACGAGTTCATAACAATTTCACTTGCCAAAGAATTATTAAATAGAATACAAAAATTATTTAAAAACCCTATTCACCAAAAGATTAAAAAATTATAATCTTTATAAAAAAACATCACTTACCACAGCCACATCACCAACGCCGCCTTGTTCCAATAGCCTACTCGTGAAAACCAACACTGGAATAGATAACATGTGTTAGCATATACTAACATAAAAAAAACTACAAAATTATTCATCAATCATATGTGATCTATCAACTCATGTCCTCAATCTAATAAAAATTTAACATAAATAAAATAATAATAATAAAAAATAAAAAAGGTTAACATAAGTTTTTTTTTTCATAGCATTTAATCGAACACTTGGTATGCGAACAAAAACTATCCCCAAAACTATTATTATTATTATAGAATAAGATTAACAATTTACCCCTTCTTTGTAACCTAACATAAAATACAAACAAATATTTCAAAACTCATCAAGATTCAAGTTTGATCAACACCAAAATTTCCAGATCCAGATCTAGCTTATTATTATAATAATAATAATAATAAAAATGAGAACATAAATCAACCTTTTTAAAAATGCTTAGGTAATAACACCATATCTGGGTGATTAAATCAAGAACGATGCAAGTCAAATCAAGATTTTGTTTGGGGTTTGAGGGAAAATAAGGGTTTTGTTCCGTTGATGGTTGATGAATAATAATAATAACAACAACAAAGACTCAAACCGAACCTGAAATGTGTTTAAGAATCGATGCCCTGAAACGTGAAAGTCAAATCAGATCTGTGTTTGGGAATCGATGCCCTCTGTCACCTCCGTATTCGATGCTCTGTTTTTAACAGAAGGTTAGTTTGATGACGATGCTGGTTGTTCTAGTGGTTGGAGGCGATGCAGGTGGTGGTTGTATATGGTAGGAGGTGGTTCATTATCCTAGAGAGGGAGGATTGAGATTTGAATCTGAATTTGAAAAAAAAAGAATAAAGAGAGAGAAGAGGGGAAACATATATATATATATATATATATAGAGAAGGAGGACAGTGTAAATGTCCAATTTACCCTTCCTAATATAATAAGGTGAAATGTTGGGTGGGGTGATGTGGCACCATATGGACCAAGTATTGGGTTTATTTGGGTTTTTCATCTAAAGTGAGTTTTTTGCATATACTTCCCCTATATATATATATATATATATATATATATATATATATATATATATATATATATATATATATATATATAGGGAATGGTTCTAGAGAAAACCCTCCTTATTTGGTAAACTCTGGAAATTCTGACTTCCCAATATTTATTTTTTTTGAAAAAAATAGGGCAAGTAATATACATGATTTTAAGCATTTTGGGCCAAAAAAATTAAAAAAGCGCCGAGTATTTTTTTTTTAAAATAAAATAAAATTTTGACTAACACATGTTAAGCGCTAATAACAGGTGTTAACAATGTGATAACTATATGTAAACAGTAGAAGTTTTTTATTTTAAAAAAAAAACCGTTCGGCGCTTTTTCGATTTTTTTGGCTCAAAATGCTTAAAAAAATGTATATTACATACCCTATTTTTTTCAAAAAAAAAAAAATGTTGGGAAGTCAGAGTTTCCAGAGTTTACCAAATAAGGAGGGTTTCCTCCATATACTTTACCTATATATATATATATATATATATATATATATATATATATATATATTCTCTAGTTTCAATCTCAAATAGGACCTTCGGATTCTAACTTTTGACTTCCACGCATTCCTCTTTAACATGCATGCACTTCCATTGCTATTCACATAACAATACGGTTAACAATGTTAGAATACATGTCCATACAACTCCAATGATCGTATTATCATGACCCAAACCTTGCTACCATAACTATTTCATACATACGTGATTACAAGTGTCTACACTTCCTATTCCATTCCACAAACACCCAACATGTGACAACTCTACTTACCCTGCCATTTAGCACATGTAAGTCCCTGCATAACTATACATTTCGATCTGCTCAGTACCCAAAGAAGTTCTTATGTCCCGGTTTATCCTACATTAGTCCTACATATAAATTATCCATCATTTGGTCTGTTTTTGACGCCTATGTCGATTTCAAGCTCTGTTTTCGCTTCCCTGATTCCGAATTGATATTAGGGTTTCCAAGTGTTATACCAAGGCCCTTAATCATTACCAATCAATAATACCTTATCCCAACATCCGTGTTAAGCGTTTCACGAAGTCATCTCCCATCTAGTGACCCGTTCGTCCGCACCATATGGATTAAAGAATAGTAAACTACGTTTTACCCATTACAACATCCCTTACCCTGACATACCTACTATTTAACCATTTCTTCATGAATTCTCGTTTTCTACATACTCATATGATTTCAAAATATGCATAAACAAGAGTTTATTTTAGGATTCACTTACCTCGAGTCCGCCATGTTCATACTTATTTCCTTGCCTATTTTTGTCCCATTAGCCTGCCGTGCTTGAGTCCACTTTGACATGATCACTATCCTTTCATGTCATCATATTTAAATCATTATTTGCATATATGATCATTCATATATTATTAATTATTTGCTTATTGTAAGTAAGTATTGATGAACCGTAGCCGTAAGTGATGTTACAGCAATGATAGTTTTCTAGTAGACATAGCGCATGACATTAAGACATTCATATCCTAAGGTCTCATGTCTAAGTCCTGATTAGTTGTTTCAAATTCATCTTGTGTCGTAGTATAATCCTAAATAATTATCATCCTGAATGCTATATTGTAATAAAACTAAGCATAATTAAATAAGCTCACATTTTACTACCTTTTTAACCACATATATATACACACTTGTTTAGAGTTCATAATCTATAACCTCATCATAATTTTGCTTATTTAGGCTCTTGGTAGATACACAAATCAGAACATGAACCTATTCTTATTATGATACATTTTGATTTTGCTTTTTTTAGCTTTCTAAAAACCAATATCGACCTGACCACTCATGAGCATGTTACCCCTATACCGTCTTCACATACAGTTAATTAATTTGTTAATTCATAGGTCAGAACATGAACATACACCCGTCAAAAGGTACGGTAAAACAATTACTCTGACTTGTTTTAAACAATTAGCAAACCAAAAATTCATAATCTGAATTTCATGTGCCAGAAACTGTAAGAAGATTATTAAATTTACTGGTACTCGATTCCTCGTCTTTTATTTTAAAATTAATTACATTGTAGGGCCGTATTTAAGTATGTGGAACCATGACACTTTCTGTATGGTTACAGTCGGTATTAAATTCGGTGTATCATAATTATATAAATTAATATGGTTGGTATATATTTAATAATCGTAATAAGGTAGAGGAAATTAAATAGTTCATGCTTTACCTTGTGTATCACTATTTACTTTCATATTTGTGCCAAATCGGATACAGAAAAATAAAAGTCTATGTGTAAGCTTCTGTTGTGTGGCGTTGTCAACAGGCTTTAAATTTCTATGTGATTTACGACTTCTTTTATCATGAAAAACATTTTTAGCATGAAAACTTTCCCGTTTATCTAGCTTTAATAGAGAAAATAGATGGGCGTTAGAAGTAGGGACCGTCATGGTTATAAATTGCATACCATCAGGAACATCTATGTAATTTCAAAGTTTTGCGGACCACAAATGCAATTTATACATACCACAAAGACCATCCGTGTAATTAACTCTTTTAATAATCTAAACTATTCAAAATTGGTCGTTGATACCCAAAGTATAAAATTGGCCATATATAATATGCACTATTAATTTGGCACACAATTTGGGTTAAGTCACTAACCCATTTAGTGTTTTAGCTAACGTGGCACCCCTAATTTGACGTGTCATGCTGACGTAACACCTACAATCTGACGTGGCACCCTCAAACTAACTGGGTTAGTGACTTAACCCAAATTGGGTGTCATAATCCAATAGGTTAATAATTTTTTAGTTTGGGTGTCAACGGTCAATTTCAAATAGTTTGGGTTATTAAAATCTAATTCCCCATACTTATATAAGTTAATTAAAATGCAAGTACATATTTTACACAATTTATTATTCTACCCACTTACTAAATATTAAAGGGATTTGGCTTTGCTGGTATCATCGTGTGTGATATGTTGGACCTTTCCATGAGGCCGAGGGTTCAAGTTCTGAATTAAAAATTGGTGTAGAATTAATGATAGATTAGATTGTCAGAAAATAACATTTATTCATCTAGCTTTGTGCAATCCAAATTATCAAATAAGTTCAGTAATCAGTTTATTCTAATTTATCAATAAAATTGCCATTGAGGTATAAAAAGTTACAAACTTTAATTAATTTATAGAAAATTTTTCATCTTACCTTGACAAAAGGAAGAAGTTTGTAAACGAAAATGCCTTTAAAATAGGCTTCCCATCCATTTATGTGAAGTGATTAAAGTAATGCCAAAGAAAATGACTTTACAAGGGCCTCCTGTTAACTAAAATTTGTAACCAACACATCAACGTTGAGACCATAAACTTGCCATGTAGGCACTAGACTTGAGCTAATCAGCGTTAAGGGGGTAACACCCCTCCCCAAATATTGGTGATCCTTTTATCGCCTAGAACACGATGTTTGGTTTGCTAACGAGGTGAGGTGGCATGGGACTCCACCCCACAATATAGCCTAATTAAGGACTTCTTCAAATTTATTAGGCCTAACCAATGTTTTAAAAACCGGTAAAGACTGGCCGGTTATACCGGTATTACCGTTTCCAGATAGAAATCCGGTAAGAAACACGCCGGTAAATATGGGAAACGGTATTGATTTTATACTGCCGGTAAAATCCGGTTTTTTTCGTTTATTTTTTTTATTAAGGAATAACTTTTAAAAAATTAAAAACTTTAGATTATATTTTGGATTATTTTTTAATTATTGATTAACTTTTTAATAGTATTTTAGTATGTAATTATGTACTATTAGATTATTTTTGTGTTAATGTTATAATTTATGAAATTATATAGCTAACTAATCAACCCGGTTGAGCCATCCGGTACAAAGCGGTTCAACCGGTTGAACCATTTTTCAGCCAAATCCCGTATGATTAAAAAAACGGTTTTTAAAACATTGGGCCTAACCGCTTATGAGAAAATCTCTACCATCTAAATATTGACATACTCAATATTGGTCAAACATATTTATACTTTATCAATAATCAAAATCGGCGAATCATGTTCAAACATTGTCACAAACTGATTTATCATAGTGAGACATATGTTAATAATTAGTTAACCATAATTAGTCATAATCAAACTTGGTGAGATACAGTCGATCATGGTCATATGAAATGTACGTAGACTTTTTTACGATTATTTGTGGAAAAGGGTCGAGACCCCTAGATAGTATTAAACATTCCATTGAGTTGAAACAATGGTATGTTATGAGCGCGCACTCGAATCTGGAATATTTTATTGCCTTATATTTGGATAATATATATGGGGCAGGCTAAATGCACTCCTCTCTTTTACTTTGTACAATTATCTGAATTTGTAAACTATTTATTTATACTAAACTAAATCCAAACTTACTATGACCCAAACATCAATTAAATAATTAAATAAATAAACCCATACTTATCTCGTTATCTAACCCTTATTTGAAATTCAAATTAAACAGAAACTTTCATTCACAAAAATTGGATAAGTCCTCAAAGCGAGGACCTCAGAAACCAAACAAGGATCCCGATTACAACATACTCAAAGGGGAAACGACCGACTTCTTCCGATTAATGTTTTTAAACCTGGACCAATGTTTAAACCAAATAAAAGACAAAGACTTAATAGAAGAAAGTCGAAACAACATCAAATTAATTAAACAATTATTAACCCAATAAAATCCTAACCAACTCAAAGACAACAAGAAAGTAAAATATTTCTCTATACTTGCAACAAGCATAGAGCAATGTTATTCGGTTTAAAATATCTATGAAACAAAATCACCCTCAAACTAGCTATCATATTCTTGAGAAAACTATATCCATCTATATTCGTGGCAACGTGGTCATCAATATTTACTGATTCATAAAGCAGAATTAAAGTAGTCTAACCACCCAAGCCAATTAAACAGTTAAGAAACCTAACCACCTTTCTTAAATTTTCTCATCAATTATAATAAAAGCAGTTTCCAACTACCATCTTCCTCTATTTAACAATTTATATACATGTCTGACGAAGAATAAGAAGAGTATACAAGGGACAGGATCAGGGTTACAGAGAAGGTGAAAACAAGATATATATTCGCAGCAGCAGCAGGTCACAGACCGAAGCAGTATACGGATAATATTAACAGTCATTAATGCGTTTCTACCTTCCATCACAAGGCCTTCTAAATGTTAAGTCCGCATACAACAAATACAATTAAGGTACACAGATTTTTTTTTTCTTGTTTGCTCTAAGTGAATATATCTTAATTTAATCGGTCTTTAATACTCGTGTGTGTAATCCAACAACATATCTATTTATTGAGACTGCTATTTGTATGTACCATGGTCATATAAAAGCTCGTATCCTTTTAGGTTTGTAAGTTTAATGGATGCAGATATTTTGTAATAAGTATTTACCCACCTTTAAGATATGATTGCACTAGTTTGCATAGTTTTTATAAACAGTTTATTCTTAACAGCATAGCTATGTATGAAACAGTATTACTGAAAGTTCAGGACTTTGAGTTTGGATTAGTACGGACTCTTTTTTGTACTCATTGTTTAGACTTTAGATTCATAGTTGGTTTTAAACTTTAGGGTGAGTGGGGTGACACCCGACTCCACTAAACTATCTTTATTTTTCATCAATACTGTGTTGTTACATCACTTCACTGACACACAAATTTGTAGGCAACACTACCCTGAACTACTCAACTCATATAAAACAAAAACTCCCACACACAAAACCCCACTCACCGTCCGTTAACTAGGACCCGTAATTTCTTCACTAGACCACTACTCGTGACAATTTCAGTAGTAACGTTTTTCATTTTTTTCATTTTAGTAGTAACGTTTTCCAAATATCGTAAAAAACACAAATTTTCCACTACGCGCGCGAAGTTGAGTAACAACGAACGTGACACCTAGCTTCAAGCTAGGTCCGCCCCTACTTGTGACGATATTGCCGTGGTAGTAGTGGCCTACCCCTGAAGAATTCGTGAAGTGCCCCGCATGGCCTTAGTGTAAACCTCTGCAACCTATATATTCGTAGGTCAATTAGAGGCACTTCGTTAGCCAAACATATATTATTTATTATATAAGTATTTAGAGGTTTTATCTTGTTAATGTTTTTTTTAGAAAGACCCACTTTTATTAAATGCTTACATATCCTATGCTATTCATCAACAATTCTAAATTACATATATGGAACATTGGATCTCTCCTTTAAGAAATATACGTCTCGCTAACCCCACATTGCCACATAAGTTACATACTTAGCTATACCTATTTTATTGTTGTTATTTTTTATTGGTTCGTTAAATATTAATAGTTATCTTGCATTATATTATTTGGCTTGAGTTATCCAACTAAAAACCAGCATAGAGTGATATGTTTTAAAGAGGGACTAAGTGGGAAGGGTAATTTTGACTAATAGAAAAAATAATGAATATGCACAAGGTTCTAATGTCAAGAAACATGCACATACAAGTCACATAATATTTTCCCCCAACTTTTAAACATACATAGCTTTTTTATTTGTCATCTTTTAAAAGTAAATTATACAATAAAATCGAGCGTTTTTTATCTTTAATATAAATACTATATTGTTATAATTTTGAAAAAGTCGAAAACATAGTGACATAAAACACAATGGACATAATGTAAACACAATGAACATTAGACTAAAAACACAATGAATAACATATTAAAAACAATATATAACATAATAAAAACACAATGGACAAATTTAAAACATGTGCACACTATAAAACACAGTGAACAGACTTATAACACATATAATATCGAGTGTGTTTCATTTTAATATAAGTATACTATTGTTGTTCAACTGAAAAAATAATACAAAAAACCCAATTGCGTAATACAAAATGAACAACATAAAACATAATGTAAAATATACGAAAACTACCAGGGACAGAGTTAAAATATGCACAAAATAAAAAAAAAACACAATTAACATATGTATAACACATGTGCATAATGTTAAAACAATAACGAGTAGAAAACACGGTGAAGTAAAACCAATTAGCACGTAAAATTTTTTAGAATTTTTACATCGCAATATTATACTCATATTAAATATAAAAACACTCGTTAATATGGGGAATTTTTTTTAAAAAAATGTTGTAGAAAATGTTATAGACGTTTTAAAATGACGGACAATTGACATATGTCATGCATGTGGAGAGAGAAATTCAAAAAATGCGGCTATTTTCTTTACGCTCTTCCCTTAATTTCGTGCCCAATTTTTCTCTCAAACTAATCTGAACCCTTTAAATCTGACACCAATGGACTACAATCATTCCTACAAAATATATGGGGATGATTAAATGAGAATAAACTTAATATAAGAAGAAAAAGAAGAAACGACGTAATTGTAAAACATTAAATACTTTTAATCTTCTTACATTCATTATTATATATCTAATTAATTAATTGTTAACACTTTATCCTATACATTATCAAAATTTTTCACACATATCAAAATCATCCCATATATATTGAAATTACCATGTGGTTTATCCTACACATATCAAGATTATCATAAGTTTATCCTACACATATAAAAATTCAGGCTACGTATATTCCACACATACCGAAATTATCCTTCACTTTAAATTATGTTTGCTTTGAAAAAAAAAATATTTTAAAAATGAATTATGAGTTTCATTATTTAACTAGTGTAATGGGTTACAAAATGTTAATAATATATTTAGCATTTAAAATACTATAATTAGCAAGTTTTCATGCATAAAGGGGTTATACCCTATGCATGGGGTGTTTTCCAAAAAAAAATTTACTTTTAACCTTAAAGTTATCATTTTTGCAATGTAAACTGTAGGATCGAAAGGAAATTAGTATCACGCGCGTTTCGGATTAAAGGCGGAATCAATAACCCGATTAGTTGTTATAGGTGAGTGTTTATGAAGATAATAAGCTAGAGAGAGCACACACATAAAAACACACACAAAGGGCTGCAATTTGTATTGAATGGCAAAAGTTTTTTTTTGTACAAGGCATGGGAGTATTTATAATCTTTAGCTTATACGCAGAGGCATCTCACACGTATGGACTCCATACGTGTTCACCATTACACACGTATGCCCATCGTATGTGTATAAGCTTCTCATAATGACTAAAATACCCCTAATCACTATAATGCAACCCGATAACATCTAAAACGCTATACAATCATGCCTTTGACTAATATTGAACTATCACTAGCTGGGGACATACACGAAGTGCACTAACAGTCTCTCCTTGGACCTAGCTAGTGATCTTTAGACTTAACCAGTTACTGAGCTGGAAATGTCTGGAAAGACGTTCGCAGACTCCCCCCTATGGTCTAGCTAATGATCTTCGGTCTTCAAGTCTTCATATCTGGCAGAAAATACACCGTAGTGCACTAGGAATCAACCCCTGAAGACTTGAATACTTGCTTATTTGAGTTTTGGTCGTGGTTTCATGAGATCTCGTTTTGGTCTTCGATCAGCTTTGATGAATTTGGAGGAATCAAGAAATGTCCGCTGTTTTGATTGACGATTTTGTGACAAAGACGTAGATCACTATCATCTGCTCTTTCATTTCTCGATGTTGTTCAGGATGATGTTGTAGTTTAGGTTCGGGTCTTGTTCAACATCAAGCTTTGTCGTTTGAATCATGATGAGCACACTAATTGTGTTTGATCCTGCAGAAAAAATTAATAAAAACTGCACACAAACTACAACTTGTATTAGATACGAAAAATAATCCGACCTCAATCAAAATCTTGAAATTTATCATTCGATAAACTTTCAAGAATTCTCCATTTTTACCACCATTTAGAGAAACAAAGTGTTCCCCTGAACAATTGAATCTTTTCAAATTTCACCTAAAACTTTGAAACTTGTCAATTTAAACCCTTTAATTTATGAAAACTGCATTTTGACCCTTGAATTTTGAAAGACTTTATTTTATTATGTTTTGGCTTCGGATCTGAGATTCCGATTGAAGAATTTAGTATTCCAACATTGATTAATCGAAAATAAATCAAAAATAAAATCATTTTGGATTTTTTTTAATAAGAACTTTAAAGCAGATAACTAATATTCACGGATAATATTTTTGCGAGCTTGCTGATAAGAGAATCCTATCAGTATTCGGACTTGGCATGATAACCGTTGTTCGATTAAAATAAATTAGGATAACCATTAAACAAACGATTAACAATATGGGATCCTCTTAAACATAGAAAATCAAGAGTACTCGCCGGCACTTTAGATATGGTTAATTGGTAAGATTTATACTTGTAGTCAATGGTCCCCACACACACGACACATTCCCGTATCAGGCATTGTGCAAAGCTTCATCGTAACGGGTGAGTAAACCATGACCATCCGTTTACAAGACACGAGAGTGAATGAATCTCGGTCAGGGTGGGGGCAGATACCAGAAACGCTTTTTTATGGGGATACATTCCTCAGAAGGCATGTACAATCAAGTCACTATCCCAGAGCATTGTTGCCATAAGGTCCGTATTTATTCGATATAGTACATTGTGGCTGAATTAACAAACTTGTCTTAGCAGGTGTGTTCAATCCAGGTCACTATCCCAGTGACAATCACCATAAGCTTTAGAATAATATATAGTATACTCCACAACGAACAATGGTCAATGGCTTTCCGGTACTAATAGCTGAAGACGAAAGGTGCTCACACTTCACAGCTAGAATTCTCTTATTCTTTGTACAAGAATTAGGGTTTGGCTATTGATGGATCTTTTTAGCAGGTTTAAGAACGCCTAATCAACTCAATCGGATCCGCGATAAATTCGAGATTTGATTAGTTGTTCCCAAATGAATCACAGACTTAAAGACCCGAAACCTCAGATTTTGGCAACCCATCAATCGAGATTTCGGTACTAAGACCATATGCAAATGAGGAGGGTAACCACACAACTTTAAGTTGTTAATGTTTATCTCACCGTGCCAACATCGAAATGATTTTCAGGCCTACTAGTATATCACTTGTAAAACTGATTAAAATTTGCAATTTTAGTGTTTTGGGAAATCAGAAAGCCCACTAATGTACTATCATTTTCTGTATTTCATACAGCAAAAACTCATTTTTTTTTATTTTTTTTTATTTTTTGTTTGTTTTTTTTTTTGGAATTTTCTCCCCCAAAAATTAAAAAAGTTTAGAGAAATTTAAATCTTCTTTGGATTTTCTAATAGAAAATGGTAAAACAAAAACTGTTTTTCTGATGTGGTTTACTCATATTTTCCCAAAATGCCTTTTACCTTTCAAAGATAATCGAATTTATATTCGCGAAATAATTTGGTAAATTTTTTCGCAATTTGGTAGTCAGTGTGAACTATAGTAATCACTGGATTCTTAGTGATTGCTATGGGAGATATATCAATAAGGAAATGGAGTTGATAAGAAAACGTAAACAATAGTCATACATGTATGTTGATGGATCCATTGAAGAACTTGGAAACAATAGCTTGATGCAATAAGGAAATGGAGGTGATAAGAAAACGAACCATAGTCACACATGTTTGTTGATGGATCCATTGAAGAACCTAGAAACAATAGCTCGATGCAGTTACATGATTCAGCATTGCAGGTTGCAGGAAACACATGTGACGACCTCCCATGAACTGATATCCACCCATTGCGGATCCAACTTCAACATTGTAACCACCATTGATAAACTCACCAAAGTCAACGAGATCCATCTTATCGCCATTAAGGTACCATAGACATTCGGTTAGTAACCCTTTAGATAATGAAGGAACCGTTCTATAGCAATCACCCAGTTCATTCTTATTCATTACTGACACCCGTTGTTAAGTCAAACACTAGGTTATGATTTTAATCTCATCGGACATTTCTCTTCTTTCTTCTTTCACAACAAGCTCTCTCCTTTTATTGGCTAAGGTTACATATCCTCCAAGGATGTTCTGATCAAGTTATCGGAGCGATATACCACCTATTATGTGCTAAGATGCCCCACTATCAACAATCAATGACTGCTGATTGTTCTTCCTGGAACACCCTACACACTCGTTCAAATGTTAGTTTTGGAGGGGGACCCAAGCCTTGATGGTTGTTGGTTGGCCTAGGTCATCAATCATTAGTAGATCCATCCACCTACCGTGAGGAGTTGGAGTAGGATCACCTGATGATGAAACCTCAGATGAATATACTGATTTAGGTCTCCAAACCTGCTTGATTTTATCTTTGAAAACTTTTGGTTTTGCAGGTTTGTGCTTGGCCTTAGATTGTGCCTTTGGTTTGCCCTTTGGACTACCCTCAGGGTTTGTCTTAGGTTTTGAGACCTTAGATTTTACAACCTTCTTTGTTTTCTTTTGAAAGGGTTTGGTCTCTCATTTTGAAAATAATTATCATAAAAATTTCGGTTTGGAGAGCCAAACTGATTTTGGTTGTTTCTCGGGGGTTCATAAGTCCTAGCCTTCATCTTTCTCAGAGAGGGACAATGAGATCTAATGTGTCCTACCTCGTTGCATTGAAAGCATGTCCTCCAATCTTCATAGTATTGAGGATCATACTAAGAATACCCCGAGCTATACTGAGACGATCTCGGGCTAGAGCTTCCAAATCTAGTGATACTTGAGGATGCTTCATGGTCAAGAGATCTAGGTGCACCATATCTTTGATCTTTTTGTTTAAAATACTCAAAATTTGAATGGTTTCCAAAATGTTGCACCTGATTCGTACCCCTAGATTTGACAAACATAACTTCTTTAGTCTTGGGAACTGACTTGTTCTTCCCAGACTTTTTCTTTGGGACCTAATTGATTTTCTTAGATTGATTTGGTTGGTTCTACTGATTCTGATGAGTTTTCTGTGGAACAGCTTGTGTTTTCACCTGTTGAGGTTTACCATTTTGCCTTTTGACTTCGAGTTCAGGATCACATTCAATGTGTAGGATTGACACAAGAATTGAATATCGCGCGCGTATCAAATCGAGTGCGGAATCAACGATCCGGTTAATTGTTATAGGTGGGTGTTTATGGATAAGATGATAATAATAATAATAATAATAATAATAATAATATGAGAGCACACACACAAAAACACACACAAAGGGTTGCACTTGTTATGAATATGGCAAAAGTTACAAATAAGCTAAGGCATGGGGTATTTATACTACTCCTTCATACACCTCCATAATATCACACTTATCAGTTTCATACATGTGGGGGACACATGTATGAGATAAGTTGGAGGTGTATGTTACACGATAAATTCCTAAAATACCCCTAAGCCTATATAAACACTATAATGCAACCCGATAACATCTAAAACGCTATACAATCATGCCTACGATTATTATGGACCGATCGCTAGTTGGGGATATACACGAAGTGCACTAACACAATTTGATTCTCAAGTGAAATAACTGGTTTTAATCCTAAATCCGGTCTCTCAAATTCCTCATCAGAATCTTCATAATCCGTTTTGACCAACACATAATCTCATCTTTAACAATCTTAGTTTCCTTGATCTCAGATGGGTCAGCAACAAATAGTGTTGTGACAACAAATTTTGTGAGATCTGTCTCCTCTGGTGACTTGGAATAATTATCACGCAAAAAGGAGGAACTGCATTGTAACGTACCCCATTCCCAGATTTTTCTGTGATTTGACTATCAATGATATGATCTAGCGCATATCTTGAGTTGGAATAACTCTCCAACTTCCTTTTGATGGTTTCATAGTCACATAGTGCTGCTGCAAATGCTTTCTTGGTTTGTTGCAAATCAGTGATGTAGTTGTTAATGGCATCTTGTTTGTTTAAAACTGTTCGTTTAAGCTCACTAACATCTTTCTTTAACAACAAAACCATTATTTTAAATTATTTTTCATTCTTTTCAATGTTGCATTAGCATCAGTGCATGCCTTCAAATCATATTCTAGACTTGAGTTATGTTCTTTGAATGACTCTAGCTTAGCTTCATATTCTAAACATTTAGCATAGACAAGCTTAGAGGAGTTAAAACTTACCTGACTATGTTGCTCAAATTGATTTTCAATTGACTTAGTTGAAGTGCCAGCATCTCTCTCCTCTATCTTTTCTTCCTCTGAATCATCCCTTCCAGATGTTAAACACTATACATCGGTGCTGCTGGTAGACTTAGAACTTCTTTCATCAGTGGATAATTCACTCTTTTCACCCAACCCGTCTTCATAAGTCGTTGAGCTTGATCCGGAGCTCTGACTTTCCTCACTTGAACTCACATTTGCTCCAATGCTTTGCTCCTCAGTGAGCAGTGTCTGAGGATTATTCTTCATCCCAAACTCTTGTAATGCCTTCACACCCTTTATCCGCATGTTCAACCGATGCTTTGTTACTGTATTTGCCGAATCCTTGTTATGGCTTTGTGACTGATTTGCGGACATGGCGAGTCCCCACGGATCTGTCATGTTGGCCTTTTGTTGATGTGGAGTTTGAAATAACGGATCACATTTGCCAATCGGTCGTATGTCTTTAGCACGGATAATTTGGTTAAAATAGTTCCATGATTTATTAGGATAGGCCATTTTGATGGTATAGTAAAAAATTCAACTTCGGTCAACAAAAGTCCAACTTTGGTCAACTCAGATTTTGATTTTAAGTGAGAAGTTGACATTGGTTAATAAGAGTCAAACTTGGTCAACAAAAGTCAAACTCGGTGAATTAAAGTCAAACTCGATCAAAGAAAGTCAACTCGTTCAACACAAGTCAAACTTGGTCAACAAAAGTTAACTTTAGTCGAGATAGTCAACTTTGGTCAAAAGTAGTCAACTTTGGTCAAAGATATTCAACTATGGTCAAAGAATGTTAACTTGGTCAAAGAAAGTCAACAAGGTGTATGAAGGTCAGGAGTATGAAAATTTTCACAAGTATGAGTCCCATACACCTAAGGTGGCATAAGATTGAGTTGATACGCGTTAGGTGGCACAAGTATGAGTCTCATACGCCTAAGGTCACATAAGTATGAGTTGATACGCGTGTGGTGGCACAAGTATGAGTTGATATGTGTTAACAGTCACGCGTATGAGCTGATACGCGTGCTCTCATACGCGTGTCTGCAGCAGGTTAACAAGTATGAGTGTTTTTCATGAAAAAATCATTTTTTTGGTGTTTTTGGGTATTTTGATGATTTGATGATTAGGTTTTGTGTAGGGAATGATTCCTAACAAGTTTTCAAAGCCCAAATCAAACCAAAAACACGAATTATAATCCAAAATTAGAACATGAAGAACACAAAACTCATGGGTTTTTATAAAAAATCCATATCTGAATCACACTAACGTTGTTTATCACTTGAAATAGATTCGATTAGTTTCTAAAACATTTTTGGATGATGATTGAATTATCAGATCTCACAAATCATTCCATGATCATGATTTTAGACCAAAAACTCATAATATTCATAAACATGAAAAATTTCTCAAAAATCTCAGATTTGATCCGTTTTTTGCTGAAATTTGATTTAGTTTTGTATAAAAACACTTTCTAAACATGAGGTCAAATCTCAGATCTAAACATCAAACACACATCAAAATCAACGAAAACCATGTTTTAAGCTATAAACGGGTCAAAATTGGTTTTCTATAACAATTGCCTTAACACTTTCAGATCTGATGCAAAATCCAAATAACAACACGCGTGATATGAGCCTCGGCTCTGATACCACTTGTAGGATTGACAAGAAGTCAGTATTGCGCGCGTAACGGATCGAGGGCGGAACCAACGATCCGGTTAGTCATTATAGGTGAGTATTTATGAAGATAATAAGCTAGATACAGCACACACATAAAGGGCTGCAAACTTGTAATATTGGCAAAAGTTTTTGAAACAAGCTAAGCCATACGCCCGATGTACTTCACACATATGGGACCAAGGCCAGGCGTATAACACCCTACAAATTACCAAAATACCCCTAAAGCCCATACAATCATCTAAACGAGCCCGAAACATACTAAAACATGATCCGACTAAGATATCCAAGCAAAGGACATATCCGAAGGGTGTATCTATAGACTCCCTTGGACCTAGCTGGATATTTACAAAAATAAATAAACACAAAACATAAAGTAATCAAATATTATCTTCAACAAACCATCAACCATCAACCATCTTCAAGCTTCAATCACACGCAACTTGGACTAATCACATCCCGCATGAATCTTCTTATCTGCACAGTATCTAACCATGTTCTAAAATCAGACAGCTTGATTAGGATCTTGATCTTTGAAGTGGAGATGATTCTTGTTTAGCGTTTGTATTTCTTGTTCAGATAGATTCATCAGCCACATAGGATCCCAAACCCGTATTATCCTGCAAATCTTGGGATCGTTCTTCAAAACAATGACTGCTTAATTAGTCAGGTAGTCATAATACCAGAAAATGAACTTATCCCTGAAATCTTGCTCCATCGGCATAAGTGGGATCTTTGTCATTATCTCTGGTGGGTGATCTTTTGATTCCAAATGGGCTTACCAATGATATGATGCAGCTTATCAGTCTGGTAGCTTTTTGGATACTGTGGTTGTATGTACACCCATTTTGTGTTCCTTTCTTTCTCCAGAAGACATTTATACATCTCCAGGGTGTTGGTAGTCTTGATCCACTTCAATCTGGCAAGATCACAAACGTACCAGTATCGTAAGGACTTGATTTTGTAAATACTAGCAAAGTATATAATGTCGGTCTCGAACTTGATTCCAATTGCGTTGAACTGAGCCATGTACATCCAGCTAACAATGTTACTAGACATGAGATTCCATTTCTGGTTAACCTTGCGTTAACTCCAACTTTTCATTTTTTGCAATGTAACCCAAAACTTTTTATCTATTACAATCTAGCTCCACACTTTTTACTTTCAACTTTGATCCCCCCACCATTTCATCTTATGCAAGTTTTTCATTTTATGTTTCGAGTTAACATGCCTCAAATTGCGTGTATGGTTCAACATTTTTATGTATACTTTCCATCTTTCGCATGTTTTTTGTTGTACGTTTCGTTCTGCGAGTTAACACACCGCAACATGCGTGAATGGTTCAACGTTTTACCTATATTTTCCCGTTTTGCAAGCATACCGCAATACGTCTATTTTCCGGGGGTCAAATATCGACTTAATTATTCTTTTTTCTATTCTACGATTTTACAGTTGCTTTTCATTTGGTGTTATTTCTACCTTTTTTATTTATTTTTTTGAGCTTTTTCGGTTTTGGCTATGGCGGTTGATGACGGTGGTGTGGCATTGGTGCTACTTAACACGGTTTTACGTCTCCACCGCAACACATGGGGCTTAATACTAGCTAAATACAACTATTGAATGCAAAATTTCTATTGATTTAAATTTATTCTTTTTTCTTCGTACAAAAGATTTTCTTTTAATTTGAACTCTCCACATCCCTATATTATTATATCTATGTATAAAGATATTACCATGATTTATTCAATACATATAAAAATACATTCAGTTTTTTAGGAGTATAACGAGGATATTCATAAAAAAAACCTAATCTTATCATAACTTCCAACTGTAATAAAGATAATTACAACAAAGTTTATCTATCTGACAAATCCTAATTAACATATTGATAGTATCTAATCATAATCATAATTAATTAATATATTCTATCTAATACTCCCCCGTAATCAGATAATTAGGAGCATATCAACAGGTGAGAACGTATGACAATGAAGATGTTGGTATAAGAAAAGCATACAATCTTGAAAACCCCAAAATACAAGAATACTTTGTGGTGGCAAATGAGGTGATGGATCTAACACGATAGTTGGGGTATGGTAATAAGGGCTATGACTGTGGCTGTATGACGACAACATGGTGGCAGAAGCTACGACTATGATGGAAAAATGGCTAAATGAGATAAATTAATAAAACATAATTTGTATATGTGTACAATGCGTCCATGGGACGGATGAAGGTGACAATAAGATAAAAAAAAGTAATCACACAAGGGGAGCGATAGAGGAAGATCTAGGGATGATAACCAACATCTAGTGGCAAATGTGACCGAGATGGATGGGGAGGAGATAAAAAAAGAAGGAAAGAACCCTAATGAAATAAGTCATTCTATCACAAGTAGTACATATGTAATTGGAGTCTTTATTGTTCTCAAAAGAAACCGCAAGTCTTTAATTCGTCATGTTCAATCGTCATGTTTAACCTACTTTACTTTATTGACAGAATTCTAGATGGATTTCAATTGATGAGTGGTATATCAATTAAATTATTCAAGACTACAATTAGTAAGAGGTTGCTCATGGCTAGTAAGTTGACTATATAGTATGGGCGCCTTCATCTACATCCATAAGTAAGTATGAGCCTTCATCCATGTCCATATTCATACTAAGATCTCTCAACATATGACCATCCTAGTTAGTAAGAAGTAAGAAACAAAATCAATTGAAACACCAAATGTTAATATTTTGCCTTTTCCTTTATGAACTATATGTTGAAAGTGTTCGTTGTTGGCCATTTGATTACCTCAAACTTGGCTAGATCATGATAGCATAGACATGGTTGTATAAAAGTTCATTTCTCAATCCTAACCAAGGGATTGGTAAAGTGTTCTCACTGTCACTTAAGTCATTTCTCAATCCCAACCAAGGGATTGGTAAAGTGTTCTCATTGTCACTTATCTTCCAAGGCTGTTGAGATTCCACTTACCAAACTTGTTGGCTTCTTTCTAAGAAACCCCTTTAGATGTTCACACACTTATGTAACCACCATTTGTATTTGAAACACATCATTTTGAGTTCCCATATCTCATTATCTCAACTCTATTTTAGACACTAGTCAACTCGTTATAAAGTTCTCTTTAAGGTGAAAAAAAAACTCACTAATTAATAACGATCAAATACAGTGACAAACCACCATATTAACAAAAAATTTCAACAATCGTCGACATAAATGAAAATTGATTAATATATTTGATACTCCAAATGTCATTTCAACGGTTGATCAATCTTGCCTAGGATACGTAAGTGTTACAACTTTTCCTTTGTAAATACATTTAGTCTCCTAACTATTAGTATATATGGTGTCCTTGAGTTGAAGTGTTGTTTGTGTATACTACAATACACTTCAACCAAGATTCTTACTTTCCTAGTCAACGCCACATGATTGTAACCTTGATGGTCATGAACACTAGTCTGGTTCTTTGAAATCTGTTAGGAAATATGCTCCTACAATAATCTTGGAAGCAACCCACTTCTCTCTCATAGGTTATTTAATAAATCATAAGAATTAGTATGCTTAGTCTTCAATCATTGTTATAGGAATTCGGAACAGATTAGGTCATATATCTAACTCCCTTATATAGTTTAGGATACCTCCATGGTGAACTTTTTTTCATGCATGTGTTTAAGGCTTTTGTTTGAACACCTTTAATTTTATCCTTTTTTATCATATAGCACTCAATACTAATAATTTTAGGTAAGAGCATTTGTTATACCGATTAGTCATTATATATATATAATGAATAATACAAAAAAGTATATATATGCATCCTGAGTTCATAAAAAAAGCTTAATGTTATCCTTTGATCATATAACACTTGGATCCATGTGTAGTCGTCTTTGGACGCATCAATTTTCCATTTGTGAGTGGATGAAAGAGCCATAGGGTATATCGACAAGAAACAACCGTATGTGATTACCAAACTGGTAATTAATAGCTTCTTTACTATCCAAATAACTCGACACGCATAAAACAATACATTCACCCACTACTTAAAAATCTACATATAATTAATCAGATCAAAGTAACAAGATAAACCTAAACAAATAAATTGATAACTCTATAACAATTTAATTTCAAGCTTCTTCTTTTCTCATCTTTATCGGTTTTTCTTTTTCCCTAATTTCATGCGGATCCATTCCGACCCAGACCTTCAATAATTAGAAGCACAAGAAGCAGTTTATTGTTGATTGTTCTTTTCAACAACTGTGAACTTGACTTTCTGACCTTTTTGGAGGCTAGCCTTCCACTTGGATCTTCAATTGGTGAACAAATAGATCTTCGTTGTCTTTGTCTGGCTTGATGAAACCGTAACCTATTTTATTAGCTTTTTGAACTCCCTTTTTATGCACTTTATGTTATTAGACTACCGAACCAATCTTGTTTTGTATTGATTGTCTTAGGACTACCATCATGGTTGTTCCAATGTCTATAACCATCCCAGTTTTTCCAATTGACGCATCACACTAGCACATCCTCTAGTTTGTTTGAATACACTGCTATTGGCTTATCAAGCACACCGCTCTTTTCATGGCTTATCAATCAAATAAACTAACCTGGTAAACCAATAGCATTCTAATTTATATCTCCTTTTTTCTTGTCTTTATCTCATATGTTTCTCATTTTTATGGGTTTTTCTTTTGCCCTTTGATTCGAACCAACATATAGTTGTTCTCTTAACATGAATAACCTTGTCTCATTTGTCTCTCTTTAAATTTCTATCATCCCCTTCCTTACGGTCTCATCCCTTTTTATTGGTATGTTGCTGGCCATCTGGTTTAGTTAGACATCTCGTACCTTTATAGTTCAGTCCAAATGATCTTTCGGGTGGATAATCTACCTTCGCTAAAATGATTAATATTGTCACTTTGTTCCCATACCTGATTGCATGATCTACCCATGTTGTGTGTATCAATATCTTTCGGGTTTTATTTCTTTATTCATGTATAATATTGTTATACAAATTCGGTTTCTACCTTCATAAATAATTGTTAATTTGCTTCTATTCCTTTCTTTTCATTTTCCAATATCTCACATTAATCCGACACTTTAGCTATGTAGATGTAATTAGTTTTAAAGTTATATGCGTCAATAGGCTTCATCGGCGGTATAAAGATGAACATTAGTGAAAGGGGGAAAAGTTCCGTAGACGACATTTGATACATGTTTAAGTTAGGCCAAAAACTTAAAGAAAAGGATTTACATAACACAAGTAGTTGTAGCAACCAAAAATACCTATGAAAATACAATTCAATCCTTTTTAACTTGAGTTCCTGTTGTTACACCCTTTCTTATCTATAACTCAAAGTTCTGGCAGTTAGAAGCTCATTCGAGCTCTTAATTAATATATTATTGTTAAAACTAAAGATGCATTATTAATCTGAATGATAATAAGCATCAAATAATGTTAGAAAATTCAAAAAAAAAAACAAAACCACACTTTCTAGAACACATGCATATATGATCTTTATCGATAGAATTGGGTCCACAAAGCTCATTTATTATATTCAACAACCGAATTTGTTGACATTGGTGTGCCACACCTTAGCTATAGCTAGCTTCTACATAGATCACTCAAGTTTGGACAGTTTATTAATTCTTTTCATATTGCATAATTTTTTAGCTGTACTTCTGTCCACATATCAACACATGCGCGGTTATAAGTTATAACACTTGTTTGCAAATGTTTAGCCAGTTTTTCAGCTGAGATAATCAGTATGGGTCATTATTGCATGTGGTTTATTTTCGGTTTGGTTCATTATTGACACGTGAAATTGTCAGCCACAATCTAGGAGTACCTCTACAATTTAATCTATAGGCCATAAACTTGGACATTTTTTGCTATCACACATTATGAAGGTTTTGATAATCCTAATTACCCATCTTTTTTTACTTCAGTTTTAAATTCCTTATATAATACTAGTACTTATGTATATCAGAACAAAGTATACATAATTTAGTTTTATTTGACACAATATTGCTCTATTGTTCTATAAAATCACAAGATGCATACATACGAGATTGATTAGTTTGTAAGAAAATATGCATACATACTAGCTTAAAAGCACTATCGATTTCGCTGAGATTACGTTACTAAAACTTGCAAATCCTATGTGTTTTTTGCTACAACAATGATTTTTTTAAAGCTTGATGCCATGGTTGTTGTATATAATTTGAGATTAGGATATATGTAGCTAGCAAATAAATAAACGGATGTAAACATTTGACATAAGAACAATGATATGAGATGAAAGTAACTGAAACATAAATTGTTTTGTTAGGATTAAGGTCCTGGAGACTAGAAACCAAATACTACAAAAGACAACAATAAATTCTAACAAAATAGACCGGCCTTAAAACAAAAGAAAGTTTTTATGACAAGATTTACTCCCTCTTCCTTAGATATAGCAAAGTCAATACCCGAACCTACAACCCTTGAAGGATGTTGATCATGCTTTATTGCCCAGTTACTTCAAGATTAAAACAAAATCATCACACTTCAAGGGTCGTTATTAGGTGCGTTCTTGACTTCTTCCGCTTGTTTCAAAAGGTGAGTAAATATCGACTCTCTAGATGTTTCATTCCCTCCTCCCTTGAACACTCTGCAATGTACACATGCAACATTTATTAGAACAATAGAAGATAATTAACCTTAACCGGTAGCTAGATAACCCCAAAATTTACCTCGTCTGTCATGGAGAACCTACGGCAGCTTTGATCCTTTCAACCGTGCATTTGATAAGACTATTAACCGTTGTCACCGACCCCAATGATAATTTGGCTGTAGGAACAGAATCAACTAAAATTTGAAATGCCACAGTTAGTAATGATCCACCAGTTCCTACTTCAGGAATTCCGCCTTGATATTGTCCTGGCCCGTCTGGAAGTATCGCGAAACCAGATGGTAATAAGGCAACATAATCTGGGTCGCCTCCACTTAGCACCAAATTCATTGCTTGAATATCTACTGGAGCATAGATAACATAGGATCCTGTAGAATCACTTGAACTCTCTTGTAATATGAGCATGTTGCTTTGGCTAGAATTTGCACTCTACAATATGTACAAGTCAAAGATCAATCAATGTGCTCATTGCTCCATAACTATTCAAAATTTAGAGTGTTAGAAACTTACATTAACACGCAAAAGCGAGACACAGTTTCCTGGATCACGACCATTGGCAATGTGTGCCATTTCTTGAACTACTCCACCATTTGAAAGAATGTCCCACTGGATATAACATGAAATTATAAAACATGTGTTTAAAATTCCAGTTCAGCAAATCATTAGTTAAGAGTACACACTTTTCTTGACATGTTTACACACATTAAACCATAGAAATTATCAATTCAATCTAAAAGAAATTGAATGTCACAAATTGATCTACATTATATTTCTTCACACTTGGTACTTGGTAGTAGTAATAATATCATATCCTATAATTATTAACATATTTTTTTCTTGATTATTTCCATAAGCATAGTGAACATAAACGTATTAAATTAGAATGTTGTAATAGTTACCTCACGCCTTGAGTTCTCAGCTCGAAGAAAATCAAAAACTCGCTTTGGTTGAACAGGTATCCAGAATGAAGTTGCAGCACTCAGTACTATACCAGGAGGCCTGCCTGGGTCATCCATGCTCTTTCGAGTCATAACGCGAACATCATCGGCCCCACTACCAGATAAAGTTGTCCATGTGTGCGCGGTTGAAGCTCCTACACCGCTGCAAAAGCTCAGAACCATTCTCTCAGCCAGCTTTAACATACTCTTTCTCCCTTCTGGAGTGGTAATAACTGTCAAATGAACGATATTCATTGTTAAATAATCATATATTTCATTAAACATTATTCATATTATTTATTTTAATCAGAATACTATTAACGTAGAAATCCTAACTATTACTTTGTTAACACTTACCAACTTCTCCTGAAGGAATATTGTTAGCCATTACGCTTGCAAGCCGTTCACATTGTCTATCTAAAGTGGCCACCCATCTTTTTGCCCCAAACGCTAGACCAGAGTTCACTAGTAACTTATAGATATTGTGAACAGCCCTATCATCGAATTCAACATGTTCAACCCACGTTACCTACAAAACAGAAAAACAGACATGAATACATTTTTTTTTCTGATTTATGCAATCTTACAAAGCTGTAAATCTCTTGCAGGTTTTAGTTCTACCTTGGAATACCCATTGGGGACTTCTTGAATTAAACAACCAGAGGGCCTTCTTCTAGATCTTGAAACCGAAGAAGGGCGCAAATTGTCCAAAGATACATCAACCACAGCCCAAGTACCATCAGCATTCTGTTTACAATACCTAACAAAGTAGTTTTCTCGGGTTGGAACCAATGGCGAAGGAACTTGAAACTCAGCCGACATCTGATAAATTATATAGTCATATGTTAAACTTATACACGAACATACAAAACTAGATTTAAAGTTAAGGTGTACAACTCTTAGCTTACCACTTGGAAAGCTCCATTGTAATTGCCAGCAACTCCGGTCGAAAGCACTTCCAAGGTCATTGCTCTTGAAACAATGCCAGCAAACACATTTGACCATTGATTCTGAGAAAAAAAAAAAACAATGTGGGGTTCAAGTGTTCAGATCATAATCAATACACCAAATCAATAGATCCTACAAACTTTCTAGATCATATTTACACACTCAGAGATTTTAAGATCTTTTAGGTGTATGTGTTTGAACAAATTTGGTATGTGTTGTAAAAGAAAGTTAAAACATGTCCAAGTGTCAAAACTTCATGTATCTAATTCTTGAATACATATGTCTTCACATTCCGAAACACAAACTCTTTTATTAGGGTATTTGAAAACATGATAACTGTGATGTTTCTATTACCTTCATACGGATTTAAGTTTAAATTAAGTTTATATATACACTGAAAAGTGAGATAAAATTATTATTCTATCTTGTTTGTATATACACTGAACAAGTATTGTGTTTGTTGTATTAAAAAGAAAGGGGATATCATGTAGACATATACCACATCCATTAGAAGTTCAACAAGTGTGATATGATTCATGATGACAACGGCAGATTCCCTTGAAGCCTCAGATTTTAATCCTAACTGTTTTGGCCCCATCCCGCGAGGAAACATCCTCGAGTATTCCTCTTCACTCAAAGTCTCGGATGAGTTATCCGAGCTTGGAACCCACAAGGGTTCGTTAGTCTGAGCCATTCTGATTAGCTCCTCCATCGCTGCAACCGCTAGCTCGATTATAATCGGCTTGTCTGCTTCGGTTGGGCCTGAAACTGACCGGAGAAGGTCATTTGCGCCAAACATCTCTCCTACCATTCCTTGTTGTGGACTAAAAGTAGCAACACCTTGGTCAAGTGACCGAGTTGGCCCATGAGGTGACATATTCGGATAATTCAACATTGGCTTGCCAACATACTTTGCAGCGATTCCGGATATCCTATCAATCTTTGGCAAAACACCAAATTGATCAACAACTTATTAAAAACAATGAACATATAGAAACTAATTACAAGATAAATATATTTGAATCCAACTTACCTCTTCGCGTAGCCTTGCATTTTCTAACCTCAATTGTTGTTCATCAAAGGACATCTCTCCAATAGAAGCAGGACCACCACAATGTGGACATGTAGCATTAGCAAGGGCTTCTTTGTAACGTATATTCTCAGATCGAAGCTTTTCATTTTCGTTCCTCAGTTGTGTGTTCTCATGGCGTTCGTGCTGAGCCTAAATCAAGAAAACAATAAAGGATACAACTTTAGTTATATTGTATGCTTGCACAAAATTAAAAAGTCCTTAAGGCAAGCCATCTTTTACTATAAATCTAGTCATAAAATATAAATAAATCACACATTCAGTTACTAGAACATGTTAGCATAAAATTATAATTTGCTTAAGGAAAGATATCTTTTAGTAGAAATATGTGGTTTTAAAATGTAAATTAATCAAATCCCCAAGTGTACGTGTTGGTAAGGTGTCTCTTCTCTATCGTAGAGTAGGTGATTCAAATCATGCAAGATGCATAAGAGTAGGTTTTAGTTTGCAGTTAAAAAAAATGTAAATTAATCACCTTCATTTGAGTGCGTTTATTTTGGAACCAAAATTTGACTTGCAATGGTTCCAATGATAATCTTCTACCAAGTTCCTTTCTTTGCTTATCATCAGGATGTGGGCATTCTTTGAAAAACCTAAGAAGTATAAAACAATCAATCAATTCCAACACCAAACCCTAAAAGGAGAGAAGCAAAAATAGGAAAAAAAAAATAATGTTACAAAAATAAGAAATTAAGTCATGGCAAGTAAAGAACACACGATTCCATTTCTTGGATTTGATGTTGCGTGTGACGATGATATCGTTTCTTTTTGTTTGGGCGTTGATTCGGATCTTGATCGTCGCCAGAGGCCGCTTCCATGATATCGGTTCCGGATTTGCTCTCATAGTCATCATCTCTAAGCATATCAAGTTCATTTTCTGGAGTTTTACTATGACTCATATCAAGAATATGATGACTCTCAAACATGTTTGGCTGAAACATCTTTTTTCTTCACCTATTTCTACAAAGTTTTAGTTGATGTTTCCTACAGAAATCTGTAAACAACAAAGTAAAAAAGTTGCCAATTTAGCATCAATCAGCAATATTTATAAGTAATTTAATAAAAATTGTAAAAACAAAAAACAAAATAAGCATAGAACACTAGGAATGGATAATGGACCTTGAGAAGATGCATAAACAAGTGAATAATCAAATGAATGTGTTGGAGGTTAAGTGGTTAACAGATCTATGGTTTTCTGTGAGAAAAAAGTCAACTTAAAAGCATAAAAAGTTGAAGCCAGTCTCTCTCTAGAAAATAATTTAGTTTCTTTTTAATTTATCGAAAAGGATTTGTTTGAAATTAATAGAAGGATTTAAAGAAATATGTCAACCAAGTTCCTCAGATCTAGAAATTACAATAATAAATATAGACATGTCATGAGCAAGAACTTCATGGACGAAACTAAAATGCATGAACAATTAATAAAATGGATTTTGATACAAGACACAAACCAGAACTTAACAATTTATTTTGATCTTCCAAAAATACAATAATATAAAATAAAATAATTATATGATCATATATGAAGACACATGTTTATGTACATTCACAAACCCTAATAATAATTTCTCTCTCCTCTCTCTATCTCTCTCTTGATATGATATAGAGTTTTTTTGTGACTGAAAGTCTTAAATGAAGAGTGAAAAAGGTTTAAGATTAACAAAATCAACCACTTTTGGACACTTTAGCAAATAAAGACACTGATTTATCCATAAAATGACCAAACATTATAAATAACAAAAAAAAAGTGACAAGAAAAAGAAAACGTTTTCCTTTGAAGCTTAAAGGCCACTAGCAACATGAGAAGGCCAAGAAAGCCAGAAAGGTGGCACATATATGCCAAACTTACTGGTTTTTGTTCTTGCTTTTGAAGAGTCCAGTGTTAAAGAGTGTAAAGAGTCAACGGAAAACCACTTTTGAAGGGGTAAAGAGCGGTATTCAGACGAGAGTTTGAGTGATGATATACCTTTCTTGTGAATAGAATTTAAGGAGAGAGAGAGAGAAGAACAGGTGGGAGAATTGAAGAAGTTGCAGCATGAAAGAGAGAAGTTAATGCGAAGAGTATTGAGAGGATGCAATTGCATTTATGGAGAATTGAAGTTTTTATTTCTTTCTAGAGAGAGAGAGAGGAGTTAATGCAATCTTGATGTTCAAACTTTCCATCACACACACATACACACTGTGTAATTTGGTGTGTATGAAGAGAGATGAGATATAAACGATATAAGGATATTAAGTCCTATAAATTTCACTGCAATTGAAGTTATTTTATTGAACCAACCCATCCACGTCTCCAGCTACTACCATTATTATGCATATATATACACACATATTTCTTTAGTACCCTATTATATTGTCCTTGATGTCTTTATATGATTGTTTTCTTATCTCAATAATCTCCATGTATATTTTGCATGAAATATAATTAAGATTTATTCAACTAGATTGTTTCCAATAAGAGTAAGTATTGTTGATATAAGCTCTATAATTTAATGATTTTATCACATTGGTTTAATAGATGTAAATATACCATATTGAATGATATCCTTGACTCCTTGTACTAACTTGACCCCAAAACTTTTTTTTAAGCTAGTCTTAGTTACCTTTTTTTCAACTCACAGATCCAGAATGACATGAAATGGGCGGATTAGACAGAATTTGATAGACGTGCGCCTCTATAAGGACGTGAATGAGGATTGCTAGACATACACCTCTATAAGGACGTGAATGAGGATATAAACTCTTGAAGACATACAATAAAGGTTATGGACGTCTAGCGAAATGCATAAACCTTTTTGAAGGTTACCCTGGACCATAGTTTTTGCACTTCGCTTCTTCCCGTACTTTAGTTCAACATACCATTTGCCATAGATCTGCCTTGGGGTAGTGACATTATAGGGGCGTCTTAGGGACACTTATATTTGATCTGCTATCTTATATTAATATTACTTCTTTCATCCTCTTATTCCATCGATTGTTACTATTACTAGTACTCTTTCTATTGCCACATTTTGTGTTAACTGAGATGGAGGAAAGGTTTGTTCTTGTTCCATCCTCTCAAGATCCTATAGATAACTTTTTGCTATATTGAGTGGAATTTTACTATGTATGTTTATTTTAACAAACAAATAATCACAAAGCCATTTTTTTTTTTGTAAAAAACGTCAGTGAAAATTATGCCTTGAATTACAACTGTATAAAAAAATGATATGAATTGGAAAAAAAATTTAACGGCCAATTGGAATCACTCACGGGTCACTGGAGTATCCTCGTGCCACCAGTGTTAACACGCGATCATATTCCACTAGGGTTGTTCACGAGCCGAGCCAATCCGAGCGGAGCGGCTCATTTACAATCGAGTCAAAAACCGAGCGAGCATTAATCTTCGAGCACAAATTTTTTCGAGCGAGAATCGAGTTGATATATGTAAAATAAAATTCATCTGCGCATATATAATTGATGTTCATATTAATGTCAGTGCAAACTGATAGAATAAGAACCGTGCCCTCTCTTCATTCATTCATCAATATTTATAATTACAATGAGATCTCTATATTGTAGGATAGAGATAATGATACATTTAATATATACCAATCATACTATACATAAGACTATTAACATATATATCTATATATCTATTATACCCTGCAATCGAAGAGGGAGGCGATCGTATGCAGAGACTATCCCAAAAATCTTCAAACAAAACACGAGGAAAACCCTTAGTGAAAATGTCTGCCACCTGATATCTCGAAGGGACGTGGAGAACCCGTACATGACCCCGCTGAACCTGCTCACGAACGAAGTGAATGTCTAACTTGATGTGTTTCGTACGTTGATGTTGAACAAGATTCCCGGACAAGTATATGGCACTAACATTATAAAAATAGAAAGAGTGGCCCGAGACAAGGGATGATGGAGCCCGAGTAGGAAGTTGCGCAACCAACAAATTTCCGCGACAACATTTGCAACCCCCCTGTATTCTGCTTCAGCACTTGATCAGGAAACTATACTTTGACGTTTTGATGACCACGATATAAGATTGTCCCCAAAGTAGATGCAACAGCCGCTCGTAGAGCGACGTGTGTCCGGACAACCTGCCCACTCCACGTCTGTGTATGAAATAAGGGCCGTGTTCGAACCCCCATGAAGTGTCATACCAAAACCTGCAGTCCCCTTAATGTATCGAATAATCCTATTCAAAGGCATTCCAATGATCAAGGCAAGGAGAATGCATATGCATGCATACCTGCTGAACAGCATAAAAATATGTCCGGGCGAGTGAAGGTCAAAAACTGCAGAGCACATGCTAGACTGCGAAACAGAGTAGGGTCATGAAATAGGTTGCTGGTAGTAGCACTGAGTTTACTACTGGTATCTACAGGCGTGGATACTGGGTTGCACGATTGCATGCCAGCACGCGCAATAATATCAGTCACATAGGACTGCTGAGAAAGGAACATGGTGTCTTTGGTACGAGAGACGGAGATACCAAGAAAATAACTCAGAGGACCTAAGTCCTTCATGGCGAATTCACTGCTAAGACGTGCCATGAGAGAGTGACGAAGCTTGTCGGAGGAGGTGAACCCAATAGAGAGAACAAAATCCGTGAATCGCTGGTACCAAGCACGAGGAGCCTGTTTGAGCCCGTACAAGGACTTTTTATGAGAGCAAACATGATCCGGGAACTGCTTATTGCAAAACCCCATCGGTTAGGACATGTATACTGTTTCATGGAGATTCCCATGAAAAAAAGCATTAGTGACGTTCAGCTGATGGACATACCAATGCTTGGCAAGGCTATAGAAAAAATTGTTCGTATAGTAGCCGGTTTGACAACCAGGCTAACCGTCTCGCCACAATCAACACCTACTTGTTGTAAACGACTATCACATACCAACCTAGCTTTGTATCTTTCCAACATGCCATCAGACCTGTACTTATGTTTAAACAACCACATGCTACGTATAATATTCATATCCGATCAACGAGGAACTAATTTGTTAGTACATGATGTCCCTAGGCTGGTATATTGGTTGTTTGGACGTATTTCGGGGTGTTTGGAGACGTTTGTACGCGTTTCGGGGTGTGAGAATGCCTATAGGCGATTAGCAGTTAATATCATGTGATTGGACCCTAATCGCTAGTACTGTTCATGCGATTAGGGGCTATACCACATCACTGTAGCAGGCGATTAGGCCCAATCGCCTGTTATTGTGATTCACAATCGCCTGAAATGGTCTGTCGTACCCGGGTGGTATAAATAGGCTCATTCTCAACCCTAGACCTCAGTTCTTGCCTCACACACTCTCCAAACACCCTCCCCTGGTCTGAGAAGTCTGATTTGATCTCTGTAAACACTCGAGCTCTGTTTTAGTGATTAATCTATAATCTTTTGACCCGTGTGTGTAGTAATTACTCGTTTATCATCGTTTCATTATCGTATCTGTTATTAGAACATATTAGAGGGATTCCGCACCTCTAGTATAAACCCCGTGATTGTCGGAATACGCGTTCGCCGGTCCTAACAAGTGGTATCAGAGCCGAGGCTCTTATCACGGGTGTTTTAATAGCAAAAACGAGTAAAAACAGGTTGTTTTTGGTGTAAAAGTTAAGATTTTTAATCAAAAACCTGTTCTTATTTTGAAACTTTGAGTTTTTATCAAAAACCCATATTTTTCAAAATCTTAGTGTGTGTTTACGGTTAAAAACGTGTGTTTTTGATCAGGTTTTGTTCTAAAACTATTTTGGTAACTTGTCTAATCATTTGGGATCAAAATACAATGTTTTAGATAAGATTTTGAGGCAAAATAGGTGATTTTTGAGCAAAAGTGCGGCTGCAGATCAGATCAGGCGATTGCGCAGGCCTTATCACATAAAAGTTTCAGGCGATTAGGGTTTCCAGGCGATTAGCCCACATTCGCGTGCTACAGTGCATGTGATTAGCTACAATCGCCTGTTAAATCTTGTTCTTTCACACGATTGGGATCCCAATCGCATGTACAGTACATGCGATTAGGCCCAATCACCAGTTGACCCCTAATCGCCCCAAAACTCACAATCGCGTAACTGTTCACTAGCAATTAGCCCTAATCACGTGTTAAAACCCCCAATCGCCTATATTAACTAGCAATTGTGACCATAATCGCCTAAAAGGTTCTGAAACGAAAAACTTGACTAAGTATCGGACTTTTATCATACCTTAACATATGGCGAACCCTTGGGGACATCTGAGTCAACCGAGAACTCAGTATAACCAACAAATGAACAATCAAATGAACAATCAAGCAAACGTACCCAAGAACCCTTGGCAGTTCTCAGCTGAACGAAACGCGCAACGGATGCAACGATCGCAAATGCAAGCGAATGTTGCCGGAATCAATCCGTGGGCGCTAGCTGCTCAACAGCAGGCAATGAATGCGAATCCTTGGGCACTCGCAGCTGCTGCAAACTCTCAGACAAACCATCTGTCTTCCGTTCTCATCAGTGACTTAGAGACGGGTAGTTCTAACAGGGCACCGAAACTGCAGTATATGTCAGATTACCATGGATGGAAGGGCAGATTTCAATCGCATGTTGAGGGTATTGATGGCTTAGTATGGTCAGCTATCAAGAATGGGTACACAAGGCCGTTGGTTGAAAATTCTACTACTCCGGTCTCACTGGAGGATATGTCTGAAGATCAGAGGAAGAAATATAACTACGAAAAGAAGGCGATGGCAGCGTTGAAACAGGCACTTCCCAAAGACATCCTTCATCAGTTTGCTCAGTGTACTACTTCGCAGATGCTTTGGTTAGCACTTGCTGAGCGTAATGAGGGTAATCAGAAGACGCGAAAGGTGAAAGTGGATCAGTTGAAGAAGGAGTTCGAGAACTTCAACGCGATGGGAAATGAATCGCTAAGAGATCTGACGGCTAGATATTATCACCTGATGTCAAGGATGTATCAGTATGGGGTTATCTACACTTCTGCAGAACTTGTGGAAAGATTTGCAGAGGCGCTTCCTTCACACTGGCATCAATGGCTGGACATCCAGAAATCCAACAACGTTTATCAGACACTCTCCATCAATGAGTTCGTGGCAGAGCTAGAGAACTAGGAGATCGAGGAGATCAGGTGAGCTAACAAGCCGCCCGTTGTTCAGAATCCTAGTATCTACTACGGGAATCCAGTTCAGGATATCAGTGTGGATGGATCCAAACCTCAGACTGCGTTCATGGTTAATCCTGATCCAGTCTTTACGTTTGACAACTATGGTCCCCCATCTGATGTTCCTCCACCAGTCTTTCCTTGGGGTCAAGGAAACCAGTATCCTTCTAATTATAATACTAACCAATTTGGTGTTAATCCGTTTGCTCATCTTGCAGCACCAGCTCAGGCAACTTCCAACTTTGGTGGACCTTCTTCGTCAGGGTTTGGTGGTGCTTCATCTACTAACTATGGTGGATATGGAGGTGCTTCTACTTCAAATCACGGTGGCTATCGGACCAATCCTGTTGCAGAACAGCTGAACACTGCGGGTTTTGAGAAGGTGACTGTAGAGTTAGCCCAAGAACACATGGCTCTGCTGTCAACCCTGGTCAATTCCTATAGTGGATTAGTTGCAGGGCAGATCGGGAATCCTTATCTCACTCAAGAAGATTATGCCCAGATCGACAAGGATGACATGGATCTGATAGACATCCAGTGGCACTTCGCTAGTGTGGTGAGACATGCAAAGGATTACATGGATAGAACTGGAAGGAGAGATGTGCTGATCAACAACACTAAGTTTGGGTTTGATAAAACGAAGGTCACCTGTTACAACTGTGGCAACAGAGGACACTTTGTCAGAGAATGTGACCGACCAAGGCAATAGGGAAATCAGAATCCTTTCAACAACAACAGAGGCAATCAGAATAATCAGAGGCAACAAGCTCAGACACAACCTAACCAAAATGCTGAACGAGCTCTTGTCCCAGTAAACAACCAGAACCAGAGGCCTCAAGCAAACAACAATCAAGCCCTGGTAATTCAAGAAGATGAAGTATTTAACTGGAATCACGTCATCACTGGTGAACAAGCTCATCAGGGTGGTGCAGCATGTTTTGCCCAAATTATGTCTGATACTCAAGAAGAAGTTGAAGAGTGTCCAAGCCAGTCTGAAGCAGTTATTCCTGAAGTTGAAGCTTTGGACTGTGACTCCGACTGTGATTCTGATGAGGGGATGGATTTGGAGGATCTGTTAGCTGAAGCAGACACCTTAATCAGCAAAAGGTCGATTCTTGTGGATGCTGACTGTACAAAGAACAACCTTGCTGATTTCTTCGGATCAGTGAAGACGGCTGTTCATTACGCTTTGATGGCTATTACAGAATCGTCCAATAAGGTATGTTCTTCTTCCAATCCTAAACCTGATTGTGTTGAATGTGGCAAGCTTAAGTACAGAATTGATGTCTTAACAGACGAAAATCTGAACTTGAAAGCAGACTTAAGGCAATGCCAACAGAGCAATGAGGTTTTGAGAGCTAATGAGAAAGCCCTCAAAATCACCATTGATACTCTAAACAAAGATTCCATTGAGTGTGATCAGCTTAAATTCAGAATCAACGAATTAACTGATGAGAATTTGAATTTAAAAGCTGATGTAGGTCCGTTACAAAGGTCAAATGATTCCTTAAAACAAAAGGAGAAAAGTTTTCTTAAGACTGTTGAAAACTATAAGAAGGATGTTTCTAAACTGTCTAAAACTCTAGCTAACAAGCAAATTGCTATCAATAATTACATTAATGAGGTAGAAGACACTAAGAAACATTTGGCCATTGTTAACTGTGACTATGAGAAGATCAAGAAGAAACTTGAAAGTTACCTGAACTGCAAGTATGTTCTTGATCATATCATTGAACACTCAGATAAAGATAGCAACTCCACCAGTCCCAGATATGCTCAGTGTCCTCCTCCGGTGAGATTCGAAAATCATCACTATGATATTTTACCGAAGGAAGAGTTTGTGGACTTGGCAGCAGAAGCAGCTAAAGCTGCAGAAGCGCCTAAAGTGATGGAAGCAGTTAAACCTGCCAAAGTCACTAAGGCTGCTCCTCCAGCGCCTAAAGTGATGGAAGCAGCTAAACCTGCTGAAATTACTAAGGCTGCACTCACTGCTGTTGCTGCCAAATCTGGTGAGATTGCTGATGATGCTAGTGTCTGCGAGACAGACTGTTCTGATGATGAGCTTGATGAACCAGAGAGGTATGCACCGGTGAAGAATACGGATATTCCTGTCCAAAATCACATCCTGTGTGATCCTGAACCGAAAGTGCAAACCCCTGTTGGTAAAAATATCAAAGTGTTCTATCAATTAAAAGGGTCTGATAAAATCTATGCTGATGAGGAATTTCCTTATAAGCATCTGGCACCTGGCCTTGTTGGTAAAATCTGGCAAGAATCCACCATTACTATTGAAAAAGAAAAATGGGGAGACGGGAAACAGGGTCAGGGTAATCAGTCCAAAAGAAACAAAAATAAAAATCAAAAGAAGAACACTTTGAACCCCAAGAATCAAGCTTAGGAGAGATCTCCTAAGAAGCATGTTACTCAGTTTGTTGGATCTTCGGGCAATGAGTATGATAATTATCCTAAAACAGACTGGCAAAAGGAATGTTTTAAGGATTTAAAACACAAAAACACTTTTGCCACGAAGTCCAACAAAAGGAGTAAGGATGGTAATGCTCCACCTTTTGAGGAGTATAGATCCTGTCACAAGTGCGGGGTTCATGGGCATTTAGTTGCTGCTTGCCCCGAATTGAGACGTAAAAGGATCGAGACAAATGATGCTCCAAGTTCTAGCAACTCTAAACCGCCTGTTTCTCCTAAACTTTCTGAGAAACAACAAGGTAAGCAGGTAGTCTATGACACCCGCAACAAGATTGCTATGAACCAAAAGCCAGTTGATGGCAGGGGTCCGCAGTCGAGGGGGAGCCAAGTTCCCATGAAGGTTCAAGCAGCGCCTAAACCACAAACACAGGCTGCAGCTAAACCTCAAGGCAACCCCAATACTGCTCCACGTGCAGTTAAGTCTGAAGTGGATCCAAAGACTATTCCACCAAAGGAATCTGAGGCTGGACCTTCTAGCCCCAAGGCAAAGAAGAAGCCCAAGCCATAGAGACCGGGAAAGACCTGGAGACCCAAGTCACCGACTAAGAACGGAGAATCATCTGCTAGTGCTGAAACTGCCGGACCATCGGAAGCAACACCAACTCCTAACGGAAAGTGGGTTGACTTTCCGACTTTGAATGTAGATGGTAGACCCAAGACCGTCAAGGCTTGGGTCCCCCTTAACCACTAAACTTTGAATGTCGTGCAGGGAGTTCCACAGGGCCTTATCAGCAGCCTCTGGATTGTTGATAGTGGAGCTTCTGGGCACATGACAGGCGACTTATCCCTGCTATTTGACATCAAGAATATCAACGGGGGGTATGTTGCTTTTGCTGATAATAAAGGGGGATACATCACAAAAGAAGGCAGTATGGGAAATGAAATAGTAAGCTTTGAGAAGATAAGCTTCGTGAAACAGATAGACCACAACTTGCTGAGTGTCTCACAGATCTGTGACAAGAAATATACAGTGTTCTTTGATGATAATGCTTGCTTCATTCTGAAGCCTGGCTTTAAGATCCCGAAACAATGGATTATGATCTCAGCTCCAAGAGTAAACAATTTGTATGTTCTGGATATGAGTCAAGCCGTTACAGCTAAGGGGGAGGTCACTTGTTTTCTGTCTAAAGCCACAGAGAAGGAATCTATTATGTGGCACAGACGAATGGGGCACATTCACTTGAGGAAGATGAATCATCTGGTTCAGAATCAGCTTGTGGAAGGTGTCTCAGTCAAGAATTTTCATCTAAATTACGTCTGTGTGTCATGTAAGAAAGGGAAGCAGAAAAAGAAATCTCACAAACCTAAGAAGGTCAATTCAGTCAGTATGCCTCTCGAGCGGTTGCACATGGATCTATTTGGCCCAGTCAATCGTAAAAGCAAGAATGGAGATTTGTACTGTCTGGTTGTCACTGATGACTATTCAAGGTTCTCTTGGGTTGTATGCATGCAGCATAAAAGTGAGACTTTTGAGTTTTTGAAAAATCTGTTCACCAAACTAGAAAATATCTATGGGCTGAAGATCCGCAGGATTCGAAACGACAATGGAACAGAATTCAAGAACAACGCTATGGAGTCACTATGTGCAGAAAAGCGTATTCATCATGAATTCACAGCGCCATACACTCCTCAGCAAAACGGGGTTGCAGAAAGAAAGAACAGAACTCTTATTGAGGCAGCCAGGACAATGCTCGCAGATTCAAACTTGCCTGTCATGTTTTGGAACGAGGCAGTTTACTGCGCGTGTTATACTCTAAATAGGGTTCTTACGGTTAAGAGGTTCGGCAAGACTTCTTACGAACTTCTAATCCGGAGGAAGCCGAACTTAGAGTTTCTGGAACCTTTCGGTGCTCCATGCACAATGTTACATCCCGATGGGAAGTTTGGTGCAAAGGCAGAGGAAGGTTTCTTTGTTGGATACAGTACTCCTAACAAGAGGGTATACAACAAAAGAACCAATAACGTTGAGGATTGGCTTAATGTCGATGTTCAGCGTTACACTGTCAATGCGCCCGGTGTTGGACCCGATTGGTTGTTCGACTATAAGAGTTTGTTCGATTCTTTCAACCTGGATAATGTTGTAGATGATGCTGTAGCGCAAATGTATTACGAGTGTGAAAATTCAGCTAGCTCACCACTAATGCGTCCGATCGTGGTTAATGCACCTGCGCCTGCCGCATCTGATGCTTCTACATCCATGGGTCCCCCTGATAAAGCCGCAGCAGTTGAAGTTGAGGAAGTCTTTCAGGAAGCGTCAGAGGTTATGGAATCTTCTTCAGATGAGGAATATACAGAATCTCGGGAAACTCTTACTGAAGAACTGGCTGGAAATGGGGAATCTGCCAATACAGCTCCAGTTCCTCCTACTGGGAATGATCAAGCTGGTCCTTCTTCTTCAGCAGCTCCTGGAATTGGTCTACAGATCGATTTCTCCGGTTTTAATTTGCAACCTGCTGCTCCCTCTAGTTCAAGTGCCGCTGAGACGAATATATCTCAGGGACTTGAAAATCTCAATCTGCGGTCGGATGATCCAGTGCCGGCACATCCGGAATCTCGGATTCACAACACTCATCCACTGCAGAATGTGATTGGTGATCCGACTGGTAGAGTGATGACACGTAGTCAACTCAGAAATGCCAGTCCAAGTGACAATTCAGCAACCCTAGCTCTTTACTCGCAGATCAGAAAAGCAGGTCATCAGAACGATTGGTCTTTTGCTCTATATGTGTCTCAGGTGGAACCACGAACCATCCAAGAGGCTCTGAGAGAAGAACCATGGATTGATGCAATGCAGACAGAGCTTCAACAGTTCCAAAAGCTAGGAGTGTGGGACTTAGTTGACTTACCTCCAGGCGCAAAGAAGATTGGAACAAAGTGGGTCTACAAGTGTAAACGGGATGACCGCGGGGTAATTATCAGAAACAAGGCTCGATTAGTTGTCCTTGGCTTCCGTCAAATCGAAGGAATAGATTACAACGAAGTATATGCTCCAGTTGCGCGCCTTGAAGCTATCCGGATGTTCTTAGCTTACACTTCGTACAAACGGTTTAAGGTGTACCAAATGGACGTGAAAAGTGCTTTTCTGTATGGTATCGTGAAGGAAGAGGTGTATGTTTCACAACCTCCGGGGTTTGAAGATCCGCTGCATCGTGAAAAGGTTTACAAACGGAATAAAGCGTTGTACGGTCTTCATAAGGCTCCGAGAGAATGGTATCAAATGCTCAGCAGCTATTTGATCTCCAATGGGTTCAACCGTGGACTCGTGGACTGCACCTTATTCACCAAGGAAAAAGATGGCGACCGTCTGCTGGTACAGGTTTACGTTGATGATATTATATTTGGGTCAACTAATGAGGTTTTGTGCAGGGAATTTGAAAAGTTAATGCAGGATAAGTTCGAGATGAGCTCGATGGGGGAATTGCAATTTTTCCTTGGCCTACAAGTAGATCAACTTGAGTCGGGGATCTTCATCCACCAGACAAAATATGTTGCTGACATCTTAAGCCGGTTCCAGATGGAAGACTCTACTGCTATAGCCACCCCTATCCAAACCAATCACGGGATTGGTCCGGATGAGAAAGGACAAGCCGTTGATTCCTTTCTTTGTCGAGCAATGATTGGCTCGTTGATGTACCTCACAGCTTCAAGACCCGATATTATGTTCGCAACCTGCCTGCTGTCAAGATAGCAGTCCAGGCCGAAACAGTCCCATCTGATTGCTGTGAAGAGGAGCTTACGTTATGTAAAGGGTTGTCCGACCAAAGGTCTATGGTACCCTAATGACGATAAGTTTGACCTCGTCGCTTTTAGTGATGCTGACTATGGCGGATGCAAGAAAGACGCAAAATCCACATCGGCTGGATGCCAGTTCTTGGGAGGTCGACTAGTCTCGTGGCAGTGCAAGAAGCAAGCCTCTGTGTCCTTATCAACTTGCGAGTCGGAATACATAGCTGCGTCCAGCTGTTGCTCACAGGTTCTTTGGATACAAAAACAAATGAGAGACTACGGTTTGAAATTTCTTAATACTCCTATTTACTGTGATAACGAGTCTGCCATAGCGCTTGCTAAAGACGCAGTGAATCATTCCACAGCGAAGCATATCTATGTTCGGTATCATTTCATACGCGATTGCTATGAAAAGAAACTGATAGATATGATTAAAATCCACACGGACTACCAACGTGCCGATTTATACACCAAAGCTTTTGATAAACCTCGTTTCGAGTATCTTTTGGTTTTAAATGGCATTAAGGAAAAGCAGGATTAGATCCTCATTGGCAATCGTTTTTGTAAATATTTTCTTCAAAAACAGAAAAATCCAAAAATATTGTCTTTTTGCAAATTTTTAGATTTTTAGGGGGAGAAAATTCAGAAAAATACAAAAACATCAGAAAATGCAAAAATCAAAAAATGAGAAAAAGCAAAAATCAAAAAAATGAAAAATGCAAAAATGAGTTTCTTTGGTGAAAATGAGGAAGATGATATTAACCAATCAGTCGGACTGTCTGGGCCTTTATCATCTTAAAAATATTGGATCTGATAAGTAGCCTCTACAATGATGTGTTGGTAGGCTCGAAATCATTTCCAAGTTCGGCACGGTGATATAAACCTAAATCTACTGAGGATTGTGTGGATTAACGTCGCGTTGGCATATGGCCTAAAAGCCTAAATCTTGTTGATAGAATGCCAAAATCCGAGGTTTCTGGTCTTTAAGAGGTTGGTACATCCGGGGTGAACTGGACGTCTCTCAGAATAAAATGGGGTGGCATAAGTGACGTACGTTGGGTTCGCAGCCTACAACTGAGACACCTCTTTGCCATTCTCAGTAAAAGAAAAGAAAAACAAAAAATAGAATAAATTCTGATAAGGAGACGTCTGGGAATCCTGTAAGAGCAAAAAGATCGCGAATGCCAAAACCCTATTCTCGAAGAGAATCGCTCTAAGGTATCAAATCAATCATATACCTAAAGCATCGTACCGTGAAAAATCAAAAATGTACGGTATTTGACTTGAACCCTGGTCTGGATCTCACTGGTCTCTCTGCTGCAGCGTTCTTGCACACCTGATCACCACTGAGTCCATTCCTTGTAAAATACGGATGACAACAGCTTATTCACCGGTTACGAGGAAGCTTTGTGCATGCCTTGACGCGGGAATATGTCACGTGTGCGGGGAACACCTTTAATCAGCTTTAATATTACCTTAACGTATCTAAAGTGCCTAGCGATAAAACTTGATTTTGGGTTTAGGTGGACAACAATACTGACAATTGTTGTAGGATGCTTATTGGTAATTTTAATCAAAAACTGATAGTATAAGGGTCCTAGTATAGTCCGTACACTGATATGATTCCCTAACTACTGAAACTCGCAAAAATATGATAGTGTACAGTTAGTTGTTTTCGTGTTTTCGCTTATTTTCTATTTAAACTTTAGTAGAATAGCTATTCTTGATTGCCGATGATGGAAACCTAATCCATTGTAATCTTACTTCTTCAAGAATAAAACGCCGAAAAATAAAAAGGACAACTAATTGGAAACTTGTGTTTTTGTCGGGTCAAAGCCGTACTTTCTATCAAGTACAAGGGTAGAAAATGAAATATTTTCAAGTATCTGAGTCGCGTGTTAAATCGGGTTGAAAACGCATGTTTTGAACCATAACGGGTCAAAAATGTGAGAATTGGTGCTGCAGGGGCATTTTAGTAATTTGTGAAAAGGGTATTATGCGATTGTGACCTAATCGCCTATGCATATTGACGAGTAGCTCCTAATCGTGTGTGTTTACACGCGTTTATGTCCTAATCGTGTGTTCATTTAGGCGATTAGGAATCATATCAACTTATCACATTCTTAGGCCTAATCGTGTAGAGTGGCATGCAATTGGAACCCCAATCGCTATACTGTACAAGCGATTAGGGGTATTGCTATCATTCGCTATACTGTACCACACGTTTAGGGTTCACTCGTGTTTAAGTATAATGCGATTGGGCAAGGGGTATTTAAACAACAGTTGGTAACCTGTTTGTCTTCATTCGTTCAAACTCAAAAAGGTCCACAACCGTTCCCTCCTATCCCAAATCTAAACAGAACTCTTGCAAAAATTTTATTGATCTTAGACACTTGTTCCTTACAATCAAGGTAACAATCCCTCTAAGTTTCAGATCCTAAAAACAGGTTTTCAGGGATTAAATCCGGTGTTTTAAGCCGAAACCCTAAGACGAGCAAAAACGTTTGATTATCTATCAAAACCTGGTTGTTGTTGATATTTCTTGTTTGGGGTTTGTTAATCGGCATATATAGGTTCTTCGTATGCCAAAAGATTGACCCTAAACATCCTATATCAAAAATCCCCAATTTTAAAAGCTTATGAACCCTAACTTCTAAACCGGTTAATTAACTCATAATTGATCTTGTTATTGAAGTATGTTAAAGGGGTTTTGATTACCGGTTCATATAAGATCTAATGTGACAAAAATCCAACCCATTACGACCCATTACGAATTTTTGGCAAAAATAGTGGTCTTCAAGAACTGACATGCGATTAGCTTGCCTAATCGTATGAACAGTGACACGGTTAGGAGACTTTTGTAGCTAATCGCTTGTTAAGTCATGCGATTGTTCCTAATCGTGTAGAAGTGCAAGCGATTACATGTTCTAATCGCATGTAACCTTCTGTTGACCAACTTTTAGTCAAAGTTTGTCCAATTTTTGTCCGTTTATCATATCTTGAACTGTTTGTGATGATCTTGTCGTCTGTTTGCCTTATAGAATCATGCAGTACGGAACGTCGGCCAAGCACAACTGTCTGGCATTTCTTGGACCTGTAAAGAAGCCGGAATGCAAGCGTTTTGAAGGCATTATCGAGTTCTTGAAGCGCTCGAAGATAAAGTATGCTATCTCTACAGAATATGCGGCTTACAAAGACATTCTTCGGGAATTCTATCAAAATGCTAGGGTCGACAACAGTACAATTCCAGCAACAATCAGAAGTACTGTGCAACGAAAGGAAGTTATCATCACTGAAGACTTAGTTCGCGAGATTCTAAGGTTTGAAGATGATAAAGATGATCCGTTCGTGTTCGATTCCATTTTGATACGTGGTGGATTCCTAAGGATGAAGTATACTGATGACGTTCGTGCGCAGAAGATGCTACAGAAAGGGTGTCTACCTCCAGAGTTAAAATATCTAACGCACGTTGTGTTAAAGTGCATCGGCCCTCGCAAAGGAACTTTCGATGCGATCCGGGACACTTTGGCATCAGCGATAGTTGCGTTGACGTTGAACAAGCCGTTCAACTTCTCTGGAATGATCATGCATCATCTAAAGGAAGTGATTCTGCAGAAACCGTCAAAGAACGCCTTCATTGTCTATCCTCGCTTTCTGCAGATGATCCTTGACAACCAGATCCCAAACATGGTGAAGCGTGTTGAAGAGTTGTTGGATATAAAGAAAATAGATGAAGCTGAGTTGAAAAGAATGCTGCAATACAAGAACAAGCCGAAGTCAGAGTATCCACCAAGTCGTCGATTGTATGCATTTCTAGCGAGAGATAATTATGAGGCACCTACGACAGGACAAAATCAGAGAGCGTTATCCCAAATGGTTCAAGCCCGAAGAGAAGAAAAAGCCAGTCGAGCGAGCATCCATCTTCAAGAAAAGATTATCGAAGATGTCTGGCAATGTGATAAGCTGGGCGTACGTGAGTCACACGAGGATGCTTGGGGTGAAATAGCAAGAAGGTGTGTTGTACTTTCGGGAATACAAAGACATTCTGAGCCTACCATTCTGGTACATTCGTGATTTAGTTCGTCTTGATTATCCGTTGTACAAAGAGAAAGCTCCTCCTCTTCAGGGTTTTTACACAAATTGAAGCGAGAAAGCTCAGAGGGATGGAAAGATTTCGAGCCTCAGTATCCCAGATCATACCAGACAGACAAGATTCATCCTTTCACGTTGAAGCCTATCTGGGAACACAAGATCAAGCCACCGAAGTGTGTTTCAAGGATTCCTCCAGTTGAGCAAGACTTTTCTTCTAAGCTGTATTATTGGCACTATGATGCAGCAACTACAGAAGCTGTGATTGTCTTGAGCAACAGTCCGAACCCGTGCAGAAAGATAAGGATTTGGGATCCTATGTGGTTGATCAACTGCTCAGAGAAGGACGTGGAGAGGTTGTACCAGCATCCGATCATGCATTTACCTGTTGAAGCCGATTAAGCCTTGAAGTTTCAAAGAGTGATCAGGTTCTGCTACGCCAACAAAGTTCATGCAGGATGCGATTGGTCGAGGATCACAAGGATAAGGACAACGTCAAACTGAAGATGAAGATAGAAGATGCTGCTTGTCATTTTGTTTAGTTGTATTTGTTTCTGCTTATCGAGTCTTTAAAGTTGTTTGCTTTTGGTATAAACGTTGTCTTTTGGTTATTTCTGTACGTATACTAGCCTGGTCCAAGGGGGAGTCTGTTAGTACATGATGTCTCTAGGCTAGTATATTGGTTGTTTGGACGTATTTCGGGGTGTTTGGAGACGTTTATACGCGTTTCGGGGTGTGAGAATGCCTATAGGCGATTAGCAGTTAATATCATGTGATTGGACCCTAATCGCTAGTACTGTTCATGCGATTAGGGGCTATACCACATCACTGTAGCAGGCGATTAGGCCCAATCGCCTGTTACTGTGATGCACAATCGCCTGAAATGGTCTGTCATACCCGGGTGGTATAAATAGGCTCATTCTCAACCCTAGACCTCAGTTCTTGCCTCACACACTCTCCAAACACCCTCCCCTGGTCTGAGAAGTCTGATTTGATCTCTGTAAACACTCGAGCTCTGTTTTAGTGATTAATCTATAATCTTTTGACCCGTGTGTGTGTAGTAATTACTCGTTTATCATCGTTTCATTATCGTATCTGTTATTAGAACATATTAGAGGGATTCCGCACCTCTAGTATAAACCCCGTAATTGTCGGATTACGCGTTCGCCGGTCCTAACATAATTCCCACGTTCCGTTTCTAATTAATGCATTATATTCAGGAGTCATTGCGGAGTACCATTCTGGTATGGATAAGGCATCGGTCGGGGTTTTAGGAAGAGGAACAATGGATGTAGAGGTTGTAATGGTGAGGTTGAAAGGCTGTTTGGGTTTAAAAACGCCACTCATCGAGCGTGTGTGGGGCCGGGTCGATGGTTGGGGTGGCTGTGGTGGGGCCGGGTGGTTAATGTGTACGGTGGATGAGTGGTTCAGGTGGGCCGATGAAGGTGGACAGGTATGGTCAGGTGGGCTTGGTGGTGTAGGGGAAGGATGATTAGGCTGATGTAGTGGGCCGGGTGGAGGGACGGGTGAATTAGGTTGAGGCTGTTGGGGTTGGGCTGAGATGTTTGATGGAGCCACAAGGGGGTATGGGATTAGTAGGTGGGACCGAGGTGTTGATGTGTGGGCACAGGTGGTGTGGAAAGTTATCGGGCAGAAAATTATAAGTTGGTGGTGATGGGACGATTTGGGAGAATGGAAAGGTGGTTTCGTCGAAAGCGACGTGTCGGGAGATGACCACTTGTTTGGTTTTCAAGTCGAGACAACGGTAACCCCTATGGGGGGTAACCGAGGGTAACACAGGCATTCAAAAACGCGAAGGTGATCAAATGCTGGTGTAAATGTATCATTATCTACTAGAAACTAGAAGATCATATATATTTTAGAGAAAAACATATTTTTGATGTGTATATATATACCGTTCTATATATCTTATTGATTAAAAAGTTACATTTACAGTTATTTATATATTAATGTTTTGTTAGTGACGCGTTTATAGCTGAATATGAATTATATAACAGAGATAAAGAATAAGCTAGCATATCAAGTTCCACCAAATATTAGTACTCTCATAAATATTTCTCACACTTAAAAGACTTTTTACTCAGTACATACTTTGGTACACTCACCAGCTAAATTGAATGCTTTCTACACCTAAATTGCATCAAAACTCCTTTAATGTACAAAGTACTTTTACAACAAGATCTATGCTAATTAATATGCACCCATGTACACATGGGCGTCTCAAAAGGTTTGAGCTTGTCATATGGTACGTTGAGATGTTTTGCTTTTATTTTCATATAAGTTGATCACTTTTCCATATGTTTAACAATATATTTTTCTCATATGGGTCATGTATAGAAAGTTCTGATCTATGTGTATGATCTAGCACTAACTTAAATTCATATGTAAACGACAACAAAACTCTCGAACATGTTTTTACTCCATGATAATCCGTTCAACAAGTTTTACATATCCCAAAAATGGCAATAACTGAACCTCCCATAGCCAGATTTTAAAACTCCATAGTTTGCGTATAACTTCTACATGGTCTTTGAAACTTCCCTCAAGTGCTTCTCATGTCTTCTTCATTTCTCGAATATATCAGGATATCATAAATGAGCGAAAACACTAGCTTATCCAACACGGGTCTACATACCCAGTCCACCACATCCATGTGATAGTGAACCATAATGTAACACCACGATATTTTCTGCGTTTATAAAAATTGTAGGACATAGAGTTCACTATTTTATTAAAATAATAATAAAATAAATATAATAACGATACTCTCGTTACTCGTAGGAAATACAGAGTACAATACCAATTAGAAAATTAAATAAATAAAATAAGATACAAAATAAATGTACCTAATCGTGATTCAAGCCAATGTCTTTGGAGAACTTCAACCGAATCATCTTGTTAGAAAGCTCACTGCAAGAATATGAAAAAACAAAATGATGATGATTTTGGTTTAGGCACGTGTTTGACACGCTTCCCTTAAACAGATTCTGCGTTTTCTCTCAGACGGTCTGTCTCCCAGGGTACAACAACCAGAATAGTAGTCGTATTGTCGGAGATGTTCTCGAGCCCGAGATTCCGTCGGGTATAATAGTGGTGTTTCAAAATATGTAGGAAAAAGAAAGTTGTTCATTGACTTGAGAGCACTCCTCTCAATTTGTAGATAATGTTTCTAGGGAATAGAGATTCTCTAATCTCATATTCCTAAAATATGAGCCAAGACCTCATATTTATATTCACATTATGTTGAAACATATTTATCATTAATATCGTAATTAATCAGGATAATCAATCCTGTAATAAACGATATTAATTCGTAATGAATGGGCTAAAGTAGCTTTAAGTGATCAAACTAAAACTTACGTTTTGTTTATGACACGAGTTGAAACAGTCTTTTCTAACAGCCCGAGACTGTGCATGAACTGACGCACCAGCCCACGTTCGTATGTTGCGCGCAGGACATGATGACGCGCGCTGACCAGGGCACTACCTGGTCATGCGCACATAGCGCTACGTCATCCCGCCACATTGAACACCCGCGCGCGAACCTGAACACCTGGTTCTGTGCGCATGCAAACTAGTACACGCGCCACTTGAAGTTACGGTTTACGTCAACCATCCGCCATGTACCAGACCTTGCGCACAAGATCAAAAATACAAAGGCGGCTCTCAAGCGGCTCGTGGCGATGCGAAGTGCAAAGTGCGCCATCAAAGCGCCCATCGCCTACGCCACGCGCATGTGCGAGTTAAGGGTGCTTCGCACCCTTTAGGGTCCCTACTAGTGTTTGGCTCAAACTAAACAATATACAAGGAGTGCTACTCCTTATAAATCACTTCATGTTTTGTCATCCCACTAATGTGGGACAAAACTTAATTCATTTTCTCATCTTTGGTTGTTCCAACCTACAACTTTCAAGCTTCGATATCTCATTCATCTTAGCTCTATTTTGGACGTGATTTGGTTCGTTGTGATACTCTCACAATATAATACACAAACCCGGAAATAATTATTTATATAACACATATAAATACATTTATTTAAGTCCAAAATTAATGAAAAATCAATTTCACTACTATTTTTCCAACAATCCCCCACATGAATGGAGATTGATTACAAACACACGAATTCCTGATGTAACCTCGATGGTTGAGTCTTGCATAGGATAGGTAGGTGTAAATCTTTGAACCTTCCCTTGTGAAGCATACTTAGCTTACTAGCTTTCAGAAGAACTTGATGTCTTTGAACTGACGGTTATTTGTGTAAACGACAATATACGTTCACACAAGACTCCCCCTAGCCTGGCCATCCCCTCACTATCGTGTCCAATAATGGTCCTGGAACACTTTCCTTGTTCTGCGGGTGCTCTACAAATTGTGCCCACAATTTCATTCAAAGCGACCACACTTCTCTCCAACATATGTGATTTTAAATCATTGAAAGCATTATGGTGTACTATGATTTACACTAATCATTAAACCATATATTATGCTTAACCTCTCACCAATGTCACTGAATATTATATGAATGGACTATGACGTATTTAAACACCCTTTTGTAGTTTAGGGGATATGTATATAACCACATATACTAGCTTGCATATAAACATATATATTAGCAATGCCCCCATAGTGACCACCTTTTGGTTCATGATTAAGTTTGCCTATTGAACCTAGATCTTGGGATCTCCAGTCAACTAGGTTAGGTTTCCCCCATGTCCCTTTTTTTCATGGGCTTTAGGGGCTGTTTGGTTGATTAAGTGCTGAATCATTAAGAGCTTTGAATGGTTAAGAGGTCTGAATGATTAAGTGCTGAATCATTAAGTTGGACCTCTTAATAGTTAGTTTTCTTGTCCCACATTGGTATGAGAGTTTCAATAAGGTTCAGCCTAGTTTAGTTCTTAATGATTCAGTGCTTAATGGTTCAGCAACATCTCAAGTCTTAATGATTCAGCCTTAACCATTCCATTCAGAGGCTGAAACAAACGCGCTGAATGCTGAATCATTCAGCACTGAATGGTTAAGAGCCTCATTAAGAGGCTACCAAACAGCCCCTTAGTCTCATTCCATACAACTTCATCTCTTATCAACCATCAGGTTGTTGGATCCATTTGCAACTGAGATAAGTTGTTCTAACGTGTTCTTCACCCGTTGGTCAATTTTGCCATTTTGTCAATTCGTAAGATTTATAACATGTGATCTAAACATAGATCTGGTTATGGTAGCAGGATATGTAGGTGTTACCCTTTGAACCTTCCTTTTTGTCTTTAGAATGACATGAAACTCAATTCATGGCTAAACACGTTTCCATGCCTTTGGTGATGTGATTCAAAGTTAGCTAGACTTCGAATCTTACCAATTAGCATTTGAGTCCAATTAACTCGATTGACTCACTCCATTTTCAAAGGCAAGCCACCCCCACATTTAAGTGTTATTGGATAACATCCAATGTGGCGATGAAAGGTTCTCCCTTTCGTATGAAGTTGAGAAAACTTCTCAAATACCATTTACATCCCCTACGGGTTGTTTCTTAAATGGCTCTTCCCCCCACATTGCTTGCACTTTGAGTAATATTACTCACGATGACTCTTAGACACTTATGATAAGATAAAATATCTATAACTTTGTGTTATCGAGGTCACCCATGTGTATTGCTCTACTTAGATTTCAATAGCTCACAGGAGCTTCTGAGCAATATGAGTACTCCTCATATGAAACCGAATAGTATCATTAATCCATGAACTATGTAATCGGTTCGCGAGTTATCCTTGAAGTAATATTTATAGTTTGATTATACAAATCCATAATTATTATGTTATCACATAATGTTAACAAGTATTAGTCTAGCATGCTTTAGACTCAAATACTCTAGCATGTGAACAGAAGATGCACCATTCTGATTCTTCACAGCCTAAAGAGATAACGCACTATCTCTTTCCAACATTCACGTTTTACTTAGACACAATAATTAGAACTTGTTTTATCATTCCAAACCATCGGGTTCTAGGAATGTCTCAAAACCATAGTTAATTCCGTCCATTAGGATAAAAACTCATTGTCCTTTAATCTCCAAGGATTCACCATTGACTCTTAAGAACTTAAACACAAGTCTTAATATAAGTCACTTTGATGAATATATTCATCATCAACAAGATGAACGATACTAGTATAAAATCACTAAAGTCTTGAGATAAAGTCAATTAGATTGACACTCATACCATTCACATATGTGCCTAAAGTGATATATATATATATATATATACAAAAACAACCCAAAACATCATGCCTAAAGCAAAAACATGATGCCTACGTGTCAATTCTTAATCCCTATCACCAAATATAGACTTTGTACCCGAACTTATATGTGTGTGTATATACACTATTCAGATCTACAATTAAATAATTATCATTTGGTTAATCAAAGTGTGAAACCATGATCTAAAACTTGACATGAGTACAAATACTAACTAGGATTCTATTACCCGCGCTTCGCGGCGGGAGCTCCTGTTGCGTTGAGGGTTTGGTGAACGTTAAAAATCGCGCGTCGCTGTGGAAGCTCCTGTTGCGTGGAGGGTTTTGTAGACATAAAAAATAATATTAAGTGACTGTTATTCTCACGTGGGCTTCAAAAAAATACTCGCAGCTAAAAGCTAAAAGTTTGGTGGTTAAAGTTTAAAATCCTAAAAGCTAAAAGTTTGATGGTGAAAGTTTGGTGGTCAAAATGTAAAAAATTAAAATTAAAGATTTGGACCTATTTTGGGCGGCTATTCCAAATTAAATTTTCTGGGTGGTTCATCACATATTTGGGCGGTTCTTCAAAGTTTTTCTTTCTGGGCGATTCTTCAATTTTTCTGGGCGGTTCTTTGCTTTTTATTTGGGCGGTCCTTTGATTTTAGTTTGTACTCTATGTTAGGATAATTGTACGACACTATAGAAGTGTCGTACAATTAATAGATACTATAATTTCGTGATCCAATTACAATTCATAAACAACCATAGGATGTTTAGGGTCACACCTTGAAGAAACAACTAAGATAGAACACCTTGAATCTTACGAATGTCCTGCTAGTAGACTTGATCATCACAATTCACCAAGATTCTAAATTAACTCCTTGAAACGGACCCATTCGAATCAACACCCTTAAAATGAATCAACGCAGCACAGTGGTGATGGTAGCGGGCCATGGTGGCGGAATCGGCAGTGCTTGGGAGTGGTGGTGGCCAAGGGTTATGGTAGTGGAGGCTGGGGTTTTGTGATAAAACTTATGAAGGCAACTAGGGGGGTTAGGGTTTAGAGTTAAGGTTCCTTATATAGGAAACTTAATCTAAACAATTAAACCATGATCATTCCAAATCTAAATATTTATCACCGCTATTTATTTGCCTTTTGTGATCTATAATATCACGACATGGCTTAGGTGGCAGTCGATTCTATCAAGTGCAATGTGGACAAGTTTCCATGTAAGTATCTTGGATTACATGTGGGCGTGAACATGAATCATATCAGATTTTGGAATTGCGTGGTGGATTGTTTCGAGAAAAGATTATAAAAGTGGAAGGCGCAAAAACTATCCGTCGGTGGGAGGGTCACCATGTTGAAAGCGGCATTGGATAGTCTTCCGATGTACTTTTCCTCTCTATATATGGCTCCCGTTGGCGTAATTAATAAGTTGGAAGCTCTAAGGCGGCGATTCTTTTGGAGCGGTGACGAGGACAAGGCAAAAACCAATTGAGTTTCGTGGGAGAGAGTCATTGGGCCAATTGATAAAGGCGGTCTCGGTCTCGGCTCATTGAATGATATGAACGATAGTCTCTTGGCGAAGTGGTGGTGGAGGTACAAAAATGAGAAAGGATCTATATGGAGGAATGTTATTGATGCTATACATTTTAATCGCAACTCATGGAGTTACCTACCGGTTAAGAGTGGCATATCAGTCTCATGGAATATGATTAACAAGTTAGACAAAGAGTTTTCGGTCCGAAACCTGAGTATCAAAGGCCAAATTAAGGGGTCTTGCGGGAACGGTCAAGACATTCGTTTTTGGGTGGATTGGTGGGTTAGGGATGGACCATTGTTGGACAGATTTCCAGCTTGGTTTGTAATTGAGAATCATAAAGCAGCTACAGTAGCTGCACGTGTATCTGGATGGGACTGGAGGAGAGCACCTACATCCGTCCAGGAGGTTGTTGGATTGCATTTGTGCAACGAATTAATCTTGTCAACTATTCTATACAATACAGCCGATAGATGGAGTTGGGCGAACAATCCCGATGGCATCTTTTCAGTGGGTCACTGCAGGAAGTTGTTGGTTCAGCATGCGGTTCCTTTTTATCCGTTCTCTTGGTTCAACTAGGTCCCGAGGAAAGTAAGCATCTTTGCGTGGAGGGCGGAACAAGATCGACTACCGACCTACTTAGGCCTTAAATGGAGAAAGATTCTTAACGGGTCGTCGCTTTGCAGAATATGCGGCGAGGGGGAGGAGGATGCAACCCACCTGTTTACATCATGTTTCCCTGCTGCAGCCCTTTGGCAACAAATCGGTTCGTGGTGCAACATTCCTCCAGGTTATGCTTTCATGACTCGTGAGTTATTTAATATTCATAATTACGTCGACAGCTCTTTATACAAAAAGAAGCTGGTCAAGATGATCATCCTAACCGGGGCGGGTCCATTTGGAAGATGAGAAATGAGGTGATATTTAAAGGGAAGCGAGTGAACATACAAGGGCTGTTCGGGGAGATTCAAGCAATATCATTCGCATGGGTGAAGCACAAAGCGAAACAAGAGGCGTGGACTTGAGAGAAATGGCGTGTTTTTTACATTCCAATAACGTGATATGTGTAGTTACTTTTTAATATGGTGATGTATTTGGGTGAAGAAGTGTGTGTGGCTAGAATCTTTCTTGCCTAACCATTGTACATATTATTGGGTGAAATGAAATGTCGTTTGCCGATAAAAAAAACTATTAAACATTATTCATTCTTAGTACTCCAATGTGTAACTCTTTATATCGTACTTTGATAGCCACATTAAATAATCGATCATCGGACGCTTATTTCCAACACAAATAACATAAAAATGCATGTATATTAGAAAACAAACATATTACAAGATAAATTTTAAAAAACAAAAAACCTTAGATTTATATATCGAGTATTGGAAATACCCGGTTTCGGGTATGGACCCAGAACCGGATTTCGGGTGTGGATCGGGTGCGGTTTCGGGTACGGGTTTTTGTATCGAAATGCATACCCTGTGGATCTACAAAATACTTGGACGTTTTATCATGTTGGGGTTTTTTGTGCGCCACTAATGTCTAGATCATGTACTACCGATGTATGGGTCTAAACGTCTCGTTCGTGAGTTGTTTAAGAGTAATTCGTTAAAAGCTTAAATCAAGCCAAACTAGGAGTGGGAGTCTTGTAACCTTGTTAAATAAATGAGCACAAGCTCAAAGTTAACTTATCGAGCTCAAGTAGACTTGTGAGCCTAGACAAACCTATTGGTTATATAAATTTTATTTAATATTATACATAAATTTACCTAATATTAGTTATTGAATATGAATTTATGATAAATGTAACTAAACAATATATACCATGTTATATATAAATTTATTAATTATAAGTATAGGATTTGGTTCAGATGAGAACATTTTTCCAAATTGAGAAATGTGATAACCATTCTGGACCACAAATTTCTCTAAGGCAAAAAAAATTTTTTTTTTTTTTTTTTGCTTTAATCACTGCTTTATATACAGGAAAAAAAATATTTTTTTTGTAATTTTTTTTTCAATATACACATGTGTATATTGAAATATACACATGTGTATAACTGAAATATACACATATGTATAGCTGAAAATGCTATATACACATATGTATAATTGCTATATACACATATGTATAAATGAAAAAAAATCTTGCATAAAATAGTGCGACTAAAGCAAAAAAAATTGTCTTTATATGAAATGTGGCCCAGAATGGTTCTCTCAGTTTTCAAATAGGAGTTGGTTCTCTTAGAATCCCTACCCTATAAGTATATACATACATAACATAACATGTATAATGAAATTAATAACTGACGAGCTAAACCCGAGCTTGAATTTTGAAAATCTATTTAAGAACTAAATTCGAGCTTTAAAAATAGAGCTAAAAATGCACCTAACTCGAGCTCTCAAAATTTAAATGAGCCCAACACGAGCTTGGGCAAGCTAGTGATTGGCTCAGCTCGTGTGATGTCCTCTTCTAGCAAGAAATTACCTTTAACTATATGGTTTATTATATGGTGGCTAAATCAATCACTAATTTAGCAGCCATTGGAATTTTTTTTAAATGTTGTGATTTGTAGTCTAAAGTTTTTATTTTTCATAACCGGACGGGTTGTCTTTCTCGTCTACTGGCAAGACTGGTTTCGAAATTTGATTAAACCATTAAAATTTATAAAAATTCATATATATACACACACACACATTCATACATACATACATAAAAGATACCATTAGGGTTGGTAGTCCACTGGTAAGGCGAACTCTTTTAATACATTTATACTTGAGATCTTATGTTTAAGTCTCACGAGAAGAAAAAAATTGCCGTTCAAAAAAAAATAAACAAGGTAGTATGAAGAGAGGAAATTATAGACTTGACCGGACCAGTTGTGTAGCCGAGACCATAATCATACTGATCCAGTTATGATCGTTATGACATGTATAATAAGCATTCGATTATGCATATGCTAACTTTGTAAACAAGGATATATATTTCTTTAAACCCTCTACCATAAAACAGAGACATCTGCAGCCATAAACCCTTAATTTTTTTTTATTTTTTTTTTATGATTAGACCCACAAGATTATTGACATAACCTTTTACTTATTACGTAATCACTCAAAACATTATATCACATGCATCCAAAATGTTTAAGCCTAATATAATTATCTTTGTAATTTGATTGAATATAAGGCATTTGAATCTTTAAGGAGTCAACTACTTTTTTCATTCATATTAACTACGTTTGATCATTATATAAGACGCATCCAAAATGATTCAGCCCAGTATACATATCAAAATCACCATTCGATTTGATTGTGTCCTTTACAATTCTGTGTGTTCAAAGCATAACATATCAACAAAAGTCTATACATTTAGCGTATGCCAACTAAATCCTTTCAGTTTCCTAGAAAAAATAATGTGAAGCAAAAACAACTAACTATCAAGTCTCATTCGGTTACAACAGAAGCTTCCGCCAAAGTTCCCACCAATATTATTTAAATTCAAAGTATTTTCATTTGTTGTATCAAGTCAAATATTGTTGCTAGAGTTTAGCTAGTTGTTCCTATTTTCTTATTACTTCTCATGTATTTATTGTACCTTTGTTAATGAAGAATTCAACCTTTGATACATTCATATGGTATCAGCCAGGATTCAACACTAATCCTCACAAACACTTCCCTTTCTCGGTCATTTTTTTTCCACTGCCTCCATGACTACCGGCGATAATCTCACCACAATTATCCCCACTGCTCCGGCCTCCACCCAAACCATTACCATGGTTACCTTTCCCTCATCCTTAAAACTCACATCCACAAACTATCTAAGCTGGAAAACCCAGATTGAGGCCATTCTTCAAGGCTTAGATCTTTTCAAGTTTATCGATGGCTCACATCCCGCACCCTCACCAACCCCTAACGCCGATGGCACTACCACTCCCCATCCCACATACAATAACTGGTATCGCCAAGACCGTCTTTTATTTGGAGCCATCGTTGGTAGTCTTTCACCCGAAATCGTCCCACTCGTCACCAATGCGCTTACTTCCCTTGATGCATGCAAAATTTTGGCATCAACCTATGCCTCACCCTCTCGTGGACACATAAAACAACTACACCACCGCCTCAAAAATTCTACCAAATCTCCCACCCAATCCATCACTTCTTTTATGCAATCCATTAAAATCCTTGTCGATGAATTGGCCATTCTTGGAAAACCTATGGATTCCGAGGATGTCACCGATATCATTCTTCAAGGACTCGACCAAACTACCTACAAACCCGTCATTGAATCGGTTCATGGTCGTGACACACCAATCTCCTTTCACGAACTCCACGAGAAACTCATAAACCACGAACTCAAATTATCACCAACCACTACTAACTCACCTTCCATTCACCAGCCTCTCACGGCTTTTGCAGCCCACAGCCGCCAATCTTTTAGACCTTGGTCCAACCGAAACCAAAACAACAAACCCGGTCTTCTCCCTACACCGTCAGCCACCTCCAACAAACGCCCATTCTTAGGCAAATGCCAATGGTGTTTTGTTCAAGGCCACTCTCTCACATCTTGCCCAACTTTCAAGAAACATCACCCCTCAATTACCCTACCCACTTACAACAGATCCGCAGCCAACTCTAACCCACAAGCGCATATGATGGCTATGCATAATGAATCTGATTCGAACCTCTCTTGGCTGAAAGATAGTGGCGCCTCTCACCACATTACTAATGACCTCAATGCACTCTCCATGCACACTCCATATGACGGTACCGATGATCTCATCATTGGTGATGGTTCGTCCCTTAAAATCACTCATGTTGGCACTATCACTCTTTATTTTTCTAACGTTCCTATTGTTCTCAAAAACGTTCTTTGCGTTCCTTCTATTTCTCGTAATATTATTTCCATATCTCGTTTATGCATTGACAATAACATACTAATCTTATTCTTTTCATCTTATTTTATTGTCAAGGATTTCCAAACCCGCCGAACCATCCTTCGGGGAATTGCTAATCGTGGTCTTTATCAACTTTCTTCAACCAAGTCTCCTTATGCTTTCCATTTGCACACCAATAAGGCGTCTTCTTGGCATCATCGCCTAGGACACCCACATTCCAAAGTTCTACAACATTTAGCTTCTATTGTTTCTTGTATTTCAAATAAACATGAATCTTGTAATTCTTGTTGCATTAATAAAAGTCACAAACTTCCTTTTCATGTCTCTACTATGACCTCTAACTCTCCTCTTCAACTATTATATTCCGATGTTTGGTCCTCTCCTATCACCTCTATTGATGGTTGCAAATATTACATAATTTTTGTTGACCATTTCACAAAATATATTTGGCTTTACCCATTAAAACGCAAATCGGATTCTCTACCAACTTTCATCCGATTTCAAGCTCTTGTCGAAAATTTTTTCAAAACCAAAATTAAACAACTTTTCTCGGACAATGGTGGCGAATACATTAAAATGTCCTCCCACCTTGCCTCTTGTGGCATTTCTCATCTCACCTCTCCTCCCCACACACCCGAGCATAACGGTTTTGCCGAACGTCGCCATCGTCACATCGTCGAAACCGGTCTTGCTCTTCTTTCCCACGCCAAAATACCCCTCCATTTTTGGCCTTTCGCCTTCACCACCGCTACATATCTCATAAACCGTTTACCCACTCCCACCCTAAACAATGATTCTCCATTTTTTCGCTTATTTCACATTCAACCAAATTATGAAAAATTACATGGTTTTGGTTGTTTATCTTATCCATGGTTGCGACCTTACTCAACTCATAAACTTGATCCTCGTTCCAAACCGTGTATTTTCGTTGGTTACTCTTCTTCCCAAAGCGCATATCATCTTCTTGACCCCCTCACCAATCGCTTATATACTTCTCGCCATGTTCACTTTGTAGATCATATCTTTCCTTATGAATCTATAATTCGTAAATCCACTCCCTCTCCACCTCCACCCGATGATTGGCTCCCTCTCACCACACATATAATTCCCACATCATCCTCTCCCACAAACAACCTACAACCCGTCACCTCTCCACTCAATGATCCCACTGTTCCACCCACACCTCACCCCACGGCTTCAATTGATTCCACCCATCCCACTTCGTCCTCTGATCATACCATCACTCCTCCATCCCCAATTCCTATTTCATCTAACTCTCCTACTCCTTCTCCAAATCCTTCCCCTCGTCCTTACCAAACTCGTACAAACCGAAAACCAAACCCAAAATACAACAACTCTGATTATGTCATGTATCACTCCACCATTCTCCCTCTACCCGAACCCTCAACCATCACTCAAGCTCTCAAACAACCTCTTTGGCGTGACGCCATGCAAGCCGAGTTTGATGCCCTCACTAGGAATCAAACTTGGACTCTTGTCCCTCGTGATCATGCTCCCAACCTTGTTGGGTGCAAATGGGTTTATCGTACTAAATTTAAACCTGACGGCTCGGTTGACCGCCTCAAAGCACGTCTCGTTGCTAAAGGCTTCCATCAACGGCCCGGTTTAGACTATGTCGAAACTTTTAGTCCCGTAGTCAAACCCGCTACCCTTCGCCTTATTCTGGCCTTAGCTTCTTCTTTCAATTGGCCACTTCGTCAACTCGACATCAATAACGCTTTTCTTCAAGGTACCCTTTCCGAGTCCGTCTTTATGACTCAACCTCCTGGTTTCATTGACTCTTCCTTTCCCAACCATGTTTGTAAGCTCAACAAAGCTATCTACGGCCTTCGCCAAGCTTCTCGTGCTTGGTATGATGAGCTCAAAAAATATCTTCTATCCGTCCATTTTAAACCCACCATCTCTGATCCCTCCTTATTTCTCAACAAATCCACCTCCTCTCCTATTTTTATTCTTGTCTACGTCGATGATATCATTATCACCGGCCCTAACCCTTCTCTAATTCACTCTTTTATTCAATCTCTTGCTACTCGCTTTTCCCTCAAAGATCTCGGGGACTTATCATATTTCCTTGGCATCGAGGTCATCCCTCACACTCATGGTCTTTTTCTTTCACAATCCAAATACATTCTCGATCTTCTCACTAAAGCCAACATGAGTAATTGTAAGCCGTCCACCACACCTATGTCGAGTTCATCTACTCTCACTATTTTGGATGGTGATCCGTTACCCTCACCCACAGATTTTCGTGCATTTGTAGGTGCCTTACAGTATTTGGCTTTAACTAGGCCGGATATCGCTTTCACTGTTAACAAACTTTCACAATTTATGCACAAACCTACCACCACTCATTGGGAAGCTCTTAAAAGATTACTTCGCTATTTGCATGGTACTCTCAATCATGGCTTATTCTTCAAACGTAACTCCCCTCTACAACTTCATGCTTTCACTGATGCTGACTGGGCCGGGGATCGCCCCTCATACCGTAGTACCACAGGATATATTGTCTACCTTGGCTCTAACCCAATTTCATGGAGTTCCAAACGGCAACCTACACTTGCCCGCTCCTCCACTGAAGCTGAATTTCGCGCCGTGGCATCAACTACAACCGAAATGCAATGGTTAATATCTCTTTTATCTGAACTCGGTTACAAGTCTACAACAATTCCATCCATCTATTGTGACAATCTAAGTGCCACTCATTACTCGGCTAACCCGGTTTTTCACTCTCGCATGAAGCACCTTGCACTAGATTTTCATTTTGTTCGTGAAAAGGTTCGAGATGGAACAATCCGCGTTACTCACATTGCCGGAGATGATCAGCTTGCCGATGCTCTTACTAAGCCGTTACTTCGCCAACGATTTCAGATTCTTACATCCAAGATTGGTCTTCTCTCACGATCGTCCATCTTGCGGGGGCATATCAAGTCTCATTCGGTTACAACAGAAGCTTCCGCCAAAGTTCCCACCAATATTATTTAAATTCAAAGTATTTTCATTTGTTGTATCAAGTCAAATATTGTTGCTAGAGTTTAGCTAGTTGTTCCTATTTTCTTGTTACTTCTCATGTATTTATTGTACCTTTGTTAATGAAGAATTCAACCTTTGATACATTCATACTAACGATTTGGGACATCAGAGACTAAAAAAAGATACATGGACACCTGATCATTTGACTTGACTTGCGCTGATAAAAGCAAATCGACGTTAACTAGATAATTTAGTCGAAATGAACCAGTGAACGACATAATCTATTACTCCAATTTACATGACCAATATTTAGAGAAAAGAATTCTGCCGATATGATTTGTTATCAAAACAGCTCATCCTCATCTCATTCACAAATAATAAGATTATTTGGGATATCAAGCTCAGAACTACAATTACTTCCATTATAGCAATGAAGAAACTAGAAAAACCAAGACTTGACAATAAAAGTCCTAGCCCCAATCAATTGAGCATATAAAACTAATGCTGTCAATATGGACGAGGCGGGCAGCAGGTTTTGAGCAAAACCAGTTGGGTTCGGGTTAAAAAAAGGTTGTTTTAAAATCAAAACAGGTTTACCAGCTATATTTTTATGTAAGCGTGTCGTAACAGGTTCAGACAAAAGAAAAGTATTAAGATGAGTTTCACCCGTTATGCATTTTTAAGGCTGCTAGCTGTGAAGATCAAGGAGTTTAAAAGAAGTGCATTGTAAGGGTTCTTGAACGGCTCCACCGCTAGCACCACCACTATCATCGTGTAAAGGTGGAGGTGACAGGGTGGTCTCAGTGATGTTTGCGTTGAAGAACCCTAACATCTCATACCTGTTAACACCAATGTAATGCCTTGCTTGATGATCATCAAAACGGTGGAGTGTTAAAACTTCATCAGTAGGCTCCAACGGACAAATATATGAGTCAGAACATAATCTCTATGCATAGGTTGTTGAATTTCTTCATAGTTATTGTGGAGGTTTGGTTTCTCTATTGTATACTACCACATATATGTGTATGGAAGAGGACGATACGATCGCAATGATCTTGAAAATATAGAAGAAACGAAGTGGACCAGTTATTGATTGATACTATGTGACGGGAGTTATCGGGATTGTATGATGTGAGTATTGACTGATATTGTGTGATGCAGATATTGTGTGATGCAGCTACTAGTAGTGTGTGATGTGGCTGTCCATTGAAGCAAAAAGAATAAAAGTTGGAAGAGCTGTAGTAGGAGTTGCAGGTCATCAATGGCAATCAACGAACGTCTATGTGGCATCTATACATAAATCAAGCAGTAAATCAAGCAGTAATCGTCTAACACGTCCACCTCGACTATGAAAAAATTCAATGACCTAATATGGAGGTTATGTTATGATTCCTATGTATGTCCATGTGGAGCCTATAATAAGTTCTGATACTTGAGCGTTTTGATCATCAAGCATAGCCTTACAAAGGTGGATTAACTAAGAAAACGATCTCTAAGAATTTGAAGCTATTAAATCACAGCCAAACTAATAAAAAGGCCAATATAAAAGATGAGCAGCATGTCAACTAAGCCTACTGACCGAAGTTCTTTGATTATCAAGCCTAGCCTTACAATGGTGGATTAGCTTAGAAAGTCTTTGCCGTCACGGACGCAGCTGCAACCGCAGCCCCTACCTTCATCATCTCCACTCGTCGGCATCACTATTAGCCGCCGTAAAGAAAAACCAACGGATGAACCCATTTTGACCGGGTACCAAACTAATAGTTTTCTAAAACAGCATGTTTTGACCCAAATCCTGCTTAACCAAAACCCGTTTGACCCGTTTGTTTCGTCAGGCTTAAGGGTATTACTGTATTAGATACATTAGGTATACGTATATCATGAAGTTGCTCCACGAGCCACATTTTTGATGTATCAAAGCCAGCAATTAAACCGATTAAAAAGTAAAAAAAAAACACAGAATTCTACAAGCATTTGATCCCGGAAAAGATTAATAACAACCCATTATAGGTAGCAGTACTCTTTTAAACCTAAAGTTTGAAGCAATAACATGTATAGTAAAACATAAACCTCAAAAGAAGAAGCAACGACACCTTCTTCACCAACTCGAAGGCAAGTAAGCATGAACCGCATACCCAGTCTTCCAATTATCCAAATACACCACCTTCCTAACCGCCCAAACCGCAACAACCATGGCCACAATCATAATCACCCGCTGCACAACCGCACTCCTCACCCTAACCAAAACATGGGTGACAAACGCCAACAACAACCCAACAACCGTATACAAAAACCCAATCGCAAACCCCTCCACCCCCAACTGCATCCCAGACCCCTGGTAAAAAAACACAAGCTTATTCGGATCATTCCTATCCGATATAAACAACGGCATCTTCCTAATAATATTATGCATAGTACCCGAAACACTAAAGAAGTAAACAAACACCGATCCGGATAACCAAAACCGCTTATCGTGAAACAACGTCTCCCCAGCCAACACTTTCTTAAACAAAAACGGTAATAATATTATAAAAACTGTAATTATTAAACCTAATTGGAGTTTGGAGAGCAACGGAGGACGATGAATGTGACCGATTGTTAATTTGGTTTTGGATTGGATAAAGTGTGCCATGGAATCGGCTAAACCGGAGAAATCACCAGCGTCCATGGCGATTGAACCGGTTTTTAGGTCAACGGAATCGGGTGGAAGGAGACGGATATGGGGCAAGGCGTTGACGCCGAACTGAGCGAAGGATTGTTGTGATTGGGAGAATTCGATGTCGCAGAAGAAGAGTTGGTTGAGGGTTGATGGAGAGTTTTGGTTATTAATGGTGAAGGATTTGGAGAGGAGATGGAATTCGGATTTTAAGGATTTGAGGTGGAGTTCGGATTTGTCATGGAGTTGGAGAGCGTCGAAGAATATTATTAAGGAGAAGGATCGAGGGTTGGTGGTGATGATGCGACGGAGGAGGTGGTCGGAGAGGTGGATGACGGAGGAAGGGGAGGTGGATTGGAGGGATTGGAGGTGGGAGAGGAGGTCGGAGTCGGCGGTGGCGGTGGCGGTGGTGGTGGTGGAGAGGAGGGTGGTGAGTAGGAGGAGGAAGATGAATGGAGATCTATGAGAGATCGCCATTGATGGATCTGGTTAGGGTTTGGGTTTGGGTTTGTGTTGTTGAAGATTAGACGATGAGTGAAGAGAAGAAGACGATGATGACCGGAGTTGACTTGGAAGGTTTTGGTTTGGGGGTATGCATCACTCTGTCGAATTAGATGTTGCCACGTTGTCAAAGATTGCCATGTCATCATTTTAAGAAGACGTGTACTTTAATTTTGATATAAATTGTAAAATATCATGTCATTACGTAGATCAGGCTAAACTAGTTAGGGTAACAAGTTTGTTGTTGAGTCTCTAAGTTGTTCAGCGGTTAAGAGGCATTTTCGACGGATATCTGGGTGAAGGGAGCTTTAATCATGTGTTTGAACCTGATAAGGCTACACGGAGAGCAGACGGGGGAAGTGCCCCGTCCCAAATGCTACACCGCCCCATTTTCCCGTCCTCCGCCCCGTCTCACCCTCCCCCGTCCCCCCCGTCTCCCCCGGAACATATGGGACGCACCAATCAGCTTTTTTCTTTTTTTTTTAATTCCAACGGCTATTAATGTTTGAGACATGGGTTTTTCATGTCTGCACACCCCATCCATGTCTCAAGAATAGTGAGACACCACTTTGGTGATGTGTCAGCCTACGTGGCGCTGAGACATAGGTTTTTCCATGTCTGCTTACCCACTAGCCTAAGGGGTGAGGGTTTACGGATTTCATCCGGTTCTCGCGCATCACGGGGTAACGGTCTTACGGCATTTGAGGAGTTGGCCTTAGACATAGCTTTGAAAGGGTGGGTTTTCACGTAAGACTCTTTGCCGTTAAAAAAAACAGGTTTGTTATTGCAAGATTTCCTACAAACAATTTAGGGCATCGAAATAGATGGCAAACCGGTAATAAGTTACAGCTTTTTTAATAGCAAAACTATGTCTTCTAAACAATAATATTTATAGATCTAACATTGTTATGTATAATCTGTTGTACTCAACTAAGTAACTTTATTGCTTTAGGGGTGAGGAAATTGAATGTATCAAATGTAAATGGTACAAACATAGTTGTTGTCAAAAGTGGGTTGGATTAGTTAGGTTTTAGGGAAGTTGAATTTACAATCGTTGCAATTGATAGATAAGTTAGCAATCTTGCTGATTAAAGATTTATCTATATATATATATAAAAGAAAAGACCTTTGCTGACGTGGCGTGCAATGGAGGCCTCAACCTTATGCCACGTGGCATCATAATGGAGAGTTTTTGGTGTTTTTAAATTGTTTCCTTTTTTTAATTAAATTGAGTTATTTTAGGAAAAAAGAATTTAAAAATAAATTTAAAATTTTCTCTCTCATATTTCCTCTCATAACTTTTAAACGTTTATATCTTTTATATACGGGATTTTTTAAAGAAAAAAATTACACCAAATTAACGAGCGTTTTATTATCTTTCCAACAAGTACCATAGTGCTATATAAAAAAACGGAGAAAAAATCGACTATTTTTTGTGGTGTTTCGTTCATACAGGAAAAAAACACACAAAGTGTTCATGTTATCACGTAAAATTAGATTTTGTAGGGAATATGAGTTATTACTGATTAGAATACTATAAACATGCAATGATTGGAAGATTTTGTTGTTAGTTAACTTGAGCCATTTGTAATAGGTTATCACGTAAAATTAGATTTATCAACCCCGGGACCTCCCGGGGTAATCAGCTAGTATGTATATAAAAAAATTAACATGTCCAGTAATATTAACATTTTGGTGTGTATAATGTACATAATTTGCATGTACTTGCTTGCAATTGATATAAATATAATAACTCGAAGTCGAATGGACATAACTACAAATATCCTTTTGTTCTTGGTTTTCTTAAACCGTAAATATTAAATTCGTTTTATGATGTGAGAATTACAATTTTAGTTTTATTTTAATAAACCAACTTGAACTGTTTCTCTCTATTCATCCATTTTGTCAAATCTACAACAATATCATTAAGTTTAAAAGAAAGAAAATTCAATGTTATTTAGAGCCTTCAACTAACTCGTGACTTGTAACTCACTCATAATTAGTCTCATTCATGATTGAGCTCGAATTGATTTCGCTTGAGCTACTTGGCTCGTATACGCTAATTTGACTTGAGCTTCTTGACTTGGCCACAATGCTGGCTGGCTTGGCTCAGCTTGTTAGACGTTTTAATCATAATCTTAACACTTGTTTGCTGTGTTTTCCAAAATCTTTCGGTACATGAAGTCATTGATAGGCAACGTGTCCTCTAATGAACTCAAAATACTAACTGAAAAGAAATTGAGTCAAGTGAAACACAAATTGGTTGAAGCAATGTCAAATATGACATGATATTCCTGTAAGTTTCTACTAGGTGTGTTGATATGTTTGGTTGAAGACCTATTTAACCTATTAGTTAAACATAAACATATCGACCCACTAACCTGTTTATGATCCATTGAATCCATTTTTTTTTACATCCCACTAAGACCGAACATAGTGGGGGAGGAAGAAAACGCCCCTTCTCCACTTTAATTGGCTTCCATAATTAAAGGAAGAATAACGCTCAAATTCAGCGTGAAAAAAATAACACTTAAACCTATTTTTGACCCATAACGTTGTGGGGGACTGCATGCTCGAGTACACATGGTCTAACCCATTTAACATGTTTACATCTTGGTTACTATCTGCCAACCCATTTGATATGTACAGATAAATGGGTTAAAGGAGTCGTGATGGGTTACACGGTTTCAAGGTTCGCATGTTAGGATTGATGTTAGGATTGAGTTGGGAGGGTGTCAATCTAACAGCACTGCTAATTTCACAAAAATTCTACTATAATCTAACAAAAAAATCTACTTGAAGTTACAAATCAGTCGTTTATACACTTTCGGGCTCGGCTTCAATCCCCTCTCCAGCATCTCATCATGCAATTTCATGGCTTTTCTCAACTCCTTCTCACGACACAATCCATTAATCATGATCACAAAGCTTTCACTAGTAACCAAGTTCTTAATTCTCATGGAATCAAAGATTCTTTCAGCTTCTTTAACCCTCACTGCCTGCAACAGTCCAGTCATCAGTGCATTGCATGTTGTTGAGTCCATGGAGTAATTCTTCTTCTCCATTTGATCATGCAAACTAACGGCTAAATTGATCTGTCCTCTCGTGCAATAACGCTTAACTAAAAGACCACAACACGAGGATTCAAGAACAATGGATTCTTGCAGAGCTAACTCTGCAAGCTCCTCTGCTTCTTTCCATCTGCCTTTCTTGCATTGAGAAGTTATGTATTTTGATAATGCGGTTGGGCTCGGTTTATACCCTTTTGAGATTAAATCTTTCAGTAGAAGATCAACTTCTTTTGTTGCATTTTCATTGCAAAGAATGTTGATAAACTCGCTATAAAACACAGGGTTGACTTTAACTGTTCTTTGTTCAATAATGTGATAGATCTTGATAGCTTCTTTTACGCGAGTTTCCATAGAAAAAGCTCGGATCATACACCCGTAAGTCTTGTTTTCTAAAGATCTTTGCGCATCACACGCTGTCTTGAACAACATGTCGGCCGCATAACTCTTTCTCATGTCACAAAGCTTCTGAATGATCGAATCATGATCAGTTAAAACTTTTGAAACATACCCTTTTTCAGCCATAGCCTCCATAGCGAATGTTATCATTTCATCGTTCTTATATCTACACGCACCATTAAGAACCGAAGCAAAAGCATTAAACCCTGGATTCAGTTTTCTCTTAGACATTTCATCAAACACCTGTAATGCAACTTCAAACTTTCCCATTTCACCGCAACAATCGATCACCAAATCATAAATCAAGGGATCATTTAGACCGATATCAATCAATCTAAGCATTGCATCGACCTTCCCCTGTTTGCTAAACACTTTAGCGATCACACGCAATGTAAACGGATCAATCAAAACCCCATTTCTAATCATCACACCATAAAAACAAAAACAGAGCTTAGCTTCATCTTTTTCACATAACCCATTAAGCAATTTATAACACGAACCACTCGAATACTGAATTAAATCTCTAGTTAAATTAAAAACCTCCAAACCTTCAACACACAGACCCTTTTCACAATACCAATCAATAACACAATCAAACACTCTCAAACACTCTACCCCACAAAACTTTTGACCTTTTCCGCTTGTATTAATCAAAGATTGAGCAATCTGAGCAGGTGGGTAGTTCTGAAGTAGTGAATCCAAGATGGGTTTTGAAGGGTTAACCAAACCCGACCCGATTAACAGATGGGTCATTCTGCATTGGATAATAATGTCTGGGTGAAAAGATGTGTTTTTAATTGACCATTTGAAGAAATTTAAAGAGATTTGAGGTGGGATTTTTGTGGTGTTGAGGATTTGAAGGAAGATTGATGGGTTTAACTTGGATTTGAGGTTAAGGGTTTGGAGGATTGAAGGCCAGTTGTGTCTTTGTTCAAGAATTGATGAGACTTGTGAGACTAGATGTGTGTTGGTGATTTGTGTTCTCCAGTTTTGAGATGTTTTGGGTGTGTTGTTGGAGAGGTATTTGATGAAGTGTTTGGTTTTCTGCATACCTTCTGCAAGCTTTGAGTTAGGAAAACATTGAACTATATGGATTGTTTAGTGTACTTCACCTAGAAGAATTATGATTTGATTTGTTGTTGACTGAAAAATTTAAAAGATAGAGATGGGATTTAGCACTTACAAGAGTAATCACTAATCACTAAAAGCGCAAGCTGGGCCAACAAATTTTAACGAAAGTGCGGGCTGAGTTGGAAAAATTGATCAAAAGAGCGGGCTTAGCCGACACTTTTCACAAAACGTGTAGGCATCCTAAGCATCACAACCGGCGGAGTTGATATGTCAACTTCTTATAAGTGAAAATAAGAGCTTTCGACTTCTGATAAGTGGAAATAAGAGATGATTACTTCGGTTAAGGTTAAAATTTCATATCTAATTTGCAAAATTATGTTTAAAGATGACTATTTTGGTAATTTTCCCTATACTTTATGCACCAAACAATAAACAGATCTATGAAAACCATCAGGAATACCGCATCAACTTAGCATATGAAATGAATTTCATTAGCAAAACATACAACTTGTTGATAATACAAGACAAAAAACATGATACAACGATGTAAAATAGATGCACCACCATGATATCTTGTAACACTCAACTAAATGTATCTTTTATAGTTTACTAACATACCATATAGGGAAAACACATCCCATAATACTACTAACATCATGATTTATCTTAATGCATCATATATTAACCATAAAAAAACAATCTTAACAATTACTATTTAAAACTGATCTGGCATTTGTTTGTATGGTCTTTGTTGTAAAACATGTATCGATACCGTACTAATCACACCAACCAAATTTTTATACGTAATGAACCGTACCGATGCCAACCAAATTCCTACCGCGCATTTATAAACTATCGGAAGAAGGGCAATTTTGTAATTTAGAAAAAGAAAAGGTTCCTAAAGGGATTTAAATAGTATTGTTCATTGTATCTCGTGTATTTCTTCCAAGTCTCAGGAAATCGAATATCTACAATGGTTTGCGATAAGTGTACGTCTTCAATCTTCATTCATAGTCTATTACTTCTAATCGATTACAATATAATTTGTATGTTTGTTTTGTACAATACGATTTGGTGTTAGGAAATTTCTAGGGTTTATAAGGAATTGGGGGTGAATTTGCACAGGTGAGAAGAAACTGTCGAAAGTAATAGTACCAGATAAGTGGAAGGAAGGAGCAAGCAACACTACTGAAACCGGTGGTCGTAAGATCAATGAAAACAAGCTTCTTTCCAAGAAAAACAGGTTCTTTTTTTATTTCAGCTTTTTCTTATTTAATAATATTGTTTGTGTAAAAAAAATATGTTTTTTTGTTTAGAACGTTGAATTTGATTTGAATTATAGGGATTAGGATAGTAAGAATTAGGTATTTGTGATCCATACTTAGATTAGATTATTGACCTGGTATGTTCAAATTAGGTTTAACTATGAAGCATGCTACGTGTAATCAGTAATTATGTCGTTGTTGTAAGGCTACGTGGTTGTGCTTTAACATAACTCCCGTATCCCGCCACCTCACTTCTACGTAGATAATGAGCTTTAACTAACCCATCGTTTAGCTATCAATCTATCATGTTGTGGTTAACTAAGAAAAGAGAAATGTGAGTGGTTGACTTTTGGTGGCGTGGCCCCCACACTTGGAATGGCTAACGTCCGTGAATGGCATGGCAACCCCCATGTTTGGCGCCCCCTTTAAATACTGTGGTGTGGTGTTTAGGGCATTAAAGGGTGATGTGGAGGGTTGCGTGAAACCACAATAAAGAGCCTACGTATGTATTGTATTGGTGAACTTTCAGAAGGGTGGTTATGCCGGTAGTTTAGTGGGCACCATAGTTGTCAATAGCGACAAGCTACTAATACGCTACGTAGCGATAGCAACGAAATAGTTGGCACTAATTCATGTTTAGCAATACATGAGAAGAAAATTTTAGAGATATTTTATATGTATATTTTACCGAAAAAATTAAAAAAAATACAAAAATCTCGCTATTGCCCGCTATTTGTCACTGTCAACCATATAGCGACACATGAGCGCTACGCTACGCCACGCCATTCGCTATGGCGGGCGCTATGGTCGCTATTAACAACTATGGTGGGCACATAGGATTTGGCTATGTACTTGATTTCATTTTTGAAAGGAATATGATACCTTGGATAGAAGAAATCTATGTTACTTATCTTATAGGGTTGATTGTGTATGGCTTATGCTGAAATCAACATGTTATTAAAACTTAAAAGTAGTGAAAAGGGATTTTATTATTTGGAAAATTATGACTTATGATTTGGCCTTAGATATGAGAAAGTGGATGCATACAATTATGGTACAAGAGTTGATGTATGTTTGTCCTTCCTTTAAACTTGGTGTCTGTGTGAGTGTGTATATATCTAGATGTGTATGTATGCCTGGGTGTGTATTAACTATTAAGAATCAGCATTGTGGCATTTTTTATTCTATTTTCTTCACTTGATACTTCACCAGGTCTCCCGAAAAAACGAATGGATATAGCCAGCTAGTTCATGTTCATCACTTCATCCCCATAAAAACCATTACAACCTGTGCTTGAACTTAATATTCATAGAAAGTAAACAGCAGAACAAAAGACTAGACCATCTTATAGTTATGTTAAAGAGAATAACGAAATACGTACCGAAGCTTCTAGTGAAGATATGCTTGAGTTTAGTAGGATATTGACTATAGTTGCTTGGGGATGAGTATCGAGTAGTTTTACTTGATAAATATTAAATAGGACTATAGGAGTTACTTTACCTTCGTTTTTACTTGATTGGATTACATTTGTTTAGAGGTTGAAAACAGGTGGGCTGGTGGGTTGGGTAACAGGTCAAGATGGGTTGGGTAGGGTAGGGTTGGATAACAGGTTGGGTTGGGTTGGGCTGGATTGACTAGAAATACTTTTTTCCATTCATAGTAACTACTGTATAAGTTAATTATCTTATTTATTGGATAAATCTATGCTGTATATAAAAGTGTTTATGGTATTATTGATTGATTGATGAATAAAGAATACAAGACCCCTTATATAGGGAAGAATCTTAATCCTACTATAACACATAAATAGGAAAGGATAACAATATCATATACATCATAATTATCTATTCTAAATATAAATAAATTACGCCCCACTTATGGTGTGCGCATATAATGTATATATGTGTGGCCCACGGGGGGCAACAGTAAAGTTGCACTAGTTTTAACGTTATTTTACTAATTTCGTGAAAATAGCGTTAAAAACGACGGACGGTTAATCATGCATCATGTGGTGGCGTTGATAGCCAAAAGACAAAGGGGTACATGCACAGATCGGGTTTGTCCCGATTGCTAAGTGTTCTGTGCCTTATGTCCAAGGCTTGATACCAAACCACATCGAGCCGGGGGTCTCATTGGAAGCAGCCTCTCTATTCTTAGAGGTAGAGGTAAGGCTGTCTACATCTTACCCTCCTCAGACCCTACCTTAGCTTTGCTATAGGTGAGATTAACCGAGTATGATGATGATGATGATGATGATAAATATAAATAAATCTATCTAGAAGCTTCCGTGCTAATATTCCCCCTTAGTTTGAGCGGGTTGAACACAAACGCCCAAACTGGATCTAAATGACTGAAAAAGCTGTCTCGAAAGGCCTTTTGTGAAGATATCTGCGTACTGGAGTGTTGCGGGGACATGAAGTACCCGAATATGGCCGACACGGACCTTCTCACGAACGAAGTGAATATCTATTTCAATATCTTTTGTCCGTTGGTGCTGTACCGGGGTATCAGACATATACACTGCAGAAATATTATCGCAATAAACAGTAGTAGCCTTTTTCACAATTAATAGTATACACTTTTAACAATTCTCATCCTGTTAAACGTACTTAATCTGTTTCCTTTACCTGTTTGACCCACCGTTAAAATTTAAAACACAACCATTGATAAGTAAACAGGTTGAAATTGGCACCCATAAGTCACTGTTATGCATACATAGTAAAATGTGAGTAATCATGTATAACATTTTTGTGCAAATCATTTTTCTTTGTCTGTAGATGGTCACCATTAGGAACAACTAAGTGTATAACAGTGATGATGAAAGTTAGAATTAGGTATTTGAGTATCGACCTAACTTGTTGTGTTCAAATTAAATTTTAATGTGGAGTACGGTACAAATAGTTATGATATTATTGTAAATATAAATTGTGTTGGTGATCATTTGAAAGGTTGGTTATGCTGGTAATTTAGTGGGCACATAGGTTATTAAAATGCACATGGTTTTATATTGAAAGGAATATGATACTTTGAAGAAAGGAAATTTATGTTGCTTGTCTTCTTGGGCTGATTGTTAAGGATGAAATTAACATGTTAAAAGTTGTGATAAGGGGTTTGATTATTTGGAATATTATGACTAATGATTTGGCCTTAGATATGAGAAAGTGGATGCATATGATTCTGGTACAAGAGTTTATATATGTTGGTCCTTCCTTTAAACTTAGTGTGTGTATATCTATATCTAGATTTGTATGTATCTATATATGTGTGTGTAGTTGTGATGTGTATATACTAAGAATTAGCATTGTGACATTTTATTCTATTGCTTCACTTGATATCTCATCGGGTCTCCCCGAAAAAGAATAGATGTAGCCAGCTAGTTAATTACTTCAACCCCATAAAATACTATTACCGCCTTTGCTTGAACTTAATAATCATAGAAAGTAAACAGCAGAACAAAGGATTCGACCATCTTACAGTTATGTTAAAGAAAAAATTGGAATATGTACCGGCATGAGTTTAGTTCGATATTGACTAATAACTACTTATGCTTGAGGATGAGTAGTTTAACTTGATGAGTAGGAGTTGCTTTATCATTGTTTTTACCTGATTGGATCACATTGTTTAGAAGGTGAAAACAGACGGGTTGGTGGGTTGGGTAACAGGTCAAGATAGGTTTGGTTGTCTAGAAACATTATTTTTCCATTTAAAGTAACTACGGTAGTCGGTATTGGATTGCATTATTTGTTTTTTGGATAAATATATTTTGGATACACTCTGGACAACTGTCATCCTGGTTACCCCCCCCCCCCCCCCCGCGCACGCGCGTACACCACATCATTAATTGAACCCACTTCACCAACCAATCAAACTATGCCAACTCATCTTCTTGAATCACGGCTTCATGTGTCAAATGGTTTGGGGCAGTGTGCTACCCTGACTAGCTCATTGCTTGAACCCGCACCGGTTCCCAAGAAATTTTCCCTCTAGCCATGATGGCGAACCCACCAATCCATCACTTGGCCATGATCAAACCACCTGGGGTGATGTATCACTCCATGAACCCAGGCACTCATCACGAGAGTGACCCAGATTCCCTATGTCATTGTCATGGGTACAAAGTAAAATATGATTAATCATATATATATATAATATGTGTAATATTAATAAATTTTTTATTTTTATTTTTGTCTCTAGATGGTCACCTTTAGGAACAACCAAGTGTATAATCTGCAAGCAGCAAGTCCACCAAAATGGCAAGTATTGCCATACATGTGCCTACTCTAAAGGTAAATACCACATCCTAAACTAGATTTTTTTAACTTTCTTCATTGTAAAAAAAAGTTGTACAATAACATAAAATGTTATTAATGATTACAAATGCAGGTGTCTGTGCAATGTGTGGTAAACAAGTTCTCGATACTAAGTACTACAAGCAAAGCAATGTGTAAGTTTAGACTCTTGCTGTTTTCTCTGAAAGTCGTATTGTGTTTTAGTCAACTTCATGACGTGTTAACATTGTAATGTTGACTCTTAACAACACTGTTCCTGTTTGTACTTTGTATATTGCTTTATCAGATTGATCCATAAGCAACGAATTTGATTTAATTTTCTGGCTGTAGATATCTTGTACGATGAATAAATATTGCACGTCTGCACCAAAGTATTTTTTTCATCTTTCTAAATGTTTTAGTTAAATTTTACTGTTCTTTAAATAAAGAAATTTTCTTGTATCAGTTTTAAGTAATTTAAGTTCTATTTTTAGGTAAAAAGATATTAACCATTATACTGTAAGTAAGCAAAATTGGACCCGTTTTGGACCCGTTTGTTGAAGAATGGGTCATGATTCTGAGGTTTAATTTTACAACACATCCGAAATGTATAAAACAGATAGCATGAGACTAAACATAACACAATTTATGTACATTATGCGCATATAACTGTTTCCTGTATACATCATAATAAGTATAGCCATGTCCTGAACAATACTTACAATTCAGGAACACTAGCAATTATTTTCAATAGTTTACAATATATATTTTCAAACAATTGGTTATTATACATAAAAAATACATAAATAAACAAATAATTTCCAGCAGATAATGAAAGAAGATTAGAAGCAACAAGAAGAGCTAATATCAGTTAGATACAGCATAAGTTGCAATCCCAGTAGTACTATGATGCCATGCATCTAGAAACCATGAATCTTGATATGTTCTTTCTTCACAATGCCAGCCTGAAAAAAAAAACACAGTCACAATAATAATTTATTTATTTATTTATTTATTTATTTGAAAATCAAAGTGAAATAATTGTGTATACAATCATTACTTGAATGAGGAAGGTAGATACATTCTTCCTTTGATCACCTTGAAGTTGGATAACCTGCATTGCATATCAATGAGACTAAGTGCAGTGTTTAACATATATTAGAGTTGTGAATTTGTGATATTACATATACCTAGCACACATTTCACGGGAGTTTTAGTCTAATCGGGTTCGGGTCGGTTTCATGCTGAACCTGGATACACGTTTTTCTTAGTTGGTCGTTTACTGGTTGACCTGGTGGTTTAGCTAGCGTATGATGTATTTAACCTTTTTATTTCTAAAGTAATTTTAAGTTGATTTTATGTCACAACTTAAATTGGTTGACAATTTCATGCAAGAATTTTAGGTAAATTAATGTTAAAAAAGCATTTGTATTTTTGTAATAAATTTGTAATTTTAGAGTATTAATATTTTAATGAAAACAAAGTAAAATTACGTGTTATACGAGTCGTGTTTGAGTTTTTGTCAGTTTTTCGGCTGTGTCGGGTTTAACCCACAAACACAAATCATTTAACATGTCGTGTTTGAGCTTTTGTCAGTTTTTCGGCTGTGTCGGGTTTAACCCACAAACACAAATCATTTAACATGTCGTGTTTGAGCTTTTGTCAGTTTTTCGGCTGTGTCGGGTTTAACCCACAAACACAAATCATTTAACACCAAATGCGGCATATATCACATAAACGCAGCGTATAACGAGTTCAGGGTACCTTGCCAAGTTGAGGGTCTTGAACAACAGTACCATTGCAGCAAAACTCCTTTTTAAGGTCTTTAAGTATCTTATTGTAGCTAAACTCTTTCTTCAACCCTTGGACAGTTGTCAGGCTTTTACGACCATTGCGTTGTTGTATACGTATATGAACGTATTCCTTAGACCCCGCCGCACCTGAGTTCTCAGCATTTGCCTCAGCAAATGGATCTTACTTGCACACAAAACAAACAAAAATAATAAATGAATAAATAATGATACTTTTTAGTACAAACAAAGCTAGATTGATTTGAACATACCATAGGCAGTTGGAATTTGGATGTCAATCTCAGACATGAAATTTGAGTGCTAGAATTGGAGGCAAACAAACAAACAACCAAATAGGCTTCTTTCTATTCAACACACCTGAAACCAAATAGGGTGTTTATGAGGCGGTTCTAGCTGCTTATCGTTAAAATTATAGGCCGAACTGCAAAGTGCAAACTACAGTTCAAGAAGCAAAAAAATTAAACCAACTTGGTTGGTCAGACCGCTTGTTTTAGCATTTTGATGATTCGGAGTTTTTTTATCTTTAGTTTGTATTAAGTTTTTTTAAACGACAAAGATGGTTAATGAATATAATACGTATACAGACCTCATGTTTAAAAAAACAGAAAATAAATAAATAAATAAAAAAGGTTGAACGACGGGTTCCAAGCCATCAGCTGGAATGTGAAAACGCTGAAACTTAACGAGCCAGCCGACTTGCTTTGGTTTCAGAATCATAATCATTTGATAACAATGAGGCTGCTATATGAATACCTGATATATGAAATCATTTTTTTCCTCATAAAAAATATTAGGATTATTTCTAGAAATAATTCTATGAAAATGTTTATAAGGGAATTTATGTAATACAATGAAGGTGAAGATGTTTGATTGTTAATACAATGTGTAGAATAATAAGGGAATATAAACCAAAAGCTGCTGCAAATGTTACAACAGAATAATATTGCATATTGATCAACAACAAGGATCAAGACGAAAACGATCCAGAATGATCGATGAGGCGAAACCTGAACGGAAGAAAGAGCGGGCAGGCGAGGCGATCGGAGAAGACGATGGAGATGGGAGAAGGAATGGTGGTGATATATGAAAATGTAGATGTAGAAGAGGTGGACGGTTGAGACTCCATTTTTATACAAGCCTCTGTTTTCCAAACTCCCTATTCTACGGTAATTTCCTCTAGGTGATGTAATTTTTTTTATATAATTACTATATTATTATATATTCAAATGTTAGATTAATGGTACCTTTTCATAGGATTATTCCACATGTTTCGTATATGATATAATGGAATTGTTCAAAAAAAATATAATGGAATTGGATTTTGTGTAAATGAACACATTTAGATGGAGTAAAGGATTTTTAAATTGATGTAATTTTGTATCATATATTAAGATTTTGTGGAAATTGAGCACATCCAAATGTAGTTAAGGATTTATTATCTATTGATGTAATTGTGTGTTATATATTAGGAAGACTATTTTACAAAGGGCCTGTTTGTTTACCCTCTTAATGATTTTCGACGACAACATGCGTTAACTAAGGCAGAAAGATTCAATCATGCTCACGCACAACTCAGAAATGTCATTGAACGTGCATATGGTGTTCTAAATGCGAGATTCTCAATCCTAAAGCAAATGGCTCCCTTTTCTTTTCCAATACAAAGAGACATAGTGATTGCTTGTTTCGCCATCCATAATTTTATATGGAAATGCAATATTTATGATCAGTTATTTATGGAGTATGATGAGAACACAATGTTTCATGAAATGCAAAGTGGGGAAAATGATGGCCTGTTAGTTCAAGACATAGAGTGGGGTTCACAAGGTATTGACTATATGAATTCTTTACGTGGCCAGATTGTTAATCAGTTGCTTTCAAATGATTCAAATTAAAATTGTATGCAGAGTTGTGTTATTTGTATTTTGATTTCGTATGTTGTGTTATTTTGTATTTGGATTTTCGTATGTTTCCATGGATGTTAAAGGATTTATGTGTAATTTGGATTTTCTTTGACGTTTTGTATTTTCCTTTTACAATTTTTCATCAATCTGTACACTATTCAGAACTCTGGCCAAACAGATACATTCATTCAGCACATAATAGTTCAGAGGGGTAAAATAGTCATTCTGCACAGTCATTCAGAGATACAGCCAAACAACTCTTAATGGTTCAGCACTTACTGATTCAGAGCCTCTTACCCATTCAGACCTCTTACTAATTCAGCACTTACTGGTTCAGCACTTGCTAAACAGCCCCAAAGTGTATTTGAAATGCTAAGTATAGGAAATCATCAAAAATATGACACGTGTCTTTGAGTGAATTGTCTATGCGTTAATATAGTTCCATACCACAATTACGCACAATTACTTTTTTTTAAGGCTTAGTTCAGTGAAATCCTTGTACAACCCTAATTTAGCGGTTCCAAATTCGAATCCCTATCCACACTCTGGTGTTCTCCTTGCCTAAGTAATCGTAATAACGCAAAGTATTAACATAATCAAGCACAATATATCAACTTTAGAAAATTATTTTACTCAAATTAACAAGAATAAATTTCTTGATTTTTTAGTAAAAAGGGAAAAGGGTGATTGGTTGAAAGTCACATGGAGCCCATCGCTTTCTCTCTAGTGCTCGTTAAGGGGGCTCCCTCCTTACTTTGCACGTGGCGATGTTGAGAGGTGTTAAACGCCCATGTGGGCAAGGGCGCTATGCGTTATCCCACAACGTATGGTCTTACTGTTAGTTGTAGGAAAGGAAAAGCAATTTTATACCGGTGTCGAACCGATTGAATTTCGGTGTCTATTATTGGTGGGTTTTGGGACCAGTATTTTTGGTTCGGTACCGGTTCAGTACAGTATGGTAATTTTCTGACTTTATACATTTAAGTATCGTACTGTACCGAGCACTTTCGACAGTGGTACTAGTTCAGTAAAGTAGGGAAATTTTTGGACTTTTTACATTCGAATAGTGTACTGTACCGAGCACTTTCGATACCGGTACTCATTTTTAACGATTTTCGGTATTGGTATTTTTGGTACTGGTACAAAGCTATCTCTAATTGTAGGTCTGAAGTTCAAACCTACACTACTGCAAATTTAGTATATATATTTTTATTGAATTTGGTATATACATGGTTGTTACACATTTTGTTTATATTTGTAGAGATGTGTAAATTGTTGCTACATAATGTTTTTATTGGTTTTGCTTTTTATAGTTGCTACATATCTTCTGTTATTTTTATTATGAGATCGCTTAGATAGTTACTACATATTTGTTTTTACTAAATTTTGGTTTATATAGTTGCGTACAACCCAAATTTCTCAACCCACTTATTTACCTTCCTAATTCCACAGCCTACTATACATATAATGCATATAAAATTATAAATGCTATATAAATATTTAAAGATAGGGACTGACTCAAAACTTAACTTACTACATAAAAAGATCATTACATAATTTTAAATTGATGAGTAAAGCATTATAAAATGATTGTTTTTTACATAAGTTTAAGGTGCACCTGACCCAAACATTTATTCGTAGAGTTGATACGAGCCGAAAAATAGTTTGAGACCAAAAGTCACAAACCCATGTAATAAGAACTCAGTTGAGACCAAAACTGTTTTGATCGGGCACTTAGTGCTAGGGGTTTGCCATCTTCCAACAAGATGAAGAAACTACCAAAATCTAGGTTTTATAGCAAACTAGTCTATTCTTTTATGTGATATACCTCTATAGTCATGCTACGATTAATTACCCCTATATGGCTATATCCAAGTGATACAACATTATGGCCCCGTATCCATTTCTCTTGCTTAACACTCTTTATACCATGAAACACGTTTGGAGTACTGTTGTACGCAAAATCTACCCTCGCATAACGCATATCATCATTTCTTAGTGTTAATCATCAATAAAAAGTATATGTTATTTGAGATTTAGCTCATCCCCAAATTTTAATGACAACCTTATATATAGAGAGCAGAGATGGTGGGATGGTGGGTAGAGACCAGTGGCGAAGCTTGGACAAAGTTTTCAGGGGGCTGAAAGCCGCGGGATTATAAGGGGGCGGACTCGCTAACGTATTAATCACCCACAAGACTTCTAAACCCACCCTTGCTCCAAACATCAATCACTCACAAGACTTCTAAACCCACCCCTCATTCGTCTTTTTCATGTAGTAGACGATCAGCTGGCAGCCTGGCAGAATCTTCGGTACAAAACTGGCTGGCACGCGTGGTCTCGAACTCTTGGCTTACTATCCCCCATTGGTCCTAAGTGTTTAGCAAAGGATTAAGCTTGTGGAATCATTGGTTTAGCATCGCTAATCAAAGGTTAGACTTGTGTTTCTTCAATAATTATAGTAAATTCTATCAACTTAAATGTTGAACATTTTGTTAATGTTCGTACCTCGCATTTTGTTAATGTATTCCTATCCTCAACTTAAACTCGCCTTTTTAGTGTATTCTGTCAACAACTTAAATGTTCTAACTGTAAATGTCGATACCTCCTCGCCTAAGTTTATATCATGATCAATACTACAAAGAGAGTCCATATCTCGCCTATAGGTTTATATCATGATCCATGCTATACAGAGGACAATCACAAAGATAGAATAGAGAGGGTGATAACATTATCTTCTTTTATTGCACTTTGCGTAAATAAGTATTTGTGCATCCAAATTTTAAAACAGATCATCATAATACACAAAACATCAATTTCCCATTAAAACCAATATCAAATCATTCCTTCTTCCACAAAGTATTTCAACAAAACACAAAACAAACCAACATCTTTATTCAACCACAAGACAATCAAAAACCAAAGCACCACAACCTGTTCCAAACCACAAGACTTCTAAAAACCACCACGAAGACGAAGCACAAGATGCAGGGTAGACTCCTTCTGGATATTGTAATCAGCAAGTGTCCTCCCATCCTCGAGTTGTTTCCCTGCAAATATCAACCTCTGCTGATCCGGCGGAATCCCCTCCTTATCTTGAATCTTCGCCTTCACATTATCAATCGTATCCGAACTCTCAACCTCCAGCGTAATCGTCTTCCCCGTCAACGTCTTCACAAATATCTGCATTCCACCTCTCAACCTCAACACAAGATGCAATGTGGACTCCTTCTGGATATTGTAATCAGCAAGAGTGCGACCATCCTCGAGTTGCTTTCCAGCGAAAATCAGCCTCTGCTGGTCTGGTGGAATACCCTCCTTGTCTTGAATCTTGGCCTTCACATTATCAATTGTGTCGGAGCTTTCGACCTCTAAAGTTATTGTTTTTCCAGTCAGGGTCTTGACAAATATCTGCATGCCACCACGGAGACGGAGGACCAAGTGGAGGGTACTCTCCTTCTGGATATTGTAGTCGGCTAGAGTTCGGCCGTCTTCCAGTTGTTTTCCAGCGAAAATCAGCCTCTGCTGGTCCGGTGGAATGCCCTCCTTGTCTTGAATCTTCGCCTTGACGTTATCAATGGTATCCGAGCTTTCGACTTCTAGAGTGATGGTTTTGCCAGTTAAGGTCTTGACAAAGATTTGCATGCCACCACGCAGACGGAGGACCAAGTGGAGAGTGGACTCTTTCTGGATATTATAGTCGGCTAAAGTTCGGCCGTCTTCCAATTGTTTTCCAGCGAAAATCAGCCTCTGCTGGTCCGGTGGGATGCCCTCCTTGTCTTGGATTTTCGCCTTGACGTTGTCGATGGTGTCGGAGCTCTCCACCTCCAGAGTGATCGTCTTCCCGGTGAGAGTTTTAACGAAGATTTGCATGCCACCACGCAGACGTAGGACCAAGTGGAGAGTGGACTCCTTCTGGATATTGTAGTCTGCAAGAGTACGGCCGTCTTCGAGCTGTTTTCCGGCAAAGATGAGCCTCTGCTGGTCTGGAGGAATCCCTTCCTTGTCTTGGATCTTGGCCTTGACGTTATCGATGGTGTCGGAACTCTCGACCTCGAGTGTGATTGTCTTGCCAGTTAGGGTTTTCACAAAGATCTGCATCTGTTAGAATTAATCAAAACAATTATTAGCACTTCATTCATGAAATGATGATCAACAACAGAAAAAAAAAACTGCCTCAATTCATGAATCAAATCTATTACCTAATATCAACAATCTATTATATACCGATTTATAAGCAACTTTTCTTTTAAAATAACTTTTTTTATTGAAATAAAACCCATAAAAGCAAAAATTACACCAAAATAACCCTTCCTGTATGGGAAACCCTATTTATAAATTCAATTACAATTAGAAATCGATCAAATTAAATCTTGAAAGTTTGAATAATCATACAAACTCAAATACAAAAATTAGGTACATGCGTTTTAATCAAAATAAGAAAACGAATCCACAGAAAACAAGAATCATTATACGATTAAATAAATAAAAATAACTTCTGGATAACGATCGAGCCGATTATTAAATCAAATTAAACCTAGACAATTAAATCTGAACAAGACACTGTTAAACGACGATTATGTTGATAAATTAAACCTAGAAAGATTAAATCATCATATACGGATCAAACCTCATAATAATCTTATAATAATCAAACAATAACATGAACATATAATAATAATAATAATAATAATTAATAATCTAAACTGCGAAGAAACAATACCTTGATTGAGATTTGCTTGAAGAAGGTAAAGAGGAATACAGGATGAATGATAACACAACGATTTTGGGGGGATTTTATAGGAAAACAATCAGGGTGGTTCACGCAAAGGAAGGTTAACGTAACGGAGTGTTAGGTGAGCAACTAATGAAACAATGACACGTGTGTCGTTAATTGATGACCAAGCACCTAGCGCACCGTTTGATTTGTTTATATTTAATCGGTGGACGTCTGCTTTTGGTTTGGAATATATTGGCCTTATCATCTTTATATAACTTTTTAAATTCAAATTGCACAAAACGACAAGAGTTAGCCTAGGCGGAGTGTAATATTTATTCTCCACCGAGCCTATGACGTTTTCCACTTGGCGTTTTCCACTTGGCGGTGTTCAGACGACTCCGAAACGTTTCGCAGGTTTTCGGACACGTGGCTTGTTTTGATTGGTCAGCATGTCCCACGTCTCCGGAGTCAGCTCCGAGGCCTCAGAATCTGGGAACCGTCTCTCCAATGATGGTTGGGGTGGATATTTTCGTTATTTAGCTCGGTTAACGGATGTTTTTGTGATTTTCCCGTGAATATATGTCTTTTATGTATGAATTACTTGTCCGGCACAAGTAATAATGCACAACATTTCATGCTAATATAGTACTATACATGTTACACTGTTACTCTATTAGTATAAATCTAGGGGCCGTTTGGCAACGTCTGAATAGGTAAGTGCTGACCCAGTAAGAGGTCTTAATGTTTAAAAGGTTCTGAATGATTAAGTGCTGAATCATTAAGTGGTGTTTGGTTGGACATCTGAATAGTTAAACTTTAAAACACACACCCCACCCTTTTATAAAGTTTACACACACAACACACACTTCTCTCATCTTCACCGCCAAATCCACCTTCCTCACCACATGTGGGTTTTGAGGAAACACATGTTAAATTCGTATTATGGCTTGATTGTAAGTGGTATTGACCATCTCTAATGGTTTAGAGATGAGCTAATCACCAGAAGTTGCTTATTTGCATAGATGATGATATTGGGTTTTCATTACAGCTTTGATATTGCTTTAGTAGGGGTAAATCCATGTAATAGTAAGAATAATGTGTAGTTGGTGACATGCATGTGGAAATTAATCATGATTGAAGGTGAATATGCGTTTTGGTGGAATGTGTGTATTAGGAGCTTGTACTTTGAGCTTAGAATGTTGTATGCACACCAAGTGTTTGATGAAATGTCTAGATTAGTCTAATTTGTATAAGAAAGTGATGAATTACTATGTTTGATAACTATTGAATGAAGGGTATGTAATGTAGGGAAGAAATATGATGATTTGTGCTGTGAGTTATGAAAGTAGGCATGAAATGCTTGTACATTGTGTTTTAAATGTTATATTCTATGTTTGGATAGTATGATGCACACCAAGTGTTGGAATTATTTCTTATGTGTAATTAAGAGATGAATGTGTACAAATTGTGAAGTGTATGAAGTTATTAAGAAAAGACAATGTTGGTGTTATATAATGTTAGCTAACCTTGGATTGTAATTTCCAATTGTAGAATCATGAAAGCGCTAGTATGTGTCGAATGAATTCTATGTGCACCCAAGTAGTCATACCGTGATATGTGTGCTGTAACATGCTAATGTAATGGTTAGGGTAGAAATTGATAAGGAGTAGTATATTGATATGGACGTATGTATCTAAATATCGAAAGTTGTATACTTGATAGTTGACTTTCTGAAAAGTCAACAACGTATGACTAACATGCTTATGCTTCCTAACATGATTATGTGATGAGAAACACTATGTGACACATAACATGTTAAGACTATGAGGCGTATATGATAATAAGTGGTATTACATGATGTGAGAAATAAATGTGGTTATGAATGTATGTTTTAGGAATGACAGAAATTGACTAATGAGAGTCAATGTGATATTTGGTTGGGGATGGTTGTTAGTGTGAATGATCATGTATGCTAACAATGATGTGAACATGATGATATGAAAGGATAGGAAGAATGGACTCAAGCATGGGAAGCTAATGGGTCAAGGGGAGACAAGTAAACGAGCATGAACTTGGAGGACTTGAGGTAAGTGATTCCCAAACTTAACTTGCATTATGATATCGAATTTATATGTTCATGTAGTATGGGAATATCAAAGGAAACAAATAACTAATGGTTGTGCCAAGGTAAGAAACGTGGTAATGGGTCAACCATAGACTTGACCCATGCTTGGTTTCATATAGAGGGGACAAACGGGACATGGTAATTTATATTGGATGATGTTTTCTTTGACTTAACATAAGTTAAATGAGTGAGCGAATGGGAAGCCATTAGGCATGGTGCCTAAAACCTCTTAACGGGTCGAAATGAACTTGCATATATGGATAAATAAATATAAATGTTAGAAACCGAATGGGATGATAAAATATGTCCTTTGAGTCTTCAAAAATGCTAAGGTTAAGTGAATATAGCTTTGGGGTATCAATATCTTTGATTTCGTGCGAAAATCCCAAAGTTGGTAGCAAAACCGACCAGGGGCGCAAGGTCAGAGCAAGTCAGAGCACCTTGCGCTGGTGCCTTGTCAACTTGCGCTGACCTTCTGATGTGGTTAAACAGGGGGTGCAAGGTGGCCAGCGCAAGGTACGCTGGTGTGCACCAGCATGCGCTCCCCACTGGGTTTTTGTCCGTTTTTCGCATATTTTGATGTTTTGCTTATATGCGGGTAAGAGTGGGAGTATTATGTATGTAAAGGTCGGTTGTTACGTGTAGAACGAGTGTAGGATGATATCATTGTCAAGGTAGATTGTGAGTGGGAATTGTAAGCTTGTAAGTACTGTAAGGTCATTAACCTTTCATTTTGAGAATGATTGGAGATGCATGTATGTAGGTATGATTGCAGGAGACATGGAGGTTCGGATCGGGGTAGCCCACCCGAACTTGAAAGAAGGCTTTTGGACAGGATCACAGAGTATTGTTGGATGTTACTTCCGCGTCATGAGTAGATTACATAAGGTCACCTATTGAACTAACGAAATGGTTATGTGGTGAATGCAGGTTGTCTTGTCTACCTATTGAAGTAAGGAAAGGATGGAGATCGAGCAAGGGAGCGGATTGTACGTGGTCACGGTCACATAACTTAATAAAGATGAGTTTCGTTGAATGCAATAAGAAAAAATTGGAGATGTAACACCTAAAATACTTAGTAGGATCGGTTTATAAACATACAATGTTGTTTTTTAGGAAATAAATTTTACGGTTGGCTTTTCCGCTGTGAATTTTCTATATTACAGATTTAGGGTGTTACACCACTATAGTTACAAATTCCAAATAATGGGATCACACTTGTAGGGGTGTAGACGAGCAGAGCCGAGCCAAGGTGAGCTCGAGATCGATATCAAACGAGCCAGCTCGGCTCGGCTCGAAAACCTAAAAGAGCTGAAATTGTGAGCTCTAGCTCGACTCGAAAAAAATCGAGCCAACTCGAGGCTCGATGAGCCAGCTCGGTTTTTATTATTATTATTTTTTACACAAGACAATGCATCCATTAAAAAAAAACCAAGTTCAATGCATAACTGGATAACCAAGATAAAAATGGTAAATAACAACTTAGTTCTTCAAAACAAAACATCAATCAAGTATCAACATGTCATTAGACCAACACTATCACCAAAAATTATCCAAGCACCATCCTACATTCCTTCAATCTGCTCACAGCCATGAAAATGGATTAACCTGCAATGTAATGTCAAAAACCAAGTAAATCATATCAGGTAATTAATTGTCAAATATATGTATTTCTAGATGAAAATACTTGATTATACACCCGTTATAACAATGTGGTTATGGCTTTTCACTGAAAAATAGTTGGTGGTAAGGCAAGATGTCTTCATTCTAGTTGTATTGATCGATATGAAAAGTGGTTGAACACTTGAACTAAAGGGAGCTAGGTGAAAACAAACATATGAAATAGTGACAAGATATTTAACAGATGTTTGATAGTGTTTCATGTGAGTGATGTTAGTAGTTTACACAATGATGGATTTGAAAAACATGATAACTTAATCAAATAAGATCAAACTATCCATGTTGCATTTCAAACACAAAGTGATATGCAAAAGAGTGTCGATTTCGAGTCAAAAGGAGAAAATCAGTAGTAATTGGTCGTTTAATAATTAAAACAAGAAATGGGCATAAAGTTTCTGTTGCAAGAGCTGGTTGAATTTCTCATAATAAAACACTTGTGTGATTAATTGGCATATATTTGACAATTAATTACCTTATATGTCAATTAGATCATAGATGCTGCATCACCGGTCGGAATTGGAATTTCTAAATCATCTTCTTCCTTTGCCAATTGCTACAAATAAAAAAAAAATAAAAACATTAGAATAATTATAAAACTAAAGATGAGTGATATATGTATTTATAAGCTTACTTCTAAAGTTTTAATGGCTGCTTTTGATGTCGCCTTAATCCAATCACCTCAACAAACAAGAAGTTCGACCATATCCTTGGAAAGAGAGCTTCGATAATCATCCAATACACGTCCTCCGGAACTAAATGTAGATTCCGAGGCAACCGTTGTGATTGGAATACAAAAGATGTCACAAGCCATTTTGCTTACTACGGTGTACTTGCTAGAATTTTGACACCACTATTCTAACACATCAAAATGTGAAATCCTCGAAACCGCATAATTTGGCTCGTCTAAATACACATTAAGCTCTGTTTTTTGAGTAATTTCAACCGGTTTAGTTTCAAGGTATGCATAAAAATCATCGTCTCTAGCACGAACATTTGTGCAATCAGATGATGTGCCCATGCCGTCGGTATCCCTAGCCACTCTAAATGCATTAGAGTATTTTTCAAAAAGTGATTTTAACTTACTAATCACAACTTCAACCCGACCCTTACATCTTTTTCTGGGTACAACTTCTTAAAAGTCAATTCAACATACTCCTTTTTAAAACGTGGATCCAAAATAGAAACAATCGACATAAGTAACCCGATTTCCCCCAATACTTCTCAAATTTGTCAAACATTGGCGCACCCATCTTCTTCAAGAAAAAATCATTCGATTTAATAGCATTAGTTATTTCTTTTTTTACTTTAAAAATCTCAACAAGAAACAAATTTGTGGTCGGATATGATGTACCCGAAAACAAATTTGTAGCATCCAAAAAATCTTCAAGTAGCTTGCATACTTTTTTAGCCCGATCCCACTCCTCATCCGTAAGAGACCACTCAAAGTTTGAATCCCTCAACGCGTAACCTTCAAAAGCAAGTTTGTAGTGAATTGCTGATTCAAGCATACGTTGTGTTGAGTTCCATCTGGTTTTTACATCAAGACGTAATGATCGATGGGTTTGGATACCATGGGTGACTGAAATTTCACCAGACTTCAAAAGACGACCTGCTGACTTCTTCAAATACTTCACACCTTCTCTAATTTTGACAAGACAATCATCTATTGTTCCCTACCCATCTTGTACAACGAGGTTTAATATATGAGCACAACATCTCACATGAAAGAACATACCCTCAAAGTGCAATTTTCCCTTTCCTTGAAAAGTATTCCTCAAAATTGAGGCCGCCCTATCATTATTGGATGCATTGTCTAGGGTTACTGTTCCTATTTTATAATGTATACCCCATTTAACAAGGCACTCTAAGATAGCATCTGAAATGACCTCACCACTATGGGGTGGCGCAAGCTCATTGAAACCAATTATGAATTTTTTCATTTTCCAATCAGAGTCAATATAGTGAGCCGTTATGCACATATATCCAATTGTTTGGTTTGAAGTCCAACAGTCACTTGTTAGTGATATCATATCAATCTTTTTAAAAACTTTTTTCATCTTCTCTCTTTTTGCTTCAATCACTCTTTTGCAATCTCTTCTAGTTGTTGCTCTACTCACTTTTTGATAAAGAGGGTTCATGTATTTCATTAGCACATTAAACCAATGGTACTCTACAAAGCAAAAAAGGTAGGTCATGGGCTACAATCATTCTTGCAATTATTTCCCTACATTTCATTTGATCAAACCCCCCACTCAAACCAATTTCAGTTGCGTCATTAGTAGCTTTCCAAAATTGATGAAACCTTTTTACCTATTCAAATTTAACTTGATTTATACTATAACAGAAAGTAAGAAACAAAATAAAAACAAATCCAAATGTCGCAATAGGTGTGACGTACCTTTTAACCTTTTCATGTGTGAACACCTCTTCAAGTGTCGGTTTAGCTGTGACGTGGTCTTTGATGCTTGCGGTTTGTATAGCTTCTTACAATGATTGCATTGATGTTTCTTGACCTTCTTCCCTTCTTCCACCACTTCAACTTCTTGAAAATGAAGTCAAGCACCAGCTTTTTTCTTCCGTTTTGAACCAACATCAACATCGTCTTCATCAATCATATTTTCTTCCTTGAAACTTGCCCCGTCACTTGAATTAACATGCTCATTTGGGGTGTCATTTAAATCAACATGCTCATTTGGGGTGTCAGTTGCAACATCTGATTCTTTGAGTGAAGACATCCTACAAACACAAGAAATTAAACAATAAGAATGTGACTACACAATATATAAAAAGCCAACAATCTGCACCTTTGTTAAAAGCCAACAATACCTACATCCAAATAGACAAGCTAAAAACATCTTCAAGGTTACAAACTAACTAATACATAAAAAGCATAAACATACAAGCAACATTCTTTTTAAGCATGTATCGTTTCATAGATCAAACTTATGATTTAAACACATCATATTAGAAACAAAACTTGATACAGTTTGATTAAACAATTTCTTTACCAGCAAAATTTATAGCAATTGTATAAAAAACGATTCACAAGCTTCAAGATCTAAAATCTAAAATAGATTATATGTCAAAGTCAACTCTAACAGTGAAGAATAGAGATGAATATCAGCACCATGGTTGCCACAAAAACTTCCCACTGCATGCACGCTTAACAGCCATAACCCAAAAACCTCAACGGTATTTAAGGTCGTACATTCTTTTATATCTCTTGTAAATAGAGGATCTCACATACTTCATAATCTCCTCATATAGTAAACAGACAATATTGTGGGTTTCTTTAAACCTGTGGATAAGAACCATCAATGCCGTCTCCGAAAAGTGTAAAAAAAAATTTGGGCCTGGGGCCACAACAATTAAACCGGGCCCATATATTTTAAACCCAGTCATGAAATATAAAAACTCACTATAAAAAATCCGGGCTTACGGCTGGAAGAGTGGAAGTCTGTAATGTTTGGTGTTGGTTTAAACTCTTTTGCCTTTTAAACCCTCGTTTTGGGTTGGGTTTTCTTCGCTAGGTTTAAAAATTTAGTGATTTTTCGTCTTATTAGGTGGGTAAATGTTAACGAAATGATTACAATAGTCCACAACCCAAAAATATATATATAAAATCTTCAAAAAAAAAACTTCGGGCCCCTAGGATTTTCGGGCCTGGGGCTGTCGCCCGTGCCGCCCCTATTAAGGGCCGGCCATGAGAACCATAACGTCCTGGCAACTATCTCGATTATAAAACCACACATAAAACTTTTATATGAATTCAAGATCATCAATAATAGCAAAAAAAAACTTTCATTGAAAATGCCATCATTCACATGGCTTTAAATTCCTCGTGATCTACCCCTAACTCATATCATAAATGTGAAGCACTGTACCAAAAATCCCTATATCTATACTTACTAAGAATGGCACTAGTGCACTACAAGTACTCTTCTAGTTCGTAGTCCTAGCTGTTTGCCGTGATGCATACATAGTTTAACTAATCCTTTTGCATAAGATCTTAGAGCCAAAATGCGGAAACTTCAATTCCGTAAATTAATCACCATACGCCACATATCTTCATCAGTTCAGGAAAGTCAATAATAGCAAAAAAAAAAAAAAAAAGAAAAAAAAAGAGAAGCAATGAAGTTATGAACTCACGATGATGTGATAGTCTGATGGAAGAACACGTACAGATTGGAGGGATTGAGAAGTCAGGAGTGGGATTTTTTTTTGAACGGCTATTGGTGATGGCGGTGGAGCTCCGCTTACACCCCGGGCCATGCCTGTACATGTAACCCGTCCACCCAGGATCGGGGTTCTCCCCCAGTGGAAGGGAGAAACCGCCACAAGGCAGGGTCGAACCCAGGACCTTGAGGGGTGAAAACTCCCACCACACCTCCCCATAACCAACTGGGAATTTGTAATTGTATTTTAGGGTTATGAAAAGCTAGGCTTTATTATATTTTGAACACGTGTCGCTCCTCTATTGGTCCTCCGCTGAAGTCTCACGGAGACGTCTCGGGACCTGTGAGCCGACTCTCCCAAGAGATAGGAGGTGGCTATTTTGGTAAAAACCACTTGGTCAATGGCTATTTTCTTGATTTTCCCCTTTATTATTAAGTTGGGCTTTATAATATGAGACGGACTTTCAACTTACATATTGATATATAATACACACCCATGCATACAAGCCTGAGCCGAGCCATATGTCGGGCCATCGAGCCGAGCCACGAGTAGCCACGAGTCGAGTCAACGAGCCGAGCTACGAGTCGAGCCGTGAGCTGAACATCCCTAGCTTGAGCTCGGCTCGATTACAAAACGAGCCAGTTCGGCTTGAGAACAAACGAGCCTTTTCGAGCAAGCCTCAAGCCGCGGGCTTTTTGTACACCCCTACACACGAGTACAAGTTGTAAACCTTTAAGACCAAGTTTGTAAACACTGAAGTATAGAGATGAAGTGTACGAGATCTAGAAAGCACAGTGATACGAATCCCCATGATCTACCCAACTGTTGCTCCATGTTCTCCCAGAGGCGAAGGATATATAGGGGCCAGGGGTGGCCCTGGCCCCCCTGTTTTTTGGCGCAGTAGTGGAAATTTGCGATTTTCGTATGTAAATTGAGTGCGGGTTGAGTTCGGCCCCCGCCGATTTGCCACTACGGACCGAAAAAAATTGAGTCCGGCCCCCTCCGATTCGAGAACCAAGCTTCGCCACTGTGTTCTCCCATGTTTATTTGCATTAGTTGTTTAGTAGTTTGTTTTTACTATATTTTATTAGTAGAAGTAGTAGTGAGTAGTTGAAGTAACCTATGTTCCTTGTTTCTTGCATTTCTCACGTATCATGTAAGCCTTTAAAAGGCATGTTTGGTTTTAATTGGAGAACATGAAAAATTTGAACAAAAATTATATTTGCATTTACTATCTGTTTGTAGTTTAACTTTGGAGACCACCGATCTTGAAGTCGGTATTATAACACCGCCACACAGGCACCAACCAAGCAATTCACTTAAAAAAAAAAAAAAAAGTACAAAAACAAGTGACGTGTGTAGTATTTATCTCTAGTCCACTACTCCACTATTTTGTTTATTTTAATCAGTCACGCAAGTAGTTGAGATAAGAGCTGGTCATCCCCTAAAAATTGACGGAGAAGAATCTGTGCGAGTAATTGAGTAAACGATGTTGCGACTATCAATCCGACGAGGTAAGCATCTTCATTATCATTATCTTTATTATTATTCATCTCTTCCTTTTCCCGATCCTTATTGATTCATTCATTATTTGTTTTACAGCTTCATTATCATTATTATTATTATTATTATTCATCTCTTTTTTTTGCTGATCATTATTCATCGATTGATTATTTGTTTGCTGATCCTTATTGATTGATTGATTGATTTATTATTTGTTTGACAGCCACAACCACCTTTCGTCCTCAAATATTTGTCCTAAAATATTATTCTAACATATCTACTGACAGACATAGCGACTCTCCTCCGGTATCTTCTCTCTCATTTCCAGTCTCAATGGATTATTATTATTAATTTTCTTTAGCTTTTACTATCTTTTCTTATGTATATTTATCATATCATATCAGATAGTACCAAACTTAATTGGGGGTAGTTTCGTTGACTCCCAATCGTCACACTTGATCGATGTTATAAACCCTGTAAGTCCATGCTTCCTTTGTTTCTTCTTTTTTTATTTATTTATTAACTTATTATTATTATGGAGTAATGGAAATAAATAATCCCAACTATTGAATATTGGCCAATAACAGTCCCAATTATGAAAATAACCACTAGCCGTCCCAACTTTTGACATATTGGCCATCAATGGTCCAAGTTAGTATGATAACGCCGTTAGTGGGTTGCTCCTGTGGCGTCCTACGTGTCATAACTTAACACACATGTTCGATGACGTGGGTTGCTGATGTGACGCCACATCAGCAACCCACTAACGGCGTTAGTGATCAGACTAACTGGGACCATTGGTGGCCAATATGTCGAAAGTTGGAACCGCTAGTGGTTATTTTCGTAGTTGGGACTGTTATTGGCCAATATTCAATAGTTGGAATTATTTATTTCCATTACTCCTATTATTATTATTATTATTATTGTTGTTGTTGTTGTTGTTATTGTTGTTGTTTTCTTAGGCAACGCAACAAGTTGTTTCACAAATACCCTTGACCAAAAATGAGGAGTTTAAAGCTGCAGTATCTGCAGCCAAACAGGCTTTTCCGTCATGGCGAAACACGCCAGTTACCACCCGCCAACGTATCATGTTGAAACTTCAACAACTTATTAGAAGAGACATGGTTAGCATGGATGTGTATTTTCTAATTTTAGTTACAAAGTTGATCTTTTGTCAGTTTGTGTATGATATTATTCTTTTATATGCATGGTTATCATACTCGCCTCGCCTCGCCTCGCCTGAAAAATGGGTCTAGGCGATGGCTTTTAACAACTATGTTTAAATTCCGTGCTTGTTGTCTCAGGACAAGCTTGCGATGAACATTACTACAGAGCAAGGAAAGACTTTGAAGGATGCGCAGGGTGACGTGTTCCGTGGACTAGGTACATTCTTACTTCTTTCATATGAGTGATAATGTAGAACAACGTACCCTTTTAAAAATTAATTGACGTATTTTATTTTTCTATAGAGGTGGTGGAGCACGCTTGTGGAATGGCGAGTTTACAAATGGGTGAATTTTCTTCAAATGTATCTCACGGAATTGATACCTACAGCATCAGAGAGCCGCTTGGTGTATGTGCCGGTATATGCCCCTTCAATTTCCCCGCAATGATTCCGCTGTGGGTATGTTTGCCAATATCAGATTCCCTGCAATGTCATCATGGATCCGTAACATATTAATTTGATTGGCTTGTTTTATTTTCTTTGCAGATGTTTCCAGTTGCTGTTACCACCGGTAATACTTTTGTTCTAAAGCCGTCAGAGAAAGATCCAGGTAACTCTCAATCTTTTTTTTTTCAAATTATGACACCTGAAAAGATATTCTCGCTTTTTTGTAATGCAAAGAATCTAGACTTACGAGTTGCATATCCTTCAATAATTACTAAGGGATCATAGTATTGCGAGGTTTTTTTTTTTTTTTTTTTTTTTTGTTAGTGATGAATGATGATGTTTTGAACTGTTTAAATGGGAAGAATATATCTTGACTTATTGCAAGTAAATTTTTTTATGCTTTGTCATTTACCGGATTCTTTATTTCTGAATTTCGTTTTATACTGATATTATTTAAATTTTCTACCCTCTTTTAGGGGCTTCTATGATACTTGCAGAACTGGCGATGGAAGCTGGTTTACCCAACGGTGTGTTGAATGTTGTTCACGGCACCAATGTACGTTCCTCCTTACCATTCATAGTATATCTTTATAATTTTTCTGTCATTATAGAATATTGAGTTTACAAGTTAAATCAAAATTTGTAGAAAGAAGCAAATGTAACACATGTGAGTTTTTGTACTAATCTGCTTATACTTTCTCTTTATTCGTTTGAGGCAGGACATTGTGAATGCCATCTGTGATGACGAAGACATTAAAGCTATATCATTTGTTGGTTCAAACACGGTAGGTAACATTTGTATGGCCTTATTTTTCCAATGTTAAGATTGTACATGTAATTATTACTATCGTTTGATGTTTAAATGTGCTAAGTATGTATACTTCTATTTTACTTTACAACAACAATAATGTAATAATTTACTGATATCACTTCTCATTCTGGATTCCTTAAAGGCGGGCATGCATATATATGCAAGAGCATCAGCAAATGGAAAACGCGTTCAGGTATAATATCACCTGTGTGATGATCAACTGTTCTTTCCTGACTGGTGCGAGTTTATAGCTGATTGAAAAATTTGCAGTCAAATATGGGAGCTAAAAATCATGGTATTGTAATGCCTGATGCAAGCCCTGATGCTACATTAAATGCTTTAGTTGCTGCCGGGTTTGGAGCTGCAGGGCAAAGGTGCATGGCTTTGAGCACTGTCGTTTTTGTTGGAGATCCAAAAGAATGGTATTTTGCTCTCATGTGGTTAATCTATTTTATTTAGCTCTAGTCACTTCTTTATTTTAGTTCTCCTAACTATACGTTTGTTGTGTTCCAGGGAAACTGAGTTGGTGAAGCGTGCCAAGTCATTAAAAGTAAACGCGGGGACAGAACCTGATGCTGACCTAGGTCCAGTAATTAGTAAACAGGCACGTACTGTATTATCATTTGTCATTTACATCGTCATCGCAAAAGGTGCATCTGAACTAGCAAAATTAAAGCAAGTTATTTATTTACTCCCTCTATTTGTATAGTTTAAGATTAATTTGCACATTGTTTATCAGGCAAAAGAGCGAGTGTGCAGATTGATTCAGAGTGGAGTTGAAAGTGGCGCTAGACTGTTGCTTGATGGAAGAGATATTGTGGTATTTTTGCAAATTAGCATGATTTAGTTTAGATTTCTTGTTCCAGTTTGGATTGTGTAGTTGTTTAAATTTACCTACATGGTGTTCAAATCTGGATTAGGTTCCCGGATATGAACAAGGGAACTTCGTTGGACCTACAATTTTGTCTGGTGTTACTGAAGATATGGAATGTTACAAGGTATATGTTTATGATTGTATGGTTATAGATAGTTTTTCGTTCTTTGAAAACCGGTTTACGTTTTTTAATGTGTATGTTTCCGCAGGAAGAGATCTTTGGTCCGGTTCTTCTATGCTTGCAGGTGTGCTGATATTACTTTTTATTATAAATGTAATTGTTATCGGGGCATTTAAGGGTTTATCTTATGGTTGCAGGCCGACAACTTGGAGGAAGCCATAAATATTGTTAACAGAAATAAGTAATTCCTCCACAAAAACTAGTGTTGATGTTGGAACGAGTCGTATTTTTGTATTAAAGGAAAGATTCTTTTGCAGATACGGAAATGGGGCAGCTATTTTTACGTCATCTGGTGTGGCCGCTAGAAAATTTCAGACAGACATTGAAGCCGGGCAGGTAATAATAATTAACTAAGGACATCTATTTTTAGAGGGAAGTGAATAGTAACACTGGTGTACTGCATGCAGGTTGGCATAAATGTTCCAATTCCAGTTCCATTGCCGTTTTTCTCGTTTACGGGGTCTAAGGCGTCTTTTGCTGGTGACCTCAACTTCTATGGTGCGCGCCTTTTCATAACATGTATTTAATATAGGCTGCCGTAGTAATTCTAAACAGCCGAGGTGTGAATTTGCAGGCAAGGCGGGGGTTAACTTCTATACCCAGATCAAGACGGTGACTCAACAATGGAAGGATTTACCTGGTGGCTCTGGAGTTTCTCTTGCAATGCCGACTTCTCAAAAGTGAAGTCTTGGTAATTGATTAATATAATAATGCAAATTGTAATGCCAAACTGTTTGATTAAAATTTGCAGATTCTGAACTCACAAGCTACCATAATGTGTGTGTGCTTTTGTTAATTATTAGTTAGTCAGATTCCAAAGCTGGGGCATCTTTGTTAGGTTCTGGTCTGGTTTTAAACATGACCAAACTGAGGACTCACTTTAAAAAAATAAAAATATTTGAGAACCGAAAACTGAACCAAACTATTTCTAGTAAAATTAGATCAGGCAAATAAAGTAAGTAATAAATCCTACATCGATCATCAATGCACCCTTCGTTTTTTGACATATCATTAATCTAAACTCACTCATTGGCCGGTAATAATGTGTACTTCAAAAATTTCCAACAACGAAACTAGTGACTTCCGATTATATAGTATTCGTATAGAAAATTTTGAAAATATAAGGTTTCGACCCCCCGAAACAGGTTTTCGACCCCCCGAAACTAGTGACGTCCGACCCTCCGAACCTTTAGGTCAAGCTTCCCACTGGCCACAGCCCCTCGTCGCCATCATTTTCAAGCGGAACTGGGGGCATGTTGGTGGTTTTGTAAACGGTTGATGCTAAGACATGCAAAATATTCTTGTACTAGAACTATATATCGAATGTTGTTGCTTATCTAGTTGAAATACTTCCTTCATATTAGAGTAGTTAATTCAAATAATCAAATGTAAGAAACCTATATTATTAACCCATGTTTAAAAGCATTTGATTACTCTTTTATCTTTCCAACGCAACATGTTATAGCTTCCATTAACGCTATTTAAAATAGTTTTTGTTTTTGTTACCAAAGTAATTGGATTAAGAAACATTTTGTTTAAAAAAATTAATTTTGACCTTCCTTTAGATGGATGCTGGACTTGCAGTATGGGCTTTAGATAACTTATTGTTCTATAATGGGGCCTTTATTTGGGCTCTTAGATATAAAATCTTTCTCTATTAATTGGTCTTATTTGAACATGGATTAAGAAGCTTGGTTGTGAATTAAATTTTCTTATTTGTGCATGGCTAGTCTTTACTTGACATCACTCTAGAAGATTGCCTTTACATAAGCTAAAGGGAAGTTCGACAAGCATTCCATCCCATCATGCGTTGTCCCTATTCCCATTAGACTGATTCCTTGCTCTCCTTTGGCATCCGACCATGATATCTCCCTTAGGTTGGTGCATTACACTTTCTAGAGACTTGTTTGTGCCATCTAGAAAACCTCGAAAGGAACATGCAATTCCACGCGACATCTTGTAATCCCATGCAACACACTCATGACGATGATCACACCCCCCAACGTAACTTGTAAACATGGGCCTCCACAGTAGTTCTTCTCCCACCATCATTGCTTATCCACCATGTAAGACCTTTTGGATGTTGACTCTAACATGTGGAACAAACCAAAGAGTTGAATCCGCTCTCATACAACCTTGTAATAGACTCATCCTACATGTGTCATGCGATGTCCTCCAATCCTATGTGACCAGCCTGTCCACCACATGTATGATCGAATCTCACTAGTTTCGTCTTACCTACCTAGGACACATCAGGGTAGTAGCTCCAACTCCCAAGTCCCAACAAGTTGGGTTCAAAGAAATGCAAGCACTTCTTGCACACGCATTTCCTTAACCACTGATACTCTCCCTAAAGATATGTTGAGGAGGAATCAATGCGTCAAAAGCACATCTCAAGTAAACCTGGTCCCCAAACACTTGATCTTTGTGGAGGACATATTATTTTTCAAAATTGGTTGTAACTATTTTTAAACCTACAATGTATGTGGACATGTGGTAACCCATTATGTAAATTGTAAATTATCGCCCAACTTCAAATTTTGATGCAAGTTATGGCCCATCTCCCCATCTGCTGTTACTATTTTGGGCCCGTAATAGATGTGACGAGAGATATTACATTATGACCCATCTATATGGAATTAAATTAGCAATAATTATATATTATTATCTCTATCATATTTGTAAGTGTCGGCGGATTTGTTTTAATTGTCGGCGTAATCGGCTGACCCGTTTCGCTTCCTTTTACAGCTACACCATATAATAACACACTTCAGATAATTGCAAGTTTAGTCCTCCAACCTTATGTTGCAGTTAATTGCAAGTTTAGTCTTCTTACTTTCCACTGCCACTCACTCATGTTTCAGTTCATTGCAACGAACCACCCTAAACTTTCAAAAACACGTGTCATCGCCGCTTAATGACCTCGCCAGACGCACGCTAGCCGGCCGCCGCCGCAACGCGCGGCGTGAGCAACTAGATCAAGTATACTACGTTTCCGTTTCACAATATAATGTCGATTTAATGTACGTTTTTACGCCGCCACAACGCGCGGCGGGTAATCGGTTGATTATTTGCTACATGTTCGACACATTGTGACGCCCCCACAAACCGCGGTGTTGGGTAAAAAACGCCCAGCATATCCGTCGTGCGCCGCCGCGCGGCGCCGGTAAAATACTAGTTTATCCTAAAAGACTATATCAGTGGGGTTTTCCCACCGACAAATATAACCCCTTAACTTTATCATTTGCTGTTTTTAACCCTTTTACTTGAAGAAAACTATTTTTTACGTAATCTAACCCCTAAAAAAATTGCCGTTTGTCATTTTTTGACCATTTACTTGAAAAAAAATTACTATTTCACGTGTGAATTTTTATATACGTGTCGGTATAAATATGAGTTTGTCTACGTTTTGAATTAAACTTTTTTTTCGTACCTTACTTGGAAAAAAAAAACTAATTTTTTGCGTGCGAATTTTTATATATGTGTTGGTATAAACACGAATTGGCCTACGTTTCGACGTAAGTTTTTTTTTTTTTTTTTTGAAAAATGAGTAATCTCAAACATAATATTTTGGTAGTTTATTTTAAGTATGCTTTCAGTTGGTCTACGTTTCGACGTAGATTTTAGTTCCGAACCAAGTTAAAAGCATTGTGTTTTACACTTTTTAGTAATTATCCTTTACGTATTGTGTTTTACGAATTGTGTAACGTATTTTGTTTACACTTCATGTGAATTACTGCATGGTTCAACCTGTTACGCGCCGTCGCAACGCGCGACGGGCAGATTATATGATTTACCTATATATGGATCAATTAAGCAACAACCTTTTATATGGTAATATTTAGTTTGTAACTCATAGGTTATGTATGTAAGTATATATGTAACATGAATACAAAGTTTTATATAAATACATAAATAAATAATGGCGGTTATTAACAAGCTTGAAAGTCTTGTCAAGAGGTTCTTATGGGGAGGCGATGATGAGATAGGTAAAGTTCATTGGGTGGCGTGGGATAAAGTTGCTAAACCAAAAAAAGAAGGAGGAATGGGGTTAAATAAGCTGGGTATTTGTAATCACTCGATGTTGCTTAAATGGCTTTGGAGGTTTAAAACAGAAGATGGAGCCCTTTGGAAGAGGGTGATCACTGCTCTGCATACGTCAAATAGGAGATGGGACATGTTTCCTTGGAACAAGCAAGCTCCTGGGCCGTGGAGTAAGATTGTGAAACTTGGCTATGAGACTAAAATTCAAGGTATGGGATTTATGAGTATGATCCGTGGCATAGTGTGGGATGGATTAGAGGTGCGTTTTTGGGTGGATACTTAGATTAGTGATGTGCCTTTGAAAGAATTATTTCCACACTTGTTCCGTATGAAAGCAATAAATGGGGTAAAGTGGCCGATAGAATTGGTAGTAATTATGCGAGTGGGTTGTTACAATGGGAGTGGAAAAGATACCCGTCGTCTGAAGTTGAAATCCAGGAGCTCATCGACTGTCATAGGATGGTGACTACCGTTAGGTTGAGTGGGTCGAAGGATGCGTGGAGATGGAACTCAGGGAGAGACAACTCGTTTTCAGTTAAAGAGGTTCGAATTTGGCTGTCTAAGACCGATGTGCAGGAGGACTCGTTTATTTTCAAATGGTGTAATTGGATCCCTGGGAAGTGCAATGTTTTTATGTGGAGGGCTAACCTGGATCGGATTCCTACGGCTTCGGCTCTTCTTCGTAGGAATATCAACGTTGGAGATGGATTCTGCTACCTTTGTGGAGATGGCGAGGAAACCACTGAGCATCTTTTCACGGCTTGTATTATAGCGAATGGGGTTTGGAACGCTATCGCTTCTTGGGTTAAAATCCCTCCGGTTTTTTATTTTTTCAGTGAAGGATGTTATTCTGCTTCCGGAGTATGCGAACTACTCGAATGCAAAGAAGAAGCTGATTTTTGGTATTTGTGTTGTTACTTGCTGGAAGATATGGGCGACCAGGAATGATGTGGTCTTCTCCCAAGCTAAGGCGAATGTGACTAAGATCGTGACTGACATCAAATCATTAAGTTTCTTATGGTACAACAGTAGATCGAAGAAGGATAGAATTTCTTGGAAGGATTGGTGTATCTTTGATGTAACTTGATTTTGTTTTGTATTGGGGGTTATCTCTATATTGGAGATAGCCCGGTGTTTGGTGGTTTAATGAAGTTCACTTTTCAAAAAAAAAAAAAAAACGTAAATAAGTAATGAACTGGTAATTGTCAAATTCTAATCCAAAATTACTTGATGAGTATTAAATGTTGCTACAGCGTGAGGAAATAATCTTTAAAAATAATCTTTAATAGTATAAGATATAACCGATACGGATCAAAATAAGAAGTATAGTTGAGGTAAGAACTCTTGGAAAGATGAGGTTGTGACATATGACAAAGTTGAAGAGATCTAGGAACGAAATTTTAGTCAATGCATGAAAACAACATATCTTCAATCCCGTCTTACTTTCTCTCTTTCTATTATTTCTACTAACCCAAAAACTTACCATCTTCAAAACCACTACCACCACCACCACCTACAATCGCCACCACTATCACATTCACATACCTGTTATGTTTTTCAGATCTGAAACCACCATGCCACCATCCACCGCCACCGCTACACCACCCATCGCCACCACAACCACAACCACATTCACTGTCGTTAGTCAGAGTTCTTTGTTTGTCAACCGTCGTTCGTTGAAGTTATCCTGTAAACTCCTATTGTTTTCATTGCGTTTTACACTAGCTTTGTTTTGAGTATATTGCGTTTTATCTCATATATGTGTTTATTTTGAATTGCATTTTTGACCAAAATTGTGTTTTTAATCTCCTAGTATGATTTGTCTTTTGAAAAATGTAGTTCTGAATTGCGTTTTAAAGCACAATCAGGCACAAATCCATAATTGTCTTTTTTAAGTTAATGTTCATTATGTTATAGTATGTTGTGCTCTTCATTTTGTTTTTGTATCTGGGTTTTCGATATTTTTTTTTCAAAAGCATAGTAATAATGTACTCATATTAAAAAAAAATACTCCGTAATGTCTTATGAAAAAGTTATTAACATTTTAAAAAATAGGGGGAAACAGAAAGAAAATATACCTTTTATGGACCATAATACACTTACTTCCCTATTTTTTGAGTTTTGAATTCCTTTATAGCAAACCACTAGATAATTTAGTGGTTAGGATAACTTCCTAACACTCCTACGTAAACACAAAATTACGTTGCGGTACCGCTTCGCTATGGGTAGTGAAAATATCAAAATATATCGTGACCAAATCGCATTAAAATTCAAAGCATAAAAATAAATACCGGTACCAATACCTATATTGTGCAAGCGGTATTTGTTTAGTAAAAATAATAGTGTATTAAAGAATAAGAAATTAATTGCATTAGCAATGGTTTAATTATATAAAACTTAATCAGCAGGAACATACCACGTATGTTGTATCCCACGTTGGAAATACCTCACATGCATTCTCTAATTTTGTTCTAGGAAGGTCTACACATGTATTTTGTGATTTATTACTTTTCTTTTTCTTTTTTTATTGTTATATATATTATATATATATATACACACACATTTCAAAAACACAATTATACACATATATTTCACGCGAACCACGAGAACGCTATCTAAAATCATTCAAATTCAAAATTTCTTTTTACATTTGTCTTTGTTATTAAAATACAATATCAAAAACACAATTTACGCGTAAAAATTTAAACGCATAAAAAATAAATTGTTTTTACACATGTGTAAATTTACTGTTTGTACATGTGTAAACTTTTCATTTACACATGTGTAAAATTTTAATTTTAGAGTGTTTTTTTGCAAGAAAAGATGAATTATTTTGAAAGAAAATTCATTTATTAATGTTATATTTTAATTAAATTAGGTTTGTATTGAAAAAAATAATTTTGATTAGTTTTCTCACTTGTTCTCATGATTCTCGCGAAATTTAGCGTTCTCAAGATAACTCTCCCATATATATATATGAAACCGAGTTGTGACTAATAATATACAAGTAAACGAATTATAAAAGCATATGTCATCAAAATTACCTCACAATCAGATTTTTTATATATAAATTCATGTTACCATTTTCATTAATTTGATAATCGAATTAGTCAAATATGATTGATTTTAGTTTGGTATTACAATGATAAACTGAACCGTACGGTCCGAACAATTTTAGTACCGGTACCAATGTTTTATAAAATTTCAAACAGACATTCGCAATGTGTGTATTTTAATTTAGATTTCAATAATAGTATTATTTAGAATTTTACAGGTCAAATACAAATGATTACTTTTCTTTACTGTGATGAACATTTTAACGTTTTTTGTTTTGTTAATTTTATTTCTAACATTTCTGCATAAACTCTTTGAAAATTGAACTGTATTCAATATAAAGATTTTATGGGTATCATAATTTATGGCGAGCGTTGATATCGTACTGGTGCAATGAGAAGCTGAATTGGATATCAACGTTTTTAAAGACGGTACTAGCTAGTATTAATTGTTGTTAGCTAGTATTAATTGTTACAGTTCGATTGAAGCAAAACAATATTGTGGGGGATATCCCGACTTTTTTTTAGTTTTTAACGGGTCAAATACAAATGATTACTTTTCTTTACTGTGATGAACATTTTAACTTTTTCGTTGTGTTAATTTTATTTCTAACATTTCTGCATAAGCTCTTTGAAAATTGAACTGTAATCAACATAAAGATTTTATGGGTATCATAATTTATCGCGAGCGTTGATATCGTACTGGTGTAATGAGAAGCTGAATTGATTATGACCAAACAATATCAGTACCAATATTAACGTTTATAAAGACGGTACTAGCTAGTATTAATTGTTGTTAGGTAGTATTAATTGTTACGGTTCGATTGATGCAAAACATTGTGGGGGATATCCCGACTTTTTTAGTTTTTTTTGTTGCTAGACCAAATTTCGGGATCGTATAAAAAACTAAATAATAAACTACATCAAAACCGGCAAATGAATTCCATTTTAATTGATTATTATTTAATTATAGGGACCTACAAGCATAATCTCAATCATTTCCCATGGGCCACCTTAAATTGTTGGTGAACATTGACCCATTCGTTACCATAAACATTTATTGAAAAGGACCCATATTATGCTTTTTGATTGATTTATTTAAAAGGACCCATATCATGCCTTTTTATTTGATTAAGTTACGATCTTTTGTGACATTTAAGGTTATAGTATAGTGATAGAGAAGAAATCCTCTGTTGGGTGAGGTTGGGAGTTCAACTCTAAGGGTGTACAAAAATGGTGTAAAGAAATGAGTGTAAGAAGTTAGCCGTTCAAAAAAAAGTTACGATCTTTTGTCTTTTGAGGTTGAATAAAACTTAGGGGCTGTTTGATAACTTCTGAATGGGTAAGTGCTGACTCAGTAAGAAGTCTGAATAGTTAAGAGATTCTGAATGGCTATGTGCTGAATCATTAACTGATGTTTGATTGGACATTTGAATGATTAATAAAAAAAATCAAACACTTTATACACACACAACCCTTTCTCTTTAACCCACACAAACACACACACCCCCCTCTGTTCTCTCCCCTGTTGTTTTTCTTTCTTTTTCTTTAACTCACACACACACACACACCCACCCCTCTGCTATCTCCCTGTTTCCTTTTCTTTCTTTTCTTAAACACACATAAACACACTTGGGTGGCGGAGGTTGGAGGTCGGAGGAGGAGAGGAGGAAGGGTGTGGGGGGGGGGGGGGCTGGTTGTCGAAGCAAAAGGTGGAGGAGAGGAGGAGCAGGGTTGTGGCGGCCAGAGGAGAGGAGGAGCAAGAAATAGGACATGAGAAGGAGGAAGGAGGAGCATGGTTGTTCACGTATGAATCTAGTCAGACTCGCCTCCAATGCTAACACGTTCAGAGCTTTAGTCAAACCAATTTTCGTTCAGAGCCGGCCCAACCAAACAACCCCTCTTCTCCTCCTCTGACCAAATCAAACATCCATATCTAATTGGGAGCATTCAGACCCAACCAAACAACCCCTTAGATTACTAGAGATATCATATTTGATATGTAATAATATATCAATAAATAAAACATAACTAGTGTGTTTCAAGGCGCGCTTTGTGCGCCTCAAAGCACCCGACCACCAAACCATGTTGTGACTTATTATGAAATCATATATATTTATTAATAAATAGGTGTTTGTAAATTTTTTTTTTTTTAAAAAACCCATGTTTTAAACCGGTTTCCAACCTGAGACCTCAAACCACACAAATGCACTACAAACCACTCTACCACCAAGTGCGCCTCAAACCACACAAGTGCGCCTCAAAGCACCCGACCACAACAATCTAAAACACAATGCAATGTATTATAGTTATTAAATTTAAAAAAATAACTAAAACACACTACTTAACACTTAAAACACACTGTTTAATGTTTTTAGCATGGTGTTTTAAGTTTTAAGCCTAAAATACATTGTTTTTGTATTTAATTGTTATGTTTGGTGTTTTTCTAGGCAAAACAATCCAAAACATCATGAATAAGTTCAAAAAATGATGCCCAAGTATCAATTTTTAATCCTTCTCACACTTCTCACGAAATATAGCCTTTGTACAGGAACCTCATCCTATATTGTAACATCCCATTTTGAGGTTTCACAAGATCAGGAAAATGGAAGCCGTAGTTTGGGTCCATGATGTCAAAGACCCAAACTACAAGGATTATTTGTGTAATTTATACCCTTTCCATTATAAGCATAACTAGATATGGAGGTAAACTCATAATATAGTTAGTGGGACTAACAACGCTAATCAAGTTGTAAGAAAGTAAAGGTTTGAGCTAAACGTGGGAAGTACCATACTACGAGGACTAAACCTGTAATTATGCCTAACTTGGCTAAATTCTTGTAATTTTATTTTTAAAATGGGGTTGGCATGTGTTGGGACAAAGAGGATTGACGAAACCACCTTTTGATAACCTTAGTCTAATTCATATCTGCCTAAGTATAGAACTGCTGAAGAACAAAAGAAGAAGTGCTGAAGAACAAACACCAAAGTACTGAAGAGTAAACTCATCAGAAGTTCTGAAGTCTAACCAGACATTTCACTAAAGAACTGCTGAAGACAAACTGCTCATCAGCAGTTTGTCACTCATCAGCACTTTACATCAGAAGCTTCTAACCGACTGAAAGATCAGCAGTTTGATTATTATATAGTTTTGTTAAAGTCTAGATTTCAAGTTTCAATGTACAGACTGTTGTAAGCTTATCTTAGCATAATATCTTTGTTAAATATCTTAGATTACTTCAGACAACAGTTTAGTACTTTAGTCTATAAATAGATGAGTTTGTTCATCTATTTTCATATGTGATTTTGTGTAATATCTTTGATCTTAAATTGAAATCCTTCGGGCTTTAAACTTATAATTCCATTTCACATCTGAGAAACATAAATTGCTTTACTGCTTTACACTTAACTGTATTTATTGTTTCTCATTTATTATTCAGTCAAGGGGGAGTAATAACTCCTCATCAAAGTGATCTTTTAGACCTTTGAACACTTGTATTTCCGCTGCTTAATAACTCATATATAAATCTGATAACACATAAGTGTTCATAAACTAAGCCACTGATCCAACAATTGGTATCAGAGCTTCTGGTTAATCTGATCAAAATCAATCTAACAAATTGAGATTCAGACACAGGCTCAATATTGATATTCAATAAAGGATAAAAGGCTCACTTTTTAATCCATCACTTTAAGGAAGTATTGACAAATCCAAACTTCTTAAAAATGGACCCCTACAATACTGGATCTGCCAACAAACCTCCTATGTTAGTTAGAAATGAATATAACATATGGTCTAAGAGGTTGGCACATACTATTTCCCAAACAAACACTGGATGTTGGAGGTCTGTAGTTTTTGGACCTCACAAACCAGTTGTTAGTGATCCAGAGGGAAAGACTGAAAGACCAAAAGATCCAAAAGAATACACGGAGGAAGATTTCCAAAAGTTTGAGCTTGATGCAAAAGCTTTCTCCATGTTGGCTATGGCTCTCCCAAACGAAATTTATGCTGGCCTTTTACATTGTGAAAGTGCCAAAGAGCTGTGGGATTGCCTAAAAGAGCAGTTTGCAGGAACTGCTGAGGTGATAGCCAACATCAGAGAAATATTGGCTCAACAATATGAAACTTTTACTCACATAGAGGGTGAATCTTTAACACAACAATTTGAAAGATTTTCTTCACTCATCTCTGAGTTAAAAATAAACAATCAGACCTATTCAAATGAGTCTATGTTGCATAGATTTTTAAGGTCTTTACCTTCAAAATGGGAAACTTACTCTATAGTCCTCAGAACAAGTTCAGATTTTAACACCTTGAACCTAACTAGGTTACATGGTAAATTACTAACTTTTGAGAGAGAAATCAATCAAAAGAAAAAGTTGCAAGAATCTGGTAAAACTGCTGATGACTATACTCCGGGTAGCACAGCCTTATTAGGACATGACTCACCATCTTGTTCTAATAATTTTGGTTCTTTTGACCACATTGACATAACAGCTGGGATCTCATCAGATGGATCCTTCCCAGCTTATGACAATGAAGAACTGAGTCAAACTGCTGACAACATGTGTTTTATCATGGATGATTTAAAATATTTTAGCAGTGATGACTTAGAAGAAATGGAAATATTGCACCAACTGGCCTTGTTAAGCTTAAAAACTAACAAATTTTATAAAAGGTCAGGAAGGAAATTTCCAGGACTAAACAACTCAACAAAAGTTGGTTTTGACAAATCTAAACTTAGATGTCATAAGTATCAAAAGTTGGGACACTTTGCTAGAGACAGTAGAAGCTCTAGCTACAACCAACCAATGTCCTCTGGAAATCAATTTAATCCCTTATATAATAGGAATAATGGAACTCAAGGGAGTGCTCATTTTGTACAGGCACAAGCTCCACATGTTCAATATGTGCCACAAGTACAATATGTTCAGATGCCTGCTCAACAACAACAGCAGCTCATGCCTCCATTTCCAACTGCTCAACAACCTGCACAAACTCAACAACCCCCTCAGCAACAAAGCTTATTTACCTCAGGGTATGTTGACTGGAGCAGTCTTCCTTATGACACATCAGAATGCAGTCAGGATGCAGACAATAAGGTCTATGATGTCAACTGGGGAGAACCCGATAATGGCAGAAAGAACTTTGCCTTAATGGCTTTTGAAGGATACTCTTCAAATTCTGCTCTCACACAGGTATCACAACAATCTCTGTTAAAGCTTTGCACTAAATCTTGCAAAGAATCTTTTGCTTTAATTAGAGAAACTAATGTGCATTTACAAGGCAAATCCAATGACATGGAAAGAAAATTCACACAAATGAAGTGTGATTTGGAAAGAAAAATTGTTTTGAAAAACAAAGAAATTTCCAAACTGAATGATAAATCCATTGAAACAGAAGCACAAATTAAAACAATGATAGACAGCCTAGGAAATGTCAGACAAGAGCTTGCTGACACCAAGGTTGATTGTGAAAAATGGGTTGAGTCTTGTAAAGGGTATCAAATGTTGCTTAACAAACAAACTGCAGCCAATGTTAAGTTTGGCATTGGATATACCCACACTGAATCACCAACAGATTTCACCCACAAAACTGATAATGATGGGAAGAAATTGATTCAAACTTCTGATATGGAGGAATGCACATCCTACCATCAGAACTTCCTCAAAAAGGGAAGTACTGCAGAAGTTAAAACTGCTGACAATAAGCCATCAGCAGTTTCAACTACATCAGGAGTTGAGACCCTGAAAACTGCTGATGACCTATTTCAAAAATCAGATTTTGTCAGTAAATTGCCTTCCAGCTCTCTTGATTTATCTAAAAAGAAAGAGAAGGCAAAAGCATGTGAAATATGTGGTCTGTTTAACCACATAACTGAACTTTGCAGATTTAGAAAGGTAAATCAGTTAAATAAACAAAGACAACAACTGATTGTGGGAAAACAGATAAAACAAGATTATCAAAATACCTTTCTTCCCAACAAACAACAATCAAACAAAACCCTTTCTAAGAAGAGGCCTTTATCTCAACAAAGGTCATCTTCTCAAAGTTCAATTTCAGAAGTTTCACCTAACTCATCAGCAGTTTCACAAACTGCTGAAGTTAAAGATTTGATAAACTTGGTTAAACTTCTGATGACCAAAGTTGATGGTGGAAACCAAAAAGAACCCACCATTGTTCTTAATGACAAATCCATTGCCAAAAAGACATGGATTACTAGAAATGGTCCACAACAAGCTGCACCTGTTCTCAAGAGCAAACCTAAAGCCAAACTGGCTTGGGTTGCTAAAACTAACTAATTTGCTATCTTGTGCAAAGAGTCTCCAGAGGTTTAAATAGCATATGGTATGTGGATAGTGGAGGCTCAATGCACATGACTGGATGCAGATACCTGATAAACAATTTTATCAGCCAAAGAGAAGGATCTGTGTCCTTTGGGAACAATGCCAAGGGATATGTGCTAGGATATGGCAATGTATCCTCAGGCAAAATGCAGTTTGACAAGGTCAATCTGGTTGAAAACCTTGAGTACAACTTGCTGAGTGTCTCACAAATGTGTGACAAAGGATATTCTTCCTTTTTCACAAAGACAGCATGCAAGATCATATCACCAGAAGGCCAGAAGTTGATAGAGAAGATTATTGAAGATCATACTTTGCTGATTGCCAAAAGATGTGGCAATGTCTATGCAGTGGACATTGAAAAAGACAAAGTATTGAACAAAACTGCCTGTTTCTTCTCAAAGGCATCAGCTTCAGAAAATGATCTCTGGCACAGGAGACTTGGCCATGTGAACTTTAAAACCATCAATAAAGTCACAAAAATGGGCTTGGTCAGAGGTCTACCTTTGAAGGAATATCAGTGCAAAGAACACTGTGTTTCCTGTCTTAAAGGTAAACAGCATAAGTCCTCCTATAAGTCTATTGAAGAATAAAAAACAACTGCATGTCTTCAACTACTCCATATGGACTTATTTGGACCAGTCAAGATTATGAGCCTTGGTAAGAAGAAGTACTGTTTGGTCATCATTGATGACTACTCAAGATTCACATGGGTCTTCTTCTTATATTCCAAGGATGAGGCAGCTGAAATCATCAAGTTCTTTATTCTACAAGTAGAGAAGCAATACTCTCTATCTGTCAAAGTCATCAGGAGTGACAATGGGACAGAGTTCAGGAACAAAACTCTGGATGAATTCTGTCTGTCTAAAGGGATTGTTAGACAGTTCAGCATTCCCAGAACTCCTGAACAAAATGGTGTGGTAGAAAGAAAGAACAGAACATTAATTGAAGCAGCCAGAACAATGTTAGCTGATTCAGGCCTACCTTTGTATTTTTGGGCTGAAGCAGTCAACACTGCATGTTATGTTCAGAATAGAGTTCTTATCAACAAAAGACATACCAAGACTGCCTATGAAATTCTTCATGGCATAAAGCCCCTTATCTCCTTCTTCAGGGCTTTTGGATGTCAATGTTTTATCCTCAACATCAAAGACTCTATTTCTAAGTTTGCTGCAAAAGTTGACACAGGTTATTTTCTTGGTTATTCTCCTTTAAGAAAAGCTTACAAAGTTTTCAATTCAAGAACCAAGATAGTAGAAGAAACACTGAATGTCAAGTTCAATGAATCAAAACACACTCTTATTCCAGCAAATCCTGCTGAATTATTTGATCTTGACAATTTTCATTTCGGACCTGAAAAGACTGTTGAATCATCCAAACCTCCTCAAAATGGTTTTCAAGGATTTTAAGATGATAGTCCTGCACCATGGACTCCAAACACAGTCAGAAGATCAACTATTAAACCTTCAGAAGTTTCAATAGCTTCAACTTCAGGAACTACTGATGAACATTTTGAAACTACTGATTCAGCTGAACCTAAAACTCCTGAAGTTCAAATAACAGCTGAACCAGATATTATCAATCTCAGTGGTTTATTTGAAGAACCTGTAGAGCCATCATCCAGTACAGGTTTACAACAACTGATTGAACACAAGGATCATCCATTGGATCAAATCATGGGTGACATTGCATCAGGGGTACTTACAAGAAACCAGCTTTCCAACTTTTGCTTATTCTCAGCATTCATCTCTCAGTTGGAACCAAAGAAGTATCAAGAAGCCCTCAAAGACAACAATTGGGTGCAAGCAATGCAAGAAGAGTTGCTTCAATTCAAGAAACAACAGGTTTGGGAAATCTGTCCCTTACCTGAAAACAAGCAACCAATTGGAACAAGATGGGTCTTCAGAAACAAATCAGATGAGGCTGGTATGATCATCAAGAACAAAGCAAGACTAGTGGTACAAGGTTATTCCCAAGAGGAAGGAATTGATTATGATGAAACCTTTGCACCAGTTGCAAGACTTGAAGCTATCAGGTTATTTTTAGCTTATGCAATTTCCAACAACATAAAAGTTTATCAAATGGATGTCAAAAGTGCATTTTTGTATGGAAAAATAAAAGAGGAAGTGTATGTCTGTCAACCTCCAGGGTTTGAGGATCCTTCTCATCCTGATTGGGTTTACAGACTTGACAAAGCTCTTTATGGGCTAAAACAGGCTCCAAGAGCCTGGTATGAAACACTTTCAAACTTTTTACTTAAGAATCACTTCTCAAGGGGATCCATTGATAAAACTCTTTTCATAAAACATGTTGGAAATCATGTCTTACTTGTTCAAATCTATGTTGATGATATCATATTTGGTTCAACAAATTCAAAACTGTGTGAAGAATTTAAGAAACTCATGCAATCAAAATTTGAAATGAGTACAATGGGAGAATTGCAGTACTTTTTGGGACTGCAAATCAAGCAACAGTCAAATGGAACATTTATACATCAATCAAAATAGGTTAAAGAATTATTGAACAAATTTTCTTTACAAGACTGTAAAACATGTTCCACTCCCATGACACCAATCACACAAGTTGAACCAGATGATCAAGGGAAACACATTGATCAAACCATGTATAGATGTATGATAGGTTCTCTTTTGTATTTAACTGCTTCTAGACCAGATATCATGTTTTCAACTTGTGTATGTGCTAGATACCAATCTGCACCAAGAGAATCACATCTAATTGCAGTCAAAAGAATCTTCAGATATCTGAAAGGAACTCCTACTTTAGGAATTTGGTATCCTGCTTCAAGCAATACCAAGTTAACTGCTTTTTCAGATAGTGACTATGCAGGCTGCAAGATGTCAAGAAAATCAACATCTGGTGGTTGTCAATTCTTAGGAAACTGTCTGGTGTCCTGGCAATCAAAGAAACAAACATCTGTGGCAACTTCAACAGCTGAAGCTGAATACATTGCTGCTGCAAGCTGTACTTCACAGATACAATGGCTCCAATATCAACTGCTTGATTATGGAATCAAAGAGACCAAGACCCCACTTTTAGTAGACAGCAAATCTGCCATTAGCATCATTCAAAATCCTGTTCAGTTTTCAAAGACTAAACACATTGAAATCAGGTATCATTTCATAAGACATTGCTATGAAAAAGGCAAGATTGAGGTGAAGCATGTCACAACAGCTAATCAAATAGCTGACATTTTCACCAAACCCCTTGATTCAACAACTTTTCAGAGGTTAGTATCCATGCTTGGGATGTTAAACTTAGAAGAAAGTCTGTAAGTGTTTCACTTTTTAGTTCTGCACATATTTTATTTTTCACTTACATACTTATCTGTCACAAACCTCTGAAGACCAAAAATTTGAGAAAGAGAAAGTTCTGATGAACAAATTTTGAAAAATGCTGATAAACATCAAAAAAGGGATATTTTCAAAATGGATATAACTACTGATGAAAATCAGAAGTTAGAAAAGTGTTTTAAAAGTCATTTGCATCAGCAGTTGAAACTGCTGATGAGATAACTAAAACCACTGATGAAGAAACCTTCTTCTTCAGCAGTTTGACTAAAAAAGGGTAAAACAGACTTTTCACTCATCAGAAGTTTGACCTAGTCGGTTAAAAACTTCTGATAAATACCCTGTTCCAACACTTATCCATTCAAAAAGCAAAATTCCCTCTCTCTCTCTCAAATTCAAAGCAAAACCCCTTCTCTAACCTAAAAATTACTGTTCGATCAAAAACAACCATGGCTCTCGTGTTAAAACAGGGACACAACCAAAGAGGCTACTTTGTTAAAGATGAAGCCTGGTCCCACTATGATGAGATGCTTGATCTCATCATGAAATCCCAATACTATGATGCTTTCACCATCGATCCACCCATTCATGAACAAACTCTTAATGAGTTCTGGGCAAATTCAGAGACGGTGAAGGTGAACAATGAAGTGATTTCCCTCAAATCTTCCATAAAAGGCAAACTGATGGCCATCTCACCAGAAACACTAAGCATCAGGCTTGGTTTGAAGGATTCTGAGGCACCTGAGCATATTCCAACCTCAGACATCCATTTAACCATGACAGAGTGTGGTTATCAAGGTACTTTGGCACAAGCAACAGTTTATAAGAAATATTTTGACCCACAATATAAACTGTTATTTCATTATATTATCATGTGTCTTAGTCCAAAAACTGGGTCAATAGATCAGATGCCTTCTACTTTTCAACCTATTTTTCATTCCATCATAAATGAAACTCCTTTCAAGGCATCAAAATTATTTTTCAATGAACTGGTTTTACATCATGAAAATGATAAAAAGAAATTTTTGTTGTACCCAAGATTTGTTATGCAATGCATAATAAAAGAACTTGGAGAGAGAGTACTTGAGGGAGAAGCAACAACTTTAAACCCTTTAACTGCTCAAGTATTCTCTAGGCATAACAAACCAGCACTTATGCTAGAAGATGACCAAGGGGAAGAACAACCCATCCCCAAGGAACCCACATCTTCCAAACCTAAAAAGAAAACTCAAAAGCCTAAACAACAAAAACCAAAACAAACCAAGTCACTGAAAAAGAAAGTTCAGGAAGTGGAGAAACCTGAAACTACTGATGTGCAATCTGCACTTGAAAAGGAAGTGGCTGAAACATCCTCTCAGCACACTCCTTCTCCACCAACCAAAAGAAAACCTGTCACAGTTATTTTTCAAAGAAAAAGATTTAAGAAACCAATAACTGTTGACCCTGCTTTTGAAACTGCTGAAACCAACCCTGAACCCATCCAAACTCCTGAACACCAACCCCTCACAAGTACTGAACCTGAACCCTCACACACAACAATAGAAATTGCCCAACTTCTCTCAGGACTAAAAGGAACCCATTCACCACATGTCACTCCCCTAGAAACACATCAAATTGGGGAGATGCCTTCAGAAGTTGACATGAATGTGGATCCTGTTAGCCCAACCCAGAGAGATGAGGATGAACAAGAGTTTATAAGCCCAAACTTACAAACTTTTGATACTTTTGAGGCTGCTACTACTCACTTATCACCCAGTGGTGAACCTGAGGACAGTAGTAACATAGCTAAGACCTCAAACTTGGCAACTACTGATGAAGGCCTAAGGCCAGAAGTAGGAAAACCTCAGTACCAAGACAAAGAGGTTCATGAGACTACTGGTTTGGGTCCAGCTCATGATATAACTGATCCTGCCCTCTCTGAGGACACTATCAGGGATTTAGATGATTCCATTAATTTGGTTGATGAATCAAACATTCCACAAACTGAATTGACGGTTGATATTGAAGGTCCTGCATCTAAGGTATCCAAGCTCAAGAAGCTGGTCACCAAGGATCAGGTTAAAGACCAGTTAGCCCAAAGTTCCCCAAAACTGGCATCTTCAGAGCAATCTGAGGATCACCCAAAAAGCACCCCTTCACCAAAACAACCTACCCAATTCCCTGGGCTCACAAGCATAGACTTGAACCAACTATGCAGCCCAGATGGTCCCCTGTACCAGGCACTCAAACAAATTATTACTGATCAACTCAAACCCTTCACAACTGCTTGGGAGTTAAAAGCTAACAATCAGTTTGGGTTGATCAATTCGAGACTTGCTGAGTTGAACAAGAAGATGGATCAAACACAAGATCAACTAGCAAGGTTGTCTGCTGCAACATCTCATTCTATTAGGCTTCCAGAAGTGGATGAAGCCAAAAAGGGGGAGATGATTAAGGAACCAACTGAAGTTGCTACTACACAAAGACAAACTCCTGATCCAGAAGCTGATATGCCAAAACAAAGACCAGGAAAAGAAGTAGCACCAGAATTCAAATTGTCTAAGGCATCAGAGGAAACTGCTGATCCCATTTCTCAAACTACTGAAGACAATCCTTCAGCAGTTGTGACTCCAATTACCTCATCAGCAGTTTTACCTCCTAAACCAACATCAGAAGTTCCTAAGGCAACAGAAAGAGAACCTGCTCCAATTCCTATGCCTACAACAACTTCCACAACTGTTTTAAACCCTACTCCCATCAGCATGTCAAAAGATTTATTGGAGAAGAGTTTAAAAGAGGCTGCAAAGAAGGCAAAAGAAGACAGAGTATGGAACAGCCTAGAGACTAGAGATGATTTGAGTTTTGAAGAAAAATTAATCAAGTACCAAGAAAAGCTTGATGAGCTTGAGGCTGAAGAGAGAGCACTTGAAGCTGCTGCTGAAGAAGACAAAAGAGCACAGCTTATAGCATTCATTACAAAGAACTCCAAATCAAAACAAGTGGCCCTCAAAAGACTCTCAACACAAGAGCTGACCAGAAGAGCTCAAATGCTATCTGATAGAATAGCAACAGAAGATGAGAGGAAAGCCAAAAGAGCTGAAGTGATTGAAGAATTAGTGGCAAATGGCTATGGTTCAAAGGCCTCAATCTCCAAATGGAAAGAACAAACCCTTTATGAGGCTTACAAGAAATTCAAGGCAAAGAAAGTTGCAGAACCAGAGAGATTTGAAACTCCAGAAGTCCAAACAACTTCTATTGTTAGGAGATCATATGGTGCATTAAGGAGGCCAGCCACCAAGAGAAAAGCAGATGGAGATCCCATTGTCAAGACTGACTTCATAATGATACTCTTAGAAGGAGATCAGTTAGTACATGGTGATTTTGATGTTGAAGAGAAACCCATCTTGACCCAATTCAGAGACAAGGCTACTTATGCTTATCAGTTACAACAATCCATCCAAGAGAAGACACATACAAGGGTTGTTACAGAGCATCACCTGCCCAACATGCCTATTCAAGGTGCTGCTGAACTTCAAGGTAGTCAAGAATCTCACCTGAGAGTCACTGAAATAGAAGACATTCCTCAATCAGGTCAACCTAAGGAAACAGGCTTGGTTTCCTATGCCTCTGACTTTGACAGGTCAAAGGTAAATATTATCAAATGGTCATTTACTGAATCCAACTCAGTACTTGTGACCAGGAGAGACCGTTCAAGTAAGGTCTATAGAAACTCAAAGGAGTTGAGTGTTTTATCGTCCAAAGACCTTCTTACCATTCAACATTTAACACCTGAACTTGGTCCTCTCACTGAGCAACAAAGATGTACTCTTACTACCCGGATGACAGCAGAGATCTGGAGGATACTAGAAGAGGGAAAGGGACAACAATAAAGAATAGATAAGGTTTTGGCTTCATCAATCCAGGGGGAGATTGTTGGGACAAAGAGGATTGACGAAACCACCTTTTGATAACCTTAGTCTAATTCATATCTGCCTAAGTATAGAACTGCTAAAGAACAAAAGAAGAAGTGCTGAAGAAAAACACCAAAGTACTGAAGAGTAAACTCATCAGAAGTTCTGAAGTCTAACCAGACATTTCACTAAAGAACTGCTGAAGACAAACTGCTCATCAGCAGTTTGTCACTCATCAGCACTTTACATCAGAAGCTTCTAACCGACTGAAAGATCAGCAGTTTGATTATTATATAGTTTTGTTAAAGTCTAGATTTCAAGTTTCAATGTACAGACTGTTGTAAGCTTATCTTAGCATAATATCTTTGTTAAATATCTTAGATTACTTCAGACAACAGTTTAGTACTTTAGTCTATAAATAGATGAGTTTGTTCATCTATTTTCATATGTGATTTTGTGTAATATCTTTGATCTTAAATTGAAATCCTTCGGGCTTTAAACTTATAATTCCATTTTACATCTGAGAAACATAAATTGCTTTACTGCTTTACACTTAACTGTATTTATTGTTTCTCATTTATTATTCAGTCAAGGGGGAGTAATAACTCCTCATCAAAGTGATCTTTTAGACCTTTGAACACTTGTATTTTCGCTGCTTAATAACTCATATATAAAGCTGATAACACATAAGTGTTCATAAACTAAGCCACTGATCCAACAGCATGTCACATGATGTAATTATAAGGGTAGATATGGGTGAAATTGGAGGTGTTTGTTGTAATTAACAAAAAACCCAAAGTAGAGGGACTAAAGTTGACAATTGGGGAAACTTTACAAAAATCTGCATTTTTATGGTGGGGGTCGACATTTTTGTTTTGGTTTTCACCTTTGGGAAGCTTCTCATAAACCTAACACACATACAAGCACTAACCCAAGATGAATTCATAATATCATGTGGTGCATGTATAAGTTAAAGCCAAGATTGGATGATTAGAAGGGTTTCAAGCTAAGGTATGAATTATTTAACACTAGATGATGGATTCTTGGTTAAGAAGGTATTACATGATGAAATAAGTAGAGTTCATACAAAATTGATATGTGAATCCATGTAGAAATTAGTTGTAAGAGATGATCGAAACTTGTATTACATTAATCTTGTATAAATTATGTAAATGGGAGAAAATGTCATAAGGCTGGAAGTGGGTGTTGGTCTTGGTGTAATCCAAGACCATTCTTAGTTAATTATTGAATGCATTGAAAAGAAAGTGATGATTTGCTATGTTGATAACTATTGAATGAATGGTATGCAATGTAGGGAAGAAATATGATGATTTATGTTATGAGCTATGAAAGTATGCATGAAATGCTTGTACATTGTGTTTTAAATGTTGTATGCACACCAAGTGTTTGATGAAATATCTAGATTAGTCTAACTTGTGAAATTGTAGGCAAGATTGGACAAGTATGAAAGTAGTATGATAATTGATGCAATTGATAGTAGGTTAACATGAGGATTTCGTCTTAGAGAGTAATCATGTGGGGATTTAGTTGATTATATGATGTGGTAAGGAGTATGCATTAGTAGTATGTACACTATGCTTAAATACTATGATGCACGCCATTGTTTGTTAATTGGTATGACGAGTGATCTCGTATGTTAATGAGATAGGAACATGACGCTTAGGGTGAATTTCATAAAACCTAGTATGCTAATATAGACATATGTTTGTAAAAAGGAAAGTTTGTATGGTTGAAAGTTGACTTTCTGGAAAGTCAACTGACATGGAAATAATGTGGTATGTTTTCTAGCATGATTGTGAGATTGAGGATTTCTTGTGAGACACGTTAGCTTGGTTATGTGACACATACGATGTTGAGTTTAATTGCTTAAATGATGAAACAAAAAGAGTGGGAAGCTATGTTGTATGCATGTTAGAAATTGACCTATGCAAGTCAATGTGATATATGAGTTGGATATGATTTGGTTTATGAATGAACATGTATGCTAACAATGATGTGAACATGATGATATGAAAGGATAGGAATGATGGACTCAAGCATGGGAGGCTAATGGGTCAAGATGAGGCAAGTAAACAAGCATGAACTTGAAGGACTTGAGGTAAGTGATTCCCGAACTTAACTTGTATTATGATATCGAATCTATATGTTAATGTAGTATGGGAATCTTGAAGGAAACAAATAATTAATGTTATGCCAAGGTAAGAAACTTGGTGATGGGTTAACAATAGATTTACCCATGGTTGGTTGCATATAGAGGAGATAACGGGTCATCAAGGAAATGTTACGCCATTCACCATGATACCACGTAATCCGGGTAGTTTAACGCCTAGGAAAATCATGGGGAATGATCTTAGAACCTTGTGAGGTTTGGGGTTTAAGATATGCCATTAAAGCATGAAAAGTGCCTAGTGGGCGCAACCTTACATCAGGTCCGGGCGCAAGGTGACCTGAACGGGCGCAACCTGAATCTGATGGGAAAAATGGGCTTTTGTAAGTTGATAATGTGAGGTATGTATGGGTACTTATACCCGGGTTTGGGTGAGAGTTTTATGTATGTAAAGGTTGGTCATTATGTGTAGATTGAGTATAGGATTGGAAACGTCATGTTAGTCCTAGAGAATACATGAAAGAAGAGTAATATGACGGGTCAAGGTAAGTTGTGTATAGGAATTGCACGCTTGTATGTATTGTAAGGTTATTAATCTTTTATTATGAGAATGGAAATGGAAATTAAGATGCAGGTATGTATGTATGTAAGTATGAATGCATGGGACTTGGAGGTTCGGATCGGGGTATCACACCCGAACTTGCAAGAAGGCATTTGAACAGGATCACGGAGTATTGTTGGATGTTATTTCCGCATCGTGAGTAATTTATATGAAGTCACCTATTGAACTAACGAAACGGTTATGTGGTGATTGCAGGTTGTCTTGTCTACCTAATGAAGTAAGGAAAGGATGGAGATCGAGCGAAGGAGCGGATTGTACGTGGTCACGGTCACATAACCTAATAAAGATGAGTCGCGTTGAATTTAATAAGAAGTATTAAAAAAATGTAACACCAAAAATATCTCTTAGATGTGTTTTCCAAACATTTGAAAATGTTCTGTAAGCAAGAAATTTTCTAGTCCGTATTTTCCGCTGCATATTGTCTATAAAACGGTTTAGGGTGTTACATATATAGGGGAAGGTTCAATTGAGAACTCATAGTTAGGGAGAGAACTCGAGAACTATATATTACACATATGTAATATATCATATGTTGTATATTACACTTGTGTAATATATTACTATTGCATATGTTGCACATGTGCAATATATCATATGTTACACATGTGTAATATATATTACACATATGTAATACACTCAATATATCATATATTGCACATACGTAATATATCATATGTTACACATGTGTAATATATATTACACATGTGCAATATATATTACACATGTGTAACATATGATATATTACACATGTGCAATATATATTACACATATGCAATATATGATATATTGCACATATGTAATATAAAGTTCTCGAGTTCTCTCAATAAAATGAGTTTTCTATTGAACCATCCCCTACATATATATATATATATAGGGGAAAGTTAATTTGAGAACACATGTATTTCGTGCGAACCGCGTCAAACGCTATCTAAAACCATTCAAATCCAAAATTTCTTTTTACGCTTATCTTTATTACTAAAATACAATCTCAAAAACACAATTTACACGTAAAAATTTAAACATATACGGAAATAAATTGTTTTTACACATGTGTAAATTTACTATTATTCATGTGTAAACTGTTTCATTTACACATGTGTAAAAAATTAATTTGAAAGGGTTTTTGCAAGAAAAAATGAATTATTTAGAAATCAAATTCATTTATAAATGTTGTATTTTCATTATAATGATGTTTGTATTAAAATTTTTTGATTTTGATTGATTTTTTTACTTGTTCTCACGGTTCTCACGATATTTAGCGTTCTCACGATAACCCTGCCCTATATATATATGTGTGTGTGTGTTGTATAAAAAAACCAAAAAAAGACAAAAACAATTAATGTTTTACTATTCATTTAGCTCAACTATTATGTTATTTATAATACATCTAATTTCTTTAATTATAACAATATAGTACTTAATAACAATACAAGAAATTACTTCATTCTGAAGTACTCAATCACTAGAAAATTAATACACAATTAGTGGAATTCTCATGCGCGGCTGAAGTACTCGGTGTTGTTTCGGTACTTGGTATAGTACTGATATGTTCTATAGCTAATACAACTATATTTTAAAGGAACTTGATAACGAAAACCATAAATCCAAATACCGAAGGTTTTAATTTCAAAACAAAGTTGAAAGAAAGTTGAAGAGGTAAAAGCATGGTTGCAGAACTCGCTAGGCGCTACCAACTCGGCCGACTGGGGAGTTGTGAGTACTCAGCCTAGTTGGGCGAGTCAGGGGTCGAATCAGCCTATGCAAGGTGTACTCAGAATATTCGGTCAACTCGGCTATACTCGGTGACCCACCCTGTAGCGAGTACTTAGTGAGTAATCGGTCAACTCAGACAACTTTTGTAACTATGGGTAAAAGTGGCAAATTTTATTAATAATTATTTAATTATTTATTTGAATATTTAAAATGCTATATTTAGCAACTTTGATATGTGAGACGAAAGGCACTGTTCATGCCCAATGCACGCTTTCCAAAAAATTTTTGAAAACCGTAATTTAAACCACTCATCGTCTCTCTCTTCACAACCCACCTACCTTCTCTCTCTTCTTTCTTCTTCATCTTACCATCTCAACAGTCAACATAACCAAGGTACCGCCGGGTACCTAAACCCATCTTCGTTCCAACCTTACGGTCGGTCCCTTTTTTGCGCCGCCATCACCGTGACCATAACCGGCCACGACAACCCATAGCTAAGCATGTATAGTCGGTTATGGCCTCTAGAACTAACAGGAACCACCAACTAAATTAAACCCAGCACCCTGCCATAATTAAGAAGCCAAACCCACGAGCATGCTAACCGTACCTCAAACGAACATCACCTACAAGTTAGTTCAGCAAATTTTTTTCATTTTCACTCACACACAGTATGCATAGAGAGAGAGACGTGGTGATTCCGTTCGATTCAACTTCTAGCCGTCGCGATGATGGTAAGGTTTGCTACATCCATCCCTCCACATACCTACTGATAGATTTGTTGGGTTGGTTGTTGTTCTTACTGTCAATTTAATTTTGTCATGGGTTCAATTGCGTATCTGGGTTTGATTGGTGTTTACTGGTTTGACCAGGTTTCTCCCTTTTTTTCTTGATTGTAAAAGAAGAGTTTCATTTTCTTTTAGTTAAAGGTGTTTCATTTATGGCCATTAAAGATTGCATTAGGTCAATTGTTCACATAATCTATTATTTGAGAATTAGGGGTTGTACATCGAGGACATGATTGAGTAAATTTGTTGCAAATGTATAGCCTGTGTGAGTGTGTGTAGTTTTCCTGATTTTTCTAGGGTTCCAAATTGATGGGTTAGGGTCTCTGAAGTAGATAGAGATGTTGTCGAACAATCAATTTTATTTTTAATTTTTTGTAAATCATCATGACATAAATTAAGGTTCACACACACATCCCCTCATGTAGTTTCTTCTTAAAAAATTGCAGGTACCGCTTAAAAAACCTGATCATTTCGTTAGCTAGAATTCAATATTTATGAAAAGTTTAAGTTCTTGATAATATTAAAAGGGGGTGTGTCTACAAATTGTGTAAGTCGTTCAAAGTAGGCTGTACAACTTAATAAAGTAGCTAAATTACGACTCTCCATCATTATCAGTCATCACAATTCCCTATAGTGACATAGTCTTAAATCGGAGCTGACATGAAATGGTCGGTCGCTGGTGTTGTTTGAAGCTGTCTTTGACGGAGGTTCGTTTCTTCTTACAAATTCTAGGTGTTTATAGTAATCGATATTTATGGAGTTTTTTTAGGCAAGTTTTTAAGAAGAAAATATTTGATTTCTGAATTGTTTTACCCCTTTTTTGTGTGTTTCTATTTTCATGTGTTTCGATTGAAGAAAAAAGGAAGACCAGAGTAAACTCATGGCGTTCCAACCTTCAGTATTTACCTTCCTACCAACCAGGTTTTTTGTTATTTCCAATTTCTCCTTTGTTTCTATGTTTATGTAATAATCCAGTTGTAGGGCTGCTTTTATAAGAGCTCATAATCATACCACATATAACAGCAAGAATTCCAAATAGAATTATGCCGCTGTAAACCGCTTTTAAATTTAAGTTCAAATTGGGTGTGTTCATGCCATACGTAACTTCATATGGATTAAAGCGATGTTTATGCTATGTTAACCGATGTCCCTGTTGTCAAGTTGTTCCGTTTTGGCGAAATCAGCCTTGGAAACAAGTCGGGTACGCCGGCGCAACACGCGGCGGGTAAACAAACATACTAGTTTTGAATTATTTAGTAAGTTTTAATTAGTAGAGATAATGATGTGAATTCGTATTAGATAGCAAATGAGAGAAGTATTTGAGTAGAATTTTTTTTGTATAAATAGATAGTTAGGGCATATGTAAATTATGCATTGAAAGAATTTTGTGTTCCAAATTTGTCGTTCTTCATCTTGTTTTTTTGTTCTGGTTTGATTATTCTTGGGTTGGGGCTAACAATTAGTATCAAATCTTGGAGGTTTTGAGAGTTAGTCTTCAAGAAAGCACTACGTCTTAACATGGCCCAACCGTACTTTTTCTAAAATCGCCCTGCCAAACTTTTGATAAAATGTGTGGCTAAAGATCATTAACCACATTTCGAAACCTTCTAGCCTACTTTTAGCCACACATCTTATTTATTTATTTATGTGACCATTGTATAACAATTCAAAACCTTTAGCTACAACTTCAAAAATAAATAAATAAATAAATAAATAAATAAATTTGTGACATATAGTACCCACACTAGAAAAGTGTGGCCAAATGTCATATATGACCCCAGTGTTTGATTTTTTTATTCATGTGACAAAAAAACACATCTTTTCAAAACCTTTAGCCACATTTTAAGAAAAAAAATTGATATTTACTAGCCATAGCAGAACAGTGTGGCCAAATGTAACCAACACAATAGGTTTTTAATGATGTGGCTAAAAGCTAATACATATTGCCATTTCTGAATTTGCGTGATTAGATAACATTGTTTATTAGCTACTTAGTAAAAAATAATAATAAGTATAAGTATTTTATAGTGACAATTAAAGTTTTCATGTGTGGCTAAAAGTTATCAACAGTGATAGGAAAACAATAAACATATAACTATTAGTAGTTTATACTCACACTTATATAACTTCATGTGGCCAAATGTTACCAACGGTCATGGTATATTTTAACCAGTTGTTCTTCCCCAGATGTTCCTTCGTCATCATGATCATGGCTTTATGGAGAGTACAGGACGACGATGCAACTTCACAATATGGTGAGCACGATCTTATCTTATGTTCTTCGACCCCAATAGCTACATTTTGTTTTTTTAATCCCAAATGCCCTTATTTTGAAATTAGGGAAACAAAGGTTCTTCATCATGAAAATCCACCACGAAGGCATGCTTACATTTCGGACCAACCTAGAATACTACGGAGGGCGTGTGAGCTACGTTAATAGCGTCCTCATCACCATGGACTATTTTCACCAAATTGTAGTTGTCCTAGAGTACATGACATTGTAGCGGCATGCCGTGCAATTCAGGATCCCAGAACTGTCATTAGACAATGGAATGTCTCCATTGTCTAATGAACAGGATATCACGGCTTCGGCCCATTACTCGAATGAGGTGATGAGATATTTGTTTACCTGGAGAGGGTTGAGGAGTCCCGCTAAACTTCTGATTGTTTGTTCAATGTGCGAAGACATGTAGGACATGATGAGAAACTCCTTGTTGTTGTTCTTCCCCAGATGTTCCTTCGTCATCATGATCATGGCTTTATGGAGAGTACAGGACAACGATGTAACTTCACAATATGGTGAGTATGATCTTCTCCTATATTCTTCGAACCCAATAGCTACATTTTGGTTTATTAATCCCAAATGCCCTTATTTTGAAATTAGGGAAACAGAGGTTCTTCATCTTGAAAATCCACCACGGAGGCATGCTTACATTTCGGACTAACCTAGAATACTACGGAGGGCGTGCTTACATTTCTAATGATGTTGGATTTATGGTCCGATTAGGAACGATTTGAACCCGTTTTCAGCTCTCTCCATCTGTCTCTTTATTTTTTTAAACCAAATTTGACCTGATTCAGCCTGGAGCAGCGCCTCAGATGCCTAGCGCTTTAGGCCTAAAGTGACGCCTCACAGCGCCACATGTAGAGTATTACCTTAGAGCCAAAAAAGCGTTTTTCTAAATGCCTCGGGCGTCTCACGCCTCAAACGTGCCTGATGCGCGCTTTTTTAAACCAAGGTCGCCATAAAAGGTGAGAAGGGAACAATGAAGATGTGAAAGGGAGATGAGAGAGAGAAATGAAAGATTGAATGAAATGCTCTCTCTCTAATTATTTAATCAGTATGACAAATAATGCACATGATATAATCATAAAACATAACAAACTTGTAAATTAATATATAGTGTTATGAATGCACCAATAATGTGGTGACTCTCCACATCCTTAACTCCTAATTGTCATTACTCATTGTTAATGTAAGAGCCTTATAAATAGAGGCTTCATGTAATTGTTATGATACACTAGAATGAATAAGACTTATCTATTCTATCCCTCTCTAATCTTCCTCTAATCTTGTTCATAGTTATTATATTTTGTATGCTAGTAGGCCGTTGTTTTACAACACGTTATCAGCACGAATTGCTTTTGGAGTTTAGATCATATTAACATATGGTAAGTCTACATGTTCTAGTTATTTTGTTTTTGTTAACTCTCTCAACACAACCCATATTGTAATTCATACAATCTTGGGTTAGTTAAATCGAGGTTTATATTTTTATTATACATATGTCTTATGTTTGGTTATCATGACGTAGAGACAAATTATTAAAAAAAAATTGATTTTATATGGTCGTTACTTTGTGTTTTATGATTCTCAATATCAATTTTTTTATGGTTTAAATCTAATGAATTGATAGCCTTCCATTTGCCGTTACTCGAATTTCTCATATTTTAGCCTCACCTTTACAAATTTGGCCTTATCTTTTTATTTGACTTTTCTTTAATCTTAGACCATGCAACAAATCATTTGATTACATTGATTTATGAGAAATCGTTGTTTTATGCCATATAAAAAAATAAAGTAAAAGGTTTTGCGATTGATCAAAGTTTATATCGAATTATAATATGATTATTTGAGTATACTATATCCCCAAATGAACTCTAAAAAAAGTTTATATCCATGTACACGAAGTTTATAGATCATGGACTATCGATATCACAAGTTTGAAATCATATTTGAATAAAACCTTTTGCATGGTATTGACTTATAATATTGTTGAAAGTGATTCTACTGAAATTTGTATCATCAACAATGTTAATTAAACTACATGTTGACTATTGAGTTTAATATTAATATATAATATGCTTTTGTTGAAAAATAGTTCATGGTGACGTGGAATAAAACTTTCGTTTACTCATATATGAGATTATATATTTAGTTAAATATTTATATATAAATATCATTTATGGTTAACTAAAATTAAAGGGATTGATCAAATATATAACACAGGAAAGATTTATATTTGACATCCAATGTGTCATACACATTGAATCTCATTACCATGTTATAAAAGGCCGTAAGATGTTGGGCCGATAATATTATATGACTTGGACATATAATTACTTCTCCATGGATGTTATGTGAAAAAAAAAGTTTATATATGACGGAAATTGGATAAAACAAATTTTGTTTATATGTCAAACCTTAAATGTGCTCTTGAAGTAGCAATGTCATTAAAATTGGGTGAAAGGTTTGAAGTGACTTTATATCCGTCCAAAAAAAAGGAATGAACATCCATGAATGTTTTCGGATCCTATCTCATTCCCTGAAGTGAATGTGATATAATGATCATTGTAAAAGTCATGACCATGTACATAATTAAGGATAACGATGCCACCATGAATGTTATGAAGTTATAATCCATTTCTTGGAGTGAATGTGATGGTATAATGATTCGTGTAAAGTTCATGATCACGGTGGTTAAGGAAATGATTATGATGCTCAAGTTAATGAGATCAAATAAGTTAATATTGTGATAATTATACAATGATCGGTATAAAAGTCATGATCATGGTGAACGAGGAAATTGTAAAGATCGTCATGTTGATAATATGGTAAACATGTTAATATTGAAATCGATCACAAGAAGTTGCACACTAAGTAAGTAATTACACGAGAATAAGATATGGGAAACATGTGTATAAAAAGAATGTTTGAAATAGTGATATATTATTCTCTCGTATTTCTTGTCATGTATTAGACAAGCAAGAGTGCAACATGTCTAATAATTTGAAGTAACCATATCATTAAGAGAGTATGAAAAGTTTGAAATCATATCATATTCTTGTGATCGAGTAAAGGTAATGATCATGGAGATAACTGAGAAATTTGTAATGATGAGATCGACCATTTGGAATTGTAATGATGGTCATGATAATAATGAGATGATGTGATCAACCATCAAAGATTATAATAATAAGAATGGCCGCAACAAGTGGAAAAAGAATTTGAAAATAGTTATATGAGAACAAAGTAAACGGAAAGGTGATATAACTTGATAGTTTGAATGAGCATACACCATTCTCTCGTGTTCTTTATTTGTATTATACAAACAAAAGTGCACATAACATACAAGTGCAAGAGATTCATTACGATCATAAACCAGAAGTTTATGGATCATGATAATTATTGGCATGACCGGTTAGACCACACCGGGTCAATGATGATGTTGAACATAACAAAGAACTAGAAAATCCTTCAAGATGATAAGTAGCATGTAATGTTTGCTCTCAAAGGAAATTATATATTTGCCATATAAAGTAAGGTAAGTATCTTAAATGTTCTGGAAGTGATTAAAGGATACATCCTAACGTGATACCATTTAGTATTTAAAATCGATGCATCGTCTAAATGGTTATCAAGTTTGCAACCTAAAGTTTGCTTGATTATGGCTTAGCTAATAAGATAGCAAGCATCTTATTCTAGATTGGCATATTTAATCAATTCCCAAGATAATAATGATCATTGGAATAAGTGGTGAACTTCATATAGTTTATGTTCATGCATATATTGCTTTCATTGAGATGATCACTAAAACGTCTACTATTGATTGCAATATCAATGATCATGAAAGCAAAAGTTCATGTTTGCATTTGATTTTACATGCAGTAACATTTATTCACATCAAGCCAATACATGATAATAGTTTCTCCCAATTATAGTTGGTTTTTGGTCAGGAACCAAATATTGCCCATCTAAGATTTTTGTTGTGCGACATATATTGAAATTGATCCACCACGACGCATAGAGATGGACCTTAAAAGGTGATTGGGAATATATGGTTTATAGAGCCTTAAACAAGAGATTTATTTACATCTCAATTAATTGATATCCATCTCAATGGATTAACATTCCTAACATCAGGGGGAGATAAAAGACAGTTGGAAATAGAAATGAATTAGAATGAATATCATTGATCCTCGTACTAAACAATGTGAACCAGAAGTTCAAAGGATAATTCATTCACAGAGATTAGCGAATTAATTACCAGACGCATTAACTGACCTAAATATGATGAATAGCTAATCAAGTCACATATACCAACTGCTAATGCTCCATTTAAAATGAGCGTCCGGGAAGGACAATCATATGTTGGCAATAAGCCTATTGCACGCCTGAAGAGTGGTAGACTAGTCGATTCCAAAGAATAAAAATCCTCGAGAAATTGGAGCAAGTAAGAAAGATGGTCAAGTCGAGGTTATAGTAAAAAGGTCTCCTGAAGAGACATTAGACATGATGGTTCCAGAAGAACCTCAGGTACCTGAAAATAAAGAGATCTCGTTATATAGTATCATGTCTACGAACTGTATGGAATCGAAATAAAATCGACGTCGTTATAAATTTTATGTAATGTAGCGCTTGAAATGAGGATCAAGATTTAAGATCAGCCTATGAATGAATACAAAGAAATGATTGGCCAAAATGGAAAGGCGCAAATACGGCAGAGTTTAATTCTCTATTGAAAATGGCAGTTTTGGACCAGTAATCCATACAACAAAAGTTGTAAAACATATAGATATGAAAAGGTCTTTTGTGCGAATCAACATTTGAAAAGAAAATGATATAAGGTAAAATTGGTTGCACAAGAATTTCGCAAAGACCCATAATTGATTATGAGGAGACGCATTCTCCAGAAGTGGATATAATGATTTTTTATTATGTTATTAGTCTGGTAGTGCAAAGAGAGAATTGAAATGCGTCTAATAAATATCATGATTTACTTGACACTGAAAGTTTACATGAAAATACCTGATGAAGGATTTAATGTGTCAAAATCTTGTGACGTAAGTTCTCGAGAACGTTATGATCAGAATAAATAGATTCAATTTTGAGTTACGTTTGTTATACGATTAAATTGAATATAAGTGGAACTCCTCATGAGTATCCTAAAGCAACTGAGTGCTTAAAAGGTGATATGAATCATCGTAGGATGAAATTATTGTGCGCCAATACATCACAGGTGATAAACTGAACCTGGTGATTATGATACTTTAATGTATAAGAATGGTACAATATATATTGGAGAAATAGATGTTATTGTTTTTCCAATTGAAGAGTGAATGCACTTGCGTAATTGGTCAAGATGGAAAAGTCCTTGATGGATTGATGATGCCTGCAACATTGATATCAATACCTTAAGAAGTATTATGTAAAGGTAATATAATATGTATGGACTAAAATAAGGGGGTTGAGTGTTTTTAAAACTCATGAGATATCCCGATAAAGAGCAACATAAGTTTGATTGTATTATCCAGCTTGTATCAAAAGTTTTCTTTTAAAAGTTAACTCGCAGTTTACAGTGATAATGTCTGAGCATTATCGAGAGACTCTGTAGAACTTTTAAAAGAGAGATTTTTTTTTTGAAAGTCCTTGACATAGTGCACTTGTTGCTTGACCTACAATTCGAGTATATGGATAATGATATGTTTACCAATCCATCAAAGTATATCGTGAAAAGATGGTGGGACATTTTCAATGGACATAGCTCATACTTAAAAGTACATTAAAGGTTGTCCAATTATTTGATATGGAAAATGATTCGTTTCATCTCCTACCAAAGTAGAGATTTTCACTCTAGAAGTACCATAGTTAAGTACATATGTACATTAGTATATGTCTTGCTAGTTATGCATGATTATTATATCTTCCACATGAACTTATTATCATAATATAGTCTATGTCAAGCGAGGAGACACCGAAATGAGCTAAAACAAATACTTCAGGTATGAGTGATATTTGATTATATTTCACTAACCCATGCAAACAAGTTTGGTTAGTCTTTTAAATGCAGGGAATATAACACATCACATTTGGTGATCTTGTGACATTTATTTACGAGAGGAGGCAACATTAGTTCAACTTAAAGAATTGCACTTACGAGAGCATGGACTAAATTTTGGAGTGAAGATCATACATCAATGATTCAACTTAAAGATTTTCACGTCAAGTGATCAAGAACGCAAATCATTGACTACAAAACTTTGAGCAACTTTCTTAGAAGATTGACACCATAATTCAAATGATACATATTAAAATGAGGGGGAATATTCGACACGTTGCACTCTTTTTCCCTTCACTAAGTTTTATCCCATCGGGTTTTCTTAGTAAGCTTTTTAACGAGGCAACACACCTGATCCAGAAGTATCAGGGGGAGAAAATACGCGTTGCACTCTTTTTCCCTTAGCTGAGGTTTTATCCCACTGGGTTTTCCTGGCAAGGTTTTTAACGAGGCAACATCACCAAGCGTATTATAAGAATTGTGTATTGTTACATTATGTGGATAGTCAAGGGGGAGTGTTATGAATGCACCAATAATGTGGTGACTCTCCACATCCTTAACTCCTAATTGTCATTACTCATTGTTAATGTAAGAGCCTTATAAATAGAGGCTTCATGTAATTGTTATGATACACTAGAATGAATAAGACTTCTCTATTCTATCCCTCTCTAATCTTCCTCTAATCTTGTTCATAGTTATTATATTTTGTATGCTAGTAGGTCGTTGTTTTACAACATATAGTCAATTTTTACCCTAGATCCAATATCCAAATCCATAACTATATTAAATTTGGGATGATACATTTAATATATAATATTGCTTTATAAGTTTAAGTTTTAGTTCTTATATTATAAAATTAATCTGTTTTAACTCATTTATTTTTAATTTATATTGATATTTCTCTAATAACTTGCGTTCACTAACTTTTAAAAAAGAAAAGCTGAATATGCAGGTGCCATTGGTTGCTTTTTATGACAATCCGGGAAAAAATTTGCTTAAGATGAAGATGTATTAAAATAGAGTATTTTTCAGCAACGTAAGCAATAGCTATTGTCGGTACCGGTATTCGTATTACCGGTATTAATGTTATCGTAACTGGTATTTGTCTTAATGGTTTCAATCGATGTAAAACACGCGTTAGTATCTTTTTTTGGGAATATCTTTTTTGTTACAATGAGGACGTGACAATTGTATATTCTGAATTTTGTATAATATTATATTTTACAATTAAAATGACGTAAAGGGCAAATGACGTCATTTTATAGGGAAAAAAATCTAAACCGTGAGACAGCTTTGATAACACGTCAAATCGACATAGTATAAATACATAATAAAATAAAATGTTATTTAGCTTTTTAAATCCTAACAAATTATGAAAAAAAGAACAAACCCTCCAAATAGAACGAGGCAATAAATCGTATCGTACACATACATGTCTTGGATGCAGTGGGGAGACTTGGATGAACGTCATTCACGAATTAAGTGGTATCCCTATCATTAAAATGAAAAATCTGTTCCCTTTGAAACGGAAGAAACGCGACCAATGTCAATATCTTAAAAAAGGATATAAAGGTCACCTATATATGCTAGATGCTAGGTATATTATAATGCATGAGGTAATGGTAGTTTAAGATATCCAAAAGTTAATAACTTTATTTTTAATAAGGGGAAATGGAATTTAATAATCCCAACTTTGGGGGTTGGAAGGCAACAGTCCCAACTTGAAAATTGTAACACAACAGTCCCAACTTGTCAACATTTTTATTCTAATGGTCCCAAACTAACTGAGGTTAACTTTTTCTGTTAAGTGATGACGTGGACTGCCACGTGGCGTCTGACGTGGCCAATTTGTCCCACTTGGCAAAAAACATATGGGCCCACAATGAAAGTGTCTTTTTTTTATTTAAGTTTTTTTTATCAATATATATATATATATATATATATATATATATATATATATATATTATACACATAAAACACACACATCTCTCTAATCTGATAACCCCCCCACCACCACCACAACCATCACCACCAACCACCACCACAACCATCACCACCAACCACCTGCCACCACAACCAACTACCCACCGACCACCACAGAGAGAGAAAGAGCTGAGAGAGAGAGAGAACGTAGAGAGAGAAAGAGCTGAGAGAGAGAGAACGTAGAGAGAGAAAGAGCTGAGAGAGAGAGAGACGGTGTCTTCGTCTTCCTCCTTCGTCTTCCTCTGTCTTCGTCCTCCTCTGTCTTCGTCTTCCTCCTTCGTCTTCCTCCTCTGTCTTCGTCTTCCTCCTTCGTCTTCCTTCTTCGTCTTCCTCCTTCGTCTTCCTCCTCTGTCTTCGTCTTCCTCCTCTCTCTCCTCTGATGTCTCTTTCTCTCTCTGTCGGGTCTTAACAAGGTGCAATCGATTTGGGGGAAAACCCTAATTTTACAGGTGGTTGGTGGGGATGATTATAATCAAAGGCAGAGGATTAGGGTTTCAGAAATTGGAGGGTTTTGGTGGTGTTTGTGGTGGTGGTGGAAGGTGGTTGTGGTGGGGATGATTATGTGTGTTTGAGAAAAGGGTGGGGGTAGAAAGAGGGTTTTGGTGGTGTTTGTGGTGGTGGTAGAAGGTGGTTGTGGTGGCGGAAGGTGGTTGACGGTGGTGGCAGGTGGGTGATGGTGGTGGTGGAAGGTGGTTGTGGTGAAGATGATGATGATATATATGTGTGTATATATAATATGTTTATATATATATATTATATATAAAAGTTAATAAAACATTATTTAAAAGATTTTTTAAATATTAAAAGATTTTTTAATTGAAAAAACAAGTGTCATTGTGGGGCCCACGTTTTTTTTTTTGACAGATAGACAGATTTTGCCACGTTGGACTGCCACGTAGGATGCCTACGTGGCACTTAACTGGAAAAACTAACTGAGTTAAGTCTGGGACCATTAGAATAAAAATGTTGACAAGTTGGGACTGCTGTGTTACAATTTTCAAGTTGGGACTGTTGCCTTCCAACCCCTCAAAGTTGGGATTATTAAATTCCATTTCCCATTTTATTAACAATCTTAAAATGAGGGTAAAATAGTATTGCTATTTTTTTCAATTAAAATTTTTTATGTGCTATGTGATTAACAATATCTAGGAGTGAGCATTTTATTATCTTTAATTTGAGTATAGTATTGCTATTTTTTTCAATTAAAATTTTTTATGCGCTATATGATTAACAATATGTAGGGGTGAGCAATGACTAAACGTTCACCAAAGCCAAACCAAAAAACAGACACAATTGAACCAAAATCAATTGAAAACTAAATTAACCAGCATCCAATTTAACTTAAAATCGGTTATCGTTTTCTTTTTCTTTTTGTACACTTAGTTAACCGAAATCAGTTTAACTGAAATCTAACCATGTTAATATTCATAACAGCGTGCCCGCACAAAGTAGTAGGGAGCATAGACACTTCTAGTGGTGCATGGTTGGGTTCGGTTTAGTTCGGTTATTAGCCTCAACCGAAACAAAAATCGACATTATTGGTTTGTCGATCTTATTAACCAACCGGTTAATTAGTTCAGTCTATTTGGTTGGATTGTCGTTTTTAGTTAGGTTAACTTTTTTTTTTTTGCTTTAAAGTACATGAAATGGATGTATAAAATATATTAAATATATGAATGGTTCAGTTTTGCTTTGTTAATTTTGGTTAACATAGGGTACAAAAAACTGATATCAGGTTAACTAGGTTTTTGGTTAATTTCGGCAAGGGATATTGTTAATCACGTAACATATCAATTTTTGGTCAATTTCAGTTAAAGGTTTAGTTATTTTTCACCACTAGATATTGTTAATTATATAAATTATCATATGAAAAAATTCGGTTAAATGCCCGTTTTTTACGATATAGTTTTTTTTTTAAAAGTATTAACGTATGAAAAAAATATGATCGTCTACAATTTGTAGAGGTAGTTTCCAGTTGGCTTAAAATAAAGAGAAAATGTGTAACTGTTGTTTAAATAAACAAAAGTTAACTCTTAACTTTTGAATATTTTAAAATCCCCTATCAAATATATTATATATACATATATCTAGGGGTGAGCAATAATTGTACATTTAACCGAAACCGAACAAAAAACAAGAAGAAATGAACCGAAAGCAATTGAAAATTGAATTAACCAAAAACCGAATTAACTTAAAATCGGCTATTTATTTTTGTATACTTAGTTCACCAAAATCAACCAAACCGAAATAGAACCATTCATATTCATATAGTTTTAGCTTTTATACCTCTATTTCATGTATTTATATATCCATTTCATGTACTTCTAGGAAAAAAAAAGCTAAAGTTTGGTTTTTGTTATTAACTAAACCGGACTAAAAACCGATAATCTAATCATATGAACCGAATCAAGTAACCGATTTTGTAATAAAGTCGATTAACTAATGGCTTTGGTTTTAGTTTCGGTTGAAGTTAATAATCGAACTTAACTGAACCATACACACCATTAGAAGTGTCTGTGTTCGAACTTAACTGAACCATACGCTGCATCGCGCGGGCACCCTACTAGTATAATTTATGGGTCGATCCTACTAAGGCTAAAAAAATAAGAAGGGTGAACAACCACTAAAAAATAACGTGTCTTCAATGAATAAACAAGTGAATGGTGTAATTTTGTCATGAGAAGAAAAAAAAATATGCCCATGTAGTCACATGCTATTTTCACCCTTATTTTTAAACGACCGTAAGTTTTTTGTACGTCATCTTTTTTAAAAGAAAATTATACCATAAAATCAAGCGTCTTTTTATCTTTAATATGAGTACCGTATTGTTATACTTTAAAAAAAATATAGAAAACCCAGTTGCGTAAGACACAATGGAGATAACGTAAAACACAATAATTACCTTACTAAATATGCAATTAACAATAGAGTATAAAACACAATGAACAACCTAATAAACACAGTGTACGATATATTAAAACATAATGAATAACATACTAAAATACAATGGACAGTAAACTAAAACACAATGAACAACATAATAAAATACAATGTCCACCATAAACACAATACCCATTTGTGTAAAACACAATGAACAACGTAAAACACAATGGAAACCATACTAAAAACACAATAGACAAAGTTAAATCATGTGTAGGCTAAAAACACAATAAACATATTTATAACATATATTTGCATACTATAACTTAATGGACGAGCATAAGACACAATGAAGTAAGAAAACCCAGTTAACATGTATTATTTTTTCAATTTTAATATTGCAATGTGGTACACATTAAAGATAAAAAATGCTCAATAATATGTGAATTCTTTTTTTAAAATATTGTATGAAAAAGTTATAGTTATTAAATTAATATGTGTCTTGCATGTAGGAAGAAAAAGTCAACAATTATGGTTTTTTTTTCTTTTATGCCCTTCCCCTAATTTAATATTTAATTTTTTCCATTAAACTAATCTCAAACTTTTAAATCTAAGATCAATAGACCTAACCTAAAACAATTAACAATGTATCTCCAATATTAACGCCTAACCTTAAACAATATATAATTCTAATGTTAACATCTAATCTAAAGCAATGTATAACTTTAATATTAACAACTATCATAAAATAATGTACAACTCCAATGCTAACTGCTAGCATCCTAACACCCTCCCTACTTTTTAATTTTTTTCACATTACCCTTTTAACTTTCAACGATAACACTTACATAATCTCACATTTTTTTATTATAAAATGTCATTTTGACTCTATCAAGTTTCTAAAGTTTCAAGTTTATCATTCTTTAACTTGAAAAAACAATATTTTTTTATTAAATGTTTATTTTTATGTACGTTTCGCTATAACTTCAAGTTGGTATACGCTTCGACATGAATCTTTTCCGGAAACGAATCAAGTCAAATATAATACGTCTTATTGCTTATTTTTATGTATGTTTTCAATTTATTTACATTTTGATGCAAACATAAATTTCTTTGAAATGAGTTAGGTCAAATATGAATACATTTTCGTGCTTATTTTCATTTAAGTTTTGACCCAAGTTTTGTTTAGATACACGTCAGGTCAAATATATCTCTTAACTATTGTGTATGAATTAATATTTTATTTAATAGGAGAGAAAAATAAAAAAAAATATGTATGTATATTATTTAATAGGAGAGATAAGAAAAATAAAGGTAAAAAGGAATTATTTATTATATAGTAAATAAATATAAAGATAAAAAAAAAGATAAAAAAAAGATAAAGATAAAAATAACAATTAACATAGTTGCAATTTTTTAATAATAGTTAATGATGTAAGATCTTTAAAAAATAATTATCTGTATTTAAGAAGGAGAGAGAGGCGAAAAAACAAGAATTAGAGGGGTACAATGAATGACACGTGTCCTCCATAGCTTTCTTTTATTATATAGTAAAAATAAAACCATCACTCTTGTGGTGGAGTGGCATTCAGGTGAAGAGTGAATACGAGTGGCGCCGGTTCGACTTGGAAGGGAGGCAATCTTTCATCGATTATTCCAATGTCGTGCCTTCGGGCGGGTCGTTCGGCGTATCTGAGAGAGCCAAAGGGCAGTCGGCGATCGAGTAGTTGACCTTGGCCACATCACCTGGCATCACGATGGTTGGCACGTCATTACTTACCGTTCAAATATATATATATATATATATATATATATATATTATAATAAACATAAAGGTTGAATTAGTACAACCTATAGGTTAATAATTATTCTCATTAACCATTATCTTGTAGTCATTTTGTTTTAAATTTTGGCTATGATGTTTTCGATTACTGTTGCATTGTATTATATAAAAAATCACTAAACGTAACAATTTAAAACACAGTCCAATGTACTTTAGACATGAAATTTAAAACACACTGATTACTTTATTCACATGGTGTTTTAGAGTGCATGTCGAGAATACATTAGTGTTTAAATTGTTAAGTTTTGTGTTTTTCTATATAATACTATACCAAAAGTGTATAAAATATTATGCCTAAAATTTAAAACACAATGCTTATATAGACTTCTCACACTTTGTATGAAAAATTCCCTTTTTTACACGAACCCCACCCTATCTCTCCTTCTTAATTATAGATACTTATTTTCTAAATTAAAGATAATTATTATATTATTAATTATATGAATTTAATATGAAGTTCATTATTATTTTTTTATTAAACTTATATTTTTTTAATTATAAAGTTTCTTTTTAATTAAAAAAAATAGTATCCTAATAAAATAGGTAGTATAATATTTCCCAACTTACATACTTTAAAATAATAAGACATATTGGATTTATGACAGGGCAAGGTGAAACGTGTCCTTTTGTTAAACATAGACTCTCAATCCTACCCGTCTTTTTTCCTTTCACAATCAAATAATTTTTCAATCATTTTTATTGGACCCTCCCTCGTATTTTCAACATTTTCTTTACACACTTTCAAACACAACTAGCATTGGTCGTATTCTTTATGTTTAATCCGTGTTAAGGAAAGTCGGTAATTAAATGTGTCGTTTGTTTGATAATTATTCTTTATTTATATTTAATAATTAATCTTTATTTAAGTACTTTTAACAATACTAACACGTTTATCAGGGGAAATTGGGTGTTCCTTTCAACGAAAATAGGTCTTTCAGGATGTTGGAAAACCATTGTGACTAGGGTGGATCGGCTCAAGCTTCAAGGCAAAGGAGTGTAATGTTTTCAGAGGGGAAAAGTAGGCAATGGTTTGGATATAGCTTTCTGGAATGATATTTGGTTAGGAGATTCTATTCTCAAAGAACGATGGCCTATGTTATACGCTTTGGAGAAACATAAAAGTTGCAAAGTTAGAGATCGGATCAATCTAGATAATGGTATCCAAAAGGTAAGCAAATTTCAGATTAGAAACTTTTCTGATAAAGAAAGGAATTTCACATGATTTCTCAACCCCTAGAACTCCTCAACAAAATGGAGTTGTATAAAGGAGAAAAATGACCCTTGTTGAAGCAGCAAGAACTATGCTGTCATTTTCAAAACTGCCAACATTTTTCTGGGCAGAAGCAATTGCTAATGACTGCTTCACACAAAACAGAAATTTAATCAATAAAAGATTTCAAAGAACACCTTACCACATAATCTTTAAAAGACCCCTAAGTGTCAAATTTTTACATATTTTTGGATGTACATGCTACATCTTCAATGATTTTGAAAGTCTAGAGAAATTTGATAGAAAGGTTGAAAAGATGAATTTTTCTAGGATACTCTCTGGCTTCAAAAGCCTACAAAGTTTACATAATAAACTCTAAAATAGTCAGAGAAAGTATTTATGTATCCTTTGATGATTCATCACTAAGATACACTCCAGAAAACTCAATACCCGGAAACAACAAACTTTTCAAAACTCCAGAAAATATAGAACAAATTCTAAATGAACTATGCGAAGAAATTCTAAAAGGTCAATGGGAAAGTAAATTCAAAAGCCTGAATGAGTTAAGGTTAAATACTGAAAACAACCTAAGTAATAAAACTTAGGGGGAAAAAACTGAAACAACAGACATTAACAATATAAACCCCTTTCATATATGAGCGGGACCAAAGATTATTTACGTGAAAATATAACAGGTGATACACAAAAGGGTGTAAAAACCAGGGCTACAACTGCTAATGAGTGTATGTGTGCAAGTTTTCTAAGCTTAACAGAACCAAAATCTATGACTGAAGCTTTGCAGGATCCAAACTGGATACATGCTATGCAGGAAGAACTTGATCAGTTTGAAAAGAGCAAAGTCTGGACCTTGGTTCCAAAACCAAAGGAGAAATCTATCATTGGTACAAAATGGGTCTTCAGAAACAAATCTGATGAACAAGGTGTTATAACAAGAAACAAAGCCAGATTGGTAGTGAAAGGTTATAATAAAAAAGAAGGTATTGAGTTTGATGAAACTTCTTCTCTAGTGTCCAGAGAGGCTGTTAGAATGTTTCTTGCTTATGATGCTCACCAAGACTTCAAGGTCTATCAAATTGATGTGAAATCAGCATTCCTAAATAGAAAGATTGAACAAGAAGTCAATGTTCAACAACCACAAGGGTTTGTACATCCAAGCTTTCCAAAACATGTCTACAAACTGGACAAAGCCTTGTATGGCTTGAAACAACTTCCTAGAGCTTGGTATGAAACCTTGTCCAAATTTTTAATCAAATAAGGTTTCATTAAGGGAACAATTGACACACCACTTTTCACAAAAACTCACAAAGGTCACATACTTTTGGTACAAATATGTGTTGATGACATAATTTTTTGTTAACTAATCCTGATATGCACAAGGAATTTGAAAAACTAATGACCAACCATTTTGAAATGAGTATGATGGGTGAATTAAACTTTTTCTTGGGCTTAAACAAACACCTGAAAGGATATTTCTATGTCAATCTAAATATGTCAAAACAATTTTGTAGAAATACGTTCTAGAAAAGTGCATCTCATCTAAAACACCAATGGCAACTGGTTCCACTCTGGGATCTGATCAAGATCGAAAGCCAGTGGACATTCAGAAATATAGAGTCGTTTTCGGTTAATTAATTGTTACCGGTTAACCACCAACGTCTGTTCCGGACAAGTTTATTTGCACGCGATTTCGCCGTGCTTTCAATTAAAAAATGCATTCCGATGCATCCTATGGGGAGTTTCTATTCTCTAAAGGCTTAATTAATATAATTAACTTAGAATTGCACTTAATTACCGTTACTTACATATACTAATTAGGTACGGAAACACATCGATTTTTGCCGGATGTCACATATATCACTCCATATTTCTCAGTTTACTGCGATCAATAGAGGCCCTAAGGTAGCCTCAGTCCTTCCCTAACCCAGAGTGTCTGAGAAAGCTAAGCTACTTCGGATTAGGAGATGTGAAGAAATTTTGGAAAAGATGGTTATGAGGTCAGTGCTTCGCCCAAGATTATTGGAGATGGTCATGGCAGACCAAGCGCTGGAAAGAGAAAAACCGTATGAAGACTCAGCAACAATGCTGCAGCTGATCTTCAAGCCAGACTAAATAAAAACTTCCATTCATCATCACTCATAATAAAGCAAGTATCATAAGAGAGATTCTGATATCAGCTGTTCTAGGGGAGATTGTTGGGTGATGAAAGAACTATTGATGATGAAGGTCGCAATCCCATAGACACCATCTGTCCAAATATTTGATAAATAAAATATTTACAAAGTTCATTTCCTCCCTGAAGGTTCCATCTACAACACTTTGCAAACTACTGGATTGCACAACTGCTGCTTACAAGACTAAATATCTAGAAGACTAAAGAACTGAATTGACTTGTCAACAACCAAATCAAGAAGACCACAACTGCTAGAAACATCAAATTCCAGTCAACAATAGTTAATAGTTGTGTCTTGTAAAGTTGCTTGACAAACTATTGGTTTACAACAACTGTTTGTCAAAACTAGTCGTTCTTAAGTATATAATTCGGTCTAGTTATTTGTAACAAACTATCCAACTGTAATTTATAAACAGCTAATGGTTACGTCTCTAATAGTTTTTAGACGTCACTTTCATCGTGACGTTACCAGCTATTCTCTACTTTCTCTCTACAAATAGAATAGTACATTCAGTATTTGTTCACCATCTCTGCACACAGAAACATCATGTCTCATTGAGATCATAGTATCCAATAGGATTAAAGAGAGAGGGAGAGATCAATTGGTAAGGGCAAGTTATCAAACAATTTGTATTTTGAAATCAATAAATGAATTAAATCTATGTTGACATTACCTACTTTATCGAAGCCCAAACATTATAATTTATGGAGAAAGTTTAGTGTAAAAAGTAGTTTAACGTAAAAAGTATAAGAAGTATTTTGGGCTTTTGATCAAAATATATCAATTGATGAGATTAAAAGGGGAAAAGTATACGTTGAGTTTCCAAAAGAGGAGGAGAAGGGCAAAATAGGTATAACCCACAATGGTTGAGTTCCACCCCCATTTTTTTAACGTTCATAACTTTTTCATACGACATTATTTAAAAAAAACACACCATAAAAGCAAGCATTTTATTCACTTTCATTTGCATACTATATTGCTATACTTTTTAAATTTTTTTTTTTGCTGGGTTGATAGTACTTGCGTCTAAATGTGAACACTTGATATTATTACTTGCGTTTAAACATTCTGAATGTAACAATAGCTTTTTTGTTTTTTTAGTTTGTTTCAATATCATGGGTCGAGAAGTCCCATACATTGCAATAATTTTGGTCCGTAACAATTATCTCTCAAATTCTAGGGCTAAACAACAACCAATCATCAGCTTAGTCTGATCCTGAATATCTTCCATTTCTAAATTGCCACAGATTCTAACAATATTTGAATGTAAAAATAAAAAGGATCGGTAAAGCCCTGGATAATCATCAGAATGTGATGAAGTGCATCATGAATAGGCAATAATAATAATAATAATAATAAAAGAAACCTGGGTAAAGTAAATTAAGCAAACAAGCCAAAGAAAGGAAGCACCGAATGTGATGACAAGCTGTTTCATCCATCCTATCATCTTTCTCTCGATAATTTATTCATCTCGATAACAGGTGTTGTGCTTCATTTAATCTTCGATAGAGTTCTGTGGTTTATTTCTTCGTAGCGAACAGGTTTATGCATTTATCATTTAGTTTATGTTGTGTATTGACTATAGAGCACAAAATTCCCAGGTAAAATCTGTGGCAATAGCTTTTGTAAAAACTTGATATTACTTACTTGCGTTTTATTATTTATAAATTGCGTTTGATCAGGTCGTTTTACCAGGTTGTCTTATCAGGTATAACGCAAGTATACCCTCGTAAAACGCAAGTTATCAACCCAACAATTTTTTTTTGAAAAACAGTATAGCAATATGGTATGGAAATGAAAAGGATGAAAAACTTGTTTTTATGGTGTAATTTTTTTTAAATAACGTCGTATGAAAAAGTTATAGCCATTTTAAAAATGGGGGTGAAACTTTAATGACGCTAAGAAATTAGCATCGTGCCCCTTATTATTAAATTTAATCTTACGCTCCAGATTGTTTCTTACACTTTTTACAATAACATGTTTTTTACGTTAGCCTCACCCATAATTTATGTGTGTCAATGAGTATTGATTATATCATTACTTGTTAACTATAACTGCTATAAATAGAAAGCGCTTTTCAATCACAAGTCACTGTTAGGATCCAACAATTTGTTTTGTGATATCTCTAAGCAAAACACAGATGAATCCATATTACCTTTTTTTTTTTAAACTTCACTTCATCCACAACATGGCCAATCCAAAACCAGTACAACAAGATTACATTAAAAGGAAATTACACCTATTAGCCCAAAGGATAAACTTATATTTCAATCTATATTAGTACGACAAGAACCCAAGAGTCTTAATATCCTTTATGATTTCTTTTATTTCAATGGTTTTCCTTAAGAAAATCTTATCGTTTCTAGCTTTCCAAATCCTCCTACAAGTGATTATCACAATTCCTTGGAAGCTTCTTTCTCCACAACACCCTAACCTCGAGAACTCAAAGAACTCCCACGAATCTCTAATGAAAAAACAAAAACAAAATAAAGAGGCATCTAACACCAAACACTAACGAACTGTGATACCGCCATAGAAACCGAGCATGCCGTGAATGTGTGGTAAACTAATTTTGTATAGGTATCACACATGACATAATTTTGAGACTCGAATCGAATATTCCTTCTTTCTAAAACATCAAGCGTATGGAACCAATTTAGCTTCGCCCTTCTAAAAAATGTTGCATTTGACCGGGACCCATTTACACCACTTAATCACAAAAGTTGATTGGGTAAAAGATATCTATACTATATTATAAAGAATATGGGAAAGACATATTAGTAATTTTGTCATATTTTAAGGGTTTTACTTACACAAGTTATAAAGCATAATGTACAACCTTTGAACGCTTAACATTCAATATACTTCTCATAATAAATATATTATTAAATGACTATGCGACAACGGCGACGATGACGACAACAAGAAAAACGACAACGACCCGACCACGACAACGACGACAACGACAACAACAAGAACAACGACGACAATAATGACAACAACAACGACGACACCAACAACAACAACAACGACAACAACAACGACGACAATGATGAAGACAACAACGACAACAACAACAACAACATTAACATCAACAACAACAACAACAACAACATTAGTAGTAGTAATAATACTCAAGTATAAACATTATTTAAGACAATGTTATCGTTGATTTTTTAATGTCCATAAAATCACTCATCCCTTGTGCCGAATGATTTAGAGTGCAGGGACGAGGAGCCCTTTGCGCAGGGAAATCATCACAGGCGTAGGGGGTGCTTGAGATTGAGTGGCATTTTTTGATTGACCTCTTTTTTTTTTAAATAAATTTAACCCACAAACTAATAATATAATATTATTCCCTTCACCCTCCTTTCACTCTCTACAATTTTCACCGTTGAAACATGGACCCCACATGTGTCACATGACGTTTCATACCCATCTTTCCCCCATCCACTCCCTATAGTCTTATAGTTATTCTCCTGACAAATGGGACCCAAGGGTCCTTGAAAAGTATATAACTACCCTATGGACCTTTCTAACTGTATGACTTTTGTTCCTGGAAATATCTAATAAATTAGATACAAAAATTATAAACTTTTAGGGTGGAGGTATGGAGGTAGCAGGTCGACTACACTGGCCTGACGTTCTCAGGTAAGGTGAATCCGGTAGGGAAGTCGGGTAGGAGAAAATGAATAAGATGGTTGTGGTAACGGTCGTATGTTAGATCGTTGCAGACATTGTCTTGCGATTCGTAGAGCAAGACCCTGCAACATGTACCAAAATACACCTGGAACATGATCGTCAAAAAGGTCATAAAGTTTTAATGCATGATTATTTCGTCTACAACACCAAGTACAACGAAGAAACGTTTAAACAAAGGAATCGTATCTCGAAACATTTTTTTTTAAATAATTAGGTGATGTTGAAGCAAAATATGTATGGTTTTCAACAGGGACTTTACGGTATAAAAGAAGTTTTACAATGTTACAAAGTGTACATCTGCCGTTAAACAATTCGCAATGGGTAATCCTCCTAACGAGTACGATGAATATCTATGTATGTCAGCCGTTAAAGGTGCACATCTGCCATTAAACAACTCGCAATGGGTAATCTCCCTAACGAGTGTGATGAATATCTATGTATGTCTTCATGAGTTTTCGCGTACATCTCTACAATATTTTTGTAACGCAATAATTAAATTATATGATGAAGATTTCTTACGTAAACAAGCCACGATTCTGCGCATTTGTACGGCGTACATGACGAAAAACATCATATTCTTGGTATGCTTAGTAGCATTGACTGTATGCATTTCATTTCGTTTCGTTTCGTTTCGTTTCAAGAGCGTGTCCTATGAAGTTGCGAGACCAATATATGAGAGATGATCACCAAGACCTGATGATGATGTTTCAGGGGGTTGCCTCACAAAGATTTGTGATATTGGCATGCGTTTTGGGGTCCACCCGTATCGAATAACGACGTTAATGTTCTCATAAAATATCCAATATTTCACATTGTAAGCAAGAGTATGGGAATTGTGTATGTGTGCATCTTGTTGCACAACATGATTTTAAAGGACCAAGGAAGAGCGATATCCACGTTCCACACAAGCTAGCCTTTGACGAGAATATTCTCAGAGAGATGCAAAATAAAGATACGCATTTCCGGCTTTGATTTGAACACTTTGCTTCTCTAAATCTACCACACCTCAATGCGAACGGCAATGAGGACTAGTAACAATTAAATTTTAGTTATGTATTTCTTTTCATGTATTATTAGATGTTTTACTAAAATTGAAATTTAATTTATTTTTATCTATTTTCTGTAATGTATAATTTATTTATTTATTTAAATTATAATAAAATCTTTAAGAGTATCCTTAGGGTATATTTATATATTTAAATTATAATAAAAAACTGTTATGATATCTTCGGGTAGTGCCCCTCCGCTTGAAATATGGTGTTTCAGGGTAGTGTTAGGGTAGGGAACCTTATGTGGCAGTCCAGGATTTGAAGTTGTTAGGGAACCTTATGTGACAACTCCCTCCACCCTTAGAGAGGGGGAGTGTTTGGGTAGGCCCATGTGAGTAAGGTACTTGTTTCGGTAATAGTGGCCCCAACATTGTGGGTACCGAATTTGTTTGCTCGTAGCAGGGATATGAACCAGAATGTTTTAGTTTCACTTAACGGTCAAACAACCACTGGAGTCCGTTTAAAAAAAAGATTATTTATTTTTAAATAATTCGTTTTGAGTACAAACTATTTTCACACCATAAATATACAAAAATACACCACACACACAAAACATATCCCCCATTTTCTCTCATATGGCAATGGCGAGTTGAACCGAAGAAGAGGCGATAACATTTTATAGGCTTGCCTGAATCTCGTTGATAACAGCTCTCACGGACCGTGTGAGTATTGAAATGTAGTCCTTGAACGATTCCATCAAAATGGGTGAAAAAAGCGCAAGGTAAATGAGATGCATTGCATGTTTAGGATAATCCAAATGCAGCGTAGAAATTTTGACCCTTTCTTTAACGAAACAATGAACAAGGAGGAGGTGCTAACATAGGAGGAATTGATCAAAGTGGCCCTTTATGAGTACTAAAGGAGCCACAAACCCAAACAAGCTAATCACGTTGAGACGTGAAAATTATAAGAAAACATCAATTCCTAATTGGAAGATTTTAATTAAGTATTTTTTTTTTCAATTTTGTGAGTTTTAAATTTTAATTTAGGTGTTTCCTGAGTAATGTATTCTTTTATTTAAATAAAATTTTAGTTATTTTTACTGTATAATGTATTTTATTTTATTAAAAAAAAGTGGTATGATAGTTAAAGAGGAGTCGTGCCGATGGCTTATTGGTAATGGGGTAGTTGAGGGTAAAAATAAAATGACAATGTAAAATTGGTGAGTTTTAAGGTAGATGAAAGAAATGCCCCATCATCCCTTATAACAAAATATTAAATAGGTATAAATTAATATTATAAGGTTATTAAGGAACCGAAGCAAATTAATGGCAAGGCATATTTTAAAGTTGTTACAAACTCTTAAAAACCAATTTGCCAAAGTTTTACGTTAGATTGGGATGACCAAATTTAAAGAACCAACATGTTTCATTAGATCATATCGTAGTTAAAAGTTGGTTTCTTTGACCCATAACTCCAAAACAATATAGTCGGGAATGCCTACCTGGGTCGGAGGGTCCATCACGTAGTTTGGTGATGTTGCATGTCTCTCATCGTTTATGATCATATTTCGCAACCTGATTCACACGAACACCATGCTCATTATTTTTGATTGCTTCAATACATGTACCGATCGATTAATTTTGCCACATCTACTTTCAACACATCAAAGTGCGCTCAACATCTTTTCGCGCCGATTCCTGCAACTTCATAAGCTTTTTCTCCTCCTCGTCGAATAGATATGAATAAGCCTTTACAAAAACAGACCAAGCTGGGTAAATGCCACCAACAAGATAGTAGCCGAATTTGTAACATCTCTCGTTGCCCACAAAAGAACATGTCGATGCAGTTCCATACACTTCGCTACGTAATAATGGTGATCGATGTAGAACATTGATGTCGTTGTTTGAATCGGAATCACCGACGTACGCATGTAACCATAAATCATTCGATGGCATTGTTTCGAGCATGATTGTCTATTTTTTGTGGTCACCCTAAATAAACTGACCTCACGCACCCATTGGACTTATTCTCCAAACTATATGTATACATATGATGCTAGCGAGCATCCTTGAAAGGTGTTATCTCACATCATATACGGTGTTCAAAAAGTATCTATATCTCCAATAATTTTTAAAAATAATGCTTTCAATAAACAAAACTCTGCTTTAAACGTCGTGGCATTGTAATTTGGGTTTTCAACAAAGAAATCGTTCAATATAACTTCACTAGCCCATTCTCGATCTCCGCACACAATTTATTTCTTTGATCGGTCTATATCATCAAGATCGTTTGCCTCTCTACAAACCGTGGAAAAAAATTCAATAGTGTCATCGGAAGAACTTGATGACTTGGGGCCTGGGAAATGCATTGCGTGAAACCTCAATTTGTATTTTTTTTGTTGCTTTTTTTTAGTAATTTTTATATTTTTTGTATGATTGAAATGGTTAAAGTTGTGAAAAAAGTGTGTTTATGTTATTTTTATGTGAGAAATGGTTAAAGTTGGTTTATTTATATTGGAGGAAAATATTTTTTTTAATCGTGACGGTAATATTAAGGAAACACTCCATGACAACGTGAGGAATGTTGTGGCGGCAGTGTTTCACGGCCACCACGCCTTCCATTACGGTAGCGCCCCCGCTCCCTAATAATGAAACTATATAACTTTTCATGGCAAACTATAACTTACAGATTTGTTTTAGAATAAATAAATTATCAAATGTATGATCTAAATTTTGGGTTATATTACTTATATCAAGTTACCAAAATAAGAAAAAAAAATTCAACAACATTATATACAGAAACTTCTAGTTTTATTCACGAACGTGCATTGCGCGTGTGCAAAACGGTTTAAGAGTTGGTTCCAGTCACTTAAACTCTTGGGTATATTAACCTAAAAATAGGATAAACGAACAACTGTACGTGGCATGTAGTAAGTTTTATCAAGAAACATACATTTCACTAAAAAACCTACTTAAAATCCATTAGCCTGTGTTAGAAAACTTACATTGTGATCGCCTCAACGCCTCTTGTATATGAAGCTCGCGTGTTTCCGAGTCTTTGTACTTGCTGCAACAAAATATAAAAAGAAAACAAAATCATAGAAGTGAACCGGGCTTGTGTTTGACACAATTCCCTTAAACAGATTCTTCGTCTGTTCCCAGGGTACACCGGTTCGAAACAGTGACGATGGTGCACTGCCGGACTATCCCACCTGCCTGAAAAATAATCGATACTTGGTTGCTACTCTAGAGTGATGAGTGTTGCAAGAGTTTCTTAGTGAATATTTCTCATGTATACTCTTATGTATATTCTCATATCACATATATGACACAAAAGTCTCTTATATACAAGAGTCAATGGTGGATGAAGAGTCTAACATAATTAGACACTTAATTTAGTCTTTAAACCATAATCAAGTGTCATAAATAAATTAACTCTACTCAAGAGTTTCAATTCACAACATGAAGAGTTATACACTTAATTTAGTCTTAAAACTACAATCAAGTGTCATAAATAAATTAACTCTACTAAATAGTTTTTTTCTTCAATTCACCACATGAGGAGTTTTACCAATAATTATAATTTCACTAAATTATAATTTCATTAGATTAAACCTCCATTCACCTTCTAAAATTCCAACAATCCCCCACATGAATGGAGATTTATCAAAACACACAAAAGTTTCAACAAACCCCCACATGAAAGGGAGTCATACTCAGAAACAACCTCATTCCGATTAAATTTCAACAGTTGAGTTTTGCATACGATAGGTAGGTGTGACCCTTTGAACCTTCGCTTATGAAACGCACTTAGCCCACTAGCTCTGAGTAGAACGCGATGTCTTTGAACTCGTCTGGCGTTTGTGTGGACGACAATACGCTTCACACAAGACTCTCCCTGACAACGTCAAGTCCTCATAGTTGTGTCCGTTATGGTCATGGACACGTGCCTGGTTCTGCGAGAGCTCTTAAGTATTGTGCCCCAACAATACCCTTCGAAGCGACCCCACTTCTCTCTCACATAGGTGATCTACTGGGACTGGTTACCTCAGTCAAATCATTAAAAGCCAAAGGCTTAACCTCCACCTTGTCACTTTTTAGGAATGGACTAGGAAGCTTATTTAATTTATAGTAAGCTCCCTTTTTCAAAATGTGGGATTTCCAACAACTCTTTCCCACAGTGACCTTCGCCAGTTCATACAATTAGGTTGTCCTATTGAACTCAGATCTTGGGGTCTCCAGTCAGCTGAGTTAGGTTTCCTTCGCATAAACTTAGCCTTTCATGGGCTTTAGTCCCATTCCCATTGACGACTTCTAAACTAACTCTCTGCTTAAGCCTTTTGTTAGTGGATCCGCGATGTTATCCTTTGACTTCACATAGTCAATAGTGATAACTCTTATAGAGATTAGTTGTCGTACCGATCATGCCTACGTCTTATACACCTATTCTTAATGATACACATTGTGATATGAGCTCTGCCAATAACCGATTGACTATCACAGCGTATGCATTGGGCCAATGCCGGCTTCGGCCACCTAGGTATATCCTTAACAAATTGACGTAGCTATTCTGCCTATTCATCCTCTAAAGCGATGAATTTTGATTCCATCATGGATCTAGCAATAACAATTTGCTTAGATGATTTCCATGTTATCGCAACACCTCCAAGTGTGAACAAACACCCACTCGTTGCCTTGGAATCATTTGTGTAAGATATCCAATTCGCATCACAGTAACCTTCAATAACTGTTGAATATCTTTTATATTGCAGCCTGTAGTCTCGTATGTATCCTAATTACCAAAGCACCCGTGTCACGTAATTCCATGAATTGAACTTAGGTTGCTCGTGTATCTACTTAGCTTGCTTGCTAAGTATGGTCTGATACAACTTATCAGATACATCAGGCTGCCAATAATTCTTGAGTACTCTAATTGGTTAACAGGCTCACCTCGTTTCTTAGCTAGACATTGACTCGTGTCGATGAAAGTTCTGGCCTCATTAGAGTCATTTCCATTGAACTTCTCAAGAATTTTGTCCACATAATAGGACTGACTTATAACAAGTCTGTTCTAGGTTCGTGTGATTTGTACTTCCCAAAATCACATTCGTTCATATCAAACCTTCTATTTTCAAATGCAAATCACCTCCACACTTAAGTGTTATTGGATAACTACCAAATGGGGTGATGAAAGTTTCTTCCTTTCATATGTACCTTGAAAACTTCTCAAGAACCATTTTTACATCCCTATGGATTGTTTCTTAAATGGCTCTTCCCCCCACATTGCTTTCACTTTGAGTAATACCACTCATGATGACATTAGACACCCGTGATAAGATAGCGACTATCTTATATCTTTGTGTTATTGAGGTCATCCATTATATTACTCAACCCATATTTTTCACACGAACCGTTTTCTGAGCTATATGAGTTCTCCTCATATTCAGCTAAATAATTTCATAACCATTGAACTATTTATTCGGTCCTTTCGAGTCATCCTTTTTAATGAATTATATATTTGCTTTTACAAAATTCATTCTTATGTCGTCACATATGTTTGAATGTTCAAAGTTAATTTATTCTCCGTGGAGCATCTAAATTAACAAGTATTAGTCTAGCATGCTTTAGACTACGAATACTTAGCATGTGAACAGAAGATGTCTCATTCTGATTCCTCACAGCCTTAAGAGATAACTCACTATCTCTTTCTAACATTCACGTCTTAGTTTAGACACAAAATGAGATTTTGTTTACCATTCCAAAACCTTGGTTTAAAGAATGCTTCAAAACCATAATTAATTCCATCCATTAGGATCAAGACTCGTTTGTCTTTAATCTCCAAAGCTTCACCATTAACTTTTTAGGACTTAAACATAAGTCTTAACATAAGTCACTTTGATGAACATATTCATCATCAACAAGTCAATTAGATTGACACTCAACGACATGACATTCACATATGCCTAAGTGATATGTATATATTTTGTTGAAACTAGTTATTGGGTGACTCTCCCAAATATCACGAATCCTCCATATAGTTCAACCAACATTGATGGTTTGTAGAGACTCTACACGCCCATCACTATTCTAAGTCTTTTATAATAAATCTCGCAATATTTATCAAAGACTTATGAATAATAACATATATTTCTATCAAATGTTATAGTCATCAAAACTACATTTGTGCATTTCTACGTAAATGCTCTCAACATTAGATGACATGTCTCGTTTTCGTGCATTTAACTTCAATACACTTGCCACGTTGATCATGATTATCTCAATGGGGATGGATGAGGAGTTTTTTTTCTTAGTCACTTAATTAGAGACTTAAGACTCTAATTAAGACTCTAATAAAACCTCATCAAATGTCATTAAGAACTCTACTCAAGAGTTTTACCATTTGAAATAAAACATCATTAAATGGCATTAAGAACTCTACTCAAGAGTTTACTCTTCATTAAGATTCCAATTAATAATTATAATTTACCAAATTATAATTTCAATATAATCCAAAAAATATATAACATATTACATATATTTAAACGGATTCATATAAGGATATATAAATATCAAATCTCAAAGTGTTATTCTCTTCAACACTTTATAGTTCGATGAAATAATAGCAATTATATTGTCTCGTGGCATGTTTCGAGATACTCTCTCAATACACTGTTCAAAACAACAACGTTGTTTATACTTAACTACTCACAAGTAGTCGAACAAGTAAATATGTCCAAAACAATATAAGTTGTTTTACACTAAATAGTCTCTCTAGACTATTATATGGTTCAAGTCATCATACTTCTCATACAAGTATCAAACCATATATAATTTGCAAAACGCATGTTTTATTCAGACAAAACATTTCGGCTTTCACAAGTATTTTTCATAAACTATACATATTTATGTTTTGATTACACATCAAAACCATAAACTCAAATATAGTTTTATTATTTAAACCATTCCTAACTCACTTGTTAGAGTATATGGTTTTCATGACTAACCATTTCTAATTTGTTCATTAGAAACTATACGTGTACCATATAAACATATACGGTTTAAAAATTAACCATTTCTAACATACTTGTTAGAATGCAAACGATTACACGTTTCATCTTATAGATTTTGGTTATATCAAATAAACCTTTTTCTAACACACCCGTTAGAAATAAACGATTACCAAAATCATTTTAAAGGTCATTGGTTTATATTCTCAACCGTTTCTAACATGCCTGTTAGAAATACACGATTATGACAATCGTTTTAGACCTTGTTAGTTTATATAAAATAAACTGTTTCTAACACCCTCGTTAGAAAATTAAGCCATTTACATAAATGGTATTAACTTTGGATTTTCCAAAATATACCCGTTTCAAACTCACTCGTTAGAAACCGTCAATTTTAACCAAACCGGTTTAATGTTGGAAAAGGTTGAAACACCCAATTCTCCATAAACCCATGAGTTGAAATATTCCATTAAAACATTTAAGAATATTTGACCCACTTAATGGTATTCTTATTATTTTTAAGTTTCAACTTTGAAGTTTTAATTAGTATTCTTACTAATACCTTCAATAAAACAAAATAAGTTTATAACTTTTTTATTTTCACAAAATTTTCAAAGTATAAATTTCCAACACTTTTGTGTATTTTGTACAATAATCTTTTCTAACACACTTGTTAGAAAATATAAACATCTTATTATGTCTTTACAAAATCCTCAATTTCTAACATGCCCGTTAGAGAAATCAATATATAAGTTTACAAATTAAACTTATGATTTTGTAAATAATAATTTCTAATACGCATATTAGAAATGTTTCATGACACGTTATTCTTTCAACGTCGTCGTTTCTAACACGCTTGTTAGAAATACATGTTTCAAAACCTTATATTTTGAAACCCTTTATTTTCCAATACTCTTATTAGAAAATGTATACCTTTCAAATACTTTGAAATTATCTTTCTAATACGCTTACTAGAAAGAAAACGTGATCAACCAAGTTTACATGGGTTTTCAAATAATTTGTCTTTTCTAATACTATCATTAGAAATTCAATATTTCAAAAAATGTTTAAACACATATTAGAAATGTTAATAGTCCGGTTTATCTAAACATAACTAAAAACCCATGAATCCGAAAATTAAATCAAAAATTCGTTTTGTCAAACAAACTTTCGGATTAAAGATTGCATTCTCATCATGAATGTAATCCAATTCGATGTACCAAAGAAAACACTTACAAACTTTCGTGAACCCAAATTTCTTAGGAAGAACACAAAAGTTTGTTTACTAATCTGTTTAAGTTTGTTAGAAAACTTACATTGTGATCGCCTCAACGCCTCTTGTACATGAAGCTCGCGTGTTTCCGAGTCTTTGTACTTGCTGCAGCAAAATATAAAAAGAAAACAAAATCATAGAAGTGAACCGGGCTTGTGTTTGACACAATTCCCTTAAACAGATTCTTCGTCTGTTCCCAGGGTACACCGGTTCGAAACAGTGACGATGGTGCACTGCCGGACTATCCCACTTGCCTGAAAAATAATCGATACTTGGTTGCTACTCTAGAGTGATGAGTGTTGCAAGAGTTTCTTAGTGAATATTTCTCATGTATACTCTTATGTATATTCTCATATCACATATATGACACAAAAGTCTCTTATATACAAGAGTCAATGGTGGATGAAGAGTCTAACATAATTAGACACTTAATTTAGTCTTTAAACCATAATCAAGTGTCATAAATAAATTAACTCTACTCAAAAGTTTCAATTCACAACATGAAGAGTTATACACTTAATTTAGTCTTAAAACTACAATCAAGTGTCATAAATAAATTAACTCTACTAAAGAGTTTTTTTCTTCAATTCACCACATGAGGAGTTTTACCAATAATTATAATTTCACTAAATTATAATTTCATTAGATTAAACCTCCATTCACCTTCTAAAATTCCAACAGCCTGATTATGTGATGTAGTTATCTATAGTGTACATCCATCTTTGCCTAAAGATCCATTAGACCGCTAACTATCAACAGGTAGTTCCTCAACACTGGAAACACTCGCAACTGCAAGAATGAGCCTTTCTCTCAATTTGTGCATTGAGTACCCTAGTTCACATGTGACTACCTCTAATACCTTTGGAATTCAGGTGTGCACCCAAATAATTCTGTTTCTCCTTCCATTACTTTATGCACCTAACAATATTATTGAAAACATGTGATTATGGTAAATTAAGCTCACGAGTTTCGCTTTCAAAAATGGGTATTGGTGTGCGTGGTTTTAGTAATTAAAAATATATCATTTTCCTGGTGCCAAAAACTTGGTGTTTTAATTCAGAAACTTTGGTTCGGTTCAAATAACTGATTTTTACTAAACTGGTTTTACCAGGTTTTAAATTTATAAAGTAAACAATATTTACTTTCGAAACTAAAACCAACACATAGGCAGAGAACCTGACCTGTATAGTATAGTTTCTAGGGTAAGTATTGAGTATCGTATCCCCAAGGATCATACTTTCCCATACTCAACATTTCATCAATTTACTGATCGAGTTTTAAAAAGAAAAATAAAACGGAGGGGTTCTTTGATAAAAATAGTTTTTGAAAAAGGTTTTGGTTTTGCAAAATAATAAGATAAAAATAGTAGAGTAGTATATTATGCATATCTCGGGGACCTTTCGATTAATAATTAAGTTTATTATTAGAATTAATAATTTAAGATAGTTAATTTTGTGAGGAAGACGAGAGGGATCTTGAAGTGTTGACTCCTTGATAGAGAAGCGGAGGCTACTACTGCGTAGAATGCTAAACCTCTCCAGCGTGCGTCCACCCTGGGTCTCCGCCAGGGCCTCGCGTATTGCGGGCTCCTCAAACCGCGGTCAAGTATCTGGTCTTCGAACTCATCTTCTTCTTAAAACGGAGGCTTCACTTCCGACCTGGAACACCGTACACCTCTTCTTAGCTCTCGCGTTTCGTACCGAAGGGTCTCGCCTTAGGGTCATTCCCGAGTAGGTCAACAACGAATCCCTATTGGTTAACGATACTAGATCGAAGGATCTCTCTTACAGTTGATATCGGGAGACCGTACCCCCATTGGTTAACGGCGTTGTACTAACGAGAACTAGATAAAGAATCCGTTATTTGTTTATCTTTATTGTGACACTTTAATATTTAGTGATCAATTAAATATAAAGTTGGTTGAATCAATGATAACTTAATTACCCAACCCTTAACCTCCCGAACAGGATGAAACCCTTGATAAAGGTGGCACATAATCCTAAGGGCGTATGATACAAGAGATCACTGGTGCGCCCGTAGGGAAACCTCTCTTTACCAAGGAGATCATCCAATCATCTGGTAAGTACTAGAAATGTGTCACTCAGATCTGGTCCACTTCATAAGCCATTGCTTAGAACTTGGTTCGGATATCAGAAGCCCGAAGGATCTGTCTCACTACCGGCCGAGCCGATCAAGGTAGGACGAGGCCTAACCATTGAGGGATGTTAGGATGGACAGAGGGCCTCCCATAAGACCCCAAGATCTCTGGAAGAAGCTTAGAGTTCGGCCCCAAGAGAGCACAAGAAGGGATGAACAAATGGTGAAGGTTGGCTTGCTATTTATAGACTTCCAGGGGCCGCACGGCCGTGCACAAGAGTGTCAAGGGCGTGCTTGCTGTTACACGTACGTTCTGTTGCTGCATGGCAGATCATGTCTGTACTGTTTTGTCTGGCACGGCCGTGCACCATGGTTTGGCACGGGCGTGCATGTCTGGTTTCTTCTGATTTCTTGCCCTCCAAGTTTCCCGCGTTGTCTTCTCGCATGCAGGGCTTTTGTGCAGGTGAGCGTGGGCGTGCAAGGTCACTCCGGGACTGATTTTAGCATTGTTTAAGTCCCGGGATTGTCTTCCAAACATACAGGGAACAAGCTTCAAGTCTGGTATCTTTAGGAATCTCCAGTTTTTTCATGTTTTCACCCGGAAATCCTTTGTTTCCATCTTGGAGCTCCAATTTCCTGAGATAATCAAATAGGAACGAATTAAGCATCAATTATCACTATTATAAGCCTAATTGTAACCTATTTTGGGACTGTTTATGCCTGTTTTATATGTTAATTCTGTGAGTTATCAGGTATATACAACGGTAAAGGAGGCATCCTCACAGTTGAAAAATACAAAATGCCTATTCAACACCTGAGTTTCGCATGTGGATTTGGAAGGAATAAAATGCCCAAACATAAAAAGGTGTTATATACAATATAACAATAAAGAAAAAACTCTTTTGATTTAAATAAACGCCAATTATACTAATCTAAAAGCAATATAATTCCATGGGTCAAGAGTGGGTTATTCCATGCATCCTACAACTTCTATCCCATGAAATCTTTCCTAACTTAGTAGGTTATGAACACCAAAAATATGTAACATGCAAAAAGTTTCCATTTTTAGGAAGTCTATGATTCTAGTTTGATTTCACCGAAATGAGTGTTGTAACACTCTTACATGATCATTCCTAAGCATTCCATATCATTACATCATCATAATATACATCAATCCTAACTTCAAAATCCAAAACTAATAAAGTTTCCTCTTTTAGCAGGGTATGAACAATGGATCAAACAACATCAATCAAGCATCCAAAGCATTTTGATCATCATAGGCTAATATATTTCAATCACGAAATAATAACATGCAGGTTCTAGGATCAAAATTCCATAACAGGTAGACACAAAATATACCTATTAATTCTCGTGTCTAAACAGGTTAAATACTTGTTTACCTGTTTAGTACCCGCTAAGACATGTTAAGGAGTTTTTTTAAAAAAAATATAGGTTGCGGGTAGGGCTGTTCACAAGCCGAGCCGATCCTAACAAAGCTTTGCTCATGCTTGGCTCGTTTACAAACCGAACCGAGCGGAGCGGCTCGTTTACAATCGAACCAAAAACCAAACGAGCAATCTTCAAGCGCAAATATTCCGAGCGAGAGCCGAGCGAAAATCGAGCAGAGAATAATATGGGCGAGTATAAAATTGGGATGTTTCCTTCGATGTTTTCATTGTCGTGTGACAACTAAGGTCAAAATGTCCGATGCTAACACTAATATTGAGATCCCAGTGTCCAAGGATAAGGCTTAGATTGAGGCTGGTGAGGTGATGAGCATACGTCAGACAACTGTTGTTGCATTGTGACGTAGGTGTGATATCAAGTAACAATTAGCTATGGACAACTATTAATATAAAGAAGTCAAGACTGTCACCTCATTACTTATAGTTTTACTATTAAATCTAGTGTTACTTTTTTTTTTATTGTGTTAAGTGGGCTGGTTATATTTTGTTTGCATATACTGGGTCAAATCCAATAGAATCTTATATATAAAGCCATAAATTTATCTGTAGATTCTGTGGTATATTTATTATTAAATAAATAAAAATTTATTCGAGCCGAACCGAGCCGAGCGTACCTTTGCTCATGCTTGGCTCATTTACAAACCGAACCGAGCCGATCGGCTCATATACAACCGAGCGAAAGATCGGGCGAGCATTTTTCGAGCATTTTCCGAACGAGCGACGAGCGATCCACGAGCGGCGAACGATTTGAACAACCCTAGTTGCGGGGGTGGAGTATCGAACTTATACGTTTTTATAGGTGGAATTATACCTTTTTAATGCTTGATGGTACCCATTTAACTTGTCGGATATGGAAAACATGTTCGTGTATTATCGTATTAACCTGGTATAAACAGGTATTATGGTGTTGACTTGGAATAAACTGGTATTATCGTGTCTTATCGTGTAAACCAGGTATAAACAGGTTTTTGTTCAGGTTTCGAAAAAAGTACATGACAAGTTATCGTGTCGTGTTCAGGTATACATGTTTCGTGTTCGTGTCTTAACAGGTTAGGTATACACGATTTGCTAGCCCTAATCAAAACCTGTTATCAAGCTACAGATTCTTTATCTGGGATGATAATAAGGATTTTGGCATTCAAAGTAATGAAGAAGGACTTTAGTGAGGAAACATGTGAACTACTAGAAAATTTTATGGAACTATTGGTTTCTTAGGCCCACAATTGTTAACCAGTAGTTTGGGTATGGGTAAAACTTTTAGTTTCTTCATCAGTAATGATTTCCACCTTGGTTGAAAGTTTGAACTCCTTTCCTTAATAACCTACCAGCAAGATATTTCCCTGCATCCATAGTGATTGGCAATATACTTTTGGAACATGTCAAGTTAAATTTGATGGGGTAGGTTGATTCCCCAACTTGAGCACTTTTCTTCCCCTTTTCTTTTTCAGCAATTAACAATTTTAGTCCCAAACTAGTACTTTTCTGAGCTTGAAAGATATGATTTGCTTAAAGGTGGAAATATTTGAAAGTGACTAAGTGTTTGAGGGTAATCTCATGTATAAGAGGCCTTGGATTAATTTACGCAACTGAGCTTAAGTCTGGGGCATTTTGGTGACAATCTACTTGAGATTTGAGACATCAACTCTTAGTTGTTTACCATCAATTCCAATGTATGGGCATCATCTAATTTAATAGAATCCTCTACAAACCTATCATTGATGCCCATATAACGAAACATAAACATTAAATGATATTCGGTAAGGGGTTTAAAATCGCAAAGAATAAGATAAATGTTAACTCTATAAAATGTTATGATAGTATCCACCATAAATTGTTTGGTTAATAGTTGTGAACTATTTAATCATAATACAAACTAGAGGGACTGAAATGGTCATTTTAGGGGTCTTGGATGTTGATAAAAAAAAAAAAAACTAAAACTCCATTCTCTGGAGATCAAAACACACAACCAACACACAGTCACACTAAATCTCAAGAACCAAGCCAAATCAGCCCCAATTCAAGATATCACGACTTGCATGCTTGAAAATTTAGTCATCTAAGGCTGATTATATCACTAGGTAACCTCTAATTTATTTCAATTTGGTGTAGGATGGTCTAGGGGATGATGGGTGGTATCCTATGGTTCATGTCCTTGTCAAATTATTGACTTTAGAGGGTTACCCTAGTATAAGGGAGCCCCAAAACGAAACAAATTCAGTAAAATTATGTTAACCTAACTTTAAATGCTATGACTCATGGGGTTTTTGGATGAGGAGGATGGGCCTTGAAAATTGATAATTAAGTTGAGTGATTCTTGACAAATTGTATATGTGATAGCTTAGATAATAAACCTTGGTGTGGAATTGTTGTCAATATTATAAGAATCGTGAATGAGAATTGATTTGGGAAATTATAGTCCATATAAACAACCTAGGTGGTTAATGAAACAATTGATAATTCATAAATAACATGAACTTGGCACTAGAGCCGTTAGTCATAAATAACCTCTTAGTGCCCATAAAACAATTGATAATTCATGTGTTATTTTATCAAATAATGCAACCCTAACAACCTAGGTGGTTAATGAACTACTAGGTTGAAAGGGCGAGGCTTCGGGGAGTCAAGGATTAAAGGACTCGCACGGAAAAAGGCACGCTTAAGGTACATCCTTCTTGGACTTGAAAGATCATAATTCACATTTATGTTCAAATCAATTGTTTAAACATGTGAATGAGGGACATAAATGAGGGTCATAAGCTCTCATGTTTATTCGGTTAGAATCATGCTTGAATAGGTTATCGTTTGGAAGGAATGAAATCCCTTTTAGCATCAAAGTCACATAGTTTTGAAGGTAGAATAAAAGATAATGTACCATTCGTTACAAGCCTGGACTGGATATTGGGGAATGGTCATGTGAGAAACATAAGGTATGCTTTTGCCTAGTTCAGTAATAGGTCACGCGAGTAAATGAAGTTTTAGATCTCTTAACGGGTCAAAGTGAATGGCTTTAGATGTAAGATAGAATGTGGGAATCATGAACTAGAATTTGGGTTTGTTATATGGGTCTAAAGGACTCGAATCGGGTCATTTTGAGTCCCAAATAGCTCCCCGAACTTGAATAAGAGCTGCACTTGTTGAGTGAAATGGTGCAGGGTTTGAAATGCAAACAAATTCCAATCAGCAGCCTCGAACTGTAGCTTACGGCCGTGGAACGTAAGCTACGGTCCATATGTTCGATTTTAGTCAGCCAGTGGCCACTGTAGCCTGTGGTCCCTTGGCCGTAGGCTATAGCCAACAAACAAAAACAATAACATGACAACCATAGCTTATGGTTGATGAGCCGTAAGCTACGACGGGTCTGTGGCTTTGCCCGTTTTGCTTTGTTTTGATTTCCAAAGGCTTTAAAACCGCATTCTACGTGTTATCATCTCCTGTTTGATTCTAGGAACACCACTAAGGACCCGGAAGGTGATCAAGTAAGCCATTTTGAAGAACCGGATGCAATCTCGCAAATCGCTTCTGCACAACTTTTACTTTCAAAGAATTTGCTTATCATTTTGTTTATCAAATTTGAACATGTTGTCTAGTTATTAGTTATTTTGAATGTGATATTGCCTTTGGGATAAAACGAAAACTTCATGAAACAACATGGGTATTTTGATAAGTTAGATTTTGTGAAATTATAAATCATCTTTTGTAAATTAATTCGCCTATCTGGTTCAAATATTAGCGTAAGATTCGTATATTTGGAATTGGTCATACATGATGGTTAAATCATCCGTTGTTTGAAGATAAAACTTCATTACATGTTATGATGCCCCTTTTTTCTTGGTACTAAGGACTTCGAGCAGTTTAGTCACTCAATGAGTTCATAGTGTTGTTGCCTTTAGGGTGCTCTAACTTATCTTCCTAGTATCAACCTGTGATCTATGAGATCTATCGGAAGAGTAGAAGCCACAGTTGCAATCTTTGCATGAGGACATACCTGTGCTAGATTTCATCTCTTCTTCGTGTGGGTTAGTATCAGGTAAACTACTGCATCTAAGCTTAATCTGAGTCTTAATCTCATTTATGTGTTCATTTAGATCTACTCATTTTTTTATGAGTAGGCTATCCTGCCTTGATGATTATTTTCTGTATGTTTGGCAATGAAGAACCTAGATGTTAAACAAGCTGATTAGGCTTGGGATCAGAATTTGCAAAATGATGCTCAAATGAGTCATCAAATTATTGATGGGCTTCCCTTTTGGCTATTCTGTACATATTGAATAACATCTGAGAGGTTTAGGCTTTGTAGAGGTACTAAGACTAGGTGTGAGGAAGTAACCCCAATCTTTTGATGAAATTATGTCTTCCTCAAGTGTTGTTCATCATCTTCCTAAATCACCTTGTTTTGATTTGCTGGCGTAGAATGAGAAATGACATTAAAAAATGTCTTTTTGGGTGATTTTGCCTTAGGTTACAATAGGAGGGTGTTTCTCCTTTGATAGGAAGGGGTAGAGGCCCTATTTTGGGTTCACAACTTAATTGCTATTTCCACAATCCTTTGCACAGGAACAGTGTCATGTGCAGGCTTCATTTTAGCTGCTTAATTATTTTAAAAACACTACTATTACCTATTACCTGATTACCACCGCTTTGAGGGAAAGCATCTTTTTCGCCTTCCGCTCTTGTGTTAGATGTACCCTGGCTGGAAGAGTGTTTTGATACAAAAATGTATCCCCATTTCCCATACTTGAGAGAAATTCACAAATATTTCTCAAATGTCATTACCTGAGAGAACTAGACATTTATTGGGTGAACAGTATGATCATGGACGGAAGGGTGACAAAAATGATATTAAATGGGAGCTTGAACAAACATGAGATGATGAGTATAAGGTTTGAAAAGCATGAGATGATGTGTTTAAGACTTGTTCTGATGATTTGAGAATTTTCAAAATCTGATCATTAGGGAAATGAAACTTGAAACGTTGATTGTCTTCAAAGATCGGTTTTAAAGTTATTTTTATTAAGAAATATTTTTTTTTGTCTTTTGAAGAGAGAAACTTGAAGTTTTAATCAGAACCTTGTGTAAAAATGGGTTTCCACTATGCTAATGATGACTTTATAGGGTTAAAATATGCGGATAAAGGAAACTGTGGCAGTTTGTAGAAAAGCTAGTGCTTGTACCTGTGGCAGATCCTGTTGATTTTGTAGAACAGCATGCTATGGTGTGAATTGATTTTGAAAATTTTGGTATGGTGTGTGAGTGATATACTGTGATTTTGATTGTGTGGATGCTTGCACAAAATAGGTTGGGGAATGACTGTTTTGCCCCTGTGTATTTACTTGATACATTTGTTACTATTAGGTGAGTTAAACATTGGATTAACATCAGATGTAGTTGTTTATTGACATTGACTAATATTAGTAAAGCATTTGTCATGAGTGATCTTGGCTCCATCGATCAGGGTTGCTGATTATGACTTCCTCTCCTTTGGAGTTCCTTGGAACAAACTTAGTATCATTTGTCATCTTCGTTTGTGGTGCATAATTCTTAGGTTCCCAGGAGTGATTGTAACAATCCCCAAATTTGACATTACTCTATGTTTGTCATTTTAGCAGATTTTCAAATTCTACAAGACTCAACCCACCTTTGACAATTAACCTGAGTTGAATCAAGTTTCTTATGACAGGTTTTGTATTTTTTTTTCAAAGGTGATAGCAATTGATTAATATGAATTTTTGCTTCATTTTTAAGATTTGAAATCTCTTGCTCTTTTGATTTCAGTTGTTATTGGTGATATAAGATTGTTTCATTTATGAGTTTCTTTGTAGTAGAACAACTTTCTTGAAGCCCAATATTCACAGTTTTGATATCTGTAAATGATTTGATACATCTTTTAATTCATAAGATTTCAAGGATCTCATATGAGATATTAGTAACTTGTGTGAGACCAAAAGTGATATCAGCCTGAGTTAATTCTTTACCTGTGGTTTCTTTACTAGGATTATAAACTACTGCATTTTCAATTATGTTATCACTATTGGTCTCAAAGGCCACTAGGGCAAGGTTTTTATTGCTTTCTTCAATAATAAACATAACATAGTATTCATTGTTTAAATCTTCAAGCAAGCTACTCCGGTTAACGAAGCTTTGAGTGAAAAAGCTTTGCTAAGCTTCTGGTGCAGGGCAACTAGCAGTTTGTAGAACAGCTAGTTCTTGTACCTGTGGCGGAAACTGTTGATTTTGTACAACAACATGATGTGGTGTGAATTGATTTTGAAAATTTTGGTATGGTGTGTGAGTGATTGATGTGCCGTAATTTTCACATATAAAATATGCATATTTAGTCTCAAAATAGGACAAAATTGGGCTTAAAATATTGATTTTAGCTACTTAATCGTTCCTATTTGTATTTTTCAGGAAATTAGAGCTCTAAACCGAAAACAACTGATTTGCGAGAAAAAACAGCTAAAAACGGAGATTCTTGAGGATACGAGACTCGCAACATGTTTCCCGTATGTGAGAAGAGCTTTCTGGAACTTAAACGATGATACAATTGACCTAAAGTTGACCCAGCACGCCCATGCTCACTTGCACAGAGGTCACTCACGCTAGAAGACAACGCAACCAACTTGGGAGACAAGAATGTGGTCACCTGCACGCCCGTGCACATCCATTGGCATGGCCGTGCCAGACAACAAGGACAAACAGAGCATATCTGTAGCAATAGTACGTACGTGGGGTAGTGTGTACGGCCGTGCACCTCCATTCTGCACGCCCATGTAACCCCTAGCAGCTCTATAAATAGCAAGCTCACCCCAATCGTTTGTCATTCCTTCTTGTGCCTTCTTGGGCTGACTTCCAAGCTTCTTCCAGAGATGCTGGGGTCTTGTGATAGGCCTTAGGGCTATTCTAACATCCCACAAAGGTTAGGCTTCGTCCTACCTTGATTATCATGGCCAAGAACGGGATCATAGGTTTAGTTCATGCAATAAATAACCGAGGGTCGTGAGGTTTGTATTAGATACATAGCATCAAGATGTTGGAAGGCTTGTCTATGAGCAACCATATTCTTGTGTTGATCGTTTGTTATGGTTTTATCTTTCTATCTCCAAACCCATTTCGATTTGTAGACTTTTATTATTAGTAGTAGTTTATTTTTAGTTATTTGGGGTGCTATTTTCTTAACTATTTCTTGTTTGTTTATCTTTGTGATAGGTTCAACTAGTGATTAACTTGATAAATATAAAACAAATCTAACTTAATAATAAATTAAACTATCATGGGTTTCGATCGGCTTCTGATAGTCCCGACCTAAATCCAAGGCAAGGAAACCGGTAGTGAGACAGATCTTTTGGCTTCTGATATCCAAACCGGATTCTAAGCAATGGCTTCTAAAGTGGACCAGATCCGAGTGACACGTTTCCGGTTCTTACCAGATGCATGAGTGACTTTCTTGGAAAAGGGAGAATTCCCTACGGGTGCACTAGTGATCTTCGGATTGCACATCCTTAGGATTATGTTCCACCTTTGTTAAGGACTTCATTCATCTCGGGAGGTTACGGGTTGGGTTTGTCACGTAATCACTAAACCAAACATAAATTTATCTAATCAATAAATTATTAAGTTGTCACTTGTAAGATAAATAAAACAAGAATAATTTATCTAGTTCTCGTCATTCCAAAGCCGTTAACCAATGGAGGAAACGCTGACCCTTAAGATGACTGTAAGAGAGACTTTTCGGTATTCAAAAGTCGTCTCCTAGGTAGGGGGTACGATGTCATGAGGGCTAATTGTTAGAGAGATCCTTTGGTACGGAAGCGAGAGCTAAGTGAGGTGGACCAAGCCTCCACTTAAATTTAAAAAGGTAATTTAGAGGACAAGAGCTTAAAAGAGCGGCTTGGCGGTGGTCTGGGTAGTACCTGACATGCAAGACTCAAACGGTGGTGACACAAGTCTATAGAGTTTTGCGGTGATGCGCACCTTAGACACACCACTTATCAGTGGCGCCGTTTCTCCCATAATCCGGAGCCAGAATTTCCAAAGAGCTGCACGACGATGCGAGTTGGACCAAGACCAAGACCGCATGTCAACAGCAGAACGAAGGCTTATGGGCTAGTAGTCCGAAGACATATTTATGGGGACTCGTACACTTCCCTTCTGCGTGACCCATAGAGTTGCCAGAACGTCATCCCTCATATATTTCATTGCTCATCCCCAACTCTGAAGGGACCGTTCACCCATGTCCTCCTCATCAATAATTTAACTATATTAATACAACAACTTGTCTCTACTCACAAATTGAACAGTGACCTATATTGAACAGTGTTTTCCCACTACCCAACCCACCTCCATTTAAACCCCTCTGTTCTCTCTCTTTTGTCTGTTCGTTACCCACTTCCCTTCTCTTTCTTCTTACACCGCCACACCACCGCCGCATCATCACACACCGTTTAATCTAGACCACCGCCGCATCATCACACACCGTTTCATCTAGATAATATTAATACCACAAAGTGATGCTACTCACATATTGAACAGTGTCCGAATTGAATAGTGATTTACTCCCGTTGTCATGCTTTGTTGATCTGTTTCAGACGGTGGTTTGTGGTGGCGGTGATGCGGTCAGCGTTGGTGCATGTGGGTGGTGTTATGTGGGTGGTGTCGCATATGTATTTGTTATTTCTGTCCCTTTTATCAACGGAGCTATATCCTATTCCGATGAAGATGCATGCCCCTTTTACGGGTAGATTGAGAAACCCTAAGGTCAGGTTCGTTATTTTGGGCATCTGATGATGGTGGTGACTACAGGGTCTTGCAGATGACGTGGCTTCTGGGTTCGATCTGTGCTCATGATTCAGGAAAACCTCCATTGTTGTTGATCGTTTTGTAAGTGTTTTTTAATCTGGCTATGTTTAATAAGAGATCTGGATTTGTGTTGTTTTGTGGATTTTGATTGTGATGTGGTGTGCCTTGATTGCTGTTGATCATTTTGCAAGTGTTTTCTTATCTGATTATGTTTAATACGAGATCTGGATTTGTGTTGTTTTCTGGATTTTGGTTGTCATGTGGTGTGAATGTGTGATGATTCAGGTTTTAATGAGTCCAGATTGACCGTTGCCACCTCTCTCTTGCGAGGCCAGATTCGTCGCCGCTGCGGCCTCCCTTCGTTATGTCGCCTACCCCATATGTTTTTACGTATGGATGGTGGTGTCGATGACACTCTTTGGGGGGTTTGGACAGATGCGCCCGACAGCCTTGGTGGTCATTTCGATTTCAGTATCGGCTATAGATACTTGCAATTTGTGGCTTGGTTATGATGAGTTTAGAGTATTTTCCGACTGTTAATGACGATGGCATGGCAAGGTTGGTGGATGGCAGGTTTTACTCAGCAACCCGCCTTGCAGCCAATTTTTGAGTAAACTCTGAACCACAGAAACGTCGCTTTCTTTGGGATTGTTGGGTTTTATTGTCTTGGTTTCAGTTTAGGTGTTTTACTTGCAATTTGTGGCTTGGTTATGATGAGTTGAAACTATTGTCCGACTATTAGTGACGATGGCATGGCAAGGTTGGTGGATGGCAGGTTTTACCCAGCAACCCGCCTTGCAGCCAAGTTTTGGGTCAACTCTGAACCACAGAAACCTCGCTTTCTTTTGAATTGTTGGATTTTTTGTCTTGGTTTCAGTTTAGGTGTTTGTTTTAGATCGTTTGATTTGTTTCTCTGTTTTTTTTGGTGTTTTGATATGATTGTTCATGTTGGTTTGCTCCGTTACTCGATGATGATGTGGCTTTGCCTGTCTGAGAGAGAAAACGTTTTCTGGGTTGGATACTAAACATATCTTTAAACAAGCGCGTACATGTATCTGATGGTAGTATGATTGATGTGTTTTTGAGCTGCCTTACTTCAGCAATGTACAGGTCGAGCCGATTGTTGTGCAGCGTATGCAGGTGTGCAATTTGTGGCTTCGCCAGCCCATCTTCAAGGGAGGTTCGACTCCGATTCATGGTTTTGAAGCTCCCCCTTTCACTGCATGTTGACTCCATCATTGATTGAGGTAAGGTCTGATTGTTTGGATCCTTTATTTATGACTGCGTCTTTAACTTTGTTTTCGAATGCATGCAGCGGCAGGGGTTAAAGCGATGGCGAAGCAGAACCAGGTTGATCAGAGGAGGCGCTTCTGGCCCTGTTCAGGCGAACAAGAAAGAGAACATCGTTGTGAGTATCTTTCTTGTCATGAATCCCGCACTGTAGCTCGGTTATGATTTGATTTGTTTCTTACGAATATATCTATTATTGTAATATAGTCTATCCAATCTGTTGTACTGATCATTGTTATGTGTTTATTCTTTCCTATTAGCAAAAGGAGGAGCCTGAGGACGGCGACTAGCAAAATGCAAATACTATGGTTCAGTCGAAACTGCTAAACGTAAAGGTAATACATGTTGTCTTACGTTTATTGTTCTTTTTTTACTTTGTTACGCGTCAGATGCATGATAAAGTTTCATCTCCTTCCGCATTTCAATGCATTTTGGGTATCCTCGCCTATCAATTTAGGTATGCTACTCAAGCTGAAAGCAACAACCTTTAGGTGTTTTTTTTATTTTAGATTCTTGACAGTTAGAGGTCAAGTTAGATTTAGCAGGGAAGTTTCCAAAGACCTTAAATTACACACCTAATTATTAATCTTATTGTCAAGCGTAAATTGTAGATATTATATACTAATACAATTTGGGATAAAATAAATTTTTTGGCTTTTGGGAATCAAAGGGTAGTTCATAATCTCATGGTCGAAATTTTACACGCTGTCCAAAAGATATACACCACCAGACTGTATCGAAAAAAGGATTACAAGCATTAATCAGTGGACAAATTACTTGAGATCATTGATGCTGGTAATGATGATCAAAAGAGGATATCTTACTGATGTTGATGGTTTAGGGTTCATTTCTTCAATTGAAAGAACGTAGCTTCCAAAGAAATCTAAAAGAGAGCATCATGGTCAGTTGGCGAAAGTGTCGTTAGACCTATCATGTTGCTCTCTTTTGGTTTTCTTTGGAGCTTACTTGCATTCAATCGAAGAGATGAACTCTTAACCATTTACATCAGTAATACATTCTCTTTTGAGCATCATCATCAGCATCAATGATTTCAGGTAATTTGGCTTTTGGTTGATGCTTGGAATCTTGCTTTTCTGCAAAATTTGGTGATCTATAGCTTTCTATGACACATGAAATATCTACCATGAAATTTTGTGCAATCTGTGTCATACCAAAAGCAAAACGTTTATTATCCCAAATCATGTAATATCTTACAGTCTAAAATTGAAAATAAGATTAATAAACAAATACACAACCCAAGGTATTTGGAAATTTAATACCCAAAGCTAATTTTAACTTTGGTAATCAAGAAATTAAAAAAAAAATATTTGTAAATGACCTAAAATGAATGTTGCGCTTTAGATGACTAAAGCGCTTAAAGTTCAATAATAAAAGGTTGATTTTGTGTGTAATCTTCTTAGATCTCTTTATTCTTAGATATAGGCTTGAGCCATACGCTAATAGCGTCTTGAATACGTTGCGTTCATCCACTATGCTAAGTCAAAATTAGCTTATTGCACATTTAACAAACTTAGTAACTGGTTTGTAACACTCTTCCATTAGTTTATCCATCTTTTCTTAACGCATTTTAACGCATGGGTCGTCTTTGGTTCCGTCTTTGCTTTTGGCTTAGGACCTGACTTATCTTAAAATGACACTTAAGCAAACTCAAATTAATTAATGATTAGTTATTAATTAACTTTGGGTTGCTAAGGTGTCTTTTAACCATGAGTTTGTCCTTTCCACAAAAGTCAAAAGAAACACAAAGACTACCTAAGCTTGTCAGCATGTGCGTAGATAAGATGGTTAAGCTAATCGAAGAACGTTAAAAACCTGTTGTTAATTTTGTTGGGTATATAACAGACTAACCTTGTAGTAATACAACGGGTGGGCGCAACATGTATATGGGACCGTTAGTGAAGTCAGGCATGGAAATAGGTTTGTTGTTAAATGTGTGGATCCTGTTTATCTATTAAATTTATTTATACTTTTATTTTAACTTAATTTATTAAACAGGGTGCTTCAACTACATAAGGGTTACCATGAAGCTACATTAGAATCATCTTACTTCCGGTTGTAACCAAATGTGTCAACTAAATCACGGCACATTAAAAGGCGCGCAACGCGCGCCCTATTAATAAACCTAGTTAATGTGAATATTACTACTATTATAAATTTAACTACTTATTTGCATGTATACTATCCCTACTATTTTTATTTTTAAAATCAAAACCTTTTTCAAAATCATTTTTCAAAGAACCCCTCCGTTTTATTTTTCTTTTTCAAAACCTGATTAATTAATGTGATAAAAGGTTGAGTAGGGGAAAGTGTATTCTCTAGAATACGATACTCGATATTTACCCTAGAAAACTATACTATACACGTAAGGTCCTCTACTTGTGTGTTGGTTTTAGTTTCTAGACTGAATTAGTCCTTTAACATTATACCAGATTGCAAAGAATGTCCTTTATGTTTAAAATTGACGAGTTTTGTACTTTACGTTTCAGAATCTTGCACAGTTTGTCCTTTGAGCTTAACCTAGTTATTTTTATCGTTAAGTGGAGGGTACGATTGTCTTTTTACCCATTTATTTAGAAAACCAGCACCATATGTCACCACCACCACCTCTCCTTATCAGGACCACCACACCACCACCCACCTCCACCCGTAGACAACCTTTCATTGCCGCCACAACAACATTCCCCCAAACATTTAACCATTTGGACCACACGTCTGATTGTGTTTCATTGTCTTCGAATCAATTTTAAATAGACATCCAGTATGATCATCTTCCCCAAAAGAAGCTCAAGAACCCTAGATTTCTAATCCGCTTAATTACAATTTGAAATAACAAACTGATAAGGGGCTATTACTCGACGAGTCAACCCACGAAGTCAAAGCGTCGAGATTGAGCACGAACGAGAGAACGATAGTGAAAGGTGAGAGTGGGGATTTGATTTTTGGTATGTTCAAGTCCTAATGGAGCGTTCAATTTATAGCAGGATCATCGAATGGAACGTCGGTGATGGAACGTCATAGGTGGTGGAGGTCAGAGGTCACAAATTAGCAGGTTGGGGTGGGGTTGGTTGAAGTAGTGGATGGTGGGGGTTTTGGGTTGCTGCAAGGTGATGATATGGTGGTGATACTGGTGGTAGGAGGCGGTGGTGACAGTGTTGCTGCAAGGTGGTGGTGGAAGGAGGAGGAGACGGTGGCAGTGACATAGGGTGTTGGTTTTCTAAATAACTGGGTAAAAAGACAATTGTACCCTCCACTTAACGATAAAAATTAACTGGGTTAGGCTCGAAGGAAAAACCGTGCAAGATTCTGAAACGTAAAGTACAAAACTCGTCAATTTTAAACATAAAGGACATTCTTTGCAATCTGGTATAAAGCTAAAGGACAAAACTTGTAATTCAGTCTAGTTTCTATGTAATTATCGTTTACTTATAAATTTAAAACTGTTTAAAGGTTTAGTAAAAATTAATCGTTTTCCCAAAACCAATGTTTTAGAATTAAAACATCAAGTTTTTGACACCGGGAAAATGATATCTTTTATAATTACTAAACAAGGCACATCAAGTTTTTGGCGCCGTTGCCGGGGATCACAATGAATTTCCAAAGAAAGACCAAAGTCACTTAATTAATCGGCTTATTTTATTTTTCATTTTCTTTTTCACTTTAATTATTTTTCTTTTTGATTTCGGTCTTCTTTATTTTTCTTATTCATTTTATTTCTGCTTTATTTTCGTTGGAGAGAGGTTTGTCATGCCATGAGGATCGCTAGGTAAGTGAAAGAAAAATGGAAAAGAGCCGGGGGAAAGTTTTTCAAAAATTTAAAAATTAAGCTGTTTTCGAATTTAAAATGAGGTTTTAAAAATTATTTTGGGGAAAACCACTGAAAATTTTAAAACCATGTCCATAAAAACAGTTTAAAAATTGAAAAACGTGAAAAATCAGAGTTTTCTGGGCTACACGCCCGTGCCAGTGTTTGTGCACGGCCGTGCACATCCTGCAGATGAGTTTGGGTACTTAAAGGGTTCTTTGATTGTCAAACCCCAAACCTTTCTTCCCCACTCGTACCATTCGTCGCATACTCCCTTAAAAACCTCCATTTTCCACCATTTTCCTTCGTTTCAGGCTATAATCTTCAACATAAGGTATGTATAATCATTCTAACAACTTTTATGTGTTTTTAGGTCCAGATCTGTCTAGATTCTTGTGTTTTTTAGTAGCACCATTTCTTGAGAAAAACCTTAGATTTCTAGCCTTTCTAGCCCGAATCTGTCCATGAAACTTTAGGAAAATCATTAGGGTAGTGCTAGGAACGTAATGTGGTAAAAATTTTGGAGAAATTTTGCGAAAATTTTTGCGGTAATTCTGACAGGTTTGAAAACCGTCACTTCAGTCAGGTGCACGGTCGTGCTCAATTTTGGGCATGGGCGTGCCCATCTAGAAGACACTGTTTGAATTTTCCTTATGATCAGTTAGACCCATAGGCCTGCACGGCCATGCACATTAGTGTGCACGGGCGTGCACTTCCTGGAAACTAATCAGAACTTTTTAAGTTTCAAATTTAACTTATTTTTGCAGTTTAAAATCAGTTTTGGGGTGTTTTAGATAAAAACCAGTTTAAACAGTTGAACCAGTAAGAAACCAGACTACAGACTGAGCCACACGGCCGTGCATATCTCTGTGCACATGCACCAGAAACTGATTATTTTCTGCAGAATTTTAATCTTAAGGAAACTGAACCGATTTTGTTGTGTTTTGCAGGAAATGACGCGAAGGAAACGACCAGCCCAAAGATCACCCTCAGTTTCATCTGGTTCAAACCAGTTAGGAGAATCGACACCTCTGGAGCTGCCACCACATTAGGTGGCAGAAGCTGATGGACCCATCCCCGATGGCGTCCACCCCTGGTTATACTTTAACCACGGAGGCGAGGAGCAAAACGCCTGCAGGCGTTTACTCCTCATCCAGACCAGGCAGATTGGGATTACAGACCGGTGGACTATAACTCGGTGAGATTGGTGGAGTTAGAGCCTAGGTTTTACAACATCTTGTCCCATCAGTGGCATCGATCCTGTCAGATATCTGAGCATACATATCGAGAGCTGACCTTGGAGTTTTTAGCCTCTTTTTCTTACACTCTACATACTACAGCGGAGGACAGGGTTACGAGGCAGTGTATTCGGTTTTTCATGGGGAGATGTTGGTATAGGATGACTTTTGGCTGACTTCGGGCTAAGATTGGGATTGTATCGACAGAGGGAGATTCATTCACCTATATTTACTGAGAGCTTATTCGGCTGGCCTCATGACATGCAAGCATCAGACTTTGGGGGCAGATTTCTGAGGCTCACTATGATCCGAGGAAACACAAAAGATCTAGCTTCCCTGATCCCCTAACAGGTCCTTGCACATGAAGATAGCCAACACTCTGGGTTGCCGCAAGGATAGTACAGGAGGGGTGAACGAGCGAGAGGTTTTCGACCTATTCAACATCCTTGAGGGGAGGCACTGCAACTTGGCACATGAGATGGCTGAGTTCTTCACCAGGAGCTGGGGGTCAAAACCCTCTAGTCATATCTTCAGGGGTCCCTACATCACGCTCCTGGCCACCAGCCTGGAGCTACTTCACCCCCAGTCACTGGCCCATCAGACACTCGCAGGCTGGGTCTCTTCCCTCGATACCACAGTGATGAAGAACATTGGGGTAGTAGATTGGTTTGGACAGGTTCTGAGAATGGTGGACAACAAGAAGGAGCCATGGGATGAGAACACTGCTTTTGAAGAAGATTATGGTAAGGGAGCAGCCCCAGAGACATGAGGTGCAGAGTCATCAGTAGAAGCCGCAGCCAGACAACCAGCCACCCGAGCCGCAGCAGGACCACCACCAGAGCCCAGGTAGGGTCAACAGAGCCAGCCGCGGGGAGGCTTTCTCCGCACTATCTTGGAAAAGCTCGACACGCTCACTACTGAGTTCAGGTCCTTCCGGGAGGACTTTGCCAGGCACATGGCTTCCTGCACAGGTTCCAGCTCTCATTCCAGATCTCATGCACGCGCCCGCCACAGGCGCTCGGTTTGATTCTCTCTCTCTCTCTCTCTCTCAGGATTTCGATTATATTATGACTATTGGTCTCAAAGGCCAATAGGGCATGGTTTTCATTATTTTCTTTAATAACAATCATAACAAAGTGTTGATTGTTTAAATCTTCAAGCAAGCTACACCGGTCAATGTAGCATTGAGTGAAAATGCTTTGCTAACTTTCTGGTTCACGATAACTAGCAGTTTGTAGAATAGCTAGTGCTTGTACCCGTGGTAGTTCCTATTGATTTTGTACAGCAACATGCTGTGGTGTGATTTTGATTTTGAAAAATTTGGTATAGTGTATGAGTGATATACTGTGATTTTGATTGTGCATAAGGAAATGTTATTAGTGTGGTGCTTGCACAAAATAGGTTGGGGAATGACTAGTTTGCCCTTGTGTATTTAATTGATACATTTGTTACTATTAGGTGAGTTAAACATTGGATTGACATCAGATGTAGTTGTTTATTGACATTGACTAATATTAGTAAAGCATTTGTCAGGAGCGATCTTGGCTCCATCAATCAGGGTTGGTGATTATGATTTCCTCTCCTTTGGAGTTCTTTGGAACAAACTTAGTATCATTTATCCTCTGCGTTTGAGGTGCATAATTCTTAGGTTCCAGGCAGTGATTGTAACCAACCTCAAATTTGACATTACTCTATGTTTGTAATTTTAGCATAATTTAAAACTTTTACAAGACTCAACCCACTTTAGACAATTAACCTTAGTTAAATCAAGTTTCTTATGACAGTTTTTTAATTTTTTTTCAAAAGTGTCTGGAGTTGATTTATTTGAATTTTTGCTTCATTTTTAAGGTTTGAAATCTCCTGCTCTTTTGATTTTAGTTGTTCTTAGTGAAATGAGATTGTTTCATTAGGAGTTTCTTTGTAGTAGAACGACTTTCTTGCAGCCTAATATTCATAGGATTGATATCCGCAAATGCTTTGATACATCTTTTAGTGCATAGGATTTCTAGTATTTCAGATGAGATGTCAATAACTTATGTGGGACCAATAGTGATATCAGCATGAGTTAATTCTTTACCAATAGTTTCTTTACTAGGATTAGAAACTGCTGCATTTATTATTATATTATCACTATTGGTCTCAAAGGCTACTAGGGCAAAGTTTCCATTGTTTTCTTCAATAATAATCATACTAAAGTGTTCATCATTTAAATCTTCAAGCAAGCTACTCCGGTCAACGAAGCATTGAGTGAAAAAGCTTTGCTAACTTTCTGGTTCAGGGCAACTAGCAGTTTATAAAACAACAAGTGCTTGTACCTGTGGTAGATCCTATTGATTTTGCACAGGAACATGCTGTGGTGTGATTTGATTTGAAAATTTTGGTATTGTGTGTGAGTGATATACTGTGATTTTGATTGTGCATAAGGAAATGTTATTGGTGTGGGTGCTTGCACAAAATAGGTTGGGGAATGACTATTTTGACCTTGTGTATTTAATTGATACATTTATTACTATTAGGTGAGTTAAACATTGGGTTAACATCAGATATAGTTGTTTATTGACATTGACTGATATCAGTAAAGCATTTATCATGAATGATCTTGGCTCCATCGATCAGGGTTGGTGATTATGATTTCCTTTCCTTTGGAATTCTTTGGAACAAACTTAGTATATTTATCCTCTGCGTTTGAGTTGCATAATTTTTAGTTTTGCGGCAGTGATTGTAACCAACCTCATATTTGACATTACTCTATGTTTGTAATTTTAGCATAATTTAAAACTTTTATGTTGGATCAGTGGCCTCTTTTAAGAACACTTATGTGTTACATATTTATGTAAGAGTTAATGAGCAGCGGAATAATAACTGTTTAAAGATTAAAAGATCACTTTTAAGAGGAGTTATTACTCCCCATTGACTGAGTAGTAAATGAGAAACAATAAATACAATTCAAGTATAAAGCAGTAAAGCAATTTATGTTTCTCAGATGTGAAATGGATTATAAGTTAAAAGCCCGAAGGATTTCAATTGATTTCAAAGGAAATTACAAAATATCACATGTCTAAAATAGATGAACAAACTCATCTATTTATAGACCAACATACTAAACTGTTGTCTGAAGTAATCTAAGATATTTAACAAAGATATTATGCTAAGATAAGGTTACAACAGTCTGTACATCGAAACTTGAAATCAAGACTTTAACAAAACATTATAATAATAAAACTACTGAAGTATAGGTCGGTTAGAAGCTTCTGATGACAAAGTGCTGATGAGTAGTTTGTCTTCAGTAGTTCTTCAGTGTAGTGTCTGGTTAGACTTCAGAACTTCTGATGAGTTACTCTTCAGTACTTTGTGAATTTGTTCTTCAGTACTTCTTGTTTCTTCTTCAGCAGTTCTTTCTATACTTAGGCAGAATATGATTTGGACTAAGGTTATCAAAAGGTGGTTTCGTCAATCCTCTTTGTCCCAACAACTTTTACAAGACTCCACTCACTTTTGACAATTAACCTGAGTTGAATCAAGTGTCTTGTGACAGTTTTTTTTTAATTTTTTTTATTCAAAAGTGATTGTAGTTGATTTATATGAATTCTTGCTTCATTTTTAATGTTTGAAATCTCTAGCTCATTTGATTTTAGTTGTTCTTGGTGAAATGAGATTGTTTCATTTAGGAGTTTCTTTGTAGCAGAACGACTTTCTTGCAGCCCAATATTCACAGTTTTGATATCCGCAAATGCTTTGATACATCTTGTAGTACTTAAGATTTCTAGCATTTCAGATGAGATATGAGTAACTTGTGTGGGACCAATAGTGATATCAGCCTAAGTTAATTTTTTTCTCGTAGTTTCGTTACTAGGATTAGAAACTGCTACATTTTTTTATTAAACTATCACTATTAGTCTCAAAGGCTACTAGGGCAAGGTTTTCATTGTTTTCTTCAATAATAATCATACCAAAGTGTTCATCGTTTAAATCTTCAAGCAAGCTATCCCGATTAATGAAGCTTTGGTGAAAAAGGTTTGCTATGTTTCTGGTGCATGGCAACTTGCAGTTGTAGAACAGTTAGTGCTTGTATCTGTGGCAGATCCTGTTGATTTAGTATAGAAACATGCTGTGGTGTGAATTGATTTTGAAAATTTTGGTATGGTGTGTGAGTGATATACTGTGATTGTGGTTGTGCATAAGGAAATGTTATTGGTGTAGGTGCTTTCACAAAATAGGTTGGGGAATGACTATTTTGCCACTGTGTATTTACTTGATACATTTGTTTCTATTAGGTGAGTTAAACATTAGATTAACATCAGATGTAGTTGTTTATTATGCATAAGTCAAATTTTGTGTTGAGTTCTGTGTTTGATTTCTACACACTCTAGAAAGGTGACCTAGCATGTTAGAATTGTAACACTAAACTCTTGACTTATGTAACCCACCCCTTCCATTAAGTATTGGAAATTTCCTACCAGTTTTATTATAGAACTTGTTGGTTCTAACATTGAACAGGGACAACTGATCTAGAATATTAGCTTCCTCGTGATCATCTGGACTTAAACAATGTGAGTCTTTCATCATTAGAGCCAGTTTTGGTGGGTCACAATTAAATCCAGAAGTAATGTCAATTGAGTGATCATAACTTACCTGTTTGCTCGATGATGACTCATTTTGACTCATCAAAATAGTAATCCAAGGGAATATTCATCACTTGACTTTCCTGATATTTGTAGTTGCAACTTCTAGTTGGTCTCTTTCTCAAAAGTGAGGAGTCTACCATAGAGTTGTATGAGTGTTAAGTCCTTGAAGCCTACTGAATTTCGAATAACAATGGTGTCCCACTTATCAGAAAGAGATCTCAAGATCCTATAACTCATTGATGTCTGAGGATATGGTTGCCCTGACATTTTTAATTGACTTATTAATAGTTGAATCTCTCAAACGATTGTGTAAGTGTTTGTCCCTGGACATAGGTGAATGAATCATATTGTAGATTCATTATCTCTGTATTGTTTTCAAGCACTTCATATCTTCCACCAATTTTTTACTTGAGTGCATCCCGTAGCTCCTTGTCATTCTCACAATGAAGCAATCTAGCATAGATTTCGTTTAGTAAGGCCATATCCAAAATATCAAATGCCTTAGCATCTAATTCAAACTTTCGAAAATCTTGCTCAAAATAATTAGTAGGACTTTTAGGCACTTCAACACCTGGTTTCTAAGTGCTTGGGGTTGTGGGGACTTAAGTTCCAAAGACTATCGACTTCCAACAACCAATATTTTGTTGGGATAAGTGGTGTGCCATCCTCCATTAACATATTTTGAATCATTGCAAATGAGTATTGGCGGCTTTGTTGATGATCCGGTAATGTGAGGATCACTTGGAATTTACATTTTCTTAGTTTTATTGATTAGAAAAATAGAGTGGTCTAATTCTCTTTGTTTAAGTCTCATTCAAATGAATATCGTTGGAGCTCTGGTTTATGGTCTGAGTTGATGGTTAAATCAAAACAAAGACCTATGACTCTGATACCAATTATTGGATCTTGAGAGTCAATTGTATGTTTTATTGTGATTGAAAACTAATTTCTAATTATAGTAATTATACTAACAAGTAAAGATATAATAAATAGTCATCAACACACAACAATTATAATGTTTAAGCTGGATAAGTTGGAGATGTCAACATAGATTCAATTTAGAGATTTCATAGTACAACTGTTGATCACTCCCCTTCATTAATTGCTCTCACTCTCTCTACACTGATCAGCTTTTATCCCGGTTGGATACTATGATCTCAATCAGGCATTGTGATTCCGTGTGCAGAGATGGTGAACAAGTACTGAATGTACTGTTGTATTTATAGAGAGAACGTGAAGAACAACTGGTGATGTCACCATGAAAGTGACAACTAACAACTATTAGAGATGTAAGCAAAAGATATTTGTAAATCACAACCGGATAGTTTGATACAAATGACTAGAATGTATTATCTATTTAAGAACAGGTGGTTTTGACAAGCAGCTGGTGTAAACTAGAAGTTTTCCAAGTAGCTTTACAAGACTCGATTGTTGACCAACATTTGATGTTTCCAGCAGTTGTGGTTTTCTAGGTTTAGTTGTTGACTATTCAGTTGGTTGACTAGTCAATTAAGCTCTTTAGTCTCCCGGATCTTCAGTCTTGTAACTAGCAGTTGTCTAGACCAATAGTTTTTAGAGTGTTGTTGATGAAACTTTCAAGGAGGAAACGAGCATTGCACTTGAAATCTTTTATTCTTCAAGTATTTTGACAGATGGTGCCCGTGGGATTTTGACATTCATTATCAGAAGGTCTTTCATAATCCAACATATCATCCACCAACCGTGCGATGCCAAGGCAACATCATCATCCACTATCATACATACGAATTCATCACAATCCAAAAACAAATGTAATAAGATACAGGTGTAGGCAGGAACATAAAACTTATGAACAACAATTTAGGGCTTCAATTGGAAAAATTCAAACAACAAACTAGAGCCAACCAAGCCAACAATTTACACACCTAACAGGAAAGAATCCAAACCACCATAACGACAGATAGAGGCAGTGTGGACGACCCTGACATATGGATCAACCACCATCGCCACCATCTAACTCCGATTTAAAAGTAGATAAGTATAATGTGTTCCCTATTTCCCTCTATCTCTATCGATAGAAAAAGGGTGAATGAAACACGCAAACCACAACACACAAACTGTTGAAGAGTTATAGATTAACACACATTTGAAACATGCATGCCTTGGTTGGTTAAAACTAGCATCGCTGGAACTGCCACCGTTGACACTAACTACCATCCATAACTGATGGAACAAGAGGAAAAAAGTGGAGGCGGCGGAACCCTAACAACAACCCATAACCAACATATGGAATATGGCGGTTCACTATCCACCACCACGAACCAAAGGCAAGAACAACAGAGGCAGCGACATCACCCAAGATATTACCAACTGAATAGAAGACGGCAAAGCTAGGGACACCATGGGAGAATTTTATACCTCAACGACACCGCCACCATCCACCACAAACCAAATAGAAGAACAGCGAAGGCAGCAAACACCATCACGGATTCACGCTCTCAATCAACAAGCAAATGTTTGGAACAAAAACTGATAAATGGACTTGACTTATAAAGAGAAAAAGATTAATTAAATGAACTCTTATCCTCTCCTTTTAATGCCTAATTACCAGAAATGGCCTAATTACCCATGTCATACTAGAAAATAACAAAGCCTGCCACTTTGATGTTTAAATCCATTATTTATTAGTTATAAGTTAGGGTTTTTATTGATTATCTTGAAAGCTATTAATTACTTTTTCATTACACTTCAAATTGAATTGATATATATATAGGTTCGTGTACAAAGGACGCATTTCGTGAGAAGGATCAAGAATTGACATGTAGGCATCATGTTTTGGATTTAGGAATGATGTTTTAGGTTGTTTTAACTTGAAAAACGCCAAACACAACACTCTAAAACACAATGCAATGTATTATAGTTATCAAATTTAAAAAACAGTTAAAACCCTTTACTTAACACTTAAAACACATTGCTTAATGTTCTTAGTATAGTGTTTTCAGTTTTAAGCCTAAAATACATTGTTTTCGGTTTTTAATTGTTATGTTTGGTGTTTTTCTAGGCAAAACAATCCAAAACATCACGTCTAAGTTCAAAAATGATGCTTACATATCAATTTTTAATCATTCTCACACTTCTCACGAAATATGACCTTTGTATAGGAACCTCACCCTATATATATATATATATATATATATATATATATATATATATATACACACACACATATACATATAAGAAGAAAATATCTTAAGAAATGATAAGTTTAAACCAATAAAAAAAGTTTCATATAATATTGATATAGTATTAGTTAACAACATTTTGGGTGTTTTTTATATAAGGGGTTGTACTCTTATGCTTGGTGGGTTGTATCCGCTGATAATTTTTTTCTTTAAGTTTTTTTTCAAGCACAATAGTTTTAAATCTTTTACAATTTAACCATAACACTTTTTCATTCTCAACTTTGATCCAATATATTTTTCATCTTTTATAAATTTTTTGGTTGATGTTTCACTCTAAGTTTGGTAAGTTAACATGCCGTAATATGCGCTTGTGGTTCAATGTTTTTACGCCAATGCGTGAGTCCTACATCGACTTAAATATTATTTTTCAATGATTTATCTTCCACGTGTGTAGGTCAACATTTTTACGTCTAGTTTTCATTCGGTATGTAACCCACTTAAATTAGCTAAATAAACGAATATCATAACTCATTTTTGTAATATAACTTTCAAAAAAAAAAAATTATTTACTGTGTAGGATGAATTTTCATTTGTGTATGAAAAATGTAGAATAGAGACTGTAACATCAAGAATTTTGGGTCGAATTTTTTTAACGTAGTATTTAAATGTTCCTCTATAGAAATTTTGGGACTAAATTTTTTAAAGTTGGGGAGACTGTAACATCAAGAATTTTCCCATAAACACACACACAAACACATATATACATGGGAAGGTTTAATAGAAAACTTATAGTTATGGAGAGAACTATAAGACTCCTAATTAAATGCAAAAAAAAATAATAAAAATGAGCTTACAATTGACCCCCCCCCCACACACACATATATATATATTACATTAAAATTCGATTTCCATTATTCTCTTTTGTTATAAATATAAAATCATATTCAGAATCCCTTTTCAATGAATATTCTAATTATTAAAATAATATTTTTATATAAGATTAGAATTTTTTATTAAATTAGAAATTATTGAATTAAAATATTTAATTGCTAGATATATTTTTATTCTATTATAAAAATAAATATTCAATTTTTTGATTTACTAAAAAAATTATATATGTATTTGGAGTTTATATATATATATATATATATATAGAGAGAGAGAGAGAGAGAATTTATTTATGTTTTGGACTTTTAAAAATGGTTCTATAAAAATCATGGTTGTAAAAATCTCGTCTAGGCATCGATTACTCAATGAATAATCCCTGAGTACTCCCCGCCTTGGCCAAGTACTCGGCTAGTCATCTCCAAATACTCCTCGAGTATTGCGAAGTACTCGTAACTCCCTAGTCAACCGAGTATGCACCGCCTAACGATTTTATTAAAACCATTGATGGCGTGGGTCCTAAAACCCTATGTTTAGTCCTTTGCTAAATACTAAAGCAGCGTAAAGCATCAAAAGTGCATGACTTAGTGATACTGCGTAGCTAACACAGGGCAGCATGGGATGCCATTAGCTGCCTTACAGAAGCTCAGGACTGAAAAGGTGAATAGTGATTTTATGGAAAAGTCAAAAAGGTATTTCAACTTTTGCTATGACCAAGGTTATTCACATCAAACAGCACAGATCAGACCTTAAAAGTAGCAAAAGGCTGAACCTATACCAAAAGAGCAATACTTCTCTGTAGGGATAAAGAAGAAGGGTTAATACTAACCAGGTATAGTAGGATGGCTGCCTTACGGGAGCTCTTGGGCGGGAGTTCACTGCCTATATAGGGAGGTCCTTAAAGCTGTCATCCTACACACTATCTTATAATCATTTCTTTCACTCTAAAACTATTACCTTCATATTTTCCCAACTCCAAATGAATAACTACTTATTCTCACACTGGAGTCCGAACGCAGGAGGTCCCCTCTTGCGTTGAGGCTACGATGTTTGCTTCTTTCTGCAGATTAATCTAGGAGCATAGGATCCCTCTAAACCCTAAACATCTCTAACCTAAAAGCCGGTCATTTTCCTTGTTGTAGCAACAAGTGGCGCCACCGTGGGGTAGTCTCAATAGTCCTGTTTGTTCCTAAGTACTCCGTTTTGTGATGACCGGCAGAGATAACCACCCGGACAAAGGTTCCCCTGAAACTCCAGCTGTCAGTCACCCCTCTGGTGACGGGATCAGTCGAGAGACACCTAGAACGGATGGACCTCAGGTCGAGCCATCTCTAGGATACATGCCTAACTTCAGGACTCCTCAGTCCTCGAGGGTTGTCTACTCGTCGCCTAGGGATGATGTCTTGTTCCATGTTAAGCGAATGGAAATTACCCCGGAGGGAGTACGAAGAAATTTCTTGCAGCTCCGAGGTAACTTAAACGGCTATGTACGAGAGGAAAGATCTAGAGGCGTGAGGGTTAGGCTTTCCTAGTTACGCTAGGAGACACCAGCCGTTCAGTGCTCTCTCCACCAGTTCAAGAGTATACGGCAGAGCAGCTGCTACAAGTCGCCCAGACTTCTATGCCACCCTCAGTACACCTCTCTTATGAGGAAGCCTTATGATCGTTACCCCTAGCAAGAAGTGTGGTGGCCTCTTCCCTAGTAAGAGTTAGCTGCCATACCACAACTCCTTTTCCCCCCTCCAGGGGTGGTGTATCCCAGCTACACTTATCCCAAGTTTTCACCATACATGCCACCTTTCTTCCCGAGTTGGCTGGGAGGCTACCCCTGGCAAGTCCCACCTCCCATAAGCCAGACTCAGGGAACTCCACCTCCTTTGAGTCAGGTCCAGGGAACCTTGCCTCCCATAATTTAGGTTCAAACAACTTTGTGGACCTCACAGCCACCCGGATCTACCTTGGTGGTCGAACCAAGGACTGAAGCCAACCCCTCGGAGCCGTATCGTCCTAAGTCCTTAGAATGCTTTGCCGAGCACATAGCTCATTTTGATTTCCCCAATTAAATCAAAATGCGAGCTTATGTCAAAACGTATGATGGGACTGAGGACCCTGATGATCACCTTAATGTCTTCTCTGGGATGGCTACAGTAGACAAGTGGAATAATGCCGAATGTTGCCACATGTTCATGCAAACCATGGTAGGGCCAGCTCGACTATGGTTCTTGTAGGATCGTTTTATCACAAAGAACATAAGATATCACATGAGTATTAGTAAATCAGGTGCGGAAACCCTAATTCACATGCAAAAAGATATAAATCGTAATCAGAACACGTTAGAGTTCATTTTTAAACGATTTCATTAACATTAATCAAAGATATAACGTTTACAGACTGATATTAATGAAAACAAAGACTTCCAGAACCTTCCTACAAAACACACACAAACAAACTCTCAAATGACCAACAACTACAAACTCTAAACAACTCAAAACTATATATAGACAACTTCATTCGACCCTTCACAGATTCGAATATGTTGGTTTGACCCTTCGTTATATCGAACCAGAAATAACCTTTAACAAAATCCTCATTCGACCTTCTAATTGTTCATTCGACCACTCGATGTGCCGAACCAGAACATGTAATTACCAAAACTTGAAATCTACGTCTTTATGATGTGAATACGAAAGCAATAGCCACAATAATGCACCTACAAACTCCCCCTTGGCTATTGCTCGGATTCTTTTGTCGGTTTCTTCTTCATCACAACTTTAACCTTCTTCTTCAAGCTTGTACCTTCAATGTTTGATGGTCGTTTCTTCGGTTCAGGTCTAAGTTTCATAACTTTTCCCTGCAATCCTTTATAATCATAACCAGCGTACACACCCCATGCAAAGCAGAAAATAACAACTCTCTGAAATCTCGAAACCAGCTCAAGATCAGGAACATCAAAGTGTATCTGATTATAATACAATGTGTCAATGTTATCCTTTGTACAGTTAATCAACCACATTGGACCGAACACGCGTATCTAAGCCCTTGGTTCTCGTTTAGACCTGAGCACTGCTTACCATCCCCAGACAGATGGACAAAGCAAAAGGACCATCAGACGCTGGAAGATTCATTCGCGCGTGTGTAATTGATTTTGGAGGAAATTGGGATACACATTTGCCGTTGATCGAATTTTCTTACAATAACAGTTACCACACCGGCATCAAAGTTGCTCCTTTCGAAACGTTGTATGGACGCAAGTTTCGATCGCCCGTGTGTTGGGCAGAAATAGGGGACAAGCAATTGACAAGCCCTGAACTCATTTAGGAAACGACCGACAAGATCTTTCAGATCAGAGAAAGACTGAAAGCTGCCAGGGACAGGCAGAAGAGTTATGCGGATTAAAGGTGTAAACCTTTAGAGTTTCAGGTAGGCGATAGAGTCTTGCTCAAAGTATCATCATGGAAAGGAGTACCCAGGTTTGGAAAACGTGGGAAGCTCAATCCTAGATACATAGGTCAATTTGAAATTCTTGCACGAATTGGACCAGTTATATACAAGCTCAAACTGCCCCATGAACCCAGTGGTGTTCATGACACATTCCACGTCTCAAATCTCAAGAAGTGTCTTGCTGATGAGTCATTGGTTATCCCTCCACAGGAAATCCACATTGACGATCAACTCCATTTCATAGAGAAGCCAATAGAGATATCAGACTTGAAGGTTCAGAAGCTTCGTCGCAGTCAGGTCAAGCTAGTCAAGGTGCATTGGAATTCCAAGCGTGGACCCGAGTACACTTAGGAGTGTGAGGATCAAGTGAAACGCATGTACCCTCATCTCTTCCAAGAGACCACCAGTTCAGATGACCAACACCGAAAATTTCGCGGATTCCTCTGACAGGGGGAGAATGTGACACATGTCGAAATCACAAGTCATGCCCATACACTTAACTACACGTATACATTGTGCATGGCATTAAATTTCATCTATTGCGTCATAACTAGGCCACACAGGGATCCAACAAGTCAATCCCGATGCATATAGTCTAGCAGTAGGCACACAAGTTGATACAATTTCACAGCTAGTCGAATAATTCATGATAGACTATAGAAAAATCCAAGCAAAACCCTAGTTTTGAGAATCAATATAATTGAACATAAGGTTCCAATTTGTTGTCCAAACAAGAACAAAAACAAACAATGTCCAAGAACAGTAAATGTCCCGACACGTATCCATGGTAAACTAGTAGAACGACTAGTAAAAACACGAATAATGAACCCACATGTAGCCCTAAATTCGGCCATATCCAAGCATATATACATGTGTGTGAGGTTTGACCACGATTAATATAACATAACCTCACATAATTGACGCTTGAATGTTTATAAATGTACACACATGAACGATCATATTAATCAAGTTCCAAAAACACATATATTTGTTTGTGTATATACCTATATATGCCTGTTCCATATAGACTTGTGTGTGTATTAGAATCAAACAAATACATTATCACTCACACACACGTACATTCGGCGATTCATACACCTATACATAATATCACATTGTTGAACCATTTTCCCATATACATACATACATACATATGTCGAAACACAAGCACCCACACACACCTCACAATCTCACCAAATCCAAGATTATTACTATAATAGGACATGAGCCACTCTACACACTTAAAATCTCACAAGTTGACTTACCAAAGAAACCCTTTGCTCTTTCCCTAGAATTTTCGGCTCCTATATTCCTAATACAATTGAATGTGTGTTGATTTTGGACACTACCTACCTTATACAAGACACACACACATCATATGTATATATATATATATACATATGGCTAAACACATACACACACATGATGGAAATTTGATGAACAATCCACCTACACCTACATACAAACCCAAGCATACATACATACACTCATATACTACTTACCATTCTTATCCAACCATTTCAAATCTCTAGAACCTTATAATAGAATGGAAACAACATAAACCCACATGGCATCCAAGCGTTGTTGACTATCCTTAAATCCCTTGCCCATTCCCCATAAAAATTGGCTCCCAACAGACCTACACAAACCAATAAGCTTCTAAGTCAACAAGTTACACCAACATAGACATTACCTTTTTGCACATCATGGAATTTGTATGCTGACTTACCATAATTCTCGACCAATCACCCATGGACTCTATCTTTATCTCTCTCTCTCTCTCGGCTATATAAAGGAGGCAAGAGACCAAGAAAATCACACCTTAAACCTTCAAAACACACTAACACATTGTGAAACTCCCTTTCCCTTGGAGGCCCTTCGGCCGAACCCCAAACCCCCATACCGAACCCCATTTCGATCAAACACCACCATCACAGCCCCTACACTATATTTCCTTGGAGTTTGGAGGTTGTGGAGTGGAGAAACCTGCTCTAGATTGATCATACCTTTGTTCTAACACTCATTATTGTGGTATGTTAACAAAACTATCTTATGTTTCCTTTAATACATGTTTCAATCCATGATAAGATTTACCCGACCCCTACCCACACTCGCACAACCATACACGAACATAGCAAACTGAAAATAATTGACCAAGGCCCTCGAAACCTATAAAAACTTTGTAAATAACACACTTATATGTATACACACATGTGGTATATATCTACATGTATTAACACCCATGAATGGACACACATACTCACGCACATACACACGAGTGTATGCGTGTGTGTCTAGACATGTTTAAAGGTGGTTACAATCGTTTTTAGAACTCAAAGTTTGATATATACACATTGAGGTGATTTTGTAAACATGTGTTAATAAGTCGTAAACATGTGATAATTAGCTTTAACACTAGTCTTTCTTTTATACATATGTTAAATGTCAAAGTATATGTGTTAACAAGGACGAAATACATGAGTATAGTATTTTTATACACAATGGCCGAAATATGTGCCAATGTCGCACTTTTAGGTACAAATAACTAACACACATACCACATGATAACATAAGGTAAACCAAGACATTGGTTTTACCACAAAAGGTTAATCATAGCCACAAATAACGACGAAAACGAACCTTTTTAACACATACAGTGTGTGACATATATGGACAGTGGTACAAGAAACATGTAGTCCATAGATGTCAAGTCGGGTGAACAAATGCATGGTAAATAGGACAATACATAGACTTAAGTTGCCTTTAATGAATATAGGGCATCCTAGACCAGACATTTCCACGTCTGATACAGTCCAGTCTAGCATTCAGACATCAGGCGAGTTTTACACAGCCTCTTTTCACTGCTTTAAATTTTCTTGGGGAAAAACATGCGTACTGTTTTCAGTTACAACTATGACTATTATGTGAACATGATGTCGACATTAAGGTTCAGGATCCATGAAACACCAGAATAGATCTATTGGGTTGACACCCCCACTCTTGGTCAGTCACTCTGACCGGATGACAGATATCAAAGAGTGCTTGTATTTCAAATATATTCATTGTATTTAGTGTACAATGGGCGAGGCACAACATGTCAAGGTTTGGTTATGGGCTCATGTCAGATCACATATTAATTATTGCCCTAGCTAGGTAGTAATTTAGTCGGTTTTGGATTACATGCCCATTTATTAAAAACCCGTGAACTCACCAACTTTATGTTGACCTATATTTTTTTACATGCATGTTTTTTAGGTAACTAGAATGAAGCATGGAACTTGGGAGGGTCGCTTATGAGCATCATGAGATACTATCTTTTGAACCGTTGTTGTGTTGTTTTAGTCATAAACATTTTCATACAATGGTTTTTATTTAAGACAATTAACTTTATGTTTGTGAAACTAAGTTGTCTAATGGAAGTCCCTATTTTAATTTAATTGATGCTTGTGTGACCTTCGTGCTTGGAAATCATTCGAAGTTGTATCCTGTGTTTTCGCCTTGGCGGGGTGTGACATATTCACTTCATCCCACTTTGTACACCTCTCCATTATTTCTGGCATCTAGAAATACTTCCTTCGTGCTTGCTCAACCATTTCTTCCATCTACTTTTGTATTGCTTGATACTTCTTTATGTTCTTATCCATTGTTTTAATCCAAATCTGAGACAACAGAAGACAAATACATAGTTAAATGATATGTGCGGTTAAAGTATCATGTGTGCGCTTAAATTTTCAGTATAACACAACATGTGCATTTAAGTAAAATACACGTGTGTTTCAGTATACCTACACAGTGTGTTTAAAATTTCACACATGTGCGTCTGAAATCATTTTCATATGCTTTTAAATTTCACAGTGTCTTTAAAGTTTGTACCTTCTTTACTTTCATTTTTGCATCATACTCTGCCGGTCTAATCTCCAAATTATAACTCGTTTCTGGTTGAGTGTTGTAATATTCAAACATTTGTTGAGTTTGAGTACTCATTCCCAAATCTCTCCAATCTGCATTTTCATAGTGTTGATCATCATCATCAACTTGGATCCTTCTTTGTGGAGTCCTCCCCATATTCAAAGTGTAATCATCCCCATCCAAAGTTGTTTTATCAGCTGCCACTTTGCCTTGCATTCCTACCAGCACATCCACAACTTCTTTCACATTTTGATCCTTGTGTATTTCGTCACTGTCTTCGTCTTCTTCACCATCTGCATTCTCTTCTTCACCATCTCCCACATCTTCTTCTTCATCTTCTTCCACATCAGTTAATGGGTCGTTTTCGTATAGATAACTTTCCATTGCTGCCAATGAACTGGACGTTATGTAAGAAACTACTCGTGTGCTGATTTTCAATTGAGACTGATGTCTTTTGTTGTATTTATGTGTGTAGATAACCTGCATGTTATAATACATCATATATATGTTAAAAAATATAAATGTGTTTAAAAGAATATATTGGTGCGTCTATATATATTTCAAGAAAATGCAAGTGCATTTAAAAGTAAATACATGTGCATTTATATACTTACACTCAGCATTGCAATTGGGTCGTTATAATGGTCTTCTTTCCTTCCTGCTCTTGTTCTTCTAAGACATTTTATAGGTATGAGCACCAATCCATATTAGGAATATCAGCCTCATCTTCGACACCATGCAAAAAGCTTTGATTGATTGTTGTTGACTTTGTGATCTCCTTGAAAACTGTGTTCCATAACACTAGAAAATTCAGCTTAAACAGCCGGCCACCCCTTTGTTGCTGCTTAATCACCGGTATTACCATTGAAACTTTAACTTTGTTTTGGTCGAATTGATTCTTGAACTCATCTATTGTAGAGTCAGGACCCTTTCTTGCCCTATTTTTCTCTAGTATTGGCTTCTTCCCCGTTGGTATGCCCAAAGCTTCATGTACCATTGATGGTGTTATCTTGATTTTCCAATTCCCTGAGTTCAGTATGTTTCTTCCCTCGTCATAATTGACTAATAACCAGTAAGCCATACCTGTTGATATTGAATCAATCTTAATGTCTAACACAGATCCAAATCCCATTTTCCTCACATCTTCCTTTTAATCATCTGTGTGCTCCTTGATGCTGTCAATAGACTCACCAGGAGAGCATCGTAGTTTTAACTTTTTATCTCTGTATTCAACAAATTCCCTTTCCTTTATCTTCTTCACCTTTTTAGGTCATCCATTTTTACTTTTTTTGTTTGGCCTCTCGAAATCGTCATCTGATTCTGACCTTGGTTTCAACATTTTGTTTTTGTTTCTTCAACATATGTTTCATCTTTTCAACATCAGCCTCTAACTTTTTAGCAGCATCTTTATTTACTTTCTCAAACCTTTTTTTAATATTAATCAGATTTCATATAGGTTCCTGGAAATCATCATCTTGTTCTTCTACCAAATTAGTTATACTTGGTTCTGTGAAATAAAAAAAACAAATAACATACAAACACACTTATAAAACACTTCAGAAGCACATTGTATATTATCAAACCATAAAACAGGGGCACTTATAAAACACTTCAGACTCACACTGTATAATATCAACACATAAAACAGACGTACGTTATCAGCTTGATTTTCACACTTAGACGCACTTTTAACATTATCAAAACAAAACACACAAATATACATCTACACTGGACGCATGTTATATAACAACAACAACAACAAACGCACTTTATTTATTAAGTAATCATAAACGCACCTTCAGTAACTTATGAACAATATATTGACTCTAATTAAACAACAAATATACACATTCAAATAACCTAAAGTGTCTTTTCAAATAATCTAAAGTGCATTTGTTATTTAATGAAATATGATCATCTTCTTCATACCTTTACCCTGTTTTGTTGCAGGTTTGTCATGGTTTGTTTGCTTCTTCTCTCGCCTTCCTTATCTATTTCATTTTTCAAATTTTGTTTTGTTATTGTACTGTTTGCGTGTAAAAACCAAAAATATAGTTCATAATCTTCAAATGGATACCTGATTTTCTTTTGGACGCCATCCTCTGTTTTCTGATCTTATGGTTTCTTCAAAATGGTTTGTTGTAATGTGTGTTTTTGATTGTGTAAATCCTAATTGAATGAGAACGAGCTGCTTTTGTTTCTCAATTTTAGTAACCGTCTACTGATTTAGGTGATATGGCGGTTTAGATTAAAAAAAATTAAATGGGTTTTTGAACGTCTTAACTAATATACCCTTGGATTTGATTTAAACATGATTAATTAGATGATCTTATCAGTCTTTGATCTAATAATCCAAATATTTTCCTACGCTAAGGAGACTTTCTACAATATCTCTTCCCAGCTTTAAAGGCATATATAATAAAAATTAAATGAAGTTTAAGATAAGAAAAAGTCAAACACGAAAACATGTACGAAAAATTACTAACTGCTGGCATATTAACTACCAAAAATGACAATGGTATGAAACAACATGAAAAAAGGAAAAAATTGAAATAATAAATGTAAAACTATTTATTATTAAATGAAAAACACACACTCAAAAAAAAAAAAAAAAAAAAAAAGAGTGTGTAAATACCTTGTCTTTCATCGTTGGTCGGCACCACCCAATATAAATACACGATTCCTCTATGTGTGTGTCAAGCTCATCATAATAGCATCAATAGCATATGACATGCATCGCCTTTGTCTCCAATGTCTTCAAAACCAATTTTTAGGAAAATTGACAACAAACCAATAACGTTTTCATCGACGACGAAACAACAAGAAACATTTCCATCCAAGTTTTCCCTGTCCTTTATCACCTTCCTTCTTCCTTAACCCCTTTGGCATTTCTTCCACTCCATTTTCATCAAATAATTTGTTTTTATTTAATTTGTGGCACCATTTATGGAAAAATCAGACCCACCATTTATGGAGTTCTACAAGAACTTATTCAAAGACCATGAAGGGTCCAAGAAGACCGATAATATTACTTCCTATGATGTAGAAGAGTGGGAGCTACCCATGATCGATCTCCAACGGTTGGTTAAAGGGGAATGGGAACGAGCCGAATGCAAGCGAGAGATAGCCGAGGCGTCGCGAAAATGGGGCTTCTTTCAAGTCATAAATCATGGTGTTTCATCTGATATTTTGGAAAATATGAGGTGTGAACAAATAAAGGCGTTTAAGAAGACTTATCAAGAGAAGATCAGCAACGACTGCGATTCGAGTTTTCCGGCCGGTAGTTACCGATGGGGAACTCCGTCTGCTACTTGTTTGAGGCAGCTTTCTTGGTCTGAAGCATTTCATGTACCGTTAACTGATATTCCTAGCATGGGCTGTGTCACTAGTCTCAGGTATGTACCAAGTGTCATTTATTTTCTTTATATATGTTTCATAGATTTCTTATATATAATATAACATATTCTAATAATTCGTTATAAATTAATACAACTTATTCAATAGATATAAAACAACGCATACATCTACAGGGTGCATTTAATATATAACTGATTTTAAACTAGTATAGAAATTTGAAAATAGTGGACGGTGGGAACATTTATCATGTGTGTAGTGAGGAAAGGATATTAACTAGGTTACAATGCACTCTATCACACGGGTCAATAAATGTATATAAAGTTATATAATTAATAAAAAAATTATGTTTAATAAAACATATGCATTTCATGTTGAAAAAATCGGTGTACTATAGTAACAGGATAAAATAAAATATAATGCAATTTGTCAACATATATAATCGTCAAGATATGTAATTAAAAAAACTAATATTAACGTGACGGTTATAAATTTTATTATGATAAGTTTTACAAGATTTTTATTTCAGATGGGAATTAACTAGGGGTGCAAATGAGCCGAGCAGCTCACGAGTTACTCAAGATCGACTTGATATAAAGCTCGAACGACTCAAGCCTTATCGAGCCCGAGCTGAGCTTGAGCCTAAAACAAAGCTCGTTTACTTATCGAGCGCGAGCTCAAGCCTGGCATATGAGGCTCGTCAGGCTTGTCGAGTCTTATCGAGTTTAGGTATAATATTAGTTTTAATAATATTTTATAATATTTGCCCCACATTTAAAGTTGTTTAGTACACGAGCCGAGCCGAACTTTTATTATTTAAATATTTTGTTTTTACTATTATTTACTATTCAACCACGTCAGATATATGAAAATTTTAGATGTCACTTATAAAAACAATTCGATAAAGTTTTTAAGTAAACATTATACCTTTATTTAAAGTATTAATAATTAATTTTAAATTAAATTTATTTGGTTAATAATATAATTAATATCATTAATTAAAAAAATAATTATCTAATATTGATACAAAAAAACTAATATCTTTAATTAAATGATAAGTATCCATAATTAAGTAAGAAAAAGAGACATAAAACCAAGAAACAGATAACTCTAATAAATGACAAGTGTCTAATCTTAACTTAATTATATACGATAATAAATATTAGATGTTTATGAGGTTTTTAGAGATATTTATTTATGTTACTTCATTATTAAGAATGTTAGGAGTGATGAAGGGACAAATAAATCAATAGTGGTGAGAATAGACGGTATTGATTTTTGACAAGGAAAGAATTGTAGATGGAAAGTTAGTCAATCTTCTTATTCACTATATGATATTACTTGGAATTATATATGTCAAAATCAGTGTGAAGGTTCGTGAACGGAATCTTTTTAACATTTTGATCATTTCTTCTCATTATCTCATTATCTATTTACGCATGATATGAAACAAGTCCCGTTCACATAGTCGCCTGATAATTTCAAACAACGAAACAACAAGTTCCTACAATATAAGATAATATAATCTGCATGATGATGCAACGTATTAGTAAATAAGAAAAAAAATGTTATACGGAGTATTATATACTAATATACTATGCAAAGATATAACTTGATTCGAAATTTTATAATTTTAAACCATTAAAGTATGGAAGTCTTAATCTTCTTTACGTCACTGAAAAAGAATTTGTATTAGTCGATGTATTTTACTAGGAAATAATTTAAAATTTTTAAAATTACTTGAGTTTTTTTTTTTTTTTTTTTAACAGTGACCACACACTCGCCTTTAAAATCTATTAATGCTAAAATCCATATAATGTCCACTTTGTGGATCAACTTAAACCCGTTCCACTTTGTTTGGATATATATTTGTTGCCAATAGGCGAAGGGCCAATGACTTTAAAAATACTCAATGAAGATATATGATCGTGAATGATTTAGCGACTTCAAGTCGAATATCATAAAGGTGAGCCATATTGAACACATGTTCTTCGGGTTTACAAGTATGCGTGCTGCCACTTAATTTAGCCGTTTAAAAGAATTAGATTATGTAATTATTGTTAACTTTTAGAATGATAAATTGTAACCAGGATTTATATTTTGACTTGAATTTAAATATTCTAAAATTATATTGTATTTAATGTGTAGTAACTTATTTTACTTAAAATAAATAAATATTTTTATGAAAGTAACAAACATAAGTTAACATGCGCCCTCAAAGCATCTTAGAGAATTGAAACCCATATAGGTAATTCACTTGATGTGTTTCACACACACACATATATATATATATATATAGGTCAAGTATAAAATGAAAACCCATTTGAGTTGAGAAAACCTTGGAAACCAATGTAAAAATGATTTTTTTCCTTTGAAAAAAATAACCAATGTAAAATACATGTTTTTAAGTGTTTTTAGCCAAAAAAATAAAAAAAGCGCCGAAGGAATTTTTTTAAAAAAAATAAACAAAGCTGCGAAAACACATGTTTACAACAGATTTTATAACAACAAATAGCTGAAAACATATGTTTTTTAGCAACTTTGTTTATTTTTTAAAAAAAAAATCCCTTCGGCGCTTTTTATATTTTTTTGGTCCAAGATGCTTAAAATCATGTTTTTTACATTGGTTATTTTTTTCAAAAAAAAATAATGATTTTTTACGTGGGTTTCCAAGGTTTTCTCAACTCAAGAGGGTTTTCAATTTATCCTTCCCCTATATATATATATATATATATATATATATATATATATATATATATATATATATAATATATAAGATAAACAACAACTAAATTGAGTTGTGAGAACTATATGAGCTCACTTATTAGCTACACATTTAATTTTTGGAAAATGGATTTTTGGTTGTGATTAAACCATAATAAAATATTGCACCGATGTAGGATATTTATGTCTCTTTTGTTACACCGGTGTAAGAACGATATAACTTTTTTTCTTTATTTTTTGTATATTTCTTAGTTAACCATTTATACATCCTTGGATAAAAATATTAAAAAATTCGTATTTTACATCGGAGTTCTCACGGTTCTCACAGCTGGAGTTGGTTCTCAACCGAACCAGACCCTGTATATAAAGGTGTGTGTATGTAACTCATGTATATTTGTTAAACAAATAAAGAATTATACTTCCTCAGTCCCATTTTAAATGTCTATTTTTTTACTTTTTGTTGTCCCAAATTAAATGTTCATTTCTAAACAATTTTCAGTTTTGCTTATAAAAGACAAAAGACAATCAAAGATTTGAAATAATAACTTGAGGATATTATTGTTATTTTACAACTCAGAAAATATATAATCAAATATTTCTTAATCTGTGTGTTTATGAACTCATAACATCTAAAATGAAACGGAGGCAGTAGCATATACAATTCAAACAAAAGCATCTTTGAGAACTGAAATCCTCAACATATCTAAATTAAATGAGCCTATATAGGTCGTTTATCCATTAGGTGGACCGGGTCAGGTCGGGTCGACTCGTGTACCAAATATAATAATACTAAAATTATACGTATCATACTAAGTTTCTTTAAATAATCTTAACTCAACACCAAACATTGATTGTGGAAATTCTATACCTTGTTGTTGATATAGTCCTCCAAGTATGTATGCATGCCCTTCTAGTATCATCTTGTTGATTAACGTTATATGACGAAATCGGTTTCCTATAGGCAGGATCTGTAGAAAGAGTATCCAAGTCAACGAATTCAAGAGTTTTTGAAGATGATTCTTCACTTTTCCTTCTAAGAAACTGTTCCATAATAATATTGCTTATGTTTCTTGTTAAAATGAAAAAAATCAAATAAAAAACTTAGAAAAACCAACACCAAAATTCTGCTATGTTTCTACCCCAAAGGCCCAAAAAATATAAAACAAAACCAAAATTACAAAATAAAACCCCAAACAAAATCAAGATTTACAAAACATAAAAAATCATAACCAAAGTCCAAAACAGTATTAGCAAAACAGATTGACCCATTATTATTTTTAATAAATTTGATAGTGCTTGAGTATTTAATTTATCTAGAGTATTTTATTTAGAAAATTGTGCCTACAAGAATCTTAAGTGAAGCTTAAAACAACACCACCTACACATGAATCAAGAATAGTTATCTAACAACATTTCTAAAGGGATCTCAGTCATTGATCCCATAACAAACCTCACCATCAAGATATCATCAAGTTCATCAACTAACTCACCGTCTCTTATATCTCCTTCATCTTCAACCTTTTATTCAGCACCTCCTTACATGTCTCCACGAGCCGCAGTAGATGACTCTACTCATGACACTAATCCACCATCAACCACAACACCTACCACATTTACTCAACCATCCACTCCGTTATCCTCCAACTCAGATGACATTCCAAGCACTTCTTACACACCTCATCAGAAAGATACAACTTTTCTGACCCTACAAAGGTAGTACCTAGAATCTCATTCTCTTTCCTTGTTCCTAGAATATCTGTCACAAAAGCAGCTAACTATAAACATATAACTATATTTTTTTTCTTGGGGTCGGTTTCAAAAGTCCAAGGGGCGCGATTGAAAATTTTCAAGGGGTGCGGACGGGATTAACGCGCGTATATAACACTAATAATTTTTTTTTCAAGGGGGGCGCCCGCCCACCTTCGGCTGGTTAGGGTCCGCCAATGCATATAGGTAAATAGGTAATTCACTACATGTGTTTCACACACAGATACATGACATATATTTATATATATATAAAATGTGTGTGACTCATATATATTTGTTAAACAACTAAATTATTATAACATGTACCACTCAAATAACTGTAATATATGAAATATGTATATAAATTTGTACTATAAAGTTAACAAGAATCTGGATAAGAGAACTCCTTCGAGTTGTAATTTTTTCTACACAAGATATTATTTTTTTAAGTTTCCGTAACAATGAGATTAAACAATTCAGATTTGTTATTATATACTTATTTAATTCTCTTTTTCCTATGTGTACACGGGTATATATATATATATATATAGGGTAAGGATAATGTGGAAACCCTTGTTATATGGTAAACTCAGACTTCCCAATTTTTATTTTTTTTTGAAAAAAATAGGGCATGTAATATACATGATTTTAAGCATTTTGAGCCAAAAAAATCAAAAAAGCGCCGAGTACTTTTTTTTAGAAAAAAAGAGAAAGAGACGGGTGGGTGTGTGTGTGAGAGGTTATGATTTAAAAAAAAATAAACATTAATTTAAAGGTATCTTGGAGAGGGGGTGGGGTGGGTGGGGTGTTGATATTTACTAAAATACCCCTAACTAGTTGTGTATAAAGACTTTGTTACCCTTGATTAAAAAAATACAAAAAAATGCAAATCTGATGGTGTGTCACTTGCTGATTGGTCTAGAGGAGTTCTCAAGTTCTCACAACTCGGATGAGTTCTCAAATGATCCCAATTCTATATATATATATATATATATATATATATGGATGATCAAATGAGAAGAAACTTAACGTGATAACAAAAAGTAGGAATGATATAATGGTAAAATATTAAATATTTTAACTCTTTTTACATTAATCATTAACTCTTTAATTAATTAGGCATTAACACTTTATCTTACACATTATCAAATTTTGTCTTACAGATATTAAAATTCATCTTACATATATCGAAATTATCACACGTTTATCCTACACATATCAAGATTATTGTACGTTAATCCTACATATATATAAATTCAACCTATATTTATCCTACATAAATCGAAATTGTCCTACAATGTAAATTAGGATTGATATGAAAAAAAATATATCTTGAAATTTAATTATGAGTTTCATTAATTTAACTAGTTTAAGAGGGTTAGAAAAAATTAATTATTTATTTTATATTAAATACAATTATTAAATGGAGGAAACCTATTGGTTTAAGTTTCTTCTTTTTCTTCTTACAACATTTTTCTTTCATTTGAACTCTCCACTATATATATATATATATATATATATATATATATATAAGGTTAGGATAAAATGAGAATTAGGTTGAACTGTGAGAATCATAGGAACTCATTTTATAGTCACACATTTAATTAACTGTTTAATAGATCTGTGGTTGTAATTAAACTATAATAAAATATTAATTTTGTTACACCGTTGTAGTCATTTTGTTACACCGGTGTAAGAACGATGTAATTTTTTTTCTTTTTTTGTAAGCTTGATTTTGATTGGAAATATTAAATTAAAGGTAAAATGCAACATATTGTAGTGAACTAGTGTTCCATCATATAAACTGATAAAACATTTATATTATAATTGAAAATGCGATGTAATTTTTGCTGCACTCTTATGTCATTTTTGGATAGCTGGTTGTGCATGGACTTTGATTACGATTTATCTGAAAATAATTCAAAACCATCTAAATCTATGAATCTTTACATGTGACACCCTCTTTTTTTCCTTCTAGTTTTCTTTTTACTATAAAATTTATTTATCATAAACTTCATTTTATTCAAAAGGTTTGTGCAATATTATTTTTTCATACTTTTTTTTATCAATTTTTTTTATTAGATTTAATATATGTGTGTGTGAGATATATGAATGTGGTAGTGTGTGTTACTTTCAAGACTCAAAGTTGAGTTAAAAAAGAAAGTTTTGTGAGATGTGATGTATTTGGCATTTTATTAATCGGATTAGACTTTGAGTGTTAACCGCAATGGGTTGTACACTTGTATTTTCTGAAATTGCACATTAGCTGTCATAATCAACTCCTAACATGAAAAGCCACAGCCCACAAGAACAATGTGGGATTAAATCAATGAGATAGACGTTAAGAAAAACAACGTGATTCGGTAATCCAGTTTGATATATAGATTTAGGGGTTGGGTACAAAGGATCAAAATTCTAAAAAGGATGAGAAGGAATAAAATTGATATGTATGTATCATTTTGTAGACATAGTCGCGATGTTTTGGATTGTTTTTACTAAATAGACACCAAACATAATAATTAAAAAACACAATACAATGTATTTTAGCCTTAAAACTTAAAATATTATGCCAAGAAAGTTAAGCAGTTTGTTTTAATTATTGTGTTTTAGCTGTGTTTTAAATTCCATAAGTATAAACCTATAACACATTATATTGTGTTTTACATTGTTGTGTTTGGTGTTTTTCTAACTAAAACAACCCAGACATCATGCATAAGTCCAAAACATGATGCTTATACATCAATTATTAATTTTTCTCACCCTTCTTAAGATTTTCATTCTTTGTATTCTAATTCCACCATTATATGAGTAATTATAAGTAGAGAAGAAACCGTACGTCAGCGCTTAGAACTATTGTTGTAACGCAAGTTGGTCTTTTACCCCATTTTTTTCTCTAGCCCACACGTAGTGTGTTTATGCTATTACTAGAGTTCTTTAATTATAATTGGTTTTGTACTCGGAACAGGCCAAATATATGTTGCTAGGAAAGGAAGTTTAAAATTATTTAAACATATATCATGTAGTACCTCTAATGAAACTCCTAAATGTATTTGGACACAGCTTATCACACCACGTCTTGAATTTAGTTTCGGTGTTTCTTAATTAAGTTGCCAGCTTTATATGTTAATTAACATCTCAATTACATGTTAACAAATAATCATTTTAACGTCCTTAACACAATGATAGTGTGGTGTGCGCAACGCCAATTAACATGTCATGCCATATTACGTCCCGGGTGTGAAATTAAGATGCCTATATATAGTAACAGAGAACAATTATTTTTTTCTTCCAAAAATATGTGGTTTTGATTTGTTTACAAAAGTTAATTAGGGTCGCTAGTTTCACAATAAAACCAATCAGTAATTATTAATTAATAGATGGAGTAATCCATAAGTTTATATACAAGAGTCCCCCCCCCCCCCCCCCCCCCCCCCCCCCGCCCCTCTCATAGTCCCTCACGGAAACGTGCCCCCTCCCTATCTCCTCCTAATACTCCACATTGGACATAAGAAAATGATGCAACATGGGCTCAGGGATGGCTCCATAAACGTTCGTTGGAGATTTTGTAAATAACAAGTTCTTACACACTATCCTGATATACATGAGTTTGCATCGAAGATATTGTGTCTCCCCACTTATGAAAATCCATGTGCCATAACTCATATATGCACATTGTATTCTAACTGATAAGTGGGTGGCCCCCTACCAAAGGGTCTTTGGCCCGGCAATATCTAATGAGTGTGTAGTAAAATACCTCTTTCCATAAGGTTAAGGATTCAAGCCTCATAGAGGACAGTGGTGTAGATGAGTAGTAATACTAGATTGCCTTTCAAAAAAATAAAATTGGATGGCCCCTAGACTTCAATCTAAAGCCAATTGTTATGATACATGGAGTAGCTCATAGCTGATGTGTGATACAAGTATACACCCAACACCATTACACCAAGTTCATGGATTTTTCTTTGTAATACCTTTATTTATTCCAGATTCATGTGGTCCAGAATCATAACTAACAATATGTGTAGTTAATATAATGTTTCTTTTTTTGTACAATGTATGTGTGATTATTGTTTACCTGCCCTAGCTAGTAGATATTCATGTGACCATTGGGCTTGTGGGTGTAATCTATGGTGACAAATGTCACAGAAAGCTTACACATATAGGAGATGTACTAGCGTTGTAGGTGGCAAAGAACATGCATCCATTTTAGCCATAAACTTTTTATCTATATACTTATCTCTTCTAGTAGTACAACCACATGCAGAAATTGGTTGTACATTTTCTGTGGATACATTACATGCATGCATACATGGACATCCATTGGTTGTCCACTGAATCAACTCCAAAGAAACATTATGCATGTGATATGAGCTGGAGCTCCTGACCATAGTACACTGTTGCCTAAATCTGCTAGGAATCATAGTCACAAATATACATGTGGTGTTGCATACACTTAATTGAGAAGGGGAAATGCATAACTGCATTTTAAATGCATTAGCCGTGGCCAACTTTTTATAGATTTGATCATTTATTTCTAAATGTTAAGATATTTTTTCTTTTTCATTTATAGGTAGTTTGGTAGGTGTGTTTCTAGGGATTTTTTAGAACTCCTGTACATCTAGGTGGTTCCCTCCCATAGATAACGAACTCATGCAAGTCCGCTGAGGTGGCAAGTGAACTCCTTGAGTTCGCTAGTGTGACAAGCAAAGTTGGCTTAAGTTCGGTCGTCAAAGGAGCTAACTCCATCATTCATTACATGAAGAGTCACAAGAGTTACTTGGATTGAATTTGTCGCTTTTATCCATATGCAAGTTTGCTTTGTCAGGCTAATGAGCATAAAAAAACATAGTCAGTGCCCCTTGTGTTCGCTAAGTTTATAAAAATGTCTATAAACACTTACCCACACCCCAAACCACCTATAAATAAATAAATAAAAAAATCAAACTTTAACAGACTAACTGTGCAAAAAAAAAAAAAATAACTACACTCTGAAAATAACTTGCTTTACTTGTATTACGTTCAGAACAACAATGGAACAGTTTGCAACCACGGTCTCCGAGCTAGCAGAAATGCTAGCAGAGATTTTGGCTGAGGAGCTCGGACACAAGTCTAATTTTTTCAAGGTGAATTGTTTGCCTAGCACTTGTTACCTTCGCATGAATCGCTATCCACCATGCCCAGTTTCGCCAAATGTTTTTGGATTGATGCCACACACCGATAGTGACTTTCTCACCATATTACATCAAGATCAAATTGGAGGACTACAATTAGTGAAAGATGGGAAATGGATTGCTGTTAAACCTAATAAAGAAGCTCTAATCATTAATATTGGGGATCTTTTTCAGGTCTGCTTCTTTTAATTACAAACTTGCTATATTGAACATTATTGAGGTGTATATGGTCATTGAGGATTTAGTCGAGTATCTCAGTGGGTGGAACCTTTCTATCTCATATGATAGAGGAAAAGTTTGTCATTATCACACCCTTCTAAGACCCCATTATTATTGGGATCTTAGTGGGTATGTTTATTTGTTTGTTTGAGTTATCATGATATATTCAATAACGAAATTTTCCGGTAAAAAATATAAATATATTCAATATGTTGTGCTCTTTAATCTGTTTCAGGCATGGAGCAATGATGTTTATAAGAGCGTTGAGCATCGAGTGGTCGCTAATAGACAAATCGAGAGATTTTCTACTGCGTTTTTCTTCTGTCCATCATACGATACAGTCATACAAAGTTGTGCTGAGAAGTCCGTTTATAGGAGATTCAGCTTCAAAGAATTCAGACAGCAGGTTCAAGATGATGTCAAAAGACATGGTTACAAAATAGGGCTTCCAAGGTTTATTTTATGAAAATTATTTATTCCAGTAATTATATAACTAGCTTGGAATTTATCCCCTTATTTATTTTTTTAAAAATAAGCACTTTTTATTTTGAAGTTCTTCTTTTAGTACTGAGACAGACATCATTTATATACTTAAAGCTCGAATCATAGTTTTTCTTATAGTTATCGAAAAACCAGATCAATTGACAGCATAATTTGTAACTTTTTCAGTCTACTGAAATTCCAATATGTTTATGTAGGTACATCTTATAATTAAGATTGATATATGCTTGTATATTGTTTTTATGTAAGATCAACTATCATAAGCTTATTGCTTTTCCAACTATTGCCTAGCTTGTTAATTAAAACATAATACAATAATAGAGTTATAAAGGCCGAAGAATGATCAAATGAACAAATGTCATGACCAAATTCAACTTTGGTTGCAAAGTTAGCAACCATAATAATTTCAGTTGCAAATGATCGCTAATCATGGACCCTTCTCAAGTTTGGTTAATATATTTTATAATATAAATATATAAAGTGTGTCCTAAACCGGTTGCAATGTTTTAAATTTTATTTACATATATCTTAAAAAGTAATGTCGGTGGGATATTCTCCCACCGACCCCCAACTTTTTAACAATTTGCACTTTTAATCTTTTAATTATTAGTTCATTTTCACACCCTTTTAACTTTTGAAATTTACAATTTTAACCCCTATACTACTTTTTACAAGTAGTATTTTAACCCCTCTACTACTACTCTATTTTATAAATTTACTACTTTTAAAATTTGCATTTTTAAACCTGCACTATTACTCCATTTTTTTTGCATTTGCGTCTTTCGTTCCTATACTTTAAAAAAAACTATTTTTACGTGCGCAATTTTTTGTACGTGTCATGGGAATTCAATTCTGTGTGTTTGTCCCTTTTGTTTCTTTACTTTAAAAAACTATTTTTCACGTGCGTATTTTTATGTACATGTTGGTATAAATTCGAGTTAGTATATGTTTCGAAGTAATTTTTTTTTGGAAACAAGGCAGGTAAAATATAATACGTTTTCATGCTTATTTTATATATGTTTCCAGTTTTTCTACATTTTGTCGTAAGTTTAGTTCCGAACCGAGTGGGGTCAAATATAATATGTATTCATTCAACAGTATAAATTAGAGTGACTCTGCGTTTTAACCATGACGTAGTGTGCTATAGGTATAATTCCAATCCTCAATACATGTTTTATGCTTTTTTAACGCTTCCTATGTATGAGTCATGTCACATGAAGATACACTATGATTGTACGATAAAAATTTGATTGCTTTAGGTAATTTGATCCAATCGCAATGTTATTAAGTTAAATTGGATACTGCAAAACGCGAGCTTTCATAGGATTAATGCACAGCATAATGCTTAGACTAATCCGTTCGATCTTTCTAATGTACCCGCGTCGTAACGCGCGCGGGTCTAATTACTAGTTTTGAATAAAAAAGTACACTTAAATTTCCGTCAAGATATTTTTAGAAATACAAAATAAAAAATACAAAAGCGAACGACAATCGGCCACAACCTAGAAACATCCCTACAGCTAACAATTCAGAATGATAACAGTTATATATTATTTTATATTAGAATTTTATTATATATATTAACTTTAATTATTTTTATATTAGTAGTATATTATTTTATATTATACATATATATGAATTTTATATTATTTTTAATGTTCCCCTACGTTGCGACACGTTATTAATGTTTATTTTTATTGACATTTTGATGTGAAATTTTCTCGCGTGGTTGATATTGGTGTACAGCTACGATTTGTTGAAAATACGAAAAAATGTGTCATTACGTTTGGATGTTCAGAGCTGAGCCGCATTTACAACAATACGAACACGTGTAGATATCATTTTGGTTAATGTTACTACTTTGTTTTCTGTCTTTTCATCATTTGTTATAGTGTGCGAACCGATCCAACTCTCACCACGTCCCACGGCAAGTTTGTTTAGATTAAAGCATGCATGTTCTATATTAACCATACAATACACTATGTAACAAATTTAATTATCTTTTTTTATTCACTCTATTTTAGTCAAAGCTAACTTTTAGCTCTAGGCATTGTGTTGCTTGCTTATTTTTATTATCGTTTATTTTAAAACTTAAATAGTCTTTATTAATCTATCGAATACCAGATGACAAATATATCATTGCTAACATTCTCTTACAATCCCGCCGGGAAAAGCGGGCTCAAATACTAGTTAATTAATAAGTAGTAATATTTAAATACATATCTCAAGCTTGTTCAAACATTTTAACAAAAAAAAAAATCCATCCAACAAGGTAAACGATATAGATAATAATCTGGACTTACCACAATGAATACGGAATTGAATGAGAAGTGTTCAGAATGAAGTCGTCTATTTATAACCAAGACAGACGTTTCAGACCTCTTCTGTAACATCCCTATGCAAGTTTGCTTTGTCAGGCTAATGAGCATAAAAAACATAGTCAGTGACTCATGTGTTCGCTAAGTTTATAAAAATGTCTATAAACACTTACCCACACCCCCAAACCACCTATAAATAAATAAATAAAAATCAAACTTGAAAAGACTAATTGAGCATAAAAATAACTATACTCTGAAAATAATTTGCTTTACTTGTATTACGCTCAGAACAACAATGGAACAGTTTGCAACCACGGTCTCCGAGCTAGCATATATTTTGGTTGAGGAGCTCAGACACAAGTCTAATTTTTTTCAAGGAGAATTGTTTGCCAAGCACTTGCTACCTTCGTATGAATCGCTATCCGCCATGCCCAGTTTTGCCACATGTTTTTTGATTGATGCCACACACCGATAGTGACTTTCTCACTATATTACATCAAGATCAAATTGGAGGACTACAATTAGTGAAAGATGGGAAATGGATTGCTGTTAAACCTAACTAGTGTGTTTCAAGGCGCGCTTTGCACGCCTCAAAGCACCCGACCACCAAGCCATGTTGTGACTTATTATGAAATCATATATATTTATTAATAAATAGGTGTTTTAAAATTTTTTTTAAAAACCGATGTTTCAAACCGGTTTCGAACCTGAGACCTCAAACCACACAAATGCACCACAAACCACTCTACCACCAATCCATTTTGTTAATTATTATGGAATCATATGTATTTATAAATAAATAAATGTTGGGAAAAATCCTATGTTTGAAACGGGTTTCGAACCCACTACCCCATTTTGTTAATTCTTATTGAATCATATGTATTTATATATAAATAAATGTTGTAAAAAAATAAAAAATAAAAAATAAAAAGACTGAAACAGGTTTCGAACCCAAGACCTCAAAGAAGACACATGCACCACAAACCACTCCACCACTACCACATTTTGTTAATTCTTATTAAACCATATGTGTATATATATATATATATATATAAATATGTGTTGTAAAAAAAAGACTAAAACGAGTTTAGAACCCAACACCTCAAAGAAGACACATGCACCACAAACCACTCCACCACTACCACATTTTGTTAATTCTTATTAAACCATATGTGTATATATATATATGAGTGTGTGTGTGTGTGTGTTGTAAAAAAAAAATACTCAAACGGGTTTTGAACCCAAGACCTCAAAGAAGACACATGCAAAACCACTCCACCACTACTACATTTTGTTAATTCTTATTAAATCATATGTATGTGTGTGTATTGTATAAAAAAACCAGAAAAAGACAAAAACCATTAATATTTCACTATTCATTTTACTCATCTTTAAAGTTATTTATAATTATAATATAATATAATTATAATAAAGAAGCTCTAATGATTAATATTGGGGATCTTTTTCAAGTTTGCTTCTTTTAATTAGAAACTTGCTATATTAAACATTATTGAGGCGTATATGGTCAAGAGGGTTTAGTCGAGTATCTCAGTGGGTGCAACGTTTCTATCTCATAGGATAGAGGAAAGGTTTGACGTTATCTCACCCTCCTAAGACCCCACTATTATTGGGATCTTAGTGGGTACGTTTATTTGTTTGAGACATCATGATATATTCAATAACGAAATTTTTCGTTAAATATATATATATATATATATATAGGGTTTGGATCCGTTGAGAACTCGATGAGTTGTGAGAACTAGCGAGAACTCGACATAAAATGCGAAAAAAAAATTTTGCACACTCTTGTAAAAACACGTAAACCCCGCTGTAAATTTTTTTTAAATATATTAATTTACGCCAAATTACACCAGTGTAAGGGATTTTTACCCACGTGTAAGTATATTAATATTTGATTCATTATTTTATTGTTGTTTAATTCTGGACCACATATTCATTTTTTTATTAAAATAAGTTTGTGATTATAAAGTGAGTTCCTATGATTCTCACAACTCACAGGAGTTGTCAAATGATCCAAATCCAATATATATATATATATATATTCAATATGTTGGGCTCTTAAATCTGTTTCAGGCGTGGAGCAGTGATGTTTATAAAAGCGTTGAGCATCGAGTGGTCCCTAAAAACAAATCGAGAGGTTTTCGACTGCGTTTTCTTATGTCCATCATACGATACAGTTATACAAAGTTTTGCTCAGAAGTCCATTTATAGGAGATTCAGCTTCAAAGAATTCAGACAGATGGTTCAAGATGATGTCAAGAGACTTTGTTACAAAATAGGGCTTCCGAGGTTTATTTTATGAAAATTATTTATTACAGTAATTATTTAACTAGCTTGGAATATATCCTCTTATTTTTGTTAAAAAAATACGCACTTTTTATTTTGAAGTTCTTTTTTAAGTACTGAGATAGACATCAGTTATATACTTAAAGCTTGAATCATAGTTTTTCTTAAAGTTATCGGATAACCAGAGCAGTTAGCAGCATAATTTATAACTTTTTCGGTCTAGTGAAATTCCAATATGTTTATGTAGGTACATCTTATAAATTAGATTGATATATGCTTGTATATTGTTTTTATATAAGATCAACTATGATAAGCTTATTGCTTTATCAAGTATTGCCTAACTTGTTAATTAAAACATAATACTATAATAGAGTTATAAATGCCGAAGAATGATCAAATGAACAACCGTCATGACCAAATTCAACTTTGGTTGCAAAGTTAGCAACCATAATAACTAGATTTTACCCTGTGCGCATTGCGGTGTGGTAAGCAGTCTTTGCAGGTTTGAAACGTACTCAAGCATTGTCATTTGCATTTATGTATCTAAGAGCTTTAATTTATGTTGTTAGTCAAAACAGATTACAATCAGCTGAAAGAAAGGTGGCTAAACAAATGACAATAACCAAATATTTAGAATCCTTGTTTGTTCATCTCTTCATTTGTTTCTTTGGCTGTGTTTTTCTCGTATTTCCTGTTACTAACATCTTCATGTGTTGGTGTTGCTGCAGAAGATACTACCAGATGGATTACTGAGATTTACTACAAGAATTCATCATCAATTCCATGCGGCTTGTTTCTAGTGTGGTGGAACTTAGTTCGGTGTTACTTCAAGGTTCCTCATTGTAACTGTACAAAACATGCAAAGAAGTAAAGGAAAAATTAAATATAAATTAGGAACCTGAGACACTATAACAACAGTCATACGGCCATGAAATAAAGGAAGATAAATAGTTAAATGTACCTCATTAATGTCGCATTGCTTTTCAGCTTCAAAGTAAATAAAAACTTTAGTCAGTCTTCTGCATATTTACGAAAATCAGCACGTGGTTTATGACATTTTCCCAGTAGTGTATCCGTTATAAAACTAATGTAAGATAAGTACCATTTAAGAACCAAAAAACTGAAGAAGATTATAAACAAAACTAACATTTTATTCTTGAACTTTAAGCACTTGAGGCATGTCAAAAGATGCGTTTTGGCTCATTGATATGCGATGGTTGAAGCTGGGATCGGATCTGAATAGAAAACATCAATCTTTAGGCTTTTTTTTTAGGCTTGAACAGAAAAAATGAAGAAGATTATAAATAAAACTAACCTTTTATTCTTGAACTTTAAGCACTTGAGGCAAGTCAAAAGTTGCGCTTGGACCCATTGATATGCGATGGTTGAAGTTGGAATTGGATCTGAATAGAAAGCAACAATCTTTAGGCTTTTTTTTAGGTTTCTTCATGGTTGAGGTTGATATTAAATTTACGTACAAAGTTTTAAATTCCTTTGACTGTGTAGTTGATTATATATCCATAGTAAGCTCAGCACACAATCTGAGAAAAATAAATACTTTACCTTTTGGAAGCAAGGGATGGTCCAAAATCTTACGGCAAACATTTCGCGTGTCGCAGCACCGGGTTTTGATGAGAAGAAGGACTTCAAGCATAAATGAGAAGCCAAATTACCTGATATCATTTATGCTGATGATGATGATCAAGAGAGAATGTATTGCTGATGTTGATGGTCTACAGTTTATCTTTTCAAGTGAAAGAAGGCGGGCTCCAAAGAAAACCAAAAGAGAGCATGATGGTGAATTAGTCAAAATGTCCTCGAATTCCAACAACTCATCATCATGCTCCCTTTTGGTTTTCTTTAGAGCACGCGTTCTTCCAATTGAATAGATAAACTGTAGACCAGCAACAACAGTAATGCATTCTCTGTTTATCATCATTATTAGCATCAATGAGGTAGGCAGCCGACGAAAAAAAACAGTTGAACGTGATGAGAGGCTTCATTCGCTGTTTGGAAAGAAATCAATTCTTCGTATTAATATTCAAGGCAATTTTTTGTCTTAAATTTTAATTCGATGAATTCATTTCTTTCCAAACAGAGAATGAAGACTCTGATCACACACAATTCTTTTCTTTTTCGTAGGATGATTATGCTTGAATGCTTTCTTTTTAACAAAACCTGCCAGTATATTCCTTTTTGTGACACATGAAATGTCTACAATCAGATTTTGGACATTCCATTGTTTTTAAAAAGTAAAACATTTGTTTTTTTTTAAATTGTGAATTAAGCCTAACATAAATATATAATATATATACAGTCTACATTTGATAAGGAATTTAAAGATTTTGTACGTAGATCTAATCCCAACTTCAACCACAAAGAAAATCCATAAAAAAGCCTAAAGATTGATGCTTTCAGATTGAATAACATACCTAAAGTTGTCGAAATGGATTTGATAGCTAGCTCACGTGGCTGCTAGCCACATCTTTGAGGCTGACTTTCCACAAATGGTTTTTAACCTTCGATGTCGCCTTATTCAGAAGATTGTTGAAGCGCCAAATGTTTAACGTGCTAGGAATTTCGTAGGTACATACTTTCTGTGGTTCTTCTATTGTAAGATTAATGATCATAGCTTGGTTCAGAGTTCTGACAACCATGGCTTCAAAACGGGTTGCATGCCATTGTAATCAGAAATCATGTGTTACTCATCATGACCAAGCGAACAACTGTTAAAAAAACTAAAATAAATCATGCTTTATATTATATAAGAATATGAAAACGTTTAACAATGCAAAAATATCGTATAAGGAATGCATAGCAAGCATAGAGAACACAATAACATTTTATAATCTTTGGTTGTCTCAAAGGATTTGCATTTTCCCACCCCGAGCCCAAGTGCCACATCCTTAAGACTGCCTTTATGCAAATGATTTTTAATTACGTAAATATATCGTGTGTCGTTTTGGTTCTCCCTTTTCCGTCTTACTTCTATCCTAAGAATAATGACTATAACTTGGTTTAGAGTTGTTAGTACATGATGTCCCTAGGCTAGTATATAGGATGTTTGGACGTATTTCGGGGTGTTTGGAGACGTTTATACGCGTTTTGGGGTGTGTTTGAGGCTATAGGCGATTACAGAGTGGTGATAGGCGATTAGCACCTATCCACCACTACTGTTCATGCGATTAAGGCTCAATCGCCTATAGTAACATGTCTTATAGCCTCCTAATCGCCTATACTGACCTGCACGTATCCGGGAGGTATAAATAGGCCTATTCTCAACCCTAATGTTCAGTTCTTGCCACACACACTCTCCAAACACCCGCCCCTGGTCTGAGATTGCTTGGTTTGATCATTGTAACACCCGCACTCTGTTTTAATGATATAAACGTTAATCTTTTGACCCGTTTGTGTGTCGTAATTACTCGTTTATCTTAGTTTCTTGTTTGTTTCTGTTATTAAAGCATATTCAAGGGATTCCGCACCTTGAGTATAAACCTCGTGATTGTCGGGTGACACGTTCGTCGGTCCTACAAGTGGTATCAGAGCCGAGGCTCTTATCACGAGCGTTTTAATAACAAAAACGAGTGAAAACAGGTGGGTTTTAGTGTAAAAGTTGAGATTTTTATCCAAAAACCTGTTTAAACTTTGAAACTTTGAGTTTTTATTATAAACCCATGTTTTTCAAAATCTTAGGGTGTGTTTACGGTTAAAAACGTGTGTTTTTGATCAGGTTTTGTTCTAAAACTGTTTTGGTAACTTGTCTAATCATTTGAGATAAAAACACATTGTTTTAGATAAGATTTTGAGGCAAAATTGGTGATTTTTGAGCCAAAGTGCGGTTGCAGATCAGATCAGGCGATTACGCAGACCTAATCACACGAAACATTCATGCGATTAGGCATATAAGCGATTACAAGCCTAAATCGCCTTCAGGAACACGATTAGGCCCCTAATCGCTCTCATTTCTTGGTTCTAGCACACAATTAGAAGCTAATCGCCTATAAGTGCATGTGGCATAGCTTCTAATCGCCTATAGTCTCCCAATCGCCCTCAGACTTGTAATCGCTCAACTGTTCACTAGCAATTACGCGTAATCACGTGTAATATAGGCGATTACAACCCCTAATCGCCTATACTATTAGCAATTACGTTCCTAATCACCTATAAGGTTCTGAAACTGAAAATTTAACTAAGTATCGGACTTTTATCGAACCTAATCATATGGCGAACCCTTGGGGACATCTGAATCAACCAAGACCTCAGTATAATCAACAAATGAACAATCCAATGAACAATCAAACAAACGTACCCACGAACCCTTGGCAGTTCTCAGCAGAACGCAACGCGCAACGGATGCAGCAATCGCAAATGCAAACGAATGTTGCCGGAATCAATCCGTGGGCGCTAGCTGCTCAACAACAGGCGATGAATACAAATCCATGGGCACTCGCTGCTGCTGCAAATTCACAGACAAATCATCTGTCTTCCGTTCTCATGAGTGACTTAGAGACGGGTAGTTCGAACAGGGCACCGAAACTGCAATACATGTCAGACTACCATGGATGGAAGGGCAGATTTCAGACGCATGTTGAGGGTATCGACGGTTTAGTATGGTCAGCTATCGAAAACGGGTACACGAGGCCGATGGTTGAGAATTCGACTACTCCGATCTCATTCGAAGATATGACTGAAGATCAGAGGAAGAAGTACAATTATGAAAAGAAGGCGATGGCAGCGTTGAAGCAGGCACTTCCCAAAGACATACTTCATCAGTTTGCGCAGTGCACTACTTCGCAGATGCTTTGGTTGGCGCTTGCTGAACGAAATGAGGGTAATCTGAAGACGCGTATAGTTAAGGTGGATCAGTTGAAGAAAGAGTTCGAGAACTTCAACGCAATGGGGAATGAATCACTGAGAGATCTGACTGCAAGATACTATCATCTGATGTCCGAGATGTATCAGTATGGGGTTATATACTCTTCTGCAGAACTTGTGGAAAGGTTAGCTGAGGCGCTTCCTTCACACTGGCATCAATGGTTGGACATCCAGAAGGCCAACAATGTTTATCAGACACTCTCCATAAACGATTTCGTGGCAGAGCTGGAGAACAAGGAGATCGAAGAGATCAGAAGAGCAAACAAGCCGCTCATTGCACAGAATCCCAGTATCTACTACGGGAATCCTGCTCAGGACACCAGTGTGGGTGGATCCAAACCACAGACTGCTTTCGTGGTTAATCCTAATCCAGTCTTTGCGTTTGACAACTATGGTCCCCCATCTGATGTTCCTCCTCCAGTCTTTCCTTGGGGTCAAGGAAACCAGTATCCTTTGAACTATAATACTAACCAATTTGGTGTTAATCCTTTTTCTCATCTTGCAGCACCAGCACAGGCAACCTCAAACTTTGGTGGATCTTCTTCGTCAGGGTTTGGTGGTGTCCCATCTGCTAACTATGGTGGATATGGAAGTGCTTCGACTTCAAATCAAGGTGGCTATCAGACCAATCCAGTCACAGAGCAGCTGAACACTGCAGGTTTTGAGAAGGTGACTGTAGAGTTAGCACAAGAACACATGGCTCTACTGTCAACCTTGGTCAATTCCTATAGTGGACTAGTTGCCGGACAGATCGGGAATCCTTATCTCACGCAAGAAGATTATTCTCAGATAGATAAAGATGATATGGATTTGATAGACATCCAGTGGCACTTCGCTAGTGTCGTAAGAAGGGCAAAGGATTACATGGATAGAATTGGTAGGAGAGATGTGCTGATCAACAACAACACCAAGTTTGGGTTTGATAAATCAAAAGTCACGTGCTACAACTGTGGCAACAGAGGACACTTTGCTAGAGAATGTGACCGACCTAAGCAACAGGGAAATCAGAATCCCATCAACAACAATAGAGGCAATCAGAATCAGAGGCAACCAGCTCAGACACAACCTAACCAAAATACTGAACGAGCTCTTATCCCAGTAAACAACCAGAACCAGAGGACTCCTGCAAACAACAATCAAGCCCTGGTAATTCAAGAAGATGAAGGTTTTAACTGGAATCACCTCATCACTGGTGAACAAGCTCCGCAGGGTGGTGCAGCATGTTTTGCCCAATTAATGTCTGATGCTCAAGAAGAAGTTGAAGAGTGTCCGAGTCAGTCTGAAGTTGTTATTCCTGAAGTTGAAGCTTCTGACTGTGACTCTGACTGTGATTCTGATGTGGGGATGGATTTGGAAGACTTGTTAGTTGAAGCAGATGCCTTAATCAGCAAAAGGTCGTTTCTTGTTGATGTTGACTGTGCAAAGAACAACCTTGCCGAATTCTTCGGAACTGTGAAGACAGCTGCTCATTATGCCTTGATGGCTTTTACAGATTCTTCTGAAAAGGTATGTTCTTCTTCCAACTCTAAACCTGAGTGTGTAGAATGTGGCAAGCTTAAGTACAGAATTGATGTCTTAACAGACGAAAATCTGAACTTTAAAGCTGACTTAAGTCAATACCAACAGAGCAATGATGTTTTGAGAGCTAATGAGAGGGCACTCAAAATCACCATTGATACTCTGAAGAAAGACTCTACTGAGTCTGATCAGCTTAAATTAAGAATCAAAGAATTAACTAATGAGAATCTGAATTTAAAGGCTGATGTAGGTCCGTTACAAAGGTCAAATGATTCCTTAAAACAAAAGGAGAAAAGTTTTCTAAGCACTGTTGAAAACTATAAAAAGGATGTTTCTGAACTGTCTAAAACTCTAGCAAACAGCAAATCGCTATAAACAATTACATAAATGAGTTAGAAGACACTAAGAAACATTTGGCCATTGTGAACTGTGAACATGAGAAGATCAAGAAGAAACTTGAAAGTTACCTGAACTGCAAGTATGTTCTTGATCATATCATAGAGCACTCAGAGAAGGATTGCACATCCACCAGTCCCAAATATTCTCAGTGTCCACCTCCGGTGAGATTCGAAAATCATCACTATGATATCTTACCGAAGGAAGAGTTTGTGGACTTGGCATCAGAAGCAGCTAAATCTGCAGAAGCACCCAAAGTGATTGAAGCAGCTAAACCTGCTAAAGTCACTAAGGCTGCTCCTACTGCGCCCAAAGTGATGGAAGAAGCTAAACCTGCTGATGTCACTAAGGCTGATCTGCTGTTGCTGCCAAAGCTGGTGAATTTACTGATGATGCTAGTGTCTGCGAGACAGACTGTTCTGATGATGAGCTTGATGAACCAGAGAGGTATGCACCGGTAAAGAATGAGGATATCCCTATCCAAAATCACATCTTGTGTGATCCTGAACCGAAAGTGCAAACCTCTATTGGTAAAAATGTCAAAGTGTTCTATAAATTGAAAGGATCTGATAAAATCTTTGCTGATGAGGTATGTCCTCTAAGGTTTACAGCACCTGGCTGTGTTGATAAAATCTGGCAAGAGTCCACCATTACTATTGAGAAAGAAAAATGGGGACAAGGGAAACAGGGTCAGGGTAATCAGTCCAAGAAAAACAAAAATAAAAATCAAAAGAAGAACACTTTGAACCCTAAAAATCAAGCTCAGGAGAAATCTCCTAAAAAGCATGTTACCCAGTTTGTTAGATCTTCAGGCAATGAGTATGACAATTATCCTAAAACTGATTGGCAAAAAGAATGTTTTAAGGATTTAAAACACAAAAACTCATTTGCCACGAAATCTAAGAAAAAGAGTAAGGATGCAAATGCTCCACCATTTGAGGAGTATAGATCCTGTCACAAATGCGGGTAACGTGGGCATTTAGTTGCTGCGTGCCCTGAATTGAGACACAAGAGGATCGAGGCAAATGATGCTCCAAGTTCTAGCAACTCTAAACCACCTGTTTCCCCTAAACTTTCTGAAAAACAGCAAGGAAAGCAGGTAGTTTATGACAACCGAAATAAGATTGCTATGAACCAAAAGCCAGTTGATGGCAGGGGTTCACAGTCGAGGGGGAGCCCAGTTCCCACAAAGGTTCAAGCAGCGCCTAAGCCACAAGTAAAGGCTGCAGCTAAACCTCAGGGTAACCCTAACACTGCTCCACGTGCAGTTAAGTCTGAAGTGGATGCAAAATCTGTCCCACCCAAGGAATCTGAGGCTGGACCTTCTACCCCCAAGGCAAAGAAGAAGCCCTAGCCCAAGAGACCGGAACAGGTTTGGAGACCCAAGTCACCGACCAAAACTGGAGAATCATCTGCCAGTGCTGACACTGCCGGACCATCGGGAACAACACCAACTCCTAACGGAAAGTGGGTTGATTTTCCGACTTTGGATGAAGATGGCAGACCCAAGACCGTCAAGGCTTGGGTCCCCCTTAACCACTAAACTTTGAATGCTGTGCAGGGAGTTCCACAGGGCCTTATCAGCAGCCTCTGGATTGTTGATAGTGGAGCTTCTGGGCACATGACAGGCGACTTATCCCTGCTATTTGACATCAAGAATATCAACGGGGGGTATGTTGCTTTTGCTTGTAACAAAGGGGGATACATCACGAAAGAAGGCAGTATGGGAAATGGAATCGTAAGCTTTGAGAAGATAAGCTTCGTGAAACAGATAGACCACAATTTGCTGAGTGTCTCACAGATATGTGACAAGAAATACACAGTGTTCTTTTGATGACAATGCTTGCTTCATTCTGAAGCCTGGCTTTAAGATTCCGAAACAATGGATTATGATCTCAGCTCCAAGAGTCAACAACTTGTATGTTCTGGATATGAGTCAAGCCATAACAACTAAGGGGGAGGTCACTTGTTTTCTGTCTAAAGCTACAGAGGAGGAGTCTATTATGTGGCACAGACGAATGGGGCACATACACTTGAGGAAGATGAATCATCTGGTTCAGAATCAACTTATGGAAGGTGTCTCTGTCAAGAATTTCCATCTGAATGACGTCTGTGTTTCATGTAAGAAAGGGAAGCAGAAGAAGAAATCTCACAAACCTAAGAAGGTCAACTCAGTCAGTATGCCTCTCGAGCGGTTGCACATGGATCTGTTCGGCCCAGTCAATCGCAAAAGCTAGAATGGAGATTTATACTGTCTGGTTGTCACAGATGACTATTCAAGGTTCTCTTGGGTTGTATGCATGCAGCATAAAAGTGAGACTTTTGAGTTTTTGAAAGATTTGTTCACCAAACTAGAAAACATCTATGGGCTGAAGATCCGCAGGATTCGAAGCGACAATGGAACAGAATTCAAGAACAATGCTACGGTGTCGTTATGTGCAGAAAAGGGTATTCATCACGAATTCACAGCACCGTACACTCCTCAGCAAAACGGGGTTGCAGAAAGAAAGAATCGAACTCTTATTGAGGCAGCCAGGACAATGCTCGCAGATTCAAACTTGCCTGTCATGTTTTGGAACGAGGCAGTTTACTGCGCGTGTTACACTCTAAATAGGGTTCTTACGGTTAAGAGGTCTGGTAAGACTTCTTACGAACTTCTGAACCGGAGGAAACCGAACTTAGAGTTTCTGGAACCTATCGGAGCTCCATGCACAATGTTACATCCCGATGGGAAGTTTGGTGCGAAGGTAGAAGAAGGTTTCTTTGTTGGATACAGTACTCCTAACAAGAGAGTATACAACAAAAGAACCAATAACGTTGAAGATTTGCTTAATGTCGATGTTCAACGTTACACTGTCAATGCGCCCGGTGTTGGACCTGATTGGTTGTTCGACTATAAGAGTTTGTTTGATTCTTTCAACGTGGATAATTTGGTTGATGATGCTGTAGCGCAAATGTATTACGAGTGTGAAAACGCAGCTAGCTCACCACTAATGCGTCCGATCATGGTTAATGCACCTGCGCCTGCTGCATCTGATGCCTCTGCATCCACGGGTCCCCCTGGTAAAACCACAGCAATTGAAGTTGAGGAAGTCTTTCAGGAAGCGTCAGAGATTATAGAATCTTCTTCAGATGAGGAATATGCTGAATCTCGGGAAACTCTCACTGAAGAACTGGCTGGAAATGGTGAATCTGCCAATACAGCTCCAGTTCCTCCTACAGGGAATGATCAAGCTGGTCCTTCTACTTCAGCAGCTCCTGGAAGTGGTCTACAGATTGATTTCACCGGTTTTAATTTGCAACCCACTGCTCCCTCCAGTTCAAGCGCCGCAGAGACAAATATTTCTCAGGGACTTGAAAATCTCAATCTGCATTCAGATGATCCAGTGCCGGCACATCCGGATTCTCGGATTCACGACACTCATCCACTGCAGAATGTGATTAGTGATCCGGCTGGCAGAGTGATGACACGTAGTCAACTCAGGAATGCTAGTCCAAGTGACAATTCAGCAACCCTAGCTCTTAATTCGGAAATCAGAAAAGCAGGTCACCAGAACGATTTGTCTTTTGCTCTATATGTTCCTCAGATGGAACCAAGAACCGTCCAAGAGGCTTTGAGAGAAGAACCATGGATTGATGCAATGCAAACAGAGCTTCAGCAGTTCCAAAAGCTAGGAGTGTGGGACTTAGTTGACTTACCTCCAGGCGCGAAGAAAATTGGAACAAAGTGGGTCTACAAGTGTAAACGGGATGACCGCGGGGTAATTATTAGAAACAAGGCTCGATTAGTTTTCCTCGGCTTCCGTAAAATTGAAGGAATAGATTACAACGAAGTATACGCTCCTGTTGCTCGCCTTGAAGCTATTCGGATGTTCTTAGGTTACGCTTCGTACAAACGGTTTAAAGTGTATCAAATGGACGTGAAAAGTGCTTTTCCGTATGGTATCGTGAAGGAAGAGGTGTATGTTGCTCAGCCACCGGGTTTTGAGGATCCGCTTCATCGTGATAAAGTCTACAAATTGAACAAAGCGTTGTACGGACTCCATCAAGCACCGTGTGAATGGTATCAAATGCTTAGCAACTATCTTATATCCAACGGGTTCAAACGTGGACTTGTGGATTGCACCTTATTCACCAAGGAAAAGGGTGGTGACCGTCTTCTGGTACAGGTTTATGTCGATGATATTATTTTTGGGTCTACTAATGATGCTATGTGCAGGGATTTTGAAAAGCTTATGCAGGAAAAGTTCGAGATGAGCTCGATGGGGGAGATGCAATTCTTCTTAGGTCTACAAGTAGAACAACAAGAGTCGGGGATCTTCATCCACCAGACCAAATACGTTGCTGACATCTTGAGCCGGTTCCAGATGGAAGACTCTACTCTAGTAGGCACCCCAATTCAGACCAGTCCCGGGATTGGACCTGACGAGAAAGGACAAGCCGTTGATCCTTTTCTTTATCGAGCGATGATTGGCTCACTTATGTACCTCACAGAATCAAGACCTGACATTATGTTCGAGACATGTCTACTATCCAGATACCAGTCAAGGCCGAAACAGTCCCACCTGGTTGCTATGAAGAGGATCTTACGTTATCTAAAGGGTTGTCCGACCAAAGGTCTATGGTACCCTAATGACGATAAGTTTGACCTCGTCGCCTTTAGTGATGTTGACTATGGCGGATGCAAACAAGACTTGGAATCCACATCGGCTGGATGCCAGTTTTTGGGACCAAGACTAGTCTCGTGGCAGTGCAAGAAGCAAGCCTCAGTCGCCTTATCCACCTGCGAGTCGGAATACGTAGCTGCTTCTAGCTTCTGCTCCCAGGTTCTTTGGATACAGCAACAAATGAGTGACTACGGTTTGAAATTTCTAAATACTCCCATTCACTGTGATAATGAGTCCGCTATAGCTCTTGCTAAAGAATCAGTTAAACATTCCAAGGCGAAGCATATCTTGGTTAAGTATCATTTCATACGCGATTGCTATGAAAAGAAACTTATCGATATGGTTAAAATCCACACGGATTACCAACGTGCCGATTTATTCACCAAAGCTTTTGACGGACCTCGTTTCGAGTATCTGTTAATCTTAAACGGCATTAAAGAAAAGCAGGATTAGATCCTCATCGGTAATCGTTTTTGTAAATATTTTTCTTCAAAAACAGAAAAATCCAAAAATATTGTCTTTTCGCAAATTTTTAGATTTTTAGCGGGAGAAAATTCAGAAAAATACAAAAACATCAGAAAATGCAAAAATAAAAAAAAATGAGAAAATCCAAAAATCAAAAAAATTGAAAAAAAATGCAAAAATGAGTTTCTTTGGTGAAAATGGGGAAGATGATATTAACCTATCAGTCGGACTGTCTGGACCTTTATCATCTTAAACACATTGGATCTGATAAGTAGCCTCTACAATGATGTGTTGGTATGCTCGAAATCATTTCCAAGCTCGGCCCGGTGATATAAACCTAAATCAACTGAGAATTGTCTGGATTAACATCGCGTTGGCATATGATCTAAAAACCTAAATCTTGTTGATAGAATGCCAAAATCCGAGGTTTCTGGTCTTTAAGAGGTTGGTATATCCGGGGTGAACTGGACGTCTCTCAGAATAAAATGGGGTGGCATAAGTGACGTACGTTGGGTTCGCAGCCTACAACTGAGACACCTCTTTGCCATTCCCAGAGAAAAGAAAAGAAAAACAAAAATAGAATAAATTCTGATGAGGAGACGTCTGGGAATCCTGTAAGAGCAAAAAGATCATGAATGCCAAAACCCTATTCTCAAAGAGAATCGCTCTAAGGTATCAAATCATATACCTAAAGCATCATACCGTGAAAAATCAAATATACGGTATTTGACTTGAACCCTGGTCTGGATCTCACTGGTCTTTCTGCTGCAGCGTTCTTGCAGACCTGATCACCAATGAGTCCATTCCTTGTAAATACGGATGACAACAACTTATTCACCGGTTACGAGGAAGCTTTGTGCATGCCTTGACACGGGAATATGTCGCGTGTGCGAGGAACACCTTTAATCAGTCTTAATATTATCTTAACGTATCTAAAGTGCCTAGCGATAAAACTTGATTTTGAGCTTAGGTGGACAACAATACTGACAGTTGTTGTAGGATGCTTTTCGGTGATTTAATCTAAAACTGAACAAATAAGGGTTCTAGTATAGTCCGTACACTGATATGATTCCCTAACTGATGAAACTCGCAAAAATATGATAGTGTATAGTTAGTTGTTTTCGTGTTTTTCACTTGTTTTCTATTTAATTTTACTAGATTAGCTATTCTTGATTGCCGATGATGGAAACCTAATCCATTGTAATCTTACTTCTTAAAGAATAAAACGCCGAAAATCAACTAATTGAAAATTGTGTTTTTACCGAGTCAAAACCGTACTTTCTCTTAAGTACAGGGGTGGAAAATGAAATATTTTCAAGTATCTGAGTCATCATCTGAGTCGTGTGTTAAAACGGGTTGAAAAACGCATGTTTTGAACCTTAACGGGTCAAAAATGTGGGATTTGGTGCTGCAGGGGCATTTTGGTAATTATGTGGAAACTTTGACTCAAAGGGATTCCTAATCGCCTATAGTCATACACGATTACAATGTAATCGCGTGTATTCATGAACGATTAAGCCCCAATCGTGTATAACTATAAGCGATTGGCCCATTAAGTCATAAGGTAAGCCCAATACGTAATCGCTTGATCCTATAAGCGATTAGACACAATCGCGTGACCCTTTAAACGGTTAGAACTCTATTCGTTTGAGTCTTCAGGCGATTAGGCCATTTTACACACGATTACGTTCCTAATCGTGCTACTATAGCATGCGATTGGAAACAGGGTATAAAAGGGGCATGTGGTTATTTGTTCTTCATAATTTCAAAAACCTTCTAAGTGTGGACCGTTCCCTCTCAACCCGATTACAAACGAACCCTTGCCCGTTTTTTCTTTGATTCTAGAATCCTGTTCTACATCATCTAAGGTATCTAACCTTCAAATTTTAGCCTTAAACAACGTGTTTTCAGGGGTTAAATCTGTTCATGAAGAGCCTAAACCCTAAGCTTCTCCTTTTTTGATCGCTTAACATTAAAACTTGTTTGTTTATGATAAATGTTGATGGGGGTTGTTTAATCGGGGGTTTTAGGTTCTGTAGGTACTAAAACATTGTTCTAAAACATTTCAGATTGAAAATCCCCAATTTAAAACCATTGAAGAACCCTAGTTGATAACACCGTTCAATTGACCCCTGATTTGAACTCGTAAATGAAAAATTTGTTAGGGCTTTTGTTAAACGGCTGATTTAGGGTTTAATGTGACTAAAATTTCAACCCAAAACGACCCATAACAAGAATTTGACAAAATTGATAAACCTTTGAACTGACATGCGATTAGGCCTCATAATCGCATGAACAGTAACACGAATGGGATATGATTGCCTCTAATCGCATGCACAGTGTAGCGATTAGGGCCTATTCGTCTGTGTCTATAAGCGATTACAAGCTCTAATCGCCTATGGGCATATGTTGACCACATTTTGTCAAATCTTGTCCGATTTTGTCCGTTTTACGCATCTTTGATCTGTTTGTGATTAATTTGTCGTGTTTGGTGTTATAGAAACATGCAGTACGAAACGTCTTCTCGCCACAACTGGTGTGCCTTCCTTGGACCCATCAAGAAGGCAAATTGCAAGAAGTTTGAAGGCGTTATCGAATTTCTAAAGCGCTCAAAGATCAACTATGCTATATCTGAAGGACATGCGGCGTACAAGAATATTCTTCAGGAATTCTATCAGAATGCGAGTGTCGATATCGAGTCGAAGCCTTTCGTCATTAAAAGCACGGTGCAAAGAAAGGACGTGCTGATTACTGAAGACATGGTTCGTGAGATTCTAAAGTTCAGAGACGACAAGGACGACCCGATTGTGTTTGATTCGATCCTGATTCGTGGCGGTTTTCTGAGGATGAAGTATGCTGATGATGTCAGAGCGCAGAAGATACTGCAGAAAGGGAATCTACCGCCAGAGTTGAAGTACTTAACACACGTTGTCCTAAAGTGTATCGGTCCTCGCAAAGGAACATTTGATGCGATCTGAGACACTCTAGCCTCAGCGATTGTTGCCTTGACGCTGAACAAGCCGTTCAACTTCTCCGGCATGATTATGCATCACTTAAAGGAAGTGATTCTGCAGAAGTCGACTAAGAAACCTTTCATCGTCTACCCTCGCTTTCTGCAGATGATCCTTGATAATCAGATTCCTAATTTGGCGAAAGATCCTAAAGAACTTATCACGATCAAAAACATAGATGAAGTAGAAATGAGAAGAATGTCGTCATACAAGAATAAGCCAAAGTCTGAATATCCTCCAAGCCGACGTTTGTACGGGCTTCTAGCTAAAAAGGATTATGAGGCACCACCAGGCAACAGGTGGAGACACGACGACAGTGAATCAGAAGATGATATGCTTATTCATAGACAGGTTTTCAAAGATGGGGACAATATTGGTAGACCGACAGTTGAGTTGGGAGACAATACTCCGGGGAACACTGGTGATGTAGAACTAAGACATGATGACGATATGTTTGATCCAGCGTCTCTTGATGTTAGTGAACCCTCAAGTTCAGCCAGAGGAAAGGAACCGATAGAAGAAGGCCTAGTTAACATTACAGATGAAGATGATGATGACTCTGAAGATACAAATGATGATTTTCCTGATACATTTGCTGAGAAGCAAGAGAGAATTAAGAGACAGGTTGCTGAGGAGAAAGCTCGCGCAGCTGAGGCGAGAGATCTTGCACAGGATCCCACGTTCACTTTGGAACATGGTGATATTATTGCTGATATTGATGCAGAGCTCAGCACTCCTCCTCCACAAAAGAGACAGAAGTCAAAAGCAACAAAAGAAGGTAGGGGACAGAAGAGAATGGCAACGAAACAACCTGCTGCTGAAAAGACTCCTAAGAGATCTAAGTCTAGACGTGCGACTTTGAATCTTCCAGAAACTTTTGGTACTCCTTCTTCCCCTGCTGTAACAACAACAGTAACAGAAACAGCAACAACAATAACAGCAGCAGCAACCACGTCAGTTCCCACTTCAGTCAGCGCAGCTATGCCTGCGAGAGTTACTATGTCAATGCCTTCCTCGGTAATCTTCACTGAGCAAGTCTCAGTTACCGTTGAAGCGACAAGCTCTCAGATTGTTTCGAATCCGATTGGTGATAGAATTTGGAAGTTAAGGCAAGAAGCGAGACAGTCAGCTTCCAAGCCTGCTGATCAGCCTACATCTTCTTCAGCTTCAGCATCAAACGAACTTCTACAACGCTAAGTCAGCGAGCTAACTGCTATAGTTGCTTCACAAGCGCGTGAGATAGCTGAGTTGCGAAGCAAGAACGCCACTATTGAAGAGAATGAAACGGCGATGCTAGAGCTGATCGGTGAGACCATTCAGTCAAACAAAGAGCTGCAAGCAACTGTCGACGCACCTACACTGTCGAATCAGCAAATTATTGAGTCGAACAGGCAGCTTATGGAATCACACCAGCAGCTGATACAGTCGAACCAAAGTACTTTGGAGAGACTTACAGGTGTTGAATCTCAGTATAGCCAACTTCAGCTCGCAAACGTCAACAATGAGCGAAGAATCACCAAGTATAAGAAGCAGAACACGAGACTGAGGACTAGGTTAAATGAGTTAGCTGGAACTCAACCTAGACTCACTGATGGTTCAGAAGCTGGGGCTAGTACTGGTGCTGGTGATGATGATGATGAAGAAAGTGATAAAGAAGATGATGATGATGATGAGGATGACGATGATGAATCGGATGATGATGGTGATGATTCTGGTAAGGGTGGAGATGGTGGTGATCCTGGAGCCACAGGTGGTGGCGGATCATCAACTGGATCCGGTCCTAGACGAACCAAGAAAGATCATGACAGAAGAGGCAATGATCCCGAAGCAGGTTCTTCTGCTCAGGGGGGGCCAGGACCTGTGAAGTCCAAGATCCAGCAACTAAGGGATTCAATGAAGAAAGCTGTCTTCCAAGTCGAGTTCGTTGAGCCTTTGAACAGTTACTTTGCGTATGATGATGAAGGCAACTTACTCCCTCCTCCTTCTATGCCAGAATACGATTTAGAAGAAGGTGAGATACCTCCTGAGATGACATCTGATGACATTGAACAGGTGTACGGCTTCGCACATGGAGAATCTTCCAGTGCAAGTCAAAGTACTCCACCAGAGATGCATCCAGAAAACAACGAGGTTAATCTTGAAGAAGGAACCAGTGTGCCTACTCCTGAGTATGTTGTGGACGATTCAGGCACTGGGATTCCTAACATCACTGAGGAGATGATACATGAGGCTGAGGAAAAGTTAAAGTCTGATTCTACTACTATTCCTGATGAAGTCAAAGCAAGACAGGACAAGATCAGAGAAAGATATCCCCAGTGGTTTAAACCTGAAGAGAAAAGAAAGACTGTTGAGCGGGCATCCATTTTCAAGAAGCGTCTGTCAAAGATGTCTGGCAACGTGATCAGCTGGGCTTATGTCAGTCACACTAGGATGCTCGGGGTTAAGTGGCAGGAAGGTTTACTGTATTTTCAGTCATTCAAGAATGTTCTGAGTCTACCTTTCTGGTATATCCGTTATCTGGTTCGACTTGACTATCCGTTGTACAAGGAAAAAGCTCCTCCACTTCAAGGTTTCTACACTAAGCTGAAATGAGAAAGTATAGAGGGATGGGATGAAATCAGGCCTCAGTATCCAAAGTCCATCCAGACAGATAAGATTCATCAGTTCACCTTGAAGCCGATTTGGGAACATAAAATCAAGCCACCAAAATGTGTTTCGAAGATTCCAATCGTCCCAGTTGAACAAGACTTCTCCACTAAGCTTTACTATTGGCACTATTATGCAACGACTACTGAGGCAGTGATTGTCTTGAGCAACAGTCCTAAGCCTTGCAGGAAAATCAGAATTTGGGACCCGATGTGGCTGATCAACTGTTCAGAGAAAGATGTGGTGACGCTGTACCTGTATCCAATCCAGCACTTACCCGATGAAGCGGATCAAGCGATGAAGTTTCAGAGAGTGATTCGCTTCTGCTATGCCAACAAAGTTCATGATGGATGCGACTGGTCAAGACTTACGAGGATCAGGACAATGGCAAGTTAAAGAGAAGACTGAAGATGCTGCTTGTTATGTTTTGTTATGTTTGTTTTCTGTTTTCGAGTCTGTAAAGTTGTTGTTCTTTGTTATAAACGTTGTCTTTTGCAATCTATGTACGTATACTAGCCTGGTCCAAGGGGGAGTCTGTTAGTACATGATGTCCCTAGGCTAGTATATAGGATGTTTGGACGTATTACGGGGTGTTTGGAGACGTTTATACGTGTTTTGGGGTGTGTTTGAGGCTATAGGCGATTACAGAGTGGTGATAGGCGATTAGCACCTATCCACCACTACTGTTCATGCGATTAGGAGATGCCTATAGGCGATTAAGGCTCAATCGCCTATAGTAACATGTCTTATAGCCTCCTAATCGCCTATACTGACCTGCACGTATCCGGGAGGTATAAATAGGCCTATTCTCAACCCTAATGTTCAGTTCTTGCAACACACACTCTCCAAACACCCTCCCTTGGTCTAAGATTGCTTGGTTTGATCATTGTAACACTCGCGCTCTGTTTTAATGATATAAACGTTAATCTTTTGACCCGTTTGTGTGTCGTAATTACTCGTTTATCTTAGTTTCTTGTTTGTTTCTGTTATTAAAGCGTATTCAAGGGATTCCGCACCTTGAGTATAAACCTCGTGATTGTCGGGTGACACGTTTGTCGGTCCTACAAGAGTTATGAAGGTATCATATGTTTCTCATCATCACCAAGCGAAACACTGCTAAAAAGCTACAATACATCATGCCTAGTATAGAAAAGTACGAAAAAGACAAACAATGTAGAAAAATTGTATAAGAAAAGCATAGTAAGCATAAATAACACAATAACATTTTATGATCTTGGTTCAGAGTTTTCAGAACAATGGCTGCAAAACGCGTTGCAAGTCAGGATTTGCCATCCACCGTCCATGCCACGCATTGTAATTAGAAATTATATTTTACTCATCATGACCAAGCAAAATACTGCTAAAAAGCCAGACAACACACCATGGTTCCGGCCGGGTTCAAGCCTGTTTAGGACGGGTTTTTCCCCTTTTTTATGGTACCATCATCATTTATCAGGCTTTGTAGGGGTATACGTTTTGTTTTCGCCGAGATATATACATAACATACATGAATTTGGGGTGTCTGACACTTAGCAGCGTACGTGTCTTCTTCTCGGTTCTTTATCGCATATCACAGATTATAATAAAGCAAATGTCTCTTCGTTGGTGATCCAGATAGCCAGTACCTCAAGGGAACCGACCCAGGTCCTCATGAAAGAGACATGATAGATCCTAAAGTAAAACAGGAACTCAGTCCTGGTAATAAACCAGACACCAAACCATTGCAGCAGCAAGCAATTTCGTGAATGAACATGGAAGCAATAGGTATATTCACCACCAAATCACTATTCACCTTCCGTTTCCAATTATACATAGTTAATATGTATTTCAACATAGATCAATTTGAAAATCTATGAGCGGGCCAGAGTTTTTAAACCTGATTGCCGCAAGGAGGGCTGCAGGTGGAAGCCTACCATCCGCAATCCCTGTCACACCATCCCTACCAATAATCGGCAGGCGTTAGATGACAACAAAACCAAACATTTTGAGGCTCAAAGTTTTCAGAAAAGTTGGCTGCAAGGTGTGTTGCAGATCTAAACCCGTCATCGGCCGTCCTTGCCACGCCATCTTTTCCTATTTTCAATCTCACACTTGCTAAAACAACATGTTTCTAGAATTGAAATGGTCATAAACACTTACAACCTACTCTTCACTAATCATAACTAATTCAGTTACAAACATCCTATATTATCACAATTACATATCACAGATTATAATAAAGCAAATGTCTCTTCGCCGGTGATCCAGATAGTCGGTTCCTCAGGGGTACCGACCCAGGTCCTCACGAAAGAGCCTCCTAAACCATGACAGATCCTAAAGCTAAACAGGAACTCAGTCCTGACAATCGACTCCTTAAAGACAAACTCTAAAAAACCAGTAAAAAAGGGATAGATCTCATCGGAAAAGACCCAAGTTAGGGTTCTCCTACTCACACCTGTATAACCTTCACTTAGGGTTACACAAATGTGAGGCAATTGAAGCTAAAAATTAAACTCCAATCCAAACAGCAAACAACAACTTCACAGATCAATACAGACCTGTCCAGAAGAAAACCTTCAACCAATCAGTATCACTACTCAATCGTAACCCTAGAGCTCTAATACCATGTAAAAAATACATGATATCAAAACTTCTAAACTTATGAAAACCAACCTCGATCTTCAATCACCACAGTCAGCGGAAGTCTGTTTAAGCAGAAACCTCAAACCACATTGCATTGAAAGTCTTCATTTTTGGTTTTGAATGATACGTAGTATAATGTAAAAATCCAGCATCATGAGGCTCAGAGGCTATAAAAGGATCAAACCAACTTGGCTGCAAAAGATGTTGCTGTTGAACAGCTGCCAACCTTTCAGTTTGCCTTGCCAAGATGATATCATGACTCGATCATTAGATGAAGTTCAGATGAGTACAAACTCATCATCACTGTAAGACCAACTTGGCTGCAAAAGCTGTTGCTGCTGAACAGCCGGCAACATTTCAGTTTGCATCGCCAAGATGATATGATGACCCGATATTTAAACCAAATCCATACACTCATCATAGCCTCATGTTATAGAACCAGTTTAACTTTTTGACATCATGTTAACAATCAAACGATCATTAGATGAAGCTCAAATGAGTGCAAACTCATCATCACTGCCACAAACCTCTAGTTTTGAATGATACATGGTATAATGTAAAAAATCACCTTCATGAGGCTCAGAAGCTATAAAAGGATCAGATCAAGTTGGCTGCAAAAGATGTTGCTGTTGAACAGCTGCCAATCTTTTAATTTGCCTCGCCAAGATGATATCATGACCCGATTTTTAAACCAAATCCATACACTCATCATAGCCTCATGTTATAGAACCAACTTTGCTTTTTGGCATCATGTCAAGAACAAAACGATCATTAGATGAAGCTTAGATGAGTGCAAACTCATCATCACTGCCACAGACGTCCACAGTTTTAGAGGCAACACATATTTATCCCAACCTCAGGAGGATTCGTAAAGCAACATCAAACTTTAGATTTAGCCTCTGAAAGCGTTTCATTGAACACCTTACATGCACAGTTTAATAGCCCACGTATAAACCATAGGCAGCATAGACACAACAACCCAACACACAACAAAAGTCAATCAACAGATAATCCACACAATCAAATTTCCAAGAAATCAAGAGCAAGGAAAACAGTAACTACTAAACTAAAAACACCAATTACAGCGAAACCAAAACACTCTTGAGAAGCCAAGCCAGGGACCAGATCAGTGGTTCGTCACTCAAGGGTGCCACCGCAGGCCTTAACTTGGGAGCCCCTTAACAGTTTATGTCGTACATTATCCCAAAAAAGAACAACGACAAACAAAATAAACAACTAAAAAGATGATGCAGCAACTGAGAAGATGATCGAGAATACCTGCAAACCGTTTGTAGATATGTGATAATGGCGTCGGCGATGGTAATCTAGGTGATTGTTTGACCGTGGCAAACGACAACTGTTGTCCAAAACCACAGATCTAAACACCACCGACATAAACCAGACGGCACCACCACCATACACGACAACAATGAGCAATGGACTACAAATATGACCCATGCATGCCGGCAAATGGAGATGGATGATGATGGATTGTGGCAACCGACAACTAAATCACAGATCCAAACACCACCGGACGCCGCCGCCACCACCACAACCACCAAACACACCACCGAAAACGTACAGCCAGACGAAACCTTAAAACCACAACCCAAGTAGAATGAATGGGTACCGTTTCAATCGGAGACGGTATCTTAAACAGAAAACAATAATACATAGTTAATACTGGAATGCAAAACGCACCAGGCGAAACAACCGAGAAGACGACACGTACACTGATAAGTGTCAAACACCCCCAATTCATGTATGTTATATATACATATGCGCGAAAATGACACATATACCCCTACAAAACCTGATAAATTACGAAAATGCCACGAAACAAAAAGAAAAAAATAAAACAACCCAAACAGACTCGAACCCGGGTGGCACGGGTAAGAAACCACACATCCAACCACTGCACCACCAAGCAATTTCGTTAATAAACATGGAAGCAATAGGTATATATGCTATTATGCTGTTTTTACTATTCACCACCAAATCACTATTCACCTTCTATTTCCAATAATACATAGTTAATTTCAGCTGCAAAGGATCTTCTCAAGTTTGGTTATTATATTTAAAAATACTAGTGGGAATGACGGCGCGTTGCCGCGGGTTATTTCTTCTTTATTTGTTGCACGTTCCGCGACTGGTTTTATATATTTTGTTTATTAAATTAATTTTGTGATGCACGTAATATAGATCTTTACCACATGTTTGGTCCTTAATAAGGTAATAGAGATAAACATTTAAATATATAAACTGTGTTCTAAACCGGTTGCAATATTTTAAATTTTGAATAAAAAAGTACACTTCAATTTCCGTCAAGATATTTTTAGAAATACAAAATAAAAAATACAAAAGCGTACGAAAATCGGCCACAGCCTAGAAAAATTCCTATAACTAACAATTCAGAATGTTAACAATTATATATTATTTTATATACTTTACATTATTTTTATATTAGTAGTATACTAGATATATATCTACAATGCTAATGTAATGATCTTCGTACGTCAAAAAAAAATTCCACACATATTAAATCAGTTTCATTGGAACATTCACATTAGTATACATTAGTAGGAAACCCACACAATGCGGAGGGAGCGACACTTTGCCTTGTGATACTCATTTATTATTCGGATAATATTTGTTATGGCATGATCATGGTGGATATACGTCATAAGCGCTACACATTTTTAGTAACTAACAAATTTAGCATTTGGTAAAATAAGTTCAGTTAATTAGTGTTTAATATCTGTATACTAAGGCAATGATCACTCGTACACTAAGGCATTATTTGCTTGTTTATTTCAATCGACAAACATTAAAACGTCGATAAAAATAAGCAGGTAATCACGGTATTTTCGAATGTTTTTAAAACATAATACTTTAAAAGTTATGATATGATTAAATAAAAGAATTATAATATTGTAGGGGATGGATAAAAATTTAACTACTAACTTAAAATGAGGAAATTGAAGAGTAAATTAATAAATGTCCTTCTAAAAAATATAACAAAAATCATATATGCTCTTCTTAATTTATAAACTGTGATTATTCTTTCATGACACTAAAAATTATCATATTTATCAATTCCTTAGTAAAACAAAACAAAACCAGTTAACTACAGCAGTCTGGTTTACCTTATAAACAAATAGTAAAATATCATGAATGATAATCATCTAAACAAATAACACCTTCTCATTTATTCAGTAAAACAAAACTCTTAAAACATGATATCTTATTTACTATGCAATTTCAAAGAATATAAAATATCTAAAATTTTAATACAGGTAAAACGGGATTGTTAGGCGAACCCACACATTTATTTTCCTTTTACTATAAATTTTATTTAATAATGCGTTGAAATTGATAGAAATAGAGAACTTACGTGGGATCAGTGCAAATCCTATATCCTTCTCGTGGACGGACATTTAGATAATACAATGATTAAAGAAAAAATTACGCTGTTAGTCCCTGTGGTTTCCACCTAATTTCAATGTAAGGTACTAAGGTTTTATTGTTTCACTTTAAGGTATTAACCTTTTAATTTGTTTCAATGTTAGGTATTAGGGACTAACCTAGTTAAAACTTAACTAAGTTTGAGGGGTATTATAGTCAAATCACCTATATATTCAGTTTTTGAAAAAATTCTAGCTTGGGGGACTCGAACCTGGCCTCTGGCCGGTCCATATTCATAAAACTTAACACCTAATACCAACTGCTCTGCAAGTCTTTTTGTGATATTATTGATTTCGAAATTTTATTAAACAATGTCTGTGATACTTCATCTTCCCCAAACACTACCTACATCACAATCCATATATTAAACTGTTGCCCACGTCTACAATAACAACAATAATTAAAATACTAATAATAAATAAATAAAAAGAATATATGTGTGTCAATGGAGTGAACGTGAACTGAGCACGTCAATTTCTCAAAAATAACAATATTAAAATGATAACATTCATCTTCATTTGCCATCAATAACCGTTGCCCACTGTAGTCATGGAATAATTAATGAACTAGAATTTGCAGTATGTCGGCAGACAGAGGCGGGCGGAGGGGAGAGGAGGCGACGGGGATGGGGAGGGGAGGGGGAGGAAGCGACGGGGAGGGGGAGGAAGCGGCAGCGGCAGAGGGGAGGGCGGAGGGGGGAGGAGGAGGGAGGAGAAGAAGAAAGAGGAGGAAGAAGAATGGGGGGAACTCAGAAGAGAAGAAGAAAAAAAAGAGAGAGGAGAAGAGATTAGAAGATATATGTCAATTGGGGAAGATGAAGTATCACAGACATTGTTTAATAAAATTTCGAAATCAATAATATTACAAAAAGACTTGCAGAGCAGTTGGTATTAGGTGTTAAGTTTTATGAATATGGACCGGCCAGAGGCCAGGTTCGAGTCCCCCAAGCTACAATTTTTTCAAAAACTGAATATATAGGTGATTTGACTATAATACCCCTCAAACTTAGTTAAGTTTTAACTAGGTTAGTCCCTAATACCTAACATTGAAACAAATTAAAAGGTTAATACCTTAAAGTGAAACAATAAAACCTTAGTACCTTACATTGAAATTAGGTGGAAACCACAGGGACTAACGGCGTAATTTTTTCATGATTAAATAATGTGAAATAAAAATATAATCTCAAAAACGAAAATATAAATAAATATTAATATCACCATGCTAAATTCACGTTGAAGATTAGACTTGTAGGGACTCAACATTGCATCATAACAAATAACCTCAACACTATTATCACCATCATCGTGCAATAAAACACATACAATATACTGCATAACATAGCAAACGTGTTAATATAAGAGATATACAAAAAAGTCAAACTTTAAAAAAATACAACATTAGATGTGCGTGGTTTGTTCAAATCAATATGTTTCTCATTGAAATGAACCAGCAACACCAAAATTGGTAAAAATAAAATCATATATGCATTGATCGATGTTTCTAAAAAAATGTTAATATATTAGATTATATATAATATTAAATTTTATATAAAATAAGAAAACCATAATTTAACAAAGAACTAACCTTAGAAGCTTCATCTTTTGACGTTAGATTCGGATCTTTTTTCAGCAAATGAAATAGGTTTGTATTATTATGTATTTATAGAATAAACTCTAGTAGCGCATTTTAGAGTTTAAATTTAAAAATTGTTTCCCGCTTGATTCACGATAAGATTTTTTCACCCTTTTAAATTAGGAAAGTTTGTTAATATAAAAAATGTTAAATCATTTATTTAAAAAATAATTGACATGCTTTTATATTTTATGTTGTAAACTTGTGAAAAGAAGCTAAAAAATAGGAAACTTTGTTGAGAATATCCGCAAGCTTTTTTCCTTGTTTTGTGTTTATGATAAAAAAATTGTTTAATAACAATTATCATAGTATTGTTAATAACAGCTCACTCATAATTATGATAATAAAAACACCTATATAACATTAAATTAGCTTATAAACTTCTAATCTATATAAACTTATCGATGCATGACTTGTTTTTATGATTAAAAAAATGAGTGGTAAGTAATAATTATCATAATATTGTTAATATTAACACACTAAAAATTATGATTATAAATGACTAAACTACTCATCATGTAGATTGCATTTAGGGAAATAAGTTCAACTAGTGTTTAATATCCGTCTGCTAAGGCAATAGTCACTTGAACATAAGACATTTCTTTTGTGTACATTTCAATCCACACATCGATATTGACTAAGACAAACATCAAAACGTCAACAAAAATGAGCAGGTCGTCATGGTATTTTCAAATGTTTTTAAAATATAATAGTTTTAAAGTTATGATAAAATTAAATAAAAGAATTATAATTTTGTAGGGAAGTAGAGAAAAATGTAACTAATAACTAAAAATTGGGGAATTAAAGTGTAACTAAGACAGGGTATTAAAGTATAAATAATGTATGAATGACTATTTTACCCTCATTATAGGGTTATTAATGAAAAATTAGTTCTTAACTTTTGGGTGTCTTAAACTACCCATCTCTCATGCATTATAATATAGTATAGATTATTTTATATTAATACATTAAAGAAACAATAGTCTAACATCCGGTAATAGAAGCTAAACCATCGTCGCTACAGGATTGATCATTCACTAGATACCACAGTCGGGGTAACGTGAGAGTGAGTGGGACCTGAAATAACACAAGTAAAACCGGTGGGAGATGACTGCTAGGAAACGTAACCAGAACCAACGTACAAACACAAAAACGGAGTCGGCCTTAGTGTGTTCTTCCGGATTTTTTGAATGGCCTATTCAAGGAGGTGAAGTCCTCCTTAAATAGGTTCCACACGGGCCTCCAACATTAACCCTTAACCTACCCATTGGGCCGAGGCCCAGTTAAGGGCTTACCTCCACACCGGCCTACCATTAGTAGAGAACAAAGTATCATATTATATTATATAAAACTGAAGGGATAAGATCCCATTACCTAGTGCGGCACCAGACCCTACCCCATAACATCGTTGACTCGCAATACCTTGGCGGACATAATCACCAATGTCATTCACAAAGCTAAGTCTCTAAAGGCAACAGACCTCCGCGGAACCCCCTGCGCAGAGTATGAACCTCCGTGGAATCCAACCTCTCACGGAACCAAACAGAGTGTCCAATCCATCCGTGCAACATCCATCGCATAACATTGCGAAGGATCATCGCGGACCAATCACAGGCCAATGCGTGTCAGTGTTGGCCCACCAAGTCTGAACACTAGCAGTGAAAGTGTAGCCCCCCTCGTCCCCACTTGATGCACTGTTCATCTTTATGTCAGGCGTCACATCAGACGGCCTTCCAGAAGACGCAGACTGTCGCAGTCAAAGAAGCTCTGCCTGCAGCCAATAGCTTCGCGCCACCTAGATCATTGGCAGGGCAGTACACTTTTCGCTCTCTCCTGCATTATTTACATGTAGTCTGATTACAATTTCCTGGTCCAATACTAACTGATAAGGCCGAAATGAGGCAAGCCCATAACCCACGTCGTGGTTATGGGTTAATGATTTTTCGCCCGTGTACTTCCTATATAAAGGAGCTCACACCTCCTTTGTTAGGGACTTCAGATCAATCGATTATACATTCTCACAACATACCTGGCCAACACCATTTTTGTGTCTGCTATTACGAGTCATTGTGACTTCTAAGCGGTCGCCTCCTTTCATACGACCCACTTGTTCTATTCTTTCAGGTTTAGTTTCAATCCACGAGTGGTGAGAAGAGGATTATACCCTGCAGCAACTACGAGAGCAACACAATACAGATCTCCGTTGATGTAAGTATCACTCGTTGTTTGCTCATTGGCGCCATACGTAATGGCTGAAACTTGTTTCTAAAACACATATTTTAGCCCACCCTAGGGCTAATCCCAACCCCAATCTTACGGTGTCCCCATTAAAAGTGGACCATATACGTCCACCTGATGGAGACACCGGAACTCCTCAAACTATCACGAAACAAACTACGGTACAGGTTCATAAACCCGTCCCGGATGTACACTGCTTTGACAATGAAGACGACAATAGCACAGATGTCGATCCAAACGAATGGCTCTTCCGCCAACAGGCGAAGAACATCGCTGAATATCAGCGGATGCTCTTAAAACTAAAAACCACCGGAACAATTTTAAATCTTGACTCCCCTTCGGCTAGACAAAGCAGAAAGGGAAAAGAGAAACTAGACTATTGGCACACGGGTCGTAGCGGGGGACGTGGTGGAGACACACACGTCCGGGGCTACACCAAAACGGTCGACGAGTCAGTTGGTTATGAATCAACTAGCGACAGGGATTACAATGAGCGAAGTTATAATCATAACTTGCACTCCGTAACCGGCATCTATGAAACTCATTACAAACCTGATGACGACCTGGTTAAGCGATACAAGCAAAAATCTTTCGCAGAAAACTCTAAGTTCTGCGCGCGCATAGTAACAGCGCCAATCCCAAAGCAATATAAGCTCCCTAGCAGCATCGGTAAATACGATAGCCTGCGTGACCCCACTAATCACCTACACGATTTTGAGTGCGCAGGAAGCACCGTCCTCTGGCCAGTCCAGGTTTGGTGCCATTTGTTCGCTCAGGCACTAACCTGGGCCGCCGGAGTATGGTTCCATAACTTACCAAAGGGGAGCATAACAGATTTTGACGATTTAATCACAAAAGTTTCAAATCATTTTTCCCATCTGCGGAAGCACAAGATAGATAAAGCCCATGTCTTGCTATGCCAACGTAGTGACAATGAAACCATTGAGGACTACATCGTGCGCTGTAAATAGGTTGCGGAGAAGAGCTGATGCGGGCAGGCTTCATACAAGGTGTCCGCAGTGAGGAACTCATGAAATGCCTCACAGGCAAGGACAGAATCCTAGAGTCTTGGGACGTAGTTGTAAAGGCCTTCAAAATCTACGCAGGCTTTCAGCAAAACCATAATAATAATAATCAAAACAAAGGGAAGCAATAAGTTTGGTAGCGCATTTTGGGGTCCACCGATGATGGCAAGTATTGATCCTCCAATGACGCCCGTCAAATGCTCACCAACAAACAAACCCGTGACCAGCGCGGGCACTCCAAAAAGAACAATGATTGGACCCTGCTGACCAAAACACCATCTCAATTGCTCAATAGGGAGCAAATCACTTTCAAGGAATCAAAACCCCTTGGAAAGTAGAAGAACGTAGACACTAGCAAGTTTTGTGACTACCACAACGATTATGGCCATATTACTGACAACTTCTATAGTTTAAAGATGGAAATAGAATCCGCATTGAAGACGGGTTAGTTGGGCCACTTGATCAAGAACGTTCACAGAGGGGCGCGCGGGAACAACAACAACGAAGACAATCATGAGGAGGGCTCATGAAAGCAAATACGCAACTTCCAAACACACATGGTTCAGCGTGCCCCTCGCCACCACTGCAACATAATCGCAGGATGCAGGAAAAGCTAAGGAAAGCGCTCCCGCAAAGAACATATAGACGCATGGAAGGAGGCTGATGTCCTCCTCCCTAAAGTCTGCAGCGGCCCCGCTGGTCATCACCGCCGTCTTTGGACATTATCGCACGCAATACATGTTCCTGGATGGTGGCAGCCGCACTGACTTCATGTATGATCAGTGTAACTTGATGATGAAGACAAAGCCCGCCATGTTCCCGTCAACGAACGAATCTCGGGCTTCATCCATGAAGTTTTAATGCCACGCGGCATGATCTCCTTCCCCGTCACCTTGACTGACGACAAACATGAACGCACAGATGTGTGCGACTTCATGGTCTTGCCCATAACATCCCACCATGATATACTGCTCGAAAGAGAAGGATTGGCGAGCTTCAACGCAAGCGCATTGATGCCACATCAAATGAACGGCTTCCCAACCCGCACAGGCGTTGCGGTCATAAGGGGAAACAAGGACTGTCAAGCAGCAGATGCCGCGAAGCCCCCAAAGTTGGTCAAGACAGATGCCCGCACTGAGCCGGAAAACTAGATTCTTAATCCTAAATTTATGGAGCAAATTGCAGTCATCGGCTATGTAATCTCCGACACCATCCGCACCCATCTGAAACAGCTACTCATCAAGAACATCAACGCCTTTGCTTGGCAGCCATCGGATATGATTGGTGTCCCGTGATTGGTCGTGGAACACAAGCTAAACACATACCGATCGGTAGAGCCAGTCGTCCAGAAGAAATGCAATATGGTGTCGGAGAAAACAAATGCCATGAATGAGCAAGTCACAGAGCTACTCAACGTGGGCATCCTACGCCCCATTCGATACCAAACAAGGGTCGCAAACCCAATCATGGTTGGTAAAGCCATTGAAGGCTGGCGCATGTGTGTTGACTACAATGACCTTAACAAAGCATGTCCAAACGATTGCTACCCCTTGCCGGAAATTGATCTAAAAGTTGATTCGCTAGCGCCTTATCGTTCCAAGTGCTTCTTGGATGCGTACAAGGGATACCATCAAATACAGATGAAAAGGGAAGACGATGACAAGATAGCTTTCCGCACAGATATAGGAACATTTTGTTACACAAAAATGCACTTCGGTCTGAGAAATGCGAGAGCAACATATCAGCGCCGGATGGACAGCTCCTTCATTAATGAGATCGGCGAAAAACTGGAAGTATACATCGATGATCTAGTTATCAAGAGCAAGGAAGAAGAACACATGGAGGAGGGTAAATTCCTCAGAGTTATTGTCACGCAATATGGTTTCCGCGCCAATCTAGAGAAAGTCCAGGCAATCGAGCGAATACCTTCCCCCCCCCTCAACCAAAAAAGTCCGAATGTTGATGGGCCGAGTGGTAGCCCTCAACTGGTTCCTGTCAAACTACGCTTAAAGGTCCTTTCCATTCGTAGATACCTTGAAGAATTTTTCCAAAAAAGAGCAACTTCGTTGGACGCCTGGCGTAGAGACTGTCTTCTAATAGCACGTGGATTCAATGCTCGTTGCCAGACAGATCAACGGAACTTACGGTGCGAAATATCCGACCATGGCCCTTTACCTAGAGCAGGCAAAGATACTCATGCGTAGGTTGGATTCGTGTACGGTAATCCACATCAAAAGGAGACAAAATAAGCTGCTGATGCGCTGAGCAAAATGGCCTCTATGGTTTCAAACGTATGAGCAAGCAGGTCCGCATTGAGGTGTTGGATAAGCCATCGGTCCCGCAACGACAAGTCAACGTCATCCAAACAGGCAACACGTCCTGGATGATGCCAATCAAAGCCTATCTGGCTTCCAATACCCTGCCTGAGAACAAATCAGAGGCCCGGAATATCCAATAGAAGGCTTTGCACTATCAGCTGGCTGGCGGTATAATCTATCAGCAATCTTACCTCAGGCCGCTACTCCGCTGCGTTGACTCCGCAAATGTATCTTTTCTTATTCGAGATGTTCATGAACGCATATGTGGATTGCACGTGGGGCCGCGAATGGTAGTCACAAAGCTGATGAACGTAAGATATTATTGGCCGGTAATTTACCTGGACGCAGTAGCGGAGCTTCGCAAATGCGACTGTTGCCAATGTTACGCGCCAAATACCGTGCACCCCAAAAATGACCCGGTGCCTATCAGCACGGCAAGGTCATTCCAGAAGTGGGCAATTGACATTGTCGGGCCATTCCCAACAGCGCTAGGAAATGTCAAGTTCCTAACTGTCGCCTTAGACTACTTCACCAAATGGGTTGAGGCAAATCCCCTAGCAAAGATTGATGGGGCCCACGTCAACAAATTCATTTGGGAGTTCATTATTTGCAGATTCGGCTTACCTTTCCAACTTGTGAGTGACAACAAAACGCAGTTCATAGACCAACACCTACAGGAATGGCTGGCGCAACTAGGCGTTCAATAGATCTTTACATCTGTCACCCACAAGGTAACGAACAAGTTGAAAGAGCAAATTGAAGTATAGTCGATGGCATAAAAGCGCGACTCGGAGCAAGCATACAAGTTGGGTCGATGAAGTTCTACTCGTTCTCTAGGCTCATCGCACCCATCAAAATGAGAAATGGTTAAACCTTGACTTGCTAGAAGAATGGCGCGAACTCGCCTGAATCAAAGTAGCCAAGTACAAGCAACAATTGGAGCGCTATTATAACCTATGCATAAAGGTGTGCAAAGTCAACGTTGGAGATAACGTTTTCCGCAATAACAAAGCATCCAACCAAGAACAACAAGGAAAATTGGCTCCTAACTGGGAAGGACCATACAAGATCCAAGAGATCATAGGGAAGGGTGCCTACCCATTAGAAAGATTAGATGGCACGCCTATCCCAAGATCCTGGAACGCGGCACAATTAGGCGCATGTTTCATTTATTTTACTTGTAATTTTGGCTACACATGCCTATGTATTTCATGATTAATGAAAAGTTATCTTTCCTACATCTATTTTCTATTTATCATTCATGAAGCATTCTTCAAAGCGTAGAGCTTTTTAACACTCACCGCTGGACTACACATACACATGATAATTTGCAAACTTTTAGTTAACACTTGGGAGATTTTCCTACGTGACAAGTTAACAAAATACAACGCACTCAAACCAAGATAAGGAAATATAAACAAAGGATTTCATTCTTAAACAAACACTAAAGGCCTGGGGAGTACAAGTACAAAACAAAAAAAAACAACTCTAAGGCTACTCGGAGCCATTATAGTCCAGCTCCTGCTCTTCGTCATGCGTTGTCCCGGATGTACCAATTTTGGACAGAACGTCAGTAGCCACCTTGCGCTTCACCTCTAAGCGGTGCGCTTCCTCCTGCTCTGCCTGCTTACCGCCTCCGCACCCAAATGGTCAAATTGTTTGATTTAAAAGTGGAGGGCAGCAGCGAGGTCCTCGTATTTGTTGCATTCATCAACCACCTTAAGTATTGGAAATTCAACTTACTCAAAGAGCGCAAGCTACTTCTTTTGCTCAGCTTCAAGGGGTTTTCCGTAGTACTCAGCATCGCTAATAATTCCTCCATTAAACGCATCATGGAAACCAGCATTGAACCCTTCTGTCTCACCAGCAGCAATGGCGACAACCCGGTCACCCAGCTTCGACTCATTCCAGAACTAGTTAGAGATCTGAAATAGAAGATCAAGTGTTAAAAAACATTTTAAATCAATATATGAGCGGGAAAGAAAGAAAATTGAGTAGGACTTACCCCGGAGACGCCCTCGGTCATCACCCAGCGAATCACCTGCTGCGCCTTTTCTTGGGCGGAGGTAGCTTCTTCGAGCAACGCTTTCATGTTCTCGGCCTCCATAGTGGCCACAGTCTGTGATTCCTCAAAAGAGACCCTCTCCGAGAGCAGCTGCTCCTTCTCCTTCTCCCACGCAACCTTTTCAGCCTCTAAGATCGACATGCAAGAGGTCATTTCCACTAGCTCTTTGTCTTTGTTCTGGAGCTCTGACCAGGCATCAGCGACCTTGGAGTCACGCTCTTCGAAAGCCTTTGCATTACCTTCAGCAACGGCATGTAGTTGGGAGTTTGCAATACTTAGCACTTGAATTTGCTCCCTGACCTTCATCATGTCAGAGTTGGTGCGACTGCAAAATTCAGCTCACCTCTTTTGGGCCACTGCGTGCTCGGCCTCTAACCGCTTCACCTTATCCTCAGCAGTGTAAGCACGGCCGTGATACCGCTCAACATCTACCGTCATCCTCTCCTCTCTCTGCGTCTGCGTTGCTTTGGCTTCATTAAACTTAGCGATGTTGCGTTGTATCTCAGCATCGCGCCTCTTCAAGGAATTAAGTGCAACAACATTAAGCATTGTGTTGACACAGAGATCGGAGAGAAGAGTCGACCTCTCTAACCCATCTTGATACTCCCTCTCCTTCGGAGGGACAACAAAATCAACAAACAGCTCCGCATATATATGGTTTGCGAAACGGGTGTTCTCCCGTACACTCCAGTGGGGGTTAAAAAGTCAGTCACCCCCAGAATATGAAGAAGTCTTTGTCTCCTTCGACTTCGCCACTGCACCCACTGTGGAGGAGGGTCCTTCAAAACTTTTGGCCCTTAGGCCTCCTTTCAAACCCCAGCGCCTTCCACTGAGGTGGCTTCAGAAATGGGCTTCTTGCCCTCAGTCTTTTTAAGGCGTCGTCAGCCTTCTCCTTCTCGACCGCCTCCTTCTCCTTCCTCAACCTCTCTAACTCAACCCTCTCCGCCTCAACCTTTTTTGAGGCGGCATCTGCCTCTGCCTTAGCCGCTGCCTCTTCCCTTTCCTTCCTCATTCTCTCTTCTTCAGCCTTCTTCTCCTTCTCTCCATGCTCAATATTTTCAGCTATATGCTTCTGTGCAATCTTCTCTTCAGTTAGATTTGGAGAAGACGAAGGGATTATCTTGGGATTGGTAACTACAAAAACAAGAGAGAAGTTAAAACATGGCGGATATATTGTAAGTGCATTATTCATGTATGTCCCTAGCTAGTGATCCGGTACTGTATGTCGAGGAGATTTGTTTGTAAAGTTTGATTTGGCTAAATGAAAGGTCCAACCAAAACAGAAGGTTTTGTTTCGAACCCTCGCTAGGTCAAAGGGATTCATTCGACCCTTGCAAGAGGTCGAATGAGTTTGCCTATAAATAGGGAAAAGTTAGTTAAGTTGAAAAGTTAGTTATCATTTTGAGCTTTTCCCCAGTTTGTGATATTCTCTGTATTAGGTCTAGGTTATTCATCTGTAATATCTTTGATTTGACCTAATACACGAGTAAAGTTATGGAAATATCTCGGTGATTCATTATCTGTTTTCATCACGATCGTTACTGTTTATTTCTGAATCATTTTGCACAATCGGAAGGGATTCCGCACCCTACGGAGCACTCGGCGATAGGTTGACGTAAAAATGTAAGGACGGTCTCCACATGTTTTCTCCTTAGAAACATGCAGGCCATGTCATCACTCGGCGATAGCTTGATGTAAAAACATAAAGACGTTCCCCGCAAGTTTTCTTTCCTTAGAAATATGCATGCCACGTTATCACTCAGCAATGGTTCGACGTAAAACCAACAGATGTTCCCCGCATGTTTTTTCCTTAGAAACATGCATGCCAAGTCATCACTCAGCGATCGTTTGATGTAAAAACCTAAAGACATTCTCCGCATGGTTTCTCCCTAGAAACATGCATGCCACGTCATCACTCGGCGATAGGTTGACATAAAGACGTTCTCCGCATGTTTTCTCCTCAGAAACATGCATACCACGTCATCACTCGGTGATGGTTCGACATAAAACCAAAAGACGTCCCCGCATGTTTTCTCCTCAGAAACTTGATCGGCACGTCATCATCCCGCAATAGGTGGATAGAACGAAAAAGCGGTCATGCACACAGATCTTAAACAACCATTCTACTTTCTAGACACCATAGAAAGAACAGGTTGCTATTATATCTTGATATATGTTAAAGAGCTACAATAACTACTTCTTAGCATACATTTGACACTGAACAAGATAAAGGATACCGGATCTCCGCGGAGATCTCATCAACGCTAAGTATAAAGCCAAAAGGATAATGGTTGCAAGCCTTAGTTTGTTTTTGGATTCAAGTAACAAATGTAAATGTAAATGATGATAATGATGATGATGATGATGATGATGATGATGATGATGATGATGATATTAAAATAGATGAGCTTTAACCCATATCTCTCTACTTCTACTCCAGCACCCCACCCGATCTTTTCTCAAGATCAAGAGACGCACTAGACTACTAGGGGACCGTAACCCATAACATCTTTAACTCGCAATACCTCCGTGTACAGAATCACCAATGTCATTCACAAACCTATGTCTCGAAAGGCAATAGAACTCTGCGGAGCCTCCTGCGCAAAGTATGAACCTCCGCTGAATACAACCTCCTGTGCAGCCAAACAGAGTGTCTAATCCAATCGCACAAAATCCATTGCATAACATTGCAAAGGATCATCGCAGACCAATCACAAGTCAACGCGTGTCAGCGCTAGCCCACCAAGTCTGAATACTAGCAATGAAGGTGCAACCCCCTCGTCCCCACTTGCTGCACTGTTCATCTTTCTATCAAGCGTCACATCAGACGACCTTCCAGAAGACGCAGACTGTCGCAGTCAGAGAAAATCCGCCTGCAGCGAATAGCGTCACGTAGACCATTGGTAGGGCGATACACTTTTCTCTCTCTCATGCATTAATTACATGTAGTCTGATTACGATTTCCTTGTCCAATACTAACTGATTGGGCCGAAATGAGGAAAGCCCAAGCCATCTTCGTGGTTATGGGTTAATGATGTCCACCCCGTGTACTCCCTATATAAAGGAGCCCACACCTCCTTTGTTAGGGACTTCAGATCAATCGATCATACACTCTCCCAATAAAGCGGGCCAACACCATTTTTGTGTCTGCTATTACGAGTCATTGTGACTTATGGTGGTCGCCTCCTTTCATACGGCCCACTTGTTCTATTCTTTCAGGTTTAGGTTCAGCCCACGAGTGGTGAGCAAAGGATTATACCATGCAGCAACTACGAGAGCAACATAATACTGATCTCCATTGAGGTAAGTATCACTCGTTTCTTCAAAAACATAGAGAGAAAGTATATCGTTGTTACGCGTGGTGGCATGTCATTGGCAGGGGCCTAGGGCTTGTATACGTGTCATGCTCCTGGTGGTTTCAAACTGGACACACCCTGATTTGCTAATTCACTTTGTCAACTGTACATTTGTCTCCTTTGTTGGTGGTCGTTAGTGTGGACTGTTGGTGAGGTGGCCACATGTGGTCTCCTACGCACACAGCTTGCACGCGTGGTGACAGCCTTGATGCTTGGTGGAGCTCCTTGATTGGTCTCATGTCATTTTCAACTATACTGTCTGGTCCCCACATCCATAAATGGACGTTGGGATTTGCCTTGCTGGCGTTCTCTAATTGGTTAGATGTGCACCAGGATCTCTGCCGCACGTCCCTTCAATATGATTGGCTCGCACAAGAATGTACGGTGTAACATAAGTTGAGGTCGGTTTTCATTTCTCAATAAAACAGTGTCGATTTAACATTACAACGAACTGTGTCAACTAATCCCTTTTATCACGGTTTGCGTTAGGTTGTACCGACAATACAATCTAATATTATTACGATTTGCGTTAGATTGTACCAACTATATGATATGCCATCATTTACACATATAAATAATGCATAAATAGTCTCATAATAGGGCAAAACTGAGCCTAAATTGATGATTATAGCTACTTAATCATTCCTATTTTTCAGGAAATTAGAGCTCCAACCCGAAAACAAGTTATTTTTGGGTAAAAACAGCTAAAACCAGGGATTCATGAGGATACGAGACTCGCAACATGTTTCTTGTATGTGTAAAGACCTTTTAGAGGTTAAATGATGATAAAACTGACCCGGAGTTGACCAAGCACGCTCATCCTCACTTGCACGGAGGACACACACGCTAGAAGACAACGCAACCAACTTGGGAGACAAGAAAACTAAGTTTAACAGCAGGCACACCCGTGCACCTCCCATGGCACGCCCGTGCAGGACATAAAGTACAGACAAGACAGATCTGCAGCAACAGAATGTACTTAGGGCAGATGGCACGTCCGTGCACCCCCTGGAAGCTCTATAAATAACAAGCTCACCTCAATCATTTAGCATTCCTTTATGTGCTCTCTTGGGCTGACTTCCAAGCTTCTTGCAGATATCTTGGGGTATTGTGGGAGTCCTTAGGACCATCCTAACATCCCACCCAGGTTAGGCCTCGTCCTACATTGATTATTTTGGCCGAGAATGGAATCGTATGAGTAGTTACATGCAATAAAACATCGAGGGTCGTGAGTTTTACACCAGATACATAGCATCAACTAGTGATTAACTTGATAAATCTAAAACAGCCCTAACTTAAATAATAAAATAAACTATCATGGGATTCGATCGGCATCTGATAGTCCCTAGCTAGATCCAAGGCAAGGAAACCTGTAGTAAGACAGATCCACCGGGCTTCTGATATCCAAACCGGGTTCTAAGCAACGGCTTCTAAAGTGGACCAGATCCGAGTGACATGTTTCTGGTACTTACCAGATGTATGAATGATTTTCTTGGCAAAGGAAAGATTCCATACGGGTGCATAATTAATCTTCGGGTTACACACCTCTAGGATTATGTTCCACCGTTGGTAAGGACTTCATTCATCTCGGGAGGTTATGGGTTGGGTTTGTCGCGTGATCACTAAAACAAACTTAACTTTATCTGATCAATAAATTCTTAAGTTGTCACTTTTAAGATAAATAAAACAAGAATACTTTATCTAGTTCTCGTTAGTACAAAGTCGTTAACCAATGGAGGATACGCTGTCCCTCATGCTGACTGTAAGAAGGACTCTTCGGTGTTCAACAGCCGCCTCCTAGGTAGGGGGTACGCTGTCGCGGGGGTTGACTGTAAGAGAGATCTTTCGGTACGCAAAGCGAGAGCTAAGTGAGGTGGACCAAGCCTCTACAATAATTTAAGGAGATAAGTTAGAGGACCAGTGCTTAAACGAGTGGCTTGGCGGGGGTTTGGGAAGTACCTGAAATGCAGGACTCAAATGGTGGTAATAAAAGTCTTGATAGTTATGCGGTGATGCGCATCTTGGTCACACCACTCATCAGTGGCGCCGTTTCTCTCAAAACGCAGAGCCAAACTTTTGAAAAAGCTGCACGGTAGTGCGAGTTGGACCAAGACCGCATTCTCACAGAAAAACAGTGGCCTACGGGCCAGTAGTCCAAAGACACCTCTATGGGGACTCGTACACTTCTCCTATGCGTGAACTATAGAGTTGCCAGAACGTCATCCCTTATTTATTTCTTTTCTCATCCCCAACTCTGAAGGGACCGTTCATCTTTGTCCTCCTCACCAATAATTAAACTCCATAAATGGTCGAAGTAGTTGAATAGGAGGATTACCTATAGCCCTTGGTAAATTTACAAAAGACGAAAAGGATTGTAACTTCGGGAGAAGGGGTGCCTCCTCACAAAGGGGGTCGAAACCAAACTTCTCCTCAGGAGGATAGATGGGGCGATTCAGATAATAAAATTAACTACTTATACGGAGGGTCCCCGAGATGTGCATGTTTACTATCCCTACTATTTTTATCTTTTTAATTTCAAAATCAAAACCTTTTTCAAAAACCATTTTTTTCTTTTAGAACCCCTCGGTTTATTTTCTTTTTCAAAACCCGATTAATTAATGTGATGAAAGTTTGAGTAGGGGAAAGTGTGTTCTTTAGGAATATGATACTCGGTATTTACCCTAGAAAACTATACTATGCACGTCAGGTTCTCTGCCTATGTGTTAGTTGTAGTTTCTAAGTAATTATCGTTTACTTATAAATTTATAACTTGTTTAACGGTTTAGTAAAAATTACTCTTTTTCTCAAAACCAATGTTCTGGAATTAAAACACCAAGTTTTTGGCACCGGGAAAAGTGATACCTTTTTCTAATTACTAAAACCAGGCACATCACTATACAGTCTAGTGTTATCACGGTTTGCATTAGTTTGTACCAACTATACAACCTAATATTATCACAGTTTGCATTAGATTGTACCGACTATACAACCTAATGCTATCACGATTTGCACTAGATTGTACCAACTATACAATCTAATGTTATCACAGTTTGCAACATTTTCATCATTAACTCGAAGGTTGACTGATTTACGAATTTATCACGGCCCAAGTCTGCTGTTTATGTCATTAATCCAAAGATTTATGACCTACTGATATCACGGACGAAGTCCGTTGTTTATATCATTAATCCGAAGATTTATGACTTACTGATTTATCACGGCCCAAGTCACCTATTTATGTCATTAATCCGTAGATTTATGACTTACTGATTTATCATGGCCCAAGTCCGTTGTTTATGTCATTAATCCGAAGAATTATGACTTAGGGGTTGTTTGGTTGATTAAGTGCTGAATCATTGAGAGATCTGAATGGTTAAGAGGTCTGAATCGGTAAGTGCTGAATAATTAAGTTGGGCCTCTTAATGGTTAATTATCTTGTTCCACATTGGTAGGAGAGTCTCATTAAGGTTCAGCCTAGTTTAGTGCTTAATGATTTTTTTCTTAATGGTTCCACAACATCCTAAATCTTAATGGTTCAGCCTTAACCATTCCATTCAGAAGCTGAAACAAACACGTTGAATTCTGAATCATTGAGCACTGAATGGTTCAGAGCCTCATTAAGAGGCTTACCAAACAGCCCCTTACTGATTTATCATGGACCAAGTATGTTGTTATATCATTAATCCAAAGATTTATGACCTACTGATTTATCACGGCCCAAGTCCCATGTTTATGATCTATCACCCAAAACTGCAGTTATGGTTAATATTATGGATTTTACATGCCTCTTAGGCAATCATGGCCCTCTAGACCATGTTTGTCTAATCCGTGATTTCTTTTTTCCCTGACACCTCACACTTAATTAGTCCATACTACATAGGTTATATATGTAACAATTGTAGAGACCCATAGTATCATATGTTTAACACTTACCTGGCCAGGGTAAGCAATCTGCATATGGTACACATGGACTTGTTAGAATTAGTACATTACATCCTATGTAAGCAAAGCTTCAGCTCATGCTTGTGTCCCTTATTCTATTTGGTAAAAACCATTTCTTGATATTTAGTTAACATCGAGTTTCACCTTTATTTATCAGGTACAAACAATGTGTTTTGTTTCATAAAACTTTGTGTGATCATACTCATTCGCATGACCACAATGCGACTCTAGCATCCTTTGATTTTAAACATTCGCTTGGGTGATTATTCCCCATCCCGATTTCTATGCTCAGGTTTCTCTTGCGCATTTATTATTCACTATTGTGAAAAACGCTCATTTTCCATTTAGCTTCTTGCTTGCGTATGCAACTAGCACTCGGCGTATGATGATTGCATACTAATACACATAATATGATTCAAAGCGTATACCTAATTGATACTTTCCCTTATGTTCCTTTTTGTTATCGATACGTTGGTTTGAGTCGCTACTTGACGTGGTCCTTAGTGAACATGCTATTAGCCATGCTCCCGAACCCTCCACTACCTTATTGGGTGAATCATTCGATTCATCTCGCCCTCAAGTGCTCTCTCTCTCTCTCTCCCTCTCTTTCACTCGACCCTTACACCTGTACCCCAAGTTTTTGTCCCCAAATCACTTATTCCAAGCTTAAAACAACTTCCAAATCTATTACAAAGCTAGATCTAAGGTTTGTAACTTATCTAAAACCTTTCTCTTCCATTTGATTGTTATTTTCATTAAAACCCTTGATGTCCAGATCTGACTTTATAATGTTTTCATCAATAAAACCTTTCTAAAACCTTTTCTAACCTAGATCTAAACATCTATTGAGTTTTCTTACAAAAACCAAGGTTTTCAAAATTAGGTGATAATGATTAAAGAATTAGGGCTTTTGTGTTAGATGTTATGGAAATGACTATGTGATGATGTTATGATGAATATCCATGTTTTAGAAGCATGTTTAGGATATGTTTGATTGGAATATGATGTTTTATGAGTTTAGGGATATTTTGGGGATTTTTGATATGATTGATGATTGATATGAATTGTAATATAACTAGGATATATTTAGAATCATACTAGGAAGGTGATATCTGAGTTTGATGTTGGCTTAAACATGTTTAGATGATGAAATCTGATTATTTGCCTATTATGGTATCAAACCCATGCATGATGTGACATATTCATAATCTTTGCTATTTCGGGTAAACTTGCTATTTGTGCTTGAAACCTGATTCGACAAGGTGCTAAGTGATATATAATGATGAGAATAGGCTAGGTATTGGTTTGGTATTGATTGGCCATGATTCGGCAAGCTTCTAGATCAATTCAAGGGGTTTCGCCCGACAAACTTGGTGCAGCAGCTGTAGGGGGCGAAGGGCTCCACCCCTTCGCCCATAACAAACACGAAGGGCTCGTCCCTTCGTGTTAAGGGTGACCCCTTCACCCAGAATGAAACCCCTTCCCCCAGTGGTGACCTCTTCGCATAGAAATGACCCCTTCATGTAGAATTATGACCCTTTCATGTGTAATTGTGACCCCTTCGTGTGAAATGAAACCTCTTCATGTAAATCATGCTGATATGACCCGAACATGAAGATTTACGTCTTTAACATGTACTGTTACCTAATAACTTGTATGCGACTGTTAAACGGATATTGTGGGTCAGTAATGGGATGTCGTGTCTTGTGTGGTCGTGTCAAAGTCAAAACACTTATGAAAATACACATCGTCATGGTTTGGACAACCAAGGGTTATAGACCAACACATTATCGGTCAACACGCTTGTAGACGTCTGGTGATATGTTTCTAGTAGTTAGGACTATCGTACGCGTCTGGTTTATAATCTTTTAGAAGACGCAACCTAAGGTGAATTTCACGGCCCCTCTTTACTGTTTTTACTTTCGAGGGAGAATCATGCTACAACACTCTAAACTTTCGGATTACATAAGCACTATCACATCACTTGTGCACATGCAATTCTACAGCTGCTCAAACTTTTAAAATGAGCGTGTTAGTGGGGGATATGGCAAATCCAGGGTAACCCGGGAATTATCAGTAGTAGTTTGGAACACTTGGGTAATGAGTAACACGTCTAACTAGTTTTTACTATAATAGTGTGTTATGTGAATCCAGTTTTACTAAAGTTATTTAACGTTAAAAACCTATGGACTCACCGCTAAGGTAGCAGGATCAGATTAGGCGTACGGAGTCACACGACGTCTCATGCATGTCTTTTGAACATTGTTATGAACCGTTTTACATTGTTATTATTGTACTTGGATTGTAAAACTTGATTCCACTTCCACTAAACTTTTGAAACCTGGTCTTGTTTAAACGTTATTTTTATTGATATAGAGGTTGTTTATTGTGACTATTGACTTGGTCCTGGTGTGTCACGTGTCTCGCGGTAAAACCCTGCATGTGGAATTTGAGGGTGTGACATAATGCGTCCATACCTCCACCATCTTATCGAACAAAAGTCAGTGGTTTCCATCGTAAAGAACATATAAGTGGAATGAAGAAGGTAAGGATTAGGGTTTGTGGATTTTAAAGATAAAGAGATTAAAGTTTGAATGTATAAGGGGAATCAAGGGACTGGTGGTTTCCATAGTGAAGAACATATAAGGAGAATTAAGGGGCAAGAGTTAGGGATTGTGGATTGTGATTTGGACTCCTACATCTGCGAATGATAAATGGGCTAACTGTTGAGATTTATTTGTTGGTTGTATTTAAACGCTGTTGAGCCTGGGGACTGCATCTGAAAACAATTTAAACCACGTCCTTTGTTTCATTTTGTAGTATAAGATCCTATTCTTATTCTTGTAACTTTCTAACAATATATATCTTGCATATCAAAATTAACATCTTAGTATGCATCATCACGATATAACCAGTAGAAACCTTCTTTGTAACTAGATCGATCCCTAACGAAATATCTTTTGCCCAAAATCGATCATAGCGCTCTCAATCGATCTTATCCCACCATAAACTCCGGTGAAGGTAGATTTGAATCATTAGTGGCAATTTTTATTCCTAAAAATGCATCTACAAATCCAAGAATATTAACACAACTTTGAGGAACTTTTACATGGCGTTTTGGAAGTGATCATGCTATACAGAATATTTTACAATAATAATAACCGAACACGAATTATATTTAAATAACTATTCGTGTTTCTTGCAACCTCTTCTATGTATGTGAACGGTTGGTTTAGTTATGAACTATGCACCCCACATGCCTAAAGCGTAAGCAAAATGGCCGCTCTTCCTTCAAAATTGTCTCCTCATAATTACTTGGGCTTTCAAGAAGTCGGACTTTTAAACATAATAAATTGGACTATTCAAATCACCACTTGAAATTATGAATATAATAGAGTGATAGTTATGAATTGATTTTTTTAACGACAAACTATACTCTTCTATACTTTAAACCAGAAAATCACAAAATATTTTGGGTTAATTTTGACTTGGGCTTGCATTGGATCACTAGGAGTTTAGTTTAATGGGTCAAATAAAATGGGTCATAGCACAAGACTTGAGTTTGAATAAGTAATTCGTTTAGGTTGTTTAGTTTGAATGGGCTTTTGGGTTTGTCCAAGTATTAAGGAGAGTCAAGTGGTACTTTGATTGAGTCACTTTGTGAACGTTGGATTGAATGCCTATTTAAAGGTTTGTTGAGTTGTTAAATAATACACTGCACTTTTGCTTACTTCTACTACTGCCATCTTTCTTACTTTTTAGTTCTTACTTAGTGTGTTTCAATTGTTTGAGTGTATTTGTGAGAGGTCAAAACCAACAAAATACTCTTATTGTTTTGTTACACATATCCTCTAAGCATGGGCGGATCTAGGTTATGGCGGGTTGGGTTCCCGGGAACCTAGTCGGTTTGTAATTTTTAGTGTTAATGTATATAGAAAAAAAAAGGAACCCAGAAGAAAATTATCTTAGGAACCCATTACTAAAACTTGTAGGTGTCTTAGTGGTAAAGTCCTGCCTTCAACATACATAAGGTTCCAGATTCGAGTCCCGTGGTTTAATTTTTAACTTTCCAACTTTTTTTTTTATCAAAACTAGGGTAAACAAAAAGCTTTACATCGCCCTTCCAAACAAAAAACACATATACAAGTCATGTCTGTACACCAGTCCCGCCGCCCTCCTCTGAGCTCCTCCTCCGGACCTCCGCCCACCGCCGCCCCTCCGGACCTCCGCATCCTTTCCATTACATCTTTTCATAATTATTGGGTGTAGAGAAGCTCGTTGCCTCCTTTCCAGTACATCTTTTCATAATGGTAAGTTGAATAATCTATTATTTTGTTGCTTATTCTTAATTATTAATGGTAGTCCTTATTAATTTTAATCTCATCTGGTTTATCTGAAACACTAGGAATAAATTAGACGAGATGATTTAACCAATTGAAACTGAAAGTGTGAATCTAGTTTGTTTACGGTTGAATAATTTTATGGATGTTAAATTTTAACATGTTTAAACCTGAACCGACCCGAACCCCTGTACCGACCCGAACCGTCAAACCGACCCGAACCCTTCTACCAAGCCGAAAAAAGGAACCAAGTGAAAAAAAATTCCTGGATCCGCCATTGCCTCTAAGAATTGCATATAATTGTAATTGTTTTTTTTTTTTTTTTGAACGACCAACAAATTGGAATCACTCACAGAACACTGGAATATCATCGTGCCACCAATGTTGCCACGCGATCATATTCCACCACCAAGTCACCAATTCAGGAGGAAATTCATAATTATGAGAAAACCCCTTTGTGAGATTCGAACCCAGGACCTTATGACCCCTAAGCCTTATCTCACTACAAAGATACCACTAGGCTATAATTCCTTGGGCAATTGTAATTGTTATTGATTATACGAGTTAAAGCTCTAACATTATATTTTTCATTTTTATACAACAATTGTTATTATTAAAGCTCTACCCTAGAATCTTAGACGATAATTGGTAATCATAGTCTAATCCGTAAGAGCAGACAACTTAGCAAAGAACAATGGAACAATCACCAACGACCAACTATATAAGAGCCTGTAAAGAATATAAAAAAGATAGAAGAAAACTAATATATGCATAATGAAACGTGCAACAATCATCAATTAGAATAGGAAGAATATACATAATAATCATCAAAAGATATCAATAATTTTTGCAATTGTATAATACTTATTTGTACATCATATAAAATGTAACTTTTGAATAAAGCAATGTCGAACATGGGAGATGACAGCGTATAGCTATCTAATAAAAACAAACATTTAATAAAGCTTCTCCTTTTTTAGATCATGCTTTTTGACTTGTTTGAAATGTGTAAACTCCTTCTCCAATGTACGTGTTTTTTTTTTTTTTTTTTCATTTTATTTTAACAATTTTCTAATTTCTAATATAACACAACAAAATGTTTTATGATATCCAACCTTATTTATCATCATCATGAAAGTCACCACCTTATAACCACCACCACCACAACCAACGGGTTACATGATTGAACAACCTTCACCATCCTCTTCACCTCCATAATGATTCCTGTTTCCATTGTACCCGTTATACCCATTGTCATATCCGAACCCGACATAACTTGGTGGGGGCGGTGGTGGCGCTATTGGCATCCCATAACCATGCTGAAACGGGGCGCCACCGTAACCTTGATCATAATACTGCCCGTATCCCACCATAGGGTAAGCCGATGGTGGGTACATCTGTGGATAGCCATGTACGGGCTCGTACACCATCTTCGCCACATCAGGATTTGGACCAGCATCCGGTTTCTTTGGTGCATCCTTAGGTTTATCGTCTTTAGGCTTGTCGGCTGGAGGCTTGGGCTTCTCGGGTGGCTTGTCAGCAGGCGGCTTGGGCTTCTCTGCAGGAGGCTTGGGCTTCTCTTGGGGCTTCTCGGCAGGCGGCTTGGGCTTCTCTGGGGGCTTCTCGCCAGGCGGCTTGGGCTTAGCAGCCGGCTTTTCGATGATCTCTATGCTCTGAATGGCACCTCCACCCTTGTAACAAAGCTTGTCACGAATGCTCTCAGGGCTACAACATACCACAATGATCTTTACCTTGTTTTTGTCCACATCAAATACCTGGTCTCTTATTTCTGTATTGTCACAGAAAAAATAAATAAATAATATTTTACTAATTTTTATGTACCAATTGTCAAGATTAATCATAAAGGGAATTAAACATCCATTAATTTATTTATTAAAAGAACTAGAAATATTGCAGTACTATATTTATTAATTTAAATCTATCAGCCTTCAATTCCGAGTAAAAAATTCTTGAGATAGCTAATTGTCTAAATTTATACTTTTATGCTAATATGTCAACGTTATTTTTAATCCTCCATCATCTAAAAATCCATCTAAATGCCCAAAATGAGGTTTCAACCCTCACCAAATTCACCTAAATGTATAATAAAAATAATAATAATAATAATAATAATAATAATAATAATAATAATAATAACAATAATAATAATAACAATAATAATAATAATAATAATAATAATATACATACACATGTGTGTGTTTAAATTACATATAGAGGAAAAGAAAATAAAAAAACAAGTTATTTTTTCATAATTTTGGAACACATGAATACAAATCTTTGAAATTCCAATAATACGAAAAGATTATTATAAATATTAGTCAAATTTATGGATTTAAAACCTCAACGGATGCATTTATCCGTGAAGAATATTTAGAATATTCATTACTTTATTGTAAAAAACAAAAGTGAATTCAATTGCTAACAGGAAAAAATATATATATACACAATAAAAAAAACTACAATAATAAATTTAGAAACTTACGGGGAATTTTGCAGATGACCTTCTTCACCTTCTTGTAGCAGCCGGAGCACTTAAGATCAACATTCAGGACCATTTCGGTCACCTTTTTCGGTACATGAAACAAATTAATTTAAATAAATTGAAGACTAAAATAATTAAAAAGAACAAAAATGGCTTTGAAGTTTGGATGAAATGATGATGATAATAAATGAATACCTTCTCAGGGGCCATGGCTGGGAAGCAAGAGTTAATCTCTAGAGAGAGAGAGAGAGAATGAGAGAAAATGTGGTGTGTATGAGTGAGAGTTTGATTAATAAAAAGGGAAGTGGAAGCGGTGAAGTGCTCACCTAATTATAATAATAATAATTACCTTCCTCAAACGAAATCAATATTCTTTTTTTGAAATAACCAAGTACACAAAAATGTTTTTATCTTAACTTTAGTTGTTTCTGGAAAAGAAATGCAAAGTTAAAATTATGTTTAAATGTTGGGATGGAAGAATATAGTTAAAGTGTAAATTTTTGGTCAAAGCATGAAATTATGTTGAGTAAAAATCTAAATACCACCGTTGCTTAAAAGGCAAGTGTAAGTTGCAAATTAAATTTGTCTAAAATTTTCTTGCTGAAAGGTGAATTGTTTTGCGGATGAAGCCTAACTTAATTTGTGAAAATTGGGGGAGCTAGAGTGGAGGTTGAGAGTTTGATTTCTGTCGGAGTCATATTTACCATATGTGGGGGTTCCATTTGGGAAGATCCCCAATCCAGATGGAATGGGTAATCAGTATAGGCTGGCCCAGGGTGTTAGCCGGAGATCTAGCGATTGCACCACTTGCCGTTAAAAAAAGGGTGAATTGTTTTGATTTTTCCTTTTTTTAATTCATTGAAAAGTATTTGTTTTTTATTTATTTATTTTTTTAGGATCAACCAGGAAGTAATGGCTAATTGAGAATTAATAGAACAATTCTAAATCACACATTTTTTAAAGGCAACTTTTTATTACTCAATTTCACATTTTCCAGTAAATTTTTTTTTACATTTATACTTATATGTATATACATGTTTTTGATAATGTTTAAATGTGTAGCAATGATTTCACATATATGTATATAAAGAAATACTACGGATAAGAACTAAAATGCTTTTCTAATGTAAATATGTGCGCATACGTGTTTGAATTTGAAAAATAAGTATCATACATATATGTTTGACAATATACAGATATGTATAATCGAAAATTAATAATATACACAAATGTTAAAATAAAAAAACACTCTTATAAATGTGCGTTTAAGCTAAAAACAATTCATTAGAAAAATATGTGATCCAGAATGATTCTTACGATTCTCAATTAGCTCAGTGTACTCTTATGATCACTACCCTATATATATTGTCTAAAAATTAAACCATTGCATATTTTTCTAGAAACAAAATAAAACATTGTGAAACTATATTATGTACATTACTAGATAAAAAAATGTAAGACCGTGTGTATAGTCATGCGTGAAAGGCCACAAGAAAGGCGGTTTCACGAGAGGGACAACGCCCTTAAATGGCCGCGTGAAGGGATGCTATGTGATACGTATCACGCGATAAAACTTTTGTAAAGCATTATTGACTCTGTTGGTGCATGTTTGTGACAGACGCTCAAATAGTTAAACAAACGCTCATGATAATTAATAGAAGATTACTTATTGTCTATGTCGTTAGAAGAACTTGTCTAGTTAGTTCGTGAATATGTAATAAGCTAGTTATTGTAAAAGCCCGATAAAGCCCATCCCAAAAGCCTTGTGGATGTGCATCGATATAAACATATGAAACAAGGGTTTTGAGGATGTTGGTCATTAGGGTGGGGCGTAAGCGAGAGATTGCGAGAGAAAGAGTTAGAACCTAGTTCCATATACAATCGGTTCATGCTCTTGATTAGCTAGCAGGATTACAAATTCGAGTTAAGTCTTATTCAAACGGTTATCTGTGATTCGTTCAATAAGATTAAATGTTAAAAGTAATCTTGTGTTCTTTGTGTGATATCCATGGATACTAGACATTCCACATCTCGTGTTCATGTTTAGTTTGATTGTTTGTGTGAAGATCCTCAAGGACAGGGACCTACAAGTGGTATCAGAGCTTTCGGGCTAGATATCATTCAAGGAACGTGTTCAAGGTTGCATAGATTCTTGGTTTGCTTATTAATCGCTTTTTATTTTTCGATTTTATTAGTTTACGGTTGGTTTTTGTGTTTTGAAGGTTTCGGATTTAAAGAACATCAAGAACACGATTTGTTTTTATTAAAAAATTTTAGCTTGATCTTGTATTAGTGGTTTTGATTGTGTTTGAAGAAAAATAGGAAATCGGTGGATAACAAATTGTTGCAGATCTTCAAAATTTTTGAAAGGATATCACTTTCCAAAATTTTCGGGATAATCCAGTTGTCAAATGAATTTTAGAAAACCATCTGAAAGTCAGAAACCAAGTCACATGGAATTAGGAGCTTTCTCGGAATCACTGATATCGAAAACTACTTTGTATTCGAGAACAAATACTTTATATATATGTAAAATGAATTTTTTTAACTCAATCTTGTTTTCATTTGAACCTAATCCTATATCACCATCATCATCATCATACTCAGTTAATTCCACCAATAGCAAAAGCTAAGGTAGGGTCTGAGAAGGGTAAGATGTAGACAGCCTTACCTCTAACCCGTGGGAATAGAGAGGCTGCTTCCAGTGAGACCCCCGGTCTCAGGAGGGTAAGATGTAGACAACCTAATCCTATATATGAATATATATATATATGTTTATATATATGTAAAATGAATTTTTGTATGTGTAGGATAAATGTATGATATTCTTGATATGTGTAGTATAAACATATGATATGTTGATATACGTAGTATGATTTTTATATGTGTAGGATAAATTTTGATATTGTGTAGGATAAAGTGTTAATGAATGATTAATTAGAGAAATATAATAATTAATGTAAAAACAGTTAAAGTATTTAATGTTTTACCATTACGTCATTTCTTCTTTTTGTTCTCATATTAAGTTTCTTCTCATTTGATCCCATGATAACCATTACGTGATGGTATTAGAAACAGAAAACTCTAATATTGATGATCGCTGATAGATTTATTTATCAAATGGATTTATCAAAATCTCATCTAGTTAGGTTAAGGGATAGTGGGTTTGTAGCGAGGCAAGCGGTGCTGAAAGCAAAGGCAAAGAAAGTGGAAAAGCATGCTAAAGCCTGCGAGGACGACCAAAACGTTTTCGTACCCCTGGCTTTTGATACCTTTGGCTCATTGGCATCGGAGGCTAGCCGTTTCCTGACCAGGGTCCAGCAAGTTATTCATGGTAGTGTCTCGGCTCCGAGTAGGCAATGTTATGTTTTTAGTAGATTAGGATTTGTCATTCAGAAAGTGGTGGCAACACAGCTTGTTGTCTGCCTGCCCACTATCTTAATGTAATTTTCTCTGTCATAGAATGAAAAAGTTTCGATAAGAACAGTCTTTACCAAAAAAAATTGTTTTTTTAATACAATGTTGATTTCAGATCAATCAAAGGAAATATCATAAAGATAAACGAAAATAAATTCTTAAATATTGTGCTAATCCGTGTCTAAATAGCTATCAGACTATCCTCGTTGGTGTGCAAATCCAATGGTTGATAATGGAAAAAAGCCAAAAAAAAAAAATGCTAAAAATTTCACAACCCGGTTGGTCACCAACCAACGGTTGCAACCGAATTACACCCCCACTAACTTAATTACTCAAATAAATTGTTATATTTAAATTTAAAAATAAAACTAAATACACGGTATTTCTTAACTTTTTTTTGTGAACATCCTGATATAAATTTTATTAAAAATCGAGTTCGTTTAAAAAAAATATTTTTAGGATGATTTAGGTTGTGAATGTGTGTTAAATTTTGAGTAGGGTTGGGTTGTGTATGCGTTAGAGAGAAAAATTAATTTTTTATTTGAAAGTTGTGTTGTTTGTGAATGAGGATAGTCTCAGGGATAACTCACTGATCAAACAAAATCTCAAAAAGAAAAAAAAAAGATGATTATTCTCAAGGATAATAGCTTAATCACCAACTGAAGGGATATGGTACCAAAGCACTAGCAATACCATATCACAAACTAGCTAAAACACAATCTGCACGCTTTACGTTGGCAGAACAACTCGCGTCCATCAGACAGATGACGCAGAGTTACCCGCCCGTTCTACGTCAGCGGAGTGGCAAGCGTCTAACGCACAACGTCCCGCTCGTTTTACGTCAACGGAACAACTCGCGTCCATCAGACAGATGACGCAGACTTATCCGCCCGTTCTACGTCAGCGGGACAAACACTATACGAAGCTTCTTCGGCAAGATAAACAAAGCTTTGTCAACACGACTAGAAGATGCTTTCTGGGGCAGCCTCGAGACACACACTCCTGCCCCAGGCTACTGTTCCTGACGCTCCAGGCTGCCCGTCAGAGTTCACAGCCAATCAGTGGCTGCGCTCAACCTGACACACAGAAGAGACGATGGCGTGGCAGCTTCCCAGCCAAGACATCTCATTCACAGAATACTTTTGCAACCCTCCAACTTGTCTCAGGTTCTAGAAGAGGGATGATTATCCACCGCCCTAGAGTAGCCAGTAGGCGGACGCCACGTGTATTTACGTCAGGACGGTAACATCCCCCATTTTCTCTTTTTTTAAACAAACCCACTTGCACCATTGGGCAGGGGGACTTGGGCCGGAAACCTAGAGACACCTCTACCTGGGCCGGGCCCTACTAAGGGTAGAGGAGGGGTTGAGAAAGTTATATGTCGAGGTACTATAAAAGGAGGAGTCCCTTCTCCTTTTATGGGCATCCGATATTCACCTATACTTTCGTTCAAAAGACTACGAGCACATCGTACTTTTCCAACCTCTGTTTATTTACTAACATTTAGAGGCTCGGCTATTCTAACTTGTTGTCTCTAAATATCCTTGGTCTTGTCCCTAGACCTATCACGTTTTATAAATACACCTTTTATAAACATCCCGTAGAATCACTACTAAGATTAGCGCTAACCCGGTAATCTAGGATTCGTGTTTCTTCACCAAATGGGGAAAAACTATAACAAAAAGAAAGAAGATTTTTATAAGGCCCTCAGTGATCTGTTGTTAATTTGCAAATCACACGTTTATCGCGGAGTTTTCATTAGTAATATGTAGGTATCATGGCTATTGGTGATCAGGCTATAAAATTTGCTGGTGATCCATTGATGAATTCTTTACCCACGGCCGATTTCCCTAGAGAACTTCCATGATGAAATATCGATGATTAATTTTTTTTATCACATACTATCAACAAAAATGAATCTACGGTGATATTCCTGTAATTTGTATTGATAGAAAAAACCGAACACTCACTTGACGCCTAGAACTAACAATAATTATACTTTTATCAACAGTATTTGAAGTCTTCATACTAAAAAAAAAGTTGAGAAAGTATACGGTACAAAGTTCCTTAACGTGAGAAGTGTAGGAAGCCACCACAGATTGACACGTGTAAACCATGGTTAACCATACCTAACTCAAACCACCCTTCCTTCCGTCCTTTTGTTGTTGTAGATCTGAACTAACCACCCTTCCTCCCTACCTTTCGTTGTTTCAGATCTGAACTGTCACTAACAATCCGTTACAGTCACCGCCACTCACAATCCGTCAACAACCCAGCCACAATCTCCTTTCTTCGATCCACACCAACAACCAACCATATCCAACACTACTCGACTACCCACAATTACCCAACCTAAACTTGAACCCTATTTACAAAACCTAACAAAAAAATAAATATAACACAGTGAATTAGGAAATGAAGAACGGCAACCCAGTCTCTTTATTAAACTCCAACAACTCTATCAACAAATCCACAACACTTGGGTCAAACCTTCCAGCCGATGGAGGCTCCGGCTGCCCCAACACCGACATTGAATGCACTCCAGGTCTGTAAACACTAATCCCTGTAAAAAATCAACACAAAAAACCCTTAATTATACAAAATCCAAACCTGTTTAAATCGTATTAAATTCAAACTCATAATCATGAGTCATGACTAGAACTCTTGATATACGGAATCAACCAACAACAATATACCATCTTTTCCTAAGGTGCGTTTAAACAAAACGCACTCAATCAAACGTGCGTTTAAACAAAACGCATTCAACCAAATGTGCGTTTAAACAAAACGCACTCAATCACAAAACTGTGCGTTCAAAGTGATATGGTGTGTTTATAGATGAACGGACGTGCGTTTAATTTGAAGGCTGTAATCGTGATGAAGAAAAAAAGATGACGTCTTATCCAAGAATGAGTGGCGCCCCAAATTCCCGATCACCATTTCAGGAGAAGTTGACACCAAATTTGTTGACAAGAGTGCAAGGTTTGGTCTTTGCTTTTGGCTCTTAAGCCTTGATGAAGTGTTTTGGGTATGCTCTGCTCTTGAGTTAAAGGGGGTGGTGAATGTGTGGTGGGATGGTGGTTAATATTGAAGAAATATGGATGGTGACGTACATGGTGAGTTAAGAGGGTTTAGAGAAGGTGATTGATGCCTTTTGGGTTTTAAAAAGACTGAAACAGAGGGTCAAGGAATTGGTTTTAAAAAGATTGAAACAAAGGGTCATCTTGCAAACCTAAAACAAGTCACTGATGAAGAATGAGTGCGTTTAAAGAAATGAAAGGTGCATTTAAATAAATATACAAAAGAAGTTTAAAATTGTAACGTGTGTTTGTTTGTACAATAAGTGCGTCCAAATTTTCAATGAGTGCGTCCAAATTTCAAATGAGTCCGTCCAAATTTTCAATGAGTGCGTCCAAAAATAGATTATTATATAATGAGTGCGTTTAAAGTTCCCTGTTATCATAGTCATCTTCTTCTTCGCCTGCAACATTTTTATAACCCATTTTTATTTCTTCTTCTAGAATCAAAATCGAGTGCTTCTGACAAATAATACGTTCGTTTTTAATGTTGATTCATATGATTTTCGACTGATTTATTGTATAATTATAATACTCTGTTTATTTTTATTTTTTTTATTTTTCAATTACTGATAATGAATGTATTCGATGTTTGTTTTCTATATTTTGATTGTGTAATCATTCAGATTGGTTTAATCGATCTCAATCGATGAAAAATTATGTTTTGATTTTCGTTATTTTGATTCTCTTTTTACGATTTGAAAAAAATTTAGATGTTTTTTCCTAATTTACCCTTGGTTAGTTTGACCCAAGTATGATTAGGGTTTTTAATCATCATCCAGCTATCTTGTTAATCTAATGGCTGAGATTGCTTCATACGCTTCTCACGTTAAGGTTACTTTGTACGTTATCTCTATCCAAAAAAGTTTATGCCGTTTAGTTATATAAAATAAATTTTACGAAAATACTTATCCATAATTTATGTTTCTTTAGACAATATTTCTCGTGCCTAAATTTCACTCCATATAACATCCCTTTAAAACTTTATATTAGGCTATATGGTGTGGTGTATACCTCTCCTAACTTTCTCAAATTCCACATTAGCGTCACGTCATTTTCCCATTCCCTTTCCTCAAACCAGTAAAATGGTTTTCCCTTTTTTAATATTTTATTAATTTTTAAGAGGAAAAGAAAAAAATCACCCAAAAACAACTCGGTGAAGTCAGTGACGTTTTGCCTCTTAAAAAGAAAAAAATCACCCAAAAACAACTCGGTGAAGTCAGTGACGTTTTGCCGAAGACCCCGACCCCGACCCCCACCGAGGGTGGTTTTCCCGGATCATGACAAGCTTCACGTCGGACCCTAATGTGCTTCCCTGACTTCATACCACAAAGCCTTACCATTTAGGTCAAATGGCACCAAAATGTAAGGAGTTTTACCTAACTTGTCATTATTATATATGATGAATTTAGAATTGCTTATCATATTGTTAATTACAAGTCAAATTAAATACACGTTTTCTTATCATCTTTTCATATGGTGCCGTCTTCTCTTGTTTGTCTATGATGAGATCATTTTCCTGGTTATAATTTTTTTTCGATAACATCATTTTCTCCGGTCAACTTCTTCATCGGGACCATTCCATTCTCTAACACGACCGTTTTCCTAGATCCAAACCATAGAGCATGTTACATTTGCTGGAAATGATGGTGACATTTTGTAATATCTAATGTAAGGGATTCTTCGGAAATAAGATGATAATTAGCAGGAAAGTGCTTAATTAAATGATGTAAAAGCAACCCTCTAGATAAATAAAATGATAACTTACTGTAATTTATTATATCAAAATGTGAGTTTAAAATTTAAAATTTATTACACAAATATGGTTTAACAAGTAATAAAAAGATAAAATCTCTTCGTCGGTGGAAATTGAATATAATACATTTCAAACGGGCATAGGGGCTTCAATAAACATTGGTAGAGGCTAGACGTAAGTGTGACACCCGGCAAACTTCGGTTAACTTTTCTAACAAACACTTAAGTCTATCTTAGCGAAACATTCATTAAGCGAACTTAACTGGGTTAGTTGAGTCGGTTCGGTGATTCATGGAATCATCAGGAGTTGGTTTGCACACACAGTGGTCACGGTTCGATGATTCGAGGGATCATCGGGAAACACACGCACGAGTCCCGTATCTCGTCCGTTGGTGAAACAATAATACAAGATAGGTAATTTATTGATAATTGCATGATATATTATCATTGGTAACTTGCAAATAAGTGGTTACGTGAAATTATATGATGATACGAGTTTTGTGCGTTAACTTCAATTTATAGGGGAAGAGCAAACCCCTATGCTAAGAATTTAGAGGATAAGAGTAAACCCCTATGCTAAGAATTTACAGGGGAAGGGGAAACCCCTTATGCTATAAATTTAGGAGAAGGGCTGACCCCTATGCTACAAGTATGGGAAAAAAAGGCTTGACCCTTTCACCCCCCGCAACACCACAAGGTATAAATACATCATTTTAATATGTTTTCATCATTTTATAAACCCTAGCTCGCCCCTAAATGCTCTCTCTCAACTCCAACCTTTGTAAACGAATTTTTGCCCCCAAATCATTGATTCCTAGCCAAAAAAAAAAAAAACACTTACAAACCCATTATTAAGCTAAGATCTAAGGTGTGTAACTCATCCAAAACCTTTTCAATACATTTTATATTATTCTTATGAACCCTAATTGTCCAGATCAGATTTCATAGTGTTTTCATAAACAAAAACCTTTCTGAAACACTCCTAAACAAGATCTAAACCTTTAAATGAGTTTTATTATAAAAACCCAATTGTTTTCAATGATGTTGGTGAACTAATAATTGGGGCTTTCGTATTATTTGCTTTTAGGATTATGTTATGATGTTGTTATGATGATTTTTGGTGTATTATAAACATGTTTAAGACTTGTTTAGCTCGAATATGATATCATATGAGTTTTGAGGCGTTTGAGAATTTTTATAAGATCTAGGGCTAATATGATGGTTAGAATCAAGCTATAATGGTTTTATATGAGTTTGATGTGATTGTAAATGTGATTATGTGGTTTAATCGAAGTTTTTCTGTTAATGGAAGTATTTTCATGCATGTTCATAATATTTGCCATTTTGGGTAAATATTGTTATTTGTGCATGAAACCTGCTCCGACAAGGTGCTAAGTGGTATAACATGATAAAAATAGTTTAGGTGTTGATGTAGTTTTGATGGGGTATGTTTCTGCAAGTTTCTAGACCGATCCAAGAGATTTTGCGCGTAAAAGGGGAACAGTAGCACACAGGCAAAGGGCTCAACCCATTCGCCCCTATGCTTGACTTCTTCGCCCTTTTTGACCCCTTTGTGTACATTGTGATCCCTTCGTGTATAATTGAAACCCCTTCTTGTAAAACATGCTGGTATGACATATAACTTGCAAATTTACGTGTTTTACGTGTACGGTTACCTTATAACTTATATGTGGATGTTAAATTTATATTTTGGGTCACCAACGAGATGTCGGGTCTTGTGTGGTCTTGTAAAAGTCAAAACGCTCATGAAAATACACTAAGTCATGGTTTGGACAACCAAGGGTTATTGGACCAACTCGTTATCGACTAACACACTTATAGATGTCTCATGATAAGTTTCCAGTCAGGGGCAAATTTATAGCCATTGGGTTGGGTTCCCGGGAACCCAGTGGGTTCGTAAATTATAGTGTTCATATATATATATATATATATATATATATATATATATATAGAAAACTGGGCAGGAACCCATAAGATATTATTTGAAGAATCCATTACTAAAAGTCAAGAGTGCTTTAGTGGTTGAAACCCCTACCTAAGACACACAAGATCCAGGTTCGAATCATGCACCCAACGAGTTTTTTTTTCTTTTTTTTTTTTTTTTTGGTCAAAGCTAGGGATATACCCAAGCCCACTCCTCTCCTCCTATTCTTCAAGTCCGCCCCCTTCACGTGTCTTTCGACACTTGAAGTGTGAAACCCAAACAATGAAACACACCAACAAAAGAAATCACCCTTCTTGTTCTGGACCTACTCCTCCAATAGCAACCCGCCCTTCCTCCGCCCCTGCTCCGCCTCTACTCTTGGCCAGGTAAGTTTATTTAATTTTTTTGTTGGATAATCAAGTTTGTATGAAGGTAATTTCTGTTGGAAAATCAATGTGTTTGGATTTAGAAAAAAATAATAATTGTGAGTAAGCTTCGAATGGATTTTGCACTTTTGACTTTTGAGGCTTACAAAGATGTTGTGAAGTTAACAGTTTTGACTTTTGAGGCTTACAAAGACAAAGGATTTTGTAATTAATTAAAATGAGTGAAGAATTCTTATATATTTACGTTATTGTTTCTTCACTAGTTTATATATAGGATAGGTAATTAGTATATGTTATTTGTTATTGAATTGTTAGTTTAGACGATTCACAAGTTTAGCATACTCAAACATGTGGTGTGGTTATTCTTACTTTTAACTAATTCAAACCTTAATTTGATAAGTTATATTAGGTACTATGTAAACAAATATTTCAAGTTTTTTTCAAAGTCGACCACCGTAAAAAATTGAACCATCATCTTCAACTAGTAAACCCTTGAAAATAGATTTGTATAAGCTTCCATGGGTTCCCCGAAAGGTAGGTTTTTTTTTATCCTTAAAGACAATCATATTTATATTATGTGCTTTAAATTTCTAATGCCAATGTTTTTTCATTATTACAACGTATTTTTTATGTGATGAGCCTTATCCAACCCGAACCGGCAAACCGACCCAAACCCTTGAACCGAGCCGAAATTTTTATGTTTGGTCATATGAAATTGAAACACCTAAAAAAGGAACCCAGTGACAAAAATTCATGGATCCGCCACTGTTTCCAGTAGTCAGGACTGTCATACACGTCGGATACATTACATTCAAAAGACACAACCTAAGGTGAATTCTACAACCCCTCCTTTTTACTGTGTTTTCCATTGGGGGAGAACATGCAACGATCTACTAAACTACAAGGATTGCATTGTCCTATTATGTTACTAGCGTATTGAACAACCTATCTGAGACAGACAAGGTGCGAACAGTAAGGTGAACAGTAAACTAAACAGTATTGCGTACAATGAGTCGAACAGTGTGGCGAACAGTGATCCAAACAGTAGTGTGAATTACCAACAATGTTTTCGGGACACTTTAATATAATGAGTATTAAATGCGAATCTGGTTTTCTAAATACTTTTGAATACTAAACCTGTGGACTCACTAGCATTATATGTTGACCAATTCTAGCATGTTTTTTCAGATCGCTAAGGTAGCAGCAAGAGTAGGATGCACCGTGGGTCACACTGCATCATGTTTACATTAAAGTCATTTCGGTTACCATTGAAAACAATTGTAAACCTGTGTTAATTATGTAATGTCAGGTTACTTGGATGCTTCCATTTTGTTATGAAATTTTAAATCGAAGTCTTTTCATTACGTTGTTTTTCTTATCATATACTGGTCGTTCATTGTGATTGTTGACTTGGATCCTGGTATGTCACGCGTCTCGAGGTACAACCCCGCACATAGAATTTGAGGGTGTGACAGCAAGGGTTTCACTGTGAGGAAGAGGCTGCATAAACTTTTCCCCTTTTCTTTTTCACATGATTTTTAAACGCGCATAACTTTTTCACACGATAATGTTTTATATAAAAAATTATTCTTTTTAATTATGTGCATTCTTTATGAAATATTATCTTGTGAAAATTATGCCCATTTAAAAATCATAAGAAAAAAGTAAAAATGGAAAAGTTTATGTAGCCTGGCCTTCTGATAGACCGCTTATGTAGCCTCTGTTCTCTAGTGGTAGAGGCTACATAGACTTTTTCTCATAATTTTTAGACGGTTGTAACTTTTTTATATGATAATATTTTAAAAAAATCATGTAACTAAAGATAATATATATAATTTAATAAAATAGTATTAACGTATGAAAAAGTTATGTAAATTTAAAAATTATGGGGGAAAAGAAAAGAGAAAAATTCTATTTAGTTTATTTCTCACCTCGAAGCCCCTAAGGTCATGTGTAGTGGGGGGCTTCATGGAGCTCTATGAAGCTTTATGTGAATAAAATATTATAAAGTATTATGAGAGGCTCTATTGGGTCTTTATGAGAAAATAGGTGTATAGTGAGTGTTGGCTTTATGACGCTTTATAAAGATTAAAATATTATTATTTTAATAATAATAATAATGTCATATGTAGCAATCATCCAAGTCGTTCATCACATCTTCCTCAGCTTCATCATCACCATCAGCCCTTCATCTCCTTCCATCCACCCCCTTCCCCAACATCCAACTTCTGTTTATAGGCCATAACGCTCGCCATCTCCATAACGATGGACTTGATTTTTTTTAATGTATCACCAACCCATTAATAACATGGAGTGTAGTTTAGGTTGTTAGGGGGAACGAGGCGCTCCACTACATTTTCTTCAACTTTACTTATTTTATCAATCCTGCACTGCATATTACTTCACTGGAACAGTTTTTTGAAGGCAGTACTCCACTGGAAATAAAATAGAGAAAAAGACAAAATGTGGAGAGAGAGACTCACGGGTACCAGTCCGTTAACTACAACCAGATTTTGGTTCACGGGACCACTACCAACATGAGTGGCGGCTGTGTTACCGTGATCGTAATGGAGTACCCGTGATTAATTCTGGTGGTGCCCCGTCCCCACTTATAAAAAAGAATAAGTTCATTAAGTTTTATATACATTAAAATTAAAATTGTTCTATAAAATGATGATGGTACTACTAGAATAATTGTATCTAGGGGTTGTAAAGCAGAAAAGAAATGTTGTGCAATACAAGGGACTTTGCCTCGGATCCCAATCTCCACATGGCTGCACCCACCACCACCGACATGATATTTATCTACGTTTTACTTATTGGCCAATATAAATTTTTAAATACAAAATTATTTATTGGAATCTTCTAAATATAATTAATCAAACAACTAACATGGTTGTAAAATCGGTTGTTTAGACAAGAACTTAAATATTCTTTTGCTGAATTTTATATGCAAACTTTAACAATATTATTTTACCCAACAAAAAAAATTATCATATATGCTTAATATAAACACTAAAACTCTTATATACCAGAACCTATATTAAACAAATTCTTTATTTTACTTCAATCTTAGTAAATTCTCATTTCAGATCAGTGTTCAATATATCAAACAACACATGTAAAAACGCATATTACATGAATACGTATTAAACGTGTAAATATGATGCGAGTCAATGCTAAGACAACATGTTGTATGTTGAGGGTGGTATAGACCGACATTTGATATTCACCTCATTATTGGGATGGAACAAGAATGGTGGGGTGGTGGTGGCGTGAACAGTGGATTTGTAGTAGTGCCAACTCACCCTTTTTGATCTATTTTTTATTTCATTCATTTTTTTAATAAATAAATCATTAAATGTAATAAAACCACCATTATATTAAACAGAAAACATTACATAAAAACATAAATTAAAAATACATAAAACTAAAGCATTAAATTAGATATAATTAGGGCGTAACATTTGCAACGACAAAGCATACTTAAACTCCTCGACGAACTCAAAAGTGTAGTCGACTTGAGTCACTTCGATGACAACTTTTTCGGATTCGGTTGCGTCTTCATCCATTGTTGCGTTAAACATCGCTTCAAAGATTTCACACTTTAATTTGATGTCCAACCATTTGTGGTGTCGTAAATCACTATCGTGGTTTGTGTCCCCGCCAAAAAGAACCCGGAATTTGGCTAAAACTTTAGCCCAAAACCGTATTGCACAAAGTATGCTCAAAACTCTAGTATTCTCATGCACGGTTAACCACCCGAATGTGAAGACTAGTTCTTCCTCTTCGGTTAACGGTATCTGCATGAGGTTGATTATAAAATGGTAAACGGTTTGGTTTAAAGTGGGGTAATAAACTTGAAAGATGTATTATATATGGGGTAAAATTAAATGATTTGGAAGTATTTAAAAAAGAACCATTAGAGGAGACCAACAGTAACTTTTTTTATCGTAACCAACACCAATCAAAACTCTCCACATCACCATCCATTGTTGTCCCACACGGGTGGAAATTTCCACTGAATATGCCCCACGCAGTTGTCTATATCAGTCATAGGGTGATATGCTGGCATGGAAGAGCTTGACACCACCTTCCACACCCCCACACCAGGTAGTCTAAGTAACTTAGTAACATATCAATACACACACACACACACTAGAAAGGGTACCCATGCGATACGGTGGAAACACAAACACCGCTAGAGTGGGTAAGGTTCGGTTGGTTCGGTTATTATCCTCAACCGAAGCCGAAACTGATGTCACCGGTTAGTCTATTTTATTAATGGCCAAAACCAGACTTGGGCTAAAACTTTTATTTATAATTAAATGAAATTGAAGTATAAAATACATAAAATAGAGGTATAAAATATGAAATGCTTGAACTAGATGGATAAAGCTATAAATATATGAAAATATGAATGGTTTGGTTCAATTCCGTCTGTTTTCAGTTAACGATTCATTTATTTCTCACCCATAAACACTATTAATCACGTAGCATATCAATTTTTTAATTAAAAAAGTTATAGCATTACTATACTCTAATTAAAGGGAATAAAATGTTCATTTTTATAGTGTAGTTAAATAAACTATTAACATACGAAAAAGTTATGTTTGTCTAAATAACATGAGAGTAGTTAGTTTTTTTATAAGGGGGATAAAGTGTACCTAATAACTAATTAATCAAAATTTGGTTAAACATGAGAGAAATGAAGAGTTATTAAAGTGTGGGTGTCAAAGTGTATTTTGTGGTTTAAAGGACAAGTTTAACCTTATTTTAAGGTTATACCTTATGCATTAGATTAAAAAAAGAACTTTTAGATATCTTAAATTACGCTTTTCAAATACGTTATAATATAATATAGATATATGCATGTGTATAAACAAAATAAGTTTGATGGCTCCCGCTTCCTTTCCATATATACCAACAGTTGCACAACTAAAAACGTTGAAGATGGAGTCTCAATGAGACCTAAATTTTCAAAACAATTAATAAAACATGTATGCCCACATGACTAAATGACCTATACATTAAAACTCTTGCATACAAGTCGAAGAGTGTCGCCATCAGACATAACCTCAATCATTTTATGATTAATTAACCTATAAAAAAAGGTTTTGTAGGAAGACACCACATGATTGGGATGTCCATATGTGTATAATATAGAGAGACCAATCACATGAACAATAATGATTTTAGAAGTTTTGTTCATGCAAGCGCATCACATAGTTCGCTTAATTTCAATGTAAATGAAGGCAAATCAGTTAGCGATTAGCATAAACTTGGAAGTATTTGCTGATCTAATGAAAAACGATCTGTGAATTTTTGTAAGTAATATATATTTTTTTTTAAGAATTCCAATTTCACTATTACCATAACAATTACAAGTGGGAGGCGGGTAAACGGGCCACAAGTTGCGCCGCTGCCCCTTTTTGAATTGAAAAATCTACTCTATTAAAAATAAAACTTAGGTCCTTCGTCGTTGGAGAATTACTTTGCACCACCTTTTGAACTCTTTTTAAGAACCGGATTACCTCAGGGGCTAAACCTCCAAATGTGTCAAAAGCAAATGGCACAAAAACGTGTTGGTTTTCTAGACAGGCAGCTTCATGTTTGACAACTTTCTGGGATTCTGCTCTCAAGGCTGCTTGCCCTGCCACAAACCCCGAATCTCGAAGTCCCACCAACGGAGACACCTCTGTGAGATCAATGCACGCATGTTTGCCTTGTGCCCACCCGAACACGAGGACATCTGCTGGCCTTAGGGTAGACCGCCCTTCTAGGGGTCTGTCAAAAAGTTAACCGGGGCTTCTTTCCTAGCTGAAATCCCTACCCTTCGCAAGACGTCCCATAAAACATCCCTGACCAGATCATGTCTGTATTTAAACCTAGGCAGCTCCTTACAGTGAAGGGCATGTTCTCCAAATTTATCTAAACATGCTTTTTTGCAAACTGGACACGGCTCATCAACTGGGAACATGGGAATCATGAGCCTGTATTTAAGGACAGCTCGGTATTCAACAGCTGACATGTGTTGCCCGTGCCCCCCAATAGGAAGGACAGCCAAGAAATCTTGAGCATGCGCTACTTTGAGGCATTCAAACACCGCTTTCTGACGCAAACTCATGGCAAACTTCTCTCCCATAGTCTGAAGGGTTTTACAGTTAAACGCACTCGCCAAGAACTTTTGAGGTTTGCTGGGGGCGGTGTCCTTATCCATAAAACCACCCAAATCTAAATCAGGAAGAGAGCTGCGAACGATGTCCAAGGCAAGCTCATAATCTAAGTCCATCCCCACTATCCTACTATTTCGTAAGATGTTGTCTTGCAGTCCCCATGACTGCACTCTAGAGGCCACAAAAGCATATGCAGACACGTCCTCTGCGGAACATAAGCCAAGACCTCCCAACCGTATCGGTAGAGACGCTAACCGCCATTGAAGATCCCCAAAGAACGGCCCCCCACAAACTACAATATCTTCGACCGCTTCACGAAGCCCTTTGTCGAAAATGGATACGGCCTCATCAGTAAAGGATGGTTGACATGTCCGAAGGCCAAAAAACAGTTTAGCAACACCCATACAAGAACGGAGCAGCAAAAGTTCACTTTGGAGGTCCCCCAATTTCTGTAGAGAAACCATCAGATCCACTGCTCGGCGGGCCCTTTTAGCACCCAATGATCTAATATATCCCCCGTCCCGACTAACAGCACCCCCCAGGAGCTTCACACCTCCCTCTGGTCTCCCGATATCACTAGGAAATAAACCAGGCTTCACTTTTTCCACGTTGCACGATGGCCAAAAAATTTCACATTTCTTGATATTAAGTATAAGCCCTAGATTCGGCCCCTCAGCTCGGATAATATCAAAAGCCTTAGCCACTTCCCTGGCCTCTCCCATTATAGTGCCATCATCGAGGTACCAAGCATGAAACGGGAGGGAGCAACACTCTTCTAGCCGATGGACCAACGGGTGTAGAACAAGAGCGAAGAGAAGCGGCCCCAATGGGTCTCCCTGTTGGACCCCAGTGGAGGCCCTAATACAAGAATCCCCCACATAAAGCCTAGCAGGTTGGGCATATATGAACTGAACCCAAGGGTAAATGGATGGTCATTGGACGCTCACTTCCCGCAGGAGAATCGTCCTGTCAACCAAGTTGAATGCGTTTGAAAAGTCGACCGTGAGCATGGCCAGGGATCCGTCATCATGGAACGCATTCAAAAATCTATTCGCGCTGTGGAGAATAGCCTATGCCCCGTTGGGGACCCCCACCCCAAATTGATAATCACCTAAGTATGCCGCCATCTCTTTCCCAACCGTACGCATCGCGACTTTGGAGACTAACCTTCTCCAAATGGCCCCAACGGCAATAGGCCTAATTCCGTTATCGGGCTTGAGCAATGGAGTGAAGGGGGCAGATGCAATAAACTCCGCAAGAACTTTTGGGCAAAGCCCCATTAACAAAATGTTAACCATTTCAGTGATCGCCAAAAGTAAATCAGAGGGTGGCGAGGCCCCTTGTCCACAAAGGGCATCTAAAATATGTTGAGCTCTGAGGTCGTCCCTCCCACACGAAGTCCCTTTAGGGAAGGATTTAATACTCCCTAACACACAATCAGGATCAACCTGAAGGACATCCTCAGATGGTAAGGCATTAGGCAATGTAGGGGGTTCGGTGATGGGGTGTTTATCGATCAGGGCCTTCAAGGTGGAATCCCCAACTGGGGCAACCCCGAAGGAACATAAAACCTTAACTACGGCCGTGAAATGGCCATCGACAACCTTCCGCAGACACTGCTTTATATTGGCCCTGTTATCCGAGTCAGGCTGCGCGCTGGACGCCCTAACTAACCCTTCATCTGATTGGTTAAGAAGTTGGAGGACGAGTTCCTCTATCCCAGCCCCGTCTTTCCAAATAGCTAATGCCCGCATGATACTGCTGCACTGTAAGGACTTGCGGTTCCCAGACCACCACTCTTGCCTAGAGGACGGTCGTATAACACGTAGGGTGCAACGAGGCAACAACAACAACTTAACCCATGCCTCAATAGATCCAGGGGCCGCCACAACTCTACGCAGGGTCACCGTTAATGCCTGGGCAAACTCCATCCGACAGGAAGACGGAATGCTTTTGACAGTCGTTATTGGCATAGCGAAATGTTGTTCCAGAAGGCTAATATCTACAGCTACCCTCCCACCGTGCTCATGATTAGGAACATTTTGGGATACCGGTGGGTAGGGCTTAGGAATCCCCACAATGAAGTCATCGACGCTATTGGTAGCGCGGGAGAACTTCACAACACCATCTTCGTGATGACAGCCCCTGCTGAGAGCATGCAGGGACATGCACCGCGCGCACAACCACTGATTAATACCCTTCAAGGCTCCCCCTAACTCCCCAAAAAGGTCTGGATCCTCAGAAATTGCGCTCCGCATAACATCCCTTCCATCATCCCACCCTAAATGGTCGCGTTTTAGGTGGGCAAGCAGCCGGACGCTGCTTGAAATACCAAATTTACACGAGTGAAAAAATTTTAAGGGGCACGGCTTTGTTGCATCAGCAATGCAAGGACCTGCCACAATACTAGAAAGCTGACGACGCCTTCGAGAAGAAGGCATTGCGTTTTGGCTGTGCACGTTTATAAACTGCGCAGCAAGGGCGAGTGAGTCAAGAAACTTGGTAGAGCCGGATTGGAGGGAGTTATTTTTTTTTTTATGATTAAATTATTTTTTAGGTATACATGAGTCTAGATTTAGGATTTAAATTGGGTTTGTATGACATACTTGCATCCAAATTTTTAAACAGATTGATAAAATATTCAATCCATTGATTTCTGAATCTTTCTAACTAGTCACGGTTCCTTTTTAATTTGATTACGTAATGGACTTCTTATAAGAATATAAAATTCTCATACTTTATAACACTACTATATAAAATATTATTATATATATTAAAGCACAACATACCTTAGCTACAGTCCCGGTTTCAGGGTTTCTCCAACCTACACCTTCCGGTTGGCACACTGTCTCTCGCTCACTGTCTTTATCTTTCTCACCTTCCGGATCTTCTACATCATTCTTCCAATTTCCAACTTCTGAACAAAAGTCTCCCACCTTCTCACACACACACAAATTAACATACTGACCCCCTCTCTCTCTCTCTCTCAAGCCCCTTCACACACACTTTAGTGATACGTTTAGAGAGAGACAGAAGCGACAAGCCAGAGAACGAAGAAGAAAAGTGGAGACACGCAGAGACAGCGGCGGGTGGCAACCGTACAACAACCACTACTCGACGGCTGACCTGAGCAGAGGCAGCGGCGCCGTTGACGACTTCGTCACCGGCTTATCATCATCCTAACCCGTCTCATCCAGAGCACCATCGCCATCTTCAACTGCTCCGTATAAATCGGTGCGTGAGTGGTACAAGCCGAAGGTTTAGAGTATACCGGGGCATATAGCGATGATCGATTGTCCGATCGATCATCGGTGGTGGCCCTTGACGACGACAAACGACCCCAAGTACACCATAAGTTTCCTTCTTTCCTTTCTCGATCATTTTCTTGATGATATATGTATGGAATAAGTGGACTTCATAAGTTATATTACTGTGATTTTGTTTGCTGAAATTTGCAGCTTTTGATATGTGTTTTGATCTTTTTGATTGATGATCATATCAAGATTGTTTTTGGTTTGTAGATTGTGTTGAAAGTTTTGGTTTTGATCTTTGGTTGGTGAAGATAAGTAAGCAGTTTTAGATTGAATATTGGTAATTGTTTGAGTCATTGATGTTGTGGATCATAAATCTTTACTTTTTATGTTGCGAGGTATACAATTATACATTAATGATGTAATGAACTAATGATTCAGTAGGTTGCAAGAATGAACAAATTAGGATGATTTATGGGAAAATTAAATGCACGAACCACGAAATGTAATTGGCACTTCTTTTTCGAAAATCTGTTTCGGCATTGGCGTTTGTTTATGCTTCTTTTTATTGTCTTAATTCATTGAGTTGTGTTTCAACTCAAGCTTCATACATGAGTTTTAGTCAAAATTGTTCGTTTTCTTTCTGTGCATTACGCTTTGGTTTTTTATGATTCTTGAGTTCTTGACGAATGATGATTTATTTTTTTCCAGTGGCGTAAAAACTTAAAATAAACCTGGGTTTTGTTGTTTGAATTGTGATAAAATGGGGTACGAAATATCATTTTATTTTTTTACAAGGAGATGAAATCTGGGATCATAACAGAAATAAAAAATCTTGCTGGATAGTTTCTGCTTAAAATCAATGAACAATGCTGTTACTTTTGACAATTTGTAAACTTACGACAACAACACTGAATTAAACAACATTGCACCAACACAGGTCATGAACACAAAAAGTTGTATAGTAACTAACAACAAGAAGATGATGATTGAAAAAGTTGTATAGCTGCTAACAAAAACAAGATGTTGATTGAATAGGATTTCATCTCAAATGCTTTTACTGTTTCTCCCAATGTAAGTTTATTGAATAAAAGTGCACTATGATGCTATGCAATTGAGTTTTCCCAAAAACCATAACAGTTCAGTTTTTGATAATATTTTTTTGTACTTGGTTTTTTCCTTATGCAGGTGTCAACTTTGAAGATGAGTAGGCCGGTAGGCGTTGTTATTCTGTTCTAAATCATGGATTCTTGGTATGCCAATTTTCCCCTCTTATTTATTTGGTTACTTTTTGGATGTGATTTAGAACAAACCACATCGAGCCGGGGGTCTCACTGGAAGCAGCCTCTCTATTCTTAGGGGTAGAGGTAAGGCTGTCTACATCTTACCCTCCTCAGACCCTACCTTAGCTTTGCTATAGGTGGGATTAACTGGGTATGATGATGATGATGACTTTTTGGATGTGATTTAGAAACAAACAACCAATATTAGGCTTTATTTACAATAGACACTTAATTTCACTTTAGAAGATTAATGCGAAATGTGTATAGTTGTCTGTGGCTTCTGCAAGTGCAACTTAGCAGCCTTGGCTTATGTGCTAAACCTCCGCCGCAACGCGGCGGGATCATCCTAGTTTGAATTATTTCTTAATATTTCTAAAGTCTCAACTTTCATAGAATCGTAATGGAATTCTTAAAAGAATGTAGAATTCAAATCAACTCGATTGTCACTAAAAATAAAAAATTACAATACAAAACTAGGGTGCAAGTTGTGATTAGTATACTATCTATATGAAAGTTCATATATATTATCCTCGCGATATCTTAAACCTTGAAAAGAACTGATCATTGTCAAGGTAAGGTTAGCATACTATCTATATGAAAGTTCATATATACTATCCTCACGATATCTTAAACCTTGAGAAGAACGTACTGATGATTGTCAAGGCAAAACAACTAATCAAGACCATTCCTTCACAAATAGTGGTGGTTTTTTGGGTTTTTTGTTTGGGCTTCGAGTTTTTTAGGTTAGGTTGTTCTGATTTCTAGCTGAGAAAAGTGACCCGGTAGCCTACCCATTTAAAGTTCGGGTTTGTCAGGTATGGGTTATTCGGGTCAGATTTTTCGTTTTTCGGGTTTAGATGAAATATATAACAAAAGAATTATAGAATATCACCAAAATCAATCAACCTACTAAAAATATCGTTATAATTAAAATATATGACAATATGATATGGTAATTTCCAAAAGTCCCAATACTTGGTGTTCAAAATACCAAAGAATTTCAAAGCAAAATGAAAAAAAATGTTGGGTTTTTTTTCGTGTTTCTAGTTTTGGGTTTTTCGGGTTTATGGCAAGAGAAAAGTGATCCGATAAATTACCCAATTAAGGTTTGGGTTGGTCGTTTCAGGTTATTCAACTTTGGGTTTTTTAGGTATTCTAATTTTTGTGAGTTAACATGCCGCAACAGGCGTCCATGGTTCAACATTTATTATACCTACTTTTCATTTGATTTACCTTCATATACCAGTTGGTGTTAGTTTTGTTCGAATAACTTGACTTTCGTATACAGCGACGTAACTTTCCTGTGACTTTCAAATATACCGTCACGTCGTTTTTTATAATCATGTTTGCCATTTATCTATTTTTATCTACGTTTTGAACCTACCACAGATTATGGATGATAACTCACTAGTTCTAGAATAACTCTCATCCTTTTAAACTTATTATGCAGAACTAACTTAACTAGATTGTTGTCGTAGGCCGCGCGTTGCGGCGGCGGCACCTTAGTTGTTTAAAGCTGGCGACACAATATGTGATGTGTTAACCATATGAAACTCGTATTTCCACGTATCCTCTCTAAGTCAGTGTAACCTATTTAAGCATTGCGGTTAAAGTACTGTACGATAATTACATTAACGTGTCATGCCCGCATGTGACATTACACATTTTTTACTTCGTTACACACATTACGTCCGTAACATTAACGCTATTAGACAAAGATAAAAAATGATGTCTCTGTCGTTGCGGTTTTACGTTCTAAAAATAATTTTGACATTAACGTGGTTAGGAATAGATAAAAAAAAGGATAACAATATGCGCACGTTTCAGTGTAACGTGGTTAGGCAAAGATAAAAAAAAGTATAATAATGTGTCGCACGTTACGGTGTAAAGTCGAAATAATAATTTAAATAAAATGAGTTATCAAGTTTTTAAGTAGAGATGGTTGGCGGGTCGAAGTTGTCAAGTACCAAAGTTAGAAGTGAATGTGTGACTGACTTAAAGATAAGGGTTAAGAGCATTTCATGTCAAAAGTTTGAGGGTGTGAAGTAAAAAAGCAAAACTTTTTTAAAATGAAGTAGAAGTATAGGGGTTCGAATTGTCAGTCATGAAATTTGAGAGTACATGGGCTAAACCTACCAAACTTAAAAGTTGGGGGGTCATTTGATCCGTGGAAAACACCACCGACCATGGTATTTAAGATACTATACAATTATTTGACATTTGAATTGACTTGTATCGATATATCATCATCTGTGATATCTTGTGAGGTCTTAATCGTGTGAATGACCAATTAGCTTTAATGGCTCTTGATGCATATATCTACATCTTGGGGGAGAGGCCCTCCTCGACTGCCTTAAATCGGCTACCGTTTCCGATCAGCAACACCGATGCGGTTCTCGACAATGGTAAAAACGTTGCAGCTCGCAAGAAGTTACCGAGCTACAACGGTAAAAAATACAATTATTTCATCCACCCAACCACCCCAACGGTTACTTTTAACTCCTATATATACCTTTGTGATATGTTTTTTAACCATATCACCACTTCTACCAACAAAATTATTATAACATATCTCTCTAACTATATCATGTCTACAACGATTGAATGGACTGATGAGGAAGTAATTCCTTTGACAATGACGTGGATACACGTTAAGGAATCAGCTACGTTACACCTTGTTGATTAGTTTTGGGATAATGTGAGCCAAATATCGTTTGGTAAAAAGTGAAACACGCCGCACTTCTGATGCACTATCGAGTAAGTGGACGAACCGCAGAAGAGAATGTGAATGATTTGAAGAGATGTTTAAAATTAACATGACTGAAGATCCTTATCTAAGGAAAGACATAATAATAGAAATTACCCAAGTCAACTACATTTTAAAGTTCACTAAACGTTTGATCATGTTTCAACTTTACAAATTTAAAGGCATCATTTATTTTTGAATTTATGTTTTCTAGTCGGTTTATAGTTAAATTTGGATTACGGTTTGAAGTAATAATTTTAATTAATTAGTATTTGAATATTAAATTTGAATTATATTCAATTGTTTATTTGAATATTAGATTTAGGCAAGGTACTCTAGAGTACCGATAGTGATTTGATGGTTCTAAGGTACTTTAAGTGAAAATGACGTGACGCCATGAAAAATGACGTGTCGCACCGGGTAAGGGGTTGGTGGGGGTGAGGTGGCACCTCCCCCTTAGGTAACCCCCCCCCAAAGTAATCTAGGTGAACTCGGCAACTTTCCACCTTCTTCACCTAATGTTGTGATTGGCCAGATGGATTTGAACCTAGGAAAAGGAACGTGTTTGGGGGAAAGGGGAAGTGGAGGAAATCATTTTCTTCGTTTGGGGGAGGGAAGTGGGAAAATGATGTGACGCTGATATAGCATTTTGGGGAGTTGGGGGGAAAAAAGTACCACACCATATAGCCTTATTATAAGTGGATATTAGAGTTCTAGTATATCTATATATATATGAGAAGAAAAAGAACAAATTTAAACCAATAGGAATCCTCCATATAATAGTTGTACTTAATGTTAAATAAATGATTAGTTTTTTGTAACCCCGCTAAACTAGTTAAATTAATGAAACTCATAATTCAATTTCAAAATATATTATTTCATATTAATCCTAATTTACAGTGAGGATGATTTCGATATGTGTAGGATAAATGTAGGTTGAATTTCTATATGTGTAGGATTAACATATGATAATCTCGATATGTGTAGGATAAACGCGTGATAATATTGATATATGTAGGATTAATTTTGACATGTGTAGGACAAGATGTGATAATGTATAGGATAAAGTATTAATGAGTAATTAATTAAAGAGACAATAATTAATGTAATAAGAGTTAAAGTATCAATGTTTCACTTCTTCTTTTTGTTCTCAAATTAAGTTTCTTCTCATTTGATCCTCCCTATATATATAAGTGGATATTAGAGTTCTAGTATAGCTATATATGTTGTAAAACAAGGTCTCGGAGACCGAGTACTCCCCGAGTAATCGCTACATGGTATGCTGCCAAGGCCCGAGTACTCTAGGCCTAGGCCGAGTACTCCCCTGGTACTGACTAGGCCGAGAACTCCCCGAGTACTCTCGACTCCGACTAGGGAGCGCCTAGCGACTTTTCCAACATTGTTACACACATATATATATATATATATATATATATATATATATATATGTTCCTGTACAAAGGACATATTTCGTGAGAATTGTGAGAAGGATTAAGAATTGACATGTGACATCATGTTTTGGATTTAGGAATGATGTTTTAGGTTGTTTTAACTTGAAAAACACCAAACACAACAATCTAAAACATAATGCAATTTATTATAGTCATTAAATTTAAAAAAAAGAAGCTAAAATACACTACTTAACACTTAAAACACGCTGCTTAATGTTCTTAGCATGGTGTTTTAAGTTATAAGTTTAAAATACATTTTTTTTGGTTTTTAATTGTTATGTTTGGTGTTTTTCTAGGCAAAACAATCCAAAACATCACGACTAAGTTCATAAAATGATGCCTGCATATTAATTTTTAATCCTTCTCACACTTCTCATGAAATATGGCTTTTGTACAGGAACCCCACCAGAGTTCCTGTACAAAGTGTGTTTTTTGTGAGAAGTGTAAGAAGTAATTGTGTCCATTAGATTAGATTAATGGAAGGATGAGATTAAATGAATGACAAACTTGTAATTTGTGTTATATTTAGATTGATTAATTAGTTGTGTTGAGGGTAGATAGGTAATATCACATGTAAGTCCTAGATCTTGTCTACCGGGTATCAAACAACACACAACCAAAGGCGGAAACAATGATTGTATGTAAAGAACAAAAAAGAAACTGGAAATAGAATGATTATATTGATTAAGTGCACACGACTTCTTGGAGTCGTCTGGTACACGAGAGCATAAACAATCAAAATGACTAGCGACCCCAAAATAGTCTAGGAACCCCCTATTTATAGTTACATAGGGAGGTTCACAAACAATGGGCCTAGAAGGCCGAAACCCATCAAGAACAAATACCAGCCCAAGACAAACGCAAACCTCTAATTACTAGGCATTACAATATCCCCCTAGGTTTATGTTGGCTTGGCGAGCTCATTGTTTCCTCTTGCTGCTTCTTCATTAAACAACACCTTCCCTGAGTCAGGCACACTGGATGATCCAACACCTTCATGTAATCTACCAGTAATAGGTGCTTTGCTCACATACTGCGAAAATGATTCGGTTGCAACAGCAGCATTGGTAGTTTCAACGTCAGTAGCAACATCAGCAATAGTAGTCAATCTAGGATCTCTTTTGTTTCTCTTTCTGGGTCGCAAATCAGCACTTGGGTCTTCCACACTAACTGGTGTCTCAGCTATAACATTGGATGGAGGATTCCTTTGTTCAGCTTCACGGACAGAGTCAAGTATTCCTGCAAGAACATCCACTGGAGGAATAGCATTTTCAACTTCAGCAGTTACAGGAATTTCAGTAATGGTCTCTTCTTGATTCACTTCTCTTTCAATTTCAGGAACTGACGTGCTTTCAGTAATAACGGCATCAATTTCATCATCATTAAAATCATCAAACTCAAGATCATCAACTTGCTCTTCATCATTTCTTTCAGCTTGATTATCTTCTTCAACTATCTCCTCATCATCACTCTCAATCCCAGTCAAATCTACCTTTTCAGGAGGTGACCGTTGTTCAGCAGGTGGAGGTTCTACAATCTGTACATCATGTTCTTCAGCAACTAGAACAGATGCAGGAGCTGGAACTTCTTCGACAATTTCGCTAAACTTTCCAAACTTCACTAGTGGAAATCTTCCCTCAAAAATTTGGGAAGCCATGCATTTCCTATCATATGTTTCAACCGTCCTTTCTAGGTTTGGATACTTGGATTCCAATATCATCTGAACAAATCTTGGAAACTTGTAAAAGTACTTCTTGTTGAGGGTCTTTGCATTTACCAGCATGTCTTCAAACACACACTTGGAGTAGTTGAAATTCCATCCCTCAATCAAGGCTACTACTCCAGAAATATATTTCAAACTTATTTGATCCAATCCACTCTTGTTGCCTCCCAAACTCGTCAAAAACATATGAATCAACAATCTCCAGTGGCTTGGAAATAGTTTCTTTACATACGGAGATGCAGACAAATTACCTTCGTATCCCATTCTTCTCAGCACTGGAATAATTCGTTCTTTTGTGAAACTGACTGGATCATTGGGGGAATCACCAAAAAGTAGCACATTTCGAATATCTTGTTCTGAAATCACCACCTCAGTTCCTCGAACTCTTGAGCGAATTGAAGTGTCTGTCTTTCGTGCAGTCGAGTTGTCCCAAAATTCAGTAATCCAGTCCGTAAGAACAACCGGATTTTCTCTCATGGCATGCGCAACTCTACAGGTGTTGAGGCCAACAATCAAGGACTTGAACTCCTGCATGTGCTCCTCGGGAGGGTCAGAAAGAAAGCATACCACGTTATGATCCCTTTGGAACCTTGGTACGTGAACGGCCATTTCTGCACAAAACGAGTCGGATTAGGCACAAGAATGTAAACAAAAATTTAAAGTCATCAAAAATAAGTTAATGGGCCCCTTTGAGATTTTAAAATTTCATCCGGGTCCATTACAACCCAAGTTTTTAGAGTTATATGGGCTCTGAACTATAAAACAGCCCAAACCATGAGGGTGTCCGAGGATACTAGAGGTGTCTGAGTGCCATGGGAGTGTCCGAGGTTATTTTTGTCAAAGGCACTAGGTTTCTGAGGGTAAACATGTCTTTGACACATGTGTCCGAATGAGGGAAGGGTGTCCGAGGGCAAATTGGTCTTTGACACATGCGTCCGAATGAGGAAAGGGTGTCCGATTTCCCAGGCGCGTAAAGATCACGCGCCACTCGAACTCGATTTCCCACGCGTGTAAGGCTCACGCGCCGCCGACTGGACGAATCAAACTCCACCATTTTCACCGCCGTTGATCATTCCTTGGCCTATATCATGTTTTCATACCTGCAAATCAACAAAACAACACTATTTCCAAACAAAAACAAAACATTTTATCAAGAGATTACCTGATCTTCTTGAAGATTTTGATGAAGAAGATTGAAAAGAGTGAAGGTTTATCGGCGAGTGTGTGAGAGAAGAGAAAAAAAAATGATTATGATTTTGAAAAAATAAACCATCCGCCTCTCTTTTGTTTATCCCAGATTTTGTGTGGCCCACCAAACGTGTGGTGGGCCCATCTCGGATCCCAAACCCATTTAAACATTTTGAAGTGTATTTTAAAAGCGGGTCCAAGTGAAATCGTGAACTGGTCGAAATAAAAAGATAAAAATTAAACGAATAAAATCTAAATTAATTTTTTTTTAAAATAAAAACTTCACACAAGCTGTGCCTACGAAATCAAATCACTGAGTTTCAGGCTGATTCATTTATCAACACTAATCTACTTAAGTTGATCTTGGCAATTGCCAGTATATTTATCCACTTAAACTTATTTCCTCAGGCCTTCTAGTATAACGATCCGTGATATTCTTTATCATGTTTTTGGATGTATTAATTTCGAACACTCAAGTAAGTCACAATCAAATCCTAGAGTCGTAAGTGATACACTCTATCATGCAAGTAGTTTCCCTACCACATATTTTTCACAGTATCTGTTCTAGAATTCTGAAACCTTGACTGGGACTGGATTGAGAGAAAAAGGAATAGACCAATAAATGATTTAGAGTAATATACGAGTCAGATGATTTCTCAAATGACGAGGGCATTTGGTTTTGGACTCTGAAGGGTCTCTTTTATGACATCCTGACTGTGTCCAGGTCAGCATATATCTGGATGCAGCAGAGGAGCAGCCAGGACATCTTTGGACACTAAGGTCTCTTTTAGGTGAAAAATGATCTACAGCACGACAACGAATGGCTAGGTCAGCATATATCTGGATGCAGCAAAAGCTTTCGTTGCCTAGCATCTCCAGGTCTTTGCTTACACAAAACAGAGGAGATACACGAGTTTTTCAGAGAAGGTTTCAGACCTAGACCACAGTGTTATGCTTCGGGACATCACACAAGCATTCAAATATAAATTGTACCTGATTCCAAGTGATGTTCCTTACTGAGGTCGTGTCTTATCTTTAAGTGGTTCACAAGATCATTAACATTTCAGCCATCAAGACCAAGCCTACCAACATATCACACCAGAGCCAAACTATTTCGATACTCGTCTTACGTGATTCAGCCTTAATCCATACGTGAAAATTCATTTCATTTCTCGCATGACGGCCCAAAACGATTATTTTATATTTTTCGAGTTTTCGGAGGAAGATACACATCCCCCTAAATTTGTGCTTAAAATTGAAAATTTAAAGAGCAAATTTACAAACTAAAAACAAGAAAAATATTTTTGTGTTTTTGTGACCAATTCAGTCCTCGAAATGGACCATTTTGAGCAGTTCTAAAAGAGCTTCAAAACGAGCTCGATCAACCGGTTTAGTAAAAAGATCTGCGACATTGTCGTCAGTGTGGATATGAGTAGGAATAATTAAACCTTGGTTAAACGAATCTCGGATGAAATGTTCTTTTATGGCAATGTGCTTAACTTTTGAAAATTGAACTGGATTTTTCACAATTTGGATAGCTGCATCATTATCACAATAGATGGGAATAAGAGAGAAATCCAAACCGTAGTCCACCAGTTAGTGTTGCATCCAGATCACCTGAGAGCAGCATGCTGAAGCAGCAACATATTCAGCTTCCGCTGTTGAAACAGAGATTGTTTGTTGCTTTTTACATTGCCATGCAATAAGCCGATTTCCTAGAAATTGACACCCAACAGAAGTAGATTTCCTGTCAATGTCACAACCTCCAAAATCGCTGTCAGAAAAAGCAATTAATTCAAAGGGAGAATCTTTAGGAAACCAAAGACCGAATCTGGGTTTCCCCTTAAGGTATCTAAAGATTCTCTTGACAGCATTTAAATGAGAAGTTTTAGGATTAGCCTGATAGCGTGCGCACTGACACACATCAAACATGATATTAGGTCTGCTTGCAGTCAGGTACATCAGAGATCCAATCATTGATCGATACAATGTTTCTTCCACGACCTCTCCTTCCAGATTCTGAGTTAGACCCGGTCTTTCAGACATTGGGGTGTTGGCTGGCTTTGCATCATTGAAGCTGAACTTTGCAAGAATGTCATCCACGTATTTCCCTTGATGAATCAGGATGCCCTTGGAGTTTTGACGAACTTGCAGACCTAAGAAAAAGGTCATTTCACCTAGAGCACTCATTTCAAACTGCTTCTTCATCACCTCTTCAAACTCCTTGCACAGTGCATCATTAGTGGAACCAAAAATGATATCGTCTACATAAATTTGCACCAGTATTCGATCTTCGTTCACCTTCTTTACGAATAAGGTCTGATCAATTACGCCACGGGTGTATCCATTTGCAAGCAAATGTTCAGTTAGGGTAGCATACCATGCACGAGGTGCCTGATGTAACCCATACAAAGCTTTGTCATGCTTGTACACATGCTCTGGTTATTTTGGATTTGTAAAACCCGGTGGCTGACCAACATAGATCTCTTCTTTCACGGTGGCATAAAGAAACGCAGTCTTGACGTCCATCTGATAAACAGTAAAGTCCTTAAATGAGGCGTAGGCAAGAAATATTCTTATGGCTTCCAACCTCGCAACTGGGGCATATACTTCATCATAATCTAATCCCTCAATCTGCCTGAACCCTTGCACGACCAATCTTGCTTTGTTTCTTACAATTACCCCACTGTCATCTCTTTTGTTTCGATAGACCCATCTTGTTCCAAGTGAACGCTTTCCTGAGGGCAACTTCACTAACTTCCAAACCTTGAGCTTCTCAAACTGGTTAAGTTCATCTTGCATTGCATCAACCCAGCTTGGTTCCTGCATAGCCGTAGCAGTAGTCTTTGGCTCAATTTGCGAAATGAAGCACGAGTACAAGCATCTGTTGATGTCACCAGTCTGACTTCTGGTTAAGACCCCAGCATCCACTGGACCAATGATGTTTTCCAATGGATGAGCTCGTTGAATATGTGTAGGGATTGCTTTGTCTGGAGCTGAAAGATTTTCAGGTAAGGGTGTGATATTGTCGGTTACAATCTCTTCCACGGTGGCAGCATCAGATTCATCCTCAGCATATTGCTCCAACGTACACTCAAGAGGTATAGGATCACAAAAAGGAGGTACTAAGATATTAGAAAGTAACTCTTCGTCATCTACCTGTCGCACCGGATCCAAGGTGGCAGTTGAAGGTTCATCAGAAATTGAATGTTGTTGTGTTGCTGTGGTAGGCTCCGTGGTTTGATTATGTAGAACAGAAGAAGGTTGTTGTACCACCGGATCCATAGCTTTGTTTGAGTTTGAAAATGTGGATTCAGTGCGAGTGACGGATGCATGAGTTCCAGGAGTAGAAGCAGAAGCAGAAGCAGTGACCACAGGATCAGGAGTGCCTAGTTCCCTCTTTGGCTTGGTGCACTCACGAGCAAAATGACCAGGCTCATCACAATTGTAGCAACGTATCTTCGTTTTATCCCACCCCAGTTTCTTGGTTGGGTTCTCCCACACATTTTGACCAGTTTTCTTCACAAACTTGTTTGCTCTATGTACTACCATAGCAATCTGCCAAGTCAAGTCCATTTCTTCTCCATCATCTTGATTAACATCTTCTGAATTACATGCTCCAACATCCTTTGCAGTAAGTTGTCCTACTAAAAATGCATTGTAACAATTCATAAATCCAGCAAACAAACTTAAGTTATTTTCGAGCTCTTTAGGAATTTTCACGGTTTGCTGGGGTGCAGCGGCAGATGGTGGTGGTAGTGGTGAGGCAGGGGACGAGGATGCCCCAGCAGCCACTGAAGAAGCTGAAGTAGTGGACGAGCTGGGTGCAAAAATTGGTGGGTACGAGGATCCGCTGGCAGGATAAGAGTATAACGAAGGACGCTGGGGTTCTTGCTGAGACATAAGAGCACTACTAGAAGAAGCGATGATGGCATTATTGTAGCTTGCAGTTTGAGTCAGATAACGTTGTCTGTCATCGAGGTCATAGGACTTGATCAAGGATATGGTTTCAGACAGAGTGAGTCTTGCCAGATCTTTGGTTCTCTTAATCAACGTCACATTTGAGTCCCAACTCCTTGGTAATGTGTTAAGAAGCTTCTTGTTAATCACAGAGTTTTCCACCACCATGTCATTTGATTTCATTTCACTCACTAGAGCCACGAAACGTTGAATCTGGCTTTCGAGTGACTCGCCAGGAGTATGATTAAAAGCATTGAATTTTTGGCTTAGCATTTCCCTTCTGCTTTCTTTCATTTCTTCATTTCCCTCATACAAATTTTCAAGAGCTTCCCACAGTTCTTTGGCAGTAGCAGTATCACGAACCCCAATTGAGACTTTAGGTGAAAGTCCCTGATGAAGGTAAGCAATTGCCCTGTCATCAATATCAGCCTTCTCATGATCCTCATCAATGTACATGCTCTTTGGTTTGATGGCAGTGGCTCCCATTACTTCATTTACCACATACGTGATCACACAGGGGCCATTCAGAATAGATCTTAGTGCCTTTGCATCTTTGATTTTCATGACCTGAATGAACCTGAATTTCCACTCAGAATATGACATTCCAAGCTGAAGAACAGGTATCTTCTAATGAGTGCCAATAACAGATTCCATAGCTTTGTCCACTTGTGCAACTACTATGAGTTGGTCAACATTTAGTCCATTCAAATTAGCCTGGTTAACAATTTGATCCATTTCTGAAAATAAAACTTAAGATTATTAGTTCAATTTTAATATAGCTTAATTTCAGTCCAAGATGTTTTGATGTCCAGTCCAAAGTGTTCCAAAGTCCAGTCCAAAGATAATTTTCCAGTCCAATTGAAGATGTTCAGTTCAGTCTGAAACTATGTTAACAGTGAGTAACTCGGACACAAATGTGTAAGTCGGACACAGTTATGTGGATCGGACACAGTAATTTTGGTCGGACACAGGTTTGGGTTGGACACAGGTTTGAGTTGGACACTATGCTGAGGTCGGACACAGGCAAAGGTCGGACACAGTTATATGAGTCGGACACAGGTTTAGGTCGGACACAATGCTGAGATCGGACACAGGCAGAGGTCGGACACAATGATGTGAGTCGGACACAGTCGGACACAATGCTGAGGTCGGAAACAGGCAGAGGTCGGACACAATGCTGAGGTCGGACACAGCTCAAACTCTGATCTCGAACACTCCTTGAATAGGAAACCTGCACAAATAAACAACAATTTTTTCACAAAATATGGAGATCGAAGATTTTAGAAAATCTTTAAATTAATGAAAAGAAATCTCTTTAAAAAATTTTAATGGTCTCCTAAACTTTAGCAAAAACAGATTGACTTTTCAACAAAATAGATCAAAAACAGTTTTCTAAATAATAAAAAACAAATAAGACCCAAGAACACATCATCAAAACAATCTGAAAAACATAACTAGATTACCAATATAACATATAAACGTGAAGTCAATATGAATCAAATCAATAAAATCAACCTTTTTCCGAAGCAGTAACTTCCTTGATCTTTTCCTTTGATACGAAACCGAGCCTTCGAAAGACTTCTTAGGCTCTGATACCAATTGTAAGTCCAAGATCTTCTCTATCGGGTATCAAACAACACACAACCAAAGGCGGAAACACTGATTGTATGTAAAGAACAAAGAAGAAACTGGAAATAGAATGATTATATTGATTAAGTGCACACGACTTCTTAGAGTCGTCTGGTACAAGAGAGCATAAACAATCAAAATGACTAGCGACCCCAAAATAGTCTAGGAACCCCCTATTTATAGTTACATAGGGAGGTTCACATACAATGGGCCTAGAAGGCCGAAACCCATCAAGAACAAATACCAGCCCAAGACAAACGCAAACCTCTAATTACTAGGCCTTACATCACACTTATTTAAAAACACAAAATTGTAACCGTCTATTAATGTCCCCCTATATTTGCTCTCTTTCCTTCTTAATGTCTTTTTCAATTTGGAAACAATCACATTGATATTCATTGAATGCTATGACTGATTTTGAATATTTTTAAACCCCACCATTCTTATCTAGCTCTGCGATTTCAATGAGATGATGAATCCAAGAAAATGGGTTTTTAAAAAACATCTTTGAAGGCTAGAATGTGTTTTATTGTGGTGTTTCACTATATGTTAACAAGCTAGAGTGTGTTTTATTGTGTTTTATACATCTTTGTGTTTAGATGGTATAACATGGGAATGTATGAGTGCAAAGAAACAATATGGTGTTTTACTGCAAATGTGTTGTGTTTTACTTTGTTTTATTATTTCAGCAAGGCATTGTAGTATACCATGTTTCAACATAAAACACCATATGTATATGAACAAGACACCATATGTGTATGCTCTCCCTATGTAAAAAAAACACCAAACGCATGTGATATTCAAACATACCTCATATTGTGTTTTAACAACATAAACTGCAACTAAAAACAGAAAACACTATACTTATCGTATCAAGATTTGTGGCGTCTAAAATAAAACACTCTCACCTTAAAACAACATATTGTATGACATTTGAACATAAAACACCAATAATTATCATATCAAGATTTTTGATTGTTTACGGGCTAAGAATGGTTGATTGACAAAATATAATCATTGATGATGGTTAATCAATTTCTGGGAAAACCTCCAAAAAATAATAATTGTATGATATATTCCATATTTGACTAATGACACAATTACACTAATATACCCTCATAATTGATTTTAATTAGTGACACATGTCACTCTCTTATTCCTTCTTATACTTTCTCACACTTTTAGTTTTTTGTAGAAGAACCTAAACCTGTATGTATGTGTATATATATATATATATATAGTGTTAGGTTATTTTCAGAAGGGTGTTTTAAAGAAACCTAAATCTTACTTTTTATTAGTAATGGTTCATATATTTTTGAAGTTTTTACTTTTTTTATATCATTGTTTATGTTATATATACAAAAACTCATTAAACTAATGCAATCAAATGTTTTTTTAAGGTTTAAACCTTTTCTTACACATGTGTTATATTATGCAGAGGTAATGTTCTTACACCAAATTTGTATATGTGTAGGGTATATAAATTAATGAAATTGCTTCATATATTTGTTTTATTTTCAAGATAGATGAATAAACAATACATTTTAACAATTTTCTTATGTTCTTATTTTTTTAAAAGTGATAAAAATGAATTATTAATCTTCTTCTCGTATTAAAACATCTTCTGAAATGCACCATCCCCTATATATATATATATATATATATATATATATATATATATATATGTATGTATACTGCATTATATCCCGAAAGCTTTTCAGGATAGATAAATCTAATATGAAGTGATAAAATATGTGTTATGATCTAAAATAGAAATTAGTGTACTCTAGTATGAGAAAACAACAATTTTAATTATGTGAATAGTAATAAAAATGTATATTAAAAAGATGTATGTTGGATGAGGAGCAGAGTTAGAAACAAACATTGCAGGGCGTGATTGAGGCGGTGGTCTTGAAAGTGTGACTTTTTTTTTTTTGTAAATGAGTAGTTTTAACTTATTATGTTCTTGATGAAAATAAAATTCTTAGTTTGAAAATGATTACTGACTTGCCTAGACATGATTAATAAATTATTTGAACATATTATGTATATATTTAATCAACTATATATTAAACAATTTACTAGTGCGGAAATATATTTTATAAGTAAATATAAGTATATAACTTTATTTTTAATCTTTATACAATAGTTTTACAATCATAATTTATTGTTTATTATCATTTATCAACAGGTAAAAAAAAACAAAACTAATCGACTACAACAGGTTTTTTGTTGTATAGTTTGTTTATTTTTTAAGAATCCGTATTTCATTAGGATAAAAAATGTTCTTTCTATATATATCTCCCCATGTTGCTACAACAAGGAAAATGACCGGTATTAGGTTAGGAGATGCTTAGAATTATAGGTTAAAGGTGTATTATGTTGAGATTTAGGTTTTAAGTTTAGGTTTAGCTTTAGGTTCAGATTTAGTTCTAGGATCAGGGGTCTTCGAGCTCCTGGAAGGACCTGCACAAAGGTAGCAGACACCGTTAGCCTTAACGCAGGAGGGAGCCTCCTGCGTTTGGACTCCGGCGTGAGAATAAGTATGTATTCTTTTAGAGTTGGGAAATAATGGAGTAGAGAGTATTAGAGTAGAGAAAAGAAGTGAGAAGTGTGTATGGGATGTCTACCCAAGGGTCTCCTTATATAGGCAACGAAATTCTGCCCAGGAGCTCCCTCGGGGTAGCCTCCTTACCATACCTGGTTGTGTTTGACCCTCTTTTGGTTCCCTGCAGTGAGACTTTACCCTTTTAGGATGTTTTCAGCTTTTATCATTTCCAAAGCAAAGCTTGGAGCTGTGTGGTGTTTTGTCCTTTGCTATGATAATAAGCCAAAATCCCATTTTATCATTTCCAAGGTTTTTTACTGTTTGCTTTCTGCCCTGAGGCTTCCGTATGGCAGGTAAGCTGCCTTATATCAGCTCCAGTAAGTCAGGCAACCTCTTAATCAACTTAATTTTGCTTATCTTTTCGACGAGGGATTTAAACGTTGTCGTTTTAGGACCACGTCATTAGCCCCCCAGTCATAAGCATTTGTAAAGAAGTTAGAAGTGCTTGTGACTTGTAAATTATCGTTTTCCCCGGTGGCAATATTGTTCAGGCTTATGTTGGTACCGGGTAATTTGTTAGACCCCGAGCTCCCTCATGGGAGCGTTGGTGTCATACTTCTTACTTTATTAAATTTCGTGCAAGTTTCTGGCCTTGCATTTGTCATGATAGCCGTGTTTTTAAATAATATTACCAGCCATCATTGCTTCCTTGGGAGCAGACGCCTGTCCCATCAGCTGCTCAAGATGACTGCTGATTTGACAAGGAGCTAGGCTGACATCATCCTATGGGACAGCTAAGCGACGGTTCCCCTTGGTAACCGCCCAATATCAATTAATTCAAATTTTAAATTCTTTATAAAGGGGATAACCCTTCCTTTTACCCTTCATTTACTTCCTCAATTGGAAAACCGCCTTCTCTCTCCCACGATCCTTCCTTAACCGGCGAACCTCACTTTTTCTTATAAATCCTGGTAAGCAACCTCTTCCCTTTTCAAACTTGTTTTTCATTATGTCGAAAACTGATCTTGCATCCCAGTTCACTCGTTTGTCCAAATCCGATGCTGAACGGTTCTGTACCGAGATCGGCATTCCATTATCTTTTGATCCTTCTGTTCCGAAGGGGAAAACCCCTGTGACCTCTGTTCCCCCTGGCAAGGTGGCCGTGTGTACACGTCAGTTTGACCAGGGTAACCTTAGGTATCCTTTTTCTAAGTTTTTTCTGAATGTTCTAGAGTATCACCAACTTTCTCTTGATCAACTATGTCCCTCCGGAGTTGCTAGGGTTTTGCACTTCGAAATAGTATGTCGTTGCCTTGGTTATGAGCCTTCTTTGGCTATGTACCGGCGGTTTTTTAGGTTGGCCAAAAATGGGAACTGGTTTACTATTGAGAAGACTCAATGTGAACCAGCCCTCATTTCCAGTGTGATTGGGCTTGTTTCTCCTTGGAAAGACAAGTTCTTTTTCTTGAACGCTGATTTGCTACCCTTTAAGGCTCCTCGGAGGTCTTCGGATGCTCCTCTAAACGAGAAGGAACCCGATCCTGACACTCTTGACCAAGAATTGTTGGAGAAGCTTCGTAGTTTTCCTACTCGTCTCCGTACCTTACCTGAGGATTTCTTGGTGATGGTAGGCCTATGTGTTAACTGGGATGATCCTGAGACTGACCCAGTGATCTATCATGGTGGGGAGGGTATATGTCTCCCTAGCTCCTCTTTGGCATCCTTCTTGTTATTGTATTATCTAACCATTTTTCTTTTTGCAGAGATGAGTACTCTGGACTTCCTGGCTCTAGATGACATCGCTGATGTGAAGTTCAAAGTTCGGAATGTTGCTGAGGGTAAGAATGTGGTGGTGAAAACTGAGCATGTCCGTTTTCAGGGGGAATATACAAGTGTGGTTACGTCGTCTATTGTTGCTGTGGAACCATCAGGGAAGAAGTCTGTTACCGTTCGTCGCTCCAGTAAGCGACATCAGACTGCTTCCTCGGGTCAGGGGAGCTCTTCTGCTGTTCCCTTGGTCCTTGAAGATGAAGACCAGGACTCTTCTTTCATAGCCTCTGCCTTGGGGTATTCTCCTGCCCCAGGAAGGGCAAGCTCACATTGTCTTCCCCAAAGAAAGATGTCGTTGTCTTCAAGAAACCAAAGGATGTTGTGATCAAGGGTACTAGTCCGAAATTGTTGCAGACCGAAGGGGGTGAGAGTTCTAAAGCTGTTGTTGATGATGCTTCCGACGTTCCTGCCCAGAAGGAGCGTTGTGAAGGAGTGTTTGTGCCAGACTGGGATATTAAAGCTTCTGATCTGTTGAAGAAAGCTTCTGTTTGTCGTGATTTGATTGATCATTGTGTCCCTGATGCCGAGAGGGAGCTTCACAAAGAATGGATGGACAAGGATGTGATGAAGAAAATGTATTATCACTTTGGTCAATTTCTGTCATTGTTCCCCGATGGTATGGCAAGGTGGGGAGAATTGATGTTGAGAAGAGAACAAGTGGAGACTGTTTATGAAGAGCATGAGGCTGAGTTGGTGAAGGCGAAGGAGGAGTTGGCAAGGTTTGTTGCTCGGGAGAAGGATTTGGTCCATGAGTTGGCTGTGTCTAAGACCCAACTTAGTTTGGAGAAGGAGAAGTTTGACAAAATGTTCAAGGGTCTGAATGACGAGAAGGCTAAAGTAGCGGAGGAGAGGGCCAGGTTGGCTCGAGCAAGGGAGGCAGTTAAACAGGAGCACGTTGCGGTGGAGAAAGTGGGAATGGAGCTCCGGGTCCAGGTGGACCGTTTAACTGAGGAAAGGGAGTGGCTAATCTCCAAGGGCGTAGCCCGTTTTGTTACTAACCTCCTGCACTCTCAAGAGTTTAATGCTCCTCTGGCGGATATCTATGCAAAATCCATATCTTTTGGTCGCCATGGAGGGATTCAAGCTGGTTTCAAAGCGGCTCAGGAGGGTCAGGTACTTGAGGAGCTGCCGTCCTTTAAGCCTTCATCTGGGGAGGAGTTTGTGAATGCCGTGAAGGCAATGGAGCTTGCCACTTATCCTTATATCTCTGCCATTGCCAAGGCTTCTGAGAAACCTCTCTCCTTCCTGCAAGATTTGGAGCCAGGGGGTTTGAAAAAGGATGTGGCCGATGAGGTGTTTAGCTCCTATGTGTCAAAGAGGCCTCTTAAGATCATGTTGGATGGAGCTGATGGTGGGGAGGGTAGTTCTAAACGTGCAAAACCTGCTGATTCTTCAAAGGTTCCTAATCTGGAGCAGGTATTTGAGAGTCCTTCCCCCCTTCAAGCTCTGGAGGTTGAGTCTATCCCTCCTTCCAGCGAAGATGATCCGTTTGTAAGTCTTGACACTGATGGCCTTTACGATGATGTTGGTAACCAAACCTTGGCTTCCACCGGTGAGGGTGATGCCACCAATGAAGCCGAAGATTCTGCTACCCCATGATCCAGCCTTGTTTTAGACTTTGTTAGTGTTTAAGATGTCTTTTGTGGTTGAACTCTTATTGTACTTAGCCCTTGGGGCGTTTTATTTTAGTATCTAATGGAATGCTCCCCCTTTAGGGGTGACGCCTTAGTTATGTTTAATGTTTGGTTGTCTTGACTCTGTTACTTGTCGTTTATAGTGTTTGCAATGTCTTTAACATTTCTCCTTAAGGTGGATGCTTCAGTCACCCAACTTAGGATACTTAGCTAAGGAACCGATGCAATGCTCACCCTATCAGCTTGTTTGTTTATGTTTAAACCTTCTTAATCGGTTTTTTAGTAATATGTTCGTTTTCGTGTATTGTGAACATGTGGGAGCTGTCTTGGTGTGAGGAGCTCACCCTCTTTCATGGGTTTAGGTATTCCTTCCAAGGAATTGTCCCATGGAGTCGTGGATTGTATTAGGGACTCACCCTGTATACAGGAAGGTTACTTAGCCTTGTTACCTGTTGAGCAGTTGTGGCCTGGGAGCTCATCCCCGTTTCATGGGTAGGTATAGCGCCGGATCCCATGGAGCTTTGTTAGGAGGGGCTCACCCTTTGATAAGATAAGCGACAAGTTAATTATTTGAAACATAGTTCTTTCATTAATCATGATTCTTGGAATACAAAGAGACGTTACAACCATTAAACATAGAAACGTTTCAAGTGTTTGTCACTCCAATGCCTTGGGATCATTTTGCCATTGGGGTCAGCTAGCTTGTAGGATCCTCCTTTGTGGGCTTCCTTGATGACATAAGGACCCTCCCATCGGGGACCTAGCTTTCGTACGTCTTGCTGCCTGCTGGCTTCATTACACCTTAACACGAGGTCTCCTGGCCTGAAGGCCTCTTTTTTCACCCTTGTGTTGTAGTAGGCTTCAAGTTTCTTTTTGTACTGTGCCTCCCTAATAGAGGCTTGGTCCCTTGACTCTTCGAGGAGGTCTAGGTTGAGCAGGACCTCCTTTTGGTTGTGCCGAGCGTCTTGACGAGCACTTCTTCCTGAGCTTACCCCTATTTCAGCTGGTATGACAGCTTCGCTTCCGAAGACGAGGCTATATGGTGTCCTTTGGTGACTTGTCTTTTCCATGGTCCTGATAGCCCAAAGGACGCTTGGGAGCTCATCAACCCATTTTTTGCCACATCTTCCTAGCCTCGCTTTAATACCTTCGACAATGCTTCTGTTCATGCGCTCAACTTGTCCATTGGACTGGGGGTAGGCTACTGAGCTAAAGACTTGCTTGATGCCTAGCTCGGAGCACCAGCTGCTGAAGGGTTTGTTGGCAAACTGCTTCCCATTGTCTGTCACCATCTCTCCTGGTAGCCCATATCTGCAAACTATTTGTTCCCATACGAAACTTATCACATGTTTCCCCGAGATGGTAGCCAATGGCCTGACCTCTGGCCATTTGGTGAAATAGTCGACGGCTACAAGGAGGAATTTTAACTTTCCTGGAGCTTGTGGGAAGGGACCCACAATGTCCATTCCCCACTTGTAAAAGGGCCATGCCGAGATGATGGGAACAAGGTCATGCTTGGGGTTGGTCTTTACCGGTGTCTGCAACTGACAAGCTTCACATCTTCGGATTGTCTCAAAGGCATCCTTGTGCATGGTGGGCCAATAATAGCCCAAGTTCATGAGCTTTGATACCACGGAGCGAGGTCCGGCATGCATGCCACATATACCCTCGTGTACCTCCCTGATGAGGTAGTTGCTCTGATTGGGACCCACACACCTCAGTAGGGGTGCCAAGTACCCCTTCTTGTAGAGCTTGTCGTCTTCGATCACATATTGCCTTGCCTTTATAATCAACCGCTTAGCTTCTTGTTCGTTTTCTGGCAGCTTCCCTTCCTTTAAGTAGGACATAATGGGCGTCATCCATGTGGATTCTGTTTCGGTGACAACATCTTGTACTTCCTTGTCATCAATGGAGGGTTCTTTCAGTACCTCGACTAGGACCTTCTTGGTTAGATGAGCGAATGTCAAGGAGGCCAGCTTGCTGAGGGCATCCGCCTGCTTATTCTTGGTCCTCGACACCTGCTCTAGGGTGAAGACTTTGAATTCTTTGATGAACTCTTTGACCTTGTCTTTGTACCTAATCATTGAGGGCTCTTTGGCTGTGTATCCCCCATTTACTTGTTTGACCACCAGATTTGAATCAACAAAGACTTTCAGCTCTTGCACCTTCATTCTTTTTGCCAATCTTAACCCGGCCAGGAGGGCCTCATATTCAGCAACGTTGTTGGTGCAGGGGAAGTCTAGACGGAGGGCATAAGTGTATTCAGTTCCGTGGGGGTCCTTGATGACGAGACCAGCCCCGGAACCTTCTACACTTGAGGCTCCATCGGTAAAAAGACACCATTTCCCCTTGAGGTCAGGCTGTTCTTCGACCTCATTCATTTCCTCTTCTGCCTGCAGGATGGGCAACTCAGCAAGAAAGTCAGCAAACACTTGTCCCTTGTAAGCTCTTCTTGGTAGGTACTCTATCTTGTGTTCCCCTAGGCCAATGGCCCACTTTGCCGATCTCCCTAAATCTTCCGGTCTTTCTAAGATGGATCGTATGGGTTGATCTGTGATGACCTTTACTGGGTGAGCTTGGAAGTACCGCCTTAGCCTCTTGGCAGTGTGCACAAGTGCTAACACAAGCTTCTCTATGGGAGTGTAGTTAACTTCAGCATCTTTGAGAGCTCTGCTGACAAAGTAGACGGGAACTTGCTCTTTACCTCGGTCAACCAAGAGGACTGAGCTTACTGCTTCCATCCCTGCAGACAAATAAAATGTTATTACTTCCCCTTCCTCAGGGGCTGCCATTTCGGGCAGGGAAGCTATGTGTTTTTTGAGTTCCAGGAAGGCAGCCTCTGCCTCGGTTGTCCAACGGAAATCCTTCTTGTCAACACAATTTTTGAGTGTTTTGAAGAAAGGTAAGGATTTTCCGCGGACTTAGGCAAGAAACGTTTTAGGGCAGCAATTTTACCGTTGAGGCTCTGCACTTCCTTCTTTGTGGTAGGTGACTTCATTTCAAGGACGGCTTGGACCTTACTTGGGTTTGCCTTGATGCTTTTCTTTCCAACAATATGGCCCAGAAACTTCCCCTCCTCGAACCCAAATGAGCATTTGATAGGATTGAGCTTCATGTTTATTCTCCGAAGGTTGTCGAACATTTCTCGGATGTCCCGGATCATCGCCTCCCCAGACTTGCTTTTGATGACAAGGTCATCTACATAGGCTTCCATATTCTTTCCAATTTATTTCGAGAAAGCTTGATCCACTAACCGTTGGTAGGTGGCCCCTGCATTTTTCAAACCGAAGGGCATCTTCTTATAACAAAAGATCCCCCTGTCGGTGTGGAAGGCTGTCTTCTCTTCATCTTCTTGCTTCATTTGAATTTGGTGATACCCCTTGTAGGCATCCAAGAATCACTTGTATTGGAAGCCGTTGAGAGAGTCTACCTTCCAATCGATCTCGGGTAAGGGGTAGCAATCTTTAGGGCAGGCTTTGTTGAGATCCTAGAAATCGACACACATTCTCCAAGATCCGTCTTGTTTGGCAACCATGACTGGATTTGCTACCCAAGAGTGATACTGGACCTCCCTTAGGATGCCTGCCTCAACCAGCTTTTCCACCTCCTAGCAAGCAGCCTGGCTCCTGGCTGGGGCCAGACTTCTTTTCTTTTGGACTACTGGCTTGTACGAGGGAGCTATGTTAAGAGAGTGTTCAGCCATATCTCTAGGGACACCGGTCATGTCCCCGGGGCACCAAGCAAATATGTCTTGATTATCCTACAAAAGGTTGATTAGTTCACACATAATCTTATCAGGAAGCAGATTGTTTACTTTGATGGTTTGCTCCTAATAGGCAGGATTTATGCTGACCTCCCGGATGGGACCGTTGCTTGATGTCTCTGGCCCCCTGGGGTCTTTGGTTTCTTCCACAGAGGCGATCAGAAGAGCCTCAGTAGTCGGCTTCAGGGTTGCAACTCCGTTAGGAGTGGGGAGCTTCATTAAACCATGTGTTGTTGATACTACAGCGCCGAAGGTGGCGATCCCCATTCTTCCAATAAGGACGTTGTAACTTGAAGGGTACCTGATAACAGAGAAAGTCAACTCTTCCGTCCTTGACAAGTCTCCATCCCTGAAACAGACGCTAAGTGTGAGCTTCCCTAGGGGATGTACTCGTTCCCCCGAGAAACCCACCAGGGATGCGTCCGATGGTTTGAGCTTGGACTTGATCTCTGGGCTCAGGGATTCAAAGCACCGTTCATACATTACCTCGGATGAGGCTCCGCAGTCCATGTACACCCTGTCTATAGGGAAGCCATCCAGTTCAGCTTCCACTATTACCGGTGTGACGATCAGTTCGTCGGGAGCAGGAGGAAGACAGATGTACTGTTTGTTCCAGGGCTCGGTGCGAGCCTTCTTGGCCTGCTGGGCCCCTTCAAGACTGACCATGTTGACATCCTTGTCTTTTTTCCCTTCATCCTTTCTTCCTTTGATGTCTTTAATCAGGTGAGCCAGCTCCCCAGACTTGACGGCCTCTTCTATTCTCTTCTTCAGCTGGTAGCAATCATTTGTGTGAGGCCCTATATCATTGTGAAAGGCACAATGCTTGCTGGCATCCCTCTTGTTAGCTAGCTTGGACAAAGGTCTGGGAGGTCGAAAAGTGTACTTGACTTCCTCTGTGGAGAGTATCTCCTGAGGGGTCTTGGTGAGAACGGTGAAAACTTGTCTTTATCTTTCCTGGTACCTTCCTGACCTTGGGGATCGTCTCCTTTCTTCGTTCCTTTGATTGTCGAAGGATCTTCCTGATCGTTTCTCATTGTAAGGTTGGAAGAGAGGTCTTCGGGAGCTTGTTGAGCTGTCTCTCCAGCTCCCTCGATCCCTCTTCCTGGTATCCTGTCGAGTTAATGCTTCTTCTCCCCGGAGGAAGGCTTCTGCCCTCTCGAATGCCTCCTCCATGGTTTGGGGAACTTCTTCATGGAACCTTCTTAGTAACTTTTTGGGGCGAATGGCTCCCATAAATCCTGATACTCGGATCTTCTCGGTGGCACCACTATACTGCAGACCTTCCCTCTTGTACCTTTCAATGAAACTGCGGAGGTTTTCATGCTCCCCCTGTTGGATCTGGTGCAATATGGCGGCATCTTTGGTGCACTTCCTTAGGGGGTTAAAGTTTGAAGTGAAGCTTCTCCTTAAATCATCAAACGAGGAAATGCTTCGAGCTGGTAGGTGTAACAACCCGGTTCGAGACCCGAAAAATTTTCGCATTTTAAAACAGTGATCGAGCAAGTAATAATAAAATACAAATATTAATCTTGAATCCGAAACACGAATTATTATGTAAAGTATATTATATTATACGAAGATACGCGTTACGAGATCGAACCAAAACCCGATAACGAACCCAATCAAGACTTGATTAGTAATCACCCGGGACATGTGTCACCCTTACAAGGTGACACATGCCCCACCTATTGTATTGACAACACAATTATAAAAACCATCTACTGGTTTCTTAAAACCACCAAACATCTCACCATTTAAATACCCTGAACCACCCTACCATCCCTTCACTTACTGATCAAACACACACACAATAAACGCACGCCACACACACACACTCTTTAATAAATGGTAGAGAGAGAGAGACCAACATCTCGGAGGAGAGAGGAAGACGACGACTGATGATGGGGGTCGGTGTACAGCAACGAAGACGGTGGAAGACGATGATGGTGGCCGGTGCTAATGTGTTCTCCGATTACAAAGGTAAAACCCCCAAACCCACCTTTGTTTCTTGAATAATAATAATCGGTTGATCGTGATTCACAGAGGTGGTTGTTGGGTGGGTTCCGGTGGTCATTAACAGCGAACAGTGGTCAAGGGAGATGGTAGGTTATCGGATGGTAGTATGGTGAAGGTGGTTTAGGGTAGTGGAACTTGTTGAGGATCGAGACGGTGACGGGGGTGGAAGTCCTTGTGGTATTTACTGTAAAGACTAAGGTTGATGGTGTTGGATTTAAAAGCTAGACGATGGTGGTTACGTGGCGGGTACTGACCCGAGGATGGCTGACAATCGAGTGTCCAGGAGGTTTATTAGGTAGTGACTGTTGATGATGTTAGATGGTCACAGTAATGTTGAATCTTAATACTGGGAACATATTATGAAGTGGGTTAAGGTCCAGTCAACATAGTCAAAATTAGTCAACAGTGGTCAAACCAGTTGACCAGATGGTCAACTGCAGTCAACTGAGTCAACACTGGTGAACACGAGTTATGACTGGAACGTCAGGTATAACCGAACCTACAACTCGTAAATTATAAACATTAATAATATATTATCTTGTGTGGGACTTGACGAGCGAGTACGGACTAAGACCCAACCAGGAATAAACCGAACGTTAGCGTGTATCTTGAACTGGACATATGGAGTTAGACACTATAACATAAGACTTGAGCATTTGACTACAGATTCGGACATTAGTTATGGACATTTGGACATTAAGAGTTAAGCATTGGAACTTGATAACTTGTGCGTTGATACATAAACTCAGACATAGAGGTTGATAAGCAATCTGTTCCTACTAGCGACTAGTGTATAAATCAAGCATTGGAAAAGATATAAACTTGTGGACTATATGGGTGAGATATGAGCTATGGATATTAGAAACTAAGCATCGTATATAGTTAGATTCAAAACATGCTAAGACATAACCCGGATATTGATTTGGGCAAGACTATAATCATACGTTATATAATCCATATAATATTGATATACACACAGGATTGGTACTTGAACATAAAAACTTTAGACATAAACACTTAGACCATGGACATGGACAATTAAGACTTAAGATATATATTTGATAATGATCGACATCTGATAAGAATGACTAAGATACAAACGTGATGAGTTAAGCTTAAGGTTCGGACATAACTATAGATACCGACCTATATTAAGATACATTCCATCTACTTATATACTAGGACGGATATATACTTGTAAACTAGCATGTTCAAACATCTAGAGAACCGTGATAAATAAAACCATATGCTCGCACTCGTCCCACACGTGAAACCTTTACGAATGAACCTAAGACTAATAATGTGTGTCGACTTAGGACTTGATCAGGAGAATACCAGGACGCAATCACAACGCATTCCGTTTTACACTTATGCTATGCTACCAGGTGAGTCTCGTGAACCATCCCCTCTTTTTTCTGTTTTAAACTATTTTGGGGTGAACATATGCTTCCAGTGTAAAAACCAGAATGACAAACCAGTTTGATGTGACAAGGTGTGCTCTAGAATACCGTACCTTCACACTCATTAACCCAACGGGAGATTAGGCCACTTAATATGTGGGTAGTACTACTTGGGGAAACCCCCACACACAGTGGATCCGGAAACCCGGGGAACCCTCCACTGAGGTTTGTGACACGTATTCTGCCATGGGAATCCATAATGAGAGCAGATGGATTCAGTGTCTGGTTTGAGGTGTGGCTTGTACATCACCAGTGCAACCATATGTTGAATCATATTAATTTGTAAACTTATTTTGGGAATTAAAAACTATTTTGCGGGAAACCATATAACTTATAAACCGACTTTTGAACGATAAACTTATTTTGAAACCAGTTTAACGCACACACGGACTCACCAACATATTTGTTGACCCAAACCTATTTTTAAGCATGTGTTCAGGTACAACTCATGGATGGATGGCGAACGCGAAGTATATTATATTAGTTGCGGATTAGAGCGTATAGAGCTAAGCACGGCTAGAGTTTGGATTGATTGAGGATTGCACATCATCGACTGCTTCGACGACCGCCGCGACTCGTCTTTGCATACCTTTGAACCATTTATTTTAAGTATTGTATTTATATTATGGAACTAGAAATTGTATTAAACCTTTAAAATAGTAATTGTTACTTCCGCTGTGCAAGTTTGATACCAATCTGTATTTTGACCAGGCCCACCTTGGTCGGGTTGTGACAGTTGGTATCAGAGCAGCGGTTGTAGCACACTAGCATTTTCCTTACGGAAAACTCCTAGACTACGACCGAGAGATCGTAGTTTAAGATTTGAGAATTATCCAGTTAGGAGATACCTTGGACATACATAAGTCCGGACAAAGTAGTCGCGAAATAAGTCAAAACTTGAGTACCTGAACACACCAGAATGCTTAATTCAACTAAAGAACCAGCGTAACCAGTATACGAGCAGTGTTTGACACCTAAAATTTATGACTACGACGGAGATTACTAGAATAATTTTGTGAGGTAAATTGGCGATTACACTTGATATCACGTAATCGTGAATTTACAGGCACGAGAAAGTTCTAAGAAATCTGAGGAGTCGCTGAAATTTTTAGTGTCGAACATGGTGACCGGAAATTTTCGTAATAAAATGAACTACCTTAGAATCGTAATGAACCTAAGATGTATTTGTGTGACCATATTAGGGACTGAAATCATTGTTATTATTACAAGTTGACGTGTTTTGGTAGAACGTATATAAACACGTCCCCGACTTATGTGATACTTGTGCCTCTAACATATATATATATATATACCATGATTCTATATAAACGTTACTATTTGTGGATAATTTTTATGAACAAGTTTTGAACTAACCATGAGAACAAGGTACCTAACCGAAGTTTAAAAGCTATATCTGGAAAAGAAATTCAAAGTACCAAGAAGAATCTTGAACAACCAAGCAAATAAAAGCATTAATCCGATAAGTTTTACTTTTAACCAATGTTTATTACCTACTCTATATAGTGTTGTCTCCATTTATATAGTCTATGCGGTTATAATCGTAGAATCATTTCTTACGTTTCTTGATGAATTCAGATTTTAAATTGTAAGTTTAACCATGGATTACTAGCTTCTCTTATGTAAGCTTGACTTATACCGACTTCAGTACGATTAAGACAAGTATAATGTACTGGGTTATAACCATATAACAGCTTCTAGAGTGTATTTTCATAATATTAGCGGAAAGGTTAGCAACTCGGATTCAAGGAAACACTAACTACTGTGAATACTCAATTTTTCCGAAATAGAAGAAACCTGGATTGAATGTGGCAAGAGGTATTCTTAAGATTTAACGTATGTTTCGTCACTCTAATACACCATAATGTCTTTAGATTAGTGTCAAATACCTTGGATTATCGAATTGTTGAAGGTTTCCAGATAGACTTTTGATTGCCTAAGTTCCATCTTAGTTGATCATCTTGTTACCTTAGTGTCAAAAACCTTTAGATTGGTTCCATAACATATTAATGCGGAATTATCAGTATGGAACCTGTTAAAGTTATATAGTTAGGTCTTAACGGGGGGAGCATATACGATCGCGATAAGAATATTAGACAGGAATAAGAAGATGCAGTCGAATTTTAGTAAGGAAAATATTTCATAGATGGAAACTCGACCATGTTAGAAGCTAAGGTATAAGATACCAAAAGAATGGATAACCTTTATTTCGATTAAGAATAACATATTGTGTTTAGACGTCTAACCTTTTGTCGTTTTCAACAACTTGACACCATATTCCACACCATGTATCCTAGAAAGACCTTAAAGGGTTAAGAATTCAAGTATTGTTCTGATAAAATATATAGAGTTAACCAAAGTATTAGGCATAAACGTGGATAAGAGTGACATGACTCCAGATCACAACGCCATATTTTTAGCGCTTAACTCACTCAAGATAAGGTTAGTAAGGACTAGTAATTTTCGGAACAAACATAGGATTTATCAAGAATGTTTCTATCAAGTTTTTGGGAAGATTTCCAGTACGTCTACGAGACATCATTGGTGTGGTGGGTTAGCTGCGGTATACCCTATATATAAACACCAATGATGCGTCGAAAACAAGACTGGGAACCAAACCAAAAATAAACTGTAATCTCCGAAAATCCTAGAACATTTTCGAGGTTATCATAGGTTTGGTGGGTTGGCTGCGGTACACCCTATATATAAACACCTATGGTACATCGAAAATGAAACTAGGGATTAAATCAAGAACAAAACCTAAACTTTCAATTGATAACCCATTCGTTTCAAACCTACACCCTAGACATCGTATCTGATTTCAACAGTCTACTAATAGATCATGAGAACTTCTTATAATTCATTAAAACCGCAAAGATCCTGACAGATTGTGACTTTTGCATCGACACCTGATAAATGGGAGATATATGTGTAAACTCTTTAGTACATATGTATATAAATTGGAACTAAATAATGATAACAATACAATGATATGAACCTAGAACACGTAAGATTAACACTTACCTCTTTGACAACCAATGTATGCTCAAAACGTTGAAATCGTTGAAATAGAAAGATTGGACATTTGAAATTTGATGCATAAGATGAAGTTTTGAAGACGTTAGATTCAACACTTTGGAAGTCAAAAACCAAGACACGGACTAGATTAAACCAACCAGACATAATAACTCTTTGGATACACAGGTATATATAAACCCAGTAAGCCTAATAATCTATACTCATGGAGTATTAACACTCAAAATATGAAAGTTTATGTTAAAACTTGGAAGGAAAAATCGGTAGTAATTGATGTGTGTCAAGAACAACAAGTGGAGTCTGGAACGATAGAACGTAGTATGAGATTTAGTATGGAAACACTATAACCACGATTTGGTTTATGAAAAAGGTTAGGAACACACAAGCACATAAACCTGAACACCAAATGCGAGGATGGAATGTACTGTATGTACAACCAGAGAATGCACAAAAATTAATTCCGAGGACGGAATTCTAATAACGGGGGGAGAATGTAACAACCCGGTTCGAGACCCGAAAAATTTTCGCATTTTAAAACAGTGATCGAGCAAGTAATAATAAAATACAAATATTAATCTTGAATCCGAAACACGAATTATTATGTAAAGTATATTATATTATACGAAGATACACGTTACGAGATCGAACAAAAACCCGATAACGAACCCAATCAAGACTTGATTAGTAATCACCCGGGACATGTGTCACCCTTACAAGGTGACACATGCCCCACCTATTGTATTGACAACACAATTATAAAAACCATCTACTGGTTTCTTAAAACCACCAAACATCTCGCCATTTAAATACCCTGAACCACCCTACCATCCCTTCACTTACTGATCAAACACACACACAATAAACGCACGCCACACACACACACTCTTTAATAAATGGTAGAGAGAGAGAGAGACCAACATCTCGGAGGAGAGAGGAAGACGACGACTGACGATGGTGGTCGGTGTACAGCAACGGAGACGGTGGAAGACGGTGATGGTGGCCGGTGCTAATGTGTTCTCCGATTTCAAAGGTAAAACCCCCAAACCCACCTTTGTTTCTTGAATAATAATAATCGGTTGATTGTGATTCACAGAGGTGGTTGTTAGGTGGGTTCCGGTGGTCATTAACAGCGAACAGTGGTCAAGGGAGATGGTAGGTTATCGGATGGTAGTATGGTGAAGGTGGTTTAGGGTAGTGGAACTTGTTGAGGATCGAGACGGTGACGGGGGTGGAAGTCCTTGTGGTATTTACTGTAAAGACTAAGGTTGATGGTGTTGGATTTAAAAGCTAGACGATGGTGGTTACGTGGCGGGTACTGACCCGAGGATGGCTGACAATCGAGTGTCCAGGAGGTTTATTAGGTAGTGACTGTTGATGATGTTAGATGGTCACAGTAATGTTGAATCTTAATACTGGGAACATATTATGAAGTGGGTTAAGGTCCAGTCAACATAGTCAAAATTAGTCAACAGTGGTCAAACCAGTTGACCAGATGGTCAACTGCAGTCAACTGAGTCAACACTGGTGAACACGAGTTATGACTGGAACGTCAGGTATAACCGAACCTACAACTCGTAAATTATAAACATTAATAATATATTATCTTGTGTGGGACTTGACGAGCGAGTACGGACTAAGACCCAACCAGGAATAAACCGAACGTTAGCGTGTATCTTGAACTGGACATATGGAGTTAGACACTATAACATAAGACTTGAGCATTTGACTACAGATTCGGACATTAGTTATGGACATTTGGACATTAAGAGTTAAGCATTGGAACTTGATAACTTGTGCGTTGATACATAAACTCAGACATAGAGGTTGATAAGCAATCTGTTCCTACTAGCGACTAGTGTATAAATCAAGCATTGGAAAAGATATAAACTTGTGGACTATATGGGTGAGATATGAGCTATGGATATTAGAAACTAAGCATCGTATATAGTTAGATTCAAAACATGCTAAGACATAACCCGGATATTGATTTGGGCAAGACTATAATCATACGTTATATAATCCATATAATATTGATATACACACAGGATTGGTACTTGAACATAAAAACTTTAGACATAAACACTTAGACCATGGACATGGACAATTAAGACTTAAGATATATATTTGATAATGATCGACATCTGATAAGAATGACTAAGATACAAACGTGATGAGTTAAGCTTAAGGTTCGGACATAACTATAGATACCGACCTATATTAAGATACATTCCATCTACTTATATACTAGGACGGATATATACTTGTAAACTAGCATGTTCAAACATCTAGAGAACCGTGATAAATAAAACCATATGCTCGCACTCGTCCCACACGTGAAACCTTTACGAATGAACCTAAGACTAATAATGTGTGTCGACTTAGGACTTGATCAGGAGAATACCAGGACGCAATCACAACGCATTCCGTTTTACACTTATGCTATGCTACCAGGTGAGTCTCGTGAACCATCCCCTCTTTTTTCTGTTTTAAACTATTTTGGGGTGAACATATGCTTCCAGTGTAAAAACCAGAATGACAAACCAGTTTGATGTGACAAGGTGTGCTCTAGAATACCGTACCTTCACACTCATTAACCCAACGGGAGATTAGGCCACTTAATATGTGGGTAGTACTACTTGGGGAAACCCCCACACACAGTGGATCCGGAAACCCGGGGAACCCTCCACTGAGGTTTGTGACACGTATTCTGCCATGGGAATCCATAATGAGAGCAGATGGATTCAGTGTCTGGTTTGAGGTGTGGCTTGTACATCACCAGTGCAACCATATGTTGAATCATATTAATTTGTAAACTTATTTTGGGAATTAAAAACTATTTTGCGGGAAACCATATAACTTATAAACCGACTTTTGAACGATAAACTTATTTTGAAACCAGTTTAACGCACACACGGACTCACCAACATATTTGTTGACCCAAACCTATTTTTAAGCATGTGTTCAGGTACAACTCATGGATGGATGGCGAACGCGAAGTATATTATATTAGTTGCGGATTAGAGCGTATAGAGCTAAGCACGGCTAGAGTTTGGATTGATTGAGGATTGCACATCATCGACTGCTTCGACGACCGCCGCGACTCGTCTTTGCATACCTTTGAACCATTTATTTTAAGTATTGTATTTATATTATGGAACTAGAAATTGTATTAAACCTTTAAAATAGTAATTGTTACTTCCGCTGTGCAAGTTTGATACCAATCTGTATTTTGACCAGGCCCACCTTGGTCGGGTTGTGACAGTAGGCCACAGAACCATAGGCGAGCTGGTCCCACCAAGGTTTGCATGAACATGTGGCAGCATTCGGCATTGTTCCATTTTTCTACAGTAGCTGTCCCAGAGAAGACGTTCAAGTGATCATCAGGGTCCTCCGTACCGTCGTATGTTTTCACATTGGCTGGCATTTTGATCTTGTTGGGAAATCAAAATGAGAGATATGCTCGGCGAAGCATTCCAACGACTTAGGTCGGTACGGCTCTGAAGGTGTAGCCTCGCCCCTAGCTTCGGCCGTAGGAGTTTGAACCATGGGTTGGGAGGCTCCCAGACCCTGCCCTCCCGCAAGGGATGTTACTGGCACTTGGTTCAGAGGTGGCGGATACTGCCAAGGATATCCTCCCGGCCATGTGGGGAAGTAAGGCGGTACGTAGGGCGAGTATTGAGGCTGTGAGTAGTTAGGATACATCGTTCCTGGAGGGATAACAGATCCTCCAGCAAGGCTTCCTGCTCCCGCAAGGGAGGCAGCCACAGCACTGCTGGCCAGAGGTAATGACCTCAAAGCTTCTTCATAGGGGAGTAGTGTTGAGGTCCCCGGGGAGAGCACAGAACTGCTAGGACCTCCTCCTCCTGGGTAAATATCCCCCTGACTATTCAGGCAGGGGTGAGGGTTTGTGTTGGCACATCGGGTTGCTGGTGAGGTAGTGGTTCCCAGCAATGGAGGGCCAGGTGAGAGGGTGACAATGGGTTCTTCGTCGTAAGACAACCTGACTCTGACCCCTCTAGACCTTTCCTCTCGCACGTAACCATTCAGGAGGTCTCGGAGTTGCAAGAAGTTTCTTCGTACTCCCTCCGGGGTGATGTCCATTCGTTAAACTGGCAACAACATGTCGTCTCTAGGAGACGAGTTAACAGCCCTTGAGGACGGCGACATTTGGTAGTTGAGCATGTCTCCTAGAGACGGTTCGACTTGATGTCCGTCCGTTCCAGGTGTTTCATGGCCGGAAGCGTCACCTGAGGTGTGACTATTGGCCGGAGTTTCTGAAGGACCCCCTCCTAGGCGGTTATCTCCACCAGCCATCACAAAAGGAGGTTACTTAGGAACAAATGGGACTGTAGAAACTCTTAACAGTTTTGTTCAAAGTAGCGACAGCCCCACGGTGGGCGCCACTTGTTGCTACAACAAGGAAAATGACCGGTATTAGGTTAGGAGATGCTTAGAATTATAGGTTAAAGGTGTATTATGTTGAGATTTAGGTTTTAAGTTTAGGTTTTGCTTTAGGTTCAGATTTAGTTCTAGGATCAGGGGTCTTCGAGCTCCTGGAAGGACCTGCACAAAGGTAGCAGACACCATTAGCCTTAACGCAGGAGGGAGCCTCCTGCGTTTGGAGTCCGGCGTGAGAATAAGTATGTATTCTTTTGGAGTTGGGAAATAATGGAGTAGAGAGTATTAGAGTAGAGAGAAGAAGTGAGAAGTGTGTGTGGGATGTCTACCCAAGGGTCTCCTTATATAGGCAACGAAATTCTGCCCAGGAGCTCCCTCAGGGTAGCCTCCTTACCATACCTGGTTGTGTTTGACCCTCTTTTGGTTCCCTGCAGTGAGACTTTACCCTTTTAGGATGTTTTCAGCTTTTATCATTTCCAAAGCAAAGCTTGGAGCTGTGTGGTGTTTTGTCCTTTGCTATGATAATAAGCCAAAATCCCCTTTTATCATTTCCAAGGTTTTTTACTGTTTGCTTTCTGCCCTGAGGCTTCCGTATGGCAGGTAAGCTGCTTTATATCAGCTCCAGTAAGTCAGTCAACCTCTTAATCAACTTAATTTTGCTTATCTTTTCGACGAGGGATTTAAACGTTGTCGTTTTAGGACCCACGACATCACCCCAATACCAATCAATATATATTTTTAAACCAACTAAAAACAATAATAAGTAATTCGTGATGGATTATAATACATTGTTAGACATAAAAAAAAAATATTTAGTTTAACTTTTCTTGTAACCCTTTTAAGTTCATTATTGGTAATCCTTCACTAAATGTTATCTACCTACAAAGTAGTGACGGTTGTTCAAAATAACAAATTTAAACAAATGTTTGTGACTGGTTGCCAACATCTTCACCTACCGAATATTTGAAGGCTTTTTTCTTTTGTTGATCCGTCGCTAATATGAAGTTGTCTTTTTGTTCTTCGAATCTTTCAGTTATCAGTCTACCTTAGACTACGATGATTCTATCGATAAATTAACGGGGGAAAAGCTCGTTTTCAAGCAACGTAAATCTCAAAACATATGAATTTAAGATCTTACAAAGATTTGAACTTTGTAATTTTTTATGTACAATACATGCACTGACAACTAATCCTCTATTTACATACAAATACACACACTGGCAACTAATCATTAGCGTTCCTTTTTCTTAATTCTTATAGTTATAATATATCACCTTGGCTGTTAGCATTTGGAGAGTTCATTCAAACATTCTAGGTAGAATAAGAAGCCAAAAAGTGAACGTTTTTTTTATGGAATTTATATGAAACAATAATAAATTTATTTTTGTCTTAATTACTATTATTTTATTTTATAATACATCATCTTGGCCGTTAGCAGTTGGAGAGTTCATTCAAACATGCTAGGTAGAATACAACGCCAAAAATTAAACATTTTTCATGGAATAATATGAAACAATAACAATTTATTAGTATTAGTTTATCCTTAATTAATTCATTTTATTAGTGCAAAATGTTTGTTCGTTCAAGTAATCATTGAAATGGTGCTAGAAGTAAAACTCCCACAACAAAACAAACGAGTATCTCTAATTGTCGAATCCATCAATGATACAGCCGTCACTAAATGGCCTAAGGCCGTTGGTAATTGCATTTTCTGTAGACTATATCTGCCTTTTCGTCTTTTTTTTTTGTCGGTGTTCGTTGTAGTTCCCTCGGTAGTTTCCGACATCCGTTTGTGATACTCATATGTTTAGTGTTATTGGTCCCTTGTTTGGTATTAATGTATTATCGAATCAAGGTAGAATGTCGGATACTAGGCTTACGTTTCACATAAGATTTAATGGGGTACCAACTAGGTCAATGTGAAATATGTATGGCAAGATATTGACGACCCAAAATTACGTAGCCGATCAGTTTCGTTTGGTTTGAGTTGAATGTAGCCCACCGATTTAAATTGCTTGGGGGTCTCCACTCAACTTTTGTTATATCCACACATTCTTTACATATATCCTTATGCTTTCTTTTGGGTGAATATGTAACAAAATATGTGTAAAACCCATCAAGATATAAGTTGTAACACATATCTTGACGGTCCCCCTTCTAATTTTAAGAATAATGAATACTTAAAACAAAAACTAGGACCGAGGAAAACATCTAATATAAACAGATAACAAAATAAAGTAAAATGTTCATATAAACACGTCTAACAATTGAGGCCAGATACAATAATGAAAAATGTATTCTACTAAAACTCAACACTCAAAAAAATATGATTTAGAAAATCATATGCAAAAACCTTTATTATGTTTTTTTTAAGCTCAGAAAATAACGCGCTATTGGACTGAGGTGGTCGGGGGCGCTACTTGATAACACCCTACAAAATATTTTTCGATTCGTATTTAAAAAATAAACGCATAAACGCGACCAATTACATCAAGATAGCGGGCAGGCGGGCAACAAGCTGCGCCGCCACTCCTTTCTGGATGGCAAATCCTAACCTACTAAAAACGAACCCATGTCCCCCCGGAGTCGAGACACTGCTATGAATAACCCGTTGGACTATAGTCAGGAAACGGATGGCTTCCGGCGCTAACGAGCCAAACATAAAACAAAATATAGCAGGTTTTAATTTAGTGACTGACCTGTATCCAATGTGAACCATTTGGGCAAATTGATAAGCTTGCTAGGGTCGGATCATACAGTAAACAATAAATAATTAAAAGATAGTTAAAGGTAGGGATGAGCATGGTACCGGTCCGGCAGGACTGCTACCGGTATTGAAATTCCCTAAAAATGGGTACCGGTATCAGTCTTTAAATGTAAAAATCGGTAGATACCGGTACCGTACCGAACTGGTACCATGGTGCCGGTACCGAAAAACAAAAAATATGGGTACCGGTAGTGGTATCAAAATTGATTCGGTACGGTACCCGGTACCATTTGCTCATCCCTAGTTAAAGGGGTGAGTTCTAGATACCCTCTTTTTACTTTTGGATTGATATGCATACTACCTTAGGGTAAGGTTTGGTAGAAAACCCTAAATATTTTAGTAAACTATGGAAACTCTAACTTCCCGAGTTTTTTATCATCTGAAAAATTTAGGGCATGTAATATACATGTTTTTAAGAGTTTTGAGCCAAAAAATCAAAAAAGCGCCGATCAGTTTTTTTTAAAAAAAAAATAATTTTTCATCATAACATATGTTACCTAGAAAAAATAAACTAACATATGTTATGATGCACAACTTATTTTATTTTTTAAAAAAAAAAAAACCTTCGGCGTTTTTTTGATTTTTTGGCTCAAAACTCTTAAAAACATGTATATTACATGCCCTAATTTTTTCAGATGAAAAAAAGCTCGGGAAGTTAGAGTTTCCAGAGTTTACTCAATTTGAAGGGTTTTCTCCCAATACTTACACTGCTACCTTAAATGGTTAAAGTCCCTAAAATGATTAGTAGCTATTATGTGTTATTGACGGATGTTAATTGGTTTTCGAAGTTTCAAAGTTTGAAAGTTAAATGATTGATGCGCGACGGCGTAGCATGTATGGAGTCTTATACCGGTGTGAGCCAATTTGACTTCATGTCAAGCAGTTGACGACGAGGTTCACTTCACTACTATGTGCTTAACTTGATGATTGAGGTCAATGTTCATGATTTATGTTAAAATGTGACATGATTGATATAGCTAATTTGTTTTGCTCCAGGTGATAAATCCTTGTTCTTAACTTAAAGTATAACTCACTCAACATAGTTGATTTTTTAACATGTATGTCAGGTTGACATGTTGATGTTTCTTAGGAAGTCCACAACATTAGATGAAGGCTCCCCAAGTTATTAGACTAACATCGTATCGACCCTTGGATGACCCATTATTTTGATTTTAATGTTGTTTTAACTTGACAATAAATGTGACTAATGCTTGTTTTTCGCTGCTATTGATGACTATATGTTTTAATACAATGATCTAACTGTGACGCTCCTAAGTTTCCTACCTTACATTAAGGCTGCACGGTGTGGGGGCATAGGAGGGTGTTGTGATGCCCCTCTACACCACCAACACCATCTCAGGTTCAGCGTAGAGACTGACGTAGGGCTCTCTTGGTGGAAATCTACATCGGCGTAGGGCAAGAGGCCACGGTGACACGGCGGGCTTTGATTGGGCATTAAATTCGTACATTTGTCAATGATACGATTAGTTAATTTTTTTAAACTTACAATTTATTTAAGAATTTCCTTATTTAAAACCCACAATTTTAACCAGTTTTTTAACTCATTCTTCACAATTTCTCACCCATTGTTCATAAATTCATCCATCTCCCAATGTCCCAAAGAGGAAATCGCTCTCTTAGACGCTTTGATGGAAGTCTGCAATAACCCGAGACTTGGCCAATCGCCGATTTGGACACACAGGTTTCGTGAATTCAAAGAGGTTGTTGGTGGTTCTACCTGCTTGGCTTATTCATTCAACCGAAAATCGACGTATCTTCACAACAAGTGTGAGCGATTCAAGGTTCATCATAGAGCAACCTTGCAAGAGGTACCTGTTGATACCGCTGCCGACGTGGCGATTTAAATCACCCAAGCCGGGTATCAATCTTGATACGGCGGGGTTTTCCCTACATTTTGGCGTGATATATGTTGAAGCCGACACTTAATTGGGTTAATTTTTTCGAGTTTAATTATATTTTTTGGTTATTGTGTTTTTTTAGACTAAGTTAGATTTATTTTTATGTAATTATTTTATTTTTATGTAATGTTATGTTTTTTTAATTAGTTTATTTGTTAATTTAAAATTAAAAAAAAACCGAGCTAGCATGTAGGCCACCCAACCACCATCCACGGCACCCCTCGGATTTGTGGTATTGGAGCGGAATTCCACCTACGCTGAGGTGGATAACACATGCCGATTCATACCCCTTCAAAGGCACGACCACACCGTGTAGTCAAACAACATTCCTGCTAAAATTAGTACCTACCTCCATTGAAAAGGATATAATTCATACCAATCCTAACTTTTATATAGGTGTGCAAACGATCCGAGGTGCTCCCGAGCTACTCAAGCTCGACTCAATAAAAAGCTCGAAATGTGTTGAGCCTTATCAAGCTCAAGCCGAGCTTGAACCTAGAACAAAGCTCGTTTAGTTATTGAGCCCGAGCTCGTGCTATGTAAAGCTCGCCAGGCTTGTCGAGATCAGTTTTATTAATATATACCCTTCTTTTAAAGTTATTTAGTAAACAAGCTTGAGCTTCACTTATCAAGCTCACGAGCCTAAATGAGCCTATTATTTATATTATTTTTATTTAATATAATAATAAACGAGCCGAGCTTGGGCTCTCAAAAGTTCATCAAGCTTGGGCACGGGTCGGCTCAACTCGACTCATTTGCCCCCTTATTTTTAAAGGTGTTTTAAGCAAAGTCGGCCATGGTGGGGTGCGGGGAGGACTCCCGGTCCGGGCCCAATTTCTAGTGGGGCACATTCGGCCGGTTATAATGGCGGATTTACATGTATTGGAGGGTCGGCAATAACCATATTGAACCGGTTGGAAATGGTTCATATCTAATTTGCGTAAATGTATAGATATGCCAACAAATTTACAGGGTAAGGGTGTAGTGAGGAAAACCACCGTAAATGCATAAATACTCAAAGATGATGGGGGGTATTTTAGTAAAGTTACGAATTTATAAGGGTTTTTTTTTTAAAGTGACTTTATGAGTACTTGAAAAAAGTCTATGTAGGTAAAACCTGTGTCATTGTCATTGTATTGTCAGTCACCCTATTATTTTCGAAATAAAAAATGATAAAAAAACGTCGTTCAAAACAAATGATAAAAAACGTTAAAACTAATAGTTTTTTTACCAAAATTTTTTACTTTTATTATTGTTAGCTTATTTCATTTGATTTTAAAAATATCTAGTTTATTTCATTTGATAATAAAAAAACCATAAAACTAATCGTTTATTGTTAGTCGATCCATATTGTGCCCCCGTCAAAGAAGTTCTATATTCGCCACTGCACTAAAGTAACTTAACCATTAGTCTATTAATCAATAATCATGAAGCGTTATCCAACTTAAGTAAAGAAACTTTGTGGATTGGCAATGATAGTTATCGGGAACGAAATGCTGGATAATATAAACCGTGAAGAGTTGATCTACCGATTTGATAATACTTTAAAAAAATATTTTACGTTTATTTATATCGCTAAAGCTAAGGGGCACTTTTTTGTGACTCGGCCCGGACACCTGAATTCTCAGGGATGACCCTGTTTTTAAGTATTGAAAATATGAAGTATCCCTCGTTATACATGTAATTACATTAGACATCATATTCTTTATTGACGTAAAATTATTAAAGTACATTGTGACACCCGGCAAACTCAAGTTAGTAACCTTTATCAAACTAGTAAGTCTATCTTAGCAAGTCATGCATACATTATATTTAACTAGGTCAGTTGATTCGTTTCGATGATTCTGGGAATCATCGGGGGTTGTTATGATGGTTCAAGGAATCATCGGGAGTCGTTACAATGATCCAAGGGATCATTTGGAGTCGGTCCATAACCATGTGTACAAGGATTGGTGATTTGTAGAATCATCGGATTTAATGCACGCACGCAAGTCTCGAGTCTCGAGGATTGGTGAACGGATGTGAACGTGTTAGTTATCAAGTATTTTGTGTTTATAATCATTATATAACTTGTCGATATGTGAATATGTGCTTATATGTGTTAAAATAGTGTTTAACGCGCCGAAAACTCACAACAACCTGCAGGGGGCGACTAGGCCCCTAGTCGCCTGTAACATCATAAACGACTAGAAACAGATATAAATACCATACTTGACTTGTAAAACATCATTTGTGAAAACCTAACTCGCCCCAAACCTCTCTCACACTATACTTAACCTATGGAACTCGCTTTTTCCTTAAAACCTACCATTTCCAAGCTTTAAGCATCCTTTTTAGCAAAATCTAAGGTGTGTTATCCATCCTAAACTTTTATCATGTTGTTACTTTGATCCCTAAAGGTCCAGACCTGGGTTTGTAAAGTTTGTGTCTTTGAAAACCTTTGAAAAACAGTTTTAAAACAAGTCTAATCCTTTATATGAGTTATATGTGAAGGATTCATGCAAAGAACGGATTTTTATGATTAAAACATGGGGATTCTTATGTGTTTGATGTTTTACTGACATGGATAAGTTGTTAGGATGATTATCTAGGATTTTGAAGGTTGTTTGATGCGTTTTGATTCCTAGTCATGTGTTTTGATTCCTAGTCATGTGTTTTGACTCCTAGTCATGTGTTTTGATTCCTAGTCATGTGTTTGATGCCTAGTCGTGTGTTTTGTTGCTGTAAGTGTATTTTAGGATCCCGAAACATGGTTTGACACCTAGGAACATATTGGGAACCCCGTGACATGTCTAGAAACCTGATAACACGTGTTCGGACTCGTATATGCAATATGTGAGCTGTATACTAGGCTTGGTGAACTATTGTTCGTGTTAAGTGCGTAGTTGCATATTTTCACACCCTCAAATTTCCACTGCGGGGTTTTACCGCGAGGCGCATAACATACCAGGATCCCATAGCCATAAGTCATATGAACGAACTCTAAATGGCCAAACCATTTAGTTCGTTTTCAAAAAGCAAGTTTAGTTAAGCTGCGGAAGCGTAAATCAAATTTAAACCTTTTAGAAACCATGCGCAAAACAACGCGCCCAAATTAAAACCATATAGAAATAAACGTAAAAGCTTGATATGTAATTTAGGTGTATGCCCAAGACCCCAAATGCAGTGAAACGTGCAGTGCTTCCTAATCGTGACACCGGAAGCTAACTACCTGCAAAAGCATGTACATAGTGGGTCAACAAACATTGTTGGTGAGTTCACAGATTAAAGTAGGCGAGTAAGTAAAAGTGTAGGTTTTCCCAAAACCACGTAACAACAAGTAAATGCGTCGGCCTCCCAGATCGCGTAACAGCTAATTCACATGCCAGGGGTAGCTAACCCACTCATGATAACCAATACCGGTGAATACCGAACTGCTAATGAACGAGTTCCCACAACAGGGAGTATAGTGTCTTGCATCATTGCCCATCAACAATGATATATGTGTTAAGTTAATAGTTCCCACCCATGTTCCCAGCACGATGTGAGCTTTGTTAAACCTAATAGCGCTATCAACTAGTAACCCGTTTGCCCACCCGACAATTCATTCGGTATTTAGAAGGACTTGAATGATAGGGTTGGATTAGTTCATCAAGGACATATAACATGAATTAGTAAAAGTATATTCACCTTGTGAACCTAGCACCCCAAAACCCAGGATGTAAAAGTAGTCCCAACCGGACTATGAAATAATAGTCCCAAACCGGACTAGAAAATGTTAAGTAACTTGTCTCCCCGAGACGCATGCTTTTGAGAACAAGTAGTGAAACTCACCTTAGGTTGCAAGCAAATAATCCAAATTCCACAAATAGTAATGTGCTACCGACCCCTATTACAAATGTCGCTAAGTAAGTATATGTGCATAACCAATTCACCATATAACCCGTTGCCCAAGACGTTTAAAAGTTCAAAACCATGTATGTGACACCTAATGATTTTACATGCACAAGTAAGTCCTACGAACCCGTTGGTGAACATATTGATTATCATCAGCTTTATACCTCATATACATCTCATATAAGTGTCCATACAAGTTCATGTCATATACATACCATATAAGACTCCAAATAGTCGCATAAACATCCCCTACACAATCTGCGTTTCTAGGACAGATTGTGTGCTGTGAAAAATGATTTATTTAAAATACTTATCAAACGAATTAAACTCCCAAATGTTTACAGAATATTATTTGGGGTTCACTTGATAACCCATATATTTTTTTTGTCTCAAAACCAAACACAAAAATTATGAAAATTTGTACAACACAGCTATGTCCAGAAAATTTCCACAACAGGTCAGTTTAGTAGAACAATTCCCAAAACTTGTGTATTCACCCAAACGGGGTGAATCCACTTGAAAAAGCCAAGTTATTCCAGTGTTGACCTACTGTCCAAATTTCATAAGCTAACTCTTTGTAAAACTCAAATTATGATCGTTTAAAGTTGACCCAGTTTACAACTCCGAAAATCTGATATGACCTTTAATCAAATAAAATTCCAAAAACCACTCAAACGATGTCCAAATCAGATGATTTTGCCCATTATGAAAAGATGAGACCATGTACAATACAACCATGCAAAGAAATCATCAAAACAATCACTTTAACACCACGATACAGACCCTACAAAACACCCTAACGAATCTGTCAGAAAACTGAAACTTGCTCCCCAAGTTATTCATGAACCCTAATTATGCACAAAAATCTATAACACATGCATAATCCATAATTACATAGTAAACTCATATTATCACAATCAATCCATATTATCAGAATTAAATCCATATTTTTACATGTTAAAACCCTAGTTATGATTTATCAACAACAATTCTCATCTAGATCACAATAACCATTCAAGAACTCACATAGCCGATTTTTATTCATGCATCATCTAGGGTTTTCTTTTTAAAACTTTTCAACACATTATTATTATTATTATCATAAAGCATGTAAAAATTATACCTTCCGATGCAAGAATCCCCAAATCCTAGATATTTCACCCAAACTAGCTTGGATTAGTGAAGAAGATTAATGAAAGATTAAGATTGAGAGGATTGGTGGTGGTTGTGGTTCACGGCGCAAGGGAATGGGTAGGGTTAGGGTTATGGTTATTTTTTTTGTTCTATATTTATAATAGGAATTGGCTTGGGGCCCAAATAATTGAGTTTTAGGGCTTTTTAGTTTGCTAACCGGATCCGTTAATCATGTTTTAGCCCAATACTGGACCCGATAATATTAACCACCCCAACCTACATCAAAACTATTGTTTTTATTATCTCAATACATATTAATCATAGAGTGCACATAATTTGCATAGTTCACGTATTGACTATTATTCAAGCAGTAATTCGCATAAACATGTAATTCATATAAACATGTTACTTCACGTTCATCATATTTCAATTGTACACATTATCACGTATGCTAGACAAATCACCAACGCTTGGGATACAGGACTCGTGTGTGCATTGTGATGATAACTTTTCTTATTATAATGTAACGTATGTTATTATCACATAACATATGTTATTACCCTATAACATATAGGAAGACCTTCCTAACTAACCCTAGTCAAGTGTTTAGTCACGCATGCACATGAAATTTAGCTATAGTTCAGTTAAAGTAGGAACCTGAAAATGCGGGGTGTCACACATATGATTGCTTGATTACTTGTATTTGGCTAACACGTGGGATGTCGGGTCACCAATGGGATGTCGGGTCTTGTCTTGTCTTGTGTGGTTAGATTAATGTTTAAACATGTTTTCAAACGTACATGGTTATGGTCTAGACATTCAGGGACTAGTTGACCTGCGGGTTAATAGTCCAGATACTCATATACATCTAATGATAAGTCGCCAATACTAGGGACTATCATTGCATTACCTGTTGTCTTTTAAGAAGAACGCAACCTAAGTTGCGTTTCACAGGCCCCCACTTTTACTGGTTTTACTTTCGGGGAGAAACATGCTACGTATTTGTATTCATAAAACTTATGTCATACTATGGTCGGCTTTTGGTTGCTATACGGTTTGTTAAAGTCCCGGGGGAAACCATGAATGTGCGGGGTAGCACAACGTGGGAAATGTGGATAGATCTATTGAGCGTGACCTGCCTCACTCGGATCGACTGGCAGTCGGACGGGTGCATATTGTCTCGACCTACGTATTCATTATTCGGGCGGGAGTATTCTTGTATGCTTGTATTCATGTATTCGTGTTTAGTAATGGTTTTCCAGTCGTAGTAGTAGCAAAACTTACGCCTAGCTAGCGTACACGTGACATAGTATTGACAGGATTGAACTTGGTACACTTTTGGAAATGTTTTATAAAAACCTGTGAACTCACCAGCATTATATGCTAACATCTTTTTGGCATGTTTTTTCAGGTCGCTAAGGTAGCAGCACATGGACTAGGCGCACGAGTCTTGCATGGTGTCTAGGGTCTTCTAGTTTCATGTTTTTGAATAACTATTTCAGACTACGTTTATCATATTTTGGGTTGTAAACACGTTTAAGCTTCCGCTACTGTTTTATGTTATTAAAAACTTATTGGTTTTGGTTTACATATTTTACATTTAGTTGTTGTTTATTGTGACTGTTGACTTGGATCCTGGTGTGTCACGCGCCTCACGGTAAAACTCCGCAAGTGAAATTTGAGGGTGTGACATACATAATGTAACAGAAAAAAAGTGAAAATGAATATCATAACATCAAAGGCGCACGATATGCGGTACAATTAAGGCAACTACTATACCACAACTAAAATCTCTAAACCCATAGTATAAAACGGTAACATAGACATAGGGTAGGTTTGGCAAGGAGCTTTTAGGAGCTTCAAGCTTTTAAGAAAAAACTCATACTTAATAAAAAGTCTTGTTTGGTTGAAGGAGCTTGAAGCTTTTAGGTTAGAGAAAAAGCTCTATAGTGAAAAGCTACTACTACTAGCGTTTAAGAAAAAGCTCCTACTAGCTACATGCTTTTAATGAGTAAATGACACAAATACTCATTCTATTATAAAAATAAAATAAAAACATTCCTTACAAGCTTTTAATTATGCCCATTTTGGTCATTTTATACATTTTATTAAAAGCTCAAGCTACTCTGCCAAACACCCAAATATATTTAAAAAGCTTTCAGCTAGCAGCTTCCAGCTACCAGCTAGTTTTGCCAAACATACCCATATAACACAAGAACATATACAAGATGTAAACATACAAAACACAAGGAATCCCTAAGGACTAGCAAAGCTAAATACCGTGATAGTGCTTTGCGAAATTAAGTATTCCTTTCAAAACCTTTGTGAATATATATATGTTTCTTTCCCTAGTGATACCCGGTTTGTTGAACATTTTAAACCTTATATGATTTTACGATTATCCAACTAATGTGTTATGTATCACGTCACGACATTGTTTTAGTTTATTGTTATTGTAAAATTACAAATTTTGGACTTGTGTAATATTTATTAAAAGATATCTCGTTTACCCTAATAACTACGTAAATCATATTTGCATTTTCCTATGTTAATATGTTGTCTAATTTATTTACACTTATCTAATATGAATTTGTATTAAAAAAATAAAATTTGAATGACGATGTTTCTCCCAATACTCAAATCCTTAATCTTTAAGATGAGCTCCATTTTAACTCAAAAGCTTTGCCATTAGAATCCAACCCTACCCAGAGTCCCAGATGCTCAAGTAGACGCTTGGCTCGGTTCAAGCCTAATATTTTGAGCTTGAGCTTGGCTCGACTCGAAATAATTCTACAACAATTCAATAGAAGCTAAAAGCTCGGCTCGCCAATGTTAATATTAAAAGTATATTATATAAATAGAATAATAATAATGTATGATAGGACTGAGACTAGTGTTCGTGCGCCTGTAGGAGATATTGATTTCTTTCCCGTGGAGGTAGGGCTTCACCAAGAGTCTGCGTTGAGCCCGTTTCTTTTTGCGGTTATCCTAGACGAGGTGTCAAAGTCCATTCAGGAGACACTACCGTGGTGCATGCTTTTTGCTGACGACATTGTATTAATCGCGGAAACTAAGCAAAGTTTGAATATGAGGTTAGAAGGATGGCGATTAGCATTGGAGGGAAAAGGTTTAAGGATTAGTCGCTCTAAGACGGAGTACATGCACTGCGATTTCAGCGGGACAAACTACGAAGATCGCACCCAGATCACCATTGAGGGTCATGTGGTCCCGCAAGTTACTAAGTTTAAGTACTTAGGATCGTTCGTCCAAAGGGACGGAGAGATTGATAGTGACGTCGCACATCGTATTCAGGCTGGATGGTGTAAGTGGAGAGCAGCATCTGGAGTTCTGTGCGATAAGAGGTTCCCAACTAAACTAAAGGGAAAATTTTATAGGGTTGCAGTTCGACCTGCTATGATGTATGGGACAGACTGTTGGGCCATCAAAAAGACACAGTTACGCAAGATGGAAGTGGCGGAGATGAGAATGTTGAGGTGGATGTGTGGTCACACTAGGTTAGATCGGATTAGAAATGAGGTTCTTAGGAAGAGGTTAGAAGTGGCTAACATAGCAGATAAGATAAAGGAGGGAAGATTAAGATGGTTTGGACATGTGAAGCGAAGACATACGACAGCCCCAGTCAGAAGAGTGGAACACCTAACGGTGGAGGGGAGGAGGAGTAGAGGCAGACCCAAATTGACTTGGGTCGATCGGATTAGACAAGATTTGTTAGAATTGCACCTCTCTGAGGATATGGTCCAAGATAGAAATTCGTGGAGGCGTAGGATTAAAGTTAAAGATTTTTAGGATTTAAGATTACTTAGGAATTAGGGATGGTCTCTAGGCATGTATATATATATATATATATATATATATATATAAATATATTTGTATGTTATATTATGTTATACATTCACTTTTTTTTTTTTTTTTTGATATACAGTGTGCATTTGTCTTTTGTCGAGCCGGGGGTCTCTCTGGAAGCAGCCTCTCTATCTCTAAAGATAGGGGTAAGGTTTGCCTACATCTTACCCTCCCCAGACCCTACTAACAGCGTCGCTGTTCGTGGGATTTTCCTGGGTACGGTTGTTGTTGTTGTTGTTGTTTGGGCTCGTTTAGGCTCACGAGCCTAAACGGTCTTTGTGTGGAAAGCTCGAGCTCGGGCTCGATAACTAAATGAGTCATGTTTCAGGCTCGAGCTCAGGCTTGATAATTAAACGAGTCATGTTTCAGGCTCGGGCTCGGGGTCGTTCGAGCTGTTTACCAATCCTATCCCGAGTAGCTCTGGAGCCCTTGCGCATCGTTTACAACTCAATGCTCAAGGATTATGAAATGTATAACGTGATATTTACATTGTTGGGCTCCGCTAAGTGGGTTTAGAGAGTTCAGCTTCATGGGTCATGGAACTGGGCTTTAGACGTTGGTTAGGTGTGCACTTCATGATCACATGCAGGCCCAGGTCTGCTGGGAAAAAGTTTGAACGGGTAATAATATAAGGTAAAAGCACTCTGGAAACTGAAATATTTAGGACAGGATCGAGTATGATATTAACTTACGGATTTATGAAAGGTATGGTATTAGTAAAGGCGATTACCAAAATTGGTTTTATAATCGGGTATGAAAGTAGCGTTACCATTAACGGTATCATATCCGTGTTGGGAATCTTGGTATCGTATACGGAGCGGAAGCGGTTTATATATTTAACAAAAAAAACGGATTATATATACAATATATATATAGCCGATTTATATACATAAATTATTAGTTAATTTTATTAATCCGATTAATAAAATATTCCCAATCAGGATCTCAGTTAAACGCGTATAAACAAATAAATAATAAACAACCATAGGGGGTTTAGTAATCAACCTTTGACGACTACACCGGAATTGTAACACGCGGGTTACAACGAATCCTCGCTAGTAGGAAGTTCACAACCGAGCACGAGCCAACCGGGAGCAACACTTGCAAGAGGAAGGTGGGCGGTGATGGTGGTTTGCGGCAATAAGGAGGCGGCGGTCTCCTTGTGGTGGCCGAAAATTATAAGGAGGAGGCAAGGGTTTGTGGTTTGTTATAAAAGTGTGTCTAGGGTTTACTCCTTAACCCTCCTTTTATAAAACACAATCTTACAATAAGCCCCCTTGTATATTACTATAATATTCCTTAATATTAATCTTATTAATATTAAGTCCCTCAAGTCTAAAATATTATTATTTCATAAATAATAATCCACCTACACGTGAACTTGTCTGATTCGTGTACCAACGTGTAACTCTTCGGATCGTACCGGGTCGGGTTACATTGACCTTTATTTTAATTACATTGGACATATCCAACAATCTCCCACTTGGACGATTTTAATTAAATTAGTCAATGTGTGCAGAGTTGGACACCTAGCTGCATCGCACTGCACCCAACACAGTATGACACTTTACAGTCGTCAACTAGTTCTTTGAGTTCAAGTAACGCTTTACTTAACCAAATACTATAGCCCTGATAATTCTATCAATAAGTCCCTTCTGTATAGACATTCGTTGATCATAAGACATGGATCATTCATTCTTATATTGATCAACCATTCTCTATTCTCGTCTATAATTCAAAATGGTCTAACAGACTACATTAGTCCGAGCGTGGCCACGCGTTTACACCAGTTTGAGTTCACGAGGGCGCCAGAATGTCTAAGCTTCTAATCCTATAGAAGTACAGAATTCCATCAGCGTCATACAACTCCCACTTAATCTTGGATTTCTCCCAATGCTATCCGGATTACCACCCATGTTTCAGGATAGTGTTAGATAACATCAAAGATAGTCCTTGATCAATGTAGTTTAATATGTGCCTTAAGAAAAAGAACAGATTGAACATATCAATATCAAAACATCTCATGACATAGATCCATGGAGATCGTTTTGAAGCGAGTTACATCCAATATCATTCCCTAATGATATCTGTGAATTATGATTCTCAAACCCTTGAGCTATTCATCTCATGAATACAATCATTTCAATTCACAATAGTCTTACATTCAAATTCATTCCCATGTAATTTGATCGACTACGGATATTTAGAATACTCTTATTCAAGGATTTAAACATACAAATAATGAACACAGTTAATAAATATTTAAATTTGCATTTAACCCATTAAATCAAATAAACATTCAATATAACTGTCATAGTTCAAAATAAAACACCAATACTAACTACAGATCATGCCCACTGTCTAGCAACTCTAAGCCCTATCTTTCCAGCATGCTCCTCATGTTTAGCTTGAGGTAATGGCTTAGTAAAGGGGTCAGCTAGATTTAGATCTGTATGAACTTTGTTTATCACGATGTCTCCACGTTCTACTATCTCTCTAATATAGTGGAATTTTCTGAGTATGTGCCTTGTGGTTTTATGTAACCTTGGTTCCTTTGCAAGAGCAATGGCACCAGTGTTGTCACATAATATCTCGATTGGTTTCTTTATGCTAGGCACAACATCGAGATCAGTAATGAACTTCTTCATCCAGGCAGCCTCCTTTGCAGCATCCGATGCAGCATTGTACTCTGATTCACAGGTGGATTGAGCAACCACACTTTGCTTAAAGCTCTTCCAATTAATAGCCCCACCATTCAGAATGAAAACATATCCTGTTTGTGATCTTGAATCATCACGATCAGTCTGGAAGCTTGCATCAGTATAACACTTAACTGACAGCTCCTCATCCAGTCCTCCATATATTAAGAACATATCCTTAGTCCTTCTCAAGTACTTAAGAATGTTCTTCACTGCAGCCCAGTGACTCTCTCCTGGATTCTGTTGATATCTACTCGTCATGCTAAGAGCATACGAGACATCAGGTCTAGTACACAACATGGCATACATGATGGAACCAATAGCAGAAGCATATGGAACTCTTTCCATTTTCTTCTTTTCTTCTTCAGTGTTTGCACACTGTTTGCTACTAAGAATGGTTCCATGTGCCATGGGCAAGAGCCCCCTTTTTGAGTCTTGCATTGAGAAGCGTCGTATGACCTTATCAATATATGTACTTTGACTTAAACCCAATAACCGCTTTGATCTATCTCTATAGATCTTTATTCCCAGAATATAAGCGGCTTCACCAAGATCTTTCATTGCGAAACATTTACCCAACCAGGTCTTAACATCTTTAAGCATAGGGATATTGTTTCCAATGATTAGTATGTCATCTACATACAGTATAAGAAAAGTGATATAGCTCCCACTAGATTTCTTGTAAACACACGGTTCATCTTCGTTCTTGATAAAACCAAACTCTTTGATTTTCTGATCAAAACGGAGATTCCAGCTGCGAGATGCTTGCTTTAATCCATAGATGGATTTATTCAGCTTGCATACCTTATTAGGATTCTTTGGATCGACAAAACCTTCAGGTTGAACCATATAGACATCTTCCAATAAGTGTCCATTAAGGAACGCGGTTTTGACATCCATTTGCCATATCTCATAGTCATAATATGCAGCAATGGCAAGTAGAATTCTAATAGACTTAAGCATGGCTACTGGCGAGAAAGTTTCCTCATAATCAATTCCTTGAGTCTGAGTAAAACCTTTCGCTACAAGCCTTGCTTTGTAGGTTTGCACATTCCCATCCATGTCAGTCTTCTTCTTGAAGATCCATTTGTTTCCTACAGTCCGACACTCGGCAGGAAGATCAACCAAATCCCAGACTTGGTTATCATACATGGATTGCATCTCTGCATTCATGGCTTCTTGCCATTTCTTGGATTCCGAATCCAAGATTGCAGCTTTGTAAGTAGCAGGCTCAGCTTCATCAATCATGAAGATATCGTCATACCTTACAGGTGCACGACGATCCCTAATACTTCTTCGAACACTTGGTGTTTCTGTTGTTTCTTGAGTCCTCTCAGGCTCAACTTCAACAACTGGATCAGTTACTTCTGGTTCTGTCTGAACAACTGGTTCAGTCACTTGTGTTTCTCGAATTTCTTCAAGATCCACATGGTTATCTCCAATCCCTCGCGCCAGAAGCTCTTCCTCCAAGAAAGTGCCTCTACGTTTAGTGAAAATCCTATTTTCTGTGGGGTGGTAGAACAGGTAACCAATCTTCTTAGCGTATCCGACGAAAACCACTTTTTCGCCTCTGGGATCTAGTTTATCCGAAGATTCTAGAGTGACATAAGCATTACATCCCCAGACTTTAAGGTAGGATACATGAGGTTTCTTTCCATGCCATATCTCATAAGGCGTTTTGTCAACCTTCTTTGTTGGAGCTATATTCACAAGTCTTGCGGCAGTTTCCAAAGCATAACTCCAAAAGGATTTTGGAAGGTTTGTTCGACACATCATTGATCGAATCATATCTAATAGAGTTCGATTTCTCCGCTCAGACACACCATTATGTTGTGGCGTTCCAGGTGGAGTGAGCTGTGAAACTATTCCACAGTCTTTTAGATGGTCGATGAATTCCTGACTAAGATATTCACCACCTCGATCTGATCGAAGCATTTTAATAGTTCTATTTAGCTGATTTTCTACTTCGTTTTGGTACTCCTTGAACTTTTCAAGAGTTTCATGTTTATGCTTCATAAGATAAACATAACCATATCTACTGAAATCATCAGTAAATGTAACAAAGTATCTTTCTCCATGTCTTGACATTGTTCTGAATGGACCACATACATCTGTATGTACAAGTCCTAACAGATCATTAGCTCTTTCTCCAACATTTGAAAAAGGTGCTTTTGTTAACTTCCCACTCAAGCATGATTCGCATTTTCCAAACGACTCTGAACCCTTGGAATCTAAGATTCCTGCGTTTTTGAGTTGTTTAACACGATTCTCACTTATGTGACCAAGTCTACAATGCCACATATACGTATCATTAAAGTCCAACTTATTACGTTTATGGGAGATATTGCATAATATGTTATCGTTTTGGATTTCTATCTCATAGATCCCATTGTTGGGTTTTGCATCAAAGTAAAATACATCGTTAAAATAAGCAGAAATAAATTCACCATTAAAACGATAATTAAAACCTTGTCCACGCAAAGCATAGAATGAAACAATATTTCTAGTCACACTAGGAATGTAATAAACATTGTTCAAAACAAGTTCCAAACCAGAAGGAAGTAAAAGAACATATTCTCCTATTGCCTTCACAGCAACTCTTTGTCCATTGCCAACATGGACCTCCAAGTCGCCCTGTTTCAGCTTTCTAACCTTTCTTAGTCCCTGCAAAACATTACAAATGTGGAAACCACATCCTGTGTCAAACACCCATGTTTTGCTAGAAAAAGCAAAGATTTCAATAACATATATACCTGAGGACTCTCCTCCAGAAGCTTTGGCTTGCTTCAGTTCAGCTAAATACTTAGCACAGTTCCTCTTCCAGTGCCCAGTTTCATCACAATGAAAACATTTGGCATCTTTCAGAGGTTTCTTGTTGGCAACAGCTTTGCCCTTTCCCTTCCCTTTGCCCTGATTGCCTTTCTTCTTGGTGTTAGGTTTCTTAACTTGACCCTCCCTGATCATTAGCACTGGTGCAGTCTTGCTAGGTATGTTTACCTCAGCAGTTTTGAGCATCTGATGCAACTCTGCAAGTGTCTTCTCCATCCCATTCATATTGTAGTTCATAGTGAACTGATCATATGACTTGGGCAATGAGTTGAGGATGATATCCCCAGCCAGCTCATCACTCAAGGGAGATTCCAGACGTGCTAGGTGATCAACATAAGCCTTCATCTTCAGCACATGAGTGCTAACTGATGTACCCTCTTGCATACGAGTGGTTATAAGTGATCGCATCACATCAAACCTCTCATGACGAGCATTTTGTTGGAACATTTCCACCAGATGCCGGTTCATGTCGTACGCTTCCATGTCCTCCATGGTCCTTTGAAGTTCAGGGATCATGGATGCCAACATCAAACATGAGACTTTCAAAGAGTCATCAAAATGCTTAGCATAGTTTCTGTAAGCATTAGTTTGTTGGTTGATGGGTTCATCAGGGATTGGCGTTTCAAGAACATACAGTTTGTTCTCCGCCTTGAGAACGATTTTCAAGTTGCGGTGCCAGTCCATGAAGTTGGAGTGGTTCAGTTTGTCCTTCTCTAAGATGGACTTGAGAGAGAATTGGGAGGCGGAATTGTTTTCGTTTGACATCTACAAAGTTCAAAATTAATTTATTAGTATTTCATGTTTTAAATATCCTAATTGTATTATGACCCAAAACAAAATTAAATAGGATGAGACCCCGATTCATCGATACATAGTGAACTGGCTAAGCACTGTTCACTCGTATGATTAGGTAGGTAAACAACGATTGTTAATTGTGTCCACTACACAACTCTCCATTTTGGGGTTATCGCTAGGAGCGATGTATGTTTAACCCCAACTATGCCCACTTGATAAACAAGCGATGTTTGGTCCTTTACTGTTAGCTGTAATACCGGCCTATGTTACACAGGAAACGCGGTGACTACCTTCTTACATGATCAACTCCCAGAGCAGGGTTCGGCACTAACTTCTGGGTTCGATTTAGAAGAAGTGTTAACGTGTTAAGGGTGGCATGAAACATCAATTTAAAATTGGGATTTAATTTTAATATTTACCATAAATATTTTGAATGACTCGTTAGCATGATGTGAGTCACACAATAGTTTATAAAATCCAATTTTATATTATTCGTGATAATTGAAACTCCTTTCAACACTCGACACGGTATAGTTTTAAATACCCTATTTAAACTACATTGGTCGTATTATCGCGAACGGACTTGTTTTAATATTAATAAAACTCCTTTTATTAAATATGCTTTTCGGTTTTTTTTATAAAACTTGTTTTAACAAAACCGTTGTCATGATTGTGAAAAATTTTATTTATTTTGGGTTATCTCGATTATTTACAATAAATAAAACACAACCACAAAACATAAAATAAAATAACCGAATCGAGCCCCTAACAGGTCGCCCGTTTCGTTTTAGCCAGAAACGAAACGAACTAGTCTAAAAGGGTTTCAAAACTATTTGATAACTCCCACTTGACCCGAGATCTCTATCTTCATGGAACCTGTTCGTCCTTTTATCTTCATCTTGATCTTGTACTTGTAGGATTACAAATAAATTTGAAATACAAACTAAAACAAATCTATTCTAACCCTATCTATTACACCGGATCCAATATCCGTAATAAAAAATACAAATCAATAAAAGATAAAGATAAAATAAAACCAATCACAAACACAACCATGACAAGGGTCAAAAACCTAGGGCTCGATTCACATCACAAACATGAACAACTAAAAGCTTTTGATCTTTTGTCAAAATAAAAAAAATTTTGACAAATAAAACATAGATCAAAATAATAACTTTTACCATCTATACGCGCGTAACCGTGGCTCTGATACCACTGTTGGGAATCTTGGTATCGTATACGGAGCGGAAGCGGTTTATATATTTAACAAAAAAAACGGATTATATATACAATATATATATAGCCGATTTATATACATAAATTATTAGTTAATTTTATTAATCCGATTAATAAAATATTCCCAATCAGGATCTCAGTTAAACGCGTATAAACAAATAAATAATAAACAACCATAGGGGGTTTAGTAATCAACCTTTGACGACTACACCGGAATTGTAACACGCGGGTTACAACGAATCCTCGCTAGTAGGAAGTTCACAACCGAGCACGAGCCAACCGGGAGCAACACTTGCAAGAGGAAGGTGGGCGGTGATGGTGGTTTGCGGCAATAAGGAGGCGGCGGTCTCCTTGTGGTGGCCGAAAATTATAAGGAGGAGGCAAGGGTTTGTGGTTTGTTATAAAAGTGTGTCTAGGGTTTACTCCTTAACCCTCCTTTTATAAAACACAATCTTACAATAAGCCCCCTTGTATATTACTATAATATTCCTTAATATTAATCTTATTAATATTAAGTCCCTCAAGTCTAAAATATTATTATTTCATAAATAATAATCCACCTACACGTGAACTTGTCTGATTCGTGTACCAACGTGTAACTCTTCGGATCGTACCGGGTCGGGTTACATTGACCTTTATTTTAATTACATTGGACATATCCAACAATCCGACCCATTTTCATTCCTACACGAGAAGAGAAATACATATGGTGGGTTCAATGACCTTTTTGCTACTTATTTGACATTGTGACACTTTTATAGTTTTTTCTATTTTTTGGGCCTTTGTTAATGTTCCTGATGAACCTTGCCTTCAACAAACCAAACTAACGTTTTTTCTAGACCAGTTACAATTTGTAGTTTAAATATTTAAACTAGATAGATAACTTTAAATATAACAAATTACTTATTGATTAATCTTCACCAAACCATGTTTATTTGTTTATTTCACTTTTGGATCGGGATTGCTTTGTTTACACTCCCTCTCAATCTCAATCATAGCCAAGCATATCTCTTCTTGCCTTATTAGTTTAACCTTTACTTAAGCCATCTACTAACTGAGACAAGGTATCCACATACACCAACTCGATCTCTCCTTTCAAGACCTTCTCACGTACGAAAGGGTAGTGTAATTCCCACGCTTAGACTCCAGGGACTGGGGCGGTGAAAGGGGGCGGCTTTGGGTTCCCGGGCGGGAACACCGGCCCGTGGGGCGGGAAGTGGAGGGCGGGGAGGGGGGGCGGTGGGGGAAAGCCGGGCGGGGGGGATTGTGGAGGGTGACGTGGCGGCTTTTCATTGGGTGTTTTTTTTCTTTTTTTTTATTTAACTTTAACACAATATAATATTATTCCTTTCACCCCCCTTTCCCCCCCCTTCCACTCCCCACAATTTCTCCCCCCCCCCCCACATGGGTCCCACAAGTGCCACATGGCGATTCCCCCCCCCCCCCCCCCTCTTTCCCGCCCCTCCACTCCCTGTAGTCTTAGTCGAGCATGAAACATAGGATATTCAGCTAATTGAATAGCTTATTTGTTGTCATGGAACATCTTAACTTTTTCATAACATCTTGGTTTAACTCTTTCAATAAATAGACTAACCAAACTAACTCTTAAGTTGCCACAACGGATGTTAGAACATAATCTTGATTATTAATCTTAGAAAGATTTGTTATTGTATATTGTAAATAATATCCTAAGTCTAATATAGGAATAAATGAATCATTGTGTCACAAGGTAGTTATTAGCGGTTATGGTGGTTATGAACGGTTGTGTCTATTTGATCAAACCGGTTCACAATGTATATATAGGGTCGAACAATGTCATTTGTAAATGTGTGTTTGTTATGTTTATAAAACTAACTTACAAAATTCCCTCTGTAATATTTCCCTCTCAAACATTCAAACAATTCGTTTATTTGCATACACCCGATTTCAAACATGGCATCAGAGCCGAAGATCCACAAGACCTGTGGAATTTTCGACGTGGTTGAAGAACTAGAAGATATTTATAGTCCAGGGACAAAAGATGGTTGTGAACATTCACCATTATTCCCCAGATTGGTTAGTGATCATGTGGATCAAAAGTTAAAGGCCGTGAGGGCCGACTGTGGAGAACAAGCTAGAGGGATATGTAGACCCTCTCGACATCAAGTTTTCAACTTTTGACATTGGATCATCATTAAAGTATGTGAGAGACGATGAATTTAAGAAGTTAAAGGCCCAAAAGGAGTCCAACCGCCAAGTAAACAAGAAGGATCTTATTGTCGATTATCCGCTAGGTATGTGTTGTAGCTTATGTAAAGAACCGTTCCGCTATTGAAAGAATTGCCCAAAGAAGATGGGAAAGATAGAATTCATGGTGAAATGGATGGATAAAAAGGGTTGGGACAATGTATGGTAAGCAAGTTTGACAAGGAGAGAACACAGATATAGCAACAAGAGTTTGTTCACATTCTTGACCAATTAGCTTGGTATAGAGGGTAGTCCAGAAGGTTATAGGAAAGAATACTTTAGACGGAAGGGAAGCGTGTTAGTATCGAGTGCAGGATAGATTAATCAAATTATATTGGTTTATTATGTCCCAACTTTGAAGAAAAATGTCCTTAGCATAAAAAAACTTACACAAGAAGGTTTTGGAATTGAATTCGATGGAGATATTTTCCACATATACAACCCGTCAATTCAGAAACCAAAAGAAATCAAGAAGGTGTACGTGTAGAAGATGTCAAGGAGAAGATCATTTCACTTTCAACTGCCCTTTGAACAAACAAGAAACCTACAGCCCTACAAGAGGCGCAACTGAGGCGTAAAACAACCAAGGAAAAAGAATTATGCAGGATTATTATCATGTGGATCGTTTAACTAAAGAGGATAAAGAACGATCATCATTGTCCAAACAGTTTGAAGAATTTTCTATTAATAAAGACAAAGAAGAGTTCGAAACATTCATGGAGAAAGGGCCGATTATGTACCCCTCGAAGAAATCAAGTTTGCAATATTGTATTGTGTTTATGGATTTAAATGACATAGCCAATATGGTTCAATGACATAAATCAAAGTTTGAGGCATAGTTTAAAAGGATTATAGAATGGTTCATATTTCATGAAAATAAGAATCAATGACCTTATGCCACCATTAGATTGTAAAGGCTATCCAATCGGTTTATTGGAACTTTATATGACCGTGCAAAGGTTTGGTGGGTCTTACAAGGTCACCGAAGATGAGAATTGGGCAATTATTTTCTTGGCCATGGGATACGGGTTTGGAATGCCTAAACTAACTTACGAAGACGAAATTTTCAAGACACTTAGGAAGGTGTATGTTAAGATATTTGGAGATATTGAAATGGTACCATCTCAAGTACAAGGGACGGGAACTCATAGTGGAAGTGGGGGAACCGAGTAGATGTAGCCGAGGGAAGATGAAGAAGGAATGGTGAGATGAAGAACTTCCTCCAAAGAAGCATTCAAGATCATCAAGCAAAGAATGAAGAGGTTGCAAGAAGAAGATTAATGAATCAAGATTAGGGGAGACAATGTTTGAACATAATCTTGATTATTAATCGTAGAAACATATGTTATGGTATATTATAAATAATATCCTAAGTCTAAAATAGGAATAAGTGAACCATTGTGTCACAAGGTAGTTATTAGCGGTTATGAACGGTTGTGTCTATTTGATCAAACCAGTTCACAATGTGTATCATTTGTAAATGTGTGTTTGTTATGTTTATAAAACTAACTTACAAAATTCCCTCTATAGTGTTTCCTTCTCAAACATTCAAACAATTCGTTTATTTGCATACACCCGATTTCAAACAACGGATTCCCTATAACTCCACACTTTGCTTAACTCGGCTTCTATTGTCGATAATGACATAATTGGTTGTTTCTTACTGCACCAACAAACCGCACTCGCTCCAATCATAAACACATGACCAGTTGTGGACTGACGGCAACTAGGGTCATGAGCACACTTCGCATCACAATAACCACATAACTCCACGCTTTGCTCCCCCTTGAACCGTATTCCAAGACCAACAATCCCTTTTTGCGTATCTAAGGACTAACGGGCAGCATAAAACTGTGGTTTTCTTGGATCATGCCTATATCGATTTAATACACCAACAACATATGCAATGTCGGGTCTTGTCAAAGTCAAATAAATGAGACTGCCTACGATGTGTTTATACTCGGTTTGATCATCTACTGCCTTACTATCATCTGGGTATAACTTTACGTTGACATCGACCAGAGTAACTGCAAGTTTGGATTCACACATGTTAAACTTCCTTAACATATCTATTGAATATTTTCTTTGATGTAAAACTATGTCATCTTTCTCATATTCAAGTTCTAACCTAAGAAAATGTCTCATGTAACCCAAAATAATTCATTCTAAGAAAATGCCAAGTCTCCCAATGAATCGTCCACATACACAAACGATAGCCACCTTTACTCCTTTCACTTTAATGGATAGTGTAACGCTTAGCTTTTATCGAATAATATAATAATAATATTTTATTCATAAAACAATTTTAATTCGTTAACAATAATATCTGTTTAACAAGAAATACATTTTTTATTCATTAATAAATTAAATCACTTAATTACTCTAATATAATTTCGAAAATAAGAATAACGCGTTGAAAGTAATGACGTACTAATTAACCGACACTTATCCTTATAAATTTTCAAATGCGACTACATATATATATAACGGTTCATATAAATAAAATATGTGATACAAATATTTAAGCGACTAAACGAGTGGAGATGTAGCGAGAGACGAGACTTAACGTGTTCGTATACGCGGTACCATCAACTTAACCTAACCCAACCTACACCAAAACCCTATCTATATAACATCTTATTCTTCTTCCCCTTCATTCAAACCCTAGCCTCCATCTCTTTCTTTTCGACTCCCCCACCTTACCCTTCTTCTCTTCCTTTCTCCTTCCCTTCTTCCACGAGAATAATACTCACTGCCATAAATAATCACCACAACTTTGAACTTTCCCTGTGCTCCTCTAGAGCAGCGACGACCACCCACCACCACTTGAATCGCTTAACTTCTCCCTTCTCCTCCTCCTCTCTCGCGCCCTCTCCCTCAGCTCTGGCGACTGTCACGCGGCGCCGCCGCCGCTAACAACAACCCATAACAACCGGTCAACAATCACCACCACTCCAAACCACCACCCGAGAGACGCCCATGAATCTGTGATGCACAGCAGCCATGAAGCAACTCGGTCAGTAGCCGCCACAAAAACTGAAACCTGCCCCACTAAACCCATCATTCTAGAACCCCTTATAAAAGCTGAGGTCCCACTTGGAATCGTTTCTTTCAGCTTCGGGTGTTAGTGGCATCGGAAATGGAGTTGAATGAGCCGACCAGGGGCGTATGGCTTCCGTTAGATCTTGTTAACCGGGTCGAGGTGCTCAGGAGGGTTGGGTCGATTCTTTTTAGTTCGGTGACGATGCTCATTCCTTGATTTGGGTCGGTTGGCTTGTTTTCTTTTCGGGTCAAGCATTCAAGATATGGTCAATTTTAGTCAACGGGTCAAACACTGGCAACGCGATCAGATCTGTCGACGCTCGGTTCGAGACGGGTTACGTGTTGGTTCGCGAGCTTAACTATCGGGAAGGTATAAACGTGCACCATATCTTTATTTCTATTGCTTATTTTGAGTTGGTATATATATATATATATATATATATATATATATTATATTTAAAAAGTGTAAAACAAAGCGAACCGACTTGTGTGTATATACAAGTTTACTACGAGTCGAGTCATATGTTTTAAAAGTTTACTTTGTTTTGTTTCGAGTCATGGAAACGGACGATTAACACTTAACAATATATGAGGTGTTGGATAGTTAAAACTTATAAATATTAGCTACACGACTATTCAAGTTTCAATACTAGCCAACTTATCATTTTATGTCGCGAACCTTGAAAATGGACGACTTAGTATATGAACAATATACGGGCACCCGAATAGTCGAAGTCCATAATACTTTTAATTCAAGAGTAATTCAAGAATAATTGTCGTTTTATTATGTTGTTTTCGGACTATCGAATAATGAATAATTTAGTTATGGTAACGTGTTGTTTATTTGTACAATTCATATTTGGGAAAAATGTAGACAACTTGAGTTGTTTGGCTTCTTGCAAAAACAGGGGAAACACTGCCCAAATTTTATAAAATATAAGAAACGAATCGGCCATCCAAGTTTATAATTATGTGTACACGAGATTATGTTCTTACCAATAAATTCTAACTTTCAAATCTTACGTCGTCAAAAATAGAAATACTTATATTTATTAATAAGTACATATATATACTATCCAAGATACGAGACAAATTAACATTCGAGTCAAGATACGTAAATATTATCTCGTTACACAAAATATGTCTTTAACAATAACTTCAAGACGCGACCTTGAATAATATATTAAAGTACTTATTTCAAATAACTATACCTACGCATATATTCCGAGAAACCAAACCAAGTTACTATCGGTTCGTTAAGTCATACACTTTAAGACACGTATTAGTTCAATACGAGTCTAGGTAGTTGAATAAACTATCTTTAAAACCAAGAAACGAAATAAACTTATTTGCATTAGAATTTAAGGCATCCCTTACTTATAATAGGACACAAGAGATTCACTTAATCCAGCTTCAGACATTGTTTGCTATTCTTTCATAATGCACTCCAGGTGAGTTCATATTTGTCCCCTTTTACTCTTTAATTCTTTGGGACTCAACATGTATCTATACAAAAACCTTAAATGATTTCATACTCTTATGCTCAATCTAATGCTTATATGCTATGCCATGCTAGAATTTAATTCTTACATACAACTGTCGATTAGCATACAACCCATCTTACATGTATAGTGCTATAGGAGTGACACACCGCCCCCTTTATGGGTCATGTTGAGTTTTCTCAATTGTGTATTCGAGTGTTGATGCCTTTTGTATGGTTCTGTATGCGCAAAACTATAACATGATGATTTGAGTAAAACTTTCTTATACTATGTACGTAGGTCAAAACTAGTATGCTCACCAATACTTTATGTGTTGATGGATATTTTATACATGTTGCAGGAAAAATCTTGATGAGATAATACAAGAAACATATGAGAATCCGGTTAAAAACCGAATTCATGGATCAATTAAGCGAAAACAACTCAGTTTCAGACGGAAGATTCGAGATGAGACAGAAATAAATGAAAACAATGTCATCACAGATTCGTATTGCATCAGAAACGGTTACAGACACTGTCATCAGTAGGATAAATATCTATCTCGGGGCCGGGGGAGGTCGGGCATGACCTCTCCCTTGAGAGCATTCAAAGCACAAACTCAAAATCTTAAATGAAATGTAACACATGAGATTGCTATTTATAGGCCAGCTCCTTCGACCTCCCATAAGGGTCGAATGAGCTTGTTCGACCTGTTCAGAGTTCGAACCAAGACTTATATCTTGGTTCGACCTTTCTATTACTGGTTCGACCTCCCGAAGGTTCGAACCAACCAGGTCAACCTTATACAAATGAGTCAGATCCATAACATGCCCGTATGGATCACCACAATCTCATGTTATACAATACACGACTCAACCATAGTCTATTCGACAGCGACGACCACACATATAGTGCATCAACAACATCAACTAGGACTCGGCCTTAGAAGCAAACGAAACAATCTTTAGGGTCTGTTTGGTATGGCGTAATGGAATGGATGAAGGAATGGAATAGAAGAGGTAATGGAATGGACAAGGTAATGGAATGGATCATTACCATTCCATGTCTTGTTTGGTTGCCATGTGAGAATGGAACAAAACATTACTTTATGTTGTTGGATAAGCAGGAAAAGACGAAGAAATAAAATCGGTGGTGAGTGGTGGTTAGTGGCGGTGATGGTGGGTGGTGATATGTGGCGGTAGCGGTGGTGGTAGGTGGCGGCGGCAGTGGTGGTGGCGGTGGAGGTGGATGGCCATGATGGTGGGTGGGCGACGATGGTGAGTCATGGCGGTGGTGGGTGGTGGTTGGTGGTAGTGATGGTATGTGGTGGTGTGTGGCGGGTAGCGTGGTGGTGGGTGGCGACGGCGGTGGTGGGTAGTGGCGAAGATGGCGGTGGGTGGAGGTGGATGGTGGCGGCGGTGGTGGTGGTGGTGGGTGGTGGTGGGTGGTGGTGGTGGTTGGTGACGGCGACGACAGTGATGGGTGGTGACGGCGAGGGTGGGCGACGATGGTGGGTGGTGGGTGGTGGGCGACAGTGGTAGGTGGTGGGCAACGGTGGTGGTCGGCATTGGGTGGTATTGGATGGCGGCGGTGGGTGGGTGACGGTGGTGGGTGGCGACGGTGGTGGGTGGGTGAAGGTAGTGGGTGGCGGCAACGGTGGTGGTGGGTGGTGACGACGGTGGTGGGTGGTGACGATGGTGGTGGGTGGTGGTGGTGATTGGTGGGTTATGGTGGTGTTAGTAAATGGTGAATGAGGGATGGAATGAAAAAAAAAACATGGGGGGTGGATGGAATGGTTTTGAGGGAATGGAATGCCTTGTGGAATGGGTGATTCCATTCCTTTAACCAACCAAACACACTATTTTTCATTACCTCGTAATGGTCAATTCCATTCCCCCTTCCATTCCATCATACCAAACGCTACCTTAGTTTACTTTATGTTATTGATGATGTATTTTCTCATGAACAAATTGCATACTTGTTGAATCTTAGTTGCGAATGAAATCTATTTTAATCTATTGTCACAACTTAGAGTTATGAAGTCTTTGAACAATCTATCACAAGTCGCGTCTCGATGTATTCCGCCATCGTTTGGGGTGTTATAAATAGGCTCGCATCAACTGTGATTCCTACAAACAAATTGTACTCAAGAAACTCTGAGATTTTTCTGTACCATGCTCGAGGAGATTGCTTAAACCCGTATAGGGCCTTTTTTAGTTTACACATGTAACGGGTTTTGTTTTAGCTTCAAATCCTGCCGGCTGTTCCATGTAAATTGCTTGATCTAGATCTCTGTATAAAAACATGTTAATTACATTCATTTGCCAAATCTTCCAACTCTTACTTGAAACAAGTGTTATTAGCACCTGGACAGTAGTTATCTTTGCAATTGGGTTGATAATTTCGTCGTAGGCTAAACCATACTCTTGAAAGAACCCTGGTGCAATTAGACGCACTTTAACCCTTTTAAGTGAACCATCTTCTTGCTTCTTTGTTTCGTACACCCACTTTTAAGATACCGGGTTAATATCATTGGGTTTAGGGACTAACTCCCATGTTTGATTTTGCATCAAGGCTGCAACTTCAATCTCCATTGCCTTAACCCATACGTCTTGGTCACAAGCTTCCTGAAGCAAACCTGGTTCAATGCTTACTTCTACAACTAATGCCATGTTCTTTTATTTTGGATTGCTTCCTTTCTGGGTTTCACTGTCGAAGCCTAGAGCATAACTTAAACCAGATTGTTGTTGTTCACACTAAGCATGTTCATCTTGTGACTATTCGGTTTCGTCTACTAGGACTTCCTATTTGGTCTCATCAAGTCTAAGTTTCACCATGGACTCTTCCAAATTTTCTTTTAAACTTTCAGTAACCGGTAACAGTTTATTTCCCATTAACCATGCCAAATCTCATAAAAAACATGTTGAGAGAAAGGACACTTACTCAAGTTGGGCTCACAACACCTCCACCCTTTACGTTCTTCATCCTATCCAACAAAGATACACCTCACCGTTTTCTTTTCTAACTTCCATCTTAGGTGACTTGGAACAAACGCATAAAAAACACATCTAAGGATTCTTAAATGGTCTACATGTGGCTTCTTTTTAAACACTAACTCGAAAGGTGACCTATATTTCAAACCTTGTTATGGAGTTGTGATTAACGACATAGGTTGCAGCCCGCAACGCTTCTGCCCAATACCTGTTTTGGATATTCTTGCTATGTAAGCAACATCCGGTTACTTCTTGTAGATGATGTTCTTTTCTCAATTACGCCATTTTGTTGCAGCGTATTAAAGCATGTTAACTGTCTTTTGATTTTGTGAACCTTAAGATAATGAAAGAACTCTCGGCTTGTATACTCTCCTCCATTTTTTAGATCATGAGATCTTGACTAATTTCCCAGTAGCTCATTCGGCTTCAAGACGGAATACTTAAAAGCCTTTGAATGCCTCACTTTTCTGTTTCATAAAAAAATATCCAGACGTATCACGAATAATCATCAATAAAAGTGATTAAGTATTTTTTATCGATTAATGACCTGTACCATGACATAAATCATGTCACGCTTTAGTTAGAATATTAGCGGACTTACCCTGTAACAAATGTTATAATCATTGGCTACAAAAAAGGGTAACTTCATGAAAACATAACTCCCCTAAAAATAGGCTTTACACCGGTCCTTGTTTTAAAAGAGTCGTTTAACAACTACAAATTTGAGTGATATGGTTTAGTTTAGTTTATATACATTTTACATTCGGTTATATATATCCTTGCGTTGTTATATTTATATGTTTCTATCGAAAGTTTTGGATTTTGGTACTTAATTGTGATATATGTGTTTTATAGTAATAATCTAAAGATTTGTGAGTAAAATGGTTGAAATCGGAGTTCCAAAGCAAAAGATTGGAAAAAGAACATAAAAAGTAGGACCGTAAATGAACCGAACAAACACGAACAAAGGCATGTTCGTGTTTGTTCATTTAACTTTAAATGAACACGAACACATAATCGAACACATTTTTGTACGTGTTCGTGTTCGTTCATTAAGAAATTTGTCATGTTCGTGTCCATTTATGTTCGTTCGTTTAAAACCTAAACAAAACAGTTCATGTACGAATATAAACGAACGTTCACGAGCATAATAAATGTAAACGATTTTGTATTACTAAAAAACCTAATTACTAATTGTTATATTTGTACAAGTGGCTAAAGCCCAATTTATGCTTATACTGGAAGAATCATTTCAGAACACTTAGGGGCTGTTTGGTAAGCCTCTTAATGAGGCTCTGAACCATTCAGCGCTGAACGATTCAGCATTTAGCGCGTTTGTTTCAGCTTCTGAATGGAATGGTTAAGGCTGAACCATTAAGATTTGAGATGTTGCTGAACCATTAAGCACTGAACTAGGTTGAACCTTAAGGAGGCTCTCCTACCAATGTGGGACAAGAAAACTAACTATTAAGAGGTCCAACTTAATGATTCGGTACTTAACCATTGAGACTTCTTAACCATTCAACACTTAATCAACCAAACAGTCCCTTAGTTATTGCGAGAACAAAAACAACAACTCCAAACCATTTAATTTCTTAATTTTAAGCTCATATATTTTTATTTTGTGTTTCCTACATTCATATGTGAACATTATGTTCATAAAAAAAACCTATCGAACTAATGTTTTCAAATGTTTTTTACAAACATAAATACATGTAGATTATTTAACCTACATATATGTAGAAAATGAATTTTAATCATATTATTTTTCGAATTTTGACGTAGGAATCAATACGATTACATTTGTGACATTTATTTTTACTTTTTAGTTATTTATGATTGAAAAAATGAGTGATTCATTTTGTTCTGCGTGTTCTAGCAATAAATAGTGTTCTGCGTAGATCTTTCCCTTATGCTTATATTTATATAAATATAACTACTTATATTACTAATAAAGGAACATAAATAAATAAACATAAATGAATGAACACAATGTTTGTTAATGTTTGTTCATTTAAATAAACGAACTTCCCGCCAAAAAAGTTCACGAAAAGTTCATGAACGTTCGGTTTATTTACAGGCCTTATAAAAAGTCAAAATCTAGTAAATTTTGGTCTTTTATGGACTGTGAAAGAGACATAATAGAGCTTGATGATCCATGAAGTAGCAAGATGACTAGAATATTCCAGAAAAACAATGGTCGGCTAAACTGGTTAGAGTAATCTTCCATGGACCGTGAAAGGTTGTCAGGACATTCTTTCATGGTCCATGAAAGGCTAGGTTACAGAAAAACAATTATGTTTAAATAGGGATTGGGATAAAAGCTTAAGGACACCAATTTTCTAGAAAGCCAACGACCGTTGTACCACGATAGCTTGCTGGAATAGTCGAAGCTTGAAGATTTGATTTAAGACTCGAGATTTATTTATCTGATTGGCGTTTCTGTTTTGGTAAACTTGATACTAGATTTGAACTTTAATTGTTTTTTTATGAATCCGACTATATACTTATGTTTTGATGCATCTTAATATGCACAATTATAACCCATTAAAGTTTGTATCTAATCGACGCCCGATGTTAATAGGTCAACTGAATCCAGGAAGGAAACAAATAAATGATATAGCGGTCAAAACATCACAGCCATCTCCTTTATGCCATGGTACTGCAACTTGACACCTTTAAGGTGTTTCCCTCTTTTTGTGAGGATAATCTTCCCGTTTCCGTATGCACCCCTTATATCTACAATGATATTAGCAAAATTTAGCCATTGAAGTGGAATATGACTTTCTTCTTTGTCATCATCACTTTATTTTGTCCGAAACAAAGAGTTTGATTTTGCACCGTATTAGCATTCTTCACATCACTAACACTAACTATTTGTTTACCAAAGGACATGATAATCATATGTTGGCATACATTTTGGATTGCAAACATAACAAAGTTATGGAATGATACTTTTAAGAAATTTAAATCTTAATTCCTTTAACATGTAAAACAGTCATTAATGTTGGCCCATATCAAACACAAAAATCTTGATGATACGTTTTGTGGAAAACCGCTCCATGACTCTTTTCTTATAAACTAAATATCACAAACAAAACTATACATGATGAAATGATTACATGTTTTTGAACAAGACAAACCTATCCTACTAAGACTAGGATTCATTATTAGCCAATAAATTAAATAATCAAAACTCCTAATAGAGCTCAAAAAGTTTTTAGGACTATTAAATAAAACTTCTTAACTTATCTTCTCTCTTCCTTCTTTATCCCGTACCCAATGTCACATGCAAACCCACTTAAGTTAGGATTAACTTCCTATATTCACCATTTATCATAATATGTACTCTTATCAAAATAGTATTTGGCCCATCATCTTCATTCTAAGACAAGTTAACCATTTATTTTGTTTGTTCCTACTTTAGATATTTCGCAACATAATGTTCATACTTAGCATGTCACAATATTTATAGCATCTAATGTAACTTTTATTTTGCTCCTTTTGCCATTTGTTTAGTTAGAACTAGCCACCTCGACAGTTACCAAATCCAGGACCTCTTCGACAGCTACCTCTATGATATTCCCGGTTCAAGTTCCCTTGCCCACAATGTTCACAACCAATATCACCATTCTTCCAACTTTCTTCCTTGTCTTTCATTATCGATATCATCTTTTACTTAATGCGATCATCTATAGCTTTCAGTTGCTTGGCAACCTCTTCAAATGGCATAGCCTCTATATCCCAGTGTAAATCAATAAAAGTCACAAATTTCATGTAGTTTACGTGGAACAACAGTAACAATTTTCTTACAAGTACCGAGTAATCTAGAGTTAAATCCAATTCCTTGAACTTTAGCTCTATTCCACTTAGTTTTCTAGAAAACTCATCTTTTGTTTTAGTTTTATTCACTTTTGGCATCTCCAATTCACTCATCATGGTGTGTAATCGAGCTTTTGTAACTATGGCATCTCCTAAATGCTAAACCGTGATTGGATCCTACATATCCTTTGCCATTTGTGTTTTGCTACATGAAGTAGAACATCCCCGAGCAACATGAAAATTTTTTTCTTTTGTGGTTTAAATTTTCCTTGTATAAATGGTCAACCCCCTTACCGGGTCTATCACCTCCTAAAGGCATTGAGCCCTTAGAATCGTCTCAACCAATATGGAAGAAAAGGTGTAATTGGTTGGTGTTAAATTCAGGCATTGCAACGATATGTTACCTTGCTCTCTAGCTGGTTTGATAATTGCTCATATCTTTTGTGTCAACTATGACTCTTGATCAATTTTCAATATGATTTAAACTTGGCTATTTACTAGGTGTAATCACCTCCTTAATTAAGCATTAAGGTTCCAGGTCTAAGCATATCCTTAATTGTAATCACCCAAAGGCATGTGAACCCACTTGGATTAGGATTAACTTCCAATGATTAGAACCAGCCCCCCCCCCCCCCCCCCCCACACACACAGATCAAAGCCCTCTCCCACATAAACTCTTTCACTCCTCCAAGAATGTTGTGTAAATTGTGACAATGTAACTAATAGCTCTTTCATCAAGTCCTAGGGAATTCAGTGGCTTCTCTCCTCCACACAGCCTCTATGTAGGTTCACGTATTATAAAAAAAACTTGTGTTACAGATGCTCTAACTAATTATATACACATAATTGGTAATTTAGCTAGTGTTACCTTCTTTAATTGTCTTTACAACTTGAACTATAAAAAAAACGTTTATCCTCACCTTCGACTTGGTGAAATTGTTTGAACCATTGTACTTCCCAGTATTGAACTTGTAAGTCATCACATATTTAAGCATCAGAAAAATCACTTTAGCTACCAAACTCATGCAACTTCTTACATAGCCAACACACAAATCATGTACATCAAGATGAGGCATATGACGATGAAAAAGAACACATATACTAGAAAGAAATAACACATGGATTTACATGGTGGTATGGTTGAGTTGATTAGTGTGCTCATCCTAGTAATATTTATGACAATTAACCTTACTTGATATTAGGTTGGACACCTTTACAATATAAATTTTTTTTTAACATTTGTACAAATATAATTCCTAACTACGAGGATGGAACATATCCAAAGGCTCTTAGCCATCAATATCATTTAAGATTCTACTTTCAAACCTATTCAGTTCATCATTTAATTACATGTCATAGTTAGTATTTCAATGGATACCTGTTGTTTCATATATTAATTCAAGGCTTAAAGTGTGTACGTTGAGTTTCATACTCATTAAGGGTGTGAAAACATTAATGAAAAGACTAAAGGAGAAGTACAAACAAGGAAGGTGAAAAAAAAAAGAAAAATGTAATGGGGTTCATCTCATGTGTTGATGTAGGGTAATTGTCTTGGTATTGTATATAGTACGGCCAAAATGCAATGAATATTGCTGACTTTGCATAGGACGTTTTGTCCATCCCACATCATATTTGCATTCTTACCTCCACCTCCCACCCCACCCACCCCACCTCTTGTATGCTTAAATGTTGAGCCACCCCACTCCACAAGAAAATAGATAGAGATTGTGTTTTTTGTGCTTATATAGTCACATTTATCTTATAAACTTTCAAAATACTTAAATCATTTCAAAGGGTAGGTTGTACTTTAAAACATTGGTATCATTTCTCAGAAAATATAATGGGTGAAGAAGTAAGTAGCATTTCCTGATCAATATATAAACATATGCATGTATACCCTATTTAGTTAAATATATTTAAATATAGTTATTTTGAATTTTGCAGGAGAAAAAAGATGAGAAACCAAAGGAGGAAGAAGAGAAGAAGAAAACAGAAGATATTGATGAAGAAGTTGTGTTGAAGGTTGATATGCATTGTGGAGCTTGTGCTAGAAAAGTTGCAAGATCTTTGAGAGGTTTTCAAGGTCTTTCTTTTCACCACTTTTCATCTAGCTACTAGAAAACTGAGTATTTGCGGCCAAATTGTGGTCATAAATACCATATTTCTAGTAGTGATCAACTAGTGATTTAAAAAAGTTTTTGTAGCATGTTATGATTAGTTAAAGTAGTTAGTCATAGTTTTGAATTTCGAGTAGGTGTTAAAGAAGTAATGACGGATTGCAAGGATAGCAAGGTGGTGATAAAAGGAAAGGAATTAGACCCGACAAAACTAAGTGAAAGGGTTCAAAAGAAAACCGGTCGAAAAGTTGAGATCAAATCCCCGCTCCCCAAACCTCCAGAGCCAAAGCCCGAGCCTGAGCCGGAGAAAAAACAACAGCCCGAACCGCCAAAGGAAGAGAAGAAAGACGAGGTTAATAATTCCTTTAGAATTAAGCATTAATATTAGTTATTCTACACACCAACAATCATTGAATGATTAACAAAAGTGGGTCCAAATATAAATGGTACGTACACATGACAATATTAATATATTATATATATACTGGAATGGTTACAGTGCAACTTGTGATCACTGGCACTACGTTTTTGGTGACTAGAAAGCTACATAACAAAGTAAGAAAATAGTATAAACAGAATGAAGGGTCAAAACTTAAAAGGGAGGGTGACACCCACAACTCATGTGGTACACTTATCGATGTGAAATGATGTGATAAAATATTAACTTTGTTCACCTTTTGACTCCATACCCTGATTGATCGACATCATCTTTATTCTTCACAAGATAAAACAAAACGCATCAAAATGTTTTAATTTTGTAATATATATTTGGAAATATAATCAGGGTTTTAAAAATTTTGTAAATATTTGGTGTCTTTGATAAAAACTCAGCATTTATGGCATGTTGCACGGTTATCCATGTGAAATAAATGCTAGTTTCATTCTTTTGACTCGTTCCATACCCTACTTAATTGACCAAGTAAGAAAAAACACACTTACATGTAACCTCTTGGTTTAGTGTTATGGTGTCACCTTATAAATGTGAGGTTGTGGGTTTAAATCCTTGCAAATGCAAAGTTAAGTGAAAATAAATTGGTATAAATATTTGCGGTTCAAAAAAATAACACACTTAAATGTTTTTTATTTTCTAAAATATTTATTTCCTGTGATGTAGTGATTTAGTGTCTTTTAATACGTACCATTTTAGTATAAATGGATTTATGTTATTATAAATGCTTCGAATTTGCATGACGGATGAAAAAATTGCATGAAAAATAATCTTTGATGGTACCTAAGATCAGTGTAAACTCAGTACTATTAGTGGCAAGCAAACTCAGTACTAAGTTTTGAGGAGTGGCAAATTAGTTGATGATTAGTGATAGTTAAGTTGCTATTGAGCTTAATACTAACGATGCTACCCAAGGGTCTTTGACCTATGGTAATCAATGTGTTGGATAAGGCTTTACCTTTCTAATTAAGTGGTGAGGAGTGAAATCCCATAGATGACAAAAAAAAAAGTAGCCGTTTAAAAAAATACTAACGATGCTTAGTAGTTAGTACATACTACATGTGTATATGCGTAATGCGTGTAATGTATGTAGCTTTTGAACTAAATGCATTGTAGGTGGTGTGTGACTAGTACATATCACCTAAAAAGACAAGACAGAAAGCTGTCAATTACAATATATAACACACAACCGTAAAATGTTGGACCAGTTGATATTTGCTTTTGTTATTGTGTTTGATGCCCACTAGCACCCATATTTTTGGATGCATGCTTCTTGGACTATTCACATTTTCTATGCGTATCTATCTTGGATTCAATGTCCATCATTGTTTATGATTAGTTTTAGAAGTTGATCAATGTGACATTTAGGTTTAATATTTTGGCAGCCACCTCCCGTCATAACGGTGGTGCTGAAAATGTCGATGCATTGTGACGCTTGTGCACAAGCTTTACAAAAGAGGATTCGGAAGATCCGAGGTAAAAGTTTCAAATCCAACAATGTTGTTGTATACCATTTTCATAAGTTTAAAGTTCACAAATGTTGACATTTTATTCATGGGCAAAGAGTCAAGGGGTCCATTGGCCCTTCTTTTAGGATTTTTATATATAAAATCCGAGTTTCTTTTAGAAAAAATGAGTTGGACCTCTTACTTGTAACTGGTAAGAGTTGAAAAAGAATTTTATGATGACCCACGAGGCCACGACTAAAAGGTTATGGTTTCGTCGCTGTATTTTTAATGTAGGTGTTGAGTCAGTGAAGACAGAGTTGGCAAACGAACAAGTGGTAGTGACAGGCGTGCTTGAGCCTACGAAGTTAATGAATGATGTAATGAAGAAAACCAGAAAGCAAGCTTCCATTGTAGTAAAAGAAGAAAAGAAGGAAGAAAAGAAGGAGGAAGAGAAGAAAGAGGAGGAGAAGAAGAAGGAGGAAGCTCCCGAAGCAAAGAAGGAAGACGATACGAATATAGAAGCCAAAAAGATGGAATATTGGCCTCCAAAGTATTACATGGACTATTCGTATGCGCCTCAAATGTTCAGTGATGAGAATCCAAATGCTTGTATGGTAATGTAACAATAATGCGAAAGAGGGTTATGCTAAACGTGCCACATCAATCTCGACAACATATTTAGTGGCCGGTTTGGCTTTTGTGTTATGATATGGTACCTATTAAGTAATGCAATTTTACCTGTACTATGTTAGTATGTGTCATGCAATAAATGTGTCAAGGTACGGGTCAATTTATGACCCTACTTAAATAATTAATTTGACCATTACAACAAGCAATAACAGGGACATATACGTTTCTAAATAATAATTGTTCAACACTAGTAGATTTCAACATGTTTTTATAGACAATCATCATTGATGTCACAAATTGACTATAGATTTTTAGTGTAACAAATACTCCCTCCGTCCCATTAAAAGTGTCTTGGTTTGAAAAACACAAAGTTTTAGGCATATTAAATGATTGCCTTTTTTGTTTGCCATATGACAATAATACCCTTGTCATAGGTGGGTCCATCATATTCTTTGTTTATTTTAGTTGTGTTTTAAGGGTAAATTTGGAAATTGACTATTAATTTTTGAAAGTGGACACATGAAATGGGACAAATAAAAAAGGGAATGTGGACACTTCTAATGGGACGGAGGGAGTACAATTTATGTGGGAATTACTAGATTTTTTTGCCATTTTAGTGACATAGTAAATATTTTTTGTGCAAAGGGAGGGTGTCAGGGCCAAGTTTACAAAAATGGTGAAGTTGCAAGACCATGTTGCGACTTCTGCTGATGTGGAGGGGAGAGGAGAGAAAGGGTTGCCTAGTAGGAGAGAGGGAGATAAACTTGCAAGATGATGTTGCGACTTCTATTTTCTTCCAGGGGCTGAATAGTAGTTTTTTCGATAGTTAAAGGGGGTGATTTGGAAAATTTTAGAAGTTGCAAGATGGTCTTGCGAGTTCTATTTTCGAGCAGAGGCTAATATTGTGTTACGTAGATAGTTTAGGGGGTGGGGGAGTAACTTTCTTACGAGTTCTATTTTCGAGCAGGGGCTAATATGTCGTTTTTTTAGAATAATGTTTTTTATCTTAATTTTATTTATTTAATATGTCGTTTAGTCAATTTATTTAACAAAATTATTTAACAATAATAAATTTATTGAATAAAAACAACGTAAATTTATTATTCACACAAAACGTTAAATATACAATCTACCAAAGTTACAAAACAATCTATTTCCGAGACCACCAATTCCAATGTAGCTGCAGCAGCAACATACAACTCCATATCTATCACACTACATATCTTTAGTGTTTTAACCAGCCCATATTTATGCATCTCTTCCCATATTTATGCACGCAGCCTCCCTCGATACTTGGCCCATATTTTAGCTTTATCTTTAAGTTCGTCGATTTGCTGTACATGGGTACCAAGTCAAGGGTATCTACGTAACTATGTCAGATGCCTTCAACGATCGAGGTACGACCCGGAGCTGGTGCATCCGATATCCCCGACGTCGCTAATGACGGAGCGTGTTTCTTCGACGTCGGAGGGCCTTGCGCTGAAGGTGTAGAACCCGCAAGCGCAATCAAGTTTGCTGCTAAAATGATCGACTTTGATGAGTCGACCACCTTCAATTTCCGAGAACACCTATTCCAACTTTACTACACGCCTTGCCATAATCCTACAGGCTGGCGCGCCATTTCTGAGGAACTCCCACCACCGCCTCCCTAAGGATTTGCTTGGAGGGTGGCTCCCAAGAAAGAAATAACTGGCATGCCTGGGGGTGGTACACGGGATCTTGGAACCACAATTGCAAGCCAGGTATTTAATTTTATAAACTACAATACCAATGTTGCATTCTACACGTGTGGATGTAACATCGATCCAAGTAGTTTCGTGTGGATGTAACATCGATCCAATGAGGCGGTTTCAGGTGGATGTAACATAAATCATTTTGTAATGTAAGTATGGATACGGGTGTTTTGGGTGTTTGCAGGGTGTTTGTGTTTGGGTGTTTGCACATTTGTGGAAAGAGCATGCATGTGAGTTTTCTACGGTGCGGCAAATGCGACTGAATATGGAACGAGGTAATAACAATTTATATGGAGTAAACCGCAAGATGGTATATTGTTTTCTAAGTAAACTTACAAAACACCCCCTTAAGCTATCTAACTATCTATAAAACAGGTCCCTGTTAAGTTACAAAACTAGTCCTTTAACTAACCAAACTTTTTATTTTTTATCCGGATGCAATTAGAACTCGTTCTATGGTCTTGCGACTTCTAATTTATTTTCCAAATCACCCCCTTTAACTATCGAAAAAACCACAATATGGCCCTGCTCGAAAATAGAACTTGCAAGACCATCTTGCAACTTCTAAAATTTTCCAAATCACCCCCTTTAACTATCTAAAAAACTACAATTCAGCCCCTGGAAGAAAATAGAAGTCGCAACATCATCTTGCAAGTTTATCTCCCTCTCTCCTACTAGGCAACCCCTTCTCTCCTCTCCCCTCCACATCAGCAGAAGTCGCAACATGGTCTTGCAACTTCACCATTTTTGTAGACTTGGCACTGACACCCTCCATTTGCACAAAAAATATTTACTATGCCACTAAAATGGCAAAAAAATCGAATTACTACATCTTTGGAGAATTGTAAACCTTGAGGCAATGAGCGATGTAAGTTGTAGAAAACAAGATCTTGTATAAGTAGAAGGAAAAAAGAGACTTAAATTCATTACTACAAAGAAATAATATAGCATTATTGCTATAAATGGTACTATTATAGATCTGATTTAAAGAGAAAAAATGGGCTATCTAACAATTGTGAATGTTCATTATTATAAAATAGATCCAGTTTATTGAAAGGACCTATTAAACCAGGTTTATATAGTATAATTTTGCTTGATTACTTAAATGTAATAGGATTCCATGAGTTTCTTAATGCATATGGAGTTATGGGGTAATTAAGTGATCTCTATAACTTGATGCCAATATTATTACCAAGTTAAGAGCTTAAGGCACAAGGAGTGGGTTCGGCATGGTGTCATCTGCACCAGCGCATGTGGAATGGTGTTTGCTTAACTTGCCTATAGGAATCGGCATGTATGTGTGTGATTTCCTTTGTGATTTGCGGCATGGGGGTGTAAGATAAACGATTCTAAGGAATCTGATCAAATCACTGAAGTTATAAGCTTTAGTGAAAACGAAAAAGGTTTTCAATCGGACTATATGATTAATTCAGATTGTTTAAATAAAATTAACAAGCTTAAGCTCAAGCTTGATAATAGGCACATTTTTAATCAGCCTAATAATTTACGAAGTCTTGTTTCTAAAGCATTCTCGAGAAAAAATAATATATTTTATTGTTATAATACTGAAGAACTTTCGGTTGACATAAAAGAAACTTCAGGAAGATGTTATTTACCACTCTTAACTAAAGGAGAAATAGCAAAACGACTATTAGCTATTAAACCTGAATTAAGAAAATCCATGAATATGGTACATATAGGAGCTGTAAAAATCCTTTTAAAAGCTCAATTCAGAGATGGGATTAACTTTCCCATAAAAATGGCACTTGTTGATAACAGAATCATCAACAGACAAGATGCACTTTTGGGTGCAATTCAAGGAAACTTAGCCTACGGAAAATTCATGTTCACCGTATATCCTAAGTTTGCCTTACATCGAGATTCAAAAGATTTCGATAAAACCTTAAGTTTCATACATCAGTGTGAAAGAACTAATCTTATGGAACCAGGAAACAAAGTTTTTACGATTAATTATTTAATTTCGTATGCTTTAACTAATAGTACTCATTCTATTGAGTATAAAGAAAAAGAAAAAATATCCTTAGATGATATATTTTCAGAAATAGGTACTGTTGAAGGAAGTAGGTTCACCGAACCCTCACAAATACAAGAAAATTGGGCAATTAATATTGCTCGTGATAAACAAATTATGAGTTCTAGACCTAGATATAGTTTCTCAGGAGATTCTTCAACACCAAAAGAATCATATTCTAGACCAAGACATAGTTTCTCAGGAAACTCCTTAACTTCAAGAGAAACTTGTCCATCAGAAATTCAACTGATGAGAACCATATCATCTATGTCAAATAGAATTGATAAATATGGAGAACTCCTAAAGGAAGTCATAGGAAGTCATAGTCCTTAAAAAATACTTTCTACAAAAGCAACATGTCTCTCGTCAAAATAGAAGAGCTAATTAAAGATTTAGTTAGCAAAATTGAAAGAGTCTCTACAAATGAAAATTTAGAAGCTATTGTGGCAAAAATTATTAAAGACGTTTCTGAAAAACTTAAAGACGTTTCAGAGAAACTTGATACAATTGAAACTCAAGAAATAAGTCTTAAAGAAGATAAAGAAAAGAATTTTAAAAAGCTAAAAAGTTTTCAAAAATATTCTTTTCCTAATTTCAATGTAGGAAATCCTTCATTAGGAAGTTCTAAAAGTCCAAACGCTCTTACATGGCCTTTTGGATCAACTTCAAATGACAAACAGAAGTCAAATTAAAAATTCTTTTAGAAAGATTGAATCAGAAAAATCTAGACATTATTTTCTCATTGAAAGAAATAATCAAAGAATAATTGAGCTACATACTGATTGGAGTATCCATCCGTATGATAAACTTAACGAATTAACTGATTTACATCAAAAGATTTCTATCTTAAAGAAAGATATTCAAAAACTAAATGATATAAAATCTATTTTGTCTTGTGGATAAAATGGCTTCTATTACTCAAAAGTTAGAACAAGTTTCTGATGAAAAATTAGAAACCTTGTCTGGAGAACAGATAAATGAACTTGTTCAACTAATGTCATTAAGTGACAACGAATGTGAACAAAAATTTTTTGAAAATAAAGAACTAAAAGAAAAATACTTTCCTGAAGAAAGTGAATCAGTTTTTGTTTTACATGAGCCTAAAACTGAAGATGAAATGGATGAATCCTCTTCGGAAGAAGAAAAACCTACATACAGGGTAAATCACTCGGGCGCTAGTTCTAGTAGAACGCCTCGAAATATGAAAACAGAATTCACCATGCCATATCATAAAGGTATACCAAATCCTGACAAAGATCCTAAAAATGGAAGCTCAACTGCTATTGACACCATAAAATTAGATTGCATCTTTGATCAAAAGAAAAGAAAAGAGGTAATTGATAAATGGAACACTGAAATAAACTTGATTATTCAATCTAATGAAGAAGAATTCTCTAAAGCTAAAGTTGTGCTACTTTTAGTAGAGCATAAGTCATCAGGAATCGTTCAAGATTTCATTAAAGGAACAAATTGGAGTGAAACTCTACATGGGAATGATCTCTTTGATCAAGTCATTAATGCAATATATATGATGTTTTTGGGTCTTGATTATTTAACTAATAAAGATTTCGAAAATCAAAAATTGCTCGAACAAGCAAGACAAGTTCTAACAAAATCACAACTTTGTGATATATGTCTTCTTGACGATTTTACTTGTGTATTTGAGCAAAATCTCTATAAACTAAGTTCAGGAGAATACCACTCTTGGATAGAAGCCTATCTCATGAAAATTCCTATCGTTGGTGAAAAAGCGAAAGAAAGATGGAACAAAGAAAAGAATGCTATGACAATGCATTCTCTTGGATTTGCTACAAGAATTGTTAAAGAAGAAATTGCGATATACTGTGATTTTTCTGACAAACAAAAACAGTTAAAGAAATTTAACAAAAATTGTTGTGAAAAACTCACAGAAATTCCACAGTTATCTTTTGGCTGTGATACCAAAACTTATTTTAAAAAGAAATATAAAAAGAAATATAAACATACATCTAAAAGAAAGTTTTGGAAAACCAAGAAAAGAAAATTTACTCCGGGAAAATATTTTTCTAAAGAAAAACCTAAGGTTTGTCCTCAAGGAAAAAAGAAATGTCGTTGCTGGATATGTTCCGAAGAAGGACACTATGCCAACGAATGTCCAAATAGAAAAATTTTTCCTGAAAAGGTAAAACTTATCTCTATGGCAGAAAATGAAGGATATTTTCCATCAGAAAACATTTTTAATAACTACAAACAAGTGTATTCATTAGAAATAAAAGAAGACTCGTCAACTTCTGATATCTCTTCTGAAAGCTCTTCAGAATGAATTTCGAACATACTACCAATTTAGTATGTTACAATTTACTAAAAAAGAATAACGAATTAGTTTATTCAAATATAACTAATCCAAATTCTATTTATATCAAAGGAAAGATTTTCTTCTCTGGATATAAAACAATAACTCTACACTGTTACGTAGATACTGGTGCAAGCCTTTGTCTTGCAAGCAAACATGTTATCCCTGAAGAACTATGGGAAAACACTCCTAAAGAAATTAAGGTAACAATTGCCAATCAAGATACTATTAATTTAGACAAGGTTTGTAGAAACCTAATAGTTTATTTTTCGGGAGAACCATTCCCTATTCCTACTATTTACCAACAAGAAACAGGAATAGATATTCTTATAGGAAATAACTTTTGCCAGTTATACGGTCCATTTACCCAATGGCTAGATAGAATTTCCTTTCATCTTGATAAAGAAATGATTTTAATTAAAAAGGTTACAAAAGCCTTTCAAATAGGAAAACCTGGTTTTCTAGAATCTATGAAAAAGGATTCAAAAATAAAACAAATTCCGGGAAGTAATATAACTCGTGAAGTTATCAAACCAGAAGAAAGATATTTTTTAGAAATACAAAAATATCAAAAAATTGAAACTCTACTTGAAAAGGTTTGTTCTGAAAATCCTATTGACCCTCAGAAATCCAAAAATTGGATGAAAGCGTCTATAGAATTAATAGATCCTAGAACTGTAGTAAGAGTAAAACCTATGAAATATAGTCCACAGGACAGAGAAGAATTTAGCAAACAAATCAAGGAATTACTTGATCTTAAGCTAATTATTCCTAGTAAATCACCTCACATGTCACCCGCATTTTTAGTCGAAAATGAGGCTGAAAAAAGAAGAGGTAAAAAGCGTATGGTTGTCAATTATAAAGCAATTAACGCAGCCACAAAAGGAGATAGTCATAATCTCCCTTGCATGCAAGAATTATTAACTCTTTTAAGAGGAAAAACCATTTTTTCCAGTTTCGACTGCAAAAGTGGATTTTGGCAAGTTTTGTTAGATGAAAAATCTCAACTCTTGACCGCTTTTACATGTCCAGATGGTCATTATCAATGGAAAGTAGTTCCTTTTGGATTAAAACAAGCACCAAGCATATTTCAAAGACATATGCAAAATGCTTTAAGAGGACTAGAAAACTTTTGTACCGTTTATGTTGACGACATAATAGTTTTCTCGGATTCCGAAGAAAAACACTATTTCCATGTTTTAGCCGTTTTAAAATTAATTGAAAAATATGGAATTATTCTATCAAAAAAGAAAGCAAATCTTTTTAAAACAAAAATTAATTTTTTAGGTCTTGAAATAGATCAAGGAACTCATTGTCCACAAAAACATATCTTGGAAAATTTACATAAATTTCCAGATACGCTTGAAGATAAAAAACATCTTCAAAGATTTTTAGGTATTCTAACCTATGCAGAAAGCTACATTCCGAAGTTAGCAGAGCTCAGGAAGCCCTTACAGGTAAAATTGAAAAAGGAATATGTGTGGGAATGGAAACAATCCGATACAGATTATGTTAAAAAGATAAAGAAAAATTTAACAACTTTTCCTAGACTTTATCTTCCAAAAGAAGAGGATTTCCTTATAATAGAAACTGATGCCTCAAATGACTTTTGGGGAGGGGTTTTGAAGGCCAAAACAGCTGACAAAGAAGAAATATGTAAATATACTTCTGGAAGTTTTAAACAAGCTGAAAGAAATTACCATAGTAATGAAAAAGAATTACTAGCGGTAAAAAATACGATTTCAAAGTTTTCTATCTATCTTACCCCAGTAAAGTTTTTGGTAAGAACTGATAATAAAAACTTTACTTATTTCCTAAAGACAAAAATCTCGGGAGATAACAAACAGGGCCGTCTTGTCAGATGGCAAATGTGGTTTTCAAGATATTCCTTTAACATTGAGCATCTTGAAGGAACCAAAAACGTGCTCGCTGATTGTCTGACGCGAGATTTTCAGAATATATAAAGTAATTATTCGGAATATGTAAGCAATTTCGTATCCTAGCTAAGAAAATTGCCTATATATTGAAGCAAAAATCATTCAAACAAACCATCAACAATAAAAACATTTGAAAAATGGATGATCTAAAGGCCTTACGCCTCAAAGAAAAAATTCTTCTTATAGAATTAAAAAATCTTCGTGAAAAGATAGCAGTCTATGACGAAAGTCAAGAAACAACTGTTAATTCAGTACAGGAAACCGTAAGGTTACAAACTGAATCTATTCCCTTGCAAACGGCAAAGGGTAAAGAAAAATCAAATCCGTTAACTCCTGTTGCTTTGGAAAAAAGCAAAACACATGAAGAATCACAATCTTCATCTAGCCCAGAAGCAAACGGCTCTGGTAAAGGCATATCAAATCCGTTGAGAGCTGACAGTTTGCTAAAAACTGAAAATGTCTCCCTTAGACCAAGTTACTCTCAAATTATTCATCAACCCATGACACCCGGTAAATCCAGATTTTATGTTATTTTTGATGGAGAACATAGAGGCATTTATGAAGACTGGTCTATAGTCTCTCGATATGTTACAGGAAATACTTTTCCGTTTAAAAAGTTCGCAAGTCTACTACAAGCTCAACAAGAAGCTACTCGGTATTCGGCAGAATTCGGAAAGAAAGAAATACCTTTAAAGGTAACATTTTTCCCTGAACCATTGAAGGACAAGAAAAAGAAAGAATTGTAGAATTCAAGAAAACTTTCCCAAAAACCTTTTTTAAAGAAGAAGTTGAAGAAAGTGACAATATCGTTTCTTTAGATGAATTCAGATCTATCTGGTCCAAGGCTAGATCTCTAAGTCAAACTGATTTCGAGAAAGAACACATCTATACAGAAGACAAGGCAACTAAAAGTCTTATTATCTTTTGTCCAGGTGCAGAACCAGAACTTGTTTCTCTAGCATTTATGGCTGGATTAATAAAGTTTATCTACCCTTCTCCGAATTTATTAGAAATTGGCCGATTTTCAGAAGGAATAAAGAAAGCTATCAAAAACTTTCGTAAAAAGATTGCTGCAGCAAGAGACGCAGACATCTTCATTAAGTGTAATTCTACACTTCCTGACTGGTATCAAGGAAATTCTTTCCAAAGCTACCATCATCTAGAAATCGGTATTGCCAAAGCAAGAACCGTCAATCCTTCCAAAAGCATGGAAGAAAGTTTCGAAGACCCAGAAAATTGGGTGGAAATCAGAGTCAGAGGATTCTTGAAAATCCTTGATAACCTACAAAAAATTAAAGTGGGAAGCTTTAATAAAGTTAATTATTGTAGTAACAACTGCATAATTACAAGTTACAGCGGTATTCCACTACCGAAACATGAAAAGGAAGCTTTAGAAAAGATAGAGCAACGCATTATCTTCAATAAAGTAGAAACAGGTCCCATCACCAAAGACAAGCTCTGCCAAAAGCTACAACGCACTTATGAAAATCATAATTGCGAATATTGTGCAAATAATACAACCAAAGAAACTAGCTCCTCTCATTTGGACAGCTACACTTCAGAAGAAGACACAAGAGAACTAGACCCAACACATGGGTATGTCGATTAGAAAAACGTCATGCATGACGAATTAAGAAGGCTACTTTAGTCTTTTGTACAAATCTTCTCCTAATATATAAAGGGGATTGATTTTAGTTATAGATCATCGAATGCTCTCCACCAAAATTCTCATCTTAAAAATCTAGTATGTGTAACTAAACTCCCTCACTTAAGGGGAGCTATGTAAGTACTATCAAGAAGTTCTTCCCATGGGAAGAACAGTTATGAAATAAAACTTTCCTTTCCTATATATCCTAAATTGTTTATGTCAATCTTGTAAAACCTGGAGCCCTGGAGCCATGAAAGAGTACCGTTTAGGCAGAAGGCCGTAGGGAAATGCTGGTTGGGTTAGTACATTGCAGGGATCATTTACGGTTTAGATATTAAAGAAAGGTATTATTTTATTTTATGCTGTTAAATTACTTCAAAGTATTTATTTAGTCTCTCCTTAAGCATTAATTAATATACGTTTTACAAACAAAAAATAATCATAACTTTTAAGTTTTCAAAAATGCGTCGATCGCTAAAATTAAAATCTTCAAGAGATTTATTCTCCATAGAATTGTCAATCAATGCATTGGCAATTATCAAAGTGATCATGATTGTTATCTACACAAATGTTTTGATCACACAAAAAGTCCGTAGCATTTATCTTCTACAATTGTATACAAGATACATGTCTACTAAATTCAAGATCATCAATCATGATGTCTTGAATACTTACACAAATGGTCCTTTATCTTTTAAAGTATCATCAAGTCTTTCCGCAACGTGGTATACCTTTATGATATGGCATGGTGAATTCTGTTTTCATATTTCGAGGCGTTCTACTAGAATTAGCGCCCGAGTGATTTACCCTGTATGTAGGTTTTTCTTCTTCCGAAGAGGATTCATCCATTTCATCTTCAGTTTTAGGCTCATGTAAAACAAAAACTGATGATTTAGAACTTTCTTGCTGATTCTGAAAGTCTCCTCTTCACAAGCCACCTTTTGGCGTCGATGGGGTGATGCTGAACAGTGGCGAAGCTTGAGATTTTGGTTCGGGGGGTTGGAAATCACCAATCACGGGATGAGGCCTAAATTTTTTTTTTCTATAGCTATGTTTCGGGTTATATGTTCGGTTGGTGATTCGTTTAGGGTCGAGTCAAACATTAAGTACAATGATACCAAAGTTCTAAGCATCGTTTAAGAAAAAAATTGAACAAAGACACTAAACATTAAAAAGATGTTATGGTTTTATTCTTGCCCAATTATCCAAAGCAGAATAATAAAAATAAATGACGAACTAGACATAATAATAAAAATAAAAAATAAAAACACCACCGCCAATTGCAAATTATCCAAAGCAAAACTTCAACACTCAACGACAACAAGACAAAAACTAAATATTATATTGGCCTATTGGGTATTTTATCAAAGTAAGAAAACTGAAAAATGAAATTAGTTGTGTACCTTGATGGAAGATCGGCTTAAATGCTTTTTTTTTTGAATGAAGACAAATATTATATGGTTCAAACTTAAAAATGAAAGTATAAACTGTTGGGGGGTGATGACTGCGATTCAGAGACACAGAGGAGATGGACGAGGGTTTTTGGTTAAAAGTTTTATTAGGTTTAGGCTTTTAAGTGGGCTTTTAAATTGGGTTTTTCTAAAGAAAAAGATGGGCTAAATAAAACAATTGGGTTTTACCTCTCAAAATGGGCCCAAAAGAAATAAACAAAGAAAAACGCTAAATTCGGTAAAACAATCGATATTTGGGAGCCTTGTATCATCTGATATATCGTTAGTTTTTGTTTATATAATACACCTATTTTTTTCAAAAAAAAAAGGGGGGGTCGAAACCGTATATACCTAAACAAATTCTATACGGACGCTATATAAACGGAACTTCTGAGCGAAAATTCGGGGGAGGGGGGGCCGGCCGCCCCTTCATAGCTACGCCATGCTGAACCCACTCCTTGTGCCCTTGGTAACATTTCCATATTAGAAATCCGTTTTGGCAGAAGAAGTAAATATGATCCATAATGTTACAATCAAATAAACTTATTTAAAAATGAATTAGGTGGCTTTTATGGCATTTAAGTTCAAGAAAATCTAACTTTGAATAAGAAACACATAAATGCTATACAAAATCAGGGAATAAGACTTGTAAACTTGTTCTTTTGTTTTGAGAAATTATTTGGGATGATGTTACAAGTTTTAAGAATAAAAAGTAAGAGCTTTTTTATGTCATTAAGAATACGCCCTGCGGTACGAGCTAGAAATGAGTTATAGGAGGCCGAGGGCGTATGAGAACGGCCCAGGGCATTAGCTGATTAGTGTACGTAGTATGTTCTCACTTAGCATTAGCTGATTATTCTTTCAAGTTATGTAACACATTTCATGCAAGGAATGTTCATAGATGGTTGATAACTTAAGAAACACTTGGTAGGCTCGTAAAGGAGCAAACTTTTGGGATACATATCTATTATGACTAGTGGATATTGCCTTTTGTATATGTGTGATTAGAAGCCTCTTGGTAGAGTGTTTATCTCAAAAATATTGTTGGATGTATTGAGCGATTTGGCTTTGACAAACACAAAGCCTTGAATTCACAAAGAAATATAGAAAAGTTGACAAAGTATATATATATATAAAAGGTGCACCATGTCATCACATCTTATATAACGATAGTGGTCGGCTGGTCGCGACACTTTGGAAGAGTTTACACATGCCAACTATAATGAATCCATGTTAATAGGCGATCTAGCACCGGTTGTTGCATCTCTGTTGGAGAAAATCTTGTCTTATATATGAAAGAATAGAAACAAGACAATGTACATTATTTAAGTGCAGATCAATTTGAACAAAAGGATGTGTACAACCCATTTGTGAACTTATATGATCTAGTTGGTGAGACTAGGTTTGCTCAATCTAAACTAAGACCACCCGTAATGGTTGGTGAAAGGGGCGTGAAGTGGGGCATTTCACCCCCCTTTCACCTTGGAAACCCCCCCCCCCCCCCCCCCCCCCCCCCCCCCGGTTAAAGGGGCGCGAATGGGGGCTAGGTGAAAATTTTCGCCGGGTGAAATATTAGGGGGACCAATCATGTGGTGACACTTCATTTTTATTTTTTTTTTATTTAAATTTAATACCATTATATATTCACCCTTTTTCACCCACCAAATTTCACCAACCATTACACCCCTTGCCCCTTTCACCCACCAAGTGGCCCCACATTGCCACGTGTCGAAAAACGCCCCTTTCACCTACCAAATTTCACCAACCATTACACATGGTCTAATGAACTTGTAGTCTAATAACGAAACAACGATACACATTACAAATAATTATCTACGTGTTTTATGATCATACATACTGAATTTGATTGCCATTTTACTTGAAAAAAAACTAGAAGACAGAACAATTAACCTTCACATCTTAGAATAGTTGGGTGACGAATTACTTGTATGTAACAAACTACTCATGCGTTAACTCATAATCAATACTTATGACGCAACTTGAGAGTTTTAAAGATAGTATAGCTACATATACATATCGCAATCAGCAGCCAGTATACACAAGGGGATAGCTGTATAGATCTATGGTTCAATAACATATATACATATATATTGACAAGTTCTAATGATTTTTTTTTTTAATTTTTATTTTGAGGTTCAAAAACAATCTTGAAAAGTGAACACATGATCATTTCTTAAATTGTATCAAGGGAGTAGTAAATCTACATGATAAATTTCTGCATGATGGTTATGGTGAGTACATATAAAACTCAAAAATCATATCACTACATCATCATCATCATCATCATAAAAGTAAGATCTCTTCACAAATCATCTCCTCTCAAAACATACCATTAACACTGGATTTCTATTAAAAACATTGGAAGGGAACAAGTCGGGTCGTTTGGCTTGTTTGTGATTATTGATGTATAGACTTGTAGAGGACGACAGTGACATACTTGGATAGGAACCGATGAGTTGATCCAAGGGCTACAACAGAATCACTGCTCTTTCCTTTCTGCATGTAAAGATGGTTGATGACAACATGTTGAGGTCGGGGAGCAGGCTCCGTGTTGGGCAAAGGGGTGTTAAGAAGCGTCATTTGGAGATGTGGCGGTACCAAGGGCGGCTCTTTTGCATAATCCTCAGACCCAAGTTGTAAATTGTTGTAGCTTGATTCTGGTGATTGTGGTGGTTCAAAACCAGATATGCTTTCAATGTCTTCGGGTACGTATTCCTGTCATAAATAAAAGCCATACAACTTTGTCAACAACAATTATTGTGGAGTTTTGACCTTTTTTTTTCCTTTTTAGCTTCTCTTTTTTTATTGTTACCCGTTTGACCCGTTACAGATAAACAAATAAACAATTTAGTCGTATGAATAAACGGGTCAAAACCGTTGTGCATTGTGGGGTTAACACGATTGAAAAATGCTAAAAGGGAAAGAAAAGTATATAATTTATCACCCGCTGTTGAAGAAGGACAAGGAAGACATCCATAAAAATCCAGATTACTTTTACAAAGAAACAAAATAAAATAACAAACTAAGACATCACATCACATCACATGATTTATCTAATATGGACCACTTCGAAATTCCAAAATATGTATACTTTTAAAGAACGAAAAAGACGTTACATGAAGTTGGAGCTTCGACAGCTCATACAGTGATAACGTTAGTAACATTGGCTCATGACACCTTTCCAAACGCATGCCAAAACACCCCAAATGGTATCAAACAAGATGTTTTATCCTATAAGTTACTTAGTTTTAGTCTGAGTGATTAAGCGTTCACTATAGTTAAGATACCCCTTTTGTATAAATCACTAAGAACTAAATTAAACAGCCAAGATTCATTCAAATGGAGAAACAAACAGTTTTAGTAATAAAATATCACGAATAAGTCACGCACCATTGGTTGTTCTTCATTGTAAGACAAACAACATGATAGATAGATTTTGATATATGTAATTTTCAGGGAAATACCTGCAAATCTAAGATGTTATAAGTGTTGCCTGCTTCGTCCTGTGTCCATGGCACATCAGGGGAATACCTCCATTGGCCATCAACGATAAATCTATATTGGTAAACACCGGAAGGAAGAATCTTTAATATAAAGAAATCTTTTCCCGATCTCTGCAAGGGCTTCCTGGTCAAGAACAAAGCATCAAATAGTTATTATATATATAATACATATAGATACATAAGGACGCGTTCAGTACATAACTTTTTAGTGGGCGCTATTTCATGTTTAGCGATACACTAGAAGAACTTTTTAGAGATGTTTTATATGTATATTTTACAAAAAAAATATAAAAAAAATACTAAAAATAGAAAAATCTCGATATTTCCTCGCTATTTGTTGCTATCAACCATATAGCGACACATGAGCGCTACACTATTCGCTATAGCGGGCGCTATGGTCGCTATTAACAACTATGAATTATACAGAGTGATATCCAGAATCCAGATATAGTGGGAGAGAGGGAGAGAGAGAGGTGGATACGCGGTTACATAACCGCCCTGTGCATTAGAGTAAGAGCACTATGTGCAAGTGTTTATGTGGTTCTGGCATTTCTCTACTTTTTTTTATTGAACAACCGTCTATATATATCAGATCACATATTAATCTAAAAAAAGACATAATTAGAAGAATGATAAATAGGCAAAATTCGGTGTTTTTTATAACCTTGTTTTCCAATTGTCCCATGAACCTTCCACGGCGACTTCTTTCCCATCATAGCTCCATGTAATCATTGTTGGAATTCCTTGCTCAGTCATCATGTCTTCATAGCTCGAGGAGTCATGCATCCATGAATTGTTTGACTGCATCTCATCAGGTCTTTGTAATGGAGCCACGGGCACCTAATAATACACAAAACAATGATAAAGGTCACAACGTTATCATATGACCTGTGTACATCTTCAGAAACTTGACATGAAATGAATTACGTTTCTTGACAGCTAAGGTAATACGGCATGATAAAGATGCACAGTTTCCCATTTGCCGGGGCAAGTACGCGTTTCTTTACCAAAGTTGAATAAAAAACATTTTCGAGAGATATGGATAAAGATAAAGAAAAGTCTTGTAACGGAAACTAATATCAAGAATCACTTCAAAGATAAGTATGACTCATTTCTGCACACGGACGACTCAGTTCCATTTTAAGCATATGTACCATAATAATTTTTGGAAATAACATTGCGTATCGAATATATAGTATTCGCTTAACTAATACTAACAACTCCAATACATTAAAGGGTGTATGAATGCAGTTTTACAAATTGATAATCGTGACTTGAACAATCAGAATCACTCCAATTCTATTTTTATCTGTACAATCTATTGTCTTAAAAATGCAACAGTCATATAATAATAATCAGAAACAAGAAACAAGCCGATTTTCAGCATACATCCAAACACTGCCTTTATTTTGCTTAATTACATATCAGGCTAAATGATTAGCTGAAAGCATGTTTTAAAAACCAAATAAAAGTAAATTTATTCTCTTTTATACAATGGAATGAGTAAACTAGCCGATTCAGCAAATTAGAAAACACTACCAGCTTAAATTAGAATATCTTTATACAAAACTAGGCTTATTAAGATCACAGCAGGCGTATGAAACCAGGGTTGACCAAAATTCATAACCAAACAACCACAAACTAATTCGCAGTAGTTCAAAACTCATAAACCAGACTTCATACGCATCGATCAAACTTCACCAAACACTAGCGTTGTTTCCTTCCATTTCCTTCCAAATCGGAAGGATGGAATTTGGCCTAAAAATCCATCCATGTCCTTCCAAAAAAATAACGCCGGAACACAAACAAAATGTTCTTTCCTTCCATTTCCTTTCCTTTCTTTCGTAAGTGATCTCGGGAACACAGTGTAGGTTTCAAGCAAAACTATGTGAAGAACTTAATTGCTTCAAAACAACAAATCAAGAACCACAAACCTCATCCTCCAAACCAGTTTCAAACAAAATTTTCACCCAATTTAATTCCTTTTTTCCCCAATACATCATTAACCAATAATCAATAAACAATAAGCAAAAAATCCCACAAAGAAAATGCAGACATTTTCCAGATCTACAATATCAGCTACATTATAATTTTAAACCTAATCAATCAATCATTAAACAAACCAATCTACTATATCATTACTATTACAACTATCATCAAAATCAAATCTTGCAGATGGGCATTCAATCTTTAATAAAAGGGTAACAAAATAAAAAACAAAAGCCCCAAAATTATTAAAAATAATTAAATAAATAAACCTTTACCTGAGGAGTAAACATCAAAGGAGAGCCAGAAACCCTAGGGCTAGGAGGAGGAGACTGACCCATATAATTAACATCTTGTGAAACGACATCGTTTCCAATAGATGAAATGCTACCACCCTCACCTTGTGCACCACCGTCTTCTTCTCTACCATTTGTGTTACCCATTTGTGGAATAATAATAATAATTAAAAAGAAAGTAAAAAAAGAAGACAACCCAAGTTGTAAATCAGGGTAATATTGAATCTTTATAACAAAAAGATAAGAAATTTAGAGTCTTTTTAATATTTTAAGATGACTCACTAAACTAAATCTTAGTGATTGTTAAAGAATTGAATTGAACAAGATTTTTTATTTTTTATTTTTGTGGAGATGCATGATTAAGATTTAAGAATAGTGGGTGAGAAAACATAAAAATCTTGTTGGAGGTTTGCCCATTGAAAGGTTGATTGATGGAACTTGAGTGTTTATGTGAGATGGAGGAGGAGAGACAGGGATGAACAAGAGAGAGAGAGAGAGAGAGAGATGAGGGTAATGAGTGTATGATGCAGACTTGAATTATTTTTTATTATTATTATTATTATTATTATTATTATTATTATTATTATTATTATTATTATTATTTTTTATTTTTTTAATATACTACTATTTTCCATTCATTCCCGGACAAAGAAAATTACATTAAGATAACAGGCAGACGGGCAACAAGCTGCGCCGCTAACCCTTTTTGATCAAATTACATTATTATTATTATTATTATTATTATTATTATTATTATTATTATTATTATTATTATTATTATTATTATTATTATTATTATTATTATTATTATTGGATCAAATACACACAGAAAGAAAAATAGGAAGTCGTAGGAAGGGTTTCAAATGGACTCCGATTGAACTCATTCAAGCGGCATTGGAGTCGTCTTATCGAACCCTACGATGTTAGTTTTTGGGTCGTCGTTTTTTGGGGGTTTACCTTGTAGTTTTTATCATCTTTTATGTACCATTGTGTTTTTTTCTTATTTTCATCATCGTGTCATTTTTTCAATTCATTGTTTTTTTTTCTTCAGGGTTGTGTTGTATTTTTTGGCACTATGTTATATTTAGTGGCTCATTATGTTATATTTTATGATCTATTGTGTTTTTTGTATCATTTTCACTCTTCTCATGTTTGTTACACTATGTAGAATAATTTGTACTATTATTAGTATTAGTATTATTATTATTGGTATTATTATTGGTATGATGCAGACTTGAAATTATTATTATTATTATTATTATTATTATTAGTATTATTATTATTATTATTATTGTTATTATTGGTATGATGCAGACTTGAAATTATTATTATTATTAAGTTTTTTTTTATTATTAAGTAAATTTTTATCATGAGACTTGAATTGTTGTAAAAGCATACATTTAATTTCAACAAAACAATGTTGAGTACATATCTAAATTATTGTGTGATTTTTGGATTTATGTGATAAAGGTTTTTAGTTTGGAGTAAAGTTTAAATTTTAATAATTCAAAGTGTAACTTGGGCAGATAATAACACATACTGAAAATTTAATTAATAAGATTTTGAGTTTTTGCTTTCGTGGTCAAGACTCAAGACCAATCTTGTTAGCGTAGTTATCGTAAATTATACTTGATTTCAACTTACTTCTATCAAGATGATTATGAGCAAGATGGGAAAACATATATTTCTAGTGAGCGAAATTTAACGGCAGTCGGCAACCAAGTGCAAACTTTTGATATCTATGTGATTGGGATCATCTTTGGCCACAAAAAAATAAGTTATAAGGGTAAGTGATTGTTTTGTCAGCATAAATTATTATCGATCATTGGATTATAGTTTGTATTTTATTAATATTTAGTATTTCTAATTCAAATTTGTTTAACTGAAATTATATTATTTTGTAAGTATTTTGAAAACAATAAAATAAAAGACATTAATATTTCTCTTGAATTATTATTGGTTTGTGGCAGGTTGGGAGTGATGAAGCTGACATCAATACATGTAGGATACAGGTAAATCGAAATTTGTGGATTTCTGTGTGCCTTACACAAATGTATTTAATTGTAGGGGAATCTAAATCTAAAATACTCTAAAAGTCGTTTTTCTCTCCATCAGTTATTTAAAATGTAACCACTTTTGTCGTTTGTTCCATTTAACACGAATTTAACGTTAATATATTTAAAAAAACAATATTAGACTTCAATAATAAAAGTGGTAAAAAAAAATGTGTGACTCTGGTGGCAAGAATAATACGGTTAAGATTTTTTTTTTTTTTTTTTTTTTTTTTTTTTTTGAACGGCCAACAAATTGGAATCACTCACGGAACACTGGAGTATCATCGTGCCACCAATGTTGCCACGCGATCATATTCCACCACCAAGTCACCAATTCAGGAGGAAACCCATAATTATGAGAAAACCCCCTTTGTGAGATTCGAACCCAGGACCTTATTGCCCCTAAGTCTTATCTCACCACCAAGATGCCACTAGGCTATAATGCCTTGGGCTACGGTTAAGATTATTATCAGTTAATCTTAAAACTGTGAGATTATTAAAATTCAATTTGCTTTAAGTATAAAGATATGTATTTTGCTAAAATTTTAGATGCGTATATTAGCTTTGAAAACGCAAAATAGCTTGATGCTGAAAATGATATGAAAAACGGTATACATTTGTAGTAATTCTATTTCCCCCCGCCTTATAGAGTTTTTGGGTTCACCCAAGGGTGCTTGAAACGTCCCTTTAGGGGAGGCGGATCCTAGCTCTATCAGTGTGTGTGTGGGGGGGGGGGGGGGCATGCCTCTTTAAGAAGGATGGTAAGGTCTGGTCCAGTGGGTACTCCAGGTTGCTTTCGCACCTTAAGCGGGATCACTTGTGGTTGGTAGATAGGAAGAGAGTTATGAGGGACGCCATTTTTTAGGATCCAGATCTTTTTGGGGATGTTGGGGAAGCCTGAAAGTTCTTAACCAATGGTTGTGCGGGCGATGTATGTCCCTCTATTCGGGAATCGCGTGACCCGTTCGGATTTAAAATCGACCCGAACCCGTTTATCTGGTTTATTATAAAATCCTATTTTATACATGTATATTATTTGACACAAATATATATATATATATATAGGGAAAGTATAACTAGAAAACTCATCCCAGTTAAAGAAACCTTGGAAACCCAATACTAGGCCCAAAATCAACCACGTCACTCTTTTTGTTATGTCTTCCAAGGGTATTTTCGTCACATAATTTCCTCACTTTTCTGCTCAATCTGTAACATGTCAGATTGCATCCTTTTCAAACATCCCTCCACTCTCTCCTCTGACATTCTCTCTCTTTCTTTATTATCTCACATATACACCTAACTCTCCTCACTCTCTCTCTTCTATTTTATTCATTCAACATAAATTAAACACTCAACAATCACAATACTCATGACCAGATCCATCCCCAATTTACATATGTTGATTTTCATACATAGATCAAGATCCAACTCTCATACATTACGTTATCACCAGAGACCATGTGAGCAAATCAAAGGCAAAGAAGATGAAGTTGCATTTATTTTTATTGTTCTCTTCAACAAATAGCCACCACACCACCATATCCACCATCTAAATCAAATTAACAACTAGCACTTTAGTAGCAAGTCAGCAATCGAACCAGAGACTTGAGGGGTTCAACACGAACCAGATCTGGGCACCACGAACCAGATCCTAGGCCGAACAATAGTCCAGATCCGGGCACCACGAACCAGATCCTAGGCCGAACAAACCGTTAGTTTTTGGGTCATCTTGGTGGTGGGTTCGAGACGTCCGGGGTCTGGCTGGTTCGTGAGTAACACAATAGTTCAGATAAGTCACGGGCTTCTTCTCTACATGTTAGGGATGATTATCTTAGGTGATGGAGATGTTACGGATCACTACATGGCGTTAGTTTTTTGTGGTTCATATTTTTTGAAGTTAGTTATTATTTTTTTTTCATTGGGGAAAATGGAAGAAATGGTTACCAAGATAAAAGGTTTCTACATCTTAGGCATGATTTGAAGTACAAGAAAATGTTGGATGCTTACATGGTATTTGTGTTGATTTTATTGTGTAAACAAGACAATTACATAGTGTCACAGACTCGTGTTATAACATTGTAAAATTTATAAGGTTTGTTATAATGAATATTTTTTTTGTATGGGAAAGGTTATTATATTTTTTATTTTTTGTTACAATCTAATAATATATGTATAGACTTTTTTTATTACTTTTGTATTTTGTTACAATTTATAAGGTTTGTTATAATGAATATTTTTTTATACTGCTCATTAGATCTAGACTTTTTTTTTATTACTTTTGTATTTTGTTATATTACTCATTTTTTTATGTTACTGGTATAATAATTTTAAATTTCATTTTAACCTACAATTGTTACATGTACTCGTTTGGGGCTTTACAATTTATCATTCAAGATAAAAAGGTCTATGTTTTTTAGTAAAAAAAATGGCATGTTTTGATAACTTGTAACTCATGGTTCCAAATCTATACATTACATTTTGTATATAACTAGGTAATGTATGTAAATTAGTGTAAGTTGTTAAAAACATGTATATGTTACATTTTTTTTAGGCTAGAAGATTAAGCTAGAGATTGGTTCTACATGACGGTACACATATGACCTGGCTGTTAGAAGGGAATAAAAAGTGTTGTTATTGAAGTTATTTTCTTAATACATGTTTAAGATTTTGTAATAAAGTGGTTTTCCATATGTAACATGTCTTGTTATAATGTAACCTTTTTTTATCATGTTTTTTATTTTATTTAAGATGTTGATGGTTTTCGTATAAAACCTGTCTTGTTACAATACAAATATTACTAACATTCCTCTTTTCAATGTAACATGTTTTATTTATCATGTTTCAATGAAATATGCTTTTTGTAACATGTAACATGCCTTGGTAAATCTGTAACATACTATTTACATAGTTCAAAAATTTGAAAAACAGTATGTTTTGTTTAAAAATATTAAAAACGCATGTGTTGTTTGTTGTTAAACATTTAAACTTGTAACATAATTTACATATTTTTAAAATTATTAAAAAATAGGTATGTTATTTTACATATTTTAACATTTGTAATTTAAAAGATGAGAGAGAAGAGAAACTATGATAATTTTGTCCACTTTCTTTATTTTATTGACTTTTGTACTATTATAATATTGTAACAAGCTAATCACATGTGTAAATATTATATTCTTTATTTTGTAACATAGGTTGTAACAAATGTTTATTTACAAATGTTCCCATTTTTAAAGATAACAATGTAGATAAATACAAATGATGCATAAAATATGTTAGAAGGTAAGACAAGAATTATGTACAGACAAATCTGTTACCATTTAAAAGTAAAAAAAAATGAATTGAAATGTAAAAGAGAAGAGAGAGGAGAGAGACTCAAGTGTAATGAGTGTCATTGGAAAAGGTGATGGCGTCAGATGCTTTACTTTTGCCAGTTACAAACATTATTTTCATGACTGTTTTGCCCTTTACCTTCTTTATTGATATTTTTTCTTTAAAAACAAAAACGAAAATACAAGGCAAAAAAACAACAGCCATTGATCAGGAGGAATGAAGGGTCAAGATGAGGTTTTTAAGGTTTCTTTAACTAGGGAGGGTTTTCAGATTATCCTCCCCCTATATATATATATATATATATATATATATATATATATATATATATATATATATATATATAGGGACATGTTCAAATACAAAGTAATGAAACGTGCGAAGTGTGCGAAGGCTCACTTGCACATGATAATTACGTAATGATAATTACGTAATGCCTTCATGAATATACAAAAACATTACGTAATTGTCATTATGTAATTATCATGTACAAAGTGCATGGTAATTACGTAATGATAATTACGTAATGTTTTTGTGTGTTCATGAATGCATTACGTAATTATCATGTACAAAGTGCATGATAATTACGTAATGATAATTACGTAATGCTTTCATGAACATACAAAGACATTACGTAATTATCATTACGTAATTATCATGTACAAAGTGACACTTTGCACGTTTTCATTACTTTGTACAATAACCGTCCCCTATATATATATATATATATATGTATATATATATATATATATGTGGGAGGGTTATCTTGAGAACGCTAAATATTGTGAGAACCGTGAGAACAAGTAAAAAAATCAATCAAAAACAATTTTTTTTAATACAAATCTCATTATAATCAAAATACAACATTAATAAATGAATTTTCTTTCCAAATAATTCATCTTTTCTTGCAAAAACACTTTCAAATTAACTTTTTACACAGTGTAAATGAAACAGGTTACACATGTATAAACAGTAAATTTACACATGTGTAAAAACAATTTATTTTCATATACGTTTGAATTTTTACGCGTAAATTCTGTTTTTGAGATTGTATTTTAGTAATAAAGATAAGTGTAAAAAGAAATTTTGAATTTGAATAGTTTTAGATGTCGTTCTCACGGTTCACACGAAATATAGGTGTTCTCAAATTAACTTTCCCCTATATATATAAGGAAGGGTTAGAATGAAAACCTCAATTATTTGAAGAAACTCTAGGAAACCTCATCCTAGCCATTGATCTCTAAGATCAATGGCTCTTGTTTAATCAAGCTTATTATATTCATTAATTGTATACTAGTGGACAAAAAAGGATATAATAGAGATTTGTTATTGCATTGGGTTTGTATCTCTGTTACATGACAGAGCTTCTCTCATCATCATCATCATCCTATATATAAAGCAACCTTCTCTCTCTCTTCTTATACTCTCATACTATCAAAAATTCAAATTATCAAGAATCTCTCAAGCTCCCAAAACCTAATAACCTTCATCCTGATTACATTGAAGAAGCTTTATAACCTAATAATCTCGAAAGCTGTAGATTCAAGTAAGCTGTAGAAAACGATCCCCTGTACGTCGATCATCAACCCCGTTACATCAACTCGTTCATCGACCCCTGTACAACGATTAAGATAAAAATGCAACCCCTTTTCTGGTAAATGTCTTCGAAGAGACGACACTGGAAGCTAAAGAAATATGATGGCAGGTATATTTTTTGATGTACTATTAGTATAGATTTTATTATTATTTTTTTAATTTTATGATGTTTTAGGTTGTTGTAGATGGTGTTAGTGTGTTACAAGAGGGGATTTGTATATGTTTGTGTATGATGATCCATTGTTTATAACATGGGGGTTTATGTTAGTGTGTTATAACAGGGGTTGGGGGAGTATAAGCATGATTATAAACAGGGGTTAAATGTTATTGTGTTATAACATTGTTTATATACTGTCTTTGTGTGGGTAATCGTTCATTATGATGTTAAACAGGGGGTTGTATGTGTTTGTGTATGATGATCCATTATTTAGTGTTAATGGTTTAGTATTAGCATTATTATAAACAGGGGTGTAGTGTGTAATAGTTTATTAGCATGTTAAAACTGTCCTCAAACATTTTCATTGTAGGCTTAACATATGTAACACAGTTGTGATTTTCCAGGTAAAAAAGCCGGTGGGTCTTCGCTTTCACAGAAAAATGGTGGAGATAATTAAGGTATGAATAAAGCGTGACTTTGCATATGTAACACTTATATATATGCCTGAGTTTATCTTAAAAAAGTATGTACTAACCTGAGGCTGGTGTCTTTGTTCTGTGCACATCAACAGGCAAGCATGTCGATGTTTTGGCAGTTTTAAAGAGGGTAACAAGATCTACACCTAAGGACAATGAACCTATGGATGAGCCAGTTGGACCTAGTAAGCGAAAGAGAAGTAAAAGGACGGAAGCTAGTAAGGCGAAGAGAAAGGGGAGTGGTAAAGCGGCGCGTGGAAAGGTTGAACCTGGTAAACAACGTAAACGAATGAAGAAGGATGAATGCCCTGGTATACGTACGAGGTCTTCGCCATTCCAGTTTGCAAGACGCATAAGTATTTTGAGTGAAGAACAACGTCGTGCTGTGAAAGAGATGGGGTTTGGTAGACTACTTCACTTCAAGATGGATGGTTGTGTATTTTGCCTAAAAAACTAATGTTAGATAAGTTAACATAGGTTAATGGTACTAATTAAACATTCTGGTTGGTTTATTTTTGCGTATGGGGATGTTATGTATGAACGCATGTTTGCAGGTATTAAAGTTAATTACAATGTTGCATGTGTAAACAAATTCTAAAATAGATATAGTTAATTACACATATTTCATGTGGGTTAATGGTACTAACCAACATTATGGTTGGTTTGTTTTGCTAAATGGTGAGGCAACAATTAATTTTAATTACAATGTTGCATGTGTAAAACAACAATAAATTGGTTTAGTGCAAATTAACCTTTAATGCATGTCTACATTATTTTAAAAAAGTCAAATATGTACATTCTATATGAGGGGCTTGTATGTGATAAATATACACATATTAACATATTTTGCAAGTTAAGTTTACCCATATTGTTGCACGTGTAACAAAGTGTAGTGTGTTTAATGTTGCATATTTTACAAGTTAAGCTTGCATAGATTGCATGTGCCAGACCATAAATGCAGGGTAAGTAGGCACCTGTTGTATATGTTAAATTAACCATTAAAATGTTGCATGTGTAACATGTTAACAAAGTGTGGCATGAAAAATGTTGCATATTTTACACATTAAGCTTGCACATATTGTTAGGATCTGAGTTTGATTGTTTTGATTGTTTAGACAAATAATGAAATAAGTGAAGTGAGATATAAATGGAAAGTGCAGCGGAATGATAAACTATAAATCAAAACAAGAGAATAATTGTTTTTAATCGAAAGCTTTCATTAGATTGAAAGATTACAATTGTACAATAACTCCCCCTCAGCCTGATCACTCAGAGAATGTTTGTCTTAAGAGAATGACGAGTGATGAATAGAACAGTACAATCACTGTTCTATTTATAGACTAAACTAAACCTCTGATGATCACTGCTGACGTCACCTAAGACAGCGACCTCTAACTGACTAACAAGATAAAACATCTGCTAACTATAACTACTGTTACATTGAAAACACTGTTAATACAAACTACTGTAAAGGAAAACTCTGATGGTCTTTATCATCTGTTGAATCCAAAGTGTTGTTGGTTCAACAGACCTTTGTTCTTCAATACTTGATCAGCAGTTGTTTCTTCATCAGATCTTTGTCTATCAGTTGTTTGTTCAGCAGACCTTTCAGCAACAGCAGTTGTCTTCATCAGTTGTTTGGTGTAGCAGTTGTTAGGGTCAACAGTCTTTTGGGGAAAGTATCTTGAATCAACTGTTTTATTCAAAGGATCAAAAGATAGAATATTTTGGCTTTCTAATCATCTGTTCTTCTCCAGGTCAGCAGACCCAACACATATTGCATGTGCCAAACCATAAACTGTAGGGTAAGTAGACACCTGTTGCATATGTTAAAATAATCATAAAATGTTGCATGTGTAACAAAGTGTAGTATGGAAAAATGTTGCATATTTTACATGTTAAGCTTGCACATATTGCATGTGGTAGAAAAAATGCATGGTAAGTAGCCACCTGCTGCACATGTTAATGTTGCATAAAAAATGTTGCATGTGTAACAAAGTCTAAAATAAAAAATGCAAGGTAAGTATGTGCTATAGAATGATGCAAGGTAAGTATCCACCTGATGCATAGGTTAAATCTAATTATGGTGTTGCATGTGTTACAAGGTGCTAAAATTTGGCTTTGCATGAACTTCTTCATTTTTCCTTGCAAGTATTACACGTTGATCAAAACCCACACACCTAATCAATGTACTAAAAAAAACATATCGTGCCTCTCTTACACCCTCTCGCTCTCCCCTCAATTTGATATTAAAAAAGACGTTTGAGTTTTTATTACTCAGTTGTACAAGGGATTGCAAAAGGTGTACTTGGAAAAAGCGGAAAAGGCTATCTACCATTGGACAGTTGTAGGTGCCATGCCTACTAATTGAAGAGACGTTGAGCTGGAGTGCTGAAAAGAAAAGTTTTGGAAAAAGCGGAAAAGGCTATCTACCGTTGGACAGTTGTAGGTGCCATGCCTACTAATTGAAGAGACGTTGAGCTGGAGTGCTGAAAAGAAAAGTTGAGAAGGTGAAAGGTTGTTGAACGTAAAAGAAGATTCAGTTTATGTTACGTATGCTACAAAAAATATTTGTAAGTAAATATAAAGCACATCATACAAATTAGTTTAATAGAAAATATTCAAACATGTTATATATCATCAAGAGTTCCTATCATTTAATAGAAATGTTCAAACATGTTATATTCAAACATAAGGTGTACCCAACAAAAGGTGGACAGAGATGCAAGTTTAGTAGGTACATATATAAAAACAAAAGTACCCAACGTAGTTAGTTGCTGAGCAAAAAGATCTGGCATCCAAAATAGTAACAATGTTATGCACATAACAGCAAATGATAAGGCAACAAACTGTTACATATGCATAACAAATGTTCAAAAAAGAAGGAGCTTCCCATTGCTTATGCATCAGCCGATCGGCCGGCCCCTACGACGCTGTGGGGATTCCGCCCTTTTATTTTTGATCCAACGACTTCTTTGGCTTTCTTCATAGCAATAACCTTCTCACAATTCCTAGAGTCATGGTCAGTAACCTTCATAGCAGTAACCTTCTCAAACATGCCACTGAACAATAGAGGTACTTGTGGGTTGGGATACCCAACCAAACCTTTGTCTGACCCTTCTTAATAGAAAACCCCGCCTGCTTGGCGTACTCCTTGTACATATCTAATACCGCGTCGAACATGGGGTAAGAATCGCCAACAACTGGTAAAAACTTAGGACTGACATTCGGGATCCAATACTTAGGACTGACATTCGGGATCCAATATTGAGTTCCATTAGGGGTTGAATACACATAGTGAAATGGCGCGTTTGCAGTAAAATCACGTTTAATAAATTTAAAAACATGTGTGTTGCATGTGTAACAAACAGTATAAATATTGCATCCATTTAATACAAAAACATTTTTATGAGCTGGTTTGTGTGCAACAGATATATATATATATATATATATAGTTAATAGCTAAAATCGTCCCTGAGGTTTGGTCACTTTTGCCACTTCAGTCAAAAACCCAAACCTTTTACATCTGGGTCCTCAGTTTTATTTATTTTTTTGCCAAATTCGTCCCAAAAAAGGTTTGGGTTTTGCTAAATTCGTCCCTGAGGTTTGGTCATTTTTGCCACTTCAATCCACAACTTAAACGTTGTCAGGGACGAATTTGGAAAGAAAAATAAAACTGAAGGACCCAGATGTAAAAGGTTTGGGTTTTGGACTGAAGTGGCAAAATGAGCAAACCTCAGGGACGATTTTGGCTATTAACTCATATATATATCATACTCGAGCCTATCATACTCTACACTTCAGTTGCACATATACCACTTGACCTAAACACATTTTAATATTGTTAAATCTATACAAACTAACTTCCCCAACATCAAGTCCCCCCAAATCAGCTTAAAATGTTAAAAGTATGGCAATTAACTAATGAAAAACAAACATATTTGGCAACAAAAAACAACATTTATAACAAAAGAAAAAAAAAGCAGAAAAAAAAGATATTTAACAAAAACCTTCAATGTTAATATCATCTACCACTGAGGATGTTGTATCCAAGCAAATCTGACTTGAAGATGACCCAATGTGGTGCATACCAACAACTTCATTACCTGCAAAAACAAACAAACTCTCATACCGATGATCTTTTCTAAAAATATAGTTACATAAAAAGTAAAACAAAGCTTTACAACAACTCGCGAGTAAAAAACAACTAACCTGGTACACGATCATTGTCAGATGAACAATCGACATCATCTCTTGTGTATATGGGGGAACTATTGAGTGTGTCCATATCGACAGGCTGATCATTTCCATGGTTGAGAGATTTTGAGTTCTTCTCCATTACACATCGACTGTGTTGGAAAGTTTTTTAAAATCTTGAGAGAGAGAGGGATTATCAGAGAGAAGAAAGAATGAAAGAAATGGTGAAATTATCAGGGAGAGAGAATGTATAATGGAGAAGAAAGGTGATGGAGGGGTGATGTAATGGTGATTGGGATTAGTGAAATCTTGAATAATTATGGGGTTAAAAGACTATAATAACCTTTTTGTTTTTTAATAATATATTTGAAAAGGTAACATGTGGGTGAATATCAACCACACATTGGGTTTGCAAGGGTTTCTTCAAATTTTTGCGTTTTCTTTTAATACTTAGCCTATATATATATATAGGCTAAGTATCCATAGAAAACCCTATATTAGGGTGAAAACCGTGGAAACTCTAACTTCCCGATCTTTTTAGAGCCTGTAATTTTAGGGCATGTAATATACATAATTCTAACCACTTTGAGCCAAAAAAATCAAAAAAACGCCGAGCGGTTTTTTTTTTTAAATATAAAAACCGTTTTCTGGTAACACATGTTAGTGGAAAATAACATGTGTTATTTTCGTGTAACATGTGTTACCCGAAAACTTAATTTTTTTTTAAAAAAAAACCGCTTGGCGCTTTTTTCATTTTTTGGCTCAAAATGCTTAGAATTACGTATATTACATGCCCTAAAATTTTCAGACCCTAAAAAGCTCGGGAAGTTAGAGTTTCCACGGTTTTCACCCTAATATAGGGTTTTCCGTTGATCCTTGCCCTATATATATATATAGGGCAAGGATCAATGGAAAACCCTAATTATTTCGGGAAACTCTAGTAAACCCTTAGAAAAACCTACTTCCCAAGCTTTTTTTTGAAAAAATTAGGGCATGTAATATACATGTTTTTAAGAGTTTTGAGCCAAAAAAATCAAAAAAGCGCCGAGCAGTTTTTTTTTTAAAAAAAAATAATTTTTCATCATAACATATGTTACCAGTGCAAAAAAAGGCTAACATATGTTATGATGCACAACTTATTTTATTTTTTTTAAAAAAAACCGTTCGGCGCTTTTTTGATTTTTTTTTTGTTCAAAACACTTAAAAACATGTATTTTACATGCCCTAATTTTTCAAAAAAAAAAAAAAAACTCGGGAAGTAGGGTTTTCCGGGAGTTTTCCGAATAAACAGGGTTTTCCAATAATACTTCCCCTATATATATATATAAACAACCACTTTGATCCAATGGTGGAGATTAAACCCTTTCAAACCAATTTACTTTTACTTTTTGTAGATTATAAAAATCAAAGAAAAGGGTTAAACTGGAACATTAAATAGTATTTTTCTCTTTTTCCTGACAAGTCATACTCTCTCTCATGTCATATCATACACACACTCTCTCTCTCTCTTTTTTCTACATACCTGACATTTTGCTCTTTGTAGAGACACATTAGATATAGAGAGAATTACATAGATTGTCCTTTAGTTATTAAAAAAATTGCACCTTATGCCCTTTACCTTAATTTTTCACTCATTCTGTCCTTTGTTTTCTAAATTTGTTACACCCTTTGTCCTTTAGCCTAACTTTGTAAAAAAAACTTGGTTAACTTTATTTTCTAAGTTTACACTTTTAGCTCTTATAGTTTCCCTAAGCCTTAACCCCAAATCAATCAATGAAACTAAAACACGGCATGAAACGAAATCATAGGGCTTTTAAACTACATCAAATTCCGATCAAAACCATAATTTTGAAGTAAAACGATTAATGAAAAACATATTTTGTTTTTATAAAAACTCATTTTATATATAAACATACACATATATATATAACCGAAGTTAAGCGAATTCACGTCAAACATAACCCGACAAACATGCAACCTGACCAAAACTTGTTAAAAACTTATATCGAATCCAACCGATTCAAACCGGATTGCAAAACGGTTAAAAACCCGAACCGAATTTCGCCCGCGTTAACAAAAACGGATCTTACACCTCCAAATCGCACCCAAACTTGAATCTGGACCAACCCATGTGTTTGCAACTCTAAATCGCACCATACATTCCAATATTAAATGTTAAAGGTTCCAGATCGTCATCCAAATGACCAATTTTTAAAACGTTTAAAAACCCACTTGCAAACCGAGCCTCTATACCATAAATTGAAACCTATTATAACATCTTATGCCTTCTTCGACTGTTTCTATGCAAAAATATACCATAAACACCCAGCAAATCGTTCGCAATTTGAAGAACAAGATCAACCAATCGCAATTTAGATCATTCGATTTAGCCTCAAAAACGATCATGTCAGTACGATTATTGTACATGGTTTTGATCGGAATTTGATGTTCTATAATAGCCCTATGATTTAGTTAATTGCCACGGTCGAATTAAAGGTCAATCGAAATGGGTTCAAGGGTTAGGGTTCGAAAGGCTTGAATTGGGATGTTGAAACTCTAAGGGCTAAAAGTGTAAATAAGTTAACCAAGTTTTTTAACAGAGTTAGGCCAAAGGACAGAGGATGCAACAAATTTAAAAATTAAAGGATAGAAGGAGTGAAAAATTAACGTAAAGGATAGAAGGTGCAATTTCTCTAATAACTAAAGGACAATCTGTGTAATTCCCTCTTAGATATATTATACTTTCTCTTTCTTTGTTCTAAATATGCTGGTAACAATAATTTACAAGTTTAATTTGATTGTTATATTGTAACAACAAATTACATACTTAACGATAAAAAATGTAACAATAATTCTGTAATTAGCAGTACGACAAAAAATTTGTAACAATAATTTTGTGAGAACTTGTTGTTACATAATATATACATGTAACTGGATAAATTTAACATTGTAACATTGAAAAACATATGAACTACAAATATTTTAGAGGTGCAATCTGTAACAGCATATAAGAAGTCTATTGTAACATAAATCTGTAACAATATTTGTAACAAGTTTTTACATGACCTGTATCATATAATTTACAATGTTACAAGAAAAAACAACATATAAGACTACTATGGTGGTGTCTCAATGATGGTAACAGCCTCACGTGTTTCCTTCTTGTGAAGCTCTGCATATCAAAACCCATCATAAGTTATACAACTAATTGAAAATAAATAAAGTTTCTAAACATTGAAAACGACTTACTTGATCCGGGTTTCTCGACCTCTCTAACAATATGGGTCATCCTAGCCTTGTAGCCCAAGAAAGCAGGTAGCTTAAAGGTTTGGTTGGGTCATCCTTGGGGAATGCCTTCACTGTAACAGACGAAATGATGGGATATATGATGAGCAACTCTACATCATACAACTTATTTCAATTGTTTTATTATAAAAAAGAGTGTCCTGTGAATATTTTGTGATATACATTTCAAACGGTATCCTATACTTATGATGAGCACTAAGCACAAGACAAAATAGTTATCATGTTATTATCCTACCTATTAATTTTGTTGAACTTCACTTTTGATTTGAATATAACAAAACAATACTAATAGAAATATTAATTATCAAAAGAAAATTAGAACCAACCAACTAGTAAAACTTACAAAGCTTAATGTGCAAAACATCAAAAGTCATAATCCATCTGCCTTCATTAAAGCTTCATTTAGAAAGAGAAACAGAGGATTTAGAGAGAGAGAGAGAGAGAAACATGGTGGAAATACCTTTAGGAGAAATGACCAAGCTAAAAAGTTTTAGATCTGATGATGGTGATTCGATTTCAGGCTGAATATTTTAGATCTGACCAAGTCGAGCTTGTCTTCACTTGACCGTAGACGGACACTGCCATCCCTTGAACATCGCCGCCTTACACCACCACCCCCTACCTGTCATGATCTTCCAGCTTGGACGATGGACCGAACCAGATGGATCTTGGGAAGGCCATAAAAATCATTTGATTTCCTCATGCTTCACCGTTCATTTTGGACGATGGGCCGAACCAAATGATCTATCAAACGCCACCAAATGTTGTTCTCTTGTATGATGGACTGAACTAACAGATCTGATGTGAAAAACATACATTGTCATCAACCAGATCTTAAAAGGGTTATAAAGATTTGAATAGATTGATGGTCTTTGATAAAAAAAAAGGGGTAGAAGTGAATGGAGAGAGAGGCAATTTGAGGATAATAGAAAGAGGAAGGAGCTGTCAGGAGAGAGAGAGAAGGGAACACAGTATGTTAAATTCCATTAATTACGTTCTTGCATTTTTTATTAAATATAAAATTAGATGATGTGGAGCATTGTTAACCATATGATGGGTTTTGTAAGTTTCTTTAACTCAAAAGAGTTTTCACTTTATAGTTCCCCTATATATATATATAAAGTTAATTTGAGAACACATATATTTCGTGCGAACCGCGAGAACGCCATCTAAAACTATTCAAATTCAAAATTTCTTTTTACACTTATCTTTATTACTAAAATACAATCTCAAAAACACAATTTACACGTAAAAATTCAAACGTATACGGAAATAAATTGTTTTTACACATGTGTAAATCTACTGTTTATACATGTGTAAACTGTTTCATTTACACATGTGTAAAAAGTTGATTTGAAAGTGTTTTTGCAAGAAAATATAATTTTTTGGAAAGAAAATTCATTTATTAATGTTGTATTTTGATTATAATGAGGTTTGTATTAAAAAATTTGATTTTGATTGATTTTTTACTTGTTCTCACGGTTCTCACGATATTTAGCATTCTCAAGATAATCCTCCTATATATATATTAATAAACGAGCGGAAGCGTGTTATACCAAAAACAATATATATTAACAACCGAATACGCAATCCCATCACAGTGATTTAAATACTAATCATGACAAATAATATAAACACAATCATAGGATGTTTAGAAAACTTTCTTGACGAAACACCAAATAGATCGAAAGATGGATCTACAAACGCCACGCTAGTTAGCAGAATGACCAATCTTCGAATCACCCAAGAACACCCGGTGCAGCTTCCTATCAACACGAAACAACCAAGCACGCAAAACGAAGCACCCCAGTGCAAAGGCATGTGACCCAGCATGTGACAACTCACGGCCACACCTAGGGTGGCGCGTGAGAGTCAAGGCCGAAAGAGGGAGGGGCGAAGGAGGCGGCGGCGGTCACGGCAGCAGATGGGTGGTCGTGGTTGGTAGAGGTGGCGACATAGGGTGGTTTGTTGGTGGTGTATTGTTTCGATCAACTTTTAATAAAACAAAGGGGTAGCAAAAGCTTGATTAGGGTTTAGGTTTATGATGATTATATAATAAGGGTCAAGTTATTCTACACAGTGTAACAAAAATAAGAAGGGTAAAAAGGATACAAATAACACAATAGATCATGAAAAATGACACAATGAGCCACAAAATATAACACAGTGCCTAAAAATATAACACAATGCGGAAGAAAAAAGACACAATGATTTGAAAATATGATACAATGATGAAAATAAGAAAAAGACACAGTGGTAGATAAAAGACACACTGATATAACACATATTCTAAAAACTACAAGATAAAACCCCAAAAAACGAAGACCTAAAAACTAAGGTCGTAGGGTTCGATAAGACGGTTTCAATGCCGCTTGATTGAGTTCAATCAGAGTTTTTTTGATACCCTTCCTATGACTTCCTATTTTCTTTCACTGTGTATTTGATCCTAACCCTATATATAATCATATTTTGCCTAATAACAATTAACTATTTAATTGTTAGGCCACCAATGTTCTATAATTAACACTTTAGTTATAAACCTTATGTATTATGTATTATTATCATACAATAAACATAATATTATTATTTAACACTTTAAACAATAATCACCATATTATATCAGCCATTCTATAATTATCGTGCACTGACAATTATCAAACACCATTAATTATCGAACAATGATTATTCGACAATGTCGTGATACTTATTCTCTAGTAATTATAGTATCATTCAACATTTTAAATGATCCAATTAATCAATCTGATTAATTAATCCACTTCCAATCAATTGTTTCTCTAAACAATCAAGATCGATTATTCGTAATAATTGACGTGCGCGCTAGTACGCTTAATTTAGCGATGAAATAACACACGTTTCTGCTTTAATATTTATAAAAATGGTTTAGACCTTAATATTAAAACACACACAATAGTGCAAGTCTACCCTGGCATATATGTAGTAATGTACAGATAAGAACCAGATATCGATCCATGGACGCGCGCGGAGCAATGGTACTAAAACTCTATCCCCGATTTACCAATAGGAAAAGATAGTTTGAAGTTTGTTTATAACTAAATTAATTCTAAAATATATAAATAACACAAGTAAGATTCCAAATAGAAAATATAACTATAAATATACAATAATATCAACCCTAGCATGTCATCTACATGTCATATGATACAAAGGCGTGTGATCAACATTCCCATTTTCCGACAGTTAGTGTCCCTTTCGGGCATCCTAACATCACAACTATACAGAAAGCTAACACGAATACACACGTTAACCACTTCAAGTCGTTTATTAGCGAGCAGCTGATATGATCTCATGAGAATCTTCTAAAGATAAGTTAGTCATCTGTTAAAGAGTTTTCTAACCTCACTAATCAAGGAAAGCAATACCGAATACACAATACAACCACCGAGACTAGCATAAAGTAGAGCATTTCACAACCTATTCCATTTTACCAACTTTGAACACAAATCTAGTAAGATCGCCATTTCAACCAAAATAACTAGCAAAGATCATTAACCGTGTCAAAGATCAGTAACAACACCATTAAGCTTTTTAAACCCTTTTACGTGCCGGTAAACACTTATAATCATTATCCGAGTGACTTTAACCAAACCAATACCCGGTTACAGTTTCATGGTGTAGACTCATTAACAAGTTAACTAGTCTACTACCGGATGATTAAATGAACGGTTTTTCAACATGTATCCGCCTAACACACACGATAATCATCAAAGTCATTCAAACACAACTACAAATCCAATAACAATGAAACAAGGTTTCACTATGATCATCAAGATTCAAACATGAAAAACGCCAAATTCATACAAAACTTGATTACATACAAACGATTGTTTTTACTACTAACGATTACTAAATATTATCCGTAGACTGAAATGTAATACATAAACATCACATACAAGCCAAAATATTCAGATTTGAATCAACCTAATAGTTTATAGATCAAACCATAAATCTTGAATGTGAAGGATTGGATGATGATAGATGGATCGGTTGCCTTCCCGAACTTGTTCCACACCTGTGCAGCACTTCGTTAGCCAGAAAATCGCCTTAGATCGTCTCCAGAAAATCCAATACGTGACCAGTGAGTTCTGCTCTGTATTTAAGCAAATTTTGCAAATGCGCATGGTCGTGCACATAAAGTGCACGGCCGTGCACTTGGCCGTGCACTTTAACTTTACCAAGTGACGTGCAAGTGGGCAAGTGGATCAGCTGGTTCCTGGAAATATCTTGGGACCCGCACGGTCGTGCACTTGGGGTGAACGGTCGTGCGGGTCAGCTGGTGTCCGAGTAAATTGAGTGCACTGGCTGGTGCACCTGGCCGTGCAGCCCTGTGTCCGAGAAAAGTAGACCTGCACGGGTGTGCACAAATCTTGCACGCCCGTGCACACCTTCCAGACTTGGTTGATTTTGCAGAAATTGTCCGTCTTGTCCAGATTTCGCCCGGTTTCTTCGACTTTGTCTTTGGGGCGCCGTTTAAGATCTGAAATAAACATATGAAGCGGTTAAGTACCGAATTCGTGCAATTAGGGTCGAAAACGCGTAATTTGGGAGTTTAATCGGGATTTATATATGTATATTTTAACATATATCAATAATCTATTTGATAAATATTTCACTAAATATTTATTTCTCAATTGAAGTTATTTATGATTAATAATATTTAACTATTAAATATTATTTCTATGTTCGCAATCCAAAATGTAACTCTTTAGATTGTATTTTGATAGTTGCATTATTAATCGATATTTAGACACATGAATGCTCATAGTCGGGGTTTCTATCATGTTGACGGTGTGTGTAGTTTTATCCCAGGTTTGGGGGTGCGGAAGATTTCATTGTGGGGATCCCGAAACCTCACGAGCCTTCAGTGGAGCTTGTGACTGGCCCTCTCGGTGAGGTGGTTGCCGATGTCACCCTTCTTGAGCGTGTCTTCTCTCTTCCCATTAAGACTGTTAAGAGTATTCCTCTTAGTTGTCTTTTGGCGTTTGCGCAAGCTTTGACAGTTGTTTTGCAAAAGGTGGTGACTATGACAGGGTCTATAGAGGCTTTGGTTAAACATCTTATATTGCCTCGTTTCACACTACAGACGGACCAACTGTCCAGTAGGCGAGCGCGTAGGTCAGGGGATAGAAAGTCTTTAAAGTGTAGTGGCATTTGACAGGCTCTAGCAGTGTGGAAGGATGGGTCTAGGTTGTTAAACTTTCCCCATCTCTTTTAACTCAGCCCATGGAGGGGCAGGCGAGTTCTGGAGGGTGTCTCTTGACTGGGGTACCTTTGAAGGAACTGCCAACATTAAGAAATATCTTCGGAAAGTTTCCGAGGGTCACTTGACAGTTGCAGTTAAGGTGTTATGTTCTTTCGGTGTAGCCCCTTTGGGGGATTTCACCATGAAAGCTTTAACTAATAAACAACCTGCCATGCCCCTATCCAGTTTTGCCTACCGCGCTATGTTCACTGCACCCGCTTTAACTGTAGATGCTGATTGTTTCCTTAGGTGTGTTAAATATTTCCTGAAAGGGAATTCTTATCGAAGAGACGGCCTGAGGGCTCAACCTCTTTTAGACGTTTTTTTGCGAGGAGGATTATGCGACAAACCTCTGGTTTGCTTACGGCCATTGCTGATGTGGTCAACATTTAGCTGGTGGGTGTTGGCCTAAGTTCCTCGCGGTGTTATTTAATGTTTAATGCTGTTTAAGAGAAAATTGCTCGTATAGTCCCTGTGGTTTGCTCAGATTTCACCTTTAGTCCCCAACTTTTAAAATTTACATCTGTAGTCCTCAACTTTTGGTGTTTCTTAACTCGGATAGTCCCTAGAGTTAACGGATGTTAGATTATCCAGTTAAGTGGGTGTAAAATTACCAAACTACCCCTACTTTAATAAAAAAATATAATATTAAAAAACAATACTAATTAATGTGGGTCCCACAGTTCATCTTCCCCACTTTATTTTCTCCACCTCATCACCTCCACAAACCACCACCACCCTTCACCACCAACCACTACAGCCACCACCCGACCAACAACCACCACAGCCCCCACCAACACTCTCCTGCGAAAGCCCATCTCTAATACCCGCAACAACCCCAGTGGCCAGCCTCACCCATCACCTCCACAAACAACCACCACCAACACATCCCTAAACCACCACCATCACAAACAACCACCACCAACACCTCCCCAAACCACCACCACCCGTCTCCACTTTTACCAACACCGTCACCACCATCGACGTCCCAACCACCACAGCCACCTCCACCACCATCAAATCAAATTAGGTTTTCACTCAACGATTCTCAGATCCCGCGATTCGTTCCAGATGGCATCACTACTCCATAACTTGAAGACAAATTTTCAACAGATGCAGGTCGATTCGTTAAGGCAAATCCCTTGTGATGTTCATTCTTCATCCAGGTACTAATCAAAACAAGTATGTATTGATCGATGATTATTCATCTTCAATCTAAAACTTCTTTATATAAACGATCGCTAATTTCTTCTCTGTGTTTCCAAATCATCACGTATTGTTAAAATAATTAAGGGAGATTATTATCGGAGATGGAGTGGTAGTGATGGGGGAAGTGGTTATGGTGGAAACATAGGGGGGAGTGGTAGTGTGATGTAGTGGGAAGGTGTTGGTGGTGGTGGTTTGGGGAGGTGATGGGGAAGATAAAGTGGGTTGGCCCCACTAAGAATGGGTGGAGACACATGATTGGCTAAGGGGTTAGGTGTGGTCTCTTTATATTTTATTAATTAATTAATTTTTTTATTTTTATTAAAAGAATGGTAGTTTAGTAATTTTACACCCACTAAACAGGATAATTTAACCTCCGTTAACTCTAGGAACTATTCGAGTTAAGAAACAGCAAAAGTTGAGGACTACAGATGTAATTTTTAAAAGTTAGGGACTAAAGGTGAAATCTAAGCAAACCACATGGACTATTCGAGCAATTTTCTCGTTGTTTAATGTTTAAATTGAAAGTAACCGTTAAAAGAATAAAAAAATTAAAGTTAACAATTAACAATCAAAATACAAACATAAATTAACCTAATTAAAACATTAATTAAACATAAACATAAACCTAATTAAAATACTACTTAAACATAGTTAAAAAAAAGAATACGCAATTGACTCGGGCGAAGAAACGTCACGATCACTATCACGTCCGTTCGACCTCTCGTATTGATATCCCTCACTTTCGGGAGTCGGGCAATACATTTCTTCATCCGAATAAATTACGTATTTGGCCCTGGGATCAGTTTCATAACCTTCGTCCGAGGTATTTGTACCATAACCGGTGGGTTTTGCACTATAGGAGGATTGACACTCTCTGAGACTCTTATAACATAACATCTCCAACCCGTATTGCTCCTAGTTGTAGTAGAGCCATTGTGTACTCAAATGCGTAAATCAATTCTTCCGTGGACAAATCGTTAGGATCTTGTGGCTCGTAATATTTAAATGTTGGGGGAGGCTCTATAGTCGGTGGGTGTATAGCTGGTTGATGAGTTGTTGGTGTGTGTGTAGTTGGTGGGTGTGTAGTCGGTAGGTGTGTAGTTGGTTGATGTGTTGCGGGGCGGGATGATCTTCGTCGACGATACGTATTCGGAAACATATTGCCACCACCCATATTCAAAGATGTAGTTGTAAAAAAACAGTGTCAAAGAAAAAAAACTTTAGAAAATAATTAAAATATGAGCGTTTCCAAAGTACCAACACGGTAAACAGAACTAGCAAAACGTTTCATAGGACCACTACCAGTATGGGTGGTGACGGTGTTACCGTGCTGGAAGTAGATACCCGTGATCAATTGGAGTGACGCCCCGTCCCCCTTATAGACATTAATAAGAAAAACCTAGTCAGCTTGAAACCAGTGAGACAAATGTTAGGAGAGACATCGGTGCCCTCGAATTAGTATAGAACAACTATTATAAAATCTCTTTCTATGAGGTGGTTATATTTAAAATACTCAAAATATGTTAAAGTTTATTAAGACCGTCCGGAGTGGGACGGGAATAGGGGCGGGAACACCGCCCCGGGTCGGCGTGGAAGGGGGCGGGGAGAATTCCACCAGCGTGAAGCGGGACTTGCTTTGTTTTGATTGGCTGAACTTTTTTTTTAAACTTTAACACACACATTAATAATAATATTTCTTCCCCCCCTCCTCTTCCCACATTCCACTCCCCATAATTTTCATCATCTTCACGTGGGACCTAAAAGTGTCACATGACACTTCATCCCCCTCCCCCTCTTATAGTCTTAATCGATTACGGTTTGGTAATTGTTTTTAAATCATCGTATTTCTATGAATCCTGGATGTTGGGTTTAACCAAGAAAAGGTATGAGAGTCTTTCAACTCCAACATAAATGATAATCAAAGTGTAGTACGATTTTGTTTAAAATAATGTATATATGATATGGTATGGTTATATTTGTGTTTATGCACGGCCTCTTTGTATAAATATGTGATAAAAAAAAGTTTTGGGTCGAGTATGTCATGGTTTATAGGTTCAAGTAAAAAAACTATCAAAGAGGATTTTATTAAAAGCACACAAGTGAGATGTGGTGCATCAAAATGCATGTATGCAACATATCACTTTGTGCGTATAATCAAATTTTGTGCCAGAGGTATAAGCAGAAAGTCAGAAACCCTAGATATGAAATTAGAATTACGCTTACTTTGTTTCAGTGTGTTCGCACTACCGTCTCAGATGTGATGCTAATGACCAAAAAAAAAAAAAAAAAAGCAATCGTGAATTCTAATTTCATATCTAGTATTTGTGCTTATACAAATTATTCACTTGAATAATAATAACAATAATAATAATCGTGGGAAAGCAAAGTGAGGGAATCTTAATGATGAAATGGTTGATTTGTTGTCGCTTTCATCCCCCATAAATTTCTTTGCTCATTATGTGCTCCAAAAAGCAAGGGAAGTCTATTCAACTCTTTAACTTTATATAAATACTAGCTTATATATGAGGACCGTTACGGGGTTCAAAAATCTAATATGACAGCAAAATTTAGACCTATAAATGTGTAGAAATTTACTCATAACAGTGCAGAACTTTAGCTTCAAATAGCGCAGTAATTTAACCCAAACCAGTGCAGACTTTTGAGCCATAATAATATAAATGTGTAGAAATTTACTCATAACAGTGCAGAACTTTAGATATGACTTTCAGTCAAAATTGTCTATGTGGAAAACAAAGTTTTTATCTTTTGCAAGTAGGGCTGTTCTGATGAAGGCGGTGCTGGGCGCGGTACCGAATTACTTCCTATCCATGTTTCAAGCACCGGTGGGGGTCATTAAAATTCTCGAAGGGCTGCGTAGAAGATTCTTGTGGGGTGGTTCAGCCTCAAATAACAAAGTCAAATGGGTGGCTTGGGATCATATCGTGAAGCCAAAGAAAAACGGCGGATTGGGCGTTGGTAGCATTGAGGAGCTAAATATCGCCCTACTAGTCAAATGGTTGTGGAGATATAAGTCGGCTCCTTTGCAATTATGGCGACGTGTGATTAAAGCGATTCATGGAGGCAGAGGAAGCTATGGTTTTGTCCCGATTAAAAAATCATCCAGAGGCATATGGGCGAATATTGTCAACATCAACAGTGAGCTGGTTAAAAGGGGTATCGATTTGGAGACTAAGTTCAAATGTGGCAGTGGGTTGGGCAATACAATAAGGGTCTGGGATGATATATAGTGTTCAGATAACAAACTTAAAAATGAATTCCCAGGGCTGTTCGCAATCTGCAAGGATAAAAACGTTTTGGTTAGTGAATGTTATAAAAGAATAAATGGGATTACTTGGTGGGAAGTCCCCTGGAGTCGGTTACCCACATCGCAATCGGAACTGGAACAAGGGGCAAATCTGTGGCTAAAATTAACTTCCTTCGGAATCAGTAATGAGCCGGACAGTTGGTTTTGGCTGAAAGATGGGTCGAAGACGGAATTCTCGGTAAAGCTGGTAAGACTGGATCTGTTTAATCTTCACGAGGGGCTGTCACAAGGGGCTGGGTTTATTTGGAGCAAGATAGCAACTGCAAAGATCAATTGCTTTGTGTGGAGGGTGCTTAAAAATGGTATTCCGACAGCCGAAGCGCTCTTGTACAGGGGGATACAAGTTCGTGACGGGTTATGTGGGAGATGCGGCCTTGAGCTGGAGACAAGCGACCACATTTTTACACATTGCATCTCGGCAAGAGCGGCTTGGTGGAGTATAGCGGATTGGCTGAAAGTTCAAGAATTTAAAGACGAAAGATCGGTTGCTTCAATTCTTGAAGTCTGTTGGAAAATCGATGGAGGTACAGATAGGAAAAAGGCGGTCTATGCGGTGGCACTTTTAGTACTATGGGAGTTATGGATAAAAAGAAACGATAAAATATTTAGAAATGCATCAACGGCAACTCCGAAACTGGTGGAAGACATAAAGCTCGAGTCCTACTGGTGGATGTTCAAAAGGGCGAAGATGATGGGATTGGAAAAGGCTAAGTGGTGGAATTTCTCTTTATTTGATAATGGTTAATTGTTTAGTGATATAGGAGTAAGTTTTATGATGTGTGTTAATTGGTTGTAATGGGTCGGCCCAGGTAGCTTCTGGGTGTCGATGACTTGTAATCTTGTTGGTGAAATGAAAAGTTTCGTTTGATTGTTCAAAAAAAATCTATGATTTATCACTAAGACCATCCGTTGTGGGTAGAGGTGAGCGAGAGCTTTATCCAATAATATTTTTCCACGTCAAAGCATACGTGGCACTGGTTAGCGGCCAGCGACTGCTCGCGTGAGGGTGTTGTGGGTAAGGGCTAGCGGGTTTTTCTTTTACCAATTATATTTAATTATTTACCACAATTTTTTTATAAAAAAAAGCATTAAACTAAAATAAAATAAAAAACACAAACATTACACTAAAAAAAAAGAAAATTACACTAGACAAAAAAAAATTACACTAGACAAAAAAAAATTATACTACTAAAAGAAACAAAGAACATGATCATAAATAAAAAACCCTAGCCACGTAGAAGATTTGCCGAGCGCATCATTTGCCACGCCGATTCGTTGGAAAAGTTGTGGCCTTTAACGCGACGGTACTCCAAGCGAGTAAAGGCGACGAGCACGTCTTCTTTTTCACCGGGCAAATCTCTCTGGACCTCTCTGTACGCGTCTTCGAAGACTCGACACTTGGTTTGCAAGTCTCCAAACTTGTGGGAGATTGAGTCGTTGGTACGGTTGGTACCCCCGACAAGGGTACTAAACTCAGCCAAGACCCTATGCCATTGTGGTCCGCGGCCGCCGCGTGGGTTAGCTCCACCATGCACTTGTTGATACGCGATAACGAGTGCAAGTTCCTCCTCTTCGGTCCATGGCGCCATATTGATGTTGGATTGTGAAGATTGAAGGTTTAGAGAATTTTACAAAAAGTAGAATAAGAAGAAGATGGTTGTGTGAAAAAAAAAAATTTTGGGGTAAATATATAGGGGGGAGGGTAATAAATATAGTGGGTGAAATTTAATTTTTGAATTTGAACCACCGGCTAACGGACGCGAGCCGAGTCACGTTGTCTAGCGGCAGACTGTTCGCTGACTGACTCGCGTCACTTCATTGTCGGTCGCGTGCAATCACTTCAGCCACATGGAATATTTTGTGGCTTGCGGCAGCCAGCTCACGGGCCACAACGATCACTCTAATGTATCAGTGTAACTAATTTTATTACATCCAAAACGCACTAAAAATCTTGAACTACCATCAACAGATGCTTCTGATTCTCAGAATACATATAATCATGTTAACTAATAAAAGTGTTGTCAAAAGCAAGATCCTGATGTAGTATGTCTTAAAGTTCATCAAAATCTAAATAATTTTAAAGGAACTATAATTGACTTCACATTTTCATAATTTGGGACCTACCTAACATCGTTTAAAATAATATAACATTTAATATCAAATGAAATAAAATTGGCAAAGACATTCTACATTAATACCACACCCTGAAATGAGACTACACATTCTATGCAACCATTAAACTCCAAGCAAAGTAAAGACAACACCACGACAGATAGAATCCAATGCCTAGCTGATCACCAAACTTTTGTCGATCAGTTATACTTCTATATCACAAATTCAAACACAATAAAATGATGAAATTGTGATACATACCAGGGGTAGAGTAAAGGCAACCTACCCTGGTTTTGAAAAGACTGGATCCTAACCATGCGGATAATCACCATGAACAATTAGACATCTATGGTAGGTTTGTTGACTACGACCTAAAAAAAACCACCCAAATTAGCAATGTATGTGATCCATCTTATCAAACAATAAAGAAAACAACAAATTTATAAACGTTAGAATATTTAGAAAAAAATTGATAATGGTCTACTTTCACCCACCACCAACTATATGAAACACAAAGGAAGAAACCGCTGAAGTAACAAAGCGCGTTCCTACATCATAAAGATTTCAACTTTCACATTAGCAACGTTCTATATACCATATACTAATAGTCCCACTCAATATATTGAAATTGTCAAATCTGGAGAGATTGCCGTGGAGAAGAAAGCTTTATAAGATTCACATTAGCAACCTGCAAAGAAGCATACCCATAATTTTTTCCACATGATAAAAGCAATGTAATAAAACTGCTAATCAAGTGCACCATAAATTTCTATCAGTGGCATCGAAAAGTGAAATTGAAGAGGCTGGTTGCATGCTCAGTGAAGGCCCATGGATGTTTGTGGGCCTGCCTAATCTTGTCAAAGCAGCACCTCGGGTCGTTCATCCATAGAAAAGGTTCTGATTGTGAGATTGTCTTACTATTTGTAATTGTTAGCACAACGTTATAGACATGGAATGTGCAAACTTCTACAGAGCTGAGCCTTAACAGAAACGTTGGGCAAGTCTACTCACTGGCTGTAGGAAATGAGTTACTCTTTGCTGGTACATAGGTATATTTTCTGCGGATGATGATTACTGACGAGTAATATTGGTTTGTTTGTTAGTTGTACTCATTGGTGTTTGCATTAGGACGGGAGTATATTGGCGTGGAAGCATAATGCTGCTAGCAACTGTTTCGGACCAACTGCATCACTTCAAGGGCACACTTCACTTCTTATTTTTGTACAGTGTTGCTATAAATACCTAAATATCAAGATTGCTTTAAGACTATTTTTGGTTGATTTGTGGTGTAATTGAAGTGGTTTTGCTGTTGTACGATGCATATAGATAATAACATATACATGAGTATATGAACTGGTTTATGTTTGATAGCCTAAATTTGTGACAATGATTGAAAATGTGATACGGGCAATCATCATGTGGTGTCAGGGTGGTCCTCCATGCATAGTAGTGACTCGGTGAGGGTTGACTTGATCTGATCATGTGTGAACATTAGGGATGGCTGGTATTGGCTAAGGACCAGATTAGCGGCAGAGAAGAGGCGGCGACTCTCTTCAGAGAGAGAGAGAGAGAGAGAGAGAGGTGTTTGTAACAATTTAAGAGTTTGTAACTTAATGTATTTGTAAGTTTGTAACAATTTAAGAGTTTGTAACTTAATGCATTTGTAACAGTTTGATTTAGCGAATGTGTTTCGCTGTGAATCTAGCTCAAAATACGTAGTGTTTATTGTAGGCTACACTTTATCATGCCGTCGCAACGCGCGGCAGGCTCAATTCTAGTTATTCTTTTAAAAAAATATTGAATTTAATCTAATTATGTATCATTTTATATAAAATCAATATTTAATTGTTCTTATATATAAAAAATTATATACACAGTATATTTATATAATTATAAACATATTGTATCATGTATATTTCTATATAAACATATTTTAAGTTTATTTTAGAAGTTACAAGATGACTTGAATCCTTAGTGGCCTAACAAAAAGGAAATAACATTTAAAAGCCAAAACTAGGGGTGAGCAAATGTTGGTTCAGTTCGCTTTTTACACATAACCAAAACCGGTAACCAAAGTTCGGTTTTAGAAAAAATATAACCGAAACCGATCGTTTAATTAGGCTAATATGTTGGTTATCGGTTTAGTTTTGGTTATGTTTGGTTAATTACCAAAAAAAGTTGTGCAAAATTATAAAATTAAAATAGCTAGTCAAGTGTTTTGAATCTTTTTCAAGAATACAAATATGTTTCAGATACATAGATATACATGAAAAAAATCCATGAATTACATAGAAAGCATATGAAAATATGGTTCAAATACAGGGATATACATGAAAAACACATAAATACATAAATATCGGTTCGATTTTAGAAGAAGAGAAAACTGTAATCGTAACCAAATGATTCGGTTTTGGTCACATCTTAACTATACTCGGTCGGTTGATTCGGTTTTGGTTATTTTTTGTTCAAATTCGGTTTTTCGGTTATAGGTTTTTGTATGTTCACCCCTAGCCAAAAGAGTCGGATGTGGGAAGGTTTAAACGCTTGCGTGGTTCTTGCTCGAGAGGTCCCATGTTCGATTCGCACTATCACCGAAAGATGTATTGATCACTTTTAAATAGTTGGGCATGTGGTAGGGAATAAAACCTAAGACCTTCCGGGCGAGAATAGAGGGAATCGAAAAAATATACCATAAAAGCATCTCTAAACTTTTCAACGTGATTAATGTATTTTTCGGTGACAGGAGGAGTCAAACCTGAGAACTCCCAGGCGAGAACCACGCAAGCTTGTAAACGCTCTCACCTCCGTCTATTTTGGCTTTTAAACATTATTTTCTTTCTATTGGGGCATTCAGGAGTCAAGTCATCTTATAGTTTCTAGAATAAACTTAAAATATGCTTAGATAGAAATACAAAATGGTACAAATGTGTTTATAATCATATAAATATAACGTGTATATAACTTTTTTTATATAATTTTTGAAAACTTTAATATTCATTTTATATAAAATGATATATAATTAGATTATATTTAATATCTTTGCAAAAGAATATCTCATGAAATTTATTAAAAAGTAAAACTTAATATTGAATTTCTTATTATATATATAGAGAGAGAGTAATTCATATTCATAAACAACATAATTTATTATGGAATATAATATACTATAATATTATATTATATATGTGTAATGTAATTTATAATGATATTAACTTCAACATTATTTTAAAAGAACCATTCATAAAAACCATTAAAAGATTAATTTAGTATTAAATTTAATATTATATATACAATTTAATACATATATGTATATATAATATTATTTGTAACAAGTTTTTATTAATAAAGTAATTCAAAACATCTATTTAAATTACAAGAATTGTCCTTTAGAGACAAAAAGACTAAAATGTCCTCATGTGTTAATTACATGACAGTGGTCAGCTGAGAATATCTAACTCATGTAGGGGTGTACAAAAAGCTCGCAGCTCGTGACTCGCTCGAAAAAGGCTAAAAAAACAAGTCAGCTCGGCTCGGCTTGATTGTAAACGAGCTCGAGCTAGGCCTGGCTCGGCTCATGAGCTGGCTCAAATTATTTTATTTATATGTATTAATTTTATTTTTAAATTTTTAAATTAAAAAATATGTGAGAGGAGGTTGAAGTGTTAACATTTTAAGTTTAATTAACCAATAAAATATGAAAAATAATAGAACAAAAACACAAATTATACATATAAAATTTTTAATATGCCTTTCATTATTTAAAATATTAGAAAAATAAAAAATATACATGTATATGTGTAATTTATTTTACTTTTTTAGTTTTTTTATTTTATAATATTTGTAAAAAAATAATAAAAAATAAGAAGCTGGCTCGAACCAGCTCGAGCTCGGCTCAAACATTTGCGAGCCGAGCTCGAGCTCCGGTTTTAGCTCGACCAAAAAAAAATAAGTCGAGCTGAGCTGGCTCGTTCAAGTTCAAGCTTGAGCGTAGCCTGGCTCGGCTCGGCTCGATTACAGCCCTAAACTCAGGTAGTGAAAAGGATAAAAGTTGTAACAAACTACTGAAATAAAGGATAAGGAGTGAAAGTATTTTTTTTTTAAATTACCTAGTCCATAATTATGACTTAGATAAAGGACACAAATGGTAGTTTAGTCTAATTAAACATATTTTGAAGTTGGTCTAGAAATGCGTTTGGGACTTTGGGGTAAATGTTGTTACAACAAATATTGAACTGACGTAAGTACAGAGTCCAACAGTGGTAAAAAGGTTAAAGGGTTTATTTCACCAAACACAGGTCGTGGTGTCCCTCTACGTTGTAAACGTAGATGGGAGGTTCAAGAGTGGTGATGTTTTTATTGTTATGTGTCACACCCTTAAATTCCACTTGCAGGGTTTTACCGCGAGACGCGTGACAGATCAAAATACAAGTCAACGGTCATAATAAACGACAACTACATTAATAAAATACGTAAGATAAACCATTGCATTTTCAAAAGACCATAAAGTACAGCGGAAGCAAAATGTGTTTACAATCCAAACCACTAAGTATTAATAAATTGAAAGTATTTTAAGAACATGCATAACTAGACGTCGTACGACTCCGTGCGCCTATCCAAAAGCTGCTACCTTAACGACCTGAGAAAACATGCTAAAGATGTCTACACATAATGCGAGTTCACAGGTTTTTATGTAAAACGTTTCATAAGTTTTGAAAGATCATTCACGTTAATACTATGTTACAAGAACGCTAGCTAGGCGTATGAAGGATACTACTACGATTTGGAAACCATTACTCACTTGATGTTACATGAATCTACCCACTGAACTACCGTCCCACGGTAGATTTTTATGACCGAGACAATATGCACCCGTCCAGCTCCCAGTTGACCCAAGTGGGGTTTGTCAGTCCCAATAGATCTATCCACATTTCCCTCGTTATGCAATCCGTATATTCATGGTATTCCCCAGGACTTAAAAGAACCGCATAGTAAAATAAAAGATAACTCTAGTATAACATGATCTTAAGAAATCCAAGTATGAAGCATGTTTCTCCCCCGAAAATGAAAACACTTAAAGTGGGGCCGTGAAACTCACCTTAGGTTGCGTCTTCTTATCAAAATAATAACTGACACAGCTCATAGTCCCAACTATTGTCGACCTATCATAAAGTTTGTATAAGGTACTATACTGATAACCCGTAGGTTAACTAGTCCCCAATTTGTCCAGATTGTGACTACGTATGTTTGAAAATGTGTTTGAATGTTGACCCGACATCCCGTTGGTGACCCATTACACAAGTTGATCAAGTACATATAATTTACACACAAGAATCACACATAAAACACTTAATTTGCATCAAAAATCACATTTATGTAGTCGTGGGGTCGAACCAGAAATTGACCCAGTTGGTTTGACCTATAATAGGGTCGAATGGGTCTGTTCTCAGTTGGTTCGACCCTTCGAAAGGGCGAACCAAATTTCCGTTCGCCCCAAATGTTGTAGAAACTCATAAAACGCACCAAATCTCATCAAAACAGTCTGAAAACATCATGAAACATCATAATTCACTGCAGTTGATCTCATCTAATCTATCCCCACAAAACCCTACCATTCATGCCCCAAAATCCGTCCATTTCAAGCAGTAATCACAACTTACCCAAAATGGAAACTATCAATATAACATCATATACAGGTTTTTATGCATGGATTAAACATGCATTCTAAACCCCCAATCATATCATCATCAATCAATATCACAAACAAACCCTAGATCTAACATAAAACCCCCCAAAATGGGTGAAAATCCATCAATCATCTAATATACCCTATAATAACCATAAATCATCATCTAAAACAGTCCTAGATCATTAACATATCATCTATTCATCATTCAATCATCATCTAACACATAAAAATTCATTTAGGGGCTGTTTGGTTGATTAAGTGCTGAATCATTAAGTTGGACCTCTTAATAGTTAGTTTTTTTGTCCCACATTGGTATGAGAGTTTCATTAAGGTTCAGCCAAGTTCAGTGCTTAATGATTCAGTGCTTAATGGTTCAACAACATTCCAAGTCTTATATTCAGCCTTAACCATTCCATTCAGAGGCTAAAACAAACGCGCTGAATGTTGAATCATTCAGCACTAAATGGTTAAGAGCCTCATTAAGAGGCTACCAAACAACCCCTTAACATCCTTATATGGGTTTTTGTATGAGAACTTATTATTAATGAATAGATTAGGTTTAGAAAGTTGTTAGAAAGGTTTTTATCCATGAAAACTTATTAAAATCAGATCTGGACACTTAGGGTTTGATAAAAATGAATGAAATTTGAATAAAAAGGTTTTAGATGAAAAAGACACCTTGATTCTTCTCTTGTTTATGTTATGGATCGTATTTCTAGGCTAGGATCTGAAAAACAAGGTCAAAAACACCTCCTTACAGGTTTGGGGTTAAGAGAGAGCATTTAGAGGCGAGTTAGGGTTGTGAAATGATGAAAAGGTTGCAAAGTATGGTATTTATAATCAGCATTGGTTCGCACCCTTGCTGGGTCGAACCAAAGCCTATTTGACCTTTACAAGGGTCGAATGAACATCGAAGTAATTGGTTCGACCTCCGTCAAGGTCGAACCAGATTCCTGAATCTCAAATCTCTACGGTTTTGCCATTTTAACCCATTTTAACACATGTTAACCCTATTTTAACACATGTTAACACATAAACATGCAATTCTAACATATGTTAATTATTTCTAATCATATAAACACGTATTTATACATTGCATTTCCTATACAAAACATTTCACACTTGCTACTTAATCCAACTATGTAATTTCACCAACAACGGGACTCAAGACTCGTGTGTGCGTATGATACTCCCAATGATCCCCCGAATCATTGAACCCTGGAAAATACGTAAATGTAAACCGACTCAAATGACCTAGTCAAGTACGTTAAAAAAATGTTTTTCGCTAAGGTAGACCTATATGTTTGTAAAAGTATTAACCTGAATTTGTCGGGTGTCACATTATGATTCTGATTTGGGATTGACCCAAAGTCAGAATATTGTTTATAACTTTAGTGAAGTGTTTAGTGAATTAAAGAAGATATCACACGTGAAGTGTGATAGTAGAAAGGAGTAGAAGAGTGTGTGTAAGGGGCGATCAGATCATCTGATGGAGTGTCTAATTTATAGAAGAGGAATCTTCTATATGAGGAATAGATAAACTCTTGATCCAAGTAACAACTAGGGACTTTCCACTTAAGCCAATAAAGGCTTCGGACCTGCGGTTAATGGGGTGTGACTCCTCCACGTGCAGAGTGTGACCAGCTGGTGGAGTCGACCAAGGAAAAGTGATGACAAGACATGTCATTGATTTTGTTCTTTCTGCTTGGTGGCAGTACTTGTTGTCTTTTAATCACTTTTAGCTTTCAACCTTTCAAGCCGGCTAGTGTAATTGATTTGTTTCACCTTAAAATACCCACGTCATCAGCCCCCCCAAGTCAGAGGTGTTTGTGGCGTAGCTCAAAGGCTTCTGACTTATTACACAGCTTGTAGATGTTAAAAGGATTTGTTTGGTTTCAGGCGGTTATGCCTTTGGATTTGAATTTGAAATGACTGCTGATGTGACAGGTGGCAGCCTTGTCAAGGGGCGATTATTAATATTTACCATCATTATGTTCAAAGGTTAAATATAATAATATAACTCTTACTTAATCATTTTTTGTTTGGCATTTCAGATCATTTTCATAAATCATTAGGGTTTTCTTTCGCCTTCCTTCAATCAGGTTAGTTTTTCTTCTTTTTCTTTCATCCGATCATCTCTCCGAGCATCGATGGGTGCTAAAAAGGATATGGCCGTTAGTTACTCCCCTCTTACTCAAGAGGAGGTTGAGGCTTTTTGCTTTGAATGGGGAATCGACTTATCTTTTAACCCTGTTGCTCCAAGGCTTGATAAATCAGTCGATCAATGTCCGAATGGTTCAATTTCTTTATATTGCCGTCATTTTGAATTTTCTAACCTTCGTCACCCATTTTCGGTTTTTGTCTTGAATGTGTTAGAGTATTGTCGTGTTTCATTTGGTCAGTTACACCCTCATGTATTGTCTAGGGTTTTGCATTTTGAAATACTCTGTCGTACACTTGGTTATGATCCGACTCTTTTGATGTTCCGTCGGTTCTTTCGTTTGGCCAAAAATGGAGATTGGTATACCTTTGAGACTTCTCAAATTGATGTCGGTGTGATATCTTCGTATGTAACCACAATTGGTGTGTGGAAGACTAAATTCTTTTGGGTTTCTGAATCAATTGTCCCATTTAAACTAGTTTAGAGACGTCCTGATGATGTTCTAAATGAAATGGAACCATCAGAGTCTGAGTTGGACAAAAGTTTTCTTGAAGCGCTTTGTGAATGCCCTTCGAGGCTTCGTCCATTTCCTGAACCCTTTTTGGTTATGTCCAGTATTAGCACTTGTTGGGATAAACATGATCGAGATCCGGTTCCCATGAGGGGTGGTCAGGGTATGAATCTTTTTTTGTTACCTTTATTGTCTCTAATTTGTTTGATCCTAATATTCTTATTTTATTTGTTTTGTAGTTATTTCTGCCTTAGACTTTATCAAGAGCGACGATGTTTCGGATGTTATGTTTGAAGATGAAGCAACTCCGGGGGAGGATGCGGTGGTAAAGTATGAGAAATGCAGGTTTTACGGGGTTAATTATACCAATGTCCCCAATGTGAAGGGTTTCACGAAGCCAAGTTCTTCGAAGGCTTCAAGCAGACGTTCTAGCCGCCGTTTGTTAAAGAATGTTAGCCAGCTGAGCATTTCTGAACCTGTTGAGGTTACTGATGAGATTGAGGGTTCTGAGGACTGAGGATCGGGAGGATCATGAGGAGGTTCTAGTGGATGTTGTGGAGAAGCTACCAAGTGTTTCGGTGAAGAAGGGAAAAGGTAAAAAGGTTTCTAGTTCCAAGGTTGCTACTTTGAAAAACACTGAGGGTTCTGCCAGTGTTGAAGGCTAAGGTATTTATGTACCTGGATGGGGTGTGAAGGTTAATGATAGTTTCAAATTGTCTGCTATTTGTGAGGAGGTGTTGGCTCATTTTGCCCCTCCAAATGTGAAGGATTCATTAGAGGCTATGGAGGATGATCTGCTCTCGAAGATGGTAATGGGAGCTTGTAATCTTGCTGCTATGCTTCCTGAGGGTGTGACGAGATTCAGGAAGAGGATGTCTGAGTACCAAGAGTTTACAAAGAAGAAAGAAAAAAATGAAGGCTTCCCTTGCTGCCTTGAAGAAAAATGCTCAAGAGTATCCTGAAAAGGAGAAGACTCTTATAGGCTTGATGGATGAGCTGAAAAAGGAGCATGAAGCGGAGAGGGCTAGGTGTGATTCTGTGTAGTAAGCTTGCAATGAACAAAACCAAGAAAATTATAAAAGAACGTGAATTTATACTGCCAAGTGAAGTCCAACGTAGAAAAGATAAATATTAACTTATATCGTTAACTGGCGTAAAATGTAAGCAAAATTGAATTTATACCGAGAAGGCGAGAAAGCTTTAAGTAATACACCCAAAATTGAAGAAGAAATACATCTGTAAATATGTTTGAAAAGAGGACTTGGGATGCACTTCTACTAAATAAATAAAATATTTAATATTATATTTCTTTTGTTGTCCGAATTGTGGTATACCAACATTTCACATACAAAATTACAAAGTGTCCCATATGTAAGACACATTGGTTCACTTATTATTAAACCAAAATGGCAATCTCATGAATATGGTCAAAATAAAGGTTTCTTTAGCTATTGTAGCTAAGAACCTATTCAAAATGTTATTATGTATAACATAATATCTTGCCAATTGGATGAACGGGATGTGACGGGTGAGGTAGTTGAAGTGGTGGGTGGTGGTTGTGTGAGGGTGAAGGTTGGAGGTTATAGGGTTGGGGAGATCTAGAGGTAGAAGAAGGTGGGGAGGTAGGTCCCACTTATTAAAAAATACATGGGTAGGCAAAAAGTCAAAAATACCCTCAACTTATCGACAATTTTTAACTGGCTTAGTTTTAGAGATAAATTTGGCAAAAAAATATAAAATTGAAGGACCCAGATGTAAAAAGAAATGATTTTGGACTGATATAGCAAAACTGGCCAAACCTCATAGACGATTTTAGCAATTGACTCTATCACTTTATTATTGCTTCTTGGTTTTCTGATTAAAATCATACTTTATTTTAGTATTGTAAACAAATTTGCATGATGACTGTAACACATGATTTCAATCACCTTAATAATCCAAATTATAATCACTTATAATATTAAGCACTCTCTTATAAAAAAAACTAACTCACTATTCATTTATACTTAGCTATAGCTGAGCCTCAACTCATGTTCCGTTTTTTCTCTGTGGATGAGCCTTGTAAGAATTTTCGGGGTTCAAATGTCAACACGACCTGACGGACCTGCTTGAATGGAGGCCCAACCTACGCCCCACAAATATTCTCGTGTTTGATTGGACACGTAGCAAACATGCCTGTATGGGCCTCATTGGAGTGTCTCCCCCGGTAGGACTTAGGGAAACCAGGTTTGTGACGGGACAAACAGTTTTGAAGGCGGAGTCCAAGAAGGCTACTAAGCACGAAACAACATGTTCTAAGAACCAGCATGTGTCCGTGCCTTTCGCCTTTGATACATTTTGGCCCATCGCCTCCAAGGCTATTCGTTTTCTGGATCAAATGCAAAAGATCGTTCACAGTAATTCCTAAACCTCAAGAAACCAAGGATTTATTTTTACTAAGGTAGCGTTTGCAATTCAAAAGCGGATAATAGCGCACCTAATTACCCTCATCCATTCCCGTGTATCTCCATTATTTCATGTTAACAACTTTTAGGTCATTTTTGTAAATGTACACTCACTTTATCACAAATAAATGAGGTTCCATTTATGCACACACAACAAAACCATAAGGACCAAATATTTTACCAAATCCCCCCACAAAAAAAAGAAATTTAACCACAAATTTTACCCCCACACAAAAAAAAAGTCACCACTCCACCAATCCCATCCTCAGCCACTACTATTACCTTTTCACCGCAACCAACCAAAACAAATGGAAGTCTTCGCCGGCGACCACGGCCTCCCAAACGACGTCGTACTCTTCTCCGACACCCACCACTTCCCTCCCTTCACCTTACCCACCCCCACTGACACCTTCTCCGACCACGACCACGACCATTTCCCACCGCCGCCGCAAAAGCTCCGACCAATTAGGTGCCACGTAGGAAGCAGCAGCTTCTCCGACCGGTGCACGATAGCTGACGCCGTTGATGATAAGACTCTGCTGAGCTGGCAGCCGGAAAGTGGTAGCTCTGTTCCACCAAATTGTGATGGTTTAGGGTTACCAGTAAAAGAAGGTCTAACTGAGGCTGCATTGAGGTATGTTTTATTATTTTGTGCTTTTATGATGTGTGCTGACGATTTATTACCTGTTTAATTGATAAAAAGTAGGCTATGTAATTTTATACGTTTTTAGAAATAATACAAGTTATAGGATACTAGCCTATGTCATTTCTTTTTCTTGTTTAGGACAACATATAAAAAAAAGTTAAAGACATTACATATAAACTAGCTGAAGCATTTTCATGTTTGATACTTGTGATAATCGTATTGTTGTCTCTGACCTGTTTAACACGATTAGATCTATTTTGCAAGCCCTACTTTTAGGTCACATATATTTGGAATTGTTTTATTATTTTTTTTCTTTTAGGTTATTTATTTATTTGTCCCCTTTTTACTTCACCACCATTGGCCTGAATGAATGAATGAATGAATGAATTTAATTAACAATTAACATGTGATGTGGTTTATTAAGTATGTTAAAAGTGGAATAAATTGAAGATTTGATATATATATTTGTTGAAATGTTGGAACTGGATTAGAGTATATTTTATTGTAGGTTGGTGTATGCTTTTGTTTATACTATTTTTAGATTAAAGTTGGATGGAAGTGGTGAAATAAATATGGAAAAGAGGGCATTAGGTGCTGTATATTTTTGGTATGTATGTATGTAGGTAGGTCAGTAGGTGGGTAGGGGGTGCTTGTATTTTTTTTAGATAATGACTTGTTACTATATGTATACTGGTCTCCTCATGAAAGTTGTTGACAAGATCTGTTTACCTTTCTTTGATCCCATGTTTTTATTAACAGAAATAGTAAATTGCAAGTTTTTGGCTTTGAAAATGATGTGACAAATTAGGGCAAGAATTAACTTGAGCTTTTTATGTGTTTAGAGGTCAGCTATTTTGCCATAGGATTGATTATTACATAGATGATATATGTGAGTCACATATTAAGCACCAGGTTGTTCATTTAGAGGATTGGGATCCTAAATTTGATTTGTGTCGACTAGAAGATGGTTGGAAAATCTTCAAGGTGGTGACGCAATGGTAAGCGCTTGAGTAGTTGAGTTCCTTTAGTAGAGCTCTCTAGTTCGAATCCAACTTCCATTGGTTCTTCTGCCTTTTGTTGAAGCCTGAAGGGCGCCTGCCTAACGCAAGTTTTAATAAGATCCCATTGGTTAATAGCGTACAGGGGCTGTTTGGTAGCCTCTTAATGAGGCTCTTAACCATTCAGTGCTGAATGATTCAGCATTCAGCGCGTTTGTTTCATCCTCTGAATGGAATGGTTAAGGCTGAATCATTAAGACTTGGGATGTTGCTGAACCATTAAGCACTGAATCATTAAGCACTGAACTATGCTGAACCTTAATGAAACTCTCATACCAATGTGGGACAAGAAAACTAACCATTAAGAGGTCCAACTTAATGATTCAGCACTTAACCATTCAGACCTCTTAACCATTCAGAGCTCTTAATGATTCAGCACTTAATCAAGAAAAAAAAAATGGAAAGAAAGATGTTTGGACTAAAACCAGTTACCTAATTTTTTTCGTCTTCCTTTTCAGCTCATCTTCATCTGATGAAACCTGCAAATTGCAAGAACCAATCGAGGAACCCGTAAACAAGAAAAAGAGGAAGAGAAAATCAAGGAGAAAGATGGAGTTGTTTGTCGAAAGCATGATGCAAGTAGTGATACAAAAGCAGGAAGAAATGCATAAACAATTGATTGAGATGTTGGAACAGAAGGAAAAAGAAAGCATCATGCGCGAACAAGCATGGAAGAAACAAGAGACCGAGAGAGCAAAGAGAGCCGAAGAAGCTAGAAAACAACACGTGTCTCACAGCCTAGCTCTCATTTCTTTCATCCAAAAGACATTGGGCCAAGAGATCCAAATTCCAGATACTCTTGACATACAAGGCGAGAATCATCAAAGTCAAGAAAAGTCAAAGTATGATGCAGCAGGTAATGATGATAAAGAAATGAATAGCATTGAAGAATTTGAGGGTGACTCGAATAACAAAAGATGGCCAAAATCTGAAGTGCAAGCACTTATAACAGTCAAAGTTGCTCTGAATCAGAAGTTTAATGGAAAGGGACCGAAAGGCACTATTTGGGACGAAGTTGCTGCTGGATTAGCTGGTATGGGTTATAATCGATCACCAAAAAAGTGCAAAGAGAAATGGGAAAACATCAACAAGTATTACAGAAGAACAATGGAGAAAGGGAAGGATAGTAAATCGTGCGCGTATTTCAGTGAGTTGGAAATGCTGCATAAAACAGGCGTCATTTCGTCAAATTCTCAAGATGATGATCAAAGCGTCAAGGTCTTGCCCTAGAGTTCAAATTATCGAGACGCGTTTGGGATTATGTTGTTATGATTGTATCAAATTTTGTCCAAGTGTAGACTTGATGAACCTATTTTGTTGTATTGTTGTAGAAGTAGATGAAATGTTGTTCAATTTCTAATTTAATGGCAGATGCTTTAGTTTTAGTAACCTTTGACTTTGTGCAATTAAATGCTCAAAACACCATAACGTAATGGTAAAGTTGCAGGTTTTCAACTGACCCACTTCTTTATGTCTCTTGCTATTCTGTTTGGCATTAAAAACACCAAGTTCTGTCAACCCAATTTCGTTATTTGTCTTTAAACTTTTTTTTTAAGAATTAAGGTATATATATGTGAAATTATTTTTCAAAATGTCATGTTAGCTCTTAGACCATATGTAATGATATGTAAAATGGGCGTTAATGCCCAAATTTAGCGCCCCATTCACATGGGAACACCGCCCCCAGCCTTGTGAAATGGGTGTGAATGTGTCTCAAGCGAAATATTTTGCGTAGGGTGTCATCTTGCTCAGCCAATCAACTTCTTCCACTTTATTTTTATTTTTTTTCCCTTTTTAATTCAAATTTAATATCATTATATACACACACTCACACCACACCACTACACCCCTTATAAATTTCAAGCCCACTTGACCCACCAAGTGGCCCCACATTCTACATGTCAAAAAATGCTTCATTTCACCGACCACTACACATGGTCTTAAACGGTCAACTTCTAATTTATAATTAAAATGAGACTATGTGCAAACAACTTGTCGAGATAGTTTGTTTATATAATTATCTATATCTTATATCTTAAATAGAAGTGTCGGTGGTTTTTACGCCACCAGCATCTCTATTTACACAATTTACACTTTTGGTTCTTGCACTATTAATTTGCTTTACACCCTTCAAATTTTAAACTTTCCATTACGCCATCACCCCTCAACTTTTAAACTTTGCATTTTTATCACTAAAATTATTTTTTTTAATGTTCATGTTTTTATGTACGTGCCGGTATGGATTCGAGTTGGTTCACGTGTCGAGTTGGGTCAAATATAATGTGTTTTCATTTGACGGTATAAATTAGAGTAACACTGCCACAAAGTGCTATAGGTAAAATTTCAACCATTGATGTGACTATGTCTTTTTATTATACTGTCAATTTTCCCTTTATACACACTTGATGCTTTTTTTTGTACGTATCCTATGCATGAGTCGGAACACATATACATATAGATACATAATAACTGTACAATATATATTCGGTTGCTTTAGGTTTTCATCCAACCGCAATAGTAGGCGGTGCCAACTCGTTGAGTACACAGGCTAGGCAGAGTACTCAGGGATTACTCGTTGAGCAATCGGCGTCTATGTAGAATTTTTACAACCATGCGCAATACTATTGAGTTAAACCGAATATGTCAAAACACACGTTTTTCATATGCTTAACGTATCATATAACGCTTGGACTAATCCATTCGATGTTTGCAATGTACCCGTGCCGCAACACGCGCAGGTCCATTTACTAGTATGTATATAAAATGGACAAAATTGAAGAGGTAGTATTCCATGTCACAAAAATAGTCTACATGATATCCCACTTTACCAACATATCTATACTGCCTCTACACATGTATAGTTGATGATGATTGTTGAGAGATTATTTTATGCAAATTAAAAAAAAAACATGTTGATTATTTAGTGGTATTAACCTATTTTTAATGGTTTTCATAATCATGAAACAATTTAGACATTGGTACATGCATCATCCAATGTCTTAGAGTACATCTTTCCACAATAAAAAAACAAGACAAAATTACATGGATGGTGCCTGTGGTTTTCATGTAATAACGCCTTAAGGTACTAAGCAACTTTTTTAACTTCTTTAGGGCCCATGGTTTAGTTTTTGTAACGAAAATGGGTATTAGGGTTTGTTTTTGTAACAATGTTGGGTACTAATACTAACTATCATTAAATTTTCTAGTTAACTTTAGTTAAAGTGATTAAAATGCTTTTTTATAAACTAGAGGGGCCATTATGTAATAATCTTCATTTACAAAACCCTTAGTACCCAAACATGAAACTTTAGAGAAACCACATGGACTAACCATGTAATTAACTCATTATTTTATTAATTGTATTTATTTTTAAGATTTATAATTAAATAAGGAATATTTAATTAAAACATATTGTTTTATTAAATATATTTATACCATTATTTATAAAAATAAATACACTTCTAAAATAGATAAAACGTTCTAAATGTTATTAATTTACTTATGGATTTTAATGAAATTCAAAAATGATTTTTACCTTGTAGGTCCAAACCTACTAAGTCCACCAGTTCTTGAAGAAGAAAAAAAATCTTTCTTTTTTTTATTTATAAAAATTCAACTTCTGTTTGTTTCTATCTTTTTTAATTTTCTTGAATTGGGTTTGCATCTTTTTGGCCAAAAATAACACTTAATTCAATCACATAAAGAAAACATTTTTATAAGTTAAATCCAAGTTATTAGATTAATAGTTGTAACCATAACACAAGTCCATCCAACATTTAATAACTTGGATTTATTTTTATAAATGTTTTCTTTATGGTTACAACTATTATTGAATTTCATTAAATTGAAGCTATTAGATTAATAGTTTCAACTATTAAGTTAAATGTTTTCTTTATGGTTACAACTATTAATCTAATAACTTGGATTTAACTTATAAAAATGTTTTCTTTATGTAATTGAATTAAGTGTTATTTTTGGCCAAAAAGATGCAAACACAATTCAAAAAAATTAAAAAAGATAGAAACAAACAGAAGTTGAATTTTTATAAATAAAAAAAAGAAAGATTTTTTTCTTCTTCAAGAACTGGTGGGCTTGGTAGGTTTGGACCTATAAGGTAAAAATCATTTTTGAATTTCATTAAAATTCATAAGTAAATTAATAACATTTAGAACGTTTTATCTATTTTAAAAGTGTATTTATTTTTATAAATAATGGGATAAATATATTTAATAAAACAATATGTTTTAATTAAATATTCCTTATTTAATTATAAATCTTAAAAATAAATACATTTAATAAAATAATGAGTTAATAACATGGTTAGTCCATGTGGTTTCTCTAAAGTTTCATGTTTAGGTACTAAGGGTTTTGTAAATGAAGTTTATTACATAATGGCCCCTCTAGTTTATAAAAAGGCATTTTAATCACTTTAACTAAAGTTAACAGAAAATTTAACGATAGTTAGTATTAGTACCCAACATTGTTACAAAAACAAACCTTAATACCCATTTTCGTTACAAAAACTAAACCATGGGCCCTAAAGAAGTTAAAAAATTACTTAGTACCTTAAGGCGTTATTACATGAAAACCACAGGCACCATCCGTGTAATTTTCTCAAAAAACAAAGATTAAACCATAAAAAGGAAAACATTAACTTATGACTAAACCTGCCAACTAATTGTGATTGGATTAGAATGAATAAAAAGAAAAAGATAAAAAGATTTGAAAGCATATATAAATCCAAAAGTCATAAAACGAAAGTAAGTAATTAAAGTGCATGCATTGCATTAGGCAAAGAGGGTGGTGGTCAAATCAAATCAAATGAAATGCACCTTAATCAAAACACTCAATGCTAACCAACTTTGGTAGCTCCGGCGAATAACCGGTTCTTGTTCACTGCACCACCATGCCACGTGTCCCCCACCACCACCCCTTCATCTTCCTATATTTTTATCTCTCTCTCTCATGCACCTCTATCTTTTATTTCATTTCATTTCATTTTCTAGTGAGAGAGAAAACATATGGAACGTGGAGGAGGTTTCCATGGCTATCACAGGCTCCCCATCCACCCTACATCTGGTACACACACATATATATATCTATATATATATATATACATTCATATATATATAATGTTTGTTTAACTTTATGGGATAGTTCACTTCTTTCTGCATCTGCATTGGCCTTCTTCTTATTATTATTACTCATCTTTATCCATTTTCAAGAAAATCTTGAAACTCTTTTTTCATTCTAACTATTGCATGCAAATACATGTTTTTTTTTAGTTTTTTTTATATATTTGTGTTTATATAATATATATATATATATGTATAATATAAATACATGGGTCAAGATGGTCTGCTAAGTTATTTATAAAAAGTTCTGGTTCCGCCAATGAATATGGATATATATGTGCTTATAATAATAATAATGGTGTAGTGTTGGAACAAGATCAAGAAAAAAAAGATGGGATTTTCATTTTAAAGATTGTTTACTGTTTTATTGATGCATAACTACTTTACAGGCAATCTTCTGACACATAGACTCAGGCTAAGCTATTGATGATTGTTTTCAGAGTATATTATGTATATTTTTAAACAATTTAAGTTAAAACAGCAAGATTTCTTGGAGTTTTAAGTGTTGTTGATTGTGTATATCAGTGTAGGTCTGTTTGATCTGATTTTGGTTGTTAAGTCTTAGTGAGTTGTGTTGGAGACAGTGTGTGTTTGAATGTGTGTTTAAAGGAGGACAAATATTGTAAAACAAGTGGCATGCATGCAATAATATTACTCTCTTGTTTGGTCCCCATGAATCTGTCATTTTTGCACACTTCACTGTTTTTTTTTGTTTTTCACCATTAGTTTTTCTTTTTTTAAATCATTACAATGAGTATATTTCTGTGTATATGATGTCATGTACATGATGTTATATAATCTTATTATTTATTTATATTTTTTTTATCTTAGGGATGCAACAGCAGGATATGAAGCAGAAGCAACCAGACACAACCAACACATCTGCAGAAGACAATGAGTGCATTGTTAGAGAGCAAGATCGGTTTATGCCGATAGCAAATGTGATCAGGATCATGCGAAAGATCTTGCCACCACACGCGAAGATCTCTGATGACGCAAAAGAAACGATCCAAGAATGTGTTTCTGAGTACATTAGTTTTGTGACAGGTGAAGCGAATGATCGTTGCCAGCGCGAGCAGAGAAAGACCATCACAGCTGAAGATGTGTTGTGGGCTATGAGCAAGCTTGGGTTTGATGATTACATTGAACCGTTGACTGTGTATCTTCATCGCTACAGGGAGTTTGATGGGGGTGAACGTGGGTCGATAAGAGGTGAGCCGCTTGTCAAGAGGGCTGCAGCCACTGGTGACCCTGGTCCCTTTGGTATGGGTCCTTTTGTGCCTGGTTTTCACATGGCTCATCATAATGGGTTTTTTGGTCCTGCTAGCATTGCTGGTTTCTTTAAGGACCCGTCGAGCGCGGCTGGCCCATCTGGGCCTGGTGGTTTCGAGCCATATGCTCAGTGTAAAGAGTAACTGGTTTCAAGCCGTCTGTTAGTTGGTTTGTTTTGTTTTCCTTTTTCTTTTGATTTGTTTTCTTGGTCATGGAGCAACAAATTACATTGGGTCAAACTTTGGCAAGGCATTGTAAAAACAGTTGACATGCTTCATCTAGTAGTAATCTGCATTTCTTCTTTTAACATTTATGGATTTGGAGTGTTTAAGATTTATCCGGTTTGGTTCACAGTCTACGTTTTAATTTTGAAATATGTTCATCAGCCATCTTCATCATTTCCCAAAAATTAATACACTTGTGATTAAAAAAAGAGTTAAAAAAGCAGTATAAACTACAAAACCAAACCGTTTTAGCTGGTTTGATTTGTCTTTTAAAAACCATGGTTAGCAAGACCAAATATTATGTTAAAACCGACCGAATCAAACATGAACATGAAACAACAAAAAAGTAGTACAGATAAAACAATGAATCATAGCTAAAAATGACCTGTACATATATAACTACAATGCAAATTATCAAAAGCGTTTAGCCCCACACGAAGTTCGTGAATAATGGGCAAGAAATCTATGTCTCTATACTGAAGAGGATGTATTGAAGTTATTACTCATTTGGTACTTTTTATGAATGTCAATTAAGCCTCGTAAGTAAATTGCTTCAAGTTGTTCAGTCATTTGATAATCCGAGTCATTCTTTGATATATGAGCACTATAAGTCAAAATCAATAAAGTTTGACCAATCCTGAATCTTACGAGAAAGTAAACTCTGCAAATGATCTCCAACAATTATGCTTTAAGTATCAAAAGACACCGTTAAGAAATAAGAATGCATACATAAATATCCAGGAAAAATGAATTATTCCATTCCTTGGCTGATTACTGCATATACCGAACTGTGTCTTATTCCTTTCTATTTATTTATGGTAATAGAGAGAACTCGTTACCAGAAAACTCACACGGCCCCAAAAATACTCTGCTAACCAATGGAACCAGGTAACAAGTAACTTACTGTTGAGCATGTGGCCTTCAAAGAGGTTAAAAGCGCAAAACCATTGGAAGTTGGATTTAAAACTGAGACCTGTATTGTGTTTCTATAATGTTACAAGATAATACAATGTATTTATGGTAATTATCTCTTAATAGAAAGATGAGGCACAAGAATCAATCATTTAGTTTAAACTCAAATCAAAATATAATCCACCTGCAACTAAAAAATGATTCGGACGTGCAAATTTATCAAAACCAAAGTTAAAATAAAAGGTTGGTTAAACCTATGTTTCAATGCATTGCCTTTTTATCCCTTGATCAGATTTCTCATCCCCTTCTTCATTTTCTTCCTGAGACACTTGTTCTTCTGTTTCACATCTTTTTCTTTGAGGTATCACATGGAAAAACGACTCCTTCCAGTCTTTCGTTTCCAAGAACTTGAGAAGTATTTCTATCACTTGGTTCACCGTAAGGACCTACATATCCACACAAACAAACATTACTTATTATTTATTGGAATAAGCTTGGTTTTAAAAAGAGCGAGGTGTTCCAAGGCGTTTTAAGTCGCGAAAGCCGAGGCACAAAGGGTAAGGCGAGAGCTTCACGTACACGAGGCATTGCTCTATGTACAACCAAAAGTTGGATCTCTCTCATATGTCTTACTTACATTACATATCAGCCTTTCTCAAGTACAACATTTATAATCTATCATCCTTTTGGTTGTTTATACATATCAGCCTCCTATAAAGCACAGGTCCTGTATTCGACCAACTTTGACCCAAATGTACATGAAGCGCACACGCTAACCAAAGCCTTGAGGCGTGCTTTTTTAAAACCAAGGAAATAAAATGGTGGGGGAATATGATGATTTGTACCTGAGAACCAGACATTTTGAGGTAGTTGCCAATTGGGAGTTTTGCGGTTTGAATTCCTTGTTCTACAGCTTTCTTCATGGTTATCCCTTTCCACCTGTTTCTATCCACCAGCCCGCCAATGATATAAATTTTCTTTGGATCAAGTTCAGAGAGCATGTTTTCCGAGTCGGCTGTCAGGTAGACCAAATGCTCCTTTTGACTTTCAAAAGTATTGATATAAGGACCCGTATCCTTGTCTATTATCCATTTATCAAACCCGGGCATCTTTCGTAATTGGCTTTCAATTTCTCCCGCGTAGCCGGTCAACCAGAGATGACACGGGACCACACTTCTTCCATTCACAGAATAACAATACATTATCTGTATTCACAGTATGCTTTTAAAGAAAAAGACAATGGCTACCAATAGCAGAAACAAATTAGCAATTTCAATGTACATGAACACTCATAACAGATATAAAGCATCTGTAAGATTCTTATGTCTTTTTATACTTCTTTTGTCCTCTCCTATGTATAAAAACGACGAATATGTTTTTGTTACATTGAAATTTCAATAACTAGTTTCTTTGAACAAAACGAAGTGATGCGGAGCAATTGTTCATGAATATAACTAAAAGAAAAAAACTTTGATCAAGCTTAAAAATTTATGTTATAAGAAAAATTTAATGATCATAAATTTTATATACACACACAGAGACACAAGGGCAAATTCATTGGTACTGAAATGAACGGCCCTCTACATACACACACATATAAAGACTATAGAGCGAGTACATAATTGTTGTACCCATTGATTTAAGTGCAATAATGAAATCGAAACGAGTAAAAAACCAACTTTATCCAGTTAATGTTGCATACATATATGTATATATGAAGAGATATTCAATACAAAACCAGCTTTATACGATTGTATAACCGCATAACCAACCCTCCTTTTCTCTCCTACTAAGTCTGGTCATCACCATATATAAGTGAAGTGATGTTGTCTAAGAACTCAAAATAGTGTCACTATCCCCTTCGCCAACTTATAGGAATATTGTGACTGTGAGATCTCGTTTATTTTCATTCATACATTGGAATCCCCAACCTCATACCCCATACACCAAATTATGTGGAAAACTGAAGTAAACACCCATATTTAGGGTTTCACTATTCATCCCCGATTCCATATATTTTAGCATTTGTGAGTGGAAAAAGGTATTATTAAACTTATTATGAATATATATGGGAATCGGATGTAAGGTTTTTTTTTTATTTTTAAAAAAAGTGAACAACTTTTAGGGATAAATGTGTATTTTAGTTAAATCATATGGACAGGGATAAGGATTCCATTGTTAATGGTTAATTGGTTCTGTATCATACAAAAACACACCCCGGTTACGTTAATATATAGAATGTAATAGATTAACCAGAGTTCTTACTATATTTTAAGATAACATAGCAACCTTTTCCAATTGTTTAACATGAACATTTTCTTCTAAGATACCACATTTCATTAAGTAATCTAGTAAAACACAGTTCCACCTAATGCTTGAGTCCTTTTAGAACCACATTTCAAAACAACAACAAAAACTTTGTTACTTTGGTAGATAACTTCTCATTTTCTCAAAGGCCACTACTAGTCTACTACCCAGGCAAGCAGTGGTGTAAAATTGATTCTAGCCTTCTAGGCGGCGAATTGATCAAAAATCGCCGTCTGCCTATGCAATTTCAACTAATCGGCCCCTAAAATCATCATCTGTCAAAATCTTTTGTCGTCAAATCCTACATAGCGCCATGAATCCGCTTTGCTACGTAGCGCACTACAGCGCTTGCTACAGCCGCTATTGTCATCTCATCTATGGTTCCAACTTCCAACTAAATCCAATTCTTAAACCCTATCCTAATTGCTTAAACCTGAACCACTAACCAATCAAACAAACACATACAAATAACCAAACAAAAACAAACTAAACTTTAATCACACCTGTTTAACAAGACTATGAATCTCATTATCAGCCATAAGATGAGCAAACTGCAAATCAAGCACAACATTCTGACCATTTTTCTTGGCTTCCAAAAGCCTTGATGTTTTACTCTCTCTCTCCTCATTCCTTTGCTCCATTCTCTCTCTCCTCATCCCTTTCCTCGTCTCTATCATCTTCACCCTCTCTTCTTCTGATAAAGCTGACAGCTTTTCTTCCCATTCCTTCCGTTTCCTCTCTCCTTGTTGCTTCTTTTGCTCTTTCATAAGGGCTTTTTTCTCTGCTTTCTTTGCTTCGAATCTTTGCTGTTTTAGGAGCTTCTTTTGGGCGTTTTTTGATATGGGTTTTGGTGGAGAGAGCTGGTCGGTTGTGGTGGTGGTGGGTTGGGTGGTGATGTGGTGGTCGACGGTGGTGGTGGTGGTGGTGGCGGCGGTGGCGTCCATTTTTCTAATGTTGACTTGGTTTTGCCTGGGAATGAGGACTGATGTTATCAGGCTGCTTAGAGTGAACATTGGATTATTTTTGTACAAATTTTATAAAAAGTGTTTTTACATGTAAAATTCTACATGACTAGTTAGATTCCCCGCGCGCTATGCGGCGGGATTTAGAATGGTATCATTTTGTTTCGTTATGGTACTGGTATGACATGACGCTCAGTTTAGCAACCAAAAGAGAAAACCCAAAATATAAAGTTTTGATCTGCCAAAATAGATATTGAATGCGTTTCGTATCGATCAAAAACCATAAACAACGTATACTGGTGCCAGTTCTGTGTTTCGTATCGGTTTGTCATATTACCGACGCTTGTTACAGCCTACCACTAAAATAATGCTTTATTTTGAATACATTTCAAGTTTTAGCAAAAGTCTAATGTAACTTAACTATGATCATCGTTGATTTCGTGTATTTGGGTTTTGTAATAATATTTTCATACAACTTTAAATTTGATTCAACTTTATTTTCATACGACTTTAAACTTGATTAAACTATTAAAATAACTAGCAGGAACCCGCACGTTGCGGCGAGGCTGCACTGTGTTTTGTTTGGCTCGTGTGTTTGTCAATCATGTTGTTGGTGTTGTACATTATACAAACATACTGATAATGTGTAATATATAATCCGAGGGTGTGCAGTTTTAGTAGGAAGTAGCTAGGTGTAGATATTGTAGTACAATAATACGTTAAGTTTGTAATAAATATCATGCGGTGTAAACGTAACTCAAAGTGTGAATCAATAGAAGACACCATAGAGTTTTCTAAATACAAAAAGCATACGTGAAAAAACATGATTAAAATAAATACTCCTGAACACAATATATGAACCCAAGCTTGAAAACATACAAGTTAAGTTGGTGGGAAAACCTTTACTGAACTGAAAGTTGGAGCCTGAATTAACTTGTTTACAATTTGAGCTTGATCACGGCTCAACAGGTTCACTCAAAATTGAAGATAATGAGATCTTATAGCTAAAGAAAAAATAATGGTAAATGGAAACCACCATGTCTGAAGTCGAGATAGAGGATAAATGAGGTGTCGGCCTAATATTAGCGATGGATGCGTCGAGAGAGAAGTGGATGGGGCGTATATGAGGGAAATGAAACACGACAGAGATATATGGAAAACGGGGTCAAGATGAGTGTAAAGGTTGAGAGAGAAATGGATTTGGCATGCAAAGGAAACGATCTGAGATTTGTGGTGACCATGAGTGTCTCAAATGAAATATTCTCTAGAGTTGTTAGCCAAGTATGGCATGACTGCATTCAAGCCGGTCAATACAACCTATAGAACAAAATCATGTTGTCACTACTGTGCGCGATGAAAATGACGATGTTTTAAGCAATATTACTGGCTATCAAAAGTTATTGGGAAAATTGATATACATTGCACATACTAGGCCAGATATCTCGTATTTTGTTCACCTTTTTAGCCAATATACGCATAAGCCTACCTCTGGTCATTTGAGAAACTGCTTTAAGGTTGAGATATTTAAAGAAGTCTCGTGGAAAGGGGATTCTTTTTAACAAGGGCTCGTGCTTAGACTTGATAGCCTATGCTGACTCCGATTGCGGTAAATGTCTTGACACTAGAAAATCAATCACTGGGTTTTGTACATTATGGGAAACTCATTAGTTTCCTAGAAAAGTAAAAAACACACAACAAAATCTCATTCTTCAGTTGAGGCTGAATATTGAGCTATGTGTGCGGCTACTTGTGAAATAACGTGGTTGATCAATGTTCTGGGAGAGTTACATGTTCCTGTTAGGTTACCAAATTCTTTACATTGTGACAATACTACTGCTTTATGTAATTGCTACGAATCACGTCTTTCATAATAAAACTAAATGCTATGAATTACACTTGTTTTTCTTAGAGTGAAAAAATTCTAATAGAACAATTAAACCAATTAGTTTTGACTCCAAAAGTCAAATTGCTAACATTTTTAATTAAATGTGTGCTAATAAATCAACAAGATGAACTGTGTAACAGTTTAAACACATTTAAGGTTTTTGGAAATTGAATTGTGTGTGTGTGGGGGGGGGGGTGTTTTCTAATATTGTTTACGTAGTGTTGTTGTATTTGTGCATGTATGGATTCACGTATAGTCCAGGCCCTACATATCCAAAGTTGGGTTTATGTCTGGCCCATGCCCGATGCATCTAGCCCGATACATCCATTCAAGTTTATTAAACTTTGATATTTGTGATTATATTTGATTGTTGTAAAGTTAGGGTTACGTGTGTGGGTTTACATAGACCACCATATTACATGTTTAGTCCGTAATCTATCACTTATAAAATTCTTGTCTAATACTCCCCGCAAGCTAAGCGCGAGAGCGATTCTAGCTTGAAAAAGTAAATAGTGACTAATTAAAACTAAACTACAACACTAAAGAAGATCCAACCTATTACATTCGTGGTTGGTCTAATACAACCCAAGTGGTTTAGATAAACCACCATATTACATGTCTAGTACCTAATCTATTACTAATAACATTATTGTCTAATAGGTTCTATGGGTTTTGCTTTGTGTAAGATAGCTATTGTTGCATGTGGGTATCCAGCTTAGAGGCTTGCGGGTCCATGTCCATATAAAAAGGGCTTAGGGAAAGCTTAAGCACATAACACACTTCAGTTCTCGTTTGTGTGTGAATTTTCTCTCAATTGTTCTTCCAGATCTAGGGTTTCAAATCCAGGATGAAAACTGATTAGTTCGTGTAGATTTATGTTACAAATTATCGTGTTGATAATATATAGGTTGAGTGTGAGAATTGTTTTGTAGAAAATTGTTTCGATCATGTATTACAAATTTCTAGTTTCTTTCTTTGTTCTTGGGAGTTTCTTGGGATCTGTCATTTTTGTGTGTTCAATAGTTGATTACGATAGTTTTTTAGCATCTACCTCAGAAAAATTGCATATTTGGTTGTTCTTAACGCATTAAACTAATTTCTACTATATTCATATTAAAATCTTGTTAAATTCTACAAGTGAACTCACTTAATACTCTCTAATAATCCTAAGTAACATTTTAAAAGCTATTAAAGGAATCAGATGGCTCAAATTTGTTTTTCACCAATTTTTTTTTGTTTTGTGTAACCATTTTCACATGGTAACAACATAAAATTGATCTTACATTGGCTTCAAAACACTTTCTTTTATGTTAAAAAAAGAACCACTTCTCATTGAACGACTAGAAACGCCTATAAATACCACCCTTGACTTGTAAAACATCATTTGTCCAACCCTAGCCGTCCCATAACCTCTCCCAACTCACAAACACCCTCTGGAACACGTTTTTGCACCAAAACCCACCTTTCCAAGCCTTACACCTCGTTTTCTTACAAATCTAAGGTGTGTTCTTCATCCCCAAACCTTTGTATGTTATTTTTTTGCTCCCTAAAAGTCCAGACCTGATTTCTAAACTATTGTGTCTTTGAAAACCTATTAAAAACAGTTTCTAAACAAACCCAAACCTCTGTGCATGTTATATGTGTTGTATTCATATAAAGGTAGGATTTTTATTATTGAAATATGAGTGTTCTTGTGTTATTGATATGTTTCTAGCTTATATGAGTTATTATGATGTTAACCTAGGAGTTTGGATGGTTATAGTTGTGTATTGTTAATAATAGATGTTTTGACCCGTTTGAAGGATTATGTGGAATCTATGATATTATGATGTGTTTTGTTGATTGTTTAAGATTAGGGTTTGCTTAAGGATGATGCTAGAATAGTAGGATATTATCGAACAACGTCGTTATGAGATGAAATCTGGATATTTGCCATTTAGGGCTAACTTTGCATGTGGATGTGATGTTTACATGTTAAATACGCTATTTTGGGAAACGCTTGCATTCGGGACTGTTAGAATGATGATAATTTAGGGGTTTTGCTTGGAATAGGTTTATTAATGTTTTGGGTTTGATATTTGGTGTTTCCACACGTTTCGGATATGATTTTGAGGGTTAAATGCGCGAAAAATCAGAACAGAACTGCAGGGGGCGATTAGGAAGCCTAATTGCCTATAAGGTAGGCAATTGGGAGCCTAATCGCCTATAAGGTAGGCAATTAGGAGCCTAATCGCCTATAAGGTAGGCAATTGGGAGCCTAATCGCCTATAGGGTAGGCGATTGGGGGCCTAATCGCCTATACTGAAGGTGATTACGATCCTAATCACTAGTTAGATCCTGAAATGCATGTGGTATAGGCCTAATCGCCTATAAGGTACTAGAATAGGCCTAATCGCCTATAGCTATAGGCGATTAGAGCCTAAATGCCTATACTATAGGCGATTACCCTTCCTAATTGCTAGTTGACTTTTCCTAATTGCTAGTTGACTTTTCCTAATTGCTAGTTGACTTTTCCTAATTGCTAGTTGACTTTTCCTAATTGCTAGTTGACTTTTCCTAATCACATGTACTGCTGCTGTAAGTGTATTTTGACATTCCGAGACCCGATTTGACACCTAGGAACATGCTAGGAACCCCGTGACATACCTAGTAACTTGGTAACACGTGCTCGGACTTATTTATGCGTTGTTAGAACTATATGCTAGATTTGGTGAACTTTTACACGTGTTAAGTGTTGTTTGCATATATGGTATGATACCCTGTATAAGATGAACACGTGGGATGTCGGGTCACCAATGGGATGTCGAGTCTTGTCTCACGTAGTCTAGTTGTCAGTCAAACGCATTTTCAAACATATAATGGTCATGGACTGGACATTTAGGGACTAATGAACCCAACGGGTTATTAGTCTAACTTTACACACATCTTATGATAGGTCACCACTAGTTTGGGCTATCATACACATATCGATTTACTTGTTAATTAAAGACGCAACCAAAGGTGAGTTCACGGCCCCACACTTTACTGTTTTTGTTTTCGGGGGAGAAACATGCTTAAACTCTTTTATCACACATTTTCATGTTATACTATGGCTAACATCTTATTACTATACGGTTCATCAAAGTCCCTTAGAAACCACTAATGCGGGAATGTAGCGGGGAGGTATGAATAGCGCTATTGGGAACTGACAAACCCCACTCAACGGCTGGAGGCCGGGCGGGTGCATATTGTCTCTAAACACACAAGGCCTACCGGTAAGGGTTACACATTAAAACACAGTCAGCAATGGTTTCACCCGTAGTAGTAATATTACATAACGCCTAGCTAGCGTTCACACAAGCATAGTAGTAACGGTAACGGTTTTCAAGGATTGGACTAAACGTTTGAATAAAACCTGTGAACTCACCAGCATTATATGTTGACCTTTTTAGCATGTTTTCTCAGGTCGCTAAGGTAGCAGCTGTCAGCTAGGCGCACGGAGTCGCACTGGAGTCGTACTCGCGTCTAAGTTCATAATGCATGTTTTGGGATGATAAACTTTTGAACTTATGTTTCTATTTCCTTTTGACTTTTGTAAAACTTAAATGCTTCCGCACTTCTAAATGATGGTTTGAAATTTATGCATGGTTTTTCTACGTATGTTGTTACACATAGTTGTCGTTTATTGTGACCGTTGACTTGGATCCTGGTATGTCACATGCCTCGCGGTAGAACTCCGCAAGTGGGAAATTTGAGGGTGTGACATGAGCTCTCTATGCACTTATAAGTACAAGTTCCTCATTTGATCGTGAAATTCTAAAGTAGGACAGTCACAAATCTGTTCAAAACAACACCAGGTCGTTAAAAAGACTACAATTAAGTAGTAAAGCTTGAACAATTGATCTTGTTCACAACAACACCAAGTTGTTTTCCACCATATAGTGTCAACAGGAACACTACTTTGGTACAACATATGCTACATCTAGCAAAAGTGTTGAATTATCAAAACTTTGTTTTAAAAAATCATTCTAAAACATTTCTTTAGTTTTGAAATATCAATACGGGTTTATGAAACCGTAAATCGAACCCAAAATAGCAAACCTTTTATATGGTTTCAGTTTAATACACATGTACTATAACGGTTTCAAACACACATGAAAAAAAATCATGTTATAACTCGCACGTTATAAAATTGGACGTTTACATAAAACCTTTTCCAATGATATAGTTCATAAAAGAATCCATTTCTAATGAACATATTAGAAAAATAAAATATTTACATAAAACATTTTCTTTTTCATTGTGGTTTACAAAATAAAACCTTTCTAACAAACATGTTAGAACTTTATCATAACGCGCACGTTAGAGTCATTTTTTTACATGATATATTTCGTTTTATAAAATAAATCGTATCTAAACTTGTATCAGTGATAAAAATTTTCTAACACACATGTTAGAAACTAAAACGAGTTCTAACTCGCACATTTAGAAGTAGTAAAACTTCATACGAAATATCATAAACACATGTGTGGTTCAAAAGTTAAACCATTTCTAACACACAAGTTAAAAAAAACTATTACCAAAAAACTATTACCATCCTTTTTTTATATCGGTGGTTTTTATGAACCATTTCTAACACGCATGTTAGAAGACAAACGATTACAAAAATCATTTTAAACCTTTTTTTAACCCACTCTATAGCAATAAACGGTTACAAAAATCGTTATAAATCAGTTCTAACACGCTCATTAGAATTAAACGATTACACAATCGTCATAAAACTTATCAATTTATATAAAATAAACAAATTCTAACACGCTCGTTAGAAATAAATGATTACAAAAATCATTATATGTTTATCCATTTATATAAAAAGACCTTTTCCAGCACGCTAGTTAGAAATCATCGATTACAAAAATCGTTATAACACTTAGCGGTTTGTATAAAATATACCGGTTCTAACACGCTTATTATAAATAATGATTACAGAAATCATTATATTGCTTATTAGTTTATCAAAATAAACTATTTTCAACACCCATTATAAGAAACGATACGTTTAGACAAACTTTTCAAATCAATATATTTTTTCTAATATAATCATTTCTAACACACATGTTAGAAAATAAAACGCTTACAAGAAACGTATTGTTTATAAAATAAACCAAGTTCTACGCGAACGTTATGGAATTCAACGTTTACAAAAAACGTATGGTTTATACCAATAAACCCGGTCTAACACACATGTTAGAAAAATAACGATTAAAAATCGTTATAAAACCAAATGGTTGAATCAAAATACCATTCATTTTATATCACGGTGTAGGATTTAACATTATACCACAATATCTATAAATCCAAACCCAACAAGTTGTACTACATACATATTTCTCAAAACAAATATTTACAAGATTATACAAAAATCTCTATATTTTTTAACCATTTCGTGAACCCAAAATCCTTATTAATAAGGTTTTAAGATTGTATCAACAATCTCACGAAATCTGTTTTAAGATTGTAGGATATGAGTCACGATTTTATTAAAATAATATTAATATAAATAATAGAGACACACGTTTTATACATTTGGGAAATTGTAGTACATGCACCATGTACAAATCCAAACAAAAATAATATAAAATACATCATAAAATGATTCAAACCGAAGTCTTCAACAAGAGTTTGAATTGCGTCTTCTTATACGAATCTTTGCTCACGTCTTCTTATACGATGATTCTTGGCTGCAAGAATAAACAAATATAATGTTGACGGTTGAGGCTGAGGCACGTGTTCAACACGCTTCCCTTAAAACAGATTTCGCGCCTCTACTAAAGATAACGCGTCTGTCTCCCAGGGTACAACAGCTGAAGCAGTCTGTACTGCCGGAGAATGCCACGCGCCCAAGGTTACACCGGATATGTTTTGGTGTTAGAACTCGTGTAACAAAAGAGGGTGATAAAGTAGTGAAATTAAGTAGAAAAACTTATCTCTATAAGTTTCCAACATATGGGTCAAGTCTTTCTTTTTCTCCAACAACTCTTCATGTATACATGTTTCTCTCATTGTATTTTTCTAGTATATTTCTTATATATCAAATGAGGCACAAAGCCTATACTTTATAAGAGCAATGACTAGTTGAAGAGTGTAACTTAATATGAGTCATAAAACTCTAATTAAGTGACATAAAGAACTCTACTCAAGAGTCTTTTTAATTATTTCACTAAATTTCAATTAAATTTCCATTCATTACCATATTAAATTTCAATATTTCCAACAATATACACAACTAAAAAAATCCTTATATTCGTAGTAACTATTTTTTTTTTCAAATATAATATTATCAATGTCTATTACAAATTTTTGGGCATTTTAGTGAGATTTTAAAACTTTTTCGATGGTCGAAACATGTAAATAAAATTCAAGTGAGAGCAACAAAAAGAAAGTTGAAATAAGTTGTTTTGGGACCACTTTGAAAAAAAATCAAAATAATGAGGGTGAAATGCAAGGTGTAGCTGTTTTTTTTGGCCTATGTGTTGATGATTTGAATATGAATGTCAAAAGGTAAAAACAGAAAGTAGACCTTATGCATATTTAAGCCTGAGAATTTGAATAATTAATAAAGTACAATGATGTGAAACATATGACTAGAATGTGAACAAATTAACAGTTAAAAGTGTTGTTACATGTGCATTTCCTTGGGGTGTCAAGATAGGTGACAATTTTTAAAGTCTTTACCGAGGTAACTAAAACAAAATAGTGAGTAATTGCTTATTTTCATTTCATAACTAACAAGATTACATCAAGATGACGGCTAGGCAGGCAATAAGCTGCGTGAAGAAACACTAAGTATCCCGGAGATTATCACTAATCATTGAGGAGTTTATACTTACGTTTACCCAAATACTATCATTTACCCACACCGTTAGTTTAACCCGAAACGTGAAGTAAGAGTGAGTGTGTGTGTGATGAAAATAAAGACACGAGGATGTAAGTGGTTTGGTCCGAGAAGACCTACGTCCACCGTCAAGAGCTGGTTGTTTATTACATTGGAATTTACAAAGTATTACAAGAAGAACCTAGCTCTCTAGTACAGGTGTTAATTTTCGGATCCTTTGCAAGGAGTTGATGTCTTCTATTTATATGAGAACTCGTGGGCCTAGTGAAGCGGCCCACGAAGAGCATATCCGATCTGGGCTTGGACTTGGGCCTGGTGTAATTGGGCCAGTAAAATGGCGAGAAAAGCTGGACCATGCTTGCTGACGGCACGAGCTGTTGACCAACTCTGCAAAGTCGACACATGGCGCCCTCTGATAGGACACCGGCGGCATGCTGTCTGGCACGGTATGGTTGACTTACCTGCTGGTGTCTGACGTGACGTCTGACAGCAGGTAAGCATGTCTGCTGGGTACTGTAGACGACAACATGGTGGAAGCATGGAAGCAGTCAAGTTGCTGTTCATGTCAGCGGTAGTTGGACTGACTGTGACACGTGTCGCCATTTGGTTGGCTCACGCTCTGTCCCCGATCAGAGTGAATCTTCCTGATCCTTGATCTTCCGTACCTCATACTAAAAGCTGGTTGTGAATGAATATTCCGCGCGTGTGCGCACGCGCGTCTATTCTCCTGAAGTAATGATGTGGATGACGTTGGATCACGTGCTTATTGGTCCTTTACGCGGAGTATGTTCTGCCACCTGGTTCCGCGGGTGGCGGATGTTTCCTAGCGCTGGAATCAGTTGACGCCAAGATTGTTGAAAAGAGGGATAGGGATGCCGCCTCCGCCAGATGGTCTAATGGTATTTTAACAAATTCATCATGAAATTCAATAAATGATCACAATAGAAGTAATCTATGAGCGAGTTCATTCGACACCTCTAATTATTATATATAACATTTTAGGAAGATTCTTAGGATCACTGTGAGGTGGGTAATGTGCGCCCCTCCAAAAGTCAAGAATATATATGTGTTCCTTATATTTTCTCCTTATTTGGGTAACAACTTCAAAAGCATATACATATGTCGCTACCGATCAGGCGACCATATCACTTATAACACAACCATCCACCATTGAGATCATTAGACACCTCTAGTTATAAATTACATATTACATGTGTTGTTTCTTGTGCACTTAAAATACAATCCATTTAGAAGAGGAGAGAGATCTTACGCGAAGGGTAAGCATTTTCATAAATGTGGGTTTGAGGAAGAATGATTTTTTTTGCTCCATTAGACTTGCAATTTGTATATGATTTATGATATCCTATTTAAGCATTTCACATAAAAAGTGACACAATGTAATTCAGAAGTTAATCTAGAACCTAGATTCATATTGAATGACTAATTTTAGTTGTTCAGCTTTGAATCCGGGTCTATCACTAAAGAGGTTTGAACGGCTAATTTTAGTTGCTGAAATCTAGATTAGTTGTGGTATCCTAAATCCCCATCCTACACATTTGGAAACCTCGATATCACGATTAACAATGTTTTATTATAAACATTTTTTATTGCATTTATGGTTTCTAATCTCAACTATCAATATTTTCGGTATAATTTCACTTTCAATCCTCTACATTCACAGTTTTTAAATTTTTGACGCGCTTTGGTCGTCATAATGTTATTTGCCGCCATTCTCATAACTTTTCAAATATTTAGCGCGATTTTGATTGCTACAGTGTTATTTCAAATAATGTTTTAAATCAAACGACATTTCCCTCCTCTACAATGATCCACCATTTATTGAAGTATACACGTCTATATGCTCAAGACAAAACCACCAACTAACAAATCTATCGATTGCACTTGTTTCACGAAGGTCATTCACTTGTTTCATGAAGGTCATTCAATGCCGCATCCAGTTCCATCGTTTCACTATTCCGACCAATTTCATATCACCGACCCTTGTAACCCTAAAGGTTTGAATCCCCTATCAATGCTTTAGATATTGCCTTTCCATAACAAGAGTCAAACTTTAATCATAGTTTCAGCTAAATTATTAAACATAAGTAAAAACTATACTGCAATAACTATACCTATTTTAGATTACTTAGTTTGCCTAATTTTTTACTTCACATCATCAAATACATGTAACTAAAGTACACTTTTTAGACACAAATTTATTTAAAAAAACAAATACAAAAAAAAAAAAAACCATAAAAAAGTGGAAAATGTGAGAAAATAAAGGAGACTTGCATGTGGTAATAATAATAAACTCAAAGTGACTTCAAAACTCATTTCAAGATCGGTCTGAACTCTGAAGTCACCCCATATAATAAGGCCTCTCACTCACGCACTTAAACAAACAAAAACACAAACTTCATACCCTCTTTCGGTCACCCCTTTCTTCCATCTCTCTTAGATGTCGATTTAAACACAAAATTCAAAACACACCCATTATTCTTAACCCCAAACCATGTCTCAAAACCTGCAAATTCAACTCAAAAGACTTGGATCCACCCTTCAAAAACCACCTGCAAGTCATCCTAAAGATGCTGTTTTTACTATCCTCACGGTACTCTTTTCCTCATTGCACCCATAAAGTTTCTATTTTTATGAATCTTTGGAGCAAATTGGTTGTGGGTTTTTTGTTTTGTGTGGTTTGGAGCTGTCTTGTGTTAGTTTTGTAAATGGGTTTGTTTGTTTTTTTTTTCTTGCAGAGGTTTGGTTTGTGAAGAATTTGAATTGTAGGGGTTTGAATTGAGGGGATTATTGTGTTTTGGTTTGTTATTGGGTTGGAAATTAAGTTGTTTATTGTTTGTGCTTGCTAATTGGAGTTCAAAGTTTATGTTTTTATTTATTTATTTATTTATTTTGGTATTAAGATGAGTATTTTTTTTTTCTTAAAATTTTTTAGGGTTTTTTTTCAGGAATTTGAATTCTGGGTGTTTGAATTGATTAGGGTTTTGTGTTGGGTAATGCTGTTTGGGTGCAGTTCATTGTTTTATGAAAGTCTTTTTGTTAATTTAGTTTTTAAAGTTAGGGTTCATTGGGATAGTTAGGTATTAGGGTTAGAAGGTGACTGGTTTATTGTTTATAATTGCTATTGCACTCAAAAGTTTATGTTTTTTTTAGATTTTGTAGGTTTTAGGATTCATTATTGGGAATATTAATTTGGAGGAAGTTTGTAGTTTTATAGGGCTTGTTCTAGTGGTTTGAACTTGTAGGTCATGAGGTTGAATCCCACACTTGATAAGATACTGGATTCACAACCTTGCTTGAACACGACTGGTGCGCCCATGGCTTGACTATTGGATTTTGACTTCCTGATAATTGACAAAAAAAAGTTTGTCTTTTAACAAAACTAGGGTTTGTTAGACATAATTAGGTTAAAATTAGGGCTCTGCTTGGAATAATGAGTTTGTTAGACATAATTAGGTTAAAATTAGGGCTCTGTTTGGAATAATGAGTTTGGTCACCGCTGATGGTAAATTTTATCATTTGTTGTTCTAGATAATAAAAAACCTAGGTATATGTTTTTGTTTAGATACAATTAGTTGTACATATTTTTGTTCATATAATTATGACTTTTTTTTTTTCATAATTTTGTTCATGTGGTTATTGAGTGGTTTCGTAAACACACGTTGATATGGTGTAATTGACAAAAAAGTTTAAAATTAGGGCTCAATTTAGTTCATGTGATTACCTAGGTATATGTTCCTGTTTAAATAGCTAAGCTATACTAAAGTTTAGTGTTTACACTTTTACGAATACGATTAGTTGGTACAACTTTCTTGGTTTAATTGCAGGAAGCTGCAGACGCTCTCACAAAAATGGACCAATCACCATCAAAGGCGGTGTTGGAGTCTATGCAGCCTCTTATGAATGCTATTGTCAAGCCAGAATATCTGAAGCATCAAGAAGAACAAGTTAAGCGTCTTGTTGCGGCATGCACTTGTGAGATAACCAGAATTACTGCCCCTGAAGCCCCATATGACGATGATGTTTTGAAGGTATTTCTTTTTTCTCTACATGAAATGTTTGATAATAAGTGCTAAAATTTGCATGATTTGGTCATTTTTTATGTTTCTTGTACCAATGGTTTTTTCCCTTCGTTTTCAGGACATCTTTCATTTGTTTGTAAGCACTTTCAAAGGGTTAAAAGATACTAAAGACCCATCATTTGGAAGGATAGTGAACATACTGGACACCGTAGCAAAGTACAGATCATTTGTTGTGATGTTGGATCTCGAGTGTGACGATTTAGTGAATGAAATGTTTAAAACATTTTTCGATGTTGTCAGGTTCAGTTTTTTTAACTTCAATTTAGTGTAGAATGATAAGCTGGATAACAGACTGATTTGTTTTGCTTTGCTTTCTTACATAAAGTGATGAGCATACTGAAACTGTTACTTTGGCGATGGAGACAATAATGGCGGTTCTTTTGGAAGAAAGTGAGGACATTCCGGAGGACCTTTTACTCATTGTTTTATCTGTTTTAGGCCGTGATAAGAAAGTAAGTTAGTGATAATCTGAATTTACTAATGACTAATAAATGTTTATTGATATAGTTCCAAATTTCCAATTTACCATCAATTGTACTGATCAGAAAATTTTTAAACTTCATTTCTTAGGATATAAGCGCAGCAGCAAGGAGGCTTGGTATGAAAGTTATAGCGCAGTGTCCTGGAAAACTTGAACCTGGGATTAAGCAGTTTATTTTATCATCAATGTCTGGAGCTTCAAATCATCATATTGACTACCATGAAGTTATCTATGACGTATATCGCTGTGCTCCTCAGGTTTTAAAGAAAGTTGTGCCGAGCCTAACAAAAGAACTACAGGTAATCGTTAGCATATCTTATCTCTGTCTAAGAGTGTTTGGATGTTAGTTTCGAAATTGACTTTATGATATCAAAAATTCGAATAAGATTCAGTTTGAATGAAGTTGTAGTAATCAGATGTTTGGAAGATTCTGATTATTTATGCAATTAGTCGATAAAACAAGCAAAAAGAACAATTTTGTGAAAAGAGGGACATTTTTTTTTTTTTTTTTTTTTTTTTTTTTTGTAAAATAGGACTTAAAAGTGTCTCAAGTTGTTAAATAGGTAATGCGATTTATTAGACTATATGTGATATTAGTAATAGTATAGGGTTAGATATGTAATATGTGGGTCTATATAACCACACATCTTGTAACCCTAATGACTATATGTAACCCTAATGAATCTAATACAATCCTAATACCATTGTTTAACTTGGTATCAGAGCTTAGGTTACAGCCACCACCGGAGGGGCGGCCGGCCGCCGCCGCCGCCGCCCTACCACCACCACTCAAAAACAATAGCGCTCAGTTTTCTCTTCTTATCCCCCAATACATGTCCCGTCTCTTTGCTTCTCATCACCACCTCACTTTTCATCATCACCACCCCAAAAACAGCAAACAACCCTAGCCGACGCCACCATCTATGGCGGAACCCTAGCCGCCGCCTCTGCTTTTACCACAAACCATAGCAGCCGCCTCCCAAACAAACTCCTCAGCCACACCCCTAAACCTACCTCAGCCGTAAAACCCAAGATGTGGCTGCATCAATTCAGCCGCTGCTACAAAACGAGCAGCCACCGCAAACCAAATATCTCTCCGTGACTTAAGGGTTGCAGAAACAATCTGCCTCTACAAAACCCTAAGTCACCGTCGCTACCACCAAAAACGGTGGCCTCTCTAGCGACTAACACCTCCCAAGAGGTTCCCAATGTGGAAGAAGTTTAATAGGGGAACAAACCCCCTGAGAGATGCGGATTTAAAAAAAAAAAAAAAACTTGCGGCAGTGTAGGTGAAGGAAGAACAGGGGTTATGGAGGTGAAGCTGCAATAGGCTTAATGTTTCAGAGAGGCAATGGTTGCTGTGATTTAAAAAAAAAAAAAACCACCTGCAAGTTTCGTTCGTTTGTGAAGATATAAAAAAAGGTGGATTGTGGTGGTGTTTTGTCATAAACAAAAGCTAGTGGGTGAAAAGCAAAAGCAACATGCCTTTACATATTATTAGTGGGATGAATCTAGTGGGTGTTTAAAAAAAAAACAAAAATCAATAAATAAATAAAGGAGGCAGTGACGGGATAAGCAAAGCGGGAGAAGATTGAAGACCAACTATCTTTACGTTTTATGTTTTTTATGTTTATGTTTTTACCTTTCAAACAAAGTCGCTCCCTCCCGCGCTTCGTTTGCGGGGGAGTATTAGACTATATGTGATATTAGTAATAGTATAGGGTTAGATATGTAATATGTGGGTCTATATAACCACACATCTTGTAACCCTAATGACTATATGTAACCCTAATGAATCTAATACAATCCTAATACCATTGTTTAACTCGATTGTACCCTAAATAATCAGTTTTGTTGCAGTCAGTATGAAACTGATTACCCAAAACCGGCTATTTTACCCATAAATAACCAGAGAACCAAAAGCATATTCTTTTTTCCAAGTTTCGACTTGAGTCACAATAATAAGTTTCCGAATGCGAATCCAAATACTCCTAATTTACATTTGGCATCACAATAGCAATAGTCTTTCAATTTAAGTTTACTTAGTTGAAGTTTTGGCATTTATAGTCAGATAAAGTAGACCTTCGCTTAAAGGCAGTGAGACTGGTAGGAGACCTGTTTGCACACAAGGGCTCTACCATTCCCAAGACGTTTAATCCAATATTTTCGGAGTTTTTGAAGAGATTGTCCGACAATACTGTTGAGGTCCGGATGTCTGTCCTTGAAAAGGTCAAACTGTGTCTGTTGTCTGATCCGTTCAGAGAAGAAGCTCCTAAGTTACTTGGTAAGTTCTGTTTTACTCTGTTTCATCCAGTTTCTTGCATGATATTTAATAGTAATTTGGTGTCAAATGTTAGGTGCCCTGCGTGACCGGCTGTTGGATGACGATGAAAGTATACGCAAACAAGTGGTTGTAGTAGTTTCAGATGTAGCTTCTCATGAGTTATCTTCTGTTCCGTCTGATACCATAAAGCTTGTTGCTGGCCGCCTTGAGGACAAATCTGTAAAGCATTTTTCTTTCTCTATATTATCACTAAGCATCTTGCATAACAAATATGAATGCAGAAAAATTAGATGTCTGCTTTTGCAGGCTCGTGTTTATGTAGAACGTTTTTGTTTTTGTATGCTTGTGTTTGCATCTTGTATCTGCATTTAAACACATGCACGTTATTACCGCTAGCTGATATTCTTTTTGCGACACAGCTTCTTGTGAAAAAGTATACATTGGAGAGGCTATCTGATATATACCGAATCTGGTGTTTGAAGCAACTTGATGGATCGAACTTAAGTGATGACTATGATTGGATTCCTGGAAGAATCTTGAAATGTTTCTATGAGAAAGATCTCGAGTACGTTATTGATCTTTTTTCTTGGCAAAATTAGAGGGCATATAAACCATTATTCCACTTTCTGAACTGACGTGATTGAATTTGTCCATTTCCAGACCAGAAACAGTTGAGAAAATTCTATGCACTTCTCTATTCCCAGCTGAATTTTCGGTCAAAGATAAGGTCAAAAAGTGGGTCAAACTATTTTCAAACTTTGATGAAGGTGAGGTGAAGGTTTTAGAGAAAATACTGGAGCAGAAGCAAAGGTTTGTGAATACCATATACGTGCATTTCATTTGCATCTTTAAATGTTTTTTTTTTTTTTGTTAAATACATATTTCAGATGATATCCCTTTGGATTGCAGGTTACAACTAGAGTTACAGAAGTATCTTTCACTTAGGGAGACATATAAGGTTTGCAGTTCATAAGTTTGCAAAGAAGTAAAGAAAATTACAAAATGTGTAATGCGAAAAGATTTGTCTTTTTTTCATTTACAGGATAATGATGCTGCAGAACTACAGAAGAAAGCCGTACCTTGTCTTCAATCTATATCTCATTGTTTTGCTAATCCCACAAAAGCAGAAGCAGATCTTCAGCTTCTCGATCAATCAAAAGATGTAGATAACATTTGGAAGATATTGACAACACTACTGGATGCCACCACTAGCTCTCTTCAAACTAGAAACCTTCGGGTAAGGAACTGTTTAAAAGATGTAATTAACTTGTCAATCGATAAGTAGTTTATATCTAATTTTCTTTTGGCAGGATGAGTTGCTTAAGATTGTTGACGAGAAGCATCCACTTTACGAACTTTTAAGCACTCTCTCTATAAAATGCTCATATACAATATTTGATAAGGACTTTGTCAAAGATCTTGTTAAAGAAATCGACCTACAGAAATGTGACGGGAACAAGTTATTAACTAAGGCTTGCGTGAATTTACTTGTGGTAACGTTTCATTTGTTACATGTATATTTATCCTTTTACTGTTTGTAAATTATCTTGAAATAATTAGGATAAGTTATGTAGATCCTTGGGAGCTTTAGTCCGTTGCTGTTGAGTGGGATGGAAGGTGATTTGGCCCATCTTCTTGAGGATGATGACGAGGTGATCAAGGAAGGTGCTTTGCATGTTCTAGCAAAAGCTGGTGAAACAATTCGTGAACAATCGGGAGAACCATCTAGGTTTGGAATTCGGATATTATTATTATTTAATATTTGTAAGGGAAGAATCTTGTTTGGATTTATGTTTTCAATGTGTTTCTATGCAGTTCATTAGACCTTATACTTGAAAGAATATGCTTAGAAGGTAGTCGGAAACAGGCTAAGTATGCGGTACATGCTTTGGCAGTCATTACAAAGGATCGAGGGCTCAAATCACTTTCTGTTCTATATAAGGTATTAACTTCATATATCCTGTAACAGTACATTCTATAGCTAGCAATGGTTAATTGACACGTGTCAAAACGGATAGGGTTGGGTTGAAACACTTTTTGTTCAAATTTTTTTTGGTTATTATATAATTATTTAATATTTAATATTTAATATATTAATAATATGGTAAACTAATAAGTTATTACCATATAGTGTGAACTTTTTCTTTGTATAAAATATTATTTAATATTTAATATATTAATAATATGGTAAACCTTGTTACCGGCCTATTTCATCCGTAAGAGAGAAAACATGGCCGAAACGATCCATTCACAAGTGAGTGGGTTGGAATTGCCACACATACTATATTTTGTACACTTATTAATTATTTATGTTTGATCTTCCTCAAATGAACCACGCAGCGATTAGTGGATATACTAGAGAAGAGGACAAATCTGCCTTCTGTTTTACAGTCTTTAGGGTGTATAGCACAGATTGCGATGCCGGTTTTTGAAACACAAGAGAGTAAAGTTGTTGGCTTTATAAGAGAATCTATCTTAAGTCACAGTCAGGTATGAAACTCAAGCCCACCTGCTATCAGATATAGCTCATACTTGTATGATTGATGTGATTAATAATGTAACAATTTTCTTTATTATGTTTCAGAAAACAGGAGCTAAAGCCAAAAAATCATGGGGTGCCAGAAGTGAATTCTGTTCATTAAAGGTTACTTTTCTTTATAGTAAAATGTGCATTTTGTGTTTTTTTTTGACACTTACAAGTTTGTTGTGTAGATATTTGGCATAAAAACTCTGGTGAAAAGCTACCTGCCCGTAAAAGATGCACATCTCCGTGTTGGTATCGATGAGCTACTAAAAGATCTCCAGAACTTACTTTCTTTCGGGGAAATCTCAAAAGACGTTGAATCAAGGTAACCTTTGGTTACTGGAGTTTCGGTTTCATGTTTGTGCAACTACACTTTTTTTCTACATTTTTAAGTGTTTTTATCTTTGTACTAGTTCTGTTGATAAGGCCCATTTAAAGCTAGCTTCAGCTAAGGCCATTATACGTCTATCCAAGCACTGGGATAAGAAAATTCCAGTTGATATATTTCACCTTACCTTGAGAACATCAGCGGTAAACTTTTGTCACTTTCATCTCCAGAAGAAATTAATTATATTACCATATTTTCCTAGATTAATTAATTATAATATAAACAAATTTATTAAATTGTTCGCATGTTTGCCTATTTTTATGATGCAAGCAGGTTGGATTCCCCGAGGTTAAGAAACTATTTCTCAACAAAGTACACCAGTACATAAAAGATAAACGTTTGGATTCCAAATATGCTTGTGCCTTTTTATTAGATTTTGGACCTCAGAACACACTTCTTGAAGAGGTATTTGAGGTTACTTTCAGCGAAAAAAATTCAATCTCTAGATTGTCAGACGTTTGTTTGATATATTGTTATTTCTGTATCAAATCTTACTAAAATTAATTTTCGCAGGAAAATCAGAATCTGAAAGAAATCATCGAGATGTGTGACCCAGACTCCATTCTTCCCTACTTAGTCCATGCACTTGCTCATCATCCTTCATGTCCAAAAATTGATGAATGCAAGGATATTAAAGCATATGAACCGATATACAGGAAGTTGTACGTATTTTTTTCTAAGTTGGCGCGTGGAGACGAAGATGGAAAAGCTGGAGTTGCTTTAAGAAAGGAAGATGTTATATCAATAATCTCTGTTGTTCGAAGTATCAAGAGGTTCGAAGATGCTGTAGATACAAATATGACAAAGGTACAGTACCCGTGCTGTAGATGCACATGGTGTGAACCATAGGGATATCCTATATTAATGTTGGATAAGTCTAAAGCTGTCTGTCATCGTAGATTACTAACTTGCATTTCATGTTCAGAACTCGTATGCAATCTGTGATCTATGCTTGTCAATCACCAAGCGGTTAGCAAGAAACAAAGAAGATGTTAACGAGTCGGTTGCAACCGTTTCTCTTCCTCAAGTCTTGTACACACCACACAAAAATAAAGAAAACGAGAGTAAAGAAGATGGAAAGAATGAAGAAGACGAGACCAAAGAAGACGAGAAGATAGAAAAGACTGAAGAAGATGAAAACAAACAAGAGGTTGAAACAGAGGTAACTTTTTTATTAGAGTTAATTGCAATTTTCGTCCCTGTGGTTTGCCCCAACTAACAGGTTCAGCACGAGTATAACACTCTGAGTCCCTGTGGTTTGTCGGGCTAACACTTTACGTCCTTGAGACAAACAGCTGTTAGTTGTTCTGTTAGTTTTTGGGTGAAATGACTATTATACCCTTCAATCTTCTGTGAAATGATCATAAGTTTTTCTCCTTCAAAAAACTTGATATCTTCTTGATTGTCATAGGTTGCCGAAGGTAAAACATGGTTGGCTGAAGAGAATGCTCTTGCATACTTCGAGTCCCTTAACTTGGAAGCTAATGGCGATGTATGTTCTTATAGCTTTTTTTTTTCGTTTCAATATAAGATGCAAAATTGATAAGACGAATGATCTAACAAAAGAGTATATAATGACTTTTGTGTATTTCTTCTAAAATTGTTCGCAGGTTCAGTCAGAAACCAATGAGGATGATGATATCATGAAGGACAGTGAAACAGATGGAAATGACGTGCCTTTAGGAAAAATGTTACAACGTCTAAAAGCTAAAGTGTCAAAGGCAAAGAAGATAGTGAATAACGGCTCTGCGCCTGCTGCTGTGGAAACTGAAAATAACATTGATATATTGGGAATGTTGAAAGAAATAAATTCGGATAATATGGATGTGCCAAATAAATTCGATTCCAGCAATGGACATGGTAAAATAACAAGTGAAGCAAAGCTGAAGAGGAAAGGTACGCCTAACGATCTAACCAATGTCTCTGTACCCAAACGCCGGAGATCATCCCCTGCTAAGGGTCAAAAGAGATCAAGTTATCTAAGTAGCGTTTTCAAAAGCAGTCCCACTTTTAATATCAATAAAACGGAAGATGATCCACATGATGAGAAGGTTACTTTGAGAGCAAGTACTAACAAAGGTTCTGTACATAAAAAAGACTCAACTAATACTGATAAACTTGATTCGAAGGTATTGTTTGTTTAAAAGCATCTATTTGAATTACAAACTAGTTTTCCTTTTCCCCGTAATTTCTGTCGATTATTTCTTGAGACCAATGTCTCTTCTCTTACGCGCAGCCTAAAAAGCCCGTGGAGGTTGATAATAATCAGAAGTCAGTGCCCGTCAAGAAGCGGAAGAGAAGACGAATTTCAGGATTAGCAAAGGTTTAACTGACTTTTTAATCTTTTATTACAGCATGTAGAAAGGAAAAGTTATATGTCCGGAAGTCGTATTTTAATACCATATTTTCTCTCTTTTTAGTGCACCACGGATGAAGTTCCAAGTCACAACACAGACTTGGTCGGCAGACACATACAAGTCTGGTGGCCTATGGATAAGGCGTAAGTTATTTATTTTTATTCTTAACTTTCGTTTTCAAAATAGCACTAGGTCTAGTTCGAACTGTTGCTAATGTAACATCACAGTAATGACTTGTAAATATTATAGCATTACAATAACTTTTGTTGATGTATAATCAACAGGTTTTATAAAGGTGTTGTGAAGTCGTATGATCATGAAAAGAAAAAACATGTGGTGAGCTTCTTTGCATGCTCGAAATGCGTATTTATTTGAATTTTTTTATTTCCACTAATTCCTATCGTGTTGAAGGTATCATACGATGACGGGGATATTGAAGTGCTAAGTCTAGACAAGGAGCGGTGGGAATACGTAGAGAATAAGCAAAAGCCTAAACAGGTCTGACCTCTTAATTATGCTTACTAATAATATTAAATTATTAATCCCATTGATATCTGATGCTGTTCGATTTGCGCTTGCAGCCTAAGCGATTGTCAAATAGTCCCCCCTCGAAAGGAGGGTAAGTACATTGGTTGTGTTTATGGTTAACCGTTAGCGATCGTTTGTTTGGGTAGGTCTTTAAACTTGTTGGATTCTGTTTTGCAGATCATCTAAGAAGAAAATCAAGTCATCGGGTAGCTCTAAAAAAACTAAGGAATTGGCTGACATGTGAGTGGGAATGATATCGATATTCGATTCAATTAATTATTTTAAATGTTTTTTTTACTAATGTTTTGTTGGGATGGTAGATCACCATCATCTACAGTAAGAGGCAAAAGAACTCCAAGAAAAAAATTGAAGCAAGGACAAAAGGGGGTGTCACAAAGAGCCGAGTATTTGGAAGTCGAGAAAAGCAAGGATCCTGATACATCCATGCATGAGGCCGAGCCTGAAACCGACTCTGAAGCCGAACCTGAAGTCAAGGCCAAGCCTGCCACAGTTTCTAAGGATGATAGTACGGACACAGGTCTAACCACATTCTTAAAAATGAGTATATGTCGAGTTTCTAAAATCTGTAAATTCGGACCTTAGTTTTAAAAAGCATGCCTGAGGCGCGAGGTGATCTGGAAAACACCTCATGGTCTCGAGGCGGCTGCTTCATGCACATCTGGGTCAAATAGGTCAACATTAGGCTGAATATGTATAAGAAATGAGAGATGCTGTTTCTGGTTGTACATCGAGCAGAGCCTTGCGTACATGAAGCTATTGCCTCGGGTTTCGGGGCCTAAAAATCTCAGAGTGCCCCGTGCTTTTTAAAACCAAGATTTGGACAAAAGTTTTAAAGTTAATGTTTTTGTGGTCTTTTCACTTTTGCAGGGAAATCGCATGATGAGAGCTCCGAAGGAGAGGAGGATTCAGACAAGGTGGAAAAATCAAGTCCGGGGAAGAAACAAATAAAAGAAGCACAAAGTAGCTCAAGTGATACTGCGTCCTCTCAGGAAGCCGAAGCTGATTCTGCAAAGAAAGAAACTAAAAATGCTGACAGCGTCCCAAGTGACGGGTCCGGACATGATGAAACTGACAAATCTCATAAGGAAGAAGACGAAGATAATAACTCAGATTCAGGAGGGAATGGAGAAAGTGAACCAACCGATGCGCAAACACCTGACGACAGAAAAGGATCAACTTCTGATGAATCTGACGATGCAGAGTTTCTTGACGACGAACCTCTTGTAGGCATCTCTGTTCATCTCCTCTCATATTCTTTTAAATCCGCTAGATCCTCCATTGTTATTGAAACTTTACTGTATTTGAATGCAGGGTGTTTGGAAGTCTCGAGTTGGGAAATCCGTTAAAGGCAAATAGCTTGTGATCCGAAAGTGTATCTTGTTCAGTTAGGTGTAGTGTGAAGACATGCAGAAGATGACAAACAGTATTTACAACCAATTGTTACACCAATAAACGGTTAGTCAGTGATTACGTGTCGCAGGTGTTCTGGGGCAGGAATCGTTTATGTAGTAATGTAGTATTCTTTCTGTTGATTGTAACCTGTAGTTTTAAGTTTACAGCAGCTAGTGCAGTAGCACATACCTGACTTGTAGTGGAGTAATGTAACTTGGATTGCTTTGTAGATTACTTTGTCTTTGTTATGTATACATTGTGGTGGTATATCATCAAAGATATTTTAGACCAAAACATGTCAAAGCCTTCTTAGGATTTTTTTTTTAATTTTCTTTTAGTCTGTAACTCGGGATGTTAGGATTGCAAGCAACCTACACTAAGCGAGCTAGAAGCTAAAGTGAATCTTTTTTGGCATCTTTTTCTTTGTTTTGACCGTGACTTTGTTTGGTCTTCCTCTTTCCTTCGGCCCATGTTTCAAAGCTAGCAAAAAGTTCGAGCCTCCGGGATCTCCCTTGAACGGCGGTCGGTCAGTCCTTTTCTTCTGTTGATGCTGAGTACACATTTTTTTTTATTAATCACGGATAAAAAATGCAAATTATATATAACATTCCCATCCTTAGCAATAGTAACCTCGCTAAACGCGAAATAAAAGGCCTTCAGTATTGAATTAATTACAAAAATGTCATCGTAGTAATTTTATTATTAAAACCAAAATAAAAAACCTTTACTTTCGAGGTAATTACGAAAATGCCATCGCCTTACTTCTATTAGTAAATCCTCTTTTTCAAGCGGTTTAGGCGCTTTGCTTAGTGCAACGCGCACCGTCCTACCGACGGGACAATAGGACTCTCTACGTTGTGTTATCCGATTAGCAGACTTTCGCAATACCGTGGGTGTAACTCCGCTGTTCGTCAGAAAAATCTGTAGCTTTTCATGAATCGGCGCGGGTTATGTTTCTACGCCGCGCTTAGCGCATAATTTACTAGTTATTTACAAATGAACACACTAGAATAAAATAAATTTTCATTTTTGCTTTTACATTAATCATATTTTTGCTTTTATTTTACACCTACATAATAAATATAAAAAAAATTAAAGATCAATAATATTTAGCATTTTTTCATGAACCAAACAAAATCAAGTTCAAATGACATGCATAATAACTACAGTTCCATCAGACCATCAACTATTAGAAGAGTATGATACTAACATACAAGCTATCAAAATCATGATAACTGAGTTGCAGGTGACAGAAGTCTTGGCATTTTGCCCTCGTCTTTCTTTCGAAGAAAGAGTCCTTCATAAACTGGCAAGTTGATCCACACGACAACGATACACAATCCAATCTGTAACGCCAAATAATCCAACACCCTTGTCCCAGAATCCACGGTCATTGTCTTTAAAATTCAAAACAACCCAAACAGGTTGAGCATGACAATAAACTCCAAACCTGTAAACATGCTCGAATCACGACCACTACTCCATAACGTGTTTCTTGTATCTCTGCAGCACATCCTCTTCAACCACCTTGGGGGTGACTGTAAATTCCTGCTCAGATAACAAGCGTCGCGTCCACAAAGGCGAACAAACTAACTATTTCAAAGTTTTGTCATATATTATTATTTTAGTATGGCCTAAACAATAATTAGTATTTACCATTTTTTCTTTATATCTCCTATTAACATTTTTAATGTCCGCGTAAAATTAAATATGTCACTAAAATCACTGAAAATTCAAATTTAAGATTAAAAATGATATAACTAACTTATAACAGATAACTTCACTTATTTAAAAACTAACCGGTATACAGACAATAGAACAGGATTAGAGTAATCAGTGTAAAAATACTTTTGGAGGGAATAACAATAACAATATTATATAAACTAATTTCCATGCCTTGTCATGGTATTTGAATGAATACCCGGGAATGTCTACAGACCAATTAATAATATTTTGCATGTTTCTTTCAAAACAACATTAATAAAAGAATGAATGATGTTTCTAAATTTAGTAAGAACACCCTCTTCCTCTTGATATGCCAAAATAGAACACTTTTGAGGTTGTTGTTGTCCATGTTATTTTTTTCCCACAAAAGCATACTGACCTTCTTTTGCCATCCTTTGTTATTCAGACCTCTCATATTTCAATCATCCTCATTACTCAAAGGAGAGAGATAGAGAGACGAGAAACAAGAGATATTAATCTTGTTTTCTTGTCATGCATTCTTTTCTAGGATGGTGCATTTTGGTTCATAGAACACGACGAAAGGTAAAAGATTGGTTTACGAATCTGAGCCAGAAAGTTTGAGGCACGAAGACACAAACCAGCTCTCGAGGTACATACATTTCGATACTTTCCAAAAGTATGCTCATATGTGAAATATATATGAATACCACCAAATAAGGTTTTGGTTTTAAATCCTGATTTGAGGTTAGTTTTTGGGAAGGGTATGGGGTACCCACTCAAAGAAGCATTAAAAGGGGGTTGAAAACTGGACTTGCATTACAAGGGGGTGATTGCCGATAGCATTGACAATCTCTCCTAAATAAACAGATGTTAGCTAGAGAGCGCCATTGCTATTGGTGATCTCTAGCTAGCTTTTCATGGAATAACTTCTCCAATCGATTGATTGGAATCCTAGAGATTGCTAATAGCAAAAACGGTCTCTAACCAACATCAAAACTTTTCATGAGAGATCGCCAATGCTATTGGTGATAGCCCCCCTTACGATGCATGCAAGATTGCCAATATCTACCCCCTTGTGATGATCCTTTGAGTGGGGCGAAAAAAAGTATGTGGTATGCAGTAATATTTGTTTCCTTTTTTGAGTTTTTACATGAGATCTGGTGATAGTATTAATTTTTGTATTGATCACACCATAGAGGTGTATAACTAGCAGGAAGCAATGTTTGGGTTTCAAGTAAAAACTAGCCAAAATGCGGCAACTTCTCCGACTCCAACTCCAACTCCAAGCAAAGTCTCAGTTTCTCCAGGGGTATCAACCACTACAAGAAAAGCAACAAATTCCCCCAAAGGTTCACCTAATGCAGCTGTTGGCGAGATCGATACACGTGCACCTTTCCAATCTGTTAAGGCTGCTGTCAATTTATTTGGAGAAGCATCACCTAAGTCAGGAAGACCCATGTCTAGAAAAACTGGTGAAGAGGTATGTATACATACACACATTTAGTTAGCCTTGAGATCTTAATTTGGTTATTCTTCCCTCATCAACTTTTGATTTGAATATGTTAATACGCATATTGACAGAGGGTGTTGGAGAAGGAGGCGCAGTTACATTGGACATTAAAGGAGCTTGACAAGTATAAAGAGCTTTTAAAAAGTGCTGAAAATACAAAAGCTCAAGCGCAGCGCGATTTAGAAAAGGCGAATAAGTCGTTGCAGGAGCTAACTAACAAGCTAGAGATGATAAGTGAAGAGAAGCAATCAGCAATGGAGACAACGGAGGCTGCAAAAAGTCGAGCTCAAGAACTTGAAAAGTTGAAAACAAGCCAGAGCCAAGTAACTAATGTTGGATGGAAGGAGGATGTTGATAACGAAAGAAATCGCTATAAAACGTCTGCTAATGAACTTATTTCAATAAAGCAAGAACTCACTAGCCTCAAACATGATTTCGACGCTGCTTTAGAAGCTAAGTTGGCTGCTTTTCAACAGGCTGCAGATGCACAACATGCTGCAAAAGTTAACCATCAGAAAATGGTTGAACTCTCCAAAGACGTTGAGAAGATGCGCGAAACGCTTCACAGGGTGAATCTTGCTTCTGAAAAAGCGCATGAAGAACATGTCAATCTTTTAGAAACAAAAGAAGCACGGATCGAATCAATAAGAAAAGCGAAAGAAGATCTAGAGATGAAAATTGAATCATTGAAAAAAGAACATCAACTTTCTGAACTTAGAAGTTTAGGAGACAAACTAGAAGAGACAACTGAAGCAATAAATGTTTTAGAAGAACAGTTACGCGAGGTTCGCGCTGCAGATATGCAGACATTGGAAAAAGCTAAACTAGAAGTAGATGAAGCGAAACGGCGACTTGATGCAATTAAACAAGAAGAGTCTTCAGTTAGAGCGACGGTGGAAACATTGGAACAGGATCTTGAGAAAGTGAAAAGGGACATTACTTTGTTAAGGGGGGATGACTTAAAAAGGGAGCAACAACAAGTTGAACTAGACAAAATTAAACTCGAAATCGAAGAGGCTACAATAGAATTAACAAAAGCAACAGATGATATCAATGAACTAGAGTCAAAGATACAAAAAACAATGTTAGAAGCCGAAAAGGCGAAAAAAGAAGAAGAAGAGTTGAAGAAGCAAGAAGAAACACTGAAAAGACAAAAAGAACTTTCTGAGACAGCAAACAAAGAAGCAGAAGAGAAGCTAGAGATTGCGCTTAGAGAGCTAGAAAAGGCGAAAGCAGCAGAAGAGCTTGCGAGTGAGCAAATACAAAGCAGGATTTCAAAGAAAGATGCTGCCAAGGATGAGAATAAGATCAGGCTGACAACACAAGAATATGAAGCTTTGAATAAGAAAGCTGAGGAAGCAGCGAAAGCAGCCGATGCGAAAGTGGCAACCGCGATGTCTCAGGTGGAAACAATTAAGAAAAAAGAGAGATTGACACTTCAGAAACTGGAGAAAAGCATGGAAGAAACTAAGAATATTGAAGTTGCACTTAGTGATGCTTTAAAAATGGCTGATATGGCTGAAGCTGCAAAGGAGGCAATAGAAAGTGAACTAAGGAAGTGGAGATATAGTAAACAGAATAATGGTACTTGTTAACTTAATCTGTTTAGGTGTTTTCTGGTCACCATTTGTTTTTGGGGTATGATAAGTTTATATTTCTCTAGGAGATGGAAGTACAACTTTAATTTATACAAGTTCATGGACAACTTCATTATTATGTTTACTAAGATGTCATTGTTGTTTAACATCATTTGAGCCATAAATGATGAAACACATCAAATAACACAAGACCATACATAGTTACATATAATTGTGATTTACTCATGCATGTTCAAATATGGTATGATGATCATTATTTTGAGCTATATATGGTTAGTGTTAGAAAAAGTTTTGAAGGTGTAGGTATATAAGATATTTATTTATATAGTTGATATATATATATGAGCTTGATTGATAACATACTGCATTCTGCATTCAATTATTTTATGTACAATTTTTACTTATTGTGTAAATATTTATGACTGTGAGTAGGGGTGCAAACGAGCCGAGCCGAGCTCGAGCCTTGCATTATCGAGCTAAGCTCGTTACAATTTTCAGAAGCTCGAGCTCGAGCTCGATTCGAGCCTTGTTTTTTGGGCTCGAGCTCGGCTCGATAGTATATTTAGGAACTCGAGCTCGGCTCGAAAGCTCGATCTAAGTGTATGTGGGAAGAGTTTAAACGAGCCCAAGCTCGGCTCGAGCTCGTTTTGGACCACTAAGAAGCTCGTTTTGGATTATTAAGGACTCGTTTTGGACCATTAGTGAGCTCGTTTTGGATAATTAAGAAACCCAAGGCCCAAAGTAATTTAGTTAATGCATGAGTTGCAATACAATTGGACTATATAGTATTAATTGACATAAATAAGCAAAGCTCGATAAGGCTCGACGAGCCCAACCGAGCTTTACATTCGAGGCTCGAGCTCGAGCTCGATAACTAAATGAGCTTTATTTCAGACTCGGCTCGTTCGAGCTTTTTACCGAGCCGATCTCGAGTAGCTCGCGAGCTGCTCGGCTCGTTTGCACCCCTAACTGTGAGTAACACAAATTGCTCACAGGGTTTTCCAAGTTTCACTATTAGCCTATTAGGTCTTGTTTAGTTTTGGATCTAGCAGTGTGTAGTTCCTTGATTTTTCTAGGCTTTTGATGAGGAGCGGGTCCAAGAACAAGCAGACTCTTACATGGCCTGCTAGATAAGGAGAAATAAGGCAAAAAATGCCCAAACTTTAAACGAGCATAATGTGGGCTATGATTAGAGTTGAAGACACAATAGTCTCGACGAGCTGGATCACATGGCAAACCGCCATAGCCCAACTGCCATGCCCAAATTCCTTGATCTAAGGCCACGATTTCTGTGAGTCAATAAATTTCCCCAATTTCGTCAACCTTCAGACTTTCCTATTTTAAGTAGTAGCGCGTAAATAAGTGATTAGCCTGATTTACACGTTTATTTATGTTTTAAATTTTAATTTCTGTCTGTCAATTTATAATTTAAAGATTTGACAATACCTGCCAAATTTAGAACATCCCTATATAAGGGCTCTCATGTATCGTATTTTGTCTTTAGAAATAATAAACTTTATTTGAGGATTTTAATTCTTGTTATTATTTGCTTCTACTATGCGTCAGATTTACAAAACTATTGACTTAGTAAATTGTAGACGGAGTGAGTACCTAGCAATTTAAAGAAAAATAATAATGTAAGAGACATTTGACATTTTAAACCTTTAAAAGAAATAATTAACTTGTTGGTTTGGTAAATACAAGGGAAACAACAAACTCATTGTAACACCAAACCTGTCACTACTACATACAATCAATAATATTAAATGTGAATTTCAATGTTTAATCATCCAATATGCAATAACAATATTCCTAGAATTTATTAAGCTTCCATTACATCATTAAAAGGTACATCTTGTTGCCACCTATCGTACATGAAGAATGAAAACATGATTAAGCTTAACACACAATGAACGAATAAGAAATCATAAATGACATAACCCAAGACCATATGTGAAGGAGATAACAAGATATGAAAGGTAACAAATGTGATGGGTATAATAACAAATGAATAGATATAAATAAATATAAGAGAATAACAATAGCACATGTAAGAAGAAATATTAGAAGCACAAACATACGAGATATAACTCTAGGGTTAACTACTTGAAAATCTAGAAAACCATTATCACTAATCACCTTTTTAATTTCTTTAATTAAAAGGTTAGGGAGGACGTGGCGTCTTCGGTTAGGGTAGTCGGGTAGTCCCTACCTGGCCGGTAACACCGCCACTGGTGTTTCGAGTAGGGCTACTTGGGTGGTTGTTGCCGAGTTGGTATGTTATGTTATGTGATTAACAATGTCTAGGGGTGAGTAATAATTGAATCGTCAACAAAAAGCGGACGAATCCGAACAGAAATTAACTAAACCGAAACAAACCTTTCATGTATTCATATATTTTTAGCTTTTATACATCAATTCATATTCTTGTAAGCAAATATTTTAGCACAACTTTGGTTTTCGTTATTAACCAAAATTAATTGAACCGAAGTGAAAACTGACAATCTAACCAAATTGACCGAACCAATTAACCTATCGATGAATGAGATCAATCAACTGATGACTTCGGTTTCAATTGACGCTAATACCCAAATTGAGCCATACACACCTAAGAAGTGCATGTGTTTAACTTTCGAATCACGAAGACATCCTACATTCCATCCACCATCCTAGTTTACAGTTATGCCAATCTCTTTGTACCGTTCAATTATTTGAATTACTTTTTGATTGCTATTGTACATATCAATCGTTTTAAATTATTTTGAACAACTGCATTTTGCTAATAACTCATTAATCAAAGAATTATACATTCATATTTGAATTATTCAAATCGTACTCTTGTTCGTCAACTGATTGATATATCCAACGATCAAGATTCGAATATCCTACTCGATTATTTCATTGACCGAATTTTAACAATAAAAAAAGGTTATTTATCATTCAAGTGAGGTATATACTAACCAGGAAACCTTTATTTAGGCATAGTCTGATTATCTTATCTATGTGATATTTTGATAAGAAATTGTATTATGGTGTTATATGAATAATAAATTGACAAGAATATTTTTAAGCTAATATTGAAAATTATATTGATAATGAACCAAAAAGCATATTCTCGTATATCCTAAATTAATGAATTAAAACATATACTATAAATACGTCACCGTACATGTACAAATATTTAATTATTTATCGATCGAATTACGAAGATCATGATGTACGAAAAAATATTTCAAAGCCGACTAATTTATAATAAATTCATAATTAGTCCATATTTTAATTGTTTGTATGGTGTATCTTGTTAATATGTTCCCACCTTCGAAATTATTTTTATCCTCTTTAATATGACCAAAAATTTTATTTTCTTGTTACTTGTTAGACTATTTAAAATGCAACTTTATTTTCTTTTATAACTTTTTAACATATGCTATATTGTATAAATTTAAATGTACAGTGTCGATGTGTTTATTCTTACTCTTCACGGCGTGCGTCACAACATTCTACAAATAGTAGATCTTGATAACTCTTATGTGATATAATAAGTTCACTACATTATAAATTTAATTTAAATAAACAGGGGTTAATAAAGGTAGTACACTCTATAATCTTATTTTGATATTAGTCCTATAGTTTGTTGTATACGGCTCCTATAAATACATGCTGGTCGTATACTACTATGATAGTAAAATGTAAGAGTAACTCATAAATATTTATGATTTTATACTAACGTACACTCATATATGTGTTTATATATCATACATATATCAGTCGTATGCATCTATACCGGTTGTATATAATGCTCATATATATGTTTATGAATCGTATATACTACTCGTATATACTTACATTGGTTGTATATAAGGCTCGTATATGCGTTTTTGGAGCGTATATACGACTCATATACACTTATACTAGACATGTACTTATGCTGAGAAACACATTCTGACATTTCTTATACATATACGACTTGTATAAAAATATATAAGTCATATACGTGTCAGGGTGTGAAATTAAGATAACATGTGTAATGATAAAAAAAAGATATATTAAAAAAAAAACCAATAAAAAGAGTCAAGGGCAATCAATCAAAGGCACATTTAATTTTTTTTCTTTCATATTTGATATTTCAACGTGTCATTGTCAACGAAAACCGTACATAATTCATCCTCGTTCAACACACAGCACATTCCGATTAGCTCAACCAAACGGCACCGTTCCGTTAGCCATGACGGAGAAACCCTTCAACCACGTCATCTCCGACGACATTCTACCGCTACCGGTACCACCTCCAATCAACATAATAAACTTCGAAAACTACAGAACCAATCACAACAGTTGGAATAATCACGAAATAACCGAAGAAGACGAAGAAGAAGAAGAAGATGACGATAATAATAATAATAAAAATAATAGAAGAAGTATATTAATGCCGACGATTAGTGAAGGATATAATGAAGGAAAGAGTAGTGAGATGTTTAGTTACGACAGTGATCGGAATGTGAACGACGTCGTATACGTGGTGACGTGGAGAGGGAGTGATGAGCTTGTATCAGCGAGTATGGATGCGCTTATGTGGACGATCGGTAATGATGTTTATGGATCATCATCCAACATTGTTTATTTGGTTCATGTGTTTCCGGAGCTCCGATTCATACCTACTCCTTGTAAGTTCATACCTACTCCTTATTATTATATTATGATCTGTATGTCTGTTATGTTAGGTTTTGATTTATTGGTGTTTATTACTTGTTTGTGATTATTAGATTTGGTGTAAAGTTAAAGTGACCTAAAAGTAGAGTTTACCTTTACAGGAATAAAGTTTTATTTATAGGTCCGTAAATTAGGGTGAATTGGATGCAATTAGCGCCCTAATTGACTAATATTATTGTTTAACAACCATTTCACTTATGGAAAAAATCGGGATTAATCTATGGCTAGTTGGCGTCTAGTCGCTAGTTTAGCCGGCTACTGATTAGGTTTTAGGTAATCGGTGAATTAAGGCTAGTTGCCTCTAATCGGCTGGAAAGCGGCGATTCCAGCCAAAACGTGCAAATCTGGCAATAAATCTTGTATACTTAAAAAATTGGGTCGAAGAGGTCTACTTAAAAAATTGAATATAACAAAATTGAAAATTATATTTAACAAATCTCAATCCGATTAATCCTAATTGCTAGTAGGTACCCCACAGCCCACAGGACGACTAGCGATACTTACAACCATGCATTCATGTTTATAAATCATTCTTGCATGCTCAATTTCAAAACTTTTATGACTAAAATTGATATCTACACCACAAAGTGCAAACTAAAGCATGTTCAACATATTACAGTAATTCACGGTTAGGTTTGGCTGGTTTTAAATTACATTATTGGTTGAACTACTAACTAAGGCTTTAGGAAAGAACAAATCAAACGGGCTTTGTAAGATAAATTGGTTGCCTTTAACGGGTTGATGGTTCCAATTGGATGGTTTGATGGTTTCACTTTTTTTTTGGACAAAATCCTTAATTTGCTCTAAAAGCTTTAAATGTAAAAGATTGTTATGCATATTAGAAAAGAAAAAAAAAACATGTCAAAAAATAAGATTAAATGGTTGGTTTGCCAATGAGGTAGTGGTGGAGTGGTTGGGGAAAGACTTGGTGTTCCTTGTGACCTAGGTTCGATTCTCACTCTCCTCATTATTTTCTATGGCATCCGGGCAATGATGGTGACAAACGCACTGAGGAGCGTTTGATCCTGAGCCGCACTCCTGTTTTCACCCGGTTGTTACTCCAGTGAGGAAACTCGTGTGGAGACAGTACGGTTTCCGGGGGAATGTCGTACCAAGTCTGACACACCAGTGCGGGCCCAGTTAAGACAACGTAGTCTGGGGCAGACCTTGGCTAGGGCTGCCGATTATGCAGTGTGACATTGGGTCACTCGTATGAAAGTCACCGTTCAAAAAAAAATGGTCGGTTTAGTTTACACAAGTTTCAGACCTTCGTTTAACTGTAAACTTGTGGAATGTCAAACCCAACCGACCAAACCATCCGACTTAATTTGGTATGGATGACTATAAGTTTCAAACCATTGGTTGACCGTAAACTTTGGTATGAATGACTATACACTTTTTTAATAACTTGATGAAAATTCTTGGTAATAATATTGGCTTAAAAACCATTTCGTAATTCACTACTCCAACTTGAACTTTGGTTCGTTTTTATGTCAAAAAAATTATAGTTTTGGACCTTGAAAACTAGCTAGAACTTCCTGGTAAATATGGTCTTAATCACCTGTTGAAGAAAATGTTAATATCTAAAACGATGGATTGAGAGATCAATGTTTTATGAACTCAAAACAATGATATCTGTCGGGTTTTATAAACCATTTGTCGTTATGTTAATGTTTTGAACCACGCTAGAGGTCCTGACCACTCATAACGAAACTGATAATACAACTGATGTTGAATATACAGTGGGAAGGTTACCTATAAGTCAAGCAAACCCGGAGCAGAAAGAAGGTTACGTGAGTGATGAACGAAGCAAGAGGGCCGAATACCTCCAAAAGTTTCTCTCTTTATGCTCATCTTCAAAGGTACATTGCATATATACAAAATGTTGTATATCTATCTATATATCATTGTACCCGTACTTGGTGTTGCAGGTTCAAGTTGAAACTGTGCTTATTGAGAGTGACATGGAGGCAAAAGCCATTCTTGATCTCATTCCAATCTTAAATATAAGAAAGCTGGTGATGGGTGCTACCAAATCAAACCTAAGGTAGGTGCAGATACTGGTAATGGGCTTGTAAGACGATTTGTTTGACTAAATGGGTTAAAGAGGTCAACCGAACATGACCCATTTATAAAAAAAGGGTTTGATATGTAACCAAAACCTGATTATTTTTGTGCTGTGTTTTGACTCCATACATTCAACCAGGCGTGATAATTTCTGACACGACATGGAATAATCATACTTTGGGTTGTCATACCTTAGTTGTTTTAATAAACCTATCGTGTTTAAACGGGTCTTGTTGAGGTTAACCTGCCAACCTGCTTGATTAAACATGACAACCGATTCTACAACTTAATTACTACCCGTTAACCCGATTAAAACAAAACCTGTCAACCCGACACGATTGACAGCCCACTCTTCAACAAACTGAATCATATTTTACACCTACTGAATCTCTTCTATTGAAACATGCAATCAATTACAGGAAACTTAAGAGTAGCAGCAAGAGAGGGGGTGGAGGGACTCTGGAACAGATACTACATAACACGCCACAGTTTTGTAAAGTCAAAGTCATATGTGAGGGGAAGGAAGTATCATTGCAAGACCAGTTGACCAACGGGTCACCCGGCTCTCCATACTCGGCTGCTCCTTCTCCACGCGACACCACTCTAGAACAGATGCAGGACCAAACCAGTGGCTTTGTCAGATGCGGCTGCTTCAAGCTCTGAAAATTTGATTCTATAGGCTGTATTGTTTGTATACATTTATCTATACAACTCATAAGGCACCACCTTATTTGTGACAAAAAAACCAATAAACAAAGTTGTCTTTGATGTTTATATGTTCATAATAGATCAGCATCATCGTCATAATCATGTTCATGAAGTTGACAAATGATATGATGCAATGCAACAACAAGACAATTACAACTCACAAGTTTCATGTAGTTCATCCAAGAAAAATACAACCATTCTACCCCCATATTCATCCCTGCAAATCCATTCATAGGTATATTTAAAAGAAATCAAACTCCAAGTAATTGTCTGAACCTTTTTGTTGGTTTGGAGCAGCAACAGGGGGTATATTTGTCTTTTCACTTGTTGATGCAACAGCAGCCCCAGAAAACCGTTCATATTCAACCGGCTTCGGGACATCCGGTGGTGTAGCACAGCGGATCAACGCCCAGTTAACACCTTCGAAGAACGGGTGTTGCTTGATCTCAGTGGCTCCTCGTTTATAAGCTAGTCTATGTTGCGGTTCTTTCACGAGCAACCCCCTGATTAGATCCCGAGCAGAAAAGCTTACTGCGGGTGACTCTGGAAAACGAAGAGGCTGCCCCACAACATTAAACAATGTGGCTCGATTACCTGACCCTTTAAATGGAGTTCTACCAAACAATAACTCATAGAGAAATATTCCAAATGTCCACCAATCTACAGCGCTACCGTGACCTTCACCTTTGATGATCTCGGGGGCTAAGTACTCGTGAGTTCCTACAAAAGACATGGACCGGGCACTGGTCGGTTCAGCCATGAGCTCTGGCAATGGGCTAACTTGGTTTCCAATGTCTTTTGTGATTTTGCTTTTTCGTTCTTTCTTCGATTTGCTTGAAAAAAAACGAGGCGAAAAGCAAGAGGTAGGGACCACACACGAAGGCTGAATACATGACGGCTCAATGCAAGCGGGTTGGGCACAATACGCGGTATTCCTACGAAGGGGCTCGGAGTCCATAAACGAAGACTTTACTAAAGTTGGGCTAACACTGCAACGAAGGGAAAGATCAAAATCCGAGAGCATTATATGCCCGTCTTCCCTAACGAGGACATTTTCGGGTTTAAGGTCACGATAAACAATCCCGAGCATGTGGAGATACTCCATGGCTAACAGCACCTCTGCCACATAAAATCTACAAAACAACATTAAAAAATTAACCAAGATCAGATCATATGCATGTTACATAATGTAACAATTAAGGATCATCAAATCATACCAAACATCATGTTAAATGAGGTTTTATGTTTTGGGTTGTCATATTTAACCATTTTAATAAATTGCCCATGTTAGGGTTGTTGACCCTTTACTATTTATATTAAATTGGTTGTGTTTAGGTATACTAGTTTAACTCGTTTATAATCCGTTTGGTTTAACCCATTTTTTACAACGTACCAACCCGATTAACACGTTTACAACTCAATTACTACCCCGCCAAGAAGTAAACCCATCTAACATGTTTAGATATATGGGTTAAACGGGTCGCGCTCGTGTTACACAACTATAGTGTGAGCGGGTTAGAGTTGATGTTATTGACATGAATAAATGCATGGGCCGGGTACGGTTTAAACAATTTAACCTCCCAAACCACCAACCCGCCAGAATTGGCACCCCTTGGATCATATTAAAAAAAGATGCTTACTTGACAGCCTGCTCGGTGAAGTGTTTCCCGGGTTGTCTTTGCCTAAGAGTGTGCAAATCCCCTCCAGGACAGAACTCCATTACCAGGCATGAGAACTTATCGGTCTCAAAATGAGTGTATAACGTTGGAAGAAACGGGTGGTCCAACGATTGCAGAATCTCTCTCTCGGTTTGAGCTCGAAGAAGCTTCTTACGACTAGCTAAAGACGCTTTATCCATAACTTTCATAGCAAAATACGCTTTCGTCCCAGTTAACTCAGCCAAGTAAACACTCCCAATATCACCACACCCTAATCTCTTCAACAATCTGAAATGGGTCAAACCCAAAGCCCCATCGCGAGCCCGAACCACTTGAATAGCTTCCCACCTCATATCATTCGACTTATGCGGCTTGTTGATACTGCTACTGAAACTACTACAGCTGCTTTCATCACTCACATTACTGCTTGTACTTCCTCTACACATACTACTCTTCCCACTCTCAACAAAATCGACACGCGCGCTCCCACTCGTCTTCCCAAGGCTGCTATTCCCATCACTCACTTTATCCGAAACCGAACTATTCTTCTCACCAATCTTCTTTTCCTCATCCAAACAAACACCAACCTTACCACTTTCAATAGTTAGCTTGGAAGCCAATTTACCTTCCAAATCATCTACACCAACATGCTTCGAACCGACTTCTGCCACGGCTGGCAGCGGGCCAGCCGTAGACCGGGCTTTTGAGGCCATTGAAAGATAAAAGCTATGTACTTTATAGGATCATACACAGCTTTTCTTGATTTCAAGAAAATTACTTATAAACCCTTATTATCAGCTCTGTCAACACAATGTCATAAACAAGTTTTCAAGATCAGAAATTTATTATAAACACACATAATTCTTTAACAAAAACGTGGATCACACGCAATAAAGAAACCCCACTTGGAAGATTTCACAAACATCAACTGTAAACCGATCCAAGACACCAGATCTTAACCCAACAATCAAGAAAATATTGAAAAAAAAGTCAATACCCAAAACCACAACAAGAATAAAGATCAGTCATGCAACTCAATATCCAAATATTTGTAATTATCAAACAAGTTAAAACACAAAACCCAATTCAAATCTGGAAGCTTTTACAAGACTCAAACTTCACAGACAAAAAAAGGTTTGATTTTGCTAAAAACAAGATTGATGAATGCAGATGTTTATAGCATGAAAAACAGCTATGAATTTGCTAAAACAAGAAGCAAAAGAATATGTATGAAAGACAGATCCAACAAAATCTAGAGGAAAAACAAGATGCAGAAAGCAAATCTACAGAAGTAGTTACATATGTGTATATATATATGTATAATATATATATAAATAAAAAGAAAGAAAAGAAAACAGAGATAAAAAGAGGGTAATACCTGGAAATTGTGGAATCAGGTCCACAAGTTCATTGCTTTGATGAATGAGCAAAAAGGAAAGATGGAAGCACTCTTGTTGTTCATAGCATGCTGATGATACCTGTGAAAAAGATGAGAGAGAGAGAGAGAGAGAGAGGAGAGAGAGAGAGTGTGTGTGGAAAGTGATGCTTGAGTGTAATAAATATTTGACTGGGCCTGTTCTTCAAGACAATCAAGCAAAAAAAGCTTTTTAATTAATATTAATAATAATATTATTACTAATATTAAGTTTTTATTTGTTTTTGTCTTTTTGAGTGACAAAAACAAAAGGGTTCGAATTAAGAATCAACGTGCTGGATTCTTGAGTCATACATGTCTGGCAAGTCATCTCACAAAACAAGCACTACTTTTGTTTGGGTGTTAAATGACTAATTTGCCCCTTAATCTGTCTCCTTCGTAGCATTTCAACTTCACTCACCCTTTGCTATCTCAATCATATATATACTTGTTTACTGTTTTCACCACATCCTAACTTTATGGGTCAAAGGAGCTTTTTATTTACAAAGCTTTGACTCTGTTCCATATAGATAGAAAAGATTGATTGATGCATAGACATTAGACAGTCCTTGTGACCACACTCTAGACCTTATCTCTTATGAAATTTTGGGTGTTGTTTTGTACAATGTGTGAGAGAGAAAAATATGGATGAGTATGAGAGAGAAGAGAAACAATGTAAATAAAGGTGTGACATGGAATATTAAAAAAGAGATGTGTAGTAAAAATAAATTTGGAGATGTAAAGTTGGTATGCATTTAAATTCACCCTAAAATGTATATAGGTGTTGATACATGTATGATGTACCCCTAAAAATCATAAGGGTAGAGGGATAGAGTAACATAAAAAATGTAAAAGAGCATTTACTTTAACTTAATAAATTTACTTTACCTTTTTAATTTCTAATGAATCGAACTAACCGTTTGTTCCTAGATAGTAAGTACATGTCCTTCTGCCGCGAGAGGGGAGGATTGGGATTGGTTAAGCAATTCACGTACTTGTTAACCTCTTGCTAATTGATTCGGAATAGCTTTATCGAGATTAGAAGCAAATTGTGCAAAAGCTTCTAATTATGCGAACTATGTAGCTCTAGTTTTAATTTACCGGCTACTTGTTTCTTAGCTTTAATTTGAATTGCAGGCCTCACTATGAAAACATAAATACCCACATTAATAGCAAGTCGGATTCCACCAGCAAAAGTCATCGCTTCATGAAGCTTGGAGACATATTAGAGGCGTTAGTGGGGTGGCAGGTGCTACGCTGTGAATGGTCTAACGACTAGGAATAGCCAAGATTAGATGAATGGGAAAAAAGCAAAAGAAGATCTGATAATAAAGTCAGAGTAATATAATACTAACAGGATGATCAGTGAATAAGAATTGGTAGAGTGGTGTAATGTGAAAGAAATCATAATAGTTGTCAGAATTAGCGAACGTTTATGAAAGTGATCTTTCTTGATTAATTTTAAGTTTATTACTAGGTATGGTTAATAGTCAATGATATTGCCTTATTCATACCGGTTTTACTATGTTGTATTACTTCATTAAGCTAGTTAATTACTCATCGTCATTCGTGGGTTAATTTTCAACAATAAAAGATGAAGATCTGATGAATCTTTGTGGATATTTGTGTAGAGTACTTTATTCATTGACTAAGATCCTAATCATACTCATCTTGGTTAAATGAATCTTAGTGATGAATAATAAACTTTTGACATGACGATCATTTGGATTGTAGTTTGGCGCTTTCACAAATAAAGATATATATTTGGATTCGAAACTGACATGTTTTGTCCGTGAACAACTTGTTCATAACATGTTTGAGAAATTGTTCATGAAATCATTTATATAACAATGTCTCATGAAATAGATATTCATGATACGAGACTAGACCTGATAATAGGATGGGAAACGAAGTGGAACTAGCAGAGTGGTGTGACGTCACGTCACATGGAGGTAATCAGTATGGTTGTTAGAATTAGGAGATGTTTATGAGTAGTAACTAGTAATCTCGTGGATGACAATAAATGAATTAGTAGATATTGTTAATATCATGATATTGTCATATTTATATATGTTTTATTAGGGCGTACTAGTTTAAGGAACTCATTACTCAGAGTTGATTACTTTATAATTGTTATAGGAAGCTAAAGATAACGTTAAAACAAGAAAGGAGCTAAAACGATAGTAAAGAAGAGATTTATGAAACCTAACATGAGATAATAGTTGTGCAATAATTGCACATGCATGTAGCATCCTAACCATATCATGTTCAAGTTATGCTTTCTTCTGTGACAACGGTCACCCTCATTTTTTCATCGAGTTGTCACTTACAGTCCTTATACTTTCTATTTTATTTTATTTATTTATTTATTTATTTATTTTTAAATTTAATAAATGTTGGGATTCATTTGATCATTTTATTTTTACTTGGAAATACTTACATTTTAACCAAAGACGAATCTAAAAACAATATTTAAACGTAATACGTCTTGGCAATTGTAAACTTTGTTTTATCTAAAAGTTTATATTATTTTTGTTTAAACAATTACAATTTGTTATGTTTGGTTAAAATTTATAAAAGAAGTTATTAAGAATTTGTCATAGTGTATAATAATATGAAACTTCAAGGACCAAACATTTAATTTTCAAAAGTTTTGAATCTCCTTGTTCCCTCCTTCGTTTTTCCGGCGACCGGAATACAAATCCGACGACTTTTTCCGGCAAACATTAAAACCATTCAAATCGAATCTCTTATCTCAATATTATAGATCAAGTTCGGTTCCTCCATAATTTTACAACAGTTACATGGGTTTTAATTGCTTTTAACACGTTTAAATTCGAGTTTTAATTCGGTTTAAGTGTGTAACCGTCGACCATTGATGACAAGCTCAAACGTTCGAGTTTTCTTAACACACCTATAAATTGATACTTCCATTTCGTTCCCCAGCCTTTACACACTCTAAAACCACTTCGAAACGATCCAAACGCGACCAGGAAGCTTACAATGGGAACCTTAAGTTGCGGCCCTTTCTTTTTCTTTTTCGACCTCGAAACGAAATTGTAAGTTTAATTATCTTATTCCATCTTGTTAGTCGCTACCCTCCCTTCAAAAGCCCCATGAAATCGGGCTCTAATATTGTCGAATTTAAGGTATTAGAAAGCTAGGGTTTGGGGTTTGTTTTGGGGAAGAAGATGAAGTTTGCTTATAATATTAATATGTTTTGATTTAAGTTTCTTCATGGTGTAGTGGCTTTGTGTGTGTATGTACATAGAACAGACCCGGGTTCGATTCTCTTTACCCGCGAGTCTGTTCCTGTTTCTTTTAAATCTTATTATTATGTTTTTTTTAATATCATATATTATATAAAACTTATAATATTCATAATAAATTCATTTTTACTCCAAAAATTATAAAAATTTAGGAGTAATATCTTGACACCTCATAGAAAATTCTCATATTTTTAGTTTATGGAAAATATCCTATTTTCATAATTTTATTAATTTAAATTGTTTTAATCATATTTAATTGATAAAAAATTCGTTTTTAATGATTTTGATCCCAAATTTTCTGGAAAATTATTTTTAAGGGTCATGAACCTAAATAAAAATTATTGGTTCAGAAAACATTTATTTTTATTAATTTTTCTATTTTTAATCATTTAAACATGATTTAAACCCATTAAATTCATTTTTAATACAAATAAATGGAGAAAAATTATGGAAAAATTATTTTCACTATTATACATCAGAAAATAATTATTTCTCATAAAAATATCATTTTTGGATCATATCTTGTATTTTTAGTTTATTTACATTTAATTAGATATAATTAATTATTCAGTTAAGTGCAAATTATTAAAATATGTTTTATGGATATTTTTCTATAAAATAGAAAATATTCCTATATGCAAAAACATAATATTAAATTTTCTTAGTCACATATTCGATCGTGAATCATAATATATTTTATTTATAAATTATTATTACATTCAAGATATAATAAAACTTCATCTTCCCTACATAAGTCTAGCAAACCCTAATGCCTTAGACCCTAGATACCTTAGACTATTTAGACATTTCCTTATATTCTATTACGTTATAGGTTGAATTCCTTTGAATTCCCATTACTTAGCTCACGACCGCTTAAGTTGGATTTTGATCGCTTTCGCAAACTGTGAGTATATCTTTCCCCTTTTTCATGTTTTACTCTTTTGGGGCTACTCATGTACATTATGACAAAATGTTATTCTGTTATTAAATGCAATTCTCATGTGTGTTTGCTTTATGTTAATTTGTGTGTATCTATGGCTGTCAAAATCATTAACCGTTGTGGCCTTGCATTTCAATGAATAGTACTATGGTATATACCCCTTGTGACTCTGTTGAGAGACCTTGGTCATTGTCTTGTGATTCATTATACTAAAATGGTTTTCAAAGTGTTGTCTTGTCTTAGGGTTGGTTTTGACTGATACTGCTTAAATACATAATTGCAAACAGTATACAACACATGAATTGCTAAACACTTTTTCTACTATATGTATTCAAACAGGGTATGCTCACCAATACATTTTTGTATTGACCAAATTATTTTCGTACATGTTTCAGGTTGTTTTGAGACGCTTCCTTTAAGCTTTTGGATTTATATTTAAGTTTTGACTTTATTGTACTTTAGTTAGACTTGTCGCTTTAGAATCTTTGTAACTGGAATTTCTTGTCAATGTAATAAACTATTTATTCAATGTATCAATATTTACACTTTTAGTCCATGAGCTTTTGAACAATCGTCACTACGTGGCACCTCGATGATTCCGCCATCGGTCGGGGTGTTACAGATTGGTATCAGAGCCATGGTTATAGGGAATTAGGTTATTAGAATGCCTGTTAGCCTAGTCTATAACTAAGCTTACTTTCACGAGTCCTCTCGTGTACATTTCTCTTATTTCTTATATTTTCTTTCAAGATATTTTCGCTATGATTCTTTCTCGTTATTCTTTCGGTATTTTGCTTGGAGAAGAAGACACTCGTATTTCACAAACGAAACGATTTCACCAAGTTAGGAGTGACATCCATACCTTGGTGATTAGTTTCACTCTTCTATATATTTTACATCTTTGGGATAAATATTTTGAGATAGGAGTGATACCCACACCTCAAGGAATTATTCCTTCAAAAAGAAACTTAACCACTAAGCTGGGAGTGATATCCTTAACTTAGTGATTGGTTTCATTCCCCTATTGTTTTCAATTTTGAAATACATCTTTGAGTTAGGGGTGAAGTCCACATCTCAAGGATCTATTTCTACATCTCGTTTTAAAGTCTCGCTAAAAGTTTTGAAATTTACCAGTGACGGGGTAGGTGCAATCGGGAAGGATGACCATTTACTCATAGGTTTAAGTACACTCCCCACACGTCACTAATAATATTTCAATTTCTTTGGCTAGTCACCAGTTTCGTTAGAAATATTTTCAGTATCACATTCCTATATGGGTATACTTTTCATTTGCTGTTTGAACTCTTATCATAATTTTTTATAATGAAGTTATTATCTCTTTTGAGTTTTTCTCTATTAATAGCTATCGCTATTAGTGCGTTTTTCCGTTTCCTGTTATTAATTCTTATGTTTTGTGTAACATTTGGATTTTAAGTTCCATCATCTGTTGTTTTATATACTCATTGATCGTTCGCTTTTCATCATCACTACTAAAACTTCTATGCACTATTTTATCGCATTAAAACTTACACTATTTCCTTTATGAAGCATCATTCCTATTGTTCAAAAACATTTTCCTATGACTCAAATTTTTAAGCTTATTGTTTAACTTTGATCACATTTTTGATTCTTGAACGTTGCATAGTTAAACACGAATGTGGTTTCAAACTTATTAATCGTCTTGTTATTATCATCATGCTTACAAATTTACTCGATCGATGTCACAGTATATCTCTAAAATATTCTCTTGTATCTCTACAATATACACAACATCATAAATGCCTATCTATTCAACACTCACTAGTACACTACTCTTTAAAGCGATTACCTTAGCAACTTACTTTATGTTGCCATCTCATAAAAGCACAAAACCCAAGTACCCAGCTTTAGAGAAACTTATTCACCTTATGCCTTGAAACATTTAGCGTGCTATGAGCTCAAAGAGATGCCTTAACAACTTTTACAAACAAACGATTTTCGTATAACTTTTGTAACATTGTGAAAAATTCAAGGTCTCAAGTTTAAAAAAAAAAACACGGGCAACACTTGGATTTTTCCCAAACATTTCATAAATATGGAAAAAATTTCAAACTTGAAAGAGATTTAACTTGTAAGTTAAAGGAATGTTTTAATATAGAAAAGTTTTACTTCTCAAAATTCGTCAAGGCATTCGGGACCATATGCAATCTTCTACCTGTTTTACCCATATCTTTCAACCATTATCAAGGAGAATCAATCCAAACTAAATCAGATTCTCCATTGTCTTCAAACAACCCATACACTTATACCAAAATTATCAAATACCGAGCTGATTCACTCAATCAACGTAGCACGAGAAATCATGCATAGTGGACTTTCAACGTTGAACTGGGTTTTTGAAGCTAGGTTACCAGCTGACACTTAAGACTTGGAACTTACACGTTACTCTTCAACCCTACTATATCAGTTGCTGTGACACGATCATACTTTTAAAAGTTGAAGTGGTATATTTTCGGAGATGTTATGTTGCAATCTTTTCACATTCATGCTATTCCAAAACTTCAAACTTTTTACATTTGGAATCTACATACATTGACTTTTATCATTCACGTTATTTCTAAATCTTGGTCTTTTGAAAACACATTGATTTATACGGTTTTCGAGAAAAGAAATTTGCGACTGATAATATGCCTTATGACAATTTTCAACTCGACTTCTTGTAAACACATGAAAGTGTGTACTTACGAAGTCTTTTCATGTGAAGCTGTTTTGAATCTAAAAACTTATTCTCATGCATCACTGCTATTTTTTCCACCATATCACAAAGTTCGAGTAAACTACGTTTTGTTTTATAAACGAAAAAAAAATTTATCTTTTTATACTTACACTCTTTCAGTCGCAAAACTTTTGGTCTAAACATTGGACATATCCTTATCGAAATGTTGCTAAATGTCTTTTAACATATAGTGCATATATTTTAAACTCGCATGACCAGTAGACTATACGTATGTTCTGTCCACTCTCAATTGCAGTAAATATCATTATCTTATTCTTACATCATTTTATTTTATTATATTCGCGTATTATCTTATTTATGATTATTCTCGTATTATTATTTTATTGGTGGTTATCCTCACGCGTTATTTGCAATTATTCTCGCACTAACTATTAGTAGTTATTCTTACAACACTGGTTTTGAGCATTAATTTAACTCGTTTACTTTCATTTTGAGAAAATTGTGCGATTTACTTGATTTATATTATACTATTCTTTCAATCAAAATTTTATGCTATACTTATGTACTTGACGCATATTTGGTATGCATATTTCTTCCTGTTTTTGAGCAAAACCCTGTTATACTTTACATTATTTTGTTCATCATCATGGTCAATGAACATCCTAGTTGATAACTCGTATGAGATCTAAGCTAGTGCCCACGTACGACTCGGGTTATAGTATTTCTTTAATCCGAGGGGAACGATGTAAACCTCAGAGTTTATCAATATGAGTGTTTAAAGCCAACGATGTGAACAGAAGTTACCGGTTAAGGGTGAACCCGAAAGGGAAGAACCTCTAACCATGTCTTATACTTACATGTTATTCACATTACGGTTAAAAGGAAAACCCGGAAGGGAAGGACCTCTAACCATGTCATGATTGAACATTATTTCATTACAGTAGCTGTTACATATTGGTTGTATGCATTGTTTCTAGTATTATGTTAGGGTTATGGAAAAGCATAACACCCTGGTGTAAGGTAAATCGATGATTACGGTCCGGAACGCAATCATGGATTTACAGGTACATGAGGGTGGTGTGTGATTCTATTTAGGCTATTGGTAGACAATCAGTACGAGACCAAAGTATCGGGAGTGTGGTGGGTCAGCTGCGGTACACCCTATATATAAGCATAAACGATACTGCGGGAACGGACTAGGAGTCTAACCAAGAACCTACCCATTACTACTTCTTCATTAGATCATTGACTAATAGCTATCATTTTCAACGAGAACGTTTTTACGCAAGCCTCAATTCGTCTTTCTTGAAACCTTTTCTTTCAGCCATTCATACAGAAAACTCAAATCTTGTATACTCTTCTTACACACTCTGTTATTTAAAATCTCATTGCATGTCCTTATTAAAGTTCGGTCAAACCTTTCTAAAGTATGGGAGACTGCTTTAACGGCGCACCGCCTTCACCAGTTACATACTATTCCAATCCCTTTTCATTGTAAACTCTCGACTTTTTAACCTTGAGTCAAACGTTAAGGATTTTTTTTAAAACCTTTACTTTGGATATTAAACAACTGCTTTGAATTTTTTGTCAAATCATAACTGATGCAATTTTAAAACATACCGGACTTTTACAACTCATTTTGTTTCATAGAAACCTCCATTTGAAAGAAATTTCGAGACGAAATTTTCTAAAGTAGGGGAGACTGTGACAACCGTCACCCTCATTTTTTCATCGAGTTGTCACTTACAGTCCTTATACTTTCTATTTTATTTTATTTATTTATTTTTAAATTTAATAAATGTTGGGATTCATTTGATCATTTTATTTTTACTTGGAAATACTTACATTTTAACCAAAGACGAATCTAAAAACAATATTTAAACGTAATACGTCTTGGCAATTGTAAACTTTGTTTTATCTAAAAGTTTATATTATTTTTGTTTAAACAATTACAATTTGTTATGTTTGGTTAAAATTTATAAAAGAAGTTATTAAGAATTTGTCATAGTGTATAATAATATGAAACTTCAAGGACCAAACATGTAATTTTCAAAAGTTTTGAATCTCCTTGTTCCCTCCTTCGTTTTTCCGGCGACCGGAATACAAATCCGGCGACTTTTTCCGGAAAACATTAAAACCATTCAACTCGAATCTCTTATCTCAATATTATAGATCAAGTTCGGTTCCTCCATAATTTTACAACAGTTACATGGGTTTTAATTGCTTTTAACACGTTTAAATTCGAGTTTTAATCCGGTTTAAGTGTGTAACCGTCGACCATTGATGACAAGCTCAAACGTTCGAGTTTTCTTAACACACCTATAAATTGATACTTCCATTTCGTTCCCCAGCCTTTACACACTCTAAAACCACTTCGAAACGATCCAAACGCGACCAGGAAGCTTACAATGGGAACCTTAAGTTGCGGCCCTTTCGTTTTCTTTTTCGACCTCGAAACGAAATTGTAAGTTTAATTATCTTATTCCATCTTGTTAGTCGCTACCCTCCCTTCAAAAGCCCCATGAAATCGGGCTCTAATATTGTCGAATTTAAGGTATTAGAAAGCTAGGGTTTGGGGTTTGTTTTGGGGAAGAAGATGAAGTTTGCTTATAATATTAATATGTTTTGATTTAAGTTTCTTCATCAAATACATGATTGGTGTAGTGGCTTTGTGTGTGTCTGTGTATGTACATAGAACAGACCCGGGTTCGATTCTCTTTACCCGCGAGTCTGTTCCTGTTTCTTTTAAATCTTATTATTATGTTTTTTTTTAATATCATATATTATATAAAACTTATAATATTCATAATAAATTCATTTTTACTCCAAAAATTATAAAAATTTAGGAGTAATATCTTGACACCTCATAGAAAATTCTCATATTTTTAGTTTATGGAAAATATCCTATTTTCATAATTTTATTAATTTAAATTGTTTTAATCATATTTAATTGATAAAAAATTCGTTTTTAATGATTTTGATCCCAAATTTTCTGGAAAATTATTTTTAAGGGTCATGAACCTAAATAAAAATTATTGGTTCAGAAAACATTTATTTTTATTAATTTTTCTATTTTTAATCATTTAAACATGATTTAAACCCATTAAATTCATTTTTAATACAAATAAATGGAGAAAAATTATGGAAAAATTATTTTCACTATTATACATCAGAAAATAATTATTTCTCATAAAAATATCATTTTTGGATCATATCTTGTATTTTTAGTTTATTTACATTTAATTAGATATAATTAATTATTCAGTTAAGTGCAAATTATTAAAATATGTTTTATGGATATTTTTCTATAAAATAGAAAATATTCCTATATGCAAAAACATAATATTACATTTTCTTAGTCACATATTCGATCGTGAATCATAATATATTTTATTTATAAATTATTATTACATTCAGGATATAATAAAACTTCATCTTCCCTACATAAGTCTAGCAAACCCTAATGCCTTAGACCCTAGATACCTTAGACTATTTAGACATTTCCTTATATTCTATTACGTTATAGGTTGAATTCCTTTGAATTCCCATTACTTAGCTCACGACCGCTTAAGTTGGATTTTGATCGCTTTCGCAAACTGTGAGTATATCTTTCCCCTTTTTCATGTTTTACTCTTTTGGGGCTACTCATGTACATTATGACAAAATGTTATTCTGTTATTAAATGCAATTCTCATGTGTGTTTGCTTTATGTTAATTTGTGTGTATCTATGGCTGTCAAAATCATTAACCGTTGTGGCCTTGCATTTCAATGAATAGTACTATGGTATATACCCCTTGTGACTCTGTTGAGAGACCTTGGTCATTGTCTTGTGATTCATTATACTAAAATGGTTTTCAAAGTGTTGTCTTGTCTTAGGGTTGGTTTTGACTGATACTGCTTAAATACATAATTGCAAACAGTATACAACACATGAATTGCTAAACACTTTTTCTACTATATGTATTCAAACAGGGTATGCTCACCAATACATTTTTGTATTGACCAAATTATTTTCGTACATGTTTCAGGTTGTTTTGAGACGCTTCCTTTAAGCTTTTGGATTTATATTTAAGTTTTGACTTTATTGTACTTTAGTTAGACTTGTCGCTTTAGAATCTTTGTAACTGGAATTTCTTGTCAATGTAATAAACTATTTATTCAATGTATCAATATTTACACTTTTAGTCCATGAGCTTTTGAACAATCGTCACTACGTGGCACCTCGATGATTCCGCCATCGGTCGGGGTGTTACATCTTCGTACACATGCGCATATATGACAGAAAAATGATTCCACCATATTTCAATGATCTTAACAGGTTTCCCCATTGTACGAGCATGCTACATATGAAACATCATTAAGTCTAATCAAAACTAAACACTTAGAGATGTATATTTTTGGGTTTACATTAAAACGTTCTATATATGTGGAAAGTTGTTACATGTTTAGAAACTATGTATGAAATTATTTATCTATAAACATTTAATGATTTAGATTTTCATGATATGAGACTAGACGTATGGGTCATGAAGGTCACTGATGTGTACATTCTGAGGTGTTAATTATACTAGACAATGTCTTGTTATGGGCGAATGAGCATAACATGACTTCACTTGCTTACCACGTGTACTTTATGTATTGATGGCATATTATCGTCTTAAAATTTTAACACATAAAACATGCCTTAATAAATAGACGTCGTGCCACATTTGATGGGATGTCCGTTAACGCTACAAAAGCATGTTAGTTACTTAATAAATATACGTCGTGCCACATTTGATGAGGTGTTAATTATACTAGACAATGTCTTGTTACATCATTTAAGCTACTTAGTTACTCATAGTTGATTACTTCAGATTTTTTTTATAGTAGGCTAAAGACCACATTATAACAATACAGGAGCTAAAACTATAGTAAAAGAAGTTACTGATCAAACCTAAGATAGAACAATAGTTGCTAACGCTCAAGAGCACATGCATGCATCGCCCTAAACATACAATGCTCAGGCGATGCTTCCTTTGTACACACCCATGTGCATGCCAGAAATTTTCACCTTGCTTGCGAGATCTCGCCACACCACCCCATGGTACATGCATGCTACCTATGGAATACCATCTAGTGTCATCACTCATCACAACTAAACACCTATTTTACTTACAGTTAGCTTTATCTTCACGTGTCTTTTTATCATTTGACAAGTTCGACTTCCAAGTTCAACTTTGGTTCCTTTTCGATTATAAAGTGCAGATAAATAATTAAGATTCAATATACTTAATAGGAAATTTGGGTTCATATTAATTTCAATATGTATTTAAATAGGCACATAAATCTTTGTAGTTAAATATTTATTTAGAGCTTAGTCTAGTCATGGGCTAATTAAGATCCTTGGTGTATTCATCTAAAGTAAATAAATCCTAGTGATGGATAACAAACTTTTGATATGATCATTTGATCATATGGATTGGAGATATATGCGTTTGGATTTCACATGGAAGTGCTCTATCCATAAAAAAGTTGATATAACATGTTGAGAAACTATGTGTGAAATTACTGATCTATAAAGGTTTGATGATTTATAAAGCTAATTAATGTGTACAATGTGAAGTGTTTAATCAACCCAGGTAATGTCTTGTTTATAAACGAATGAACCTAACACTTCACTTGCTTACACATGTGCTTTGTGTATTGATCACACATTTTCTCAGCTCTTTTTAGCGTTGTAACAAAGGCAAAACACGTCTCATTAAATACATAACGTGCTATAACTAATGAGGGCCCGTGTTGGAACCATCAGATTTTTTTAATCAAGATAGTTAGGGGAGGGTTCAAATGAAAACCCTCTTTAATTAAGGAAATGTTAGGTACCAAACACGCACACGAACAGAAAATGAAAAATGAGACATAAGATCTATGTGGTGTGGTCTAAACTGACCTACTCCTATAGGGGTAACTAAGGTATTTCTTTTTATTGAGTGATAATAATTTACAAGCATAAGAGATGTATTTAAGACCTAACATATATCTTCATACTGAGAAAGATAGAAGGTATGAGACGAAATTTTATTCGATGTCCTTATCTTCACTATTTTTAGTTGTCACCAAGGAATATGGTTTATTGCATGTAGAAATGGCCGGCACTAGTATCCTCCCTCGTTGATTACAATGGATTGTCAAAAGAGTCTTCTAAAAATATATTTCTCGAGGATACATTGTATCCATCCTAATAGGGCCGTACATTTTTGTCTGAAACCAGACCCGAATACATAGCCACTATGAAAACATAAATACCCACATTAATAGCAAGTCGGATTCCACCAGCAAAAGTCATCTGCTTCATGAAGCTTGGAGACATATTAGAGGCATTAGCGGGGTGGCAGGTGCTACGCTGGGAATAGTCTAACGACTAGGAATAGCCAAGATTAGATGAATGGGAAAAAGCAAAAGAAGATCTCATAATAAAGTCAGAGTAATAGAATACTAATAAGATGATTAGTGAATAAGAATTGGGGGAGTGGTGTAATGTGAAAGAAATCAGAATAGTTTTCAGAATTAGCGGATGTTTATGAAAATGATCTTTCTTGATTGATTTTATACTTATTACTAGGTATGGTGAATAGTCAATGATATTGCCTTATTCATACCGGTTTTACTAGGTCATATTACTTCATTAAGCTACTTAATTACTCATAGTCATCGTGGTGTGGGTTGCTTTTCGGCAATAAAAGATGAAGATTCAATATATCTAATTGGAGATTTGGGTTCACATTAGCTTTCATATGCATTTGAGTAGTCGCGTGAATCTTTGTAGATTGATATTTGTCTAGAGTACTTTATTCAATGAACAAGATCCTAATCATACTCATTTTGAGTAAATGAATCCTAGTGATCGACAACAAACTTTTGATAGACAATCATTTAGATTGTAGTTAGGCGTTATCACAATTAAAGATATATGTTTTGTGAACTTTCATGGTATAATGAAACACAACTTTATTAACAAAGAACTTTGAACCATAAAACGATTTGTTCAAAGAATAATGAACAACTGAATACAAACCAAACCACAGGATTAATAAGATCAACAACAACTCTCACAACCTAGAAATCTAGACACTGATTAGATCCAGAAGATCATTAGACACTCGATGAACAAAATACAAACTTGATAAACCCTAATCGCCTAAACTAGATGCGAGCAATAATATCTGTGTATGAAAGAATGAGAGAGACTGAATGAATATGAAGTCTCTAGAAACCCTAGGGAGCTTATATATGCGGCTCACATCAGGAATTATAATCTTGTCCCTTAAACTTATTATATTTACATAATAAGCCCTTGAACTTTGAAGACTCTACTAAACAGCACCAGCAGCAAGTCTAGCCCAGCATGACCATTTACTTGGAGCCCACATCACTGACATCAGCCCAACTGCAAAACAACAAACACCTTATGCAAAATAATAAGTGTCACACATACTAAACAAATAGTAACAAAATTGAAAAAGGAAAACATAACATGTTATATTTTCAACATCCCCACAATTTTATTACTTAAACACATCAACCATTCTTATTTTTTCACACAAATTTGTATGTTGATGTGTTAACAACCCCTTTGTAAATAACTTAACAATTTGTTCATCTGAACTAACTTTTGTTGTTTTTATAATGCCCTTAGAGATTTGTTCTCTCAAGAAAAATAAGTCCAATCCAAAATGCTTTGTTTTGTCAAAGAACACTAGGTTTGCAGTAATGGATAGCGCAGCATAACTGTCACAGTTCAAGATAACAGGAATTCTAACAATGACCATTAATTTTGACAACAAAATTTTGATCCACAACACTTCACAAATAGCAGCACACATGGCCCTATATTCAGCTTCAGCTGAAGATCTAGCCACTGTGGATTGTTTTTTGCTTTTCATGACACCAAACAATTACCAATAAACACACAGAAACTAGTAACAAATTTTCTACTGTCAACACACTTGCCCCAGTCATAGTCTGAAAATGCAACAAAGTCAAAAGATTCATGTTTTGAGAGCATGATTCCCTTTCCTGGAAAAGACTTCAAGTATCTAAGAAGTCTTAGTGCAATTTTCATATGACCCTCGTTAGGCTTATGCATATATTGACTCAAATAATGCACAACATATGATATGTCAGGTCGGGTGTGAGACAAATATATCAACTTACCAACAAGTTGTTGATATCCAACAATATTATTTAGTAACTTATTTTGATTCACCACAATATTAGTCAAAACACTATTTTGTTCAATTGGATTTGAAACAGGTTTTGACCCTAATACCATATTCGGCTAGAAGTTCTGTACAATACTTCCTTTGGGTGAGACATAACCCTTCACTGGTTTTCATAACTTCTATGCCCAAAAAACACTTTAACTCACCGAAATATTTATCATGAACTTAGTTTTGAAACAAGTTTTGACCAGTTCTATTTCTTCAACAGAATTTGCAGTAATGATAATATCATCTACATATACTAACAAAACTAAGAATACATCTTGCTTGTTTTTAACAAATATGGAATAATCACTCTTGCTTTGAACAAAGCCAAATTCAGTTAAATCACTTACTAATTTTTCATTCTACATCCTAGGTGCCTGTTTCAGGCCATACAATGATTTTTTTCAATTTACAAACTTTAACAATAGATTCATTAATACCTTTAGGAAGAGACATGTAAACATCTTCATGCAAATCTCCATAGAGAAATGCATTGTTAACATCTAATTGAAAGGTACTTCAACTATTTTGGACAGCTAGACTGATAATACACCTAACAGTGGTAAGTTTGACAACAGGAGAGAAAGTTTCTTCATAATCTATTCCTTCCTTTTGACTAAAACCTTAGCTGCTAATCTAGTTTTGTATCTATCAACTTCACCTGTGGATTTATACTTTATTTTGTATATCCACTTACACCCTACTTTATGTCTATTTTTAGGAAGATCCACTATTTCCCAAGTGTTATTCTGTAAAGAGATTCTAACTCATCATTCATAGCTGTTACCCAATTTTCATCTTTTACTGCTTCATAGTAGTGTTTAGGTTCCCTACTTTTATCTAGTGTAACAGAGAAACATTAATTTTCAAAAGATAGATTTGTAAAGTTAACTACTTTTTCAAGACTATATTTAACTTTACATTCTACAATATAATCACTATATTTATTTGGAAAATTAATGTTTCTTGATATCTCCTAACACTATCCTGAACAGTGCCCCCCTCAGATTCTATACTATGATCATGTTCAGTATTCACATGGTCTGCCAATCCAGGACCCAAACTAGTGTTCCCAGGTTGCTATTCATCAGCCTTGCCTTGATTAGTACACTGGTGGTCTGGTTGCTGACTATCATATGTTCCTGAATCCCTATTACCATTGTCCCTTTTTTCATCACAGGGATCATTCACATTCAAGAGTGTGTTGGAACTGTGTTTTCATAAAGGTCAAAAACATTTTTTTTTGTTTTAATGGAAAGCGGCCTTCAAATAATTTTACATCTCTTGAGAATAAAATGGTTCTACTATCTAAAGTAAAGGTTTTATAACCCTTTTTCTCATGAGAGTAACCTAAAAAAACACTTTTATGCTCTACTTTCTAATTTATTTGTTTCATTTAACACTGTATAAAAACACAAACAACCAAACACCCTTAAATGATCTAAAAAGGGAGCAAAACCATGAATCATTTGATAAGGAGTTTTTCCACCAAGAACATAAGAAAGAGTCCTATTTATCAAGTATGAAATAGTTCGAATACAACCAGTCCAGAATATAACAGGAAGGTTACTATGAAACAACAAAGCTCTACCAACATTTAAAAGATGTCTATGTTTCCTTTCAATACACCATTTTGTTGAGGTGTGTATGCATAAGTGGTTTGGTGAATAAGGCCTTTTAACTTACAAAAATTAATCATTTGACCATTCACAAACTCTGACCCAATATCACTTCTAAAAATCTTAACTGTTTTTTTGAAACTGATTTCAAAGAATATTAATAAATCTTGTATATTTTCAAAAACCTCAGTTTTTTGCTTCATAAGACATACCCACACAACCCTAAAGAAATCATCAACAATAGTTAAAAAAATATCTATTTCCTTCCCTATCAGCTACTCTATAAAGTCCCCACACATCAAGATGTATTAATTGACCAAGTTAGTTTGTCTTATGTTCACTTAAAGGAAATGGTTCCCTGTGTTGTTTAGCCTTATGGCAAACATCACATGGCCCATGTTCTTTATTCAATTTCAAGTTGAGATTTAAACTTACAATGTTTAAAACTTGGCCAGAAAGATCTCTTAGTCTAGCATGCCACATATTGAATTCACTAACAAAATTATAACACACCTTAGAGAAGGAACAAACATTTCCACACATATACAAACCATGAGACTGTTCACCAGTCACCAGGACTTTCCTTGTTGACAAGTCCTGTAAATTGTATCTATTGTCATCAAATCCAACAAACAATTTATTATCCCTAGCAAGTTTGTGCACAAACATGAGATTGACAGTATATTCTTGAACAACTAAAACATCTTGTAAAATAACATTTTCAGCAAGTTTTATTTTACCTATTTTAGCAACCAAGGCATGTGCCATTTGGGTGTTTGACTTTTATGTTAAATCTGAAACATTTACATAATCAAACAAACCTTTTTCACTATTAACCATATGTTCATTTGCTCCAGAATCTACTATCCAACCAATCCCAATTAAATTTCTATTTGTACTAAGGTGTGTTATATTGAATTCCCCCTGGGTTTAGCTTAGGGTGGATATCCCAAAAGTTCAAAACACTTATCAACTAAGTGTCTGGACTTGTTACAATGTGTGCACTTCAAAGATTAACTTCCACTTCTACCAAACTTTTTATTATTAAAACTATTATTATTGACAAAATCATTAACTTGACTTGTTTTAGAATTAAAACTCATAGTCTGATTTTTACTTATATTGTTGGACTTTCTATGAGATTCCTCTCTAGAAACTACAGTAAAGGCTTCTTTAACTAAAGGGAGTTCAGTTTTAATCAGTAAAGTGGTCATAACATGTTGATAGACACTATCTAAACCCATAAGAAACTGCATAAGTTTTATCATATGGTTATACATATTGAAGTCCTTTGAAGCATCACACATACATGAGGGCAACTAAGCAATTTGATCAAGTTGTTTCCACATAACCTTCAACTTATGGTAATATTTAGACACTGACATCCCATTTTGGCTAAATGATTTTATCTTTTGATACAAATAAAAAACAACTAACTCATCTATTTTATTATAAGTTTCCTTGAGGTCTTTCCAAACTTCTGAGGCATGCTTTGAATAAACTTGTCCCATATAAAGTTCCTTGGAAACAGAATTTAGAATCCAAGTCAAAACTACTGAACTACATCTATCCCACTGCCTAGCTAACACAGGATCATCAACAGGTTTAACACAATCTCCATTTATAAAGCCTAGTTTATTTGTAACTTATAGGCCAAGAATCATTGCATTAGACCACACAGTATAATTTTCAGTCCCTTTTAGTTTGATACTAATAATAGTAAGGTTAGTAGAGTCATTGGTATGCAAATAAATGGGGTCACTAGCATCCAACTTACTAACCAATGTCACATTACTTACAATAGGACCAAGGTCAGCCACATGGCCTTGACTAATTCGTCCACTAGCAGGTGATGGGTCAGCACCAGACATAGAAACAAGCAATTAAACACACCACAATTGAAGTCACACATATTACACAGAACAGAACAACAAATTTCAATCAAACTAATCAAACAGTCAAAGAAAACAACCAAGACAACAAAAACGACAATCAATCAGACACACGACGAAGCCACATTGGTGTCCAGATCGTTGGTTCGTTACTCAAGTGTGCCAACGTAGGTCCTAGTGTGGGAGCCACCTAGACCTAAACTCACAACCGACTCAACTTGACTCAATCAACCACATGTCCTTCTAACCCGGCACCAGATGCCTAATACACAACTTCAAATTAAAAGAATAAGTGTAAAGGAACAATCTAACCATGAGGGGCCCAAATTAGGGTTCGCCAAATAAACTCACAATTACAACCTTCACTTAGGGTTACAACTAGAGAGCAAAGAGTACATGCTCCAATATCCAATAATCTACACTGCAATTCCATTTATCCCTAGAAACCCTAGATCTAAAAGTTTTAGATCTAAGATTTTATCACGATCTGACCCCATATATAACAAGAACCCAAGATGTTACGAATATCAGAACAAAACCCTAACAAAATCAGCGGAAGAGAACAAGAATTCGAGCCTTAAGCTCTGATACCATGTGAACTTTTCATGGTATAATGAAACACAACTTTATTAGCAAAGAACTTTGAACCATAAAAGGATTTGTTCAAAGAATAATGAACAAGTGAATACAAACCAAACCACAAGATCAATAAGATCAACAACAACTCTTACAACCTAGAATTCTAAACACTGATTATATCTAGAAGATCATCAGACACTCGATGAACAAAAACAAACTGGACAAACCCTAATCACCTACACCAGATGAGAACAATAATATGTGTCTGTGAAAGAATGAGAGAGAGAGAGAGAGAGATTGAATGAATATAAAGTCTCTAGAAACCCTAGTGAGCTTATATATGCAGCTCACATTAGGAATTACAATCTTGTCCCTCAAACTTATTATATGTACATCATAATCCCTTAAACTTTGAAGACTCTACTAAAACAACACCACCAACAAGCCCAACATTACCATCTACCTGGAGCCCACATCAACCCAACTGCAAAACAGCAAACACCTTATGCAAAATAATATGTGTCACACATAATAAACAAATAGTAATAAATTTGGAAAAGGAAAACATAACATGTTAACATGTTATATTTTCAACATGTTTGGATTCGACACATACATGTTTTATCTGTGGACAACTTGTTCATAACATGTTGAGAAATTGTGCATGAAATCATTTATATAGCAATGTTTGATGAAATAGATCTTCATGATATGAGACTAGACTTGGTAATTAATAGGATGGGAAGTGAAATGGAACTTGTAGAGTTGTGTGACGTGACGTCACATGGAGGTAGTCAATATAGTTGTTAGGATTAGATGTTTATGAGTAGTAACCAGTAGTCTCACGGATGACAATAAATGAATTAGTAGATTTTGTTAATATCATGATATTATCGTATTTATGTATGTTTTATAGGGCGTACTAGTTTAAGGAACTCATTACTCACAGCTGATTACTTTATAATTGTTATAGTAAGCTAAAGACCACATTAAAACAAGAAAGGAGCTAAAACAATACTCATAGTAAATAAGAGATTTATGAAACCTAAAATGAGATAATAGTTGCCCAATAATTGCACATGCATGTAGCACCCTAACCATACCATGTTTAAGTAAAGCTTTCTTTGTACACATGCATGTACATGACAAAAAAAATGATTCCACCATAGTTTAAAGATCTTAACAGGTTTCCCCATTGTACGAGCATGCTACCTATGAAACATCATCAAGTCTAGTCAAAAGTAAACACTTAGAGATGTATATGTTTGGATTTACATTAAAATGTTCTATATGTGGAAAGTTTTTACATGTTTAGCAACTATGTATGAAATTATTTACCTATAAACGTTTTATGATTTAGAAATTCATGATATGAGACTAGACGTACTGGTCATGAAGATCCCTGATGTGTACATTCTGAACTCTGAAGTGTTAATTAAACTAGACAATGTCTTGTTATGGGCGAATAAGCATAACATACAACTTCACTTGCTTACCACATGTACTTTATGTACTGATGGCATTTTCTTGTCATAAAATTTTAACACACACAAACATACCTTAATAAATACACGTCGTGCCACATTTGATGGGATGTCCACTATGGCTACAAAAGCATGTTAGCACCATAAAAGACGTGGTAAGACTCATAATATTTGTTAAAATTTTGGGATGTCTATGACTATGCTAATTCTTATTTTCTTGGAGGACTTCAAATGGAATAGTGTATATTGTTAGTATCATGATATTGTTATATTTATAAATCTTTTACCGGTCTTGTTACATCATTTAAGCTACTTAATTATTCATAGTTGATTACTTTAGATTTTTTTATATATAGTAGGCTAAACACCACATTAGAACAATACAAGAGCTAAAACTACAGTAAACGAAGTTACTGATCAAATCTAAGATGAAACAATAGTTGCTGACGCTCAAGAGCAAATGCATGCATCACCCTAAACATACAATGCTCAAGCGATGCTTCCTTTGTACACACACATGTGCATGCTAGAAATTTTCACCTTGCTTTCGAGATATTGCCACGCCACCCCATGGTACATGCATGCTACCTATGGAATACCATCTAGTGTCATCAGTCACACAACTAAACACCTATTTTACTTACAGTTAGCTTTATCTTCACGCTTCTTTTTATCATTTGACATGTTCGACTTCCAAATTTATCTTTGGTTCCTTTTTGATGATAAAGTGTAGGTAAATAATAAGATTCAATATACTTAATATGAAATTTGGATTCATATTAATTTCGATATGTATTTAAATAGGCACATAAATCTTTGTAGTTAAATATTTATTTAGAGCTTAGTCTAGTCATGGGCTAATTAGGATCCTTGGTGTATTCATCTAAAGTAAATAGATCCTAGTGATGGATAAAAAACTTTTGATATGATCATTTTGATCATATGGATTGGAGATATATGCGTTTGGATTTCACATGGAAGTGCTCTATCCATGAAAAAGTTGTTATAACATGTTGAGAAACTATGTGTGAAATTACTAATCTATAAAGGTTTGATGATTTATAAAGCTAATTAATGTGTACATTGTGAAGCATTTAATCAACCCAGATAATGTCTTGTTTATAAACCTAACACTTCACTTGCTTACACATGTGCTGTATGTCTTGATCACACATTTTCTTAGCTCTTTTTAGCGTTGTAACAAAGGCAAAACACGTCTCATTAAATACATAGCGTGCTATAACTAATGAGGGGCCCGTGTTGCGGTGTTGGAACCATCAATTTTTTTAATCAAGATAGTTAGGGAAAGGTTAAATTGAAAAGCCTCTTTAGTTAAGAAAATGTTAGGTACCAAACACGCACACAAACAAAAAATGAAAAATGAGACATAAGATCTATGTGATTCTGTCTAAACTGACCTACTCCTATATGGGTAACTAAGGTATTTCTTTTTATTGAGTGATAATAATTTACTTAGTATAAGATATGTATTTAAAGACCTGACATATATCTTCATACTGAGAAAAACAGAAGGTATGAGACGAAATTTATTCAATGTCCGTATCTTCACTGTTTTTAGTTGATCACCAAGGAATATAGTTTATTGCATGTATAAATGGCCGGCACTAGTATCCTCCCTCGTTGATTACAATGGATTGTCAAAAGAGTCTTCTAAAAATATATTTCTTGGGAATACATTGTATATATTTCTCGGGGATACATTGTATCCATCCTAATTAGGGCTGTACATTTATGTTCGAAATCAGACCCGAATACAAAGCCACTCAAACCCGAATTAGAGAGCATCTGAAAAAACCGAACCCGACCAACCCGAAACTTAAATGGTTTGGTATTGGGTCACTCCTAGCAGAAAACCCGAACAACCCAACCCAATAAACCAAAATCCGAAACCCGAACAAATAATGTATTTTTTTTATTATTGTGTTTTGGTTTAGAGTCTTTGGTATCTAAGACATCGAGTTTTAGGACTTTATATATGATCTTATCATGAGTAAAGATCAAATACAAATAGGCTTAACCTACTAAACATGAGCAGTGAAAAGGGATTTTTTTTTTGAATTTTTTTCCATCTGCTTAAACATGCTTTTCTAGATGAATAATAAATAAAAAATAAAAAAAATGTTTTTTTAGCGTAATTACGTCATTAGAGTAATTACAGTAGTTTATCGTAGAGTAATTACTCTACACCAATTTTTTTTTTTAGATTTTAGTACTAAAGTACATGTTTAACAATATGGAAAAAATTCAAAAAATAAAAATAAAAAATACCGTCCTTCACTTATCACGTTAAGTGCTATTTGTAGGATAAGAACCATTTGTAAAAGAACCTTCCTCATCATATCATATTATCAATTAATGTTGGAATTTTAATGATAGTTTTTAAAAAGCATGATGAATTCTGTAATGTTTTTTTTCATATTACACTTAAACCTACAAACCGAATAACCCAGCCCGAACTAAACTGAACCGAATGTGCCAAACCCGAACTGAACCGAACTTTAAATGATTTGATTATCGAGTCTTTTTCTTAACTAAAAACCCGAACAACCATACCCGAAAAACTAAAAACCCAAGAAAACCCCGAAAAACACCCATAATCCTAATCCAGTGTAAATCACCATGTGGATTGCTAACAAATACTATAAAATGTATCATCATCATCATCATCATCATCATCATTCGACCTCCTAAAAGGTTGAATGGATTTCAGGAGGGTCGAATAAGGTACCAAACTGTTCATTCAACCTCCCATGAGTTGGTTCGACCTCCCGTGGGCGCGAACCAACTTCTGGTTCGACCCAACTGCTGCAAAAACTCATAAAACGCACCAAAACATATCAAAACAGTCTAAGAACATCACGAAACATCACCAGTCACAGCAGTCAACTATATTTAACCAATCCCCACAAAACCCTACCAATTTTATCCCGAAATCAGTCCCTTTCACAAACTTCCCAAAATGGCAAATTATGGTAATGTCACATCAATGCATGAAATTTTTACCCAAAACGGAAACTCATCAAAATCACATTGTAATCAGATTATTATGCTCAGATTATCATGTATATGAAAACCCCTAATCATCATATCAACAATATTATGAAGAACAAACCCTAAATCTAACACAAAACCTCCAAAATGGGCAAAACATCATCAATAATCAATTGTAGCCAATAATAATCCTAAAGCATCATCTAAAACAGTTATAAATCATTATTATACCATCTACACCTAATTCAAACATCAAACAATTCATAACACATCATTTAACATCATTGACACATGTATTTTTGCATAAAAACTCATTATTCATGAAAGGGTTTTGTTTAGAAAGGTGTTAGAAAGGTTTTTATCCATGAAAACTTCCTTAAATCAGATCTGGACCTTTGGGGTTTGAGAAAAACGAATGAAAAATGCTTAAAAAGGATTTAGATCAAGAACACACCTTGAATCTTCTCTTGTTTATGATGTAGAAGGTATTTTTACGTTAGGATGTGAAAAACAAGGTCAAAAACTCCTTCCTACAGGTTTGCGGTTGAGAGAGAGCACTTAGGGGCGGTTAGGGTTTGTGAAATTATGAAAAAGTTGCAAATTATCGTATTTATAGTACCAACTCATTCGCACCCTTGAGGAGTCGAATGAACATGTAAAAGGGTCGAATGAATGACCAAGTGACTGGTTTGAACCCCCTTGGGGTTGAACGAGAATTCAACATTTTATGGTTTTGTCGTTTTAACCCGTTTTAACACATGTTAACACATCCTAACACATGAACATTTGATCCTAACATATGTTAAACATGTACACATTGCACATCATATATGGATCAATTTATGTCTGTCACTTAATTCAATTCATGTAATTCACCAACAACGGGACTCAAGACTCGTGTGTGCATAAGTTACCCCAATGATCCTCCGAATCATTGAACCTGGAATACGTAATGTAAACTGACGCAACTGACCCTGTTAAGTACGTTAAATAAATGTCACGATGGCGGACGACACCCATGAACGCACGGAAATTTGCGACTTCATGGTATTGCCAACCACCTCCCATCATGACATCTTATTGGGCCGCGGGGGCATTGAGCGCTTCAATACGAACGCCTCTATGGTGCACGGAATGGTTGGTTTCCCAACCAAGTCGGATGTCGCGTTTATTCGGGGAAACAAAGACTGCCACACGGCGAAAAGCGCCAAACCCCCGAAAATGGTCAAAACTGATGCCCGCACAGAGCCGGAAAAATGGGTTCTTAACCCTAAATTTCCGGAGCAAACGGTGGTCATTGGCCATGTAATCTCCGAGACCATCCGCAATCACCTCAAACAGCTACTGATAAAAAACATGGACGTTTTCGCTTGGCAACCGGCGGACATGGTTGGTGTTCCGCGTGACATAGCGGAGCACAGGCTCAACGTGTACTGCTCGGTAGAGCCAATCGTCCAAATGAAGCGAACTATGGGCCCGGAGAAAACGAAGGCCTTGAACGAGCAAGTCACCGAGCTGCTCAATGCGGGCATCCTGTGCCCCATTCGTCACCAAACTTGGGTCGCCAACCCCGTAACGGTCGCAAAGGCCAACGGGGGCTGGCGCATGTGTGTTGACTACAAGGACCTAAACAAGGCGTGTCCCAAACATTGCTATCCGCTGCCGGAAATCGATTTAAAGGTGGATTCCTTAGCCCCTTATCGCTTCAAATGTTTCTTGGATGCGTATAAGGGGTACCACCAAATTAAGATGGCAAAAGAAGATGAGGACAAGACGGCGTTCCGCATAGACACGGGCACTTACTGTTACACCAAGATGCCCTTTGGCTTGAAAAACGCGGACGCCACCTATCAGCGCCTTATGGACACTGCTTTCGTTGAGGAAATCGGCGTACGGCTCGAAGTGTACGTCGATGACCTTGTAATCAAAAGCAAAGAAGAAGGGGACATGCTGCGGGACATTCAACAAACCTTTGATCAACTGCGCAAGGTGCGCATGAAATTAAACCCCAGCAAATGCTCCTTCGGCATGGAGGAAGGCAAATTCCTCGGAGTCGTTGTCACGCAGGATGGTTTCCGCGCGAACCCTAAAAAAGTTCAAGTAATCGAGAGAATGCCTTCCCCCGCATCAGTCAAGGAAGTTCAAACGTTGATGGGTCACTTGGTAGCCCTCAACCGCTTCCTATCAAATTATGCGTCGAAGTCCTTCCCGTTCGTGGATACTTTGAAGAATTGGCTAAAGAAGACCAATTTTTGTTGGACAGCGGAAGCAGAAACAGCTTTCCAAGCAATGAAGCAATGCCGAATGAACCACCCGACTTTAACAGCGCCTCTACCTAAGGAACCGCTCACACTCTACCTCTCCGTCACAGAGCGGGCGGTAGGGGCGGTCCTCTTGGTGGAGCGCAAAGGGGTTCAAACGCCGATTAGTTACATAAGCCGCACCCTCCTCGATGCGGATACAAGGTAAACTATCATGGAAAAGCTAGTTCTCGCCCTCGTTCACACATCTCGAAGACTATGTAGGTATTTCCAGGGCCACACCATCAACGTCCTCACGGACTACAAAATCAGAGATGTCCTTTGCAAACCGGAACTTTCAGGTCACCTTGCTAAATGGGATATCGAGCTAGGAGAACATACCATCTACTACAAGCCCAGACCCGCAATCAAAGGCCAAGTACTTGTTGATTTTACAACGGAAATACCCACCAAGAAGGTCCAAGAGTGTATAGCTGAACAGTCCCCCGCGTCGACTTAGGACCCATCACAAAAGTGATCCCTCTTCACAAATGGGGCCTCTAACGATGATGGTTCCGGCGCGGGTCTCCGCCTCATCAGCCCAGATAAACATGAGTTCACATACGCCATCCGCCTCGACTTCAAAAGTACAAATAGCGAGGCGGAATACGAAGCGCTGCTGGCAGGCCTATGCATCGCGGAAAAAAATGGGGGCCAGGCACGTGAAGGTACAAGTGGACTCATTACTTGTCGCACGACAGATAAATGGGACTTACGACGCATGAGACGAAACCATGGCTCTATACTTGGAACAAGCCAAACAACTCATGTGCAGATTTGATTCTTGCACTGTAGAACATATCAGGCACAGCGAAAACAAACCAGCTGACGCGCTGAGTAAAATGGCTTCAACAGTTTTCGAACACATGGCCAAAGAAGTCCGCGTTGAGGTACTCAATCAACCATCTGTCCCGCTGCGAAAAGTAAACGTCATCCAAAATGGTAACGCATCCTCGATGACGCCAATCAATGCCTATTTGTCTTCCGGAACCCTGCCTGACAACAAGTCAGAGGCCCGGAAGATCCAACACAAGGCTCTTCACTATCAGCTTACCGATGGCATACTTTATCGCCGCTCTTACCTAGGGCCGCTTCTTCGATGTGTAGACTCCGCGGATGCCTCCTTCCTAATAAGAGATATTCATGAAGGAATCTGCGGCCTACATGCGGGCCCAAGGATGGTAGTCGCCAAGCTGATGAACCCAGGGTACTACTGGCCGGGAATGCACTTAGACGCAGTCAAAGAATTGCGCAAATGCGATAGCTGCCAACGCCACGCGCCAAACACCCTACGTCCAAAAAATGACCTGGTGTCTGTCACAACCGCTTGGCCCTTTCAAAAATAGGCAATTGATTTAGTCGGCCCATTCCCAACAGCACAGGGAAATGTCAAGTGCCTTATCGTCGCCATTGACTACTTCACCAAATGGGTTGAGGCAAAATCTCTCGCCAAAATCGACGGGGCACATGTCAGGAAATTCATTTGGGAATTCATTATTTGCAGATTCGGAATTCCAATGCAACTTGTGAGTGACAATGGTACACAATTCGTGGATCACACATTGCAAGAATGGTTGGCGCAGCTAGGCGTCCAACAAATCTTCACATCAGTCACGCACCCACAGGGCAATGGTCAAGTCGAAAGAGCAAATCGAAGCATTGTGGAGGGTATAAAAGCACGGCTGGGAACCAAGCGCACAGGGTGGGTAGACGAACTCCCCCATGTACTATGGGACTACCGCACCCTAACCAAGACTAGCAACGGCGAAACACCATTCAGCTTAACCTATGGTTCCGAAGCCGTAATCCCCGCTGAAATCGGATGCCCATCCGCAAGAGTACTCATGGCTGACAAAGGGAATAATGACGTAGAGCTCCGCTTAAATCTTGACTTACTTGAAGAACAGCGCGACATCGCGGCCATCAAAGAAGCAAAGTACAAGACACAGCTCGAGCGCTACTATAACCAGTGCGTCAAAAAGTGCGCATTCAAGATCGGAGACTATGTTTTCCGCAGCAACGAGGCTTCCTGTAACGCCCAGCTAATTTTCAAAATAAATAAATAAATAAATTATATGTTATATTGGCGTAACAATTTAAATTCGGGAAAACTCTCTCCAACTTGGGAAGGGCCATACAAGATCCAAAAAGTCTTGGGCAAAGGCACGTACGCGCTAGAAAAACTAGATGGAACCCCCATCCCACGATCTTGGAATGCGGCGCAGTTACGCTTGCTACTTGTAATCTATTTGTATTCCTGGCTAACCACACCATTGTATTCGTTAAACCAATGAAAGCTTGTTTCCTATATCTGTCATTCTACTTGTTTTTCCACGCCTAGGTCTTCAAGACTAAGCATGTCGGACTTGAACAGCCGCGTGTAATAGCTGGCGCCACGTAACAGTCTTCAAGACACGCGTAACGTGTGTCAGACTTTCAACCCGCGCCCCGCTGCACACGTAGCGCTATAGTCTTCAAGACATGATTTACCTATCGGACTTAATGCCCACGTGGTAACATATGTGTCGCGAAAAGTCTTCAAGACATGTTCAACACATGTCGGACTTACCCAGCACACATCATTCCACACGCCGCACAACAGTCTTCAAGATACGGCCTTTTAACACTTAAGTCGGACCAACGTCACAAGTTGTGTTGCGCTACAGTCTTCAAGGTGAAAGCCTTAAACACTTTAACGCCAAACTGCAAAGCTATACACAAGCGCTAATTTCTACGTACACATCGGGTGATGACTTAGTTAAATAGTATAACAGAAATTAACGTGAGAATAGATAAGATATAACAAACAAAATTTTCATTAACAGTTAGGGATTAAAAACCCAACGAATATTTACAAGTACAAACAAAATAAAAAGATTACAAGTCCCGCCTAATCATCTGAGCCGCTAAAGTCAACCTGGTCTGAATATGGATCAGGTTAACTCCCAGAAAACCCCTCACCAGAGGCTTTCTGACGCTCTTTCTCCGCTTGCTCCGCCCGTTGCCTAGCCTCCTCACCAAGTTTATCTGATCTTTCAATGAAGTACCTAAGTGAGGCGGCGGAATCGACATGGCGATTACAGTCCACCACCACCTGAAGGATGGGGAACTCGACCTTTTCAAACTTGGCCAGTTCCGCCTCATACTCCTCCTTCATGGGATTGCCATAGTGCTCCGCTTCTATTATTCGCCCGCCATTCTGGGCATGTAAGAAGCCATCTTCATAGCCCTCACTATACCTATAGGCGTTAGCGGAAGCAGCTATGGCGGCGACCTGGTCACCAGGCTTCGGTTCATTCCAGAACCGTTTGAAGATCTGCAAAAAGGAGGAAAAGTGTTAGAAACATTTCACATGAAACAAAAGACTACACATTGAAGAACAAGAAACTTACCCCTTCAATGCCACTGGTCATCAACCAGCGCACAGACTCCTACATCTTCTCCTGCGCAGCGGCTGACTCGTCGAGAAGGCTCTTTGCATTTTCAGCCTCCTTCAACACCGCATCACGAGCCTCCTCCGTTGAGGCCCTCTCCTGTTCCAATTCCTCCTTGGCCTGGAGGATGGAGGCCCTCTCCTTCTCCAAAACAGAGACACGCGAAGTAGCAGAGAGAAGTTCAACATCTTTTGACTCTAGGTCCTTGCGCATCTCTACAAACTTCGCGGTCCTCTCGGTGAGGGCCTTGGACTTCTTCTCCAAGTCCGCACAAACGGTTTTGTTTTCCTGTTTGAGCTCCTGGATGCGCTCCTTGAGCCGCATTGTCTCTTCGTTTGTGCGGTTGCAAGAATTAGTCCACCGCTTCTGTGCCATAACCGCGTCACGTTCCAATACTTTTACACGATCCTCAGCATCGTGAGCACGGCGACGGTACTTGTCTACATCAGCTTTAAAAGCAGCCTCCCTCTCCGCCAAGGAAGCCTTTTCCGCATTAAGGCGGGCGATGTCCCGCTGCACAACGACATCCCGCCTCCTCAAAGAGTCCATAACAGCCAGTTGAGCCGCCTGATTCAAACACATATTGGAAATCAGGTCAGGACGGCTCAAACTGTGCTGGTACTCTCTTTCGTACGGAGGCACAACCTCCGCCACAAATTCTTCGGCGGCCAGTTTCATTAGATAATAAGGTGTTCTCTCTAATTGCCCAGCGGGGGCGCCATATGGCGTCGCCCCCACCCAGCTGGAACCATCATAGGTCCCAGCCGAGCCCCTACCCCCCGCACCAGGCGGTGCACTCCCCGCCCCGGCCATATGCCCAATTGCCATCCCTCGCACCTCCCGCTGAGGTGGCCTTCTCCATTTTGGAAGCATCATCGGCCCGCTTCTTGGCCTTCGCTTCAACCTTTTCCTTTTTGAGGCGAGCTTTCTCCGCCTGGAACTCCTGTTCTTCCAGACGAAGGCACTCCCTCTTTGCCTTCTCAGCCTCTATTCTCTTTGAGGCTTCATTGGCTCGCGCCTTGGCCTCTGCCTCATCCTTCTCCCGCCATAGGCGCTCATCCTCATGCGGCATCCCTATCCCACTTTACAGCAATCCAGGCACCAACTGCAGTCCGCGCCAAGAAACATCCCCAGTCGGCGGAACCATTTAGCGAACCCGAGTCCGTGCAAAGGATCATTTTGCATGTGATGCAACCTTATCCACATCACCACTATGGGAGAAAAGACGCGCGTGCGCACACGTGCGAAATATTCGTTCACCACCAACTTTTGGTACGAGGAACGGAAGATCAAGGATTAAGAAGATTCACTCAGATCTGGGGCAGAGTATGCGCCAACCATATGGCGACACGTGTTAGGTTCAGTCCAACCACTGCTGACATGAACAACGACTTGACTACTCTCATGCTTCCACCATGCTGCTGTCTACAGTACTTAGGGGACATGCTTACCTGTTGTCAGACGTCACGTCAGACGCCAGCAGGTAAGTCAACCATACTGTGTCAGATCAGCATGCCGTCGGTGCCCTATCAGAGGGCGCCACGTGTCATTTTGGCAGAGTTGGTCAACTGCCCATGACGTCAGCAAGTATGGCCCAGTATTTCCTGCCATTTTACTGGGCTGGTCACCTCAAGCCCAGATTGAAGCCCAGATCAGAAGTGGCTCTCGTGGGCCGTTTCACTTGGCCCATGACATCTTCTATAAGTAGAAGACTTCAACTCCTTTGCAAAGGATCCGAAAATTCATTACTTGTACTCAAGAGCTAGATTAGCAATATTTCTTGTAACACTTTGTACACTCCTAAGTAATAGACAATCGGCTCTTGACAGTGGACGTAGGTCATTAACGACCGAACCACTTACATCCTCATGTTCTTACTTTCAACACACACGCACACTCTTTCTTACTCCACGGTTCGGGTTTAACTAACGGTGTGGGTAAAGGGTAACTCTTGAACAAACAAAGGTACTTCACCACACGGGGATTAGTCTTAACCCCTGTAATACTTATTGTTTCTTCACCCGCTATGTATCCACATATTAATGGTTCACTAAATGTTCGAGAGGACTTTAATGATGAATAAATGTCACTAAGTATCCATGTGATATAATGTAATATGTTGGTCTAAAAGATAGTAAGTTTGTACAACATGTTTCTCCCCCAAATATGAAAATTGTAAAGAATGGGGCTGTGACACTCACCTCAGGTTGCGTCTTCTATAAAAATAATTACCGACATAGTCCAATAGTCCCAAAAACCGGCGATATATCATAAAAGTTTGTATAAGTGTTTTGACTAATAACCCTTAGGTTATCTAGTCCCCGATTGTCTAGATCATGACTAAGTATGTTTGAAAACGTGTTTGAATGTTGACCCGACACATCAGATAGACCCGACATCCTGTTGGTGACCTATTACATCAATTAATCAAGTATAGAGGGTTTACACATAAGGTTCAAGCATAAACCACTTAGTTTGCATCAAAAATCGCATTTATGAAGTCGTGGGGTCGAATCAGTGTGAAAGCCAGTTCATTCGACCTCCTGAAGGGTCGAATGGGTTTCAGGAGGGTCCAATGAGGTACCAAACTGTTCATTCGACCTCCCGTGGGTGCGAACCAACTTCTTGTTCGACCTAACTGATGCAAAAACTCATAAAACGCACCAAAACGTATCAAAACAGTCCGAAAACATCACGAAACATCACCAATCATAGCAGTCAACTATATTTAACCGATCCCCACAAAACCCTACCAATTTTATCCCGAAATCAGTCTGTTTCACGACCTTCCCAAAATGGCAAATTATGGTAATGTCACATCAATGCATGAAATTTTTACCCAAAATGGAAACTCATCAAAATCACTTTGTAATAAGATTATCATGCTCAAATTATCATGTATATGAAACCTGTAATAATCTTATCAACAATATTATGAAGAACAAACCCTAAATCTAACACATAAACCCCAAAATGGGCAAAACATCATCAATAATCAATTGTAGCCTATAATAATCCTAAACCATCATCTAAAATAGTTATAAATCATTATTATATCATCTACACCTTATTCAAACATCAAACAATTCACAACACATCATTTAACATCATTAACACATATATTTTTTCATAAAAACTCATTATTCATGAAAGGGTTTTGTTTAGAAAGTGTTAGAAAAGTTTTTATCCATGAAAACTTCCTTAAATCAGATCTGGACCTTTGGGGTTTGAGAAAAATGAATGAAAAATGCTTAAAAAGGATTTAGATCAAGAACACACCTTGAATCTTCTCTTGTTTATGATGTAGAAGGTATTTTTACGTTAGGATGTGAAAAACTTACAGGTTTGAGGTTGAGAGAGAGCACTTAGGGGCGGTTAGGGTTTGTGAAATGATGAAAAAGTTGCAAAGTATGGTATTTATATTACCAGCTCAGCTCCTTCGCATCCTTGAGGGGTCGAATGAACATGTAAGAGGGTCGAACTAGAACCCTTGTTTTCAACATTTTATGGTTTTGTCGTTTTAAAGTGTTTTAACACATGTTAACACATTCTAACACATGAACATGCAATCCTAACATATGTTAAGCATGTATAGTCATATAAACACCATTTAAACACGTATTTGCACATTGCACATAATATATGGATCAATTTATGTTTGTCACTTAATTCAATTCATGTAATTCACCAACAACGAGACTCAAGACTCGTGTGTGCATAAGTTACCCCCAATGATCCTCCGAATCATTGAATCCTGGACAATACGTAATGGAAACCGACGTAACTGACCCTGTTAAGTACGTTAAATAAATGTGTTTAGCTAAGGTAGAATTATATGTTTGTAAAAGTATTAACCTGAATATGTCGGGTGTCACACCTCTGCATATGGCTAGATCAGTCCTCAACCCTTTGACCGAGAACAGATTGCCATCCCTATTATTCCAGTCCCAAGTGTCAGCACATTGTCACATTTTCTGACCTTGCAGCAGTCTCATAAGGTTCCCAACCTGCACCCGTTCCTCTCTCGAACTCGGGTCCTTGACCCACGGCTAGCCCAATAAGTAACCTCACCACTAAAAACAATATGATCCGCAACGGACCCGTTCTTGTTACCAGCAATACGAAATAGGTCTGGAAAGGCAGCCATTAGCTTCTCGTTACCAATCCAACGATCATTCCAAAGACGCGTTTTGAGACCATCACCCACCTCAACTTTATGACATTCATCCATACACAACCCATCTTTCATAATCTCAGCATTTATGGAAGCAATGTCCTTCCAAAGACCAGTGATACATTTGTTGACAGGAACTAATTTATCTGCAGCTCTAGTCATATGGATAGAGGCCACAACACGCGCCCAAAGTTGACACGGATTATCCTTATATTGCCACCACCATTTGCATAACATAGCAGAGTTGAAGTCCTTAATGCTTCCCATACCCACACCACCAAGACACTTAGGCTTCATAAACTTCTCCCATCCCACCCAACGGACTTTACTTCTCGAACCCACTTTACCCCAAACAAAGTTCCTTCGAATGCCTTCGAGCTTATTAATAATAGAGGATGGGGCTTTAAAGATGGAAAGGAAGTAGCTCGGGAGGCTGCCAAGGACTGACCTGGCCAGAGTAATCCGGCCCGCAAATGATAGAGTCCTAGCCTTCCACGTGGACAGCCTACTATTGAACTTGTCAAGAACCGGCTTCCAATACTTAGTCCGCTTCATATTGACGCCTATATGGATACCAAGATAATCAAACGGGAAGGAACCGACACCACAATTGAGGCTTTTAGAAAGGCGCACCACCTCCTCATCATTCACCCCAACTCCGAATAAGTGACATTGGCGAGGTTATACTATACGTGTCAGTGTTATCCGATACCAATCTTTTTAGCGTTAGATGTAGAGTGTTATCAAATTTTCAAACCACCTCAATTTAATTTTACTTTATTTTTTTATGATAGACCCCATTGGTTTATGAAGAAAAAAACACTTGACCCCATTGCCCATTGGTTTTTATTTTAAATAATTTTTACTAAATATGAAAATTTATAAACGTTTTACTATATATATAAAATTTAAATTGTAAACGTTTTACCAAATAAAAATATTTTAGTTTACCAGTAAACTATTACCCAATTATACGTTAATTTAATTTAAAAAATAGGTCAACTATAAAATGTATTTTTTTTACACTTCAAAAGACTTTGATTTTATTATACGCTTTTCCAATGACAATATACTTTAATTATGTGATTCTCCCACTTAAATTTTTTTGACGTAGAGTTGTTATAAATCCAAGCTCTTAAAAGATGACACCGTAAGAAAAAAATTCTTGAGTTTAATCAACCCCTAAATACCTACAATCCACACAGAATCAATAAAAGGGTGTTAAGTATTAATCAAAACCGAATATATCAAAATAGAGAGAAATAGCTATATATAAATGGAGTTTGAGTGAGTTAATCTACTGGTTTATTAACTTAATAATAAAGTCGTTCCATAGACCTACTTTAAAAAGCTTTTAAAAAATATTAAGTAAATATAACAAACTGATAAGCTAAGAAATGTTTGCGTTATTAAACGTACTTATTGTGCATGATAACTGAATAAAATAACAAGTAAATTGCCGTTGAAAATTTGTTGCATCACAAGGAAAGTGTCGTTTTTTCATACTGTTCTAGTTTCGTCAATGATCTTTGCTTAATCCAACTTCTAATGTTTTATTTATCAAATTAATTTCTTTTTGACACAAAATATCTTTAAATATTCTTCATAGTCTTTGGTTAGATAATATTCTATTACAGTAACTTAAATGTCTTTATCACATATATAACATTTGAAAATTGTAATATTTTTTCGTAACCATGTTTGATCCGGTTTCACAAGTTCATATTTTCGTTAATTGTTACTGATTAATTATATACGCGTGGGTGTGCAGGATAGCCATCCACCAAACTAATCATTTAACCTAATTTTTTTTTGATCGGCTAATTACAATTCCCCTTATTTATTCTCCTTTATCTCACCTAGTGGGGGAGGGGCTCGATCCCCTAATCTTTTCTTTGCTAAACTACCCCCACACCACTCCACCACATGGGTGGGTGTAATCATTTAACCTAAATACCTATTTAATTCTTTTAAACACTTAAAATAATAACGTAAGTAACAATTAAGAGGCTCATTTCTACTTATGACACGGAGAATCCGAAATCTCAGAGATGACCCTGATTACTCAAAAGTCGTATCCATTTACCCATTTGATTGTTATGCATGTTGCGGATAGAGAGAACTACACAATTAGTCCTTGTGGTTTACCATTAGTTTCACCTTTGAGTATTAAGGTTTAAAAGTTTCATGTTAAGGTGTCAACTTTAATTTTTGTAACATAATAGGGTATTAGCACTAACGAGGGTTAATATTTAACTGAGTTTAACCTCATGTGAGTAATGGTAAACCACAGGACTAAAGTGAAACTTTTTAAAATATAATAATTAAAAGAAATATAATTAATATTTAAAAACTTTAGTGGGACCTACCACCTACCTTCTTCTTCACCTTCACCCACCACCATCTTCACCTTTCACTACCACAATCAACCAACATCTCTTGTTGTTTGCTTGTCGCTAGATGGGGTACGGTGTAACCTCATAATCATTTTAACATATAAATCTAAGCATGTTACTTTGTCAGTTCGTATCTTGGATTGTCCAACGTTTTTGGTGCCAATTCCAAAGATTCAGTTACATTATATTCAATCGTCTTCTAAGTCGTAGAAAGACTTTGATTTTTTTGGGAGTTCAAGTTTATACAAGACAAAAATTTAGTATTATATTGTTAATTAATTTCCCTTTTTATCACGCATTTTCTCGGGGCTTATTCATTGATCCGCATGCGTTTCACATCAATATGTTGACACGATAAGTTTGAGCAGGTGCATGTTGGTTGTGGTGAAAGGTGGAGGAGATGGTGGTTGATTGTGGTAGTGAAAGGTGAAGATGGTGGTGGGTGAAGGTGAAGAAGAAGGTGGGTGGTGGGTCCCACTAAAGTTTTTAAATATTAATTATATTTCTTTTATTCTTTTAATTATTATATTTTAAAAAGTTTCACTTTAGTCATTGTGGTTTATCATTACTCACATGAGGTTAAACTCAGTTAAATATTAACCTTCGTTAGTGCTAATACCCTACTATGTTACAAAAATTAAAGTTGACACCTTAACATGAAACTTTTAAACCTTAATACTCAAAGGTGAAACTAATGGTAAACCACAAGAACTAATTGTGTAGTTTTCTCTTGCGGATATATATATTCTTGTATAAGGTTGTTTAATTGGGTTGGAATTTAAAAGCATCATGAAGTCGACATGAACAAATGTGGGGACTTTGTGCTCTTGGTGGTCCATGAATTAAGTATGGTGTTCTTGGTGTGACCTATGGCTATATGCCAACCAAGTGCAAGGCAGAGTTTTAATGATAGGGAGTGAGGGACCTAAATTTAATGCACAACAAACTTTGCATACCAAACAACAGTTACAACGGTCTGAATGTCACTTGAGTTTACAATTAACATGATCTGAGATAGTCTAGTTGGCTAGTATGGTAGGTTGAAAAAAAAGGTAAAAAAAGTAAAATGTAAAGACCTATCTTTTTATGATGTATATAGTGAGTTTAAGTTTAAAACTTAGGTGGCAGTAAGAGATCTATTAAAAGCCTCAAAATTGAATACCAACCACATAGTTGGTACCGATAATACTTATTAGTTGGGGAAATTGACTATTTTTGTTTGTACAAGCCAAGATTTTTGACTGAGTCGCGGACATGTACAAATTTGAATTTTCCAACCCATACGGTTGGATAATGCATTGGGGTGCGTGCGCATGCGCATGATAGAGAGTAAATGCTAAGCGAATGAGCATGGCCGGGAACCCAAAAAATTTTAAAATATTTTTCGTTGTATATTTTTTAATTAACTGAAGATTTGGAAATATTTAAAAGTAAATTAGTTTGTTGTTAAATTAAATTAAATCATAACTATTTAAAAACTCTCATAATTGAAAATGTAAATTTGGTGTTTCCAGCCGCTTGCTGGCGCTTTATATATAATAAAGTCGTTTTGGTGTTAAAAAAAAAAAAACTAGTACTTATTTGCATCAAAACTACTTTTCCAAACCCTTTGATATATATGGTTAACGAAGAAAAGTTTGTTAAAAGAAAATGGTTTTCAACTAGATGCTGATGTGACATGTTCTGACAAATATATTAAAAACATGTTAGGTTAGACAAAAAAACAACCACATTGGAATCTACACATACAAAAACCAATTAAACCCAATATACACATAACCAACGTTGTCACAACCAACTGGAGCAATTAACTAGCATTTGGTGGATGTTTCGATACACAGATACGTGTTCCAAACCAGTTACTCTCAGATCTAAGCAGCCATTAAGATGATCCAAACAGAAGTGGCCAAAAAAACAATGGTTAATATTAGGGGAGATGTTTAATTATTGTGGCCATTGTTTTGTCACCACATAGTTGTCCAAGACATCTTAATGTCACCATCGTCCCTTCTGGTGGTCAAGAGTGAACAATAATTATTTAAGAGTTGTGCTCCTTGTGTGTGTGTAGAGTGGGTCCAGCAACACCTCACCTCACCTCTCCTTTGGTCCATAGGCTTTGGCTGGCTAGTTAGAGTTAAATTATTAATGGTGGTTGAATTTATGTCACAATAGTAGTAGTAGCTTCCATTTAAATAGACTAATAATATCATTTTATGTCATGAAGCTGGTATAGCTCTATCACTTGACAATCTATTTATAATAAAACAACTTGACTATCTGTTTAGTAGATTGGGGTTTCCGATTCAGAAATGTGTGACGACGCAGCTTGTTTGCATGTCTGTCTGTTTTAATGTTAATTTGACAGTCATGAAATGAAGAATTATCTAGATGAATGAAAAAAATAAAAAATAATTTGACATAACTAACGAGACGCTAGATCATAAGACACCAAGTAGAAGAATTTTTTTTTCAAAACTTAAATTGCACCAATCTTCTCATACCGCTCACTTATTATTAAAAATTGCTTCATTTATTGCTTGCCAAATGCACAAACAAGTCGTAAAGAAAGGATCACCATATGCACTATCTTGTAATTGATCAATGCATGCCTTTTTCAAAGATTTATGCGTATCGAAGATAGGCGGAATGTTGCACCAATTGTTCATAGTTACACATATCTTTACATATATGATCATGTCTTCTAAGTGAATTATTGAATATGGATGTATTAACTGAATGTTGTTGATAATAATATGGGAAAAGTTTAAAGGGTTATGCAGCCCATCAATATCTTGAAACCTCACCCAAGGCATTATAGCCTAGTGGTATCTTGGTGGTGAGATAAGACTTAGGAGCCATGAGGTCCTGGGTTCGAATCTCACAAAGGGGGTTTTCTCATAATTATGAGTTTCCTCCTGAATTGGTGACTTGGTGGTGGAATATGATCGCGTGGCAACACTGGTGGCACGATGATACTCCAGTGTTCCGTGAGTGATTCCAATTTGTTGGCCGTTCAAAAAAAAAAATATCTTGAAACCTCAAAGAAAAAGTTGGCAATCTTTCTTTATTAGTGGTCCTCACTTCATTTTAGGTTCTCTCTTTCTATCTACAAATTTATTGCCCACATGATCATCTGACACGTGGCAGGTAGAGAAGGCTGTTCGGGGTCCAGATCCTTTTTTTAACTAATTAATATTTGAAGTTCAGTTGAGCTTGATTGGGTTTGGATTATATCATATACACACTAATTTAAGAATCAAAAGAATATATTCCCCACTTTGGTTTATTACTTTTAACCTTGGGAGTTCAATAAATATATATTATATAATACACACACAAAAACCAATTATATGATGCTCCCAAGGATACCTCGGGTATCATTGAAGTACACAAAAACTTCCTATGACAGATATAAACTAATGCCAAATCCCATTCCTTTATATAGAATCCTAAGTTGGGGATGGTTAAAGAACTATGGACACATGTTTGTGATGCCATATTGACTCGTTAAATGTTTGAGTCCACTAATGTCCATGTGGATCAGTTGTGTTTTTGTTCTTTGAACGTCAAACAAAGCTAATTCTAATTTATTCCTATAAGTAACCAATAACGGAATCTGACAAGATTTGAACCCTCCTCTAGGATAGAGGGGAGAAACTTTACCAGCACACCATGTCCCTTGACGTCGTATGGTAAGTGGTTACAGGACACATATGGGGGTATTTGTTGGAAATTAAATTTAGCATCAAAGAAAGAAGCATTAACATTTATAATATTATATAAATCAAGGTCTATATAATCAGTGATTGTCAATATGTATATGTCAAAATGGTGTAGTAAGGGTAGTTATATAACATTATGACGGTTAAAGATGGCGCCAATCTGTACAGGTTAGGACGGTCTAGATGCAACCGTTCCATCACCTATAAATACCGAATGTATGCCTCATTTGTAACTAACGGAAGTGCGTATATTCTGAGTTTTTCCAAGACACTTTCATTCAAGAGTATTGAGATTTGGGTCTGATCTAGCTTTCTCTATAGCTTTCTTGGACCTAAAACAGGTTTAAGGGCTTGGGCTGTTCTTGGATGTTTGGGCTTACTTATGCAATCCAAGTATAGTTACCAACCCCATCTAAATGAAATCTTTAAGGAAGATGACACAAGATCACAATAAATATACATGTTTGTTGGACTTGAAATAGTATTGGACTAGACCAGAGATGTAAGAGTTTGGACATTTGATTCAGAAAGAATTAAGGGCCCTTAAACTTTCTATGGGATTTATTTAGCCCAAGTTGTGTCATGTTGGGAATTAAGTGTATTTGATATCTGCCTTGTCTTCACATATGATGCATAAAGAGACAAAGTAAACGATAGCTGCGGTGCATGTTACCATGTGATGCTCTAGCCAATAATTCACTATTCTTATATGCATTGACCACTTGCATATATAAGTTAAACAGTCCACCTTCCTATATCTTGCATCTTATCCTCATCGGGAGACGTGTTTATCGTCATCTCGCTGAACCATATATCTTGGGTTTGAAATCTAATTTGGGTTCAGTTTAGGTAGGCGTTAAGACTAGCATGGTTGTGTACAATGTTTATGAAATGTGATGTTGTCTAGGTTCATAGATACGCAATAATAATGAAATGATGACATATATACTAGAGTTATGGGTATCCAAGAGTTAACATGATTTCACAAGACCAACTTGACATAGTGTAACAAATAAAAAAAGAATATTCAAGTTCATAAAGAGCATAACATAGGTTACGGTTGAAGTTACAAACCTGTACGTTCTTGTAGTTGTACAAACCTTCATTGAATCATTGGGGGATTGGTCCATATGATGGACTCAATTCCATCAATTAGGGCTCCAAGTTCATTATTCAAGACCTTACATGAACTTTAGCAATTTTCAATTGTTTTCTTTTACTCTAAAACACGTACCTAAATTACACATTTTATATCCAACTCCTTAATATCCGTATTTAACTGCCATTTAGTAATATAAAAAAATTGGTAATACTTGCCAATTTTATAAATCATTTTATAAAATTAATTCACAAACATAACATTTTCCTTGAAAATTTTATCTTTATTATTATTATTATTATTATTATTATTATTATTATTATTATTATTTTTTTTTTTTTTTTTTTTTTTTTTTGCTTCTGCTCTACGTTATTTGCCATCTAATGAATCCTAATGGATATGAATCTTATTGAAAAGCTAATCAAATGTTACTAGCGGATACGTCGGTAATGATTTCCCACCAAACCGATGACATTTTGAAACATAGCACTATTTTAAAAAATGTCTTAGATCATTTTGGGTAATTACCGGGGCAACACTTTCGTCGGTAGTTGGCCGTCGATGCTAACCTACTCTTAGTTTACCCTATTAACCACCAATACATACTCGTTATTATTACCGTTGTGTTTCTTGTATTACACGTTGTTTCCTCAACACTAACCTTCATCCGTCACCCTAGCTAAAATAAAATTACGTTAAGAGGAAACAAACATATATTTCGACAAGCTCCTAAATATTCGCAAGATCTAAATTAATCCATTCATCTAAATTTAAATTTAGCTATCGCACATCAAAATTGTTTGAAACTACATCATGATGTATTGGACCAGTCTAGATATAGCAATAGCAGTGTTTGCTAAGAAGCAAACGTTGAATAAATTAAAGTGTTACATCATTGCCATATCTCTTGCAGAAAATGTCTACATGATTCTTTCTACATATGTACACATACAAAAGGTCAAAGATATACATGGACCATGTTTCTGCTTTGAAAATGATTCATTCTATCGATAGATAAGATAGAACATGAAAAATATCTCCCATGCTCTAGCCTAAATAATATTATTATTTTTTTTATAAAGTCAGAAAGAAGAACATTCACACTTGGGTGATCATTAATGATGATTTCTGTTCAGATATATATGGAAAATCTATCTTTTAACAAACTAATCGTGATATAATCAAAGAGCACATCATAAAGTTGAGTGGAACACTATTGCATATAGAATGGTGGGCGAGTGCGGAAGGCGTTCTACGGGGTCATCTTGACGGCTTTTTGGAGTATGTGGAAAGCGAGGAATGATTTCATTTTTAATCAAAAGCGGGTCTCAGTTCGGAAAATAGTTGACGAGATCAAGGTTATGAGCTATTTGTGGATTACGAACCGGGGAAGAATGGAGGATATGTCTTGGGATTCGTGGGGTCGATTTGATTCGGTTAAGATGGGATAGGGCGTTTCCGGGTTGTTTTTTGGTTTGTAGTCGGTTTTTGGATGGTTTTTTGGGGCTTTGTTTTCATTGTATTGTTGCTCGGATTTTTTTGCTAGTTCCTTGCTAGCGTTTTTTTTGAATAAAGTTGTTTGGCCGTTCAAAAAAAAACTATTGCATATAGAATTATAGACAGCAGCATTGATTATTTTTTTTTTCTTTGTATAGCAGAAAGCAGCATTAATCAATTAGGTGCTGTGTTTGGAAAGACTGGGCACAAAAACAACTGTCACATGGATGTTGGGTTTTAATTTAAAATTTTTAATGTTTTCCGGTTTAAAAATTTATGGTGTTTTTTTTTTGAACGGCCAACAAAACTTTTATTCAAAGGCTAGCAAGAAACTAGCAACCGAAAAAAACGGGAACAATCCCAATACAACAATCCAACAAACCGGCACTACAGAGACTACCCAATGAACCATACAATAAGAAACCCCGACTATCCCATACGAATACTATCGAATCTACCCCAGGAGTCCCATGTCATGTTCACCATCTTTGCTCGATTTGTAATCCACATGTACGACATAACTTTAACCTCATCCAATATTCTAGTAACCGATACCTGTTTTGAATTGAAGACAAGATCGTTCCTAGCACGCCAAATGCTCCAGAATTTATGGTGTTAACAACTTAACATGATTTTTTTAATGTTCACAAATCAAACCTGAGCACTCTCATGGCACCCTTTCGACAAATTCAAGTACTCCGAGAGTATCCGAGTTGTCAAACACCAATTTTGAGGAAAACCCAGTAACCCACCCGCCCGTAGGAATGACGATGAAATTACCGGTAAAACACGTACGTCTGGCTCAAAAATCAAATCCAAAATCCTCTGGGTCTACCCACCAATATCTCTACGACTACACTGCAATGATATTTACTATTAACATGATTTCTGGTGTGACTTAATTATGTCTCAAGTTGGTGCCATAAATTAAAGTCACTTTCTTATAAAATCAAATTATATTAAATTATTTCATGATACCGTATAAGTCTAGATTCCTGGCCAAAATAATGGGATCACAGAGACTAGCAGCTATTCATCCAATAGTCCCAACTTTATGCCATAGATTCCTCAAATGCTGAAATATATAAAGTTATTTTCTTATTAGTGTATATTTTCCTAGGTTGATTGACTATTATTAAATAAATATGCATATTACGTGTTGTTCAACAACCATTGAAACCGAAATCGTTTAAACTGAAGCAACCCACACGGTTTGAATTTGATACGGTTCGGTTCACGGTTTGATAATTCGGTTGGAAACGGGCTTTTAGACTGAACAAGCCGTTTAGCCTTAATACACACACATACATATATGTATTTAAAGGAAGGTTCAGTGTTTTATCATGCGAAGCGCTAGATAAGATACGAGCATTTGATCAAAGCAAATCCAATGGTGGAGATTTACAAATCACTTAAGAGAAAACAAGTGAAACAAGTGGGATAGGCAAAATATAAACATCCACTATTGTTGACTTTTAACCCACTTGTCTCAGATTTTTAATTGAATATCTCATTTTTTTTAACTTGAGTAGGCTGTTGCTATAATTTTCTTCTTAATTTTAAAAGATTATACAAGCTAGGTGAATATGTGATTACATAACATTATGTAATTTGTGTATGCATTATATTTAGTAAAAAGTATATGTATACTAATCAATGTTGTAAAACAAGGTTTTGGAGGCCGAGTACTCCTCGAGTGATCGCTACAAGGTAGGTTGCCGATGCTCGAGTACTCTAGGCATAGGCCGAGTACTCCCCGGGTACTCTCCGACTATGCCGATAACTCCCTGAGTACTCCCAAATCCGACTAGGGAGCGCCTAGCGACTTTTACAACATTGATACTAATACGTAATTCCATAATATGCATTTTATTCAGAAACAAGTGTAATGTTACGTGATTTGTACGATACGTAATTACATAAGACTACGTGACTATATTGTTACGTGATTTTAAATACCCTCTATGTGATTACATGATTTTCATTATGATATTATGTGAATACTCATTAAGTGAGTATCTATCTACATATTCGTACTAATAACGTAACATTACAAAATCAAATAACTTTATACGAAGTAATCACACAGATTGCAAATTAAAAGTTTCTAAAGTTAAGAAATTTATAGCAATAGCCTACACAAATTAAATTGAAATGAAATTTTTGTTACTATGGTGTAATATTTTTAAAAATTATTTATGAAAAAATTATAAACGTTTGAAAATCGTGACGGAAGTGGTTCATAAGTTTACAATATTAAATTTTCTACAACACCATTGGCTTTGAAGGTCTTCTACACTCCTTCGCAGGAATTTAATGTCTTGTATAAACCTTTTTCTCTCCTTATATGTACCTAAGAAATAAGTTTTGTGAGCTCCTATTTCTCTTATTTTTTTATTTCATCCTTTTTGTATTTTATCTTATATTTTTGTAAATATAATTTATCTCAAATTATCGTTTTATAATTTCTATATCTTTATTACTAACTATTTAATATTTCATTTATTCAACCCATGTAAGTAATATACCGGCCGGTTTCTAACCTTGCACATATACATTATTTTTTGGAATATGTAGTTGTATGTATATGTACACATAATCGTAATTTTAAAATAATTTTATAAAAGCGAGCTAGTAACTATAAAAAAATTTGATCAAAATCGTAAATTGGCAACGCAACAAATTTGACCGACCCACCCACCCACCCAACCCAGTCGGTTACAATTTTCGTTTCTCAATATTGTAGTTATCGATTCGACCCAGATTCTTTATCAAAACCGGTCGAACCCGACAATGAACACCCTCAATGAAATCTAGAAAGGTAATTAGTTTCACAACATTAAATCAGTTAATAACTAACAATAATCTCTTATAAATATACGTGGAGCTTTATTACAACATATATATAGTCCTTGGACCTTGATCACTTTTCTTGGTTTCACATGCATGGCTAAGAAGATATTTCCATGTGTACATAAATAACAATAAACGACACTAGACCTGATATATAACATAGTGGGAGCACCAAACAAATAATTATTAAAAATCTAATGGTGTTTGTAACACGCCAGTAGCTGTTTAGACTAGAAGACAAATGACAGGTACATCCACATGCACTCAAGTTGCATTGTTTAGTACACCATAACAAGTGTGAGGCTGCAGTTCACATGATCATCATATCAAACTAATCTTAACTACTTAGTGTGAGTTTACATGTTCCTAACTCTCACCACCTTCTTACTTAATTTATTCATTAACCATTTCAGATCTTTTTTCTGACACCAAGATGGAGAGACCAATTGGTAAAAACAACTGCACATTTTGAGACATATCTTATCTAGCAGCCATTGGTTTATCTTGTAGCATTAACAAGCATTGGTTGATCTTGTTGCATATTAATTTGTTGTTGAGTTACACTACAATGGAGAAACCAACACATGAGAATCAAGTTATTGGTAAGATACTTTGCTCTAATATCTTGTTGATCATTACACAATAATGATTTATTTTAAGATCTAATTTAGTGTTTTCATTTGTGACTATTATACTCAACAGAAGAGTTGAATGATTCACCGATTGAACAAGTGAGATTGACGGTCCCAATAACGGATGATCCAACGCTGCCTTGCTTGACATTCAGGACATGGTTTCTTGGAATATTATCATGTAGTGTTCTAGCTTTTTTAAACCAGTTCTTTGGTTATCGACAGAATCCGCTATACATATCATCAGTTTCGGCTCAAATTGTTGTACTTCCACTTGGAAGGCTGATGGCTGCAACTCTACCAACAAAACAAATCCATGTTCCTATGACAAAATGGTCCTTTTCACTCAACCCTGGACCCTTTAACTTGAAGGAGCATGTTCTTATTACAATATTTGCAAATTCGGGTTCTAATTCTGTTTACGCTGTTAGTATCATCACCATAGTCAAGGCGTTTTATCACCGTAAACTTAACCCCATTGCAGCCATGTTGCTAGCACAAACTACCCAGGTTTCTTCTCTAACCACTTTCCATATTATAGTCTATACTTTGTTTTAAATGTGTGTATAAAAGAGACATATGATGGTATTGTGTAGATGCTTGGATATGGATGGGCTGGCCTTTTCAGAAAGTTTTTAGTTGATTCACCATATATGTGGTGGCCTGCCAACCTGGTTCAAGTTTCCCTTTTCAGGTTCCCCTCTCACTCTCTATCTCTATCTGATGTAAAGCGAAAGCACGAAAATAACATAGACAGAATTCTCAAAGAAATTAAATTATATATTATTCAATATCAGAAACAATATTACCTGAGAGCAAGAGATTTCTAAATTTAACAGATGTTACCAAGTTTTCGAAATTACAGTTGAAATTAAAAAAAATGTGTCAGTTAAGGCAATCCAAGATTTACTTGTTATTTTTGAGAAACTACGACTCTTATTTCATTCCCTCAAAGAAAATTACATCAGGATAACGGGCATGCGGGCAACAAGTTGCGCCGCCACCCCTTTCTGAATAGCAAATCCTAATCTACTAAAAACGTAACCCTGCCCACCCGAAGCCGAGACACTACTATGAATAACCCGCTGGACCCTGGTCAGGAAACAGGTAGCCTCTGGTGCCAATGAGCCAAAGGTGTCAAAAGCGAAGGGTACAAAAACGTGTTGGTTCTCCTCGCAGGCTTTAGCATGTTTTTCTACCTTCTTTGCCTCTGCTTTCCGCACCGCTTGCCCTGCTACGAAGCCACTATCCCTCAACCCAACTAGAGGAGATACACCCGTCAGGTCAACACAAGCATGCTTCCCCCCGGCCCACCCAAAGACAAGGAGATCTGCTGGTCGTAGGGTGGATCTCCCTTCTGCTGGATCCGAGAGGAAGTTCACAGGGGCCTCCTTTTTGGCTGAGATCCCAGCCCATCTAAAAATGTCCCACAGAATGTCTCGAACCCAATCATGCCGATATTTGAAACCGGGTAACTCCTTACAATGAACCGCATGTTCCGTGTATTCATCCAGGCAGGCCTTATGGCAAATTGGACATATTTCATCCTCCTGGTACATAGGGATCATCTAACGATATTTAAGAATGGCACGGTATTCAATAGCGGACATGCTTTGGCCTAGACCTTCGATCAGGTTAACAGTCAGGAAATCTTGGGCGTGGGGGCTTTGCAAGCATTCAATAACTGCCCTTTGACGGGGGGACAGACCAAAAACTACACCCAGACTCTGAGCGATTTTGCCAAAAAGGGCATTCGCCAAAGTTTTCTGAGACTTTGGGGGGGGGGGGGGGTGTCCTTTTTTTATTTTTATTTTTTAACGGTCAATTGGAATCACTCACGGATCACTGGAGTATCATCGTGCCACCAGTATTATCACGCGATCAAATTCCACCACCAAGTCACCAATTTAGGAGGAAACTCATAATTATGAGAAAACCCCCCGTGAGAATTGAACCCAGGACCTTATAGTCCCTAAGTCTTATCCCACCACCAAGATGCCGTTGGGCTATAATGCGTTTGCGATTTACTTGTTATTAGGCCAAAAAAAAAAGAGAAAGAATTAAAATAGCTAAAATTAAGATAGGGTGTCAAGTGATGAAATTGGAGCCTTGATCGATAGAATTTTGGACCGATAGTTGGACAAACCACCTATGGTCATTTGCAACATGATCCTGCTCAACGAGATCTTTCGATTTGTTGGTTATGGGCCCGTGACTCCACCCAAAGCTCAATTTACACTCTTTTTTAAGTTTAGGTTTTATGCATGTTTCCCTGGCAAGTCCAAGTACGAGCTTGCTAACATTTGTACAACTTCTTACCACTTTGGGTGTATTTTGCTAGCATGTTCTCTGTAAAGTTGCTAACATCTTTTATTGGTTTCCAGGGCATTGCATGAGGAAGAGAAGAGGCCGAAAAGAGGCCTCTCAAGGCTGCAATTTTTCCTAATAGTTCTCATATCAAGCTTCTCATACTACATCATTCCCAATTATCTGTTTCAATCCATAACAGCCATCTCCTTTGTTTGTTGGATATGGAAGGACTCAGTGACAGCTCAGCAAATAGGTTCTGGTCTCCGCGGCCTTGGAGTTGGAGCAATTGGGCTTGATTGGGCGACTGTGTCCGCTTTTCTTGGAAGTCCTTTAGCCACCCCTGGATTCGCCATTATGAACATTTTGGCTGGTTATATAATCGTTGTCTACGTAGTTATCCCCATTGCTTATTGGAATAACTGGTATGAAGCCAAGCGTTTCCCGATTTACTCTTCTCATGTGTTTGATGAATTTGGCGGACGGTATAATGTTTCAAGAGTCTTAAACGCTGCAACCTTCTCATTCGACAAACAAGGTTATAATGATTATAGCAAAATAAATCTTAGCATATTTTTTTCATTTGCCTACGGTCTAAGTTTCGCCACATTGGCTGCCACACTCTCTCATGTTGCACTCTTCCATGGCAGGTATGACTCTACCATTTATACTTATAAAATAACCATTGGTTCATTTCATAGCAGCATATGATGTATATGCTCATTTTTGTCGTCTGCTGTACAGAATGATTTGGCAGCAAACAAGAGCATCGTTTGGAGACAAGTTTGGAGATGTGCATACTAGGATTATGAAGAAAAACTATGATCCGGTTCCACAATGGTGGTTCTATTCACTTCTGATATTGATAATAGGACTTGCTTTGCTAACATGTGAGGGATTTGGCAGACAGTTACAGCTCCCTTACTGGGGAGTCCTTTTAGGAATCAGTCTGGCTTTGCTCTTCACACTGCCAATAGGTGTTATCACAGCTACAACAAATCAGGTAACCGAACGATTTCTTTAATCTTGATTAGTATGAGTACACTTACGTATGCAACTATAGGTATTTCAACTGATGTATCTATGGTGAAACTTTCTTACAGCAACCAGGACTAAATGTGATTACTGAGCTGATTATTGGTTATATGTACCCTGGGAAGCCGCTTGCGAATGTAGCCTTCAAAACATATGGCTACATAAGCATGTCACAAGCTATCATGTTTCTGCAAGATTTTAAGCTAGGCCATTATATGAAAATCCCACCAAAGTCCATGTTCATTGTGCAGGTAAATCTTTCTCTAGTAAACACAAAAAAACTGTCAATATATATGACTTTTAGTGATTAACTAACATATGGCTACATGTAGTTGGTTGGGACAATCGTTGCATCATCCGTCTACTTTTCAACATCATGGTGGCTTCTCACAACAGTTGAATACATCTGTGACCCGAGTAAGTTGCCTGAAGGAAGTCCATGGACCTGCCCTGGTGACGATGTTTTCTACAACGCTTCGATCATATGGGGAGTGGTGGGCCCTCAAAGAATGTTTGGAAATTTGGGGCTATACTCGAAAATGAACTACTTCTTTCTGTTGGGAATTCTTGCTCCAGTACCAGTTTGGTTTCTTTCTCGTCGGTTTCCTGAAAGAAAATGGATTAGGCTCATAAACATGCCAATTCTTATATCAGGTCCAGGAGGGATGCCACCAACTAGAGCTGTTAACTACAACATGTGGTTCGCCGTAGGGATTTTCTTCAACTTTGTAGTGTATAAGAAGTTTAAGGGCTGGTGGGCAAGGCACAACTATATCCTATCAGCAGGACTTGATGCAGGAGTCGCATTCATGGCTATCCTTTGCTATTTTATGCTGCAAATTAAGGATATTAACGGACCGCAATGGTGGGGTATGGAAATAGATGATCATTGTCCCCTCGCAGGCTGTCCGACGGCTCCTGGTATTAAGGTTGATGGATGTCCTGTAGTCAATTGACACATTATCTTATACACAGTCTTGTTTTCATTGATAAATTAAGAACACAAGGTATACATACGGATTGAATAGGCACAAGCTATATATTAAATATGTCATTTTGTATTTTGTGTGGATATATAACCGATATTTGAATGGAAATTAAGTACTTTCATCAGTTTATTATCTTAACAAGTATATGTGTTATCTATGATTTAATGACAACCAAACTTTAAACTTGAAATTAGACTTTTAGACATTATCGAAGTTAAAATTAGGTGTGATGATCAGTAATTTTGTGAGCATCAATGAACAATCAGTTTATGGAATCAAGTGACTATGTTGCGCCTTGACCGCCAAAAGAATAGACGTAAAACGTTGAATCACGCACGCACGTTGTGACGTTGTACCATGTTAACTCGTCAGACAAAATGTAAAGCACAATCGTAGATAATAATAATAATAATAATAATAATAATAATAATAATAATAATAATAATAATCATCATCAATGTCTATGTCTATGTGCTTCGCACGTTTGTGAGATACAGGACTTTGGCTTAAGAAAATAGCACTCTTGTTGTCACAAGGCAACGTTGGACGAACATCAGGAAGACCATGAAGATCTCGAAGCAGGTGAGTAATCCAAATAATTTCGGCTGCAGTGTTGGCCATAGCCCTGTATTCCGATTCACAACTGGAACGCGCAACAGTGGGTTGTTTCTTGGCACTCCATGACACAAGATTTCCTCCTAAGTAGATAGAGTAGTCATACGTGGAGCGTCGTGTTTCAATACAGCGAGCCCAATCCGCATCAGAGTAGCCCACTAAGTTTGTAGTGCTGGGTCTGGAGAAGGTTAAGCCAAATGAAATAGTACCTTTAACGTATCGCAGGATGCGCTTAACCGACTGAAAATGAGAGACAGTACGAGTTTTGCAGATGTTGACTGGCTTGATTAACTGTATTGGCAAGATCCAGTCTAGTTATTGTGAGATATTGAAGAGCTCCAACGAGTGACCTGTAGAGAGTTGGATCATGAAACGGAGTGCCTTTGCTGAGGAAAGGGTCAGTAGTGGCAAGTGGAGTAGCAACCGGTTTGGCGTCCAATAGACCAGCACGAGCAAGGATGTCATGAGTATACTTCGCCTGAGTAAGAAACAAACCGGTGTGCAAGTGAGTTACCTCTAATCCCAAAAAATATCCTAAGAAGCCCAGATATTTAATGGAGAATTCCTTGTGTAGACGAGAGATAAAGGTGTTGATAAGCAAGGAGTCACTGCCAGTGATAATGATGTCATCAACATAAACAAGGAGATAGATCAATGTAGTCCCTTTCTTGAAGATGAATAATGAGGTATCCGATTGACTACAAACAAAACCATTAGCCAGCAAAAAATTGCTAAGACGTTGAAACCATGCCCTAGGCGCCTGCTTTAAACCGTAAAGAGCCTTTTTTAAACAACAAACATGATTTGGGTATTTGGGATCAATAAAACCAGTCGGTTGCTCCATGTATACAGTTTCAGTCAAGTTACCATTAAGAAAGGCATTACGAACATCCAGTTGACGTAAGGGCCAATTGTAAATGGTCGCTAGAGAGAGAACAACACGTGTCACACCCCAACCGATGGCGGAATACATCGGGGCGAGACTTAGTGGTAGATTGTTCAAAGACTTCATGAAACTAGATTTTCTGACAATATAGTTTAAAGATATAATTTCATTTATTGTCTAAAAATAGAAATACAAGTAGTTCAAATAATGAAAAATACAACAACAAGAATATGATAACTTGAACTAGAGTGAGTTTCTATGTCCAATCCTAAGTAGTTTTCTTGAATGTCCTGCAATAAATATTTCCTGCAACATGTATAAAATATCCGTCAACACATAAAGCATTGGTGAGCATACTAGTTTTGACATACATACATAGTATAATAAAGTTTTGCTTATAGGCATATGCAAGAGAACCATACAAACGGCGACTAGCCACAAAGAATTTTGCTTAACATGACCCATGTAGGGGGCGGATAGCCAATCCTATAGCGCTATACATGGAAGGTGGGTTGTCAACTATATGAACATTTGTATGTTAGAGTAAATAATTCTACATAGCATAGCGTACAAGCATATAATAGACTTTAGATTGCGCATGATAGAATTTAGAATATGATAGACTTTAGACTAAGCATAATAGATTGTAGAGTTTAAAATCGTTTGAGTTTTGATAGTGATACACGTTGAGCCCCAAAGAATAAAGGATAAAAGGGGACAAGTATGAACTCACCTTAGGGTGCGTTAATAAGATTATCAAAACGGGTCTTGGAGAAATGAAGACTTTAGCTCCGAATAACTAGAATTAGAGAGGAAAGCGTTTTAGGTTCAAGAGTTGGATTATTAAATTCAAAAGAGTCAAGCAAGCCTTTTAGGCGAACCAAAACACAAACCACCATAAAGGTGATTCGGATGGTCATGAGAGTCAAGTAGTGCCTTTAAGGCTAACCAAAACACAAACCACCATAAAGGTGATTCGGATGGTCAAAAGAGTCAAGTATTGGTAAGGTAGGGATGTATCCACAAACCTTCCTAGTTATTAGATTAGTAGAGTTTTGAAAGTATATATTTTAGTATCTACATAATATAACTAAGAGATTAAAGTAGTGTATGGTGACTTAGTTTGGAAGAGCTTTGGCTTTCCTTTGTCAACCATTAACCATAGCACAAGTCCATCCAACATTAAGTTGTTGGTGAACTTGGTTGGTATCACTTCATAAAAACAATAGAAGATGAACCACATTTGAGGCCTCATTTTGGTGTCCTACTCATATTCATTTGCCATGGCAAACAAGAGTTAGGTCCTAGAGGTTTCTCTAAGGGATTAAAAGAAGAAAAGAAGTGAAGAAAGAAGAATAAAGTTGAAGTTTAAAATGAGAGAACTCACTTAGAAGTGGGCTTCCAACACTTAGGATTTCTTGAAGAATTAGGAGGTTTAGAGAGGATTTGAGGTTGAGCAAGTGTTATAATGGGTAGGAGTGGTGTATTTATAGGTGGGTTAAGGTGGTTGGGTATTAAATGGAGTTATTAGGGTGGTTGAGAATGAATTAGGTGAGGGATATGTCTTTTAAAAAAATAATAATAATAAACGAAGGGAATTAATTGTTGAAATAATATTGTATGATGTTGATTTCGCGAGTTTTAAAAAAAAATACGAACTAACAATTGATTTGTATGTTGTAATTTGTTATTACTTGGAATCAAAAGTCAAAGAGATCTAATACATGGTTTCGTTTTCATTTTTTTTTGTTAATCCAAAAGTATTATAAAAAGATATATTTATTTTTTTAAAAAATAAATATATATTAAGATCTTAACTGAATGAGTTTCTTCTTATAACGCCTAAATTAAATAGGATAAATTATAATGACGACTCGTCACGAATTGGTAGGAGTTACATAAAAGAAGCGAGTAAAAACGAACTTGGAATTTGTTAAATAAAGAATTTAAAATACATGTAAAAGTAAAAATAACGCGATGTTACAGTCTCCCCTACTTTAGGAAATTTCGTCTCGAAATTAGGAGTCCACCTTTAAAAAAATAGGTAAGTGGTTTGATATGGGTTTAATAAGAACAAAACTTGTTAGCTTATTATGTTTAAGTCAAATACTATATCTAGTCGCTGTGCGATAATATGCTCGTAAGCGAAATACTTTTAAAATTTTACCCAAGGTTGTACGGAGAAATTTGAAAGTTTAACCGACTAAAGCATTTTTGTAAGGTGATTGGATGGTAGATAAAATTTGCAAGTTTAACCGACTAAAGCATTTTTGTAAGGTGATTGGATGGTAGATAAAATTTGCAAGCTTAACCAACTAAAGCATTTTTGGTGATTAGTGAAAGAAGAAGGGTACATATAGGCAGGTTTGAGTATGGGGTTAATGTAACAAATTTCGGGTAGATAAGTAAATATACAGTATAACATATATGAAGTAGCAAAAATCGGGAAGATAAGTAAATATCTGTATAACGTATAAGAAGTAGTAGAAATTTTAGCTTGTAAAAAAATGTCCTTGGGTAATTGGGTGGAATAGTAAATATGTAAGCATCATAAGTTACTAGATGTGGGAATGAGTAGTTTTTAGTAAAAGATATTTGATTTGCACAAGTTCGAAAATTTTTTAAAACAACTTTTTAAAAGGCGATTAAATAAACGAGAAATTGGACTATCTGAAAACAACTTTTTTTGTGAAATACGTAGTATTTATTTAGTTTTAAAATCCAGTATATAATTAGTCAAGAAGGTAAGAGGGAGTGAGAGAAAATCTTGTTTCAGTTGCATAAGGGCTTTTTAGAGGTTTAGGCCAAAGTTTACGAGCTTTAGAAAGCGATTCTTGAAAATGGGAGGATCGATGATTAGGAAAGGAACGCATGAGAGTAGAGTGGAGTTTGATGTAGATTGCAAACATAAGTTATTCATGGCATGGATATGTTACATAATAGAGAGTGTGGTTCAACACAAGGTTATGATATGCATAAGAGAATAGTGATGCAAGTGTAATTTTGACTAGTGAACTATAATATAAATGACATCGCGGAAGATAAATAATGTACGTGTTGATAAAATTTTTTTTTAACTCGAAACCCAAAACTTCTCGTGGCACGAATAGCTCTACTTTTAGTAATATGACAGGACATTTACGTTGTAGGGCGTACCATGTCGTTATCATACCCCATCCGCGTTGTTATTCGAGTTATGATAGGTTACACACACTAGGGCTCGTTATGTTTTCCATGCGGCCAATTATCGTAATTACGTGTGCACCCGTAATTAGTTCAGTTGTCGTATGGTCCAAATAATTTTGCCTTCGTCATGTGTGGGTCGCTAGTGAACACAAATACTTACACACAAAGGACAAGAAATTAAACTAAGACATTTAAACAGTTTTAATGTTGTAAACATAGCAAGTAACGTGACATGTAACACATAAAATGGAAAGGCATTTAAGCAAGTTTTCGATGTTGTGGTGCGTACGAGTTTTTGGCGTAGGTATATGGTATCATGGCGTAAAGGTGTAGGTTTGTGTATATGTGGTTACGTTAAGATGTATAACAGCAAGGAAAACAAAAGAGTGGACAATTAGGTTCCTATTGAAATGGGGAAAACGTTTTGACTTGGACGACATAGAATTTAGGTTTATTACAAATCAAGTTTATGAGTCCACGAGGGATTTTAGCTTTTCAAGACTAAAGGTCAAGTGTGGTGGTATAAGAATTTAGCCCGTTGTATGTTAAAGAACGGCGAATTTAATTGTAGTGAGGAAGGTTTAGTGTAGAAGTCTTATCTAAAATGGTTGTTTGTTTTATGAAAAATTCATTTTATTAACGAGGAAAATAGTTTATTGACAATCCTAGTTTGGCGTTGATGATTATTTCGACTCGTGATAGAATTTCAAAAGGTCTTGAGACTAAGATTATTTGATTTAGCGTACTTGCTCGCAAGTCCTGTTTACAAAGAAAATCTATTTCAAACACTTTTATCATTCAAAATTTTGTTTGTCATACCGACTCGACGCAAAAATTTGTTAATGATTTGAAAGTGAGTATTTTATAGAAGAATAGGCATCCTCTAGAAATAGTAGGAAGGATTTTGTTCAACCGTTTTGAAAGAGATCGTGCGTGCGGAGAAAAATGATTTTGCATTGTTTAAATTTTGCCGATAAATGGTGATTGTAAGCTTGAATAACAATAGTATTTTATAATTCATAAGGAAATTTCACATTTGAAGTAACAATCTTGAAAACATTACATAAAGAAATTTTCATATTTTAAAGGAAAGAAAAATCAGTCTTCTTTGGTGTGGTGAATGGGTCCTTCAGTATTGTAGATTACCAAGGCGAGTCTTGGGCATTGGTCACGCTCATGAGTTGGGTCGTTGCACTCGAAGCACATCCATCCATTGTCTTCGGCAAATGAGGTGGTACTAGTAGGTTGTTCGGATTGTGGTTTAGTGGTGTGGCGACATGTTTCGGCTAAATGACCATATATGCCACAATTGGCACATATGCGGCATGGTGAGGAGGTAGGATGATGAAATTTGCAACTGTTGCATTTCAGAAAGGTTCCATGGTATCGCTTTTTGTAATGTTTTGGTGTTGTAGGAGTTGTCGAAGTGTGGTTTCGTTTTAGGTTTTTGCGTTTTCGGTTATCCTTTTTCGTTTGTTTGGTAGGGGTATGGGTAGAGGGTTTAGTATCTACATGGTTTGTGTTGTCCTGGATGGTATCGCTGGAGTTTGGAATTGGGTTTTTTGGTGACTCTAGGTTAGGGAGAATCTTGATCAATTCTTAGGCGATAAGACTCGCCAGTTGGTTGAGATCGATGCTGTTGAGACAGGAAGACATCTACGAGAATCATACATAGGAAAATTTGCATAAGCGTTTTTTTTTTTTGAAAACAAGGTGACTTTTGAATTTAGGAAATAAGTTACTAGAATTTTGGTTAACAATGAAAAGCTTGCGGGTAAGAATAGATCGGTGAAATTGATACAGATTTAGTTAAACAAATTACACAAGCTCAGGTTGTTCATAGATTTAGTCTGCAAGTTCAAGTTACACGTATAGGACGCAAGTTTCACATTGTTCAAATAGCATAACACGTAAGTATAAGCAAGTATAGTGCATTTAGACAATATAAAGGAGCTCTGAGGTTGAGCAAGTGTTATAATGGGTTAGAAGTGGGCTTCCAACACTTAGGATTTCTTGAAGAATTAGTAGGTTTAGAGAGGATTTGAGGTTGAGCAAGTGTTATAATGGGTAGGAGTGCTGTATTTATAGGTGGGTTAAGGTGGTTGGGTATTAAATGGAGTTATTAGGGTGGTTGAGAATGAATTAGGTGAGGGATATGTCTTTTAAAAAAATCTATACATATAATATTTTAAAGCAATTTTGGACACATGTCATTCATTTACCCCCCCTTGCCATTATCTCTCCTCCATTGGTGATGCCACATGGCACATTGAGAGAATTTATAAAATTTTCGTTTTTTTTAAAATCAAAATTCCCGAAATTATATAAACTCAAAAAAAAGACACGGACATAACATCAACACACAATCAACATCGCCGCTTCCATAACCTAAACCCTAATCTTGGCGATTCAAACATATCGATCATCTCCAATCCAAGGTAACCTCCATTCGATTCTTCTTTTGAATAGATCGATGTTCTTCTATCTTTGATTATTATCGCAGATCATCGATGAAGTTATTTTCTATATTTTGTTTTATTTCGATTACTGTTAATGTGTTTTGTTGTAACGATTGTTCTTCGTTTTTTGTTTATTATTCTTCAGTCATTCATTGATGTTAATATCTTTGATTTTGGAAAATATGTTTTAGGTTTCTATTTAGATTGAATGTTTTAGGTTTATGATTCGATTGATGTTTTATATAAAGCTTAGAATGGATTATTATGATTTAGTTTTTGATTAGTGGTTTATGTTTTAGGTATCATTTTAGGGTTTAAGAAATACTTTAATGGTTTCTTACTATTTAAGCGTTCAACTGAGAATGATTCTCCATTTATGTTTTAGGTTTCTATTAAGCTTGAATGTTTTAGGTTTATGATTACTTTTCAATTGATGTTTTAGGTATAGCTAAGAAAGGATTCTTATGCTTTAGTTTTTTTGATCGATTATTTATTTTTTAGGTCTGGAATTAGTGTTTAAGAAATACTTTAATGGTTTGTTACTATTTAAGCGTTCAACTGAGAATGATTCTCCATTTATGTTTTAGGTTTCTATTAAGCTTGAATGTTTAAGGTTTATGATTACTTTTCAATTGATGTTTTAGGTATAGCTAAGAAAGGATTCTTATGCTTTAGTTTTTTTGATGGATTATTTATTTTTTAGGTCTGGAATTAGTGTTTAAGAAATACTTTAATGGTTTGTTACTATTTAAGCGTTCAACTGAGAATGATTCTCCATTTATGTTTTAGGTTTCTATTAAGCTTGAATGTTTTAGGTTTATGATTACTTTTCAATTGATGTTTTAGGTATAGCTAAGAAAGGATTCTTATGCTTTAGTTTTTTTGATCGATTATTTATTTTTTAGGTCTGGAATTAGTGTTTAAGAAATACTTTAATGGTTTGTTACTATTTAAGCGTTCAACTGAGAATGATTCTCCATTTATGTTTTAGGTTTCTATTAAGCTTGAATGTTTTAGGTTTATGATTACTTTTCAATTGATGTTTTAGGTATAGCTAAGAAAGGATTCTTATGCTTTAGTTTTTTTGATGGATTATTTATTTTTTAGGTCTGGAATTAGTGTTTAAGAAATACTTTAATGGTTTGTTACTATTTAAGCGTTCAACTGAGAATGATTCTCCATTTATGTTTTAGGTTTCTATTAAGCTTGAATGTTTTAGGTTTATGATTACTTTTCAATTGATGTTTTAGGTATAGCTAAGAAAGGATTTTTATGCTTTAGTTTTTTGATCGATTATTTATTTTTTAGGTCTGGAATTAGTGTTTAAGAATTACTTTAATGGTTTCTTACTATTTAAGCGTTCAACTGAGAATCATTCTCCATTTATGCTTTAGGTTTGTATTAAGGTTGAATGTTTTAGGTTTATGATTACTTTTCAATTGATGTTTTAGGTATAGCTAAGAAAGGATTCTTATGCTTTAGTTTTTTGATCGATTATTTATTTTTTAGGTCTGGAATTAGTGTTTAAGAAATACTTTAATGGTTTGTTACTATTTAAGCGTTCAACTGAAAATCATTCTCCATTTATGCTTTAGGTTTGGATTAAGGTTTTTGATCGATTCTTTATGTTTTAGGTCTCCACTTATGGTTTAACAAATAGTTGAATGGTTTATTACTATTTAAGCGTTCAACTGAGAATCATTTTGCATTTATATCTTAGAATTTATATTTTGCATTTAGTAAAATTGGTGACCCCTGAAAACTTAAACATCAATTGTGTTTTAATGTTTCCATTTACTGATTTATGTTTCATACTAACTGACTTTTTTCTAATACAGATTGCTAACTGGTTGTGTGATAATGACTTACGGTTTTTGGGTACGGTCAGAAGCCAATGATCGTCTTTCCTTGGTAATCAATCTTACAATCTTTCTTATGCAATAATATTTGATTTATTACATTCATATAATATCAAATTCTTTCTTATATGTAGGCTTTACCTCAGGAGTACACAGATTGGGTTGAAAAGTATAAGTATCCAACAGGTGATTGTGCGATTCATACACTGGATGAAAAAAGATTTCGCGTTAAGGTCATGCAGATAGCTGGGAAGTGGTTTATTTGTGATGGATGGAAGCACCTGATGACTACATTAAATTACCCATCTGTTTGCAACTTTGTTTTTGAATACGAATCGGCGATCAACGCTTTCAATATGATTACTTTTCATCAAGATGCTATAGCTGCACCTGGTAGATTTTTCTACTGCAGTCTTGATGACCCTCAAACTGATGATGAACGTCTGGTATGTGTTATGTATAAAAATTTAACTACATTATATAACACACTGATGATATAGTAATATGTATTAAAGTTTCATTCCATTTGTTGCAACTTATCAGCATATCAGTTGCTTTGTTATGCATGGATTATACAACATGACCCTTCCGTTGGAACCAATCATAGTCAGCTCATTTCCAGGTCATGTTTTCCAAACCCGATCATTCCTCATTTAATTTGATATTTATTAACAAATAATATAAAACTGTATTGATTATATAGGTTATAATGGTTTATCATTCATATTGTATAGTAATTATTAATTGAAATAAAGACTTTATTTCTGATTCTTTGGTTAATCTCTTTTTTAATGATTAAAAATAATCTTAAACCATGTTGTCTTCAGGTCATGTTTTCCAAATCCAGCTAGAAAATGATGGTGCTGCTACTTACATAACTCAAGGATGGCCTTATATGAGGGAGATTTTTGAGATAACCAAAGATCATCTGATTGTGTTTGAGATTTACAATGAGGTTTGTTTCTCAATTTGTAAATATTTGTTGTATTATTTTGGCTAATCTACATCAAGTATTAACTCTATGAATTATTTTCATTATCGTATAAAATTTTGATTTTTTGACTTTGTTAAACAAACAGAAAACATATGACTTGACATTTTTTAAGAAAGGCAAGCTTACACTTCCTCCCTCTTTGTGGGAGGACGATGACAATTCTGAGGATGATGAAGACAATGAAAATGATATCATTGTTGTTTCTGATGATGATGGCGAAGAGGTGAGTGAAGGAGATGCTATGGATGATGAGGATGATCAATCTGCTGCTAGCGAGGATGTAGGTTATTGTGATGATTTGGGTGTTCCTGTTGTTTTCACCGTAGACAATCATTTTGTAAGTTTCCTATATTATACAAACCGTATATTATAATCATATTTAGTCATATGTTAGTTTGTTATTAAATTTGCAAATTTTTTGTCAATTTTTAGCGTATGCAGCCTGATTGGGCAAGAGAAAATGGTATGAACAGGCAGAGGGGTTTGACGATTAAAGATGGTGAAGGTTACACTTGGGGAGTTTCTGTTGGTGTAGAAAGTTCGAGGTCAAGTAACCTTTACTACATCAAAGGTATGTCAACCTTTGTTGCTGATAAGGATCTTCAGGCAGGTGATCAAATGCATTTCCTTTTTTTCCAGAAACGAGGTCTGTTAAAGCTCTCTAAAGTAGTTAGACTTGCTGGTAATTAGTTCTGTTAGTTTTTGCAGTTGTTTGGTGAACATAACATTTTTGGGCCGTAACTTTTTGCACCTTAGTGGTGGTAGTTTTTTGAATATGGCGAACGTTTAGTGGTCACATACATTTTGCACTATTTACTGATTTAGTCAACTGTGTGTTTTTTGGGTTGTTTTGTGTTTTAAACAGTACTATTATGCTATGGTTTGTTGAAACAGTTGATATGATACTTAATATGATGTTCCTGGTAGTATTTTAATAATAATGTTTTACATTTTCTCAAAAAAAAAAAAAACAATGAAGTTTTAAAACATTGGTTGGTAAATTATTTTTTAAATAAGGTTGTTATAAACATATAATATTTTAAATTTAACAAAGTTTTAGGTTTTGGAGGATTAACTTTTTAAAATTTAAAACATCGATTAGACAACCTTTAAATTTATGAATTGTCATTGGTATTAATTACCTTGATATTAATAACAATAACTCTTATCAAACATTGTTAACAAGGTCAATTTAAAAGTATTAGTGGTAACTTACAATCAACATAAATGTAATTACTTTGTTTTTTAAGTATTAAAAACCAACCCTTTAATAACTAAAACCGGTTTTAACATAATCAACATTAAAGCATTTAAAGCATTTAAATGTAAGTCTTCTGTTCAAAAAAAAAAAAAAACATTAAAGCATTTAAAATCATTTTAAATGTAATTTTAATCTGTTGGTTTTTTAACCGTTTTAAAATCAATGTTTTACTATGTCACTTAACAATAAAGTAGACTGTTCAAATTTTCTTAAATGTGTTAGTGTATAAAATTTTTCATAATATATAATTTTTTTAAATACCTATCGGTTTGAAAAGTAAGAAATTTAAACTTCTAACTTAAAAATGGAAACATGTAACAGTTTAAATAGCAAGATTTTTATTTAAAAAACATTAAACGAAATTATATATAATCATGGAAACACTTAAATGTAAAATCATTTTCATTTCAATTATAAATTTACTTAATTATTCACTAATCTTTACTAAAAATAACTAAGTAAACATTTCTTATTACATTTAACACTTACACTATAAATACATAATAGATTTTTCATCGTTGATTAAGGTTTCGATCAATCAAATCTTCCTCACTTTGTCAGGTATCTGTATCACTACTGTTTGTAATTAGGAATTCATATGTTATGTTTCAAAAATTAAAGCTTATCTAATACCTACATTGTCAACAAACTTGCAGCGTTATGGATCCAAACAACATCACTTTTTTGAATGACATCACTTGGCGCATGACTAAATACACGATCAAAGTTAAGGTGCTTAGGCTTTGGAAGAGAGCAAATCGAAAGATGCCAGGGGAAATTCTTTCTCTTGATATGGTTCTGATGGATGAACAGGTTATGTTTTTAATATATTCGGTTTTTATTTTTTTTAACTACGTTTTATTTTACTTTCTTTTTTTTGTTAACTTCGTTTTTTTTAACTTTTAAACAGGGTTCGAAGATGCAAGCAATTGTATGGAGTAGATATATGAAGAAGCATGAAAAATTCTTACGTGAAAACGAAACTTATTACATTTATAACTCTCAACTTGCTGAAAACAAATCTACTAAACATTTTGCTAAAGATGACATGCTCTCTTTTACTTTTGAAACCAATATTACAAAGTGTAGTAGGTTTGATGGAAGCCAATACGGTTTTAATTTTTCATCTTTTGAGTCAATTAAAAGTGGAAACCTGTCTGCAGAACAAAGAATCGGTTTGTTTTAATTACAGTAAAAAATGTATTTTAATACTTTTTGTAGCATCATTATGTATGCGAATAAAATGTTTAACTTTTTTTTAAGATTTCATGGGCTATGTTGAAGAATGGACTCCACCAGAACCAACAGAAACTAAAGCTGGTTTGAAAAGCAAGATGAACCTTGTGTTGATCGATCTAGAGTATGTATTTCATATCTACTATGAATATGTTGGTATAAAACTGTTTATAATTTCCTTTTTTAACATACATTATGTTTATATGTAGTGGCATTAAAATGACCTGTTCTTTGTGGGAAGAGTATAGTGATCAGATGTTTGAATACATCAAGCAGAATGAAGATGAAGTTCATGTAGTCCTTATTGTTCAATTTGGTAGCTTTAGCAATTATAAAGGTTTGTTATATTTTACTTTTTTTAGATTTCCGAATACATATTTTTCTATACCGGTATTTGTTTCAGCTGTTTTAATATATTTTTTTACAAAGGCAATGTAAGTGTTCAAAATGGATTTTTTATCACTCGCCTCTTTATTAATGAAGACATTGAAGACATTCGCTCTTTCAAGAAAAGGTAGCATACTTATCTTTTTTTGTCTTTTATTTATATGTTTTCATTTGTTTAAAGGTTTATAAAGAAAGAATTTTTATCGAATTACAGTTATATTGCAAAGTTTATTTCCAACGAATCCTCTTCTGCTCAACGATCTCTGGGATCGTCTGGTAGCATGAATATGTCTGATGAATTTTTGAATAAAACACCTTTCAGTTGTATTCGTGAGCTTCCATTGATAACTGAGGTTCGTGTATTAATTACTTATATTTTTAAAATACATTAGCTCAGTATTTGTGAACTGATTACTTTTTGTTATGCAGGTTAACAAACAAGTAATTGTTGTTGGAACAGTCAAGGGTGTGGATCCTAATGAAGATTGGTATTACCTTGGGTGCGAGTTCTGTAATCACAAGGTTGAGCCAACTTTGAGTTTACCTGATGATGAAGAGATGAAGGATGTAACTTCATTTAAACAAGTGTTGGTTTGCACGAATAAAAGTTGTCCAAAACAGATTGTGTCTGCTGATCCAGTGTAAGAATTTTATTTGTTATACATAAATTATAAATGTATGATATTATTTTTTTTGGAGCTTATGTATTATGGTTGATGTTTTTATTTTTAAAGTTTTTGAATAGCGCTGTTTTTTTATTGTTGATGTTGTAGCTTTAGAATTCCAATAAGGGTGCAGGATTGTACTGGAATAACATCGCTTACATTGTTTGATAGAGAAGCGAAAAAAATGTTGGGCATGTCAGCGATGCAGCTTCTTGAGAAAACCAAACAGGTCAGTTATTTTTTTCAATCTTAATCAATATATGTTATTCTACTTCGTATTACTTATATCATTTATGATCTAGGTATCTACTGAAGAGAAAATAACTCCTGTTGAGTTTTATGATTTTGAAGAGAAGAAGTTTGCTTTCAAAATTAAAGTAGGGAAGTTCAACATTTATAAGCATCTTGATGGTTATGGTATACGTAAGCTTACAAATGATTCCGAAATTGTAGCTTCTCTTGAAGAAAGGTTCTTGGACATTCAGGTTATGATTATCATTTAAAAATTTAGTTATAATAGGTCTTATGAATCATTCTTAATTAATTTTAGTTGTTATTTACTTATTGTTTAAACGCTTTACCTTAATCTTTTCATTATTACATTTTATTGTATTCTAGATCGATCAACCTGTCCTTGAAAACATTGATCTAGGTGAATCTTCAACACAAAATGCAGTGTCTGTGAAGGTTAGTAGTTGAGTTAGTCAATCGTGTATTCAGATTAGATTTTAATGTAGTTTGTTCTAACAATTTCGACATTCCTTTTAATATTGTAGGATTCTGTTGGAGACAACACTACTCCAGAATCATCTTCTAGAGTTAGTTTGATTCGTGATGAAGCTGAAGTAAAGCGTAGCCTGGACAAAGTTTATGAAACGGAAGATGATGCAAGTGAATCAACAACTAAAGTCCTTAAGACTGAGAAGAAAAACTACGTTAACAAATCACTTGACAGCCCACTTTTGATTCCTAAGGTTGAAAAATAGGATCAATGAATCGTTTTATGAACATTTTTTTATTGTAAGGATTTTTATTTGATGTGTGTTGACATTTTCTTTTCATTTATCTTTGGTTTGGTTCTGAGACAATTTTCATCTAAATAAAATGTGTGTTGACATTTGATGTTTTTTTTGTAGTTTGGTAAAAATTCTACATGCTTCAATATGTTTTTAGGATTTAACATTATTGTTGATACTTTATAATTCGAGATTTGAATGGTTGTACAATACAATGTGAAAAGCATTTTTTATGTTAATTAGACACTTGCTTAATATTAATCAGACAATATCAAAAAATAAAAAAATTAAAGTTAGTATTATGAATTTTTAAATTAACAAATATGTATTCATGATTTATTTTTTCAAAATGGTAACTAAATCAAATGAATTTATTACATTAAAAGTAGAAACTTTATTCACTTTTAAATTATAAATTAAAAATGTATATACTTTTCAAAATTTATTAGGTTCATTTAAATATATTTATGCTACTTACAACCAAATTAAGCAAAAATACAAATTTCGAAATTTAGTATTTTCGGAAAATTGAAACACCATTTTCACGAAAATATTCAAATTCAAATTATTAGCATTTTGTAATTATGGTAATTCATTAAAAATATTTATTATAAGTTTTAATTATACATTTACTATATATGCTCTATATAAACCACTATTATCTATATAAAATAGTCTAAACTCAATCAAAAGAACATAACAAAGCTTACACAACAATCAAACATTCAAGAGAATTCCTGTTTGCTGTTTCATGCGCGCTTCAGTCTTCTTTTGTACAAGTTCGTTGTATGTCATTCTTTTCTCAGTCTTCTTTTGTACAAGTTCGTTGTATGTCATTCTTTTCTTCTATCAGTTCATTTTTTACTACTTAACATCGTGATTATATGTATTTTTTTACAACGAAACAAAATTCTAGATAATCATTCATTATTTCTATGTTATGTTCGTTTATAATTTGGTTGTACTTCATTATTATTTAGGTGAAATGGGACGTAAAAAACTGTCTAGCACCTCAAATGATAAACGAACACCGTTTTCTAATATCTCTAACGGTAAACATATTTTTCATCTTTATCAATCGTATACATAATATCATGCAAACAATTTATTTTTCTTCACAGTTATCTCCAATGAACAAAAAATTAAAAATGCGGCCGAGTGTCGTAAATTTAGGAAGTTACAACTAGATGCCAAGAGAGGCAAGGTCAATAATCATAATAATGGAATAGAAAATGTACCACCAAGCGTACAATTTAACAGTGAGTCCATTAGACCTTCACACAATTATATTCATCAAAGTTCGTTGGTCCAATCTACTTTCAATTTGTGTACACCAGGTAAAATTTTGTTACATCACTCATTGTTTTTATATGTTTCTTTACCGTTTCAACTTGACATGCCTATTAGTAATCAGATTTAATAATAAGATTTCATTTTTCTATTTTCTTAAGGTCAAGTGCAACAAACTCCTCTGTCTAACATCTCAAGTGGTATCTTTTATAATTTTCATTACATATTTTATGTTACTAGAAAGTACTATTTTGGTTATTTTTTTGGGTATAAGACTATTATTATTTAATAAATTTTTTCTATGGTTGAAGTCAAAAGTAACCTTGCCCGCGATTGCCGTATTTTTCGAAAATTACAACTTGATTCTAAGAGACAGAATATTAACCAATCTGGAAATACTAATCCGTCAACATCCACCAACAATGTGGTTTCACTTGATATGGCTTCCTTTAGGTCAACCTTCAACACCCCATTTAATGCATCTTTTTCTGGTAATAGCTATTGTTTCCATTTAGTAATTTATAACATTTTATTAATTTCGTAATTTTTTATATCTAATCGTAACTTATTTTTTTACTTATTTATAAACAGGTTCAACAGAACGTACTCCTTTGTCTAATATTACAAACGGTATCATATTTCTGTTTATAATGTTATAACACTCTATATTTAAAAGTTTATTTAGTATCTAAACATTACAATTTTATTTGTATTCATAGTCCCAGTGCATGATAGTAATACACCAAATTCTGTCGAAGCTAGAAGTTTAAGAAAAGCACAAGTTGATGCTAAAAGACGTAAAGTTAATTCAGTTATAGGATTGCGGAACCAATCCATTGTTACATCTGGTACCTCTTTCTTTGAATCCATTACTTATATAAAGTTGTTACTGTTATTACTGTTAAAGTTTAATTTAAAGTATTATATTTATGTTCAGGTATTAGCTTTGATAGACGCTCAAATGCAACATCTTCTGTTCAGACAACAAACATGAATACATCAAGTCATAATTCCATGTTACCAGAATCTTCAAGTTTAAGTAACGTAGAAAATTCCAACAATGGATTAAGAAGTAATCGACGTTGCATCTCACCTGTTCGCATGGTTAGTTTGTCAGACGAAGAAGATATGAATCCTCAACCCATGGCAAATTATCAATATAAGGGTGTCTCTAAAGGTAAATGTTATTTTTAATAAACCAATTACAATTTTATTATTGTTTTATTTAACTTAATATGAATTGAATTTATTGTATTCACCAGATTATTTGGATCACGGTGATCAAACGGTTGTATGTGAGATGTGTAACGCCAAACTGTGGAAATCGGAAGCTGCCAGATCACTACAAGTTAGTGGTAGAAAATGTTACTTTCTATGTTGTGCTTATGGAAAGGTGCAACTTCCAGATTTCAAAGAAAGCAGTGTCGATTATCAGAATCTTTTTAAGAACATAGACTTCCGAAGCAAGTATTTCTTAAAGCACATTCGAAGATTCAATTCTATGTTCTGTTTTACTTCACTGGGAGGCAAGGTCGACTCAAATATTAATAAAGGCAAGGCTCCGTTTATATACAGGATTAGTGGTGAAAATTATCATGCCTTGGGTGGTCTTCTTCCTAATGATGGGACAAAACCGAAATTTTCTCAGTTGTATATCTATGACACTGAAAACGAAGTCTCTAACAGGAGTAAAATTTTCAGGTAATATTTTACAGTTTATTAAAATTAATTTTTACTTATAGTTTGTTTTTTTCATATAAAACAACTGTTCATTTTTTGAAATTTTAATCTATTTATTACAGTAAGGAAAAAGGGGAGTATAAAAAAATTGATCAACAACTTGATGTTCAAATCATTCAGTACCTCAAGTCGATGTTAGACTCTACAAATCAGCTTGTGAAAAGCTATAGGAGTGTACACGATCGATTTCATGAAAATCCTGAAGTTAGCCTTAAGTTACGTCTTATTGGGAGGCGAACTAAAGATGGTCGACTATACAACTTACCAACTTCAAATGAAATCACTGCACTTATACTTACAGACAATGATGATGAGCTTGACAATCGAGATATTGTTGTGGAATCAAGAAAAGAAGGTCTTAAGCGGATAAGTGAACTTCATCCAAAATATTTAGCTCTTCAGTATCCATTGCTTATTCCATTTGGAGAAGATTGTTATAGGGTTGATATACTGCATCGTGAAGAAAGGAAGTCTAAAAAGAAAGTAGACTCAAAGTGTTCAATGAGAGAGTATTTTGCCTATCATATTCAGGACAGAGTTGGTAAGTTCTCATTGATTTTGAATGCAAGGCGCCTTCTTCAACAGTTTTTGGTTGACGTTTATACTATGATTGAGAGTGAGCGGTTGTTTTATGTACGTTATCAGCAACAAAAACTTAGGTGTGACTCTTATTCCAGTCTTCAAAACTTGCATCAAAATGGACCTACAGATTTGGCAACAATAGGTACACCTATAATATTACCATCTTCTTTTACTGGTGGTGCACGTTACATGAGGGAAAATTATCTTGATGCAATGGCCATTTGTAAAAAGCATGGATACCCTGATTTTTTCATCACAATCACATGTAATCCGAAATGGCCTGAAGTTAGACGGTTTCTCAAGGATAAGAAGACAAATCCTGAAGACAGACCAGACATTTTAGCCAGATTATTCAAACTGAAGCTAGAGTCACTGATGAAAGATTTACGTGATAAAGCAATATTGGGGAAGACTTCGGCAGGTAACATACATTGATAACTTTGAATAATTCTTTATTACCGTAACAAACTAATAAAGTTAGTAAATATATTTTTTTTATTTTCAAGCAATTTTTTTATTTACAAAATTTATATTTTAATTTTAGTACCATTTATTTTTACAGCTGTTTATACTATCGAGTTCCAAAAGCGTGGTCTTCCTCAAGCTCATATCTGTCTGTTTCTTAAAGATGAAAGCAAGCTTCCCACGATTGATCATGTTGATCGTTTCGTTTCTGCTGAAATCCCAGATAAGAATGTAGATCCTGAGTTGTTTAGTCTTGTGAGTGACTTTATGATTCATGGACCATGTGGACGTGAATATCCCAACTGCCCGTGCATGATTGATGGTAAGTGCTCCAAGAAATTTCCAAAGAAGTTTTCTCCGGCATCAATGATAGATCCAAAAGGATATCCGGTTTATAAAAGAAGAGACTCGGGAGTATTTGTTGAAAAAGGAGGTGCTCAGTTAGATAACAAAAATGTGGTTCCTTATAACCCGACACTTTTGAAGCGTTATCAAGCTCATATTAATGTTGAATGGTGCAACCAAGCTGCTTCAATTAATTATCTATTCAAATACATTAACAAGGGACCGGACAGGGCTAAAATTGCTTTTGTAGAATACGATGGAGAAGGTCAAGAAGTAGAGCAAAGAGATGAAATCAAAAAACATTATGATTGCAGGTTCCTTTCAGCATGTGAAGCGTCATGGAGGATACTTAAACACGACGTGCATTACAGATACCCTCCAGTGATTAGGTTTCCTTTTCATCTACCTGGTGAGCAAACTGTTGTATACGGTCCACAAGAGCAACTTCAAAACGTACTCAACAAGCCATCAGTGTCTTCTACAATGTTTCTCCAATGGATGCAACTAAACCAGAATGAACCTGTGGCACGTGAACTGAGCTACATCGAAATCCCAAGTAAATTTGTTTGGAAAGCTGATGAAAAAATGGGATTTTCGAAAAACAGGTAAGGCAATTGGTCGTGTTCATATGGTTAATCCATCAATGGGTGAGGCTTATTTCTTGAGAATTCTTCTTAATAAGGTCAAAGGTCCCAAATCTTTTGCTGAGATAAGAACGGTGAATGGAAAAGTTTTATCAACATATCGAGATGCATGTTACGCTCTTGGCCTGTTGGAAGATGACAAGGAATATATAGAAGCAATTGAGGAAGCTCATTATACCGGTTCAGGATACTCTTTTCGTAATTTGTTCGCGATGATGTTGTTGTCTAACAGCTTATCTAGGCCTGACCATGTTTGGGAGAACACATGGAAGTACTTGTCAGACGGTATTATGCGTAGACATGAAGACGTATTCCAAATTGAAGGTAAAAAATTTATAATTCAACATTTTATTTATTTTACGTAATTATTTATTCTTTAATTAATAATTACAATCTTTATCGTTAACAGGTTTGTCTCTTCCTGATGATCAAATAAAAAACCTTACGTTGCTTGAAATTGAGAACCAGTTAATTCGGAATAACTCCAGCCTACGTAGGTTTCCTTCTATGCCTTTTCCTAATAATGATTCGATTGCATCTGCAAATAACCGTTTGATGCTTGATGAACTCAATTATCAAGTAACAACGCTGGCTGAGGAATTTCATACCAACGCACCTTCTTTAACAGATGAGCAGCGTTTAATTTTTGATGAGATAATTGATGCGGTTGATTTTAACAAAGGTGGGCTTTTTTTTGTTTATGGGTTTGGAGGCACTGGCAAAACCTTTTTATGGAAAACGTTGTCTGCTGCCATTAGATCTAAAGGCCAAATTGTTTTAAACGTTGCATCTAGCGGTATTGCTTCTTTGTTGTTATCTGGTGGAAGGACCGCTCATTCTAGGTTTCGTATACCTTTGAATGTTACGGAAGAATCCGTGTGTTCTATGAAGGCGAATAGCGATGAGGCAGATTTATTGAAGCAGACTAAGTTAATTATTTGGGATGAAGCTCCAATGATTCATAAACATGCTTTTGAAGCTCTTGATCGCACAATGAAAGACATCTTGAAATCAAAGGATTCGGTTAATTCTGAGCTGCCTTTCGGAGGTAAGGTTATGGTTTTGGGTGGTGATTTTAGACAGATCCTTCCTGTTGTTCCCAATGGTAGTAAAAGAGATATTATAAGTGCCTCAATAACTTCGTCTAAGATTTGGAATAGTTGCAAAGTCCGTACGTTAACTAAAAACATGAGGTTAACATTGGGTAACAACACATCTGAATCAGAAGAAATAAAGGAATTTGCAAGCTGGCTTCTGCAGTTAGGTGAGGGTAAAGTTGGTGCTTCAGTTGATGAAAATGAGTCAGATGTCGACATTCCAGATGATCTTCTTATAAAGCATTCATCAGATCCGATTTGTAGCTTAATTGACTTCGTCTACCCTTCACTTCTTCAGCTTTACAAAGATAAAGATTACTTTGGTGAACGAGCAATACTTGCACCAACAAACGAAGTGGTACATGAAATTAATGACAGGTTGCTTGCATTGTTTCCTGGAGATGAAGTCGAGTACTTGAGCTCTGATAGTATATGCCAGATTGAGAATGCTAATAACCGTTCACAGGAAGATTTATATTCTCCTGATGTCCTTAATGGTTTAAAAATTTCTGGATTGCCTAATCATCGATTAGCACTAAAGATCGGTGTTCCCGTTATGTTGTTGAGAAACATTGATCAACAAAATGGCCTCTGCAACGGCACCAGATTACGTATCACCAGACTTGCGAAGCGTGTTATTGAAGCCGAAATCATATCAGGTGGTAACATTGGTACCAAGACTCTTATTCCTAGAATAAATATGATACCATCTGATAACAAGATTCCAGTCAAGTTCCAAAGGCGCCAATTCCCAATAAGCGTATGTTTCGCAATGACCATCAATAAAAGCCAAGGACAGTCTCTATCGAAGGTTGGATTGTATTTAAGAGACCCTGTATTCTCACATGGCCAGCTTTATGTCGCATTGTCAAGAGTTAAAAGCAGGGCAGGAGTGAAGTTACTTATACTTGATGCTGATGGCCAAGTCAAGAATAAAACCAAAAATGTTGTGTATAAAGAAATATTTAGTGATATTTGAATAGAATGTGTATTTGTTTCTTTTAAATCTGAATAAAATATTTCTGCTACATTTTTTATATGTTTTACCACTCAAAATAATTTTACGTTGGTGAGCCGCGTGTACACGCGGGCAAAGATCTAGTAATAATAATAAACGAAGGGAATTAATTGTTGAAATAATATTGTATGATGTTGATTTCGTGAGTTTTAAAAAAAATACGAACTAACAATTGATTTGTATGTTGTAATTTGTTATTACTTGGAATCAAAAGTCAAAGAGATTTAATACATGGTTTCGTTTTCATTTTTTTTGTTAATCCAAAAGTATTATAAAAAGATATATTTATTTTTTTAAAAAATAAATATATATTAAGATCTTAACTGAATGAGTTTCTTTTTATAACGCCTAAATTAAATAGGATAAATTATAATGACGACTCGTCACGAATTGGTAGGAGTTACATAAAAGAAGCGAGTAAAAACGAACTTGGAATTTGTTAAACATAGAATTTAAAATACATGTAAAAGTAAAAATAACGCGATGTTACAACACGAATGGTGTAAGCCTTCACAACCGGGCTAAAGGTGTGAGAAAAATCAAGACCGGGTACCTGGGTGAATCCTTGTGCAACACGACGAGCCTTATAACAATCAATTGAACCACCCGCCTTGTATTTAGTCCGAAAAATCCATTTTGAACCAACAATATTTTTACCTACAGGACGAGGAACAAGTACCCAGGTTTTGTTAGAACGCAAGGCAGCAAGTTCTTCCTCCATCGCCTTAACCCACTTGGTATGCTTGGCTGCAGACTTGCCACTAGTAGTTTCCTCAACACCCAATTGCATTGTGTTCCGGTCAAAACCGTCATCTTTCTGAATCACCAATGCTTGGTTATCATTCTGCTGTTGAGTATTCGGTGTAGAAACTGGAACAATGGTTCTGACTTGGTTCGGTGTTGTTTGGTTTTGGTTGGCTGTGAATGTTTGTCTTTGGTTGGAATTTTGTGGATTATTTTGTCGGTTTTGAATATAGTTGTTATTTTGGTTTTGGAATGTGACTTGATTTTGTGATTGACGATTTTGATAGTTTGAGTTAAAAGGTTTCGATTACCTTGTTGTTTCGGTTGAGTACACTCTTTAGCAAAATGACCTTTGGTTCCACAATTGAAACAAGTTACTTTAGTTTTGTTAAAACTATAGGTTGTGTTGGGTGTAGTAGCAAGATCAGTTCTCCTAGTCTTCTCAATGAATTCTGTTGCTCTTCTCATGACACTTGCAAACGCCCACTGAATGTCAATCAGTTCCATTTCTTCTTTGTCAATTTGGGCATAATCTTCGTTAGTGAGATTGTTATTCCCAATTTGACTTGCCACCAGTCCATTGTATGATGCCACTAATGCAGAAACCAATGCCACATGTTGTTGTGCAACTTCAATTGTTACATTGTTCATGTTTGACGTTTCCAATACAACTGGACCTGAACTTGTTGTGGCTTGACTAACAATAGGTGCTTGTGGTTGTGACATAGTCATAGATGATGTGCCAAAATAGTTAGGAACTTGAAAGTTTGATGGAGGTGGTGTGTAAGATGGTGTAGCAAAATAATTTAGAGGTTCAACATTTGAAAAAAAAAGCAGTCTGTGGTGCTGGTGCAACACCCACACCTCCCCTTGGAATGGAAGTTGTTGTAGAAGTAGTAGCAAAATAGAGTTCTAGATTCTGTGGAATCATGGCTCTCTTTTCCTTTCTCTTAGCTTCCATCTTCTTATTTTCTAACTTTTGGATAAACTCACTGATAGTCCAATACTTGTAAGCATATTTTTCTCTTAATATTTCAGTGTGTTGATTCCAATACGGTGGTAGTGCATCTGTGAACTTCTCCACAATCTCTGTCATCGGATAGGAAACTTGATAGTTTGACAACTCAGTCAACAAGTGAAAAAACCTTGGAGTTATTTCCTTCAATGTTTCATTTCCAATGTAGCTAAAGTTATCAAACTCCGTCTTCAACTCTTCAGTTCTCAACTTTCGAGTCTTTTCATTTCCATCATGTCTGCTTTTCAACACATCCCACAATTGCTTAGAAGTTGTACAAGTTCCAAACTGATGTAGCAAATCTGTGTTCAATGCCTAAGAAAGTTATGAAAATGCTTTCTTCTCTGCTACAAACGTTTTGTTTTCATCATCAGATAAGTCTCCAAGTGCTATCGGTGTTATAGAGTTCTCAATAGTAAGTGCCACAAATCCCTTCTCGATCATCTGCCAGGCTTCCCCACCATCTAGTCCCATACCTTCCAAATGTATCTTGAACTTCCTTTGCCATGAGTAGTATTCATTCATATCAAGCAACTTTGGTGGTCTTGTCCCATTTCCCGAGGATAGATCATTCACCAATGTTGTGATGGCATTGGTAGTCTGACTTTGTACTGCTGTTGCGGCTGCTACTCCCCAAAAGTCTGGCATTGGTTGTGGAGGAGGCTTAGCAACTGGTTGGGGTGGTGTGGAAACAGCCCAGATATTCATTGGTTGTGTAGGTTGTGTGTTTGATCTCTCTGTTGCTGCAACTGCCCAAGGGTTCATTGGTACATGTTGTTGCTGTTGTGTCATAGCAGGTCTCGGTGTTGTAGGAAATTCCCAAATGTTATCCATGACGTTTGAAATGACAACAATTAGAAAAATTTAAATTTGAAATCTGGTTCGACCTAAACAATCTAGAAGGGGGTTCGAATGAAAAAAATAGGTTGGTTCGAACCCTAAATGAACTCCGATGTAAAACTAACACACAAGACTTGATTCGACCATGAAAAATACTCTGGTTCGACCTCCCGTAAGGTCGAATGAGACACTTTTGGTCGAATGAAACAGCACAACACTCTGAATGAAAAACAAACACAGGTTCGATCCTAAAACTCACTTGGTTCGACCTAGAAACACTTGGTTTGACCTAAAAACCACACTCGTTCGACCAAAACACCACTGGTTCGACCTGACCCATTTAAAAAACCATTTTTTTTTCAAAAATCACTCAATTTGATCTGAATTTTTCAAAAGTTGATGGATTTCAATGATCTTTACCAGGTTTTGCTTCGGATTTCTAGGAGATTAACTTTTGTGAAAGAATTTTTGATTTTATTCGTAAAAACAAGTTGAAATCAATCAATCTCCATGTTCATGCAAAACACATGCAAAACAGATAAAATTTTGATGATTTTGAGTAAAAATCTTATGAAAAACTATCAAATTGCAGTCGTGTGATTGTGCAAAGCTCTGATACCACTTTGTAAAGGATCGATTTTATAGAAAACACACAAAATATCACACGAGTAGAACAATCCAGGTGCGGAAACCCTAGATCATATGCGATATGATAATCAATCAAGCAGACACGTAGAAATCCATTTTAATAATCATTCTCATTAATAATGATATTCCCATAAGATCTTGTTTAAGCCTTGAATTGATATAAATATAGAGACGGGTGAAATTGAGCCAAGAACAAACAACTAATGTAAAAAGATAGATAAATATTGGATTGAACAAAGAAAACTTTCATTGAATGTAATAAGTAAATGACAAGATAATTACCCACCCCGGGTGAGCTCCCCCGGGGTGGTGGCTCCAAAATGCACACCCTTCTATGGTGTCTAGTGTCCTATTTATAGATCTTGAGCCTTGTCCTCCAAGCAAGCCGCCACTTGCTTGGAAAACTACTAAAATGTGTGAGTACTTGGCTGAGTACTTAACTAAGTGCTCAGTGTGAGTACTTGGCTGAGTACTTGACTAAGTGCTCAGCCCACTGTGTGAGCACTTGGAAAACTTGCTTGTAATTGATAACATCATTCTCTAATTTGACCGAACAATATTCCCCCGAGAATGATGCTATCAATTCTTCATATGATGCTCAAAAGTATATCTGACACTGTCTTCGAATCTTCACAAATCGGCTAAACACCCAAAATCTTTCATTGTTGTTTTCCCCCGCAAATATAGACCCTCCTAATTAATTCGAGACTAAAACTCAATCAGCAACTTCCACTCCATGTAAGCTTTACGCTCGATTGATCATCTCTACTATAATTGGCATGAGATAAAGGTTCAAACCTCCGAATGATTGAAGTAGTGTAAACAGCTTCATAGTCTAAGTGCTCAGCCCACTGTGTGAGCACTTGGCTGAGTACTTGACTAAGTGCTCAGGGATGACACACACAAGTATGCAGCATCCGTACAGCTCTGCTAGAATAAGACAATCATGCACAACTCCCAAAAAGAATAATCATTATCCAATCATTGTAAACCCTAGGAGTCACAAATGCTCCTCAGCCGCCATCTTATTTCTTCATATAAGTGCTCAAAATTGAAGCATAAGTGCTCAAAAATTAAGCATAAGTGCTCAAAATTCATCCACGAACAAGTACTCAACATTCAAGATATGAAACAAGTACTCAAGATATGAAACACGTACTCAACATTCAAGCATAAGTGCGCAGAATTCATCCACACGTGAACTGAAAATTCATTTAAACACCATATTCAGCAACTGTTTTACGTCTCCGGCGGGTTTCGGTTGAAGATCCAATCAAAACAAGCCTCAAACGAGCCAACCGTGGCTCTGATACCAATTGATATTCCCATAAGATCTTGTTTAAGCCTTGAAATGATATAAATATAGAGACGGGTGAAATTGAGCCAAGAACAAACAACTAATGAAAAAGATAGATAGATATTGGATTGAACAAAGAAAACTTTCATTGAATGTAATAAGTAAATGACAAGATAATTACCCACCCCGGGTGAGCTCCCCCGGGGTGGTGGCTCCAAAATGCACACCCTTCTATGGTGTCTAGTGTCCTATTTATAGATCCTGAGCCTTGACCTCCAAGAAAGCCGCCACTTGCTTGGAAAACTACTAAAATGTGTGAGTACTTGGCTGAGTACTTGCCTAAGTGCTCAGTGTGAGTACTTGGCTAAGTACTTGACTAAGTGCTCAGCCCACTGTGTGAGCACTTGGAAAACTTGCTTGTAATTGATAACATCATTCTCTAATTTGACCCAATAAATAATCACTTGAATTATAACTTTAAAGTACTTGATTACAATGATAAACTCAAACACAGTCTAGACCTCTCCTGAAAACACACACAAACACACATTCAAATGACACAACTACTTAACTTCTCAAACAAACTTAACCTATTTATAGACTGCACATTCGACCCATGCATTGGTCGAATAAGCACGTTTGACCTCTACCTAGCTCGAACCGAACAAATACATAACAAAATATCACATTCGTCCCTCTATGAATCATGTTCGACCCCACGACTGGTCGAATAAGTCTTCAGTCTTCTATTTTTCAATACTAAAACGCCTATTATTATTGAATCCAAAGCGATAGCCACACATAGTGTATCAACATTAAACTATCTTCGTTCATCCTCCGAGCATTTGCGTAACCCTCGATAAATTCAAACGGTGGGTGGTTATGACGTGGGTTGATGACTCAAACGCCAACCATCGTATTTGGAGTTGTATTTTGTTTTAAGTTCAAATGGGCATTCACTCTTCTTTATTACCGTCTTCCAAAATTTGGCTACACTACGAGGTTCTCCATGTAAGGTACAAACTATAGTAGTCGAATCGAGCCTCATATTCTCCCCATGTGCCTTGTTTTCAGTACGTCTGTATACAATGATGTAACCAAGAGCTTTTGCTCTACGGGAAACCCAATCTGTCACCTCTTTAAGACCTGCGAATACCTGAAAGTTTATATACGAGTCTAGTCAAAATTTTATATATTAACAATATAAATTATACATACGTACAAACAAACATACATGCATACATACAAACATACACGCATACATACAAACATACATACTATACATATTCATACATAAAATACAAGTCTAAATACGGGGCAACATATATACGAGCCTAAATCCTAAAACCTAAAGCACATTTAATTAAAACTATTTACGAGTTTATATACGTATGAGGCTAAATATACACGACTATAAATTATAAACAGGCGTAAATACATAAAGACACCTGAGTTGTTTCAAACGAAACATCTGGGTTCGGTTACTCGCTGTCTTCACCCTCCTTGTGTGCGTACTGTGGAGTGCTTAGAGGCATGTAAAATGACTTCAGTTCTTCTATGTACTCCTCGTTTAAATCGAGCAGTTGTAGTTGTTCATTCAAATCCGGTAGCGCCGCCTTCCTGCATATAACCTCCGGCTCACCACGCTCACTATCGGCTCCAAAATCGCTTTTCGGGGCGCAAGATACGTCAAACCATAACCCCCATTCACCCGAAGACATTGTGATACAAATTGGTTGGTCGGATGGTATTTTCGCCGTACATAATTTTTGTAAAATTTTGAGTTCGTGGACTGAGAAATGGTGCATGGATGTAAGTTATAAGTGGACCTATATGGACCGTATGGGTCTATACGACTCTTATAGGGTTTTAAATGCACCCACCAACCAAGTTTCTATGATCCGTATGAGGCTCTACGGTCCGTAAAGGCCTCATACAAACTGAATGTCCAGTCTATTCATTGGTTACCTCTTACCTCGTACCCCCTACGACCCGTTTGGGTCTCCACGGGTCATATAGGGTTTTAAATGCACCCAACAACCAGATTTCTACGCTTTGTATGGGTCTCTACGGGCCGTAGATACCTGACTTTCCAGACTGACGGACTAAATGTTCAGTCTGTTCATTGAATACACCGTACCTTGTAATTGTAAACGGCCCGTAGTTGGCTCTACGGGTCGTACAGAGTTCAGGTTTACTAGGACAACACCCCACTAAGACCTGTGGAGACGTCCACGAGTCATATAGGGTTGTGTATTTAGCGAGCATTAATTGCTCTGATCCCTCTACAACCCGTAGAGGCCCATACGGGGCGTAGAGGGGAAACTCTAACTTCCCGAGCTTTTTTCTAATGAAAATTTTAGGATATGTAAATCAAAAAAGCGTGAAAATAAATTTTCGGGTAACACATTGTTAACACATGTTAATTTCTCTTAACATGTGTTACTTAAATTTTAAAAAAAGGTGCTAATTGGCGCTTTTTTGATTTTTTTTGGCGCAAAATGCTTAAAATGATGTATATATTACATGCCCTAAAATTTTCAGGCCCTAAAAAGCTCGGGAAGTCAGACTTTTCACTATAAAAAGGGTTTTCTCAGGATCCTAACCCTATATATATATATATATATATATATATAAGTATAAATTGAAAACTCTATTGAGTTAAGAAAACTTAGAAAACCCATGTAAAAACCATCTAAAAACATTTTTTTTTGAAAAAATTACACAAGGTAACATACATGTATTTAAGCGTTTTGGGCCAAAAAAATTAAAAAAGCGCCGATGGGATATTTAAAAAAAATAAACAATGCAAACTTTGTAACAACGTTGTTAACATATGTTAAAATGCAGAAAACTTATGTTAACAGCACTGTTACATATGTTAAAAAGCAGAAAACATATGTTAACAGTGATGTTACAAAGCTTGCGTTGTTTATTTTTTTTAAAATATCCCATCGGCGCTTTTCTAATTTTATTGCCCCAAAACGCTTAAAACATGTATATTACCTTGTGTAATTTTTTCAAAAAAAAAGTTTTTAGATGTTTTTTACAAGTGTTTTATAAGTTTTCTTAATTCAATGGGATTTTCAATTTCTCCATCCCCTATATATATATAGAGATTGTTTCTTGTATTTTTTTTTTGTATGTTTTTTTAATTGATGTTGTATTTTTTATATTAACTTAATGTATTTTTATTTTAATTAATATAATGTTATTTTCAATTAAACTCTTTGTTAAAAATAGAAAACTAAAAAAATAACATTTTAGTGAAGTGTTGACTAAAAAACGGTTTTAGTAAAGTGAATCAATAAAGTGATATGGCAGTGCTGAATTAAGGGGACAAGGGGCACTCTTAGAATTTCATTTTTCTTTCACTGATTTTAACCAATCCTGCACTGCCACATCATTTCATTGATTCACTAGCACTTAACTGATTCACTTCACTGAAATCTTTATTTTTTAGTTTTTAAGAAACATTAATTAAACATATTATTTATAATAAAATAAACTTACAATAAACAAAAATACAAATACAAATACACCTCAATTAAAAATAAACTAAATAAAAGAAAAACTATTCGGAGTCCTCCACGTCCATATACGGGATACGGTAGATCAAGTCCGTCTAGATGTTCCACGAGATCATTTCGAGGTCGGAAATGCGTACCAGAGTATGTCAACTCCGCAAGTGCTTCCTCGTCGAAGAACGGTTGGATTGGGGGATCGTGTATGTGGACCGTTGATATCGCACGCCCCTCGTCTTTAATTATCATGTTGTGCAATATCATGCACGTATATACGATGACGCTACACCTAGCAACGGTTTTGGGCCTCAAGGGTCGTGCGGTAATTCCCCATTTCCCCTTTAATACTCCGAACGCTCGCTCAACATCCTTCCTTGCCGACTCTTGCGCCTTAACGAATTTCTATTCCTTAGGGTCGGTGGGATATCGAAACGCTTTCACAAACGTTGACCAGGTTGGGTAGATACCATCAGTGAGATAATATATCCACGTTTAGTGTAACATCGGGTGGACCTCGAGCGGGGGAACGATTACTTGAACATCTTCGTCAATATCAGTCATTTTTTTAGAAGTATTGATAAGATTTCTATGTTTTTTATTCAAAACAGTGGGATTGTATTGTGTTTATAAACCTAAAGATTAAAAACGGTCACAAAATATGACCGTTTGAAAGTCAAACACATTTAATTAACATTAAAACGGTCAAAAAGGAATAAAAATCACCTAAAAGTTTGCACTGTGCCACACTACCAGCCCGTTAGATGAAACCAGAAATTGGTTCACGGAACCCCTACCAGCACGGGTGGCGACGGTATTACTGTGCTGGTAGTGGGGTACCCGTGCCCAATTCTAATAGCGTCCCGTCCCCCTAACAGAAATAAGTGAAGTGAAGTTGGAAAAAAAAAATCAGTTTAATTGTACTTTTTTTTAAAAATCTTTGCAACATTTATTACTTGTATACATAAGAATTTTGTAATGTGGGTCGAGGGTTGGCAAAATATGAGCCCATTTAATTCAAAGTCCATAGCCGAAACTTGTTAACACTTTATGTGTTCTTGTTATTTTGTTAACACTTAACCGAACATAAGTTCAAATTGTATAAACTGAATTACGTATTACGAGTTTGGTCATTTTCTTTTGAATGGAATGTAATAGGGATGTTCGTGAGCCGAACCGAGTCAGGGCAAACTCGAGCTCGGCTCAATTATAAACCGAGCCAGCTTGACGTGGCTTGGTTTGCCTCGAATTTAAAAAGAAAAATTAAAAATAACTTTGAAAATTCAGTAGTTTAAAATACTATTCAATAGCTCAAAAGAATACATTCAAAATAAGTTCAACCTAATATATTACAAGCTAAAATCAAGTTTAGCATAATAAAAAATAAATCTCAAATTTCAATGAAATACAGGATAAGTTCATAAGCATACGAATTAACCCCCAAATATGCAATAAATTTTCAATTGCCCTTCTAAATACTGGAAATCAAAGTTTGATAACTTGAGTACTCCAACAATTATCATTGTGCTACGGTTTATTAAAATAACTTGATTAGTTGTAAATTTAATCTTAAGCGCATCATCGATATGCTACTATTAAGAAATATTAAATATGTAACACGTTTCCCCTCTTTTTGATATTTTTATAATATATTATATGCATATAAAAATAATATAAATTAAAATTTAGAATTAGCCGAGCCATACCGAGCCAGCTCGGCTCGTTACGAATCAAGCCGAGCTAGGCTCACTTTCTAACCGATCTGAGCTAGCTCGGCTCAGTTTCAAACCGAGCCATATCGATCAAGCTTTATTCAGAGTAAAATCCGAGTGAGCTCCAAGCCACGAGCTTTTTGAACAGCCCTAGGCTGTAATACGTTTAGTTACGTGAAAAACTTTATTAAATTTGTGTAAAATTCGTAACATCAAAAACAAACAAATAACTATTCATGTGGGTCAAGAACAGGTAAAAAAAAAAAGAAGCAATCAATTGGTATAGGTGGTGCAGGTTTGATATGTAATCAGCCAAAAACAAGTCAATATGGTATGGAAGTATGCGAAAATGTTAGAAACTATAATGTATTCAGGTGTATTGTTTTGGACACGGTCTAGTGCCTTGCTAGCATAGGGATGTATAGTCTTTGGTGTTGAATACAGAAGTTTGCAGTTAAAAAAAAAAAAAAAAACTATTGGCTTCAAAGACCAAACGCGTTATGCACCATTAAACAGCGGGAAATAACGGATAACCTATGATTTGTAAATATTAAGGAAATGATCAAAACCGCACTAAAATCTTATCAAATGACCCTCCTTGTAATTAACACATTAGATAATAAAATTAATAAAATAACAAAGTATGCATCTAGCCATTTAATGCCAAAATTAGTATTTTAGAATGGAGTTTTATAGAATTGTATACATTCGATTATGATTTTTTACATATAGTTAACGTGATTTGGAGTGACAAATAAAAGTATTTTGAATATATATTTTTTTTAACAGTCGAACGGAATTTTCATTTCACCAAAAATATTTACACCATATCGTCACCCAGGTACAATTAGCTAGAACTACCTGGGCTGACCCATCAAAATTTAAAACGCAAGATAAATAACACACCCACAACATCTATTCTACCATTCGGGTCCGATGATGATTCCCTATCAACCATTATCAAACAATGAAAAATCCCGCCAAGACACCTTTTCAAGTCCCACCATTCTTCCACGTTTGATCATCCACCAGTATGATTCCAGTTTAATTTCTTCAATCAGCGCGGGTGTAGTCGTATTAACATCCTTAAACACCTTGGCGTTCCTCTTTATCCACAACTTCCGGAAAGATAAAAATATAATACTCCCTCCGTCCCAATTTAAATGTCCCATGTTTAAAAATACACTTTTTAAGAAATCTTTTGTTTTTATGTGGTAAAATGACAATTATATACTCAAAAGTGGTGATTGTGTTTTTTCTTTTATGAGCAAAACTGGAAATTACATTTCCATTTTTGGAAAGAGACATTTAATTTGGGACAAACAAAAAAGAAAATAAAGACATTTAAATTGGGACGGAGGGAGTAACATATACCACCACCTTGGTCTTCTTCGCTTCCCCTCCCATTCTTCTGCATGTTTCAATTAGTTGCTCAATCTGCATCTTCTTTTTAAGATCCAGAACTTTCAACCACTCGCTAATGTTCCACCATCCCACAAACAATTGGTAAAAATGTGATTTCTCGTTTCCAATTCGTTTCCGCATCACCTGCACAGTCCATCACCAACCTGGATTCCTCTAAAAGACAACACTTCCGCGGCTGGTATTCCATTCTTAAGCGCTCGCCAAACAAAGCTATTGACTTTCAGAGTTGCTAACCTACACCATCTGAACTCTACTATCTGCGTACCGCCCGATGCATGTTCAATTAGATAATCAAACACCAGTTTTACTGAAAATTCTTTACTCGAGGCTGACGATACCCAAATCCAACTGTCATCAATGTTGCGCATCTTCTGTTTACTTATCTTCTCCCACATATGGTTTGCTTCATCCCATTCCACAGTTGATGATGGTGGCTTGCTTCACGGGATGTCCCACCAAAAACCATTTAATATTCTATAACAATCAGACACCTTCGGTTCCTTAGACCTGCATAGCGGAAAAAACATTAGGAAAATCATCTTTAAGTCGGGCATTCGGTCAATATCGGTCTTCCCATAATCTAGTCGAGTTGCCTCTACCCACTGAACACACAAACTTTGCTTCTAGATCAATCCCCCGGTCCATAAATTCTTTCTCTACAGTCACGATGTTGCTCCAAACTCCTCTCGCAATCTTCTTAAAAGGGATAAAACCAACTCTATTTATTCCCCTATGTATCTCCTTAATTGTCTTGCACCAAAGTTGCTCGCTTGACGATTTGTATCTCCACCACCGCTTGACTATTAGTGTCAAATTCAAATCAACTATGCTGCCCATACCCAACCCACCTTTATTTTTTGGTTTTATTATATTTTCCCAAGTCACCCATTTAATTTTCTTACTCGTAGATGAGCTTCCCTACAAGAATCTCCTACGTATCCCTTCCAGTGTTCGAATAACCCCAGTCGGTGCCTTAAACAATGATAAAAAGTAGTTGGGGACATGTAACACCCTGAAATCTCATTTTGTCTAATTGAGCCATTAGGCATGACTAATATATATAGCAAATCAAGAAGGGGAATTCAATGCATTGCATTGGCACCAACAGGTTATCTAAGGTCTAATGAACACCAATGTACCTTTTATATGGCTAAAATTGATGCTTGAGCTCGTTTTTTATTATGATGAAAATCTAGGGTTTTGTCAAAATATTGAATTATAAGTTGTTGGAGCTTTCTCTAGCTCAATGGAGCCTCAATCATGCTTAGTTTGGGTATGAATCATCCTTATGTGTGAAGTTGATCCTGTTCATGAGATTATGTTGGTATGTAAGAACTTAGGGTTCAACCTCTAGGTTGAAACCATATATGTTTAGCGATCTTGTTGACTCTTAGGAGTTGTTATAATGAGAAATTTAGGCTAAGGGTCTAAATAACATAATATGATAACAATTAAACAAAGGGGTTATGCTTTGGCTAAGCTTAGATTCATGAGAACTAAGTAAATAGGTGTGTGCACACCAAGTGTTTGATGTATTGCCAATAAATGAAAACTAACGAACTAAGGAATTAGGAACATGTGAAGGTTAACATTTGTTTGTGATGTGGATTAATAATAAGCTAGGCTAATTGCATCCTCCAGATAAGCAAGATAGCTATGGATTTAGCTAGAATTGATAATGAATACATGATGTCATGGATAGTGAAATAATTCCATATTATGTATTCCAACAAGCAAGTTTGACTCACCCCCAAGTTAGGTACAACAACGAGGGAGCAAAAGGATGCAAGGTGGATACTTATGGAAACAAGAATGGATGCAAGGTAAGTATTACTTACACTATTAGGACCCCAAGGGGTGAAACCTATTAAAAGGGTAAATCATGCGAAATCATGTCAAAACAAGATTGATGGTAATAAATGAATCAAGGTGTGTTGGTCCAATGATGGACTTCATCAAATCGGTCAATAAATAAAACTATGTGGTAAGCGAGAGTCTGAACTCAAGATTTAGATAAAATCACTTGAATAATGAAGTTATGCAACTTGGGTAAATGGGTCAAGTGTGATTGTAATTTTCCCCATTGCTAGAAGTTGGAATGTCATGGTGTTATGAACCATGACCCTTAACGGGTCAAATGGTGATTTTCTTATCAATCGAACCCGACATTCAAAGCTAGTATTCCAAGCTTTAGGAATCTCTTGGTTAACGGGTCAAATGGTAATGTATCACCATTGGGTCCCGAGAGACTAATATGGTCAATTTAGAATATATGCAAGAGAACACTTGAAAAATGGGCACTCGATGCCGAAGTTATGACAATGGTTGCAAGGTATGGATATGGTTCAATGCCACCTGGTAAGTCCGTAGTTAGACTTTGGGTGACGTGAATTACATTAAAAAACAACCCATAAGAGGTGTGGGTGAAATGCACGCCTCGACGCCATGGATGACTAACGCAATAGTGAAATCATGTTTTGGCAGTCAAATTAAGTCCGAGAGGGGTTAGGGGTTTTTAAACAAGTCAATAGGTCAAAAAACACATTGTATCATAACTAAGTAATGTCGCCCAAGGGCGACTAGTTTGAAATATTGCCCTCAAGGGCATTTTAGGAATTTCTGAGGATTATCAAGGAATAAGTCTTAAAGAACAGGTATTGTTAATCAAATCGGATGATGTCTTTAAGTTAAAAAATGATAAGCGAGTCGGCTATATGGGTTTTATAATCATTGTTTGATTTAATAGATCGTTTCTTAGCCTATGATTTTAATGGGTCAAAATCGGATAAAATCATCATAGGTTGTCCTAACCCGAAATGGGTATTTAATCCTGGATTACGGGCATTTAAAAGCTCCAAATAGGTGTTAAATCAAGTTCCCCAACCATCAAAGTTTGGCTTTTAATCCTAATTAAATGTGCATCAAAGGTTGGGTGAAAACAAGCATGGAAATGGGCTTAGGCTGCAGTTTTAAGGCATGACTAGCAGCGTCCAACCGTAGGCTACGACCTTGGGGCGTAGCTTACGGCTAGAGGACTCTGAAATCAGTCCCAACTAGCCATAAGCTACGGCCAGAGGGGCGTAGCCTATGGCGGGCAAACCCCAAAATCTCAAATTTGGCCTTTTAACCTAATTCAATTCCGTATTTGATGCGTACCATTGTATTACTTATTCTAAATATAATATTATCATTAAAACTAACATTCTTGATGATATGGTGCTAGGTAATCATTCAAAAGAAGTCCTGGAGCAAGGATCAAGTCTCGTGAAGAGCCGGACACGCCCGAACACCTAAAGGCTTCCACATTTGATTCTCGTTTTAAAAAGAAAAACTTTGTATGGGTTTCAGCAACTAAATAGTGTATTCAAAGTGTTATTTCAAATGTTGAAACTTTAAATTGAGTCGTTTTTCTTGAAATGATAAAAGTTTAAATCGGGAATGGTTTTATTAAGGCCTAACTCACTTGTATGTTGGTAAATCGCCCGTTTATGGGTTACGGTCTTACAGGACAGCACCGAGAACCGCCTTGACAAGTACTGCTCTACCTGCAAAAGAAAGAGTTTTTGCCTTCCAAGAATATAATTTAGTTTGAAACTTTTCAATTACTGGTCCTCAACAAATTAATTCTCTTCATATTACTGCCCACCGGTAGCCCCAAGTATATGAACGAAAACCCCTTTCTTGCATCTAAGTAACACCATCATATTCTCCAAATCTGCTTTAGAGACATTCACCCCAAATATGTTACTTTTGAGTAGATTTACGTTCAGGCCAGACGCAATAGAAAAACACCGCAAAATTCTATTTAAATTTATGACGTTCTCATTTGACCATTGCCTAATGAATGCGCCGTTCGCGTATAACAGGTGGGATATCACCGGCCCTTGATTTAGAAGTTGCACCCCATTAAATGTACCAGCCACAACCGCCCTTATCATCATTACATTAAGTGCTTCCATTACAATCGTGAACAAGAAAGGGGACAGCAGGTCCCCTTGTCGAAGCCCTCCCTTTAGTTGAAATTCCTCCGTATACGCACCATTAATTAAGACCATCGCTCTACCAGTAACTAGTAGCACCATTATCCATTTTTTCCACCTCTTTGGGAACCCCATATGGTGCATAATATTGATCAGAAACTTCCATGAAACACACTGGTAGGCTTTCTCAAAATCCGCTTTAAATAGTAAGAGCTCACTTTTTGTTTGCTTCGCCCAAGACACCAATTCATTAGCAATTAAGGGGCAATCGAAAATATTCCTACCTTTAATGAAAGCAGATTGAACCGGGGAGACAACGCTTCCAATAACTTTCTTCAAACGAGCCGCTAGCACCATAGAGATGATTTTCCCGATTACACCAATAAGGGATATAGGGCAGAAGTCCGGGAATGCCATGGGATCGTTGACTTTTGGGATAAGCGCCACAAAAGAAGAGTTGCAAGATGGATGAATGGATCCGTGAGTGAAGAATTCATCCAACCGCTCCACTATATATGTCTCTAAAAATTCCCAATAGTGTTTGACGAATGCAAAGGAATATCCGTCCAGGCCTGGTGATTTTTCACCCCCACACTCCCATATAGCTTCCTTGATCTCCTCCTTAGTAAACGGAATAACGAGACTCTTCGCGTCCTCATCTTAAAGCCTCTTGAATCCGTCCTTGGACATTCTTGGCCGAGACGGCAATGGTTCATCAAACTTTTATCTAAAATTTTCCACAACCTTGTTTCTAATACTATTTGGCTCCTCAACCCAAGTACCATCTATGTACAATCCAACCACCCTATTACGCGTCTTTGTTGTTTATTACCCCGTGAAAGTATGCCGTATTTTCCTCCCCATTTAGAATCCAATCCAGTTTAGCTTTTTGGTTTAAATCTTTTAATTTGTTCCACTCCCATTTCTAGATCGCCAATTTTACAACTTTCCACACGGCCCTTTCATCCTCCTCGAGAGATCTATTTTCCGCCACATTTTCAAGTTGCTTCAAGTTGTTATTTATTTGATCAATAGTTGTAAAGGTTTTAGGTAGGAAATTTGATAATTAATTACCTCTAGTTCTGTATATTCAATTAGGGGAGAACCAATCAATTTTGACCGTACTCTTGTATAGTTGTAACTCTAAGTTATGGCCATGACTTGAAGATGTAGACACTAAACTGGAGGTATTTATTTGATTTGTAATAACAAATTTCACATATAATATTATTTCATTCCATAAAAACGAAAATTACATCAAATAGCAGACAGACGAGCAACAAGTTACGTAACCACCCCTTTCTGTATATATAGTAAGATTAGTTTGTAAGAGGGGTTAGTTGTAATTGTAGTTAAGTAAGAAGGTTAAAAGTGTAACTCGTAATTTGTAACCCTAACTAATTGAAAGGCGAATAAGGGTTACAAGTTCCACTTTCAACCCTCTTATTTAACTACAATTACAACTAATCCCTCTTACTATACACGTAATATTGAGTTACAGAAAAATTTCATATTCGTTATCTGTTAATTATTACATTTGAGTTTAATCGAAAGATGTTGCCAAGATAATCATATTATGTAGTAAATAAGTATGAATTGTTTCAATTTTACAATATCGTTAAGTAAATAAGTCCAAATTGTTTTTACCCGGCACATTTGGGCCCGACTTATTTTGATCCTACCTATTTTTCCCCGCTCAAATAAAGTATTGGAGCCGTGATGGTACACTGCATATTTCTTTCACATGAAGATAATGTACATAGGATTGACATTACGCCTATAAAGGTGAAAAGATCTATGAGACCTCTCCTAGACTACTAATACAATCATCATGACACATATCATTATATTATAATCATCATCATCATTTAGAGTTATCATGATCACCATCTTCTGTGCCATCTCATCCTTTTCAATCATCTCTTTCGTTCGACTACTTTAAACTTAAGAAAAGTTGTCCAAGGAGAATAAAGGGGATGTTTACTTTATTACTTTAGTTTCGGTTGGTTACTTATCTAAGTGAAAATATTAAAATAGACTAGCTAACTACCAAACCAACTTCCATCATAGGAGTCGCAGCACATCAGCCGCGATGTTGAAATGTTGGCCACTAAATCAAACAATCAATATAATCGATTCCAATAATCGATCATTCTACGTGTGGGAATAATACGTACCATCTAACAGTGGCCGACATCGTCTATGATGGGGAAGTTGTGATGTATTAACATCTGAAGGAAGAAGATACCAATTGCCAAAGGCTAGCTAGCTAGTGGGAGAAATCATGATGAATCTTGCATAATAATATTCTTTTCTTCTTGATGGTCCCAAGCCTACCTCTAATATTCAACTTTTCATTTCTTTTTCCCTTGAATAGTACAATTCTACATCTATCTTCCTACTTTCATGCTTGTGTGTTATAACTAATTTGACTAAACCCATAAATCTGTAATATGCATCTTTCTACTATGATTAGATTTTCTCATTTTACGTGTCGGTCATGTTGTTCTAAGATATACCATAAACACATGCCAACACATGTGCTTTACTAAAACCATATTTGCTTTTCCTTATTTAATATCCATCCTTATCATATCTCATCATTAAATGCATGAATTCTCTAAAATGTGTATGTTTATTGTAAGATTAGCTATACATAATCTTCTAATTAGCAGGCTAAGAAAAGATGAAGAGTTTGTATATATGAGCTAGTGCCATAAAATGTTTCTTAGAGCTTCTTTGTATGGTAAACTACTTTTGTGTAACTTTTTAAACCATGCTTGAATATTGCTGCCAACCAACCAACCAACATCCTTTAATAATTTCAGGTGAACTACATTCATATTCCATTCAAGATTTTACATTTCCAAAAAGAAAATAGCTATCAAACTATCAATTATTTCATCAAATGACTAGATTAATCATGAACATAATGAGTTGACCTTTTAAATATTGTTAATTGTTACGTTAGATCGAAACTAGCACAAGCCGAAAATTTCATTTATTTATTTGATAATTAAAAATATGAGAAGCTCCAGCTATATATGCCAATGACAGAAAGACAAATAAGAAAAGAACAACACAACCTACATGGGGATGAGGTAAGTGCAATCTTTATGAATATGAAAAGTTGCAGTACCATTTACAGTTATGCTACTTTTTTCTTTGCAAGAAAATGTGATCATGTAATGATCTGAGAAATAATTAGATAAAGTATATATTCATGTTCATGGAGTTGTAGAAGTGTCATTCCATATGTGCAAAACTACTTGATACTGTGCCATTAGATGTTGCACTATGACCTCTTCCTCTTAAATCACATCACCGGTCATTTCAAAGCATGCAAAGCCTACTAGATAAAGTGTTCAACTTGTTCTCTACCAGTATATGCTAAGGTCTCTCTCTCTCTCTCTCTCTATTCTTTTACCATATTTTTTATGGAACTGACAGTGAATTTTGTGTAGGTAGACAAAACACTGGTTACCACTTCATCAGCCATCAGTATATAAAAAATTCCTGTGTGAGAATTCAGATTTTTGTGTTGGTCCACTACTTATAATCTCTTTTAGTTAATGGGAAATTAACACACATCTAAACTAAATGGCATTATTTCTCATGAATGTCAGTTTTCTACTCATGTATAAATTAGATAACTATCACAATTTCATGTGATGATGGTAATTGCTATAATTAAGAAAAAAAAAGTATGTCCTAAATGATGTGCCTTTGATAGAAGCACCTTTGATAGAAGCAAGTCCTCATACTTTGCATGTCAGAATATCCGCGACCATCTAGTTCGATTATAATTAGGCATGTGAGGAAATACATTTCTTTACAACTAGAAAATTACACTGCAAAAATATTTTTCTATATGGTCATTTAGTTCAACACCTTTATTATGAGATATTTGCTTCCGTCAAAAATGGCTTGTAGGGCATTTATCATAGGAAAACAATGAGAAGACAATATGGGACACATTGTTTGCCAAGACTGTGACTTTTGCAAGTTATTGGTGTCTCCTATTACCATGTGGGTCTATACTATATGTCTAATAGTGAACAGCTTTCCATGGCTCTATGTACCTCCTAATAATAATTTCTTCTCACTTCTCTTTGTTGTTTTAATCATTAAAAGCAATATAGACTTCTGTGCTCATTTTCTGAAAACATATGTGAGAAGCAAATGTAGAGGCTTGTACATAATTATGACCTCTAAATTGTGGAAAATACAGATGATATTATAGAGAAAGACCAAGATACAAAATGAAGTTCATGAGACTTGGGACAAGGCCAGACACTTTCTATACCGGCGAAGCCACAAGGTTTGTATACCTTTTTTTTCTTGAATAATATTATTAGTTAAAGTAACTAGGGTGTGATCCAGTATAAATGAAATTAACCTACTAAACGTACAAAAATACTAGAGTAATTACAGTTTTGAACTAGAGTATTTACACTACGAAAAGTGAAGTAGAGTAATTATATAGATATTATGGTTCAAAAAATGTAGAGTAATAATAATTACTCTACAGTTAGCATAATTACTCTAGTTATTTGTATGCGTAGCCGTTAATTCTATTTGTAATTGATCTTAACACAAAGTAATTAACCAATAATTAGCAAATTAATTTCAGGACAATGATTTCGGACTTACCCAGTGACCTCACCGTACGCATCAACAATGTCACATACCTTCTTCATAAGGCAAGTAATTGTAGATACACAACTAGAATTTGTAAATGCATACATACTTGTACTACTTTTTAACAATAAAATTACATAGACCAATGTGGTATACCAAGTTTCAGTTTCCACTTGTTCAAAAGTGTGGCCTCCTGCAACAACTTTGCTCAGAGAGTGGGGAGAACACAAGTTGTACTGTGGAGCTACACGATATCCCGGGTGGCGTGGATGGTTTTGAGCTGTGTGCCAAGTTCTGTTACGGGATCAAAATTGATCTAAGCGCCCGGAACTTTGTACCAGCAATATGTGCTGCTAAGTTCATGCAAATGACAGAATCTGTTGGTAAGGGAAACTTTGTCTCAAAGTTAGAGGTTTTCTATAACTCTTGCATTCTTGAAGGGTGGAAAGATTCGGTTGTCGCATTGCAGACTACAGAAAGGTTTCCTGAATGGTCTGAAAATCTTGGGATTATTAGAAGCTGCATTGATTGTGTAGTTGATAAAATACTCACACCCCCATCAAAGGTGAACACTATAATATGTACAGCTTCAATAGCCCATAAAAAGTAGTCAGAAAATTGCATCTTTGAACTAAAAATCATGGGCCTTTGCAGGTTAGATGGTCCTTCACATATACAAGACAAGGATATGAAAAAAAGAAGCACAAGTCTGCCCCTAAAGATTGGTGGACAGAAGACATAGCAGACCTGAATATAGACCTATTCAGATGTGTGGTTAATATTGTGAAGTCAACAAACATGCTGCCACCACAGCTTATTGGTGAAGCTTTACATGTTTACGCACGTCGTTGGCTTCCAGACGTAAAACCTCACCCAGAAACCTCAACAGCTTCTCAAATGAACCAAGAAGAAGAATCCGCTAAGAGAAAAAAACAACTTGAGATGATCGTAAGCCTTATTCCAGACGATAGAGGGTCAGTTTCAGTTGGATTCCTGCTGAGACTCCTGAACATGAGTAATCTTTTAGGCGCGTCTCAAGTGATACGTTCACAAATTATTAAAAAATGTAGCTTACAGTTAGAAGAGGCAACACTAGATGACTTGATGCTACCATCTTCACATGACTATTCTGCTGGTCATAACACTTATGACATTGAAATGATTGAGGTTGTCTTGGAGGGTTATATCACACAATGGAGAAAAACATATTCTAGAGATGGAAATTCACTTAATTTGATTACAAAGGTTGGGAAACTAGTGGACTCTTATCTCCATGTCGTCTCCAGTGACCCGAACATGTCAGTACAGAAAGTAGTGTCTCTTGCCAAAGCTTTACCTGATTTTGCGCGGCCTGAACATGACAACCTTTACAAGGCAATTAACATATATCTAAATGTAAGTAATACTAGATGCAAACAAGAACTTTCAGAATCGCTTATTACAATAGATGCATACATATGTTGTTTCATGTATATTTGACTATCTATAAATGATGATCATGAGCAGGAACATCCGCAAATGAGCAAGGAAGAGAAGAAGCACCTTTGTAGCATTTTGGACTGCCAAAAACTATCTGCTGAGGCGCGTGCACATGCTGTGAAAAACGAGAGGCTTCCATTGAGAACTGTCGTGCAAGTACTGTTTTTTGAACATGAGCAACATGGCGGTAAGGCTGCACAACGCAACGAAAGTCATCAATCTGGAATACAACCTCAAGGCATAGAGTTAACAGAAACCACAGGGGATTTCCTAAACAGATTAGACTTGTGCTCAGGTGAACCGTCCAGTACTAAAGCAAAGGTTGCTAGACGAACAAGTGGTCAAAGCAGCACAAGCCAAAGGCTTGAGCCGCAATCTGAACACAAGTCCAAGGGAAAAAAGGTCCGCGAAACAGGATCAGACAAGATAAGGGAAATCATAGAAGAAGAAATCACACAAGAACTTGCAAAAGTAAGGATGCAACGAAGTAAATCAGAGCATGGTCGTCGTAAAGGAAAGTAGAACATGCATGTTTAAGTTATTAACAGTTGGCGAAATCTCTGCATAGAACAACCAGCATTTTCAAATAGTTTAAACCAATGTTTTATGGTTGTACTAGTGCAGAGTTTCCAGTATGAAAGTTGTTGCCCGACAATCAGTTCATTAGTTGCTTAAATTGTAAATCAACAAATAACAAATTATTTTTATATAACCATTTCAATATAATTATATATTCATTTTGAATTAGATTGTTTTGTGTGTGCTATTAAACCAATCAATATAACATAATGAAATACCTTAAAAAGTTTACAAACTAGGTAACTTTAATCATGGGGAATATATATAACACTATTACAATAGATCATGAGTTCTCTTAACACATAGTTTCTTGGTGGACGGGGCACTCTCGGCAAGGGATGCTCGGTTAGGGTTGCAGTGCGGCAACACTGTCGCCACCTCTTTGGCAACCGTTCGGCAAGATGTGATATTGATGATTTTGGGTGTGGATTTGACTTGGCAAAGGGGGGTTGGATGGGACATGGCAAAGTTGCCGAGAGTACCATGTCCCCCCTTATTAAGGAAGGGAGAGAGTACACTGAACATGCTTAATTAAGTATATTCTTCCTTCCCTCTCACTGGAACTACTTTTTCTACATGTAAAGTAACGAAAGATTGTAAACCACATTGAAAAGAAAAATTGTTGGTGCTTTTTAGTGTCATCAATGTCATTTTAATATATTTGGATTTACTTAAAGCCAAAGGAGAAATCAAAATTTGGCGAAGTCAAAATAAACCTTAATACGAGTATGCGTGGAGTAAATGCTCATTCAAGACTTTATTGATACGAGCACTTAGGAACCTCTAGGGTTCTAAAAGGCAAAGCCCCAGTTCCAAGGCGTCGGCACCCCCTTGGCATAGTATGGTGCAGCGCCCAAGTAGTGTCCATTGAGTCGAGCCATAACTGAGTTCACATGGACACATGGCTGGTGAAAAGTTGCATGATGGTAACTATAGGCGGAACCAAAGGCTCTCCAAGAGGAGCAACTACCCACATTGAAAATAAATTTGAATGTTTATATAGTCCAATTATCCCAATCACCGCCCATAAAATTTTGCAATTGCCCACAGCGAACGTCCAAAATCGGCCCCATGAAATATCAAAATTGAAACCTAAGAAAAACTAAATTAGGAATTTATAAATTTCTAATTATAATTTAAGATAAATAATTAATCTCGATTAAACACTAATATAACTTACATAGACCATTAATTAAGCCCATATTAATATGTAACATATGTTTTAACTTTTAAGGCTTTAGCCCATATTCATTGTCTTAACTATTAATTCTTAAGCCCAATATATCCAAGTCCAATGTTTTAGCATCTAACTATTTAAGGCTTAGGCCTATGTTTTAGTTTTAAAGTTTGAACATTAATTAAAAAAAACCAGATCCAAATTCGAACCGGTCTGAAAAAATATTATATAGAAACCGCTAAAAATTTCCACCCCCATGAAAAAATTTCGCCATTTGTTGTAGCTAAGATCAGCTACAACTTGGCCTACGAGTGGCAAGTGGAATCAGTAGATAGTTACTACTACTCAATGCATGACAAGTTGGTTATCAGTGGTTAGTTACTACTTATCCATAGTAACTTTAGATCAGTGACGGCTTAACCTTGCAGTGATAACTATGATCAGTGAGCATACGTAAATGTCAGCACAGTTTTAACCGTCAACTGTCATACCCCTTTCCAAAGAGTTGCAACTTGTTCATTGTGATGATATCTTCTCTTGGAAATAGTTGATTTGTGGGTTCAAATCCTTGCAAGTGCAAAGTAAAGGTGGAATTGATGGTCTTAAAAAAAAGATCATCCACACTAAAGTCTTGGGATGGCGCCCTTCATCTACGTGGAATGGTCCTTGGGAAGGGTTGTATTGGACGTGGCCAAAGGCTCCTGGTGATGCCCCCTTAGCCTGTGTGTTGTGAGTTAACAGGGGTGGCACGTCACCATGTTAACGCTATTGCACACCTCGTCAGGCCGCCATTGGTGGTCGTCAATGAGGTCTACGTGATTGGAATGGCGCTCGTTATTCCAAGAAGGGACCGTTGGGGCTCGAAGACCGGAGTGGTGTTTGAATTTTTGGTGGGTGATGGAGGCTAAGGCACTTATTTATAGGCTGCCCCCATACGCCTAGAGGTGTATGGGCCACTTACGTGTGAGGTGTTCAGGCGTATGGACTCCATATGCCTAACACTCGCACGTATCAAACAGTTAATTACAAATATATCATCAAATGCTATCGAAACCTATCGTAATCACTATGAACATCATATATGCCTAGCCTATGACTAAAATAGACCTATTACTAGCTGAAGACATCCACGAAGTGTACCAACAAATATTAGGTCACAAACTTATTAAATTGAAAATCAAACTCAACCGTAACCATTAACACAAACCAAATTACATATTCGATTTTCAGTTTTAAGAAAACAGATCCAGTTAAATTGCGGTAACCGGTTCATATAAGTTTTTTTGAACGGCAAATTTGTACTCCTTGTGAAACTTGAACCCATGACTTCCCCAATTAGGTGCTCCTAGAAGTTTTGATTCTACCATTGGACCACTAACCCCAATGATGATTCATATATAAATGGTTAGGAATTTTCCTATTAGTAAATCCATTACAAAACACACACATCTATGGTTTTAAACCGAATTCGGTTTAAAACCGATTGAGATTTGGATTTCAACTTGGCTTTGACCATTTTGAATTCGGTTCGATTCAATTTTCATTCAACCAAAAAAATAATCAAAACCGAGGACACCAATTAACGCCCAACTAAGTTTCTATCCAATCTTTAAAAGTAGGACGAAAATTATAAACATTTAAGACAATGAAGCATATCCTTAGGCTACTCGGTGTGGTCATAAGGGTGAAGGGGGCATAGAGCGACATGTGGTAGCCACGTCAACAAAGGAGGAATTCCCCTCCAAGCCCCCTGAAACCATAGGGTGGTGGCATGGAGAGAGAGAGAGAGAGAGAGAGAGATCAACCTCCAAACCAACCACGTCAGCCACCAAAGGAGCCCCACACTGGTGGAGAAATTCAGTTGGTTGTCCGCCACGCTGCTTCCACGCCGGACACGGGGTGGCGTGGAGGAACTTGACCCCCCCCGCCCCCCCAACCCACCCACACCCCACACACTGTTTAGTCTTATCAAGTCTTATCAGTTAAGAGTAATGAATAATTATTATGGCAATAGTTGGTTTTGACGTATTAAGGAAGATATGGATCACCACAAATGGAAGTGTGGATCACCACAAGTGAAAGTAGGCGTATTGCCTTCTTTTCAACATGCATGAATCATGAATGTACCCACTCAGCACCAATTTGTTCTTTAGTTTCTAAACAAAACTATATTTTGTTTCATATGATAATATCATGTATGGCACACCAAATTGGTCAACATTAGTGTGCTTCAGTGCTTGTTTTAACTCATCTCATCACATGCTATGTATGAACATGCAAATGCAAGTTCAAGATAAAAGCAAGCCCACTTCATAAAGCACTCCATTCCCATCTATAAAAACCCAACAAATGAATGATTAGTTACTCTCATCTGTTTGAAGTAATATAATATTAACTCCTACAGCTAGAAAGATGATGACAAGAGCCACTTTAGCAAGGTTTCTTGCATTGTTCCTAGTAGTGGTTTCAATGGCTGCATTGACCTATGCAGCGTCAGGCGGTCCCAAAGTGTCTCATGCTGCTGCTGATACCAGTATTCATCCCCTAGGTTATATCATTTTCAATGCACAATTGCATAGAACATTAACTTTTTAGTATTTTTTTTTTGTTTTTTTGGAAGTGGTGTGGTTATATTGACGGTTTTTTTTCTTAAATTGGAATATGCTTCGTGAAGCTGGTTGTCGCTGCTGCAACTTTGTTTACGTGAAAGCGCTCATCCAGTGTGGAAGAGTCTGCTGTGTAGATGGATGCTGCTGACCGCTGCGCTCCAAAGCAATATCGCTCCCAATAAAGTTGGCTACTACTACAATAAGAATTTTTCTCAAAAAAAAATGGTTTTCTTTCTAACACGTATGATGACAAATGGGTGGTTTTTTGGTTGGACGATAAATTTGGGTTAGTCGCTATCTAAGATAGCGACTGCGGATTCTTGGAGTATGCAGATCTAACTAGACAGATAAAACGAGTTTCCATAATTGTCTTTTTGTTGTTGAAGTCACTCACTTTAGCAGCAAAAAGACAAATTATGGGAGCTTCGTCCACTAGATTTTGCAAAGTGAAGTTGCCATCTAAGATACCGACTTCAACTCTAAAGTCGCTATCTAAGATAATGGCTAACCCTGATCTAAAGTCCAACTATAAAACCACCCATTTTTCATGACGCGTTTTCAAAAGAACTCAGTTTTGAAATAAATTCACTACAATAAAGATTTTAATATTTTGCCTGTAACACAAGAATGAAACTTTTTGTGAAAGATTAATGTTTATGCAATGAAGGTGATAATGAATGTTCACATCTTATATTACAATGCACATGTGCAGCTCATGAAGTTATAACATCTAGCATAACTTTGTAGAAAAACTAACGTAATCTGCGAATGGGTATAAGGAACTATCTAACTAATGTGGTTTAAGGGATCCGGGAACCTTAGAAAATCCGACATCACATAACCGTTATCAAGTCATAAGTTCAAAACTCCACAGCAAAATACCAATAACCAAAGAATAACAGACCCGCTGTGCAAACGCAGACCTTGTGAAATACGCTTAGTGACCACCCTCTCAGTAACACCGACAAGAAATTTGCATTGACCCATCGAAGGATTCACGAAAGTGATTATTAATAATATGGACTTGGAGTTTTGGTGTAGAGATGAAAGAGTATGAGAGATGTTGATATTCAATTGATTCCCTTCATAAAATAGTCATCTTAGTGTTGTAACTCACAAGAAAGATCCCATGATTTTATTCCTCTCCAGCCCATGTTGGTCCAAGTCAAAGATTTGATCTTTATAGTTTAATACGGAGTCAATAGTCAAATCCTCCATTGATTATGTAACTCCGTTTCCAAGTTAATGGTCCCTAAAATCCCGTTTTAACATTTCTCCAACGTGGAGCCAAAGAAGAATCAATTTTTAGCTTTTCAAAACCTCATATTTGGATTGGTCTCGTTGAGCTACCCTAAGTACATATATTATAAGCCCCGTAACTCATTTTCTAGCTCCGGATATGGCCAGTTTACCGATCCTCATTTTGCTGACCGAGCAGTGGGCATCGGTGATGGTGGGACTACCGTCGTCGACGGCCGTGCACTTCGTCGATGCCCAAACTTGCAGCCGACAGTGCCATTGACGGCCAGACTCCCATTTTTCTTCATAACTTTTTCGTTTCAACTTCGTTTTCACGGCCACGTGTTCGTTTTTCCATCCTCTTTCATTTTATACAAAAATATCTTCATTTCCAAGTCATGTATTTTTTTCAAAACCCATCCAATCTTCGTTCTTTGCTCCCGGTTGCTCGTTCCTTGCACACGGTTCCCTCTAGCTTCAATCCAATGCCTCATTTAACTCCCAAAATGCACTCTAAACATATCGAGTCCTGTAAAACATAAATCATATCAAATTAGATCATTATAAACTCAAATGCACATGAAAAACTCGAACTTAAGCATTAGAACTTGAGTCTTTTCAACCATGCATCACTTGGCATGTGTAGTAATATCGTTTCTATAGGCCCTGGTAATGAACCTATAGCATGTCATGAAAGCATGATTGTATCAGTTGATTACATGTCACAAAAGCGAGGTGAGGTTTGGAACTTTACTGCAAGAGGGACGCCTCGCGAGCCGGGCTTTTAGAGATTTTCTATTTTGACCAACCGCTCTAACGCGATGTTCAGGTCTTTGTGTGCGTGAGGCCTAGCTAAAACCGTAATAGGACTAATGTAGATCCAGAAGAATGGGTTTGGGCGAAAAGATGAATATGCAAAGGGAAGGGGCCGTTTGGCAACTTCTGAATAGGTAAGTGCTGAGCAAGTAAGAGGTCTAGATGGGTAAGAGGCTTGAACTAGTAAGTGTTGAACCAGTAATGGTTGTTTGGTTGTATGTCTGAATGAGTGTAGAAAATGACTATTTTATCCTTGTAACAATATAGCTTAGAAAAACCCACTTAATCAATAAAAATCCTACTAAAACTAATTATTATTATTATTATTATTATTATTATTATTATTATTATTATTATTATTATTATTATTATTATTATTATTATTATTATTAGAACCATTAAGCCCAAACCACCTGCACATTCTCCTTGTTCTATACTCCTTCCTCTTGTTTTAGAGGGTGTTTGGGATTGAGTTTGGAAATGCAAAACTGCTTTTGGTCAAAAGTTCTTATTGACTTATAATTTTTTGAAACGGAGTTTTAAAAAAAAGTGTTTGGATTAGCTTTTGGGTTGAGAAACGTCAAAAAGTCAATAGATTGCTATTTTTTTAAGTGTTTCACTTAACTTATTGTGAATATTGGTTGTATGGTGGCAGATTTGTAATTTTTTTCCAAAAGCCAAAAGTCAAAAGCCAAAAGCCAGGATTTCTAACTTCTCAACAACAGTTTTTACACCCTAAGCCAAAAGCCAGAAGTCAAAATAGAAAGTGCATTTGAGTTACACAAACAGCTTATTGACTTATTGGCTTTTGGAAAAGCCAATAACTCAATAAGTTGTTTTGAAACTCAATCCCAAACACCCTCTTATTCTCACAAACACACAGAGACTTGAATACTCACAAACCTAAATAGCCCCTTTCATTCTCTCCATCTCACTTTTCGTCTCTCTCTCTCTCTCAGCCGAGCAACCGATCTCCACGTCAGCAGCGGTCAATAGCGGTCTCGTTTTCGAGCTCAGAAGTCGAACAAAGTCTCTCGTTTCAATGCTCTGATTCAGTCAGAGTTGTCTCCAAATCTGACCGGATAAGAGGTGGGGTCAGACATTTTTCGTAGTCAGACGTACCGAACCAAACACCCGTTTTGTCTTCAGATCACACTGATTCAGACTCCAGCATCTGACCGGCCTCATTCAGCGACAACCAAACAGGGCCAATGTCACACCACGCCAATGGCGGAACACGTGGCGCGACGGTTCAAGGGTATAAAGTCAAGATTAACACAAACTACAAGTAATTAAGAAAAGGGATCATTTAATATTACGTCGAAACAAATTTTAAGTTTACATATTCATAAACCACATAGTTTAATACATAAAAAGAGGTTTCTCAAATATATCCCAACCCTATGGGAAATAAAGGTAAAACCCCTCAAAATATCCGACGTATGGGAGATCCCCGTCCCAACTAGCCACGCAACCCTCCATCGATCAATTACCTGAAAGATATGTTAAAAATCGTCAATATATAAATATTGGTGAGTTCACAGGTTTTAGTTTATAAAACATCACTTTTAGGAAATAAACACATGTTGTGACCGTTGTAAGAGTTGCAAATTCCTACAACCTACTTGAGCCCATAACCAAACCAAGACTAGCAATGCCCCGCCCCAAGTCGTTTCTCGGTAAATAACAACTTAATTTCAGAATACGAGCACCCCAGGCATACGCCGATGCATAATCGACGCTATCAATTAGGGGTGGGCCTTGTCAGGCACCAATAGTACTATCCCAATATTCCTTCGGTTTCATTTCCCTGAATTAGTGGTTACAGTAGCGAGGACTCAACCCCGAGTGGCGATCAACTACTCAAGTAATTTATCCTGTCACACACTTCTCTAACATATCTTTCCCCTAATAAAAACAGTAAAATGGGGCCGTGAAACTCACCTCAAGCAAATGCTCAAATCCAACTAGAGAATAGTTTGTCCAAGGTCAACACCTACAAACGTCCTAGACGTATAAGTCACTAAGTCTATAGTGCGTGTGTTTCGGCAAGTTGTACGTCCAACTCCCAAACCACGATTTAATCCAATTCCCCGTTTAATTAAATGTGTATCCTAGGTCCGTTGGTGATGGATTACCCTTTTTACAAGTTACACTTATATTTCCATGAATATTAATTAACTTGTATAATATTGTTCTCGACTCAACTCACTTGACGTATAATTATTTTCCTATTAAATAATTATACTAAGATCTTGTCGATCGATATAATATTTTAATACTCCCGACTCGACTCACTTTACTGTATGTTTATTTTCCCATTAAATAAATATACTAGGATCTTGTCGACTCGTCATAACTTTTCCACACTTGACTCGACTCACTTTACCGTATATTTACTTTCCCATTAAATAAATATACTAGGATCTCGTCGATTCGATATATATATATATATATATATATATATATATATATATATATATATTTACTCGACTCGACTCACTTTACCGTATATTTACTTTCCCATTAAATAAATATACTAGGATCTTGTCGATTCGAATATATATATATTTTATTGTCAAGTCCATATGCTTATTTTAAACGTTTAATTGTTAGATTATTTACGTTATTTTTCTCCCACGAATAAATTCTCAACACTTAGGAAAGTGTTATGTATTTTTCACCCGGATTATATATTTTAAGTCCTTTAAAATATATATGTTCTTATTTTCTCCTTAGACGTAATAATACAAATACTTATTTGTTCGTTTTTACGTCTTAGTCCGTTAACACGTCCAAATCCGATTTCTTAACATATATATATATATATATATATATATATATATATATATATATATATATATATATAGGGTTAGGATCATGTGAGAACTAAGGTGAGTTGTGAGAACTAGAGAACTCATGTGGACCATTGATCTTGATGATCCAATGGTTGAGATAAAAAAGATAGGTATTTTGTCTTTACTTGATTAATAAGTAGTTTTTTAATGTGTTTAAGTACAATTAGGGGTATTTAAGTAAAAATGCATGAGAGAGAAGATTTTAAATATAATATTATGTTAATTTTTATTCCATTATTAAAAACAAATCTGATTTATTAAACTTTATTTTAGTATTTTAATTAAAATAATAAAATATTATTTAATTTTTTTAAACTTTAATTGATTTTTAAAGTTTATTTTATTATTTTAATTAAAATAATTTACTTTTTTTAATAAAAATTGTTTAAAAAAACGTGCATTTTTTTGTCATCTCCCCCTCGCTTTTACACTGGTGAGTGTTTTAGTTACATCTATATAAAACATTCATCCATAAAATCTGTATGATTTACACTGGTGTAATACACCGGTGTAAATCTGCCATACACATAATTTTACAAAAAAATGATGAGGATGATTTACATTGGTGTAGTTATTTACACTGGTGTAAAAACCCAAACAAACATATAACGAGGATCATTTACATAAATCTACTATACACAACCTACTACAACAAAAACACATAGTGTTAAAACCAAAAACAAACATCTTTACAATCGTATTACACAACACCACGGTAAAAAAATGGCCATATAATATCATTTTTGTGTATTACATCAAATGTAAAAACAAAACATTTAAAAAAAATCATACTATACATTATTGTAAAGAAAAAAAACCCGCTGCTACATCTGCAAAAAACCAAACAAACATATCATGAGGATGATTTACACTGGTGTAATTATTTACACCAGTGTAAAATCTACCATACACAACCTACTACACCGAAAAACGCTTAGTGTTAAACCAAAACAACCTGCTACACCAAAACAAACATCTATACAATCGTATTACGCCAACGGTAAAAAAATACCCCCAAAAATATCAACATGTGTATTACGTCAAATGTAAAACAAAACCAAATAATAATAATAATAATAATAATAATAATAATTATTATTATTATAACAGAAAAAAATAATAATAATAACAAAAAAATAATAATAACAGAAACAAATAATAATAATAACAAAAAAATAAAAAAAATAATAACAGAATTAATAATAATAATAATAAAAATAATAACAGAAAATAATAATAATAATAATAATAATAATAACAGATAAAAAATAATAATAATAATAATAACCGAAAAAATAAAAATAATAATAATAACAACAGAAATAATAATAATAATAATAATAACAGAAAAAACAAAAAAAATAACAAAAAAATAATAACAGCTTTAATAATAATAATAAAAATAATAATAATAATAATAATAACAAAAAAATAATAATAATAATAACAGTTTTAATAATAATAATAATAATACAAAAAAAACAAACCTCCGTCGTCTCACCGTCGTCCTCCGTCGTCTTCCTCCTTCTGCCGCCCGTCGTCTTCCTCCGTCTCCCACCCCCAACACCCCCACCAGCGAACAAAACCCCAAAAACAACCTTAGCCACCACCATCGTCTCCCACCGTCGTCTCGCCCCCCCTCGTCTTCATCCCGTCCTCAGCCCCGTCGCCACCACCACCTTCATCGTCATCAAACAGACCACCACCACCATCACCACGTTCAAAACCCTAAGCCACCACCATCGTCATCGTCCTCCCACCGTCACTATCATTAAACCACCGTTTTCATCACCAGATCCACCGCCTCCCCCACCGTCACCAACATCCAACCACCATTTCATCACTAGATCACCACCTACCCCACCGTCACCAACATCCAACCACCATTTCATCACCAGATCCAACCCTCAAACGAAAACCCTCAACCATCCACTGAAAACCCACATCCATCGACTGAAAACCCACCAAAAAACCCATTTCGAACCTCCCCTCTCCGTCCCACCACCGACCTCCGGTGTGCGTGTGTGTGTTAGAGAGAGAGACGTGTGCGTGTGTGTGTTAGAAAGAGAAAGAGTGAACCGGTGTGTTTTTTATAGAGAGAGAGAGTGTGTGTGTGTGTGTGTGTGTGTGTGTGTGTGTTTTAGAGAGAGAGTGAGACGGTGTGTGTGTGTGTGTTTGAGAGGGTGAGAGACATAATAATCTGATTATTATTATTATTATTATTATTATTATTATTATTATTATTATTTAAATGTTACTTGGGGTGGGGTGGGGGTGGGTGTTATTATTACTAAAATAGCCCCAAGTGGGTGGGGGTAAAAGACTTACATGCCCTTAATTAAAAAAATACAATAAATCATAAAGGTGTTGATGTGTCTCTGTGTGATTGGTCAAGAAAAGTTCTCTAGTTCTCATAACTAGGGGGAGTTCTCACATGATCCGGATCCTATATATATATATATATATATATATCTATATATATTGTTAATTTTTTCAAGTTTCCAACAATATATGTATTCTTGAAATTAATCACCTTTTAATTTCTACATATATTACTTGGAAGTTTATAAACATATTTGTATTTTTATTACCAAGACTTGGTTACTTATATATATAAAATGCTCCAACACTTTTATGTACCCATTTATATAAAAGTGTTCATTTTTATATAAGTTTCCACCAAGCTTTTATTTCATCTAACATTTTTATAAAAACCTTTATTTTTATATATTTCCATATGTTAGAAAATCTATATTTTTATAAAACTCTATTTTATAAGAATACATTTTTATACAAGATACATATGTATATTTGCTATTGTTTACCAAATCCACCTTGGAAAGTTATCATTTTACACTTTTGACACTAAACTTTTCATAGTTATATTTTTAGATACAAGTTTCTAAAAACATCATTTTAAGTCCCTCAACTTTTAAAGTTACTAAAATAGTCCTTTAACTTATAAAAGTTACATTTTTCTACTCAATCTTTCAAGATTAACAATTTTCTACTAAACTAGTGGACTTTAATTGATCATCTTTGTCATGTTAGTTTATTTTTATGTTCCAACACTTTTAATAGTCTTTAATCATCTCATTAAGGATACTAATAGGTGTAATTAGTGTATTTTGTCCAATATGTCCAATTTACATTTTTCAAGTGTGTAGACTTTGAAGATGTAAAATCTATGTAACTTGTTCTTTAACAAAATCAACACTATGTATAGTCTTAGATGCTTATGTTATGATGATTAAAACTATATTTAAGTTCATTAATTCAAGTTCCAATAACAAGCTATATTTAGATCACCATTTTCTTTAAGTCTTTGTGAATTTTATAAAACTACAAGAACAATACATATCCTTCACCAAACTTTCGGCCCATATCACACACTTATAACACCATTTTAGTGTTTAAAAAGCATATGTTTTATCATGTAAAGCTTTATCAAGTTAACCCATTGTACAACTTGCTTTTAGCTAATAAACATAAACTTTTAAAGACAAGAACAAGATCAAGAATACTTACAACTAGCACAAGGCTAGGGAAGCTAAAAATGCTTGATTTTGATGGGGTTTAGTGTGTTCTTCCTATGTTGTTAAGCTCTAAGCTTGAAACACACAAATGGGGTTTGGAAAATGGATGTTTATGAAGGAATTTGAAGTGTTTAAACTTGAAGAAAGTGTGTGTGTGGGTGCTTGCTTGTTCACGACACAAAGAGGAAGAAAAAGAAGAGTTTTTCTTGTGTTTTGATCAAGTGTTAAGTCTTATGAACTTTTATAATCTTTCCATATCTTTCAATGATCTTTCAAGATTACAAGGATCCATCACTAGATTTAAATCCCATATATTAAGGATATGTGTGTACTAGGTGATTTGGATGATCTTTGGTGGATTCTAGAGGGTGTTTGGAGCCATGAGTTTACAAGGAAAAGAAAGGATTGTATGAATCTTAATAGGACATGAATCTCCATATAATATAATATCATCTCCATATCCATCCCATACTTTACAATATCTAACTTAGATTACATGTACAAAAAGTAAGATTTTTAAGCATGGGGAGGGGTTGGCCGGTTTTGGGGGTGGGTTTTGTGGGGTCTACAACATAAAACATTTGCTAAATAATTAATTAAACTTCACACTTTAATGTTCAGGTGTCGTTCGGGTATTAATCGGATTTTATTTACGCGTTATTCGGACATTATAATAACCTAAAATAACCCTTAAACATAGCCTAGTTTAAGTGTTGGTTTGTTAATTAGGCTTTCGTTGGGTGAATTTATAAGTTATACGCGTACCGGGTGCGATACGCGCACTTTATTCATTACCGGGAGATTTGTATGTAAAGTTTTCACTTATGGTTTTGGAGTTCCAAAACACCTTATATTTTGTGAAAATACCCTTTATTTTATATCCTGGGTGTCCGGGATCCTTTTTGTGTATTTAATTTTTACCGGGAAACGTCCGTTCCGGACAAGTTTATTCGCACATGATTCCATCATGCTTCAACATTAAACGTGTGCATTCCTATGCATCTTATGGGGAATTTACTATTCTCTAAGGCATCAGTTAAACAAATAACACGAATTTCCGCTTAATTACGTTAATTACACATTAATTAATTAGTACGGATTTACCTTAATTTTGCCGGTTGTTACAGCCAAAGTCTTTTGAACAACCAACCTATCATAAGGATTCTAGCTCGCCCACTTAGAGCAGATGGATATTCTCGGATGGAGAAAAGCGGCGCTCTCGACATCTATTAAACAAGACCAAGAACAAAGCCATACCATGCCCTCGGGGGAAACTAGTGATGATAATATATTTAAATTTACTTGAAGCCAAAGGAGAAATCAAAATTTGGCGAAATCAAAATAAACGTTAATACGAGTTAGTATGCGTGGAGTAAATACTCGTTCAAGACTTTATTGATACGAGCACTTAGGAACCTCTAGGGTTCTAAAGAGCAAAGCCCCGGTTCAGGGGGGGGCACCCCTTGGCATAGTCTGGTGCAGCGCCCAAGTAGTGTCCATTGAGTTGAGCCATAACAGGGTTTACATGGATACATGGTTGGTGAAAAGTTGCATGATGGTAACTATTGGCAGAACCAAAGGCTCTCCAAGAGGAACAACTGGCCACATTGGAAAAAAAAAATGAATGCTTATATACTCTTTATTCCAATCACCGCCCATAAAATTTTGCAATTGCCCACAGCGAACGTTCAAAATCGGCCCCATGAAATATCAAAGTGACACCTAAGAAAAACTAAATTAGGAATTTATAAATGATAAATAATTAATCTCAATTAAACACTAATATAACTTATATAGACCATTAATTAAACCCATATTAATATGTAACATATGTTTTTAACTTTTAAGGCTTTAGCCCGTATTCATAATCTTAACTGTTAATTCTTAAGCACAATATCTAAGTCCAATGTTTTAGCATCTAACTATTTCAGGCTTAAGCCTATGTTTTAGTTTTAAAGTTTAAACATAAATTAAAAAAATAGATCCAAATTCAAACCGGTCTGAAAAAAATATTATATAGGAACCGCTAAAAATTTCCACCCCCATAAAAAAATTCCGCCATTTGTTGTAGCTAAGATCAGCTACAACTTGGCCTAGGAGTGGCAAGTGGAATCAATAGATAGTTACTACTGCTCAGTGCATGACAAGTTGGTTATCAGTGGTTAGTTACTACTTATCCATAGTAACTTTAGATCAGTGACGGCTTAACCTTGCAATGATAACTATGAGCAGTGAGCATACGTAATGTCAGCACAATTTTAACCGTCAATGGTCATACCCCTTTACAAAGATTTGCAACTTGTTCATGGTGATGATATCTTCCCATGGAAATATATGGTTTATGTGTTCAAATCCTTACAAGTGCAAAGTAAAGGTGGAATTAATGGTCTTAAAAAAAGATCATCCACACTAAAGTCTTGGGATGGCGCTCTTCATCTACATGGAATGGTCCTTGAGAAGGGTTGTATTGCACGCGGCCAAAGGCTCCTGGTGATGCCATCTTAGACTTGTGTGTTGTGAGTTAACGGGGGTGACACGTCACCCCGTTAACGCTACTACACACCGCGTCAGACTGCCATTGGTGGTCGTCAATGAGGTCTGCGTGGTTGGAATGGCGCTCGTTATTGCAAAGGGGACCGTTGGGGCTCGAAGACCGGAGTGGTGTTTGAATTTTTGGTGGGTGGTGGAGGCTAAGGCACCTATTTATAGGCCGCCTCCATATGCCTGGAGGCGTATGGGGCTCTTATGTTCAGGCTTATGGACTCCAGATGCCTGACACTCGCACGTATCAAACAGTTAATTACAAATATATCATCAAATGATACCGAAACCTATCGTAATCACTATAAACATCATATTGCCTAGCCTACGACTAAAATAGACCTATCACTAGCTCACGACATCCACGAAGTGTACTAACAAATATTAGGTCAAAAACTTATTATATTGAAACTCAAACTCAACCGTAACCATTAATACAAACCAAATTACATATTCAATTTTCAGTTTTACGAAACTAATCCAGTTAAATTGTGGTAACCGGTTCATATATAATTTTTTTGAACGGCAAATTTATACATCCTTTTAGACTTGAACCCATGACTTCCCCAATTAAGTGCTCCTAGAAACTTTGATTCTACCATTGGGCCACCAACCCCATATAAATGGTTAGGAATTTTTCCTATTTGTAAATCCATTACAAAACACACATATCTAAGATTTAACTTGTAAAATTCAACTTTTCGGTTTAAAACCGGTTGAGATTTGGATTTCAGCTTGTCTTTCACCATTTTGAATTCGGGTCGATTCATTTTCGTTCAACTGAAAAAATAATCAAAACCGCCCTCCTAAGCTTCTATCCAATCCTTAAAAAGTAGGAATTGAAATTACAAACGTTTAAGACAATGAAGCATATCCTTAGGCTACTCGATGTGGTCATAGGGGGTGAAGGGGGCATAGAGCGACGTGTGGTAGCCACGTCAGCGAAGGAGGTATTCCCCTCCAAGCCCCCAGAAACCACGGGGTGGTGGCATGGAGAAAGAGAAAGAGACCAACCTCCAAGCCAACCATGTCAGCCGCCAAAGGAGCCCCACACCGGTAGAGAAATTCAGTCGGTTGTCCGCAACACTACTTCCTCGCCGGTCACTGGGTTCGTGGAGCCCCCCCGCCCCCCAACACACACACGCCCCCACATTGTGTAGTGTTAGAGTAATGAATACTCCCTCCGTCCCTATTTAAATTTCCAACTCTCCATTTTTTGTTGTCTCAAATTAAATGTCTATTTCTAAAAATAGAAATGCAATTTCCAGTTTTGCCCATAAAAGACAAAACACAATCAAAGATTTGAGAATATTATTGTTATTTTATCACATAAAACAAAAGATTTCTTAATATGTGTGATTGTATGTTTTTGAACGCAAGACATTTAAATAGGTACGGAGGGAGTAATTATTACGGCAATAGTTGGTTTGGTTTTAACGTATTAAGGAAGATCGATATGGATCACCACAAATGAAAGTGTGGATCACCGACATGACCCACTCAGCACCAATTTGTTCTTTAGTTTCCAAACAATATTATATTTTGTTTCATCTAATAATATATCATATACGGTACACCAAAGAGGTCAACATTAGTGTGCTTGTTTTAACTCATCTCAACACATGCTATGTATCAACATGCAAATGCAAGCCCACTTGATAAAGCACTCCATTCCCATCTATAAAAACCCAACAAATGAATGATGACTTACTCTCATCTGTTGAAGTAAATATAATATTAATATTAATATTAATACTAATACCTACAGCAAAGAAAGATGGCGACAAGAGCTCCTTTAGCAAGGTTTCTGGTATGGTTCCTAGTAGTGCTTTCAATGGCTGCATTGACCTATGCAGCGTCTGGCAGTCCCAAAGCGTCCAATGCTGCTGCTGATACCACTATTCATCCCCTAGGTTAGATCATTTTCAATGCACAATTGCATAGAACATTAACTTTTTAGTTTTTTTTTTCTTTATTTTTGAAAGTGGTGTGGTTATATTGACGGGTTTTTTTTTCTTAAATTGGAATATGCTTCGTGAAGCTGGTTGTCGCTGCTGCTACTTCGTTTACGTGAAATCGCTCCTCCAGTGTGGAAGAGTCTGCTGTGTAGATGGATGCTGCTGACCGCTGCGCTCCAAAGCAATATCGCTCCCAATAAAGTTGGCTACTACTACAATAAGAATTTTTCTCAAAAAAAAAATGATTTTCTTTCGAACATGTATGATGACAAATGGGTGGTTTTTTGGTTGGACGATAAATTTGGGTTAGTCGCTATCTAAGATAGCGACTGTGGATTCTTGGAGTATGCAGATCTAACTAGACAAATAAGACAAGTTTCCATCATTGTCTTTTTGTTGTTGAAGTTGCATAACGACTTTAACTCTAAAGTCGCTATCTAAGATATCGGCTAACCCTGATCTAAAGTCCAACTATAAAACCACCCATTTTTCATGACGCGTTTTCAAAAGAACTCAGTTTTGAAATAAATTCAGTACAATAAAGATTTTAATATTTTGCCTGTAAACACAAGAATGAAACTTTTTGTGAAAGAATGATTAATGTTTATGCAATGAAGGTGATGATGAATGTTCACATCTTATATTACAATGCACATGTGCAGCTCATGAAGTTATAACATCTAGCATAACTTTGTAGAACAACTAACGTAATCTGCGAATGGGTATAAGAAACTATCTAACTAATGTGGTTTAAGGGATCCGGGAACCTTAAAAAATCCGACATCACATAACCATATCAAGTCATAAGTTCAAAACTCCCAAGCAAAATACCAATAACCAAAGAATAACAGACCCGCTGTGCAAACGCAGGCCTTGTGAAATACGCTTAGTGACCACCCTCTCAGTAACGCCGACAAGAAATTTGCATTGACCCATGGAAGGATTCACGAAAGTGATCATTCCAAGCCCATCAAACTCACAGCTCCGAGAATTCTGTTTCTGTACCTGATAATAACTGTTGAATGCATAAGAAATGTTGCCCCTCTCACCAATCCCGTTACACGAACCGCCATAGTTTAAAGTCGTGCAATCTGCAACAGTACACGCCAGTTTAACATGTTCTTGAACACCAGATAGATCTTTAAACGGGTCTGCAACACACCATCTGGACGGTAAATATTCAACGTTTTCGGCATTTCTTAACAACCCGTTACCAAGGTTCAATGGATACTTAGCCTGTCCGTCAAAAGAGAAAATGCCCCAATGTCTCTCGAAGCTCCCTGGAAGCACGCTTTTTGCCTCTTCATCAAGAAGACCGAAAAGATAGATATCCATAGGAGGCTGCCCGGGCCTAAGAGGGGTCCCTTTATTGCTTAAAACATGATTTACGAGTCCCTGGTTAAAAAGTCTTGCAGCGTTGACATTTGCATTTATGGCTCCATCTGTGGGCCAACCCACCTCCCCTATAACTATAGGCATCTGTCCGAATCCAAGTTTATTAAGGGCAGAAACTAAAGTGTCATAGTTTCCATCAAACGCGTTATAATATACATTAGGTCCATCTGTGACAGAATGGGTTGTCCCTTCAAAAAAAGCATAGTCTTGAGGGAAGTCTGAGTTGCCATAAAGGCTTAGAAACGGGTAGATATTGACGATAAATGGGGAACCGTTAGAATTTAGGAATGTAACAAGTTCTGTCATGATTTGGGTGAGTTCAGGTCGGAACGCTCCCTGAGAAGGAAGAGAAGCCTCGTATGCATCAGCATTGCAAGGGACAACTAGCTTCACTGCGCCTGCTAGATTTGCTTTTGAAAGAGATTGCTGCAGATTTGTTATGGCTGGCATTACATATGACTGGAATTGACCACCATAGCTTGATAGGAAGGGTTCGTTTCCAACTGCAATGTACCTGGATCAACTTACAAGAATCAGAACCATTGATTTAACTGGAAGCAAACACTCAATGTCATCAATATGTATTGCATATATCTTCTGAATGCTGATATGAATCTGTTTCCCTAATATCTAATGCTAATATACAGTATCAGTGTTTTAAGTTAGCACCAACAGGCATTTGGCTAGGCGGTATCCTAGATGCCCGTCAACCAAGGCGGTTATGGTCTGAAGTTCTGATACAGAGCTGATAAGAGTCAAAAAGGCAAAAAAGCAAGAAAAGGGCCCAACTTAAAAAGGACATAACTTGGACCACGTCGAATATGTAATGGACGGAAACTCCTCAACGGGCCAGATCATGTGGCAACTCATCTAAAGCCCCAATCTCAGACCCGACGGTTTTTCCCCAAATTTATGGTTTTTAATTCCTTCTATTTTCTATGTAAAAACGCGTGAATCTTTTATTCGGTAAAAACTAAGAAGCCGATCTATATTTTTTACAGTCATTTCAGTTTTTCCAAATTCGAACCGACCGGTCATACTAGACTTACCTATACAAAGAGGGCTTATGAATGGTATATTCATTCAAACATTATTTTAATTTCTCTTCAAATTATTTTCCCCTTTATTCTTGCTTCCTATCAAAGCCAACTTCAAACCATGACAAAGATAAAGAATGTATGAACATAAGTCTAACAAACATAAAAAATTATAAGTCACCAATACAATATAAACACAAGTTGTTAATTAACTTAACTCTACTATACATGACAAAAAAATAAGCAGCAACCATCAATTGTTCCAGATCAAAACAAACCAACATATATCAACATAACAAACAAAAACAACAAAACAACAAAAAAAAAGATAATAAATAATACATACTTGATATTAGCTCCACCTTTAACCATATATCTAGAAACATTCTGAGCAACCCACAAATCAGAAGCAGCAGTAGAAGAGCTAACAGTAGCCAACAGATCATTAGACACACCAACCATGACCTCTATACCAGACCCCATAAGTGCCCTGAGACAATCTTGATCAGCATCAAAGAGCTTAACTTTCTGAATCTTGTTAACCTTAAGAAGATCCACAACAGTTGAAGGAGACAGTCTGTGGTTAGATACAGTACCCCAGTTCACCCCTATTGCTGATTCAACAAACTGAACTGACCCACTAAACATAACCATTATTAACAGTGACACCACTGCTGTTGCACTTGGTGTGGTCATGATGATATTAATAATATCTCTGGACATGTTTTGTTGAATAAGTTAAAGATCTGATAATGGGTGTTGAATATTGTGGGTTAAATAGTGTTGATGAGAGGCGGTGAGTGTGATGGGGCCATGGTTATGGAGGTGATCCAATAAGGGAGATGCAGGTTGAAGTGTTTGAACTGTTGGAAGTCGGTAAAGGAGACAAAATGAACACCAACAGAGAGTATAGTGTTTATTTTATAAATATTTCTTGGAAATTAAAAATTATTTAAAAAGAAAAAAACATTCATTGCTCTAATAATTTGGATCTGTTTTTGTTCTTTTTTTTTCTTCTAGGATGGGCGTGATTTAATATAGAAAAAGTAACATGAGGTTTGCCTTGTGTTAATAAATTATTTGTTTTTAAGAATAGTGTGTTGGTCCGCGTGATGCGTCGGGTATTATCATCAAGCCTCGGCGTTGTCTAACTCGACATGCCTTAAACGCTGATTTTATTTGGAAATTATTATTATTAATATTATTATTATTATAGTTTAAAGACCAAAATACAAATGGACTTAACTTACTAAACACAAGACGTGAGAGGGAAAAAAATTTGTTTTTTTTTTCAATCTGTTCAAGCATACTTTAGATGAATAATATAAAAGAATAAAAAAATAAGTGTAATTACCCTATTAGACCATGTGTACTGGAGCGTGATTCAGAGCGTGAAAACTAACATAGCGCCCCCAACACCACTACAGGGGGGTGCTATGTGCTAAAAATGGGCCAAGGCGTTATGGTTTTAGCGTCGGAGATCACAAATATCAACCAATCATTTTTCCGACACCTCAGCTTCTCTCTCCTACTCTCTCATTTTCTTATTTTTTATTATTTTTTTAATTTAAAAAATATAAACAAATTCGCGCCACCCACTACACGCCCCTTTTGAATTAAAGCCCAATGTTGACTCAACTGCCACGTGGACCAATCACTGAGGGAGGCCTTAAATTTTTTCCGCCCCACTACACATGGTCTTAGAAAATTAAACTAGAATTTCTAAATGAATACACTAAATTTTTTTATAAAAAAAAAAAAAGAAAAATAGATGTTAAAAGTATAGAATCAATTTTGACTTTTAAGCATGATGATAATATTTTTATTTCGATACTTTAATGGGTAAAGTAATAAAGGCATATTATTTTAAGTCAATGAACTAATAATATGTATGTCTTTCTTTTTATTTTGAGTTAATTGAAACTTTTGTAAATTAAATTTGATCCAGTTTGCTGCTCCAGTCTAAAAAGTTTTTTTTTGTAATTGAACCCCTGACGTTTAAATTTTGATGCTATTTTCGTCCATTTCACTAACTGGGTTAGAAACTGACGTTAAGTCAGGGGTAGCCTTGTCATTTTGCCTAGTTAAATGAGGGGCAATTTGAACTTTTCATCGATTATGATTATTTTAAACCCTAATTTATTAAAGAGAGAATTACTATTTGCGTCCCTGTGTTATAGTGGTTTTAACTACTTGAATCCAAAGTCGAAAACTTTAACTACTTGCGTCCCTAAACTAAAATTAACTAACACCTTGAGTCCAAAATTCTAACTCTGTTAACTAAAACCACTACAACACAGGGACGCAAATAGTTAACAGAGTTAGAAATTTGGACTCAATGTGTTAGTTAATTTCAATTTAGGGACGCAAGTAGTTAAAGTTTTCGACTTTGGATTCAAGTAGTTAAAACCACTATAACACAGGGACGCAAATAGTAATTCTCTCTTTATTGAACCCACCCATCTCCACCCCCCCCCCCTCTCTCTCACGCCCTCTCGCTCCATCTCTCTCCCTCTCTCTCCCCCTCTCTATATCCCTCTCCCTCTCGTTCCCTCTCTCTCCCCCTCCCTCCATCTCCCTCCATCTCCCTCCATCTCTCCCCCTCTCTATCCAGCCTTCCCTCTCCCTCCCCTCCTCTCTCCCTCTCTCTCCCCCTCTCTCTCCCTTCTTCTCCCTCTCCATCTCCCTCTCTCTCCCTCTCCCCCTCTCCCCCTCCCCCTCTCCTTCTCCCTATCTCTCTTTCTCTCCCCCTATCTCCATCTCTCTCTCCCCTTCTCTCCCTTTCACCCTCTCCCTCTCTCTCTCTCCCTCTCTCCCTCTCTCTCTCATTCTCTCTCCTTCTCTCCATTTCCTTCTCTCCCTCTCTCTCTCTCGCAGTCCAGTCAAAAATAGTATTTATAAAGTCCTAGAAGGTGTTTAGGATTGAGTTTCAAAACAACTTATTGGCTTTTTCAAGAAGCTAATAAGTCAATAAGCTGTTTGTGTAACCCAAAAACACTTTCTGTTTTTGACTTTTGACTTTTGGCTTTCAAGGGTGGAAAAGCTGTTTTTGAGAAGTTAGAAATTCTGGTTTTTGGCTTTTGGAAAAAAAATATATTTATAAAGTCCTAGAAGGTGTTTAGGATTGAGTTTCAAAACAACTTATTGACTTATTGGCTTTTTCAAGAAGCTAATAAGTCAATAAGCTGTTTGTGTAACCCAAAAACACTTTCTGTTTTTGACTTTTGGCTTTTAAGAGTGGAAAAGCTGTTTTTGAGAAGTTAGAAATTCTGGTTTTTGGCTTTTGGAAAAAAATTACAAATCTACCACCCATACAACCAATATTCACAATAAGTTAAGCAAAACACTTAAAAAAACAATCTATTGACTTTTTACATTTCTCATCCCAAAAGCTAATTCAAACACTTTTTTTAAAACTCCTTTTCAAAAAGTAATAAGCCAATAAGCACTTCTGACCAAAAGCACTTTTGCATTTCCAAACTCAATCCCAAACACCCTCCTAATTACCCCAAACTACATAGCTAGTGATAACAAGGGTGTCGAACCATGAAGAGTTTGTTGTCGGTGATTAAAGTTCTTAGTTGATTTAGAATGTCACTTTTATGAAGATGTTATTAAATTATGAAGATTGTAATTGTTGTTCATTTAAGAAATTTGATTTGAAAGTTTGTAAATCAACGAGTGATTCAAGATTATGACTAAGAATGTGAAAAACAATGATTTAATTAATGAAAAGATTTGATTGATAACAATTGATTGTAACAATAAGAATAAAGATGGAGATTACACCAGGTTCAACAAACAACCTAGAGTTCTATCACAAATTGGGATTAATCAAACAATTGCAATGAAGATTAACAGGTTAATTGTTTCAATAGGTTTAGGTGTCAAGTTTTATCAACATCAAAGATGGACTAAACTACACTTCATTACTCTAGAACATATGAACCCTAATAACAAGTTAAAGTATAATTAACCGAATTCAGTTCCCTAATAATTGGCGTAAGAAACAATTATCAAAAAGAATTCAAAACAAGATTAACACAATTAACAAGTTGGTTCAAATCACAATTACAAAGAAATAAGAAAAATACCCAATTGTTCCAGAACCCTAGATTATAAGTCTCTACCCGGTGATTCCAAAGGTGATTAGCCACTCATGATTGTTGTTTGATCTTCAAAAAGGTTTGAATCAATCTTGATATGTGCGATGGAATGCGAAATTGGATGATTTCTAGAGCCAAAAATCACGCCCAAAGGTCCCCAAGAAGTCCTAGATCGACAATGAGGAGAATGGGTTTCAAATCCCCATTAAAAACATGTCAAAAAGCATGATTCACGATTTGTAACTGATAGCAGCGTCCAGGACGCTGATATGGGCATCCCAGACACTGGTCTGACGTCCCAGACGCTGGCTGGTTTCAGCCACCAGCGTCCCAAACGTTGGTCTGGACGTTGGCTGCCGGTTTTCTAGTTTTTTGCCGTTTTGCTTCGTTTAATCATTCCCGTTCTTCTTTACTTCATTCCAAAGCTCCGTAAGCTTCCACAATACACCATAAATCTATCAATGCCTGCAAAATAAAACCAACTCAAAGTAGTGTCACTACGCCAAAATATGCCTACGGCCACACAAATAAAGTGTGACCATATGCCTTTCGCCACACTTTTTTTTTCCAGCTCAAGTGTGACCATAGGTCGAGTCATCGTAGGTATCATACGGCCATATTCATATTTAGTGGCCATAGCATTTAAAAAGTGTGGCTAAAAGATACCAATATCTCTTTTTGAAATCAAGCATTTTGTCTATTAAATGTGACTAAAGGATAGTAACGGCCACATGAAATTACTCTAAGTGTGGCCATTTTAGTTATATAGTCACTAAAAGTTTTGTTTTAGCCACATCTTAAAGGATTACAGGTCTTGTTTCACGAATTCCAGCCACATCTTAACGGATTACAGCCCTGGTTCTTGCATTCAGGTCGCATAGATCGGAGTTGTTTTGTGGATCGAGCCGATCGGACCGATGGTACAGGAACCGATTGAGCCAAAATGAGTTTTGTTTATGTATCTATATGGATGATGATGATGGAAAGAAACTATATCTATTATTTAAATTCATTCAAGAAACAAATCGGTGTGTTGAGTGTGTAAGTTATTTTTCCCCGTCACCATTCATAGGTTTTAGTCACATAAAAATAAAAATTACTGTATAACCTAAGTGGCTAAAGAAGACTCGATATGAGTAGCGATGTATATTAGTTTTTAACCACATTATTAGAAATATATCATGTCCATTGATTATATTTGGTCACACTTTTCTAGTGTGGCAATTAAAGGTCACTCTTTTTTTCAAAAAGTGTGGTTAAATGTTTCTAACCGATGTGTTTTGGTCACATGAATTAAAAATCAAACAAATAGAGTAGCAGTTGGTCATATTTCACCACACTTTTTCGAGTGTGGCTAATAAATGACACATTTTTTTGTGAATGTGTGGCTAAAGATCTTGAATTGTTATATAATTGTCACATTAAAAATAAAATGTGTGGCGTAAATTAGGCTAGAAGGTTTTGAAATATTATTTATGACATTTAGTCACACATTTAATCAAAAGTGTGACAGGGGATTTTTGGTAAAAGTGTGGCGAAAGGCCATTTTTGGCGTAGTGTGTATTCTAAGACTCAATTTCACATAACTTGGTGAAGTTAAACACGTTAAGCTTTAGAATTTCAACAACCCATCACCCATCCATGGATAAGCCCATTACCCCACAAGATGACGTTTACAACTATTATACAACTACTAACTAGTGTGATTCACCGCGCGTTGCGACGTCATTTGATCGGTATCATAGTCACCGAAGAGATATACCTAAAAGAATAAGGACACGTCCTTGATTAAAAATATAAAAGCGTCTACAAGTATTATGTAACACCCCGAATTTAAGGACTAAATTTTTCTGTTTTTATTTTAAAATAAGTAAGAGTAAGATACACATAAATATTGATGTAGTACCTATGGATATATTACACAACCATTTCTAGATACAAGCATACAAATATTATTAGCAAGTAACCTATATGAAACCAATTAATAACATATGAGGTCCAATACGTGATATTATAAACAAAAATAACCGGTTACTATAGAAACACCCATAATCACTTAAACTTAATTAATATTTCTATAAAACAGTTGTTTGTTGTTGTTGTTGTTGCTAGTGTTGTTTCAAAAACCCTTTAATGGTTTTATTTTAAAACATATGGCAGGAGCTGGTTTTCCCCCAAAACCATCAAAAGTCCAAAATTATTAAAAGCCCCAAAACCATTTTATTTTTTCATTTTTTCTTACACACACATACACTATAGAGAGAGAGTCGAGAGAGAGAAAGTTGGGCGGTGGTGGTTAGGGCTTTTAGGAGAGAACGACATGATGAATTTCTCTATGACTTCGATAAGGAAAACAACATACGATGGTTAAAGGTTCCGGTTAGGAACATAGGGTTTCGATCAAGTCTAAGAGAACTCGACTAAGGTAAATCTGATTAGGCTTTGCTCCTAATTTTATTTAATGATTCAGGTAAAAAATAGAGTTTATATGAGCTTGATGTTAACACCCTGTCAACGGTCGTTAATGATGAGGTAGAACTTAGATGATGGTATTCAGTGGCGAAGCTTGACCCGAAACTTCGAGGTCGGAAGTCACCGGGGGGTCGAAAATCACTAGCTTCGGGGGGTCGAAAACCAATTCGGGGGTGGGAGGTCGGCCGCCCCTTAAGAGCTGCGCCAATGATGGTATTTATATTGGATAGTGACCATGGTGATTGCTATACTAACAATGATCCAGATTGATGGTGTTATGATGGATGATGATGGTGATGTTAGTTGGTATTAGATGTTGGAGAGGGGAAGAAGGTTCAAGACCCGAGTCAAGTCAGTTGAGTAAGTCAACAACTGTTAAAGGTTGGTCAACAGAGCAGTCAACTGTGAAACGCAAAGCAGACAAAAGAATCAACCTTAGTTAAGTATAACAAACATAAGTTAGATACTATTCATGACCACTTTGTTTTGATATATAGTTAATGTGCACTATAACCCAATATACATAGTAAACATAATTTCTGGCTAGAAAATATACAGATACAATAATAACTAGGTTGTGCCCGATACCGAATAAATCCCGACCGAAAATACCGATACCGATTTTCGTCAAAACTCAATACCGATACTGAAAATATACGGTACGATAGTGGTATGGTATCGGTATTTTAAGGTGAAATACCGAACCGAACAAAAATTGATTTTTGCCAAAACTTGATACCGCAAATGAACTGATATCAGTATATTCGATACTCGTATTTAATACCGAAATACTCATCCTATAATTTTATAGGGTTAGGATCAAATACACAAGACACTTTTTCTAGGAAGGGTGAGAAGGATTGTGATCCATTGATCATATATTTGAAGGGTTGAGATTAGTTTGTTTGAAAAAAATAAATAATAAATTAGAGACTGAATTACAAGTTTTGTCTTTATGTTTATACCAAATTTCAACGCATGTCCTTTGTCTTTAAAATTGACGAGTTTTGTACTTAATGTTTCGAAATCTTACACGGTTTGTCCTTTGTCACTAACTCAGTTAATTTTTTTCGTTAAATATGGTCATGTGCCTTACACATGAGGGCAATTATGTCATTGCACACTTTCAGGGACTAACTTGTAAATAACTTAAATACTTTACCAATTTATTAAAAAAAACTTTAAAAATAAAAGATTCTAAAAAATAAAACCCTCTGCCACATTGACCTCTCTGATTCTCTCACCTACTTACACCATCGTCCACCACCATCATCAATCTAATACCACCTACTACCACCCCACACCATCGACCACCACCACCATCTCTTTCTCTCATCTCACTTCTATCTTGTCTGTACGCATGCCCCATGAAATCGACTACTCAATCTCTGTACGTTCTCTCTCTCTCTCTCTCGTAAGTCCACTGTCGTTGAACATCACATCCGCCATCGCGTACTTTCAGATTGGTGGTGATTGTGACGGTTGTGGGTGGTTGAGATAGATCCGGTGGTTGTGACGTTTACAAAACAGATCTGCGGTGGTTATGGTTTTTATGTTGACATCTGCGGTGGTTATGGTTTTTATGTTGACTTTTATTGTGGGTTTGATTGAATTGGGTATAACTCAAGCTTTGGTTATTGAATATGTTATAAAGATTGAAAAAGGAATAAGGTTTTTGATCTTTTTAGATTTTGATTTGAGTAGTGGGGAGTGTATAACGGAAGTCGGCAGGTACTTTTGCCGAAGGGTTGCCCTAAAGACGACGGCGATGAACGCTTGGGTTTAAGGCGTCTATTGTCGAAGGTTTCAAGTGGTGAGGGGTGGGTGGTCGTGGTAGGTGGGTCGTGAGTGGTGGTGGTGGTGGTGGTGGGTGCTACCTGAGAGGGAGGGGTAAGAAAGGCAGTGAATGAGAGATCTTCTTATGAAATTAAGCAAGAATGTTTTATGGGTTTTGTATCAATTGGGGGTTGTGATTGATGAACATCTGAACATTAATTTGTGATGTGTGGGGATGATTTTGTAAAAAAAAGTGTTAGATTATGTTGTGGTTGATATTGAAGTGATTGTTTGGGATAGACGAAAAAAAGATAAAGATAAGTAGCAAAATGTGGGTGGATGGTGGGGGGTGGTGGTGGTGATGGTTGTGGTTGTGGGTGGCGGTGGAGGTCTTGTGGGTGGGTGGTGGTGGCAGCTTTAGAGGAAAGGTGAGGAAGAGAGAGTAAGTGGTGAGAAAGAGAATGAGGTAAAATTACAATAATACCCTTGTGTGACTTGCACATGACACAACTTAACGAAAAAATTTAACTAAGTTAGCGTCAAAGGACAAAACGTGCATGATTTTGAAACATAAAGTACAAAACTCATCAATTTTAAACATAAAGGACATGCATTGAAATCTGGTATAAACATAAAGGATCAAATACACAAGACACTTTTTCTAGGAAGGGTGAGAAGGATTATGATCCACTGATCATATATTTGAAGGGTTGAGATTAGTTTGTTTGAAAAAAAAAATTATAGAGGAAGGGCATAAAAGGAAAACAACATTTGTTGACTTTCTCTCTCCACATGCAATGCACATGTCAATTCCCCCATCATTTTAAAACGTCTATAACTTTTTCATACGATATTTTTTTTTTCAAAAAAATTTCACCATATTAACGAGCGTTTTTTTATCTTTAATATGAGTACCACATTGCTACATTAAAATTGAAAAAAAAATCATTCTTCTCCGTTGTGTCTTCTGCTCGTTCATTGTGTTATAGTATTCACGTGTGCTTTATAAATATGTTATTTATGTTTTTTTTTGTCTACACATGATTTAACTTTGTCCATTGTGTTTTTAGTATGCTTTTCATTGTGTTTTATGCAAATGAGTTTTGTATTTAGGTGTACATTGTGTTTTATTATGTTGTTAATTGTGTTTAAGTCTATTATTCATTGTGCTTTAGTCTTCTGTTCATTGTGTCTTTAATATGTCGTCCATTGTGTTTTATTAGACTGTTTATTGTGTTTTATACCCTATTGTTCATTGCATATTTAATTGGTACTCATTGTGTTTTACGTTATCTCCATTGTGTCTTACGCAACTGGGTTTTCAATTTTTTTTCAAAAGTATTCATTGTGTTTTAATATTCTGTTCATTGTGTCTTTATTATGTCGTCCATTGTGTTTTACACAATTGGGTTTTTGACTTTTTTTTTCATAAGTATTCATTGTGTTTTAGTTTTATGTTCATTGTGTCTTTAGTATGTCATCCATTGTGTCTTACGCAACTGGGTTTTCAACTTTTTTTTTTCAAAAGTATTCATTGTGTTCTAGTCTTCTATTCATTGTGTCTTTAATATGTCGTCCATTGTGTTTTACTAGACTCTTGATTATGTTTTATACCCTATATTTAATTGGTACTCATTGTGTTTTACACTCCATTGTGTCTTACGCAAGTTTTTTGAAATTTATTTCAAAAGTATAACAATATGATACTCATATTAAAGATAAAAAAGACGCTCAATTTTATGGTATAATTTTTTTTTTTAAAAATGACGTATAAAAAAGTTACGGACATTTAAAAATGAAGGTGGATATGGCATGTGACTTGCATGTGCATATGTTTTTTTACAAAATTACCCCTCCCACTTGTTTAATCCTTTGGACACATGTCATCTTCTAGTGGCTTCTCACCCTTCTCATTTTTTGTAGCCTTTGTAGAATAACCCTACCCTAATTTTATAATGGTTATTATTAACCATTATAAAATCAAGGGTTATTCTATTTGCATCCTACCTATTTTCTAATTACACCATACTCTATATCATTAATTATAGTTGACTAGTTTAGGCCAATAAAATTAATTCTCTTTCTACCATTAATTATGTTTCACACATAAAACTTGAGGAAACAACATTAATTACTTTGAGTTAACATTTACACTATACACTAGAAGAACTATTTTTATATATTTTTTTAAACGGCTAACAAATCAAACCCGAGCAATCTTGAGGCACCCGCCAGACAAATCGAGTACTCAGAGAGTAACTCGAGTTGTCAAACACCAATTCCGGGGAAAACCCGATAACCCACCCACCCTTAGGCATGACGGTAAAAATACTAGTAAAACCCGACTAGCTCAATAATCAAACCGGGGATTCCCTAAACTTGATAAAACAAGATTAAGCCTTCTTTTCTTTCATTCAAATATGGACCAACGTATAAGCCTTCAGAACAAATTTGTAATTGTACATTGATCTTAGCCCAAACAAAAAAAATAAAAAAAATACAATAGCACAACTGAGGACAGACGTGTTAGTTTTTGGAATTTTGTTTTTGAGTTTCTAAAAAAAACAAAACAGGACTTATATACAATGTTAGTAAATATCTATTACAGGAGTTTTTTTTTTAAATTATGTTTTTGGTTCCATTTTACTATTTTACTGTTCACTCTATTCACAATACTAAAATACTATCCACAAATTTTTTTTTAAACTATACTTAAGATCATGTCTGCAAAAAATATATATAAAAAGATTTTAATATTTAACTAATACGTCTAGATTTGAACGAAAGTGAAATGGGATATAAATGAAGTGAGAAATAAAATATCATGTGATTAACGGAGTTAGAGTTGATTGAAAAAAAAGGACAAGAATTATTGGTAAAAAAACCTATAATGGGCTGAATGCAAAATCCAAAAAATCAAAGAACTAAAAAAATCCTGGATTGATTGAAAAATATACGTGTATAATAAAATAAAAAAGTGTTAAAATGAAATAATTTTTTTTTTGATCGAAAAAAAAATATTGGGTAATAATTAATGAATAGATTAAAAACTATATGCAATTAATGCTTAACTAGTAATTAGTGCATTTATTGAGAGGTAATTTATAGAGTATGATGTACTAACCTAGCTAAATAGCAACACCCTAAAATCAATTTGAACATCAAGGAAAGACATAGATCTCACAAAAAAAATGGTTATTTAACATACAAACAAACCATAAACCATGTATTTTAAACTAGCTTTTATCCCGGGAGTGTCCTGGGGTTGAAATATCTAATATAACATAATAAAATATCTAATATGACAACATAATTAATGATTTGCCAATACATGATTAATGAATAATAATAATAATATTATTATTATTTATTTTAAACAAATTTCTGCTATAAGTTATCATATTCAAATATATATAAAAAAAAGAATCTCTGCCTATTAAGTTATGTTTATCATTTGTGATTTATTAGTAGAGTAAAATATATTTGAAAACAAAACCCTACAAAAATAGTTGTTTTTTTCTCCGTTTTTTATATAGCACTATGGTACTCGTTGGAAAGATAATAAAACGCTCGTTAATTTGGTGTAATTTTTTTCTTTAAAAAATCTCGTATATAAAAGATATTAACGTTTAAAAGTTATGGGAGGAAACATTAGAGAGAAAATTTAATTTTGTTTTTAAATTCTTATCTTTTCCTAAAATAATTATAATATATATAGATTTATTAAAAAAACTCAAAAATTAAAAAATCCTACATGATGCCACGTGGCACATTCAAGGAGGGGTTGAGGCCTCCATTAAATGCCACATCATCAAAGTTCGATTCTTTTAGGGGAAATGGAATTTAATAATCCCAACTTTGGGGGGTTGGAAGGCAACAGTCCCAAGTTGAAAATTGTAATACAGCAGTCCCAACTTGTCAACATTTTTATTTTAATGGTCCCAGACTTAACTCAGTTAAAAAACTATGTTAAGTGCCACGTGGGCATCCCACGTGGCAGTCCACGTGGCAAAATTTGTCCAGTTGGAAAAAAAAACGTGGGTCCCACTTGTTTTTCAATTAAAAAATCTTTTAATATTTAAAAAAATCTTTAAATAATAATAAAAAAAGAATTTTTATATATATATACACACACACACACCCCTACATCTTCATCATCTTCACCACAACAACCCCCTGCCACCACCGTCCACCACCACCATCTCCGACGACATCTCCGACGACACCCACTACCACCACCAACCACCTGCCACCACAAACACTACTGCTCTACAAACACCACCACCGCTCGACACCCACCACCGCTCGACACCCACCACCACCACCACAAACCCTCATTCGTGTACAATCTTCAAGACCCAATCTCTCTTCAAGACCCAATCTCTTTCATCTTTTATATAAAATTTCCCCCAAATTTTTGTAACCCTAGACACACAAAATTCAGCCACAAAAACCCACCTCTGTGACAAAAACCGCCACCTCTGTGACCTTGGTAAACCACCACCATTCACCTTTAATCCTTAATCGGACCTGAATCAAAAACCCTAGTCAAGTAGTAATAGTTGTATTAGCGATTATTTTGCTGATTCGCCTGCTAGGTGGGAGGTGGTTGGTGGTGACGTTTATATTCTGCAGCACTATTAGTCACGTCGTCGTCGGACATGAATGGACCAGGAGTCGTTTATATTCTGCTCTTGAGCAATAAGCTGAACCTTATTGAACCAGTCTGAGCAGCCATGGTTTGATTGATTCCAGTAAGCACTATATTAATTGGGGAATCAAGTTGTGGTGGTGGTGGGAGGTGGTTGGTGGTGACGGGAGGTGGTTGGTGGTGACGGGAGGTGGTTGGGGAGAGGTTGTGGTGGTGGTGGTTGGTGGTGATGGTTGTGGTGGTGGTGGTTGGTGGTGATGGTAGTGGTGGTGGTGGTTGGTGGTGATGATGGTTGTGGTTGTGGTGAAGATGATGAAGAGATGATGATGAAGATGTAATATTATATATATATATATATTATATATAATTCTTTATTATTATTAAATTTGTGGGTCCCATTTTTTTTTTTAAGAAAAATAATTATATTTGATTAAAACATGTGGGCCCCACCTTGTTTTTTTGACAGATACACCATTCTTGCCACATAGGCTTGCCACGTGGGATGCCCACGGAGCACTTAACAGAGTTTTTTAACTGAGTTAAGTCTGGGACCATTAAAATAAAAATGTTGACAAGTTGGGACTGCTGTGTTACAATTTTCAAGTTGGGACTGTTGCCTTCCAACCCCCCAAAGTTGGGATTATTAAATTCCATTTCCCCATTCTTTTATTATAAGTTATAGATTATAGATACTTAACGTGTAAATCTTGAAAATCTTAAACATGATTATTATAGAAAGTACACCAACATCGGTTACTAAGAAAACCACAGATATAATGTTACTTTCTAACACAGGATCATGATAAGCATATTTTAGTTTGCACCAAGAAACTTTTCTATCAATTCAATTCCTCTGGAAATCAGGTTGTGAAGTAACGGATCTAACCCATGCCCATTTATGATCTTTGGTGTCCACTTGATTCTTGGTGACCGCAATCTCTTCCATCGGAATATACGCGTAGTTTCCATTGATCGGTCCAGCTACAAACCCTGTATACCCAGCCATGACCCCATGAATCGCAGAGTGCGCCAACAGCGTGCAGTAAAGGTTATCCGTCGCATTCGCTGTAACTGCACGGATCATGTATGTAGGATCGATATACTTGACGGTAAACAACTCACCCTCATGATCCTTACTCCACCACTGCTTCAACTCTGATTTTAACCACACCCCTACATCTAAAAACACGGGATTCCCAGATTCATCTCTCTCCTGTTTCTGCGCTTCGGTTCGTGGAATCATATCTTGACCGGCTCCTTCCGCGACCACCACGACTGCGTGACCGTTTTGTTTCAAACGGTCTTCAAGAAACTCAAAGAGTCCGCCTTTACCACGAAGGTAAAAGTCATTTTCAGGGATTAAACAGCAGTCGACATCGCGGCTGCTTAGGGTTGCATAAAGAGCAATGTGGCCTGTGCTTCGACCCATTAGCTTAACCAGTCCTATGCCATTGGGTGCACTCTCGGCCTCCACGTGAGCCGCACTGATCGCTTGCTGAGCCTTCTCCACAGCTGTCTGAAACCCGAATGACCTGTCGATGATTCCAACGTCATTATCTACCGTCTTGGGAATTGCAGCAACACCAACATACAGCTTCCGACGCTTGATTTCATTGAATATCTTCACTGCTCCACGTAGAGTTCCATCTCCCCCGACTATGTACACCTGCATATATTAAAAGTTTAGTTGATAAAATTTAAACAAAATTTAACTTGACAATGTATTTGTAAGTGCCTCATAATCATGGATATTTGCCGTTATTGGCACGAATGTATCTTGTTAATTGTGTAACAAATAACATGGCAGGATCTCGAATAGGTTGCTAAACGATGGTGTGGGTTTCGACGCCTCAACACAAAATCGACCCAAGGATAGCCAATAATAGCAAAAAAGAAAACAGAACAATAACTTGCTTGGTTCAGCTTGTCATACCTAATCAATTAATCAACCTCAATGACAACGCCTCAATCAGAACTCTAGAATTTCCTCGATCGAACCTTCGTATCCCTCAATGACAGCCTCAATTAATCAACCTCAATGACAACGCCTTGTCATACACAATAGTATTTGATTACAATAACGGTGACGCGTTCTCAACATCGCGATACGAGCCCAGTGACCCAGAATACACAGATAGAGACTCTCAATACGACTCATCGGTCATCGCTTCGTCTACTCGAAAAAAGCTAGCTAATGAATCCAAATGGCAGACAAACATAACCACTAATTCTAGTTTGGATAGAGTACACCAAATCAGTAAACTCATATTATCTCCTATCTTTGACCATTTCTAGTCCTAGTGGCAAAACGGATGGTTCGGTTCGGCCAGCCTTTTGTAACAAGGTCAAATCGGATTAGGGTAATGGGACACTTCATAAAACAGGAAAATCGAGGGGTAACAGATGTCCCCCTAATCCTTAACTACATCCGCCCCTGACTATAAACCAAATGAAGCATATACAATCAAGTATGATCAACACATTAAAACATATATAATAAATCAAAAGAACATAAACCAATAACCATTAAAACAACCTGATTATATCCATGATCTTCAATAGCATTAACAATCTTATCAAGATCAAAACCACCTCTAGACGTCTCAAGCACAGTACCACCTCTCTTATGCCAATCATGCACCATTTTCACGTCAAGCCTAACCGGCTCCATGCAATAAAACCCGCGATACCCCGCCTTTATCCCGAATATATCCCGGACTCCATACTGCTCCCAGAGCCCCACCACGAGCTCCCGGATAACAGTATTAAGTCCGGGACACAGGCCCCCGCAAGTAACAATAGCGGCCCGAACATTTTCGGGCCGGTAAAATATGTTCTTGCGGGGGCCTGCACGGTGGTAGGCTAAGTGGGAGGTGGGAGAGGGTCCGGAAAGGTCGAAAAGGGTACGGCGGATAATAACGTCGGATTCGGAGAGGTAGAATTCGTTGGAGGGGTGGTAGAAGTAGTTGTGGTCTAATGGGGTGGTGTGTGGTTGGAGGTTAGGGAGGTTTTCGGTTATGTGAGGGAGGTGTACGAGGTTGATGTTGACGTTGATGGTGAGGTTGTTAAGGTGGTGGGTGTTCATGGTGGTTCTACGGTGGTTAACGGTGGTGGGAAGATGGAGAGAAGGTGGCTGGAAGAGGAGAAGTGTCCAGATTTTTCGTGGGGTGATATGATGTTATACACGTGGTAGATACGTGGTGCATCTACAGTGTGACGCGTGTGTTTTTTTATTTATTTATTTATATTTATATTTATACTAGCTTTTATCCTGGGAGTGTTCCGGGTTGAAATATCTAATATAACATAATAAAATATCTAATATGACAACATAATTAATGATTTGCCAATACATGATTAATGAATAATAATAATATTATTATTATCATAAACAAATTTCTGTCATAAGTTATCATATTCAAATATAAAAAAAAAAAGAATCTCTGCCTATGAAGTTATGTTTATTGTTTGTGATTTATTAGTAGAGTAAAATATATTTGAAAACAAAACCCCACAAAAATTGGTGTTTTTTTCTCCGTTTTTTATATAGCACTATGGTACTCGTTGGAAAGATAATAAAACGCTCGTTAATTTGGTATAATTTTTTTCTTTAAAAAATCTCGTATATAAAAGATATTAATGTTTAAAAATTATGAGAGGAAACATTAGAGAGAAAATTTAGTTTTGTTTTTAAATTCTTATCTTTTCCTAAAATAATTTTAATATATATAGATTTATTAAAAAAACTCAAAAATTAAAAAATCCTACATGATGCCATGTGGCACATTCAAGGAGGGGTTGAGGCCTTCATTGAATGTCACATCATCAAAGTTCAATTCTTTTATTATAAGTTATAGATTTTTGAGAACAGCTAATGGCTAAGACTAAACAGGTTCAAAGCTCGGTCAAAACAAGATTCATACCTGAGCACTTCAAGATGAAAACTTGCAAAGAACTAAACCCTTTGCCTGACGCATGTGTTTGTATATCACTACCTCCACCTAAATCAGTTTGTACTTTATCCTTCACTTGTAGCTCAGTGGTAGATGACCAGGCTCTCCTTTGGAGAAACCCGGGTTCGATCCCCACGGATGACATTTGAGGGATATTAGGCGATGAAGGGGAATACCTGTAAGCCACTAGTTGTGCAGGTTCGAATCTAAGCTGACCCGATTTTCAACCGGCTGTTCTCCAGTGAGGAAACTCGTGTGGAGGCAGTACGGTTACCGGGCGAATGCCGTAGTCCCTACCGTACTAGCGTGGACCCGGTTTAAACAACATAGTCTTTTGACGCGTGAGTGATTAGGGCCTGTCAAGAAGCGAGTGTGATGATCTCTGCCACACAGATAAAATCATAGAGCGAAAACATAAAAACATTAAGAGATATCTCTTGAGGGAATTGGTATTATCGAATAGAAAAAGATTGTTTTATATGGAATTTATAAATTTGACTATATTTCCAGATCTTTAAAATTGAAAGCAGACAGAAATAGATCGTGTAAGTTTTAATGGCAACAACTCTATTTATATGTATTAAGGGGGTGTTTGGGATTGATTATTCAAAATAGATTATGCGTTTTAGAAAAGCAGGGATGGAGCTGCTTATAGATTATTGCATTTTGGTAGTCTAAAATACAGATTATCTGGGTTTTCAAAACGCAATCCAAGCACTAAAAACTAATTGTCTAAGAGGGTGTTTGGGGTTGACTTTGGAAATGCAAAAGTGCTTTTGGTCAGAAGTGTTTATTGGCTTATGACTTTTGGAAAATGAGTTTTAGAAAAAGTGTTTGGATTAGCTTTTGGGATGAGAAACGTCAAAAAGTCAATAGATTGTTATTTTTTTAGGTGTTTCGCTTAACTTATTGTGAATATTGGTTGTATAGGTGGTAAATTTGTAATTTTTTTCCAAAAGCCAGGATTTCTAACTTTTCAAAAACAGTTTTTCCACCCTTAAAAGCGAAAAGCCAAAAGTCAAAACAGAAAGTGCTTTTGGGTTACACAAACAACTTATTGACTTATTGGCTTATTGAAAAAGCCAATAAGTTGTTTTGAAACTCAATCCCAAACACCCTCTAATAGGGATACAAGAAACTAGAAGAAACAACAAAACAACGCGAAAAACAAACGACAAAACGAGAAAATGGCTTATAGAATGTCCGTTAACAATGAATAATAATGGACTAACGAGCTAGATAACCATTTCATACTAACAAAAACGTTAAACTCTCCCATCAAACACGTACTGGTATTAGATTAAGTGTTTATAAGTGTGTTGCTATCCGTCAATCTTCAATACACAACTAGGATATTAGTAGACACAATTGAACGAGATATAACAAACAAGAAAGTAACTAACACGACATCTATGACTCCCTTAACCTCCTCGACAGTAATATGAAAACACATTCCCTCCATATTCGATAAATCAACCTTTTTCCGCTTCATTGGTTGGTTTTGTTTTTTTCTTTATTCGACGCTCATGATCCTATTAGGATATATGATGGTGCAACCAGGCCACTTACCATGGTTAAACTTGATTGATATATTTTCAAATTTACAGTTAGCTAGGTGAATGTGCAGTTCAATTCTATTGTGTTTATAAAATGGCTACATGAAACAAGACATGAACACTATGAATGAACAATCAAAGAATATACACTACTTATCGACTCGCATTACGTCTTCTTCTCTGTCTACTCATCAACTCATATTGCAATCCCGCATATACGACTGGTCATAGTCCACATACCTACTCCAGTAGCCTCTAAACTTGGGTATCCCTATCTCGAGCCATGGTTTCAAATTTCCGTTGTAGTGAATCACTGCTGCTGTTTCAATCTCCTTCTGGCTCACACTCGGGTTGTACCCGAGCCCGAGTACATGCCACGACTTTTCTAATGGGTATACGCTTTTCCAGAATGTTACCAAACCAGGTGGCAACGTCCCCAGCTTCCAAAGTTGTCCATCATTCTGCATCCAAATACATAACAAATGATCACAAGACCATCAAGATTCAAGTATATGAGACGATGGTTAAAGAATCGCTTACCAAATTTTGCCACGAGTGGTACACGTCTGTGATGTTTTGTTTCCTCCATTCATCGAGATCAAATACATTCATTCCATATGCCCATCCACACGCACGCGGGTCAAAGTTTTCAGCTATGACAGGATTTGAGAAGTTGAGGTAGCGATCAAACCGATGGAAGTTTTCCCCACACATCTCAACAGCACCGTTCACATTACCTTTCAGATCAATAGACCAAAGACCGCTTAAATCCTTCTGAACCACTATATCATCATCCAAAAACACCACTTTGCTCAGCTTTGGAAATATCTCCGGAAGGTAAAACCGAAGATGATTCATCACTGACAGATACTTTGGATTCGGAAACTTCAGATTTGAACCAGACTCGCCCGCCTGACGTGTTTTAAAATGATAGTCAATCGTGTTCTGAGAAGCCAACTGTTTAAGAGCCTGGCTATAACTTGCATTCAGCCATGTAAATTCATCAATGTTCTGAACTTGGATTGTAGCCTTCCCGGGCGGGTTTATAAGAAACCACATCCTCATTGCAGCATAATTCAGCTTGTCGGTAACAATGTGGAACACATGTTTTGAAGGATCCTGCCAGGCTTACATGTTAACAATCACAACCTTTACAATACTATCAGAAGATATATATAAGTTCATAAAAATGTCATAAAGAACACAATCACTCACCTTGGCATTGGTAACAGTTGAATTGACAACCACTCCAGTAGCTAACACATTATCAGAAAACAATGCATAGTGGAACAGGTTCGGGTCATCAAGATTTTCTAGATTTGAGAATTGTTGTCCAGAAGTATTCAAGGAATAGTATTCGGTTGAAAGGCGTAAAGGAAGACAATGGAGGCCTTTGGAAACAGTTTTGGAAGTTAAGTGAGTCAAAAACGAAGCCTGTTTCTGGTGGACACGTAGTTGTTCTTCAGTTGAGTGGATAATAGCACGAAGTTTTCTTACAATGGCAGTGCAATCATCATGTATTTGCTCTCCTTTTGCCAACGTTTGATCCATTGCCTTCAGCTTGTCATAGGCACTATATTTATAGAAAGATAACTAAATACTGTAATGCATAAAGAAATATTAAATCGCAAAAATTCCTTTAGCTAACGGGTCATTAATAAGAGAATTATTTTTAAATAAAAAGGGCTTACTTCTTTGGTAAATCTGCATCCTTTGTTGCATCACCAAGTGCTTTCCGGACTTCCTTCATACGCGTCTGAAGTTCTTTAATAAAATGAGCATTGCTTCTTGTTGCTGAAAGGGAAAGATAAAGTCTTCCTCTAATCAACTGATCCTTGAGATATCGTACGCGACTATCTGCCACAACATTTTCATCCAGTTTCTTACTTTTGGTTTTTGTAAGTTCCTTTTTACCAACTTTCTGAGTCTCTTGTTTGGTTTCCTAGAAGATCATACATTATGAGTACGATAGCAAAGTAATGCCCAAAACACAAAGGCGTTCGCCAAGCATCAGATTCGGTGTTATACTAGTCACCAAATACCCGAGAACAAACAATTCTAGATTCTTGAATGCTTATAAGAAGCCAAGATGGTCTAGGGGGTTAATAGATGTGAGTAAAGTTGGTAAAATGCGCAGGTTACCCTGTCATTTTAGAAACAGGTGAAATGTGAATAAGGTTGCGTGGGTTGACCTTTCGGGTCAAACACTTTTTCATTTTTAGTTATATATGATAGAAAAACAAGGAAACAGACTAACAATTGTTTGAAAGTGGCTTAAATGTTAATATTGCATTGAAAGTCATATTGACTAATTCCAAATACTGTAATACAATGCAAATGCAAGTTTCACAATTGACAGGCAACAAGATCAACGACGATGACATCACATAAACAATTGCACATAAACTTTGAAAAGAACTTACAACTTCGGTGACTAACTTCACATATTCATTCGACCTCGACTTCACATTCTTTCTGTTGCCACCATCACCCACTACCTTCGGTTTACGAGTAACTTCCTTGATGGGATTGTCATCTTGAAACACAACATTGGTATCAACTCCCTTTGCTTCTACATCATCAGTATCAAATTTGTCAAGTGAACCATATAATTAATAAAAAAAATCAAATGTGAGTAAGCAAAGAAACCTTCACGAAGCTCTCTGGCTTTCCTAAATCTTTCACCATCAGAAAGTACACCAAATCCAGTCAAATTATCCAAAGAAACATCACCAACTGCTTCTTTCTGTAATGCAGATATTTTATTTCCTACATTAGTAACAAACTAAGGAATTCTTTTATTTTTTAAACGTCCAACAAAGCCCGGTCACCCGGATACACCCATAGCCAAGAGTAAGAGAATGTAGGACTTACAAGTGTAGAATTATTGGGTATGATTTGATATGTATCTGCAACAAGAAGAAGAAGAAGAAATTAAATAAACAATACAGAATTTGATGGTTAAAAGATGAACTAATGATGTGAGAGCAATAAAGGGTAGTTACAAAAGATGGAAATTGTGATGAATTTGAGAGGGTTAAGTGCAAGAAATGTGAAGAACAGTAACAGTAGGAGTGGGCTTATTATCCTGATCTTGATTCTGATGATCCTTGTCATGTTTACACTTCCAAAAGCATTGAAAGAGAACAATAAAACGTAACTTCTATGGTGAATGCATTGAGATTCGAATATTATTTTATTATTATTCTGAAACGGGGTTAACAACTCGAACAGACTGGACCGTTTATTAACTATATTGGGGTCGTTGGGTACCCTGGTTTTGCGGCCGAGAGTGTTTGTTGTGTATAATAACCTGTGTTTTGACGGGGACTGTTTGTTGTACAAAAGTGTTTAAGTATATTTGATACTTGTTACAAACTTTTATTACATTGGAAATAAATAGAGTTAGTTTTATACAAACTTTTACTAAATTAAGATAAGCATAATAATGTGGAAATTTGCTTACTTATTTCGACGACGTATACATTATTATTCACCCTATAAAATAAGAAAATTTGTAAACACGTATAATTTGCACCGGGGGTGTAGATGTGATGGAAAATACGTAACACTTGGTTTCCACTACTTGTACATTGTTTATTAAATTCAGTGGTTGTTGTTTATTAAATTCAGTGGTTGTAATGTGAATTGGTTAAAAATATAATTTTTAGAAATATAAATTGGTTAAACATAAAGGGAAATCAACGGTTTTAAAACCGGTCGACTTACCAGTCCACTACCCGGACCGGTTGGACCGGTCCATACTAATCGAATATAAACAAGTTGGAGAACATTTTAAAAGAAAAAGTTCAATTCAACATCGATTTTAAAGGAGGAAGTATAAAAAAATTGAATACAACGTTGACATAATCTATTGCTATAAGAATAACTAGAGGTGTTCAAAAAAATCTGAATCTGAAATATCTAAATCCGAATTATCTGAAATTTTGGATATTCGAAAATTCGGATTCGGATATCGATTTGGCAAATTTTCAAATATTCCGAATATCTGAAATAATTAATAATGCTATTTTTTTTAAATATAAATACACCTATATCCTTAATTTCTTGTAAACCTTAGACCACTTTTCAAGTTTCCATCCCCATATATTTACTGCTCTCTAAAACGATTGAAGATTTTGTTCCATGCTTCTCCATCGTTCATAGATCTGTTCGAAGATTTGTTCTACACCTCTCCATCTTTCCACGATTATGGTTCGACAAGTTAAATCGGGTAATTTGTTTACACCATTTATTCATGTTGGGATATACAGTAACAAACGAACAAACAACCGGATAACCGAAATCTCTGAAGGCACGTAATCGCTTTCAGATTGAATCAATTCGACGGTTCAATTGAATATTCAATCGGATACAATCAGAGATTGAGAATTTTCTGTATGTTTATGATTAAGAGAAAAGAACCAGAGAGATTGACCAAGAAGAAGAAGAATTCGTTATGAATTGGACCCTGCTCCCAGGGGCGCTGCCCCCGGACCCCCGTCCCTTAGGGGCTTCGCCCCTAAGTTCATAATAAATTCAAATAGGCGTGCACTCCACACCACCATACCTATATGATGTATTATTATGAAGATATTGGTTAAACAGTCAATCCAATTACACTAAATCCAACAATTCATAGATTTGTTCGATTCTTAACACCATTTGTTGATTTGTTTGATTTTGGTTCAATCTTCACAGATCTGATCAAAGGTGGAAGTGTTTGGTGCTGGTATAGTATATAGTTCTGATTTGCCTTTTTTTTAACAGCTTGTATGTGTTTTGCATTTTGGTGTGTCTAATTTTTGTTAGATTTGTTGTGTTGGAACATGTAAAACTTTGTTTGTTGATTTCTCAAATTCCACTTAAATCATTCTTTTGATATCCGATTCATTATCCGAACGGATATCCGAAATTCAAATTCGGATATCTGAAATTTCAGATATCCGGTTTTAAACACCCCTAGTTAAAGGCCTCCTTACGCGCCGCTCCACTTGTCGTGGCCTGGGCGTTGGCCTCTCTAAGCCCCCACAACGAATATATACTCAAAACACATGATTTTATGATTGTAACAGTTTTGTAAATCCATAAAACTTGTAAAAAATTGATGAAAATCATAGTAAACACAAGAAACAAAACCAAGTTAAAAGTGAGTTTTAAAACAAAATACAGTGTTCTTAATAAAATATTTTAAAAAGATATACGTAATCTTTTATTTTATTTTTAATTATATAAAATTAAATCCAAATATGTACATGATATCTTAACAAGTTCTTAACAATCTATGAATTTTATAGAAAGATATTATTATTCTATAAACTTCCGCAACAAGGTAGGGATTATTGTTATTATCAATATTATCAAATCACACATCAAAGATAACCTCTTTGCAACCCTATAAATAAAGGAGGTGCACCCCTTTATTGTTTACAAAGAAAAATCATATTCATCATCTTCACAATTCTCTTTGTTAGGGTTTCATCATCACCAAATATTCCAATCAAACCACCATGTCGTCGGAGAAGACCATCGTGTTAAAAAGCTCTGACGGAGAAACCTTCGAGGTTGAAGAGGTGGTGGCATTGGAATCGCAAACGATCAAACATATGATCGAAGATGATTGTGCCAACACCACCATCCCTTTACCTAATGTCACCAGCAAGATCCTGTCTATGGTTATTGAGTATTGTAAGAAGCATGTGGAGTCGACCAAGAACGAGGAGAAGAATGCTGAAGAGGGTTTGAAAGCTTTTGATTCTGAGTTTGTGAAAGTTGATCACAACACTCTTTTTGCACTTATTCTGGTGAGTGTCTTTTTTATTTTGGTTTGTTATTTTATTATATAATCCCTTTCTTTTTATATATGAATGTTGTTTGAATGCATGCACCTGTTATGGTATTAATGTACGTGTTACATCAATGTTGCTATCACCTTTAAAACACAAACTAAATTATTAAATTAACATAGTTATAATCTTAGGTATCTTTCGTTTCAAGGAACTGAATAGAATTTTGGATGGAATCCAGAAAGAATGAATTTGTAATTGAGCAACACCATAAGGAAGGGAATCCACGTTTCAATCCTATCGAGATTCCATTATATTTTATGAAACGAACACATCTAAATTCCAAATCAAATTATAGGTCTGGCTTGAATTCCAATTCCATTGCAATCCATAAAACGAACGCTACCTTATTTTTTTACGGGGATGTTGATTATATGTTTATGGAATTATGGTGTATACAGAATACTAATGTTTTGTGTGTTTTCTTAGGCTGCAAACTATCTTAACATTAAAGACTTACTCGATCTAACCTGTCAAACGGCTGCGGACATGATCAAGGACAAGACTCCAGAAGAGATTCGCAAGATTTTCAACATCAAGAATGACTTCACCCCTGAGGAAGAAGAGGCAGTCCGCCGGGAGAATGCATGGGCATTTGAGTAAAAATTCATGACCCAAAATTGTCAATGATTAATAGATCAAGTTATAAAGTTTGAATTGTTTTATGTATGGATTAGTTTAAATTTAATTTTAAGTATTTGGTTTATCGGTTTATTTTTGTTTATATTGTTTTTTTAGTGTTTCTAATTTAGTATTTGATCATATAAATAGAAGTTCACGGAAAGGTTTTTATATTGTCAAATTTTGTGAGTTTAATAAAAAGAGTTTTAACCTCCAGGGGCGGACAGCGGAATTGCCCCTAACCCAATGGAGGTAGGCGGCTGCCCATCTTGAAATTTTCTTTTTTGGGTTATAGATGTGGAATCATTTGCATAAATGGATGGTTTATGGTTTTACAAATTATAATTGGTTGGCATTGTGGGAAAATTTTAAAAATGGTGATGCCTTAGATCTAGGGCTGTGCAAAGGGTCCGGAACCGACCCGGCCCGATCCGAACCCACCAGAACCGTATACCCTTTTATTGTTGAAATTAGGAACCACGAACCGAACCTTAAAAGGCTATGTGATTCCGGGTCCTAAAGGTTCTGATGGGTCGAGTAAAAGGGTCTGACCCTCTAGAACCCTTTAATGCAATAGCCACTTTTAGAGGATTTACATATTCCTATTCTTTTACCATGCTCGTAAAAGAATTCCTCCATATGGTTCTAAGGCCGTCCGTTGTGGACGCGCGAGCGAACGTGCGCAAGCCACCGATGTGACTATCAAGTAATCCGGTCACTTTCCCGTTAACCCACGCAACCACCATCGCTTGTGCTCGCGCCGGGACTGTTCGCGTGGGGCTGTTGTGGCTGGGGGTGAGCAAGGGCGCTGAAACCTCGTTCGCGTCATGCTACTCGCGCTTCCACAACGGACAGTCTAACAATAGCCCTTGAGTTTTTTTAAGTCATTTTTCGTTTCTCGACTTATGTTATCATAACAATTTTGTCATTCTCATCAATAGAAACATTATGTGTATCTGTTATGTATACATAATTACACACATATCAGAGCGATATATATAAATATTTACTTCAAATTTGGATATAATATATATTATATAATATATCACATCTGTGCATATCCATTAAGCCGAAAATAATTTCAAGAAAAATACATTATTATTATTATAAATAATATTTTTAATATTGTATTAACATTACATGAAATCGATTACAATAAAACGTAAAAAACGAATAGTGAAAAGACTAAAAAAGATTATTTTTTTTATTTTTTAATTAAAATACAAACGGTTCTTGTGGTTCTTATATTAGAACCGTGGGTTTAGAACCGACCCGACCCGGAACCGATAATTCATATAAATCTAGAACCGGAAACCGACCCATATATTTAAAAAGGTTCGGGTCCAAGGTTCTCATGGGTCGGGTCCAAGGTTCCTGTGGGTCCGAACCACGAAATGCTCACCCCTACTTAGATCCATTCTAAGGGATCAGCCTACAGTTTTTTCAATCATTTGCCACCTGATCAAGTTGAAGCTTTTGTCCCCATGATGCCTTAGATCCATTCTAAGGGATCATAGATGCCGCCAAACCATTCTAAGGGATCAAAGTGAAGCCGCCAATCAGTCTAAGGGATCATTCACAATGTCGTAACTTTAATTAATAAAGATTATTTAATAAAAATTAATGTTTACGATTATTTATTTTAATTTAATAAATAATTTAGGATTATTACATTACTTAATAATACTAAATTTATTTAAAACGAATAATCTTTAATGTTTAATAATAGTAAATAAATGTAATAATGATAAATTAGAGTTACGCCCTTGTGTCCTTTTAAAGTTGGAATTGGTGGTCTCGGAAATTGAAGGTGGTGGCTTCATCAAAGCCACTAATTTTTGCAGCAAACTTAATCGCACTGGCGGCTTCTGCACCTTCAGCACAAGGCCCTCCGACGTCGAAGAAACACGCTCGGTCATTAGCGACGTTGGGGATATCGGATGCTCTTGCTCCTGCTTGTGCTCCTCTTGTCAAGGTAATCTGGCATAGTTACGTAGTTACCCTTGATTTGGTACCCATGTTCAACAAATCGATGAACTTAAAGATTGGGCCAAATGGGTTTGAATTTGAATGCGGTCCTGAGTTTAAGGATTGGGAGAATGTCGAGGGAGAATATTGGAATTGGTGTTCTCGGAAATAGATTGTTTTGTAACTCGGTAGATTGTATAGTTTGACTAGTTTGAAAAAATTGTTGTAAATAAATTTGTATTATTCGTTTTAAATAAATTTATCATTATTACATTTATTTACTATTACTCCTCCTCTTCATCCCCAACTGCCACCTTTACGCCACATCACCATCCTTTCTATCCCTGTTTACTGAACTATGAATTAAACTAACCATCGCAAAAATACAAACAAAACGGCAACCCAAACTTAAATAGAGCCCCCCCCCGCAAAACCCAAAACTATCTACATGAAATTAAAATTACACCATTGATCCCACTTAATACCCTTACGCTTAGACCTGTTCCTAAACCATAGGAAGCCCAACAATTTAATGTCATGATAATGTCTTCAATCCTCACTTCTTTCCAAAAAAAAAATGTCTCATTTCTCACTCTCCGTATCCTTCAACATGCTATAATGACAATCCCATATAACACCTCCTTGTACCCTTTATCCATAAACTTATGTTTTATCTTGTCATACCGCGCCCAGGACGTGAACACCTCCCCAAGCCTCTTCGTGACTTCACGCCCATGGCCTAACAGTGGGATATAGGACAATGTTGAAAAGATTTTATAAAGAACATACATTGTTACCATGATGAGTTGAAACATGCAAGACTTTGCACATTATGTATCGTTTCCTTTAGCAAGTCAATAATTACTCGTATTATATTTTAGTATTATGTTTTTCATCTATTAACCATATATATGTTTTCATATATTTACCATGTTGGGGTTAGGTTATGGAATGTCTGCTATATCAACAAGGTGAATGAGCAAATAATCATTTTAGGTTTTACCAAGGAAACACTTAGCGCGAGACCACCCTATAAGCCTACACGTGGGAGGCGTGGAAAGGAATGTGAAGCCCCTCTAGGCCACCAACACCGCCTCGTATATGATGTGGAAGGTGGTGTGAGGCAAGTTGGGTGGAGATTTTCACGGGCGTGAAGCAAAAGGTGAGGGTGAGGTGGACGGTTGTCGTTGGCTTTTGCGTTATGGATGATTTTTTATTGGTTGGTTGATTAAAAAAAACCCTTTACGCCACCACCACCCCGTAATTTTTTGGGGGTTGGAGGAGAATTAATGGGGCTATCATAAGTCTCTTCATGCTCCCTTCACCAATTCACTCCATAACCACACCGTATACTCTAAGCTACACCCTTGATGGCTAGAGAGTATACGATATATCGAGGTGGGTGTATGTGAAATAATTGTGCAAGTTTGTGCAATGAGTTTGCACCCATTTAGAATAGTACATTTCCTACGTGTAACAAGTTTGTGCAAACATAAAACCAACACTGCAACATCATGATTTTAATCAACATTCTTAATTGTAGTATGTTGTAATGTCATTATCACTCATAAATAGTAACATTTTTATTCACACACGTAACAATAACTTTCTCTCTCGACTTGTCAATGAAATGCATGCGATGTTACATCTTGTAATCGCAATTTGGAGAAAGACTTTAAAAAAACTATAAAACTAACGTCAAGTGTACCTGGTTTTTTTGCAAATAGTGAACTCACCTCAACGTACATCTAATGTTAATTCATGGCTATTGGTTCTTCGTGACTTGTCAATAACAATGTAGTATATTCAACTATTCAAGAGTATGAAAATAACGGAGCAAATGAGGACATAAACATCTCTTTCCCCCACAATGGTTTTGAAACAAATCTTGTTTTTTTAATCCAAACTCACACGTTGGGGTGCCAAAGGCTGTGCGAGAAAGTTGTGTCGGTTTGGTGAATTGACGGGTTTGGGTTAGTAGGTTGAATTGATGTACCCAAACAAGACCCACACATTATTTGTGCCAATAACATCAACCCTATCGCGTAACCATAATACGACCAATGTACTTAACCCATTTATAGTTACAGATCAAACATATTGACAGGTTGGATGGTTTTAAACACGTTGAAAAGTAGTTATAATCATGAAATAAAACGAGTTCAACTATCATAAATAATTTGGAATGTTGTAAGACATGGGCTTCGACGAATCATACATGTGTTAATGAGTTAGAAATACAATTTACCTTTTTATATTTTACGAGCAAGAAGATCCCACGCGTTGCGGTGGACACGTTAAAACCAAAAAGAAACTAACAACGACATGTTGCTGGAAACCTGTTACTCATACGTGGAAGGGGACATTGATAACATATGTAACCTTATAAAACAAAAGATGCACCATACAAACATTTGCTAAAAGTACATGTAGGATACATGCGGTTTGCACTATGTAACGCATTTAGCCCCCAACTTTTTGTACTTTATTCTTAAACAAAAAACCGTCATAAACCCATGCACTTTGGATATGTTTAAGTAGCGGTCCTAATGTAAATCAACCTCGGTCATTTTTTGCAATTAGAAGTTTAGAACTCACTAAATACCTCATACGCATGTATTTACATGTTTGTGTATTGTGTATATATAAGTTTACAACTTATAAAATAAAGTGCTGGTAGTCTAGGATTAATTTCTTTATGAGTGAAACATAATTAATACTAATGGTGTTAGTATATTATAAAGAGAGCGATACCGATCAACTTTCCCTCGTATCCCCGCACTAATAGGGCGGGTTGAATTGTGCTAGTTAAAACTAAGTAATGAGATAGGTTTTAGCATTATTGATCTTTGAATGTTATATATGTTTAGAGTAAACAAAGTTTTTTTTTTTGTCTTTAAATGTGATATACGAATCTACATAGTATAGATGCACACTTGTCTTCTAATACCATAAATAGTGACCACCTGACCGGCGGTTCAGCTAACCCTCTCCGCCAACAACCATAAATCACAACCGGACCTCATCAACCGTCATGCAAACCACCACTATTACTGTTCAATGTTCACCACCGACAACAACCGCCACAACCCTTCGCCGGAACCACCATCATGACTTGTTCTCTTTACCAACACCACATCTGTCACCTTTACACATCGTCTTCATCACCTTTGAACATAACCACCACCGTGGTTACCACGGTTAGCCGGAACCACCTCAGTCTCCGTAACACCCACAACCGGCACCACCTTCCGTTTCTCTTCATCGAAAAAAGGAGGAGGCTGCTAGAAGGTTGTGGTCGGTTCCTTCCGCCGTCACTCTACTCTCTCTCTCTCTCTCTCTCTCTCTCTCTAAATCGAATATCTTGATTTCTTTCCTATCCCTGAAATATCTAACTTTGTTTTTATGACAGGTATAAGATGGTACCAACTTTAAATACCAACCTTTAGATCAAAAACGAACGATTGCGATTTTCAAAAGTACTATTCACAAAATTGGTTTTTAAATATACAGTAAATTCTTATTTTAAATGAATTGACAATAATCTGTTTAATTCAAAAATTTTAAATAAATCAACACAAAGACAAATTGTTTTTTGTTTTATCAAACAAAATAAACCGATAAACCTAAACAAATCCTCTTATTTTTTTATTTTTATTTTTTGAGTAAAATTTTATTTCTTAACATTTTTGATAATAAATAACCCAAACGTTAATATTTTAGTTACCAAACACTATTCGACACAACACATTATGAAACCCTCCAAAGTCGTTATTCACATCCTCATATGTCAATTTTGACGAAGTTTTTCGTTTATGATTGCGATCCTTTCCTATTAATTTTCAGAAACAGAACATGCTATAAGATATATAAAAGTCCCCTTTCATTTTATATAGTCACAACATATCTATTATGTCCACATATTTCTACTTTATAAAAATACCACTAGCTATTAATATATGGTTTCCTAACGTGTAGTTTTTTTTTTTGACCAGCAAACAAACCATTTTATTCAGCAATGCTAGCAAGTAGCTAGCCACGAAAAACCCGGGAGCAGCCCGAACCATACAATCCGAAAATACAGAAATTAAAACACAACCGAAAGAAACAAAAAAACCCCAACACTATCCCATCTTTGACGAATCGAATCTAACCCACGCTTCCCACGTCATATCCCGCATTTTGCCTCGGTTTGTAATCCACATAAAGCTCATAAGCTTCACCTCATCCATGATTCGTCGAACCGAGACTTCCTTTTGATTAAAGATATAGTCGTTCCGGGCTCGCCAGATACTCCAAAAAGCCGTGAGAACAACCCCATGAAACGCTCTCCTTAACGTGTAGTTTAATTTACATAATTTATCAAGTATTTTAATAAATAACCATTTTTAAATAATTAAAACTACAAAACTTACGTAAATAACTTTTGCTTAATTTATGATACATAAAACAATCAATTATGTTACCCTTTCTCCACTCCTCTTGCAACTTTATTACAACTTTCAAAACACAATAAAATCTTTAACCCAACTTCTTTCCTTTTTAAACAACCATACTTTTTTCAAACACCAACATATAATTTTTTAAAAAAAAAAAAAGTATACGGTATAAAGCCCCTTAAAATAAGAAGCATAAGAAGCCATCAAAGATTGACACCTGTCAATCTAACCTAACCACACCTAACCACAGTTAAACACAATAAGTCCTATCTTCCATGTTCAAATCGGAGCCCATTCTCATCTCCTCCTTCCAGACCGATCTAGATCTGACCACCAGCACCACCACCACCACCACCACCGCCACCGCCACCACCACCACCGCACCGCTACCGAACCACCACCCGACACCACCACGTCATCTTTCACCTAACTCAAACCACCCTTCCTTCTTTTTGTTGTTGTAGATCTGAACTAATAATAACAATAACAATAATAACTATCAACACTCACACCATCATTTCTCCTTCCTTCAAGACAGCTATGTACCGGCGGTGACAACAGGTGAAGAAAAACAGAGGGTTAAGGGATTGGTTTTATCATTTGTTTTGTGTTTATGGGTTTTGGATGTTTTGGAAGGTGAATAGTAGGAGAGTGTGGATAAACATGGTTTAATGGTGGCAAACAGGTGTATTCTCCATTCCATTCTAACCTTTTCCAAAAATGTCACTATATAACTGGCCAAAAATGAAACATGCGTTTGTTTTCATTTCTTTTTTTTTGGAGGTGCGTTTGTTTTCATTTTTTTTTTGTGGTGCGTTTGTTTGGAGCCTTTAATGTGCGTTTGTTTTTTTATGTGGTGCGTCTATTTTTAAAGAAATATATACAAAGAAGTTTAAAATTGTAACGTGCGTTTGTTTGTACAATGAGTGCGTCCAAATTTTCAATGAGTGCGTTCAAATTTTCAAATGAGTGCGTCCCAATTTTGAGGGGTGCGTCTGAATTTTAATGAGTGCGTCTGAAATTTTTTGATGAGTGCGTCTGAAAATTTGATGAGTGCGTCTGTTTTTCACCAATTTCATCTTCTTCCTCTGCAACTTTTTTAAACAAAATCATCCTTAATGAAACAAAATCCAAAATTTTTGACAACTATTACAATTCATAATTGTTCATATGATTGGTTTAATCATCTGTTTTTTGATTATTTTTAGATCAAATACTGATCTTACGTTTTTCTTTCACTGTAATCGATTTTTTTTTTTTGAATTGTGTAATCATTCTGGACATGAATCGATCTGAAAACATGAAAAATCAAGGTTCAAATTAGTTATGTTGTTACGATTTGAAAAAAAAAAATTAGACGGTTAGAAGGTTTTTTCCTATTTTACGCTTGGTTAATTTTAACCCAGGTATGGTTAGGGTTTTTAATCTGCATCCTTAATCTAATGGCTGAGATTGCTTCTTACGTTTCTTACGTTAATGGGGCTTTATACGTTATCTCTTCCCAAAAAAAATTACACCACAAAAACAAACATTTTATTTTTTTTTTTTTAATTTGAGTATGACATTTTCATTAGTTTTTTTAAGTTTTAAAAAAATTAACATATTTTTTTTTGGAACAATAACGAAATTATATATAAATATAAAGGCTCAGCAAGGAGCTGGCTCCAAGATACACCAAAAAAAATTAACATATTTATGATTACCAGTGTTATTCGCTACATCACACATGCACCTATCTAACACCATATAATTTATACGTCCTAAAAAAGACATCTTAGTAGTTAAGTTAAGTGGTGTAGAGTATACTCCGCAACCGCTCGAAATTCAAATCCCACATAATAAAGGTACTAAAAATAAAAATAAAAATATATTCTAAAAAAATAAAGAAATATAACATCCAAACATATGATTGTCTTATTTGTGTGTATTAAATAAATTAAAGGTGTAACAATTATTAAACGTATCCATCCATCCATATATGAATAAAAATACGTATAGTGACATGAATAACGAGTACCATCCAAACATAATCGCCGACACTTTCTTTCACATTCTCTTAATTCATATCGTCATCTTCCCTTTCCTTCTATATCTTCTTCTGCTCTTCAAACCCTTTACCCTGCACCACCTGCTCCTTTATCCCTTCACCTTATTATTATTATTACTATTATTATTATTAATATTAATTCTTTTAAACCCCTTAAACAACATCATCATTATGCCCATTCAGATCTACTAGCCTTTACAATTATTATTATCACCAAACCTGACCCTTTATTTTCTTGATTTTTTAAGATGAAGAAGATGAAACTCTGGCTCAGAAAACCAGTTCTTGTATTGCTTTTCTTAACTGTTCTTGCCCCCATTGTTCTTTACACTGACAAGCTCACTACTTTCTGTATGTAACTCACTTTCTTCATTCATAGATCTTCTTTTTTTATAAATTTACTGTTTTTTTCTTGATGGGTTTCTTGTATTTGTTCTTGCAGCTTCTTTTGAGTTCATCCAAGAGCCTTCAACCCTTGTAATCATTTTTTTTTAATTTTTTAATTGGTTTTTTTAGTTTTGTTGATTTGGGATTTTGTTTTTGGTTTCAGTCATTTAATAGAGATGTTAGAGTTCTAAATTTGCTTCCTGAGGTAAATATGTTAATATGGTAATTTTAATAAATTACTTTCTGAATTGGGATTTATAGAAAATATATTAATTGGGATTTTTTTTAAAAAAAAATATTAGGAGTCATCTGCAACATTAAAGGAGCCTTTGGGTGATGTTGTTAAGGAAAATTTGACTGGATCTGTGCAACATGTTGATAATGAAAGCTCTAGGAGAATTAGACAGCTTAATGAAGGTTTGTTTAACATTTTAATGTCTTAGTTTTATTTTATTATGATTTGTTCACATGAGGTTGCGGCGCAGCTTGTTTCCCGTTTACCTGCCACTTTATAGGAAAACTTAGTTTGGATTTGTAAAAAATAATTTACATGGAAATTTTGACTCTTAAATTTGGGCAGAATCTAAGCGACGTGACACCATTGTTTTGTCTGAAGAAGATAATCCTATAAAGCTAGTTACTCGAGTTGACAAGAGCGTGGAATCAGTTGAAAACAAGGAGAATTTGGAGGTGAAGGTGGCTGAGTTGCCTCAAAAACTATCATCAGTCACTAAATCTGTGAGTTTTTTAGTATTTTTTCCGTTGAAATGTTGTTGTGCTGTCACTTTCATGTCCGTTATGAATATATGATCTGTCGGTCATTCATGTCTAGCTGTATTTTTAGGTTGGCATCACATGTTTAATAAAAATTTGCAAGTATTGACTTTGGTCTGTTTGATAGTGTTGTGATCATGTGCAGATGTTATACATCGACTTCTGATCGTATGCTTATCAAGCAACTATATGTCATTGATTTGAATGCAACTCTGTCTGTATTTTAGCTTTGCATGTGGAGTTAATCCGTGTTATTGTCTGGATCTTTTAGGAAACCAAACCCGAGGCTCGGAAAGCTGTTAAAAAGGAACCTGTAAAAACCAAAAGTGATAAACCGAACGAACCTGTTTTAGTAGATAATCGTGTTCGGTATCTCAAGGATCAGTTAATTAGGGCAAGAGTTTACCTTTCCCTTTCGGCAACACGAACAAATGCTCAATTTAGTAGGGAACTTCGGTCACGTGTGAAGGAAGTCCAAAGAGTACTTGGTGATGCAACCAAGGATGCAGATTTAGGAAGGAAGTAAGCTTTATTTTTAGGTTATGCCATAAATGAATTGTTAGCTATAGTTATTTTTGCTTTTTTTAGAATTATATTTAAGTGTATATATATTTTTTTTGCTATAAAATTCAGTGCCTACGAGAAGCAAAAGGCGATGGATCAAACATTGGCAAAAGGAAAGCAAATACAGGATGATTGCACGGCCGTCGTAAAAAAACTACGTGCAATAATTCACTCAACAGAAGAACAAGCGCGTGTCCATCAGAAACAAGCCTTGTTTTTGACTCACTTAACTGCCAAAACTGTTCCTAAGGGTCTCCATTGTCTTCCTTTACGTCTTTCTACCGAATACTATTCTCTGAATTCTTCTGCACAACAATTCCCAAATCAAGAAAAGCTTGATGACCCGAATCTGTTCCACTATGCACTGTTTTCGGATAATGTGCTAGCTTCAGCAGTGGTTGTGAATTCAACCGTTACAAATGCCAAGGTGAGTTATTATGTCATATGAGGTAATTACATTAACTGTTTTAAGCCTCTGATAGTATTTTAAAAGTCGTGATTGTTAACATGTAAACATGGCAGGATCCTTCAAAACATGTGTTCCACATTGTTACCGACAAACTGAATTATGCTGCGATGAGGATGTGGTTTCTTGCAAACCCGCCCGGGAAGGCTACAATCCAAGTTCAAAACATTGATGAATTTACATGGCTGAATGCAAGTTATAGCCCGGTTCTTAAACAGCTAGCTTCTCGGAACATGATTGATTATTACTTTAAAACAAATAAGGGGGCCGAGTCTGATTCAAATCTGAAGTTCCGCAACCCAAAGTATCTGTCAATGATGAATCATCTTCGGTTTTACCTTCCGGAGATATTTCCAAAGCTGAGAAAAGTGGTGTTCTTGGATGATGATATAGTGGTTCAGAAGGATTTAAGTGGTCTGTGGTCTATTGATCTGAAAGGTAAGGTGAATGGTGCGGTCGAGACGTGTGGGGAAAACTTCCATCGGTTTGATCGCTACCTCAACTTCTCAAATCCCATCATCGCTAAAAACTTTGACCCGCGTGCTTGTGGATGGGCATATGGAATGAATGTATTTGATCTTGAGCAATGGAAGAAACAAAACATTACAGAGGTTTACCACTCATGGCAAAATTTGGTAAGTGCTTCATTAATCAATGTCTCGAGTACTTAAAATTTGATGGTCTCGTGATCATTTGTTTTGTGTTTGGATGCAGAATCACGAGAGACAACTTTGGAAGCTGGGGACGTTGCCACCTGGTTTGATAACATTCTGGAAACGTGTATACGCGTTAGAAAAGTCATGGCATGTACTTGGGCTCGGGTACAACCCAAGTGTGAGCCAGAAAGAGATTGAAAGAGCGGCAGTGGTTCACTACAATGGGAATTTGAAACCATGGCTCGAGATAGGGATACCCAAGTTTAGAGGCTACTGGAACAAGTATGTGGATTATGATCAGGCGTATTTGCGGGATTGCAACATGAGTCCGTGAGTAGAGACAGAGCAGAAGTAACTCGGGTCAATAAGTCGTCGTATATATTCTTTGATTGTTCATAGTGCTGATGGTTAGTTCTCTTAACTCGGCACAGGCAGGGCTTAAAAGAGAATCCAGCCACACATTATGTTAATTTTGTTGTAAAGGAGTTGTAGATTCATTGTATGAAAGTTGCTGTTTGATGTGTGCATGTTTTTGTATCCTCAAACTTCATTTTGTATTTATATTGAGCAAACATACAATCAATGGCTGAAAGCGCTTAATCCTTTGTACAATCGTGTGCAAACCCGGATCTTAAAAGATAATGCGTAAAAACAAGTGACATGAACGAAAATGTTCCACGCTAACAAGTAACCAACTCGACATCTCAGATTATTCTGCCACTTGGAATCAAGGCGTCTTTGATCACTGTCACAATTCCGCTCTTAATGAAGTAACCATCGGTCTCACGTGCTGTTTCCTCAACGTTATCTTTGTTTATAATCTGCAAGTTTAACAATACAGATTATATCAGTTCTACATTATGATGATGATTATAACTATATATGTAACTGATTGTTTACCTTCACATCATCTCCGATTCGAGCATTTTTGTCTATAATCGCTCTCTTGATGTGCGTATTCTTTCCAATACCGATAGGTACACCTCCCTTTGCAGCCAACAGTCTTCTGTCTGCATCAGTCTGCTCAAACATAAACACAGTCCATCATTCATTTCCAACAAAAAGGGAGAAAAATCCGCTATGTTTCTAAAAAAGGTTACCTACCTCATAATAGTCGGCTCCCATTAGCAAAGTGTCTTCAATAATCGCACCCTCTGAGATGCACGATCGAAGACCAATCACCGAATGATGAATTTTACAGTTCTGCAGTGCATATAATTATCTAACCCGATCAGAACAGGCGTACTCCCTAAATCCTAAATCATAATCGCTAAAAAGGTTCAAGAAGATATAAGTACCTTGATTACACAACCCTCACCAATGACACTGTTTGTAACATCAGCATTCAACATCTTTGAAGGTGGTAAGTATCGCGGCTGTGTATATATTGGAGCAGACCGATCATAGAAACTGCAGAGCGATGAATAGTACGTTTTCTGTTTGTTATGCTGACTATTTAACAAGTTTTATTGCAAGTTATATAACAAGCTGACCTGAAATCTGGTACCGGCTTTTTAGTGATCCCCAGATTTGCATGATAGAAAGCCTCAATGGTACCAATGTCTTCCCAGTAACCATCATAGAGATAGGCTTGTACCTGTACAAAAAGAATACTGGTTCTGTCACTTATGCAGATAAATGAGTTTGTGGGTTCGACCCAAAACTGACCCGATCCGTTTAGACTAAACACAAATCTACACGTTTCGTATTAGGTTTGCGTCGAATTAGTTCACGTCCCTTTATTCAAATAAATCAGGATAATACATGAGTGAACTTACCCGCAGGCCGATTGAAGTTGCGCCTGGAATTACTTCGCTTCCAAAGTCATTCGCTTTTGGAAACTTCTCTCTCAGCAAATCCAACATTACATTCTTACTGAAAACATATATGCCCATGCTTGCAATAAATGGCATTTCTTGTGCTCGCTTATCATCTAGGCCGAGAATGGTAGTATCAACCTAAAGTGAATATCTTAAATCAATAATATTAACTCGAAGAAGATACCATCAAATTCGACTATCTTTTCCTTTTTAGGCAATCATGAGAGCCCGTCGGGGAAAACTAACGGGCCCACCAATACCCTGCTAGGTTGATAACAAAGCAGGGCAGCTGACCTTTAAGGGGTTAAGCCCTTGAAGGTTCAAATTCAACTATCTTCATACCTTCATTGCTTGTAATTTTTCTCCCTTCGGCTTTTCTGAAAACTCGATTATCCTACCTTCCTCATCTATTTTCATCAAACCAAACGCAGTGGCACGTTTCTCATCCATGGGCAGCGCTGCGACAGTTATATCCGCATCGCTTTCCCTATGTGCTTGAATAAACTTTTCATAGTCCATACGATACAAATGATCGCCAGCAAGAACCAAAAATTCCAACACATTTTGTTCCTCAAGCAACCACAGATACTGCCTTACAGCATCAGCTGTACCCTAGTCATTGTTCACAACCAAACATTAATCACACACACACAAAAACCAACTCATTCACTCAGTTCAGTGTTAAATGTTAATACCTACCTGGAACCAATCAGGATTCTCAGGACTTTGTTGGGCTGCAAGAACTTCAACAAAACCTTCATTCTTGTAGCCACCCATGTTGCTTGCATAAGCGCGTGACAAATGACGGTTAAGCGAGGCAGAGTTGAATTGTGTAAGAACATATATCTTGTTTACATTGCTGTTCAAACAGTTACTGACAGGTATATCTATAAGTCTGTAATTAGCTCCCAAAGGAACAGCAGGCTTAGCTCTTTTCTTTGTTAGAGGATATAATCTAGTCCCTGCTCCACCACCAAGAATGATTCCAAGAACACTCTACACATTCAAATCACAACCGCTAGTTTTCATATCCGTTTGATATATGCAGAACACTAAATATTGCGAGAACACGCATAACAAAATCAATCATTCAGTTATTCAATCTTAACTAAAAAATCATCATCATCATCATCATCATATTCAGTTAATCCCAGTAAGACCCCCGGCTCGATGTGGTTTGGTATCAAGCCTTGGACATAAGGCACAGAACACTTAGCAATCGGGACAAACCCGATCAGTGCATGTACCTCTTTGTCTTTTGGCTATCAACGCTCCACATGATGCATGATTAACCGTCCGTCGTTTTTAACATTATTTTCACGAAATTAGTAAAATAACGTTAAAACTAGTGCAGCTTTACTTTTGCCCCCCGAGGGCCACACATATATACATTATATGCGTACACTGTAAGTGGGCATTTAACTAAATAATAATAATAATAATAATAATAATAATAATAATAATAATAATAATAATAATAATAATAATAATAATAATAATAATAATAATAATAATAATAATAATAATAAAGGAACATGACAAAAATGCAGTGAATATGAACAAATTTGTTTATGTATATCCCTTAATATTGCGAGAACACAGAGAACGAAATAAATTATTCATGTTTTCAATCTTGAATTTTTTTTTACATAAAAGAACATGATAAAAATGCAATGTTTATTTGTCTCTCCTGACACTAACACAAAAATGTGAACACATTTTGTTTATGTATTAACAAAGTCATGTATAGGTTATATTACTTGCACATACCTTGCTGGCATCAGGATCTAGACATGTTTGAGAATAGCTAGAGTCAGAAACAGCTTTGGGACAGACAACATTTGGAGCCTGTCTTCTTCTCCTTCTTCCATCAGTAATGGCGAAACGAGATGTTTTCCGGTTAACAACATCCGTGTTCGGGTTCTTGAGAATAATATTTCGGCCAAAGATTTGAGAAGCAGTAGAAGATACGGTTACATTGCCACTCATTGTTCCAGGTGACGGAGTCATCATCATAAGGGTAGTCATTAATATTAATGTATTATGAAAGTGTATGATATTATTATTGTTTATTTAAGATTGGATTAAAGTGTGTGTGTGTGATGACGAAATGAAAAAAAAATGTGGGGAGGATATGGAGAAGGAAATCTGATGTGTGGATGTGGAGTGTGTGTGTAACATGAACATCCTCATGCACACAACCAGCCAAACTAATGTTACAAACAAAACAAAAGCATCACAATTGGTTAATTGCAATTCGGTCCTTAACTTTGTCATTTAATACCATTTTGGATGTGAAATATCATATAAATATCTTTTTTTTTGTGAGGGAAATTGGGCCTAGTATAAGGCTAGTTTTTAGATGTTTATGGGCCGTCGCTTTGGGCTCATTATAATTTGTATATTTTATACATCTTCGTAGAGGTGCACACTTTCGGTTTTTTCTAAAACGGTTTGCTTGTTGACCGGTTTCAAGTCAAGCTGGTTTCGGTTTAAAACCGGTTCAGTTCCGTACCGACTTGGTCGGCTACAAATCAGTTTTTTACCTAGTTTTGGTTCGGTTCGGTTCCATTCCGGTTTGCGTACACACATTTTAAAATTGTATAAATTACATAAAATTTAACTTTTAGCGTTTTTAAAGAAGAAATTTGAATTTTAATAAAAAGCAAAGTTTTATTTGTGTTTGTGGCCAAAATGTTTTTTTTTCTTCAAATGGTTTCAATTCGGTTTCATGAATTTTTCACGGTTTCAACCGGTTCTTAATGGTACTGGTTTTGGTTCAGTTCCGATTCGGATTTGTTTGACTGGTTTAGCGTCAGTTTTAGCCCGGTTTTCAGTTCGGTTCCGGTTTGGGATTTTTTTTAGTACCGGTTTCAGGTGAAACCGGTTTTGTCTGGTTTTGGTTCTAATCGGTTTTACCGACCACAACACACAACCTAAGGAGTTTGATTGCAAACAAAATTATATTACCCTATATAGTACTGCTTAATTTATGCACTAAGTTATATTTTTTAACTGGGTTACGATAGGGTTTTTGAATTTTATTACTCGCATCTATTGAGTATTGGTCAATGTCACTTTCAACTAAGACTTTGACCACCACCACTCCTTACTTAACACTTGTGTTGTTCTGACACATCAGAAACAAATGTCAGTATTTAATGGTTGGTGGTCAATGTCTTAGTTGGAAGTGACAATGATCAATACTTAATGGTTGGAGTAATAAATTCCAATAATAATTATAATAACTCAGGTATGCTAATTTATATCATATGGTTTTGTATTTTCTATTTCAAGTTCATGGACATCCACCTTCTCATTGTTCGTATATACCAAAGAAGATTATTTGTCTTTTATACGTTTAAAAAGAACAATTTGACACATTAAAGAGCATAAATACTTTTAAGTATTCCCTCTATCTCAAGTCAAGAGTCCAAACTCAACCACCAAAAGAAACAAAATTATAATTGAATATTCTATTTTCCACTCATATATTATTAAAAGGACTATACAATGTATTTCTGCAACGAAGTAGACATTTGTTAGCATGCGGATTCATTTCGTTACCTAACTACTTAACTATACACAAGTAAGGCATTGACTGATACTAAAAGAAAAAAGAAACGAGTCGCTTTGACCAGCGGAGAAGTTCTTTGACGGCCCCCTTTCTTTTTAAGGGTCCCGTGATTTTCGCCCTCACCTGAATTTTTTTTTTTCAAACTCCGTCATTGGGTTTGACCTGGTCAACGGTCACTAACTTCTAGTTCTTTGGCTTGGATGAATACATGTAATAGTTGATTAACTTTTGTTGGATGGAAGATACAACTTGTATTTGTTTTTGAAAATAAGAATCTTGGGTGGTTGTCAACTTTACCTTCTTTTCAGGTGGCAACAAGCACTACCCATTAAAGCCACTACTTACATCATATCTTCTTCATACCTTTTGACCCACAACATCTATAATCAACTACTCATGCTTGTACATAATTAGACGAAGTAATCATATCAGGTTAACGGTTTAAAATTCATGAATCTTGAATACAATCTACATAATCCGTTTATCTGAACCATTGGTTGCAACTAAGTTGTAAATGGGTTAAAGGAGTATGATCAATTGAAAAGAATCTATATATATATATAAAAGAAAAGACCTTTGCTGACGTGGCGTGCAATGGAGGCCTCAACCTTGTGCCACATGGCATCATAATGGAGAGTTTTTGGTGTTTTTAAATTGTTTCCTTTTTTAATTAAATTGAGTTATTTTAGGAAAAAAGAATTTAAAAATAAATTTAAAATTTTCTCTCTTATATTTCCTCCCATAACTTTTAAACGTTTATATCTTTTATATACGGGATTTTTTAAAGAAAAAAATTACACCAAATTAACGAGCGTTTTATTATCTTTCCAACGAGTACCATAGTGCTATATAAAAAACGGAGAAAAAATCGACTATTTTTTGTGGGGTTTCGTTCATACAGGAAAAAAACACACAAAGTGTTCATGTTATCACGTAAAATTAAATTTTGTGGGGAATATGAGTTATTACTGATTAGAATACTATAAACATGCAATGATTGGAAGATTTTGTGGTTAGTTAACTTGAGCCATTTGTAATAGGTTATCACGTAAAATTAGATTTATCAACCCCGGGACCTCCCGGGGTAATCAGCTAGTTTTAATATATCAAAATAAAAACAAAGGACATAATGATAAAACACTTGATGCATTATCATTTTTCTCATTAATGATACCTCTGTTCTCAAATACCGGCTCATGATACATCTATTCCCCTCAGATGAACCATGCCTCATTTGCAAAAGAGCATGTCTGGATAAATTTGGCGAGCATGCGCTCAACTGCAAGGAATTGCCAGGGTTCAAGTACCGCCATGATTTGGTCAGAGATGTTCTATGGGATGTGTTTCGAAGTGTGGGGGTCTCAGCCAAGAAAGAAGCACCAGTCAATTTTCTGACTGATCCGCGGGAGGGGAGATCTACCTTGCGTCCTGCGGATGTTCTTGTGTTTGGATGGGTTAGGGGCAAACATGCTTGTGTTGACTTGACAGGGGTGTCCCCCTTGGTAGGTTTGCGAGACAGCGGCTTTGTACCGGGGCAGGTAGTTTTGAGGGCAAAAGCTAAGAAGGTCGCTAAGCACGAAGCAGCCTATTTAGAGAATCAACATGTGTTCCTGCCGTTTGCTTGACACATTTGGATCTCTAGCCCCTGAGGCAGTATGGTTTCTGAAATGAGTGCAGAAGGTGGTCCACTGTGACTCACAGAGCCCTAAGAACCAAGGGTTTGTGTTTAACAGGATAGGCTATTCAAAAGGGGATAGCGACGCAGCATGTTGCCCACTTACCCATCATCTAAATGTAACTTGTTTGACCAATGAAATAAATTAAAAATCGTATGATTAATTATTCTTTTTTACTAATTAATTAGTCTAACACACTTTACCCTACACATATCAAAATTTATGCTATATTTTATCTTATACATATCCAAATTTATCATATCTCGTAAATTATGTTTGAAAATAATATATTAATTTAATTTAATTAGCTAATTTAGGTGAATATAATGAATTAATCAACCATGTAAATTTACTGTATTACCCTTACAATAACATTATATATATATATATATTATAATTACCAAAACATTCCCTGCTTCATGGTTTGTACTTTATGCATAAGGTATTGTAAGTTACTATTTAACTCCGTTAAGTTACTATTTAACTCCGTTAAGCTACTATTTAATTCTATTTTTTTAATTTTTTTACTTAACTCCGTCAAGTACTATCCAACTCCGTCAACTTAACGGAGTTACATAGTAAACTTAACGGAGTTACATTGTAAACTTAACGGAGTACCGAGAACGGTTCGGCAACGCGTTACTATTCAACGTAACTTAACGGAGTTACATAGTAATCCGTTAAGTTACTATTTAACTCCGTTAAATTACTATTTAAGTCTGTTTTTTTTTTAATTTTTTTGTACTCAACTCCGTCAAGTACTATCCAACTCCGCCAACTTAACAGAGTTACATAGTAAACCTAACGGAGTACCGAGAACGGTTCGGCAACGCGTTACTATTCAACGTAACTTAACGGAGTTATATAGTAAACTTAACGGAGACTTACATAAGTGTTGTTTGTTTTTTCTGCAGGAAAAGGTCTGCAGTCTGCGGACCACATCTGCAGACATCTGCAGGAGAAGAGGTGGACCAAAAGTCTGCAATCTGCAAGAAGAAGACTGTTTGTTTGTTAACGTCTGCAGGCTGCTGAAATAAACTTAAATTTAAATAAACTGAGTTTTTACAGCAGTCTAGTGGTAGACGGTGGTGGTGGTGGGTGGACCGTGGTGGTGGTGGGCGGTGGTGGTGGACCGTGGTGGTGGTGGTGGTGGTGGGTAGTGGTGGACGGTGGTGGGTGGTGGTAGTGGTGGTGGGTGGACGGTGGTAGGTGGTGGTGGTGGTGGTGGTGGTGGGTGGTGGTGGTGGTGGACGGTGGTGGGTGGTAGTGGTTGGTTGTGGTGGACGGTGGTGGGTGGTGGTGGGTGGACGGTGGTAGGTGGTGGTGGTGGACCGTGGTGGTGGTGGGTGGTGGTGGTGGGTGATGGTGGTAGTGGGTGGTAGTGGTGGTGGACAGTGGTGGTGGTGGACCGTGGTGGTGGATGATGCTAGGTGGTGGGTGGGTGACGGTGGTGGTGGTGGTGGTGGTGGTGGTGGTGGTAGTGGGTGGTGGTGGTGGTGGTGGGTGAGGAGAAGAGAAAAGGAGAAGACCTTAGAAGACTTTGGTCCAAGTCTGCACCAAGAAGAGGTCAGGAAGAGCTTTTAGAGTGAAATGTCTTCCGAAAAACAAACAATCTGTCCGCCCCAAAAGTCTGCCCGCGTCTGCGCGGCGCAGACAAAAGAGGTCAGAAGTGCTTCTGGAAGAAAAATAAACACCACCATAGTAAACTTAACGGAGTAGCGAGAACGGTTCGTCAACGCGTTACTATTCAACTCCGTTAATATTAACTTAACGATAGTAAATTAACGGCGTTACTACTCAACTACGTTTACTTTGCGCCTTTTCACCCGCATGTATACAATGGCCGTTGCATGTTGTAACCCACTGCGCGGCGCAACGCCCGCGGGTCTCATTGCTAGTTAAATACAAACATTAATTGAAACGGTTTTAATGGTTTAAATTTATTCTTTTTTCTTCTTATAACTTATAACATATTTTTTTCTCACTTGAACCTTTCAAATAGGTTAAATGAGTCATAAATGAGTTAAGCACGTGTTATAACTTAAGAAATTTGTTTATTGTAATTTTAAGGGTCCATATGTTTAAATTTAGTAGAACCAAAAAACGAGACAAACCAAAATTATTTTTCGTAACAAAATATGCCTTTTTCAACTCCTAATAATAACAACCGAATATGCTTAATTTCTTTCTTTTCTTTTATATTTATTTTTTATTTTATTTTTTTAAATTTGAATCTGCAGAAAATTATATTGAAATACTTTGTGGACGCTAGATGTATTGGGTGGGTCTACACAAAATCATTCAATTACACCCACACACACCAACAAAGCTTGGCCATACATATACACCATAAAATCTTCATCTTCATAATCTAAATTTTCAAAAACATTAATTTCCAACTAAATAGCATTAACTTTTATACAAAGTACACTATATAATCAACCAAAAATAAAGTCCATATAAATATTGACACATTAACTAGTCATTATTTTATCTTATTAAGACGTATTATTTCATAGAATAAATTCGTCTAAAATAATTCATGTAGAATAAACGTAAGCAGATAATAAGAATAGGAATCATATACAGTTTGATTTGATTAAACAAGTTAAGTTAGGTATGTGTTTGGAATTGATGCCAAAACCAAAAAGCTTGGTTTCAAATCAGCATTAAATAATTTAGTTTTGTTATACCCCCCCCCCCCCCCCCCCCCCCCCCACCACTAGTAAAAGTAAAGAAGCCAACTTCTTCTTTGACCCTTTTTTTTCCCTGTTCTTTTACTTTAGATTGCAAATTAGACACTTGTTTGTTTTGGGAAGTAAGAAGTTAAATGTTTGAAAGAATGAAAATAAAGTTTTTAAGAGCTTTATTTCTTTATAGACTGGACATTTTTTTCCTTGTTTGTGGTCCATCTCCTTCCCCCTGTGTCTTTTTGTAGGTTGTCTTGGAATCGTTAATAAACCAATATCATCACAACTTTAAGTGTTACCTAAACCATTTGTATATACGAATTATATAAATATTTATGATGAGCATTTGTATGCATATACTATATAAAAATATTAGAGCGTTGATGGCGTAAAATGTTAATAAGCCAAGCCTAACCAGATCGTTACCAACAATGATTCGGAAGACCATCACTCTACTATTTGGAGCTTATCTATTAATATATTATCCAAACTAATGATCTCTACATGAAACACACCCTAATTCTGAACCAATTATCAGCCGTAAGATATACATTCCATTATTTAGTAGAGGACTAATATGTACCAATCAAGAGCAACAATTAATACTAGCGTCTAATACATCTTCAAAAGAAGACAATTATGAACACTTATAAAACCACCCACCTTATGGTTGAGTGGTGTGTGGCTCAGTGATAAAAGACATGTGACTGAAAGGTCATAAGTTCAATTATTGAGAGCGTCGGGTTTTCTGATTATTCTATTGTCGTGCATTTCGGGCGGTTTTTCTGATTATTCTATTGTCGTGCATTCGGGCGAGTGGATGGTCGGGTTTTCCCTAGAACTGGAGGCTGGTGGCTAGGGTCTTCATCCGTGTGGCCGGGTAAACGCCGGCATACATAGTACCCAGCTTCTACTTAGTTGTTCTTTCAAAAAAAATAATACTTATAAAACAGTTGTATTTTCAAAACTAATACAAATCCTTTATGTTTCTAGAAAATAAAGTATACGTTTTCTTTCTACGGAGTATTTCCATTTTAGATATAGTTTAGTTTTTCTCTGATAGTTTTTAATATTTGATAATTGAGTGAATAGTCAAAATCGTCCCTGATGTTTGCACATTTTTGCTAGATCTATCCAAAAAACTTTTTTTTCTCAACTGAACCACTGAGGTTTGCAAAATGTTGCTAGATCCATCCATTTCTCTAACCATGTTAAAAATCAATGTTAATTGAGGGGTAATTTTGTCATTTTACATATTTGTTTTGTTTTTTTTTTTATTTCCATTTACTATTTTCATAAAAATATACAAAGTTTATTTTGTAGCACATCCCTCCACCCCCACCCCCCACCCCCACCCCCACCCGCTTCCTCTCTATGTAAACTGTTGATACTTTTCTCTCCTATCTATACTACACCAACACATCACCATAGCAACACCATCACCTCCACCCCCACCCCCACCCCAACATCACCACCAGCCCCAGTCATCACCACCGCCATCACCATCACCAGCCCCAGCGCCATTAACCTTTTGTTTTTGAAACCCCAAAAAAAAAAACGAAACAAAAAAAAGAAATAGGTTGCAGGTATGAAGGTATGTGGTGGTAACAGAAGGCGCCATCATAAGCTAAAGCACAATATTCAGGCAAAAAAAATAGAAAGAAAAGAAGACGGCTGAAGGGGTCTTTAAGGTTCTCCACTTGTTTGGGTAGGAAGGGATGGAAACTCTGTGATAGAAAACATAGACATGTAAGAGATTTGTTTAGTTCAGTAGTGGAGGTCATAACATAAATCCCATCCCTTTCAAAGAGAAAATGATTTCTCTTTTTCAACTCAAATTCAATATTGTGGACAAATTATATTTCAAGGAAACGACTGCCGAGGAATAGAGAAACAACAATTGTGGTGGCAGTGAACGTATTTTCCGGCACCAGAAGCAGCAGCCGTGGATGGTTTTGTAAAAAAAGCTTTTATTATTTATGTTAAAAGTAAATGGAAAGTAAGAAAAAAAATAATAAAAAAAACAAAATGACAAATATACCCCTCAATTAACATTAGTTTTTAACATAGTTAGAGAAATGGATTGATCTAGCAACATTTCTCAAACCTCAGTGGTACAGTTGAGAAAAAAACTTTTTTTGGATAGATCTAGTAAATATGTACAAACCTCAGGGACGATTTTAGCTATTCACTCTTGATAATTATATATACAACTTTGTTCAAATATTCACATATAAATTAATTACAAGACAATTTTTTTTAAATAAACAATTTCTAGTGTAAAAGAAAAGAAACCGGATGAACTTGTATAATTAGTGTTAATGACATACCATGTGAATAAACCAAACCTAACAACATTCAGGCCAACAAAAATCCGGTCTACAATCACATTATCGTCACCTTATCACGTTATTCCAGACCACTGATGTTTAAGAGCAGACACAACGTGATACACATCTCAGCATCCGAAAAATAAATTATCTAAACAAAAAAAAACAACAATAATTCACCATGCCTTAAAATCATCATGACACATATGTATCACAATCACTTTTTTCCAAAATTATAAATCCAAGGTAATAGTTAATTTCTTTTATAAACCTTTTTTATACATTATTACATTTTCAAAAACCTACATTTTTTTATTTTCATACTCAGATAATCATTTTTCTATAAAGTTACATCTTTCCATATCTTAAACCTGACAAGATTCAGGTCAAGATATATTTACTAAAAAACATGTTTTTAAAGAATCAAAATTTAATTAAAAAAAAAAACAGAGTTCAATCACTTCACTTCACTAATATTAATAAAGGATGCCATTGATTTCCCCATCTAGAACCTAATTTTAACTCTTTGTGGGCTCGAATTTCGAGACTTACCATTATAATAATAACAATAATAATAATAATACAAACAACAAGAATAAGAACATGAATCATATCACACCCTCAAACACACACAACACACACTGTATCTTTAATCATTCAATATAAATACAAGAAATGGAAGGAGAAACAGGACAATGAGACCCACTTCCTTCCAATTCCAATTGTAATTATTAATTTTATAAACTAGAATAGAATAGAGAGTTGCAGGTGTTATTAATGGGTGGAGTAGGTAATGGGTCAAAGAAACTCCGGCGAGTTGCTCGGAAACTGTTGCATCCATGTGGTTCATTCTCTTTCCGGCAACCCCAGATCGACGGTCCTAATAACAATTCAGATGTGGGGTTTTTTTTTTTTTTTTAATTTGTGTGAATTTTTTTAGTTATTGAGAATTGTGTGTTTATGTTGCTGTTGTTGTTGCAGGTGGTGGTTTCAGGTTCGGTTGATGATTTTCCGGTGACCGGAAAGGTTGACTTTGATGACGTCACGGAAACGGTTGCTGACGTAGATCCGAATAATTCGGGTTCTAAGGTAATGTTTAACTGTGTGTGTAGTTGTAGTTGATTTAATGTGGGATGAAGTGAAGATGATTAAGGAATGTTTGTGTACTAATTAGAGAAGTGGAGTATAATTTGAGGCTTAAATTAATTAATTAATTAATTAATTAATAATTGCTAATTTAGGTAAGATCAGTTACTGATTTTGCTACAAACCAGTTATTTACCACTCTGGTTGTAGCCTTTTAAAACACCTAGGTGTGAGTAGGGATGACCTCGGTAGTGAACCAATCCCGATACTGAAAATACTGATACTGATTTTGCTAAAACTTGGTACCGAACCGAAAATAGCGAAACTGATTTTCGCCATGACTTGGTATCAATATTTTCTGTATCAGTATTTAATACCGAAATGTTCATCCCTAGATGTGAGGTCTTGGGTTCAAGTCTCACGAAAAGAAATTCGCTGCTCAAAAGGAAAGTTATCTACATATTTTCTAAAAAGAAGTTATTATCAACTTAATTAATGAGAGCTCCTAGTTTCATTGATGGGTGATTAATGATTTATAGTATTTTATTGGATTATTGTTATAGTCTTCCATGATTATGTCTGATTGTTGACTGGAAGTGGATGAAGACAGATACATCTTGCTCATTTTTTTGCTTACCTTCTTACTTTATGAATTATGAGCCATTTGAACTATTTACATAGTGATGATTATATGTTGTTTATATTTATGAAATTAATCTGAAAAGTTTTAGTTTCAGTTATGGGTGAGAATGGGTTGGTTTGGTTATGGGTTAAAACCGAACATACAATTGATGTTTTGGTTTTAAGATTTTATAAACTGGTCCTTTTCGGTTGTAAACGGCCTGGTTAATTTGGTTATTGGAAAAGATGGTTTGGTTAGCCATCGGTTAACTGCTGACTTTTTACAATAGTGTATTCAAGCTAATTTCAATTGAATACGTGTTAAATAATACGTTTTATATAAAAACCTATACCAAAACTTTTCTAACATATAACATATTCTTTTTAAAGAACATAATATTGGTTTAATTGTTGGTTTGGTTCGGTTGGTTCAGGTTCCATACACATATAACCATAACCGAACCACAAAAAATCGATTTTCAAACAAAAAAATAATCATAACCAAACGATTGGTTTCGCAATTGGTTTATTTCGGTTATGGTTTTGTTATTATATTTTTTCTGCTCAAATAATTTACAGTTCTTTGTTTCTTCCAATGCAGACCATGTGTGCAATCTGTTTAGATGCCCTGAACTACAGTGCATGCACAGCTCCAGGCCAGGCTATATTTACAGCCCAATGCTCTCATGCTTTCCATTTCGATTGTATCGCGTCCAATGTCCGCCACGGTGGAGTCACCTGTCCCATATGCCGGGCCCAATGGACCCACCTGCCGCGGAACTTAAAGATCCCACCTTGCAGTTTTCTCTATGGTAACCAAACCGATGACCCTGCCCTCCAAATGCTTGATAACTCCATCGCCACATTCAGAGTTCACAGACGCTCAATCCTACGCTCAGCACGCTATGATGACGATGACCCAATTGAACCCAGTCACAATCTTGACCATCCGCGTCTTCATCTCTCCATAGCATCTGAACCATTTGGATCCTCTTCGTCTTCAGAACCTGGTTACAGACTCTGTGTAAGACTAGCCCATCAACCAGCTATTGATTTAGTATTAGTCGCGTGTCCCAACGGGCCACATCTTAGGCTTATAAAACAATCTATGGCATTGGTTGTTTTTTCACTTCGACCCATTGACCGTTTAGCTGTTGTCACATACTCATCTGCTGCAGCACGCGTGTTCCCTCTTAGACGAATGACGTCATATGGTAAACGCGCTGCACTTCAAGTAATCGACAGGTTGTTTTACATGGGGCAAGCAGATCCAGTTGAGGGGCTAAAGAAAGGCGTAAAAGTGTTAATGGACCGCGCCTATGAAAACCCTCAATCATGTATTGTTCATCTGTCAGACAACCCGACAAGACCATACCATGGGTTTGACATGGATGTGGCAATCCAGATTCATCGGTTTCATGTTGGGTATACATTTGGGGCTTCAAACGGGTTCGTGATGCATGAATTCGAGGTGTTTTTAGGTAAAGTGTTGGGAGAGAAAGTAAAAGACATTCAGCTGAGGATTAGAGAAGATGGTAGGATTATTCGACTTGGTGAACTAAGAGGTGGAGAAGAAAGGAGAATCCCATTGCATATGATATGTGCAGGTGGGAATGTTAAGACTTGTGTGGAGTATAGTTATGTCGAGGATGGCGTGCGCGAATGCATGCGAACAGGGGAAGTGATGGTGGTATATGGGGATAAAAGGGATGCAGGCGGCGACGACGACGGTGGTGGTGAAGAGGAGGAGGATGGTAGGAGCAGTAATGCAGGAAGCTGGGACTACCATGACCCTTATATGGCTAGAAGATGGGCTAAGCATTTGCATGCCTATAGGATCTGAAAACTCACCCTTTATTACAAGACTCTAGTTTGCTATTGAATTTTGTTAATGTTAACTTTGTGCATTGTTTAACTTTGTGAATTGTCATGTGTAAAAACAAAAGGGTTGTTGCTCATATATTGAAAAAAATATATTATTTATGATAACCTTTTGGCAAAAAAATAAATAAATAAATAAATAAATAAAGTAATAATACGGCCTTCTGGTCCACAAAATTTTAATGAAAAAAATAAATAAATAAATAAATAAAGTATTAATGAAAAAAAATATACCTTTCTTTTGGCAAAAAAAAAATAAATAAAATGCATTTTTTCCTATTTGTTAAAGTTTTCTAAAAATATCATTAATATGTCATTAATACCCTAAATGTCATTAATATGTCATTAATACCTATCGTTTTTTTTCCACATCATTAAAAAAAAATATTAATGACATTTTTAGAAAACTTTAACAAATAGGAAAAATGCAAAACATACCTTTCTTTGTATAACTTTCAAGATTGATGTTGTTTTGTTATTTCGTATAAAAGTTAACCACCTAAAGATAGCCAAACAAAGAAAAGATGTAAACATGGAAGTGACCCAATGCTAACAAACAAACTTGTTAGAAACAACCACAAGTTAATCCCCAACCAATTTAAATATCTACTCACACAATATTAAAGTTAGTTTAATACATAAAATCCACAAACATGGGTCAACACAACCAAATCTCATATTAACTATAAATTCAACTGGTTCACACATGTGAGTAGGCACAAAATATAAAATAAATCAGTACCCTTGCTAATAGATGATGGAATGGATTAATAAAACCTTAAAAATTTGCTCTAAATATTAGAAATAATATTAAATACCTACTTTATAACATCTCTAACTTTGTTTATAAAATACTCAAGGATGCTATTATCAAATCAATAGAAGGAAAGCGTTTTCTATTTGATTAAAACTAGAAATAACATAGTTCATATCATTGTTGACCAGAAAGTCAAATAATTCAAACTTTAGGATTAAAACTAATTCAAACTTTAGATTTGCGTAAGTTAGACCAACACTTAGTCTCAATATAGTCAACAATATGTCCGTCGTCTAAGCATGATGCATCCTTAATTTCATTCCCTTGAGAGAATTTTAGGTTGCTTTCGTTTCACGGAATAGAATGAAATTCGGATGAAATTAGAATGTATATTCCATTCCGTATGTTGTTCGTTTCAACAAAAGAAGAAATTCTAATTAAACAACATACGGAAGAGAATATGCATGTCGTCTATGCATGATGCATCCTTAATTTCGTTCCCTTTAGAGAATTTTAGGTAGCTTTCGTTTAACGGAATGGAATGGAATTCGGATGGAATTGGAATGTATATTCCATTCCTTAGGTTGTTCGTTTCAACAAAAGAATAAATTGTAATTAAACAACAACATACGGAAGAGAATCTACATTACAATAACATCAAAATTTCATTTCATTATGTGAAACTAACACACCATAATTCCAAAAAAAAAATTAGAGTACCCGCACGAATTCCAATTCCATTGCAATCCATAAAATATCTTTTGTTTCACCTAGTTCTTAAGCTTTAAGTGTGTGTTATTAGTTATTACCCAACTAATGAAAAGAGGGGTGGTCCACTCATAGCTTTAAGTGGGTGTTATTAGTTATTACTTATAATCCATCTCATGATTATATTAGACTAAAGAAAAAGAAAAATGCAACAAAGATTGTATTAGTAACTAAAATATGAGTCCACTAATTTATTACGCTAATCAACAAATTATGGTTTTACGATGAATTTCTTGGCGTTCGCTTCATTAAATCAAATCAAGATTGAAATAGTATACTCAGATGCTTCAATCTTTTACACTAATCGTAATACTAGTGTTATAGTATTCTTGGATACATCCTTAAAAACTGTTAGTCTCATTAGGTTGACATAGGATTTCTCTTTGCGGCCCGAAATGAGAACTAAGTATATGTTGCGAATGAGTAAGTGAGAGAGTGCTAAGTTTTCCAGTATTAGATTGCTGACCATTTTCTCATAACCGCTTAGGTAATATTTTACAATAGAGTATATGTGGACTCTTCTATCAACAAAGCACGTGGTCTCAACCTTATCAATCCGTACTAACGAATACTATAGTGTCATACCTACACACTTCTTTGTCGGGACTTGCCATTGATCTATAATCTCAACAGTTGGTAATAATGCGCACATCGTCCTTGTCAGCTATCAATTCATGCCACACCTTTTATTAGGCCGGGAACGCATATATCCGTAGATTCTTACTCTGAAGATGTTTCATACGATCCGAAACACAAGCCAGACATCCCGAATCCGAGTAACCTCTCCGGCCATATTTGTGGGAAATTGTGACCACATAACTAACATGAGAACATTAAAATATCTCAACCTAAAAGAAAACCTACCAAATTCTATAACTTCAAATAAGGAAACAAAAAAAACATTAAAAAAGTAGAATAATAAAAACAAGATAGCCAAGAAAGAAGCAGAAGAATGAAAAGGACAAAAACGTCAAAAGCAAAGCACATATCATATTCATATGAGTAGTTAGTGGCAGTGCCCTTAGACTTGACTCGTTCTTCAACTCAACTCAATTCATTTCAATTCAACTCAGTCTCATTTGCAGTCATCGGAAGAATCGCTTCGATTTACAATTCAAATCTTCTACATCTGGAGCCGGTAACCTTTTCTTCTATTTCACGTCTTATTATTATTATTATTATTACTTAACCGTCTAAACAAATCTTCGTCTCATTTGCAGCCATCCAAACTTATCAAATCAACTCGATTCACATCTGTATGGAGGTATATATATATATATATATATTTATTTATTTATTGCGTAGATTATTTTTAATTTTATATTCTGTATCTGATTCACTTTATGTTCTCTGTACATATTTAATTTTTAAATTAATTTGAAATACGTGATTAGGTTTATATAGCGCTTAAGCGTTATCTACGTATGATTGACTTGAATAGCTTGTGGATTATCTTGAGACAACTGTTTTTAAGATCGGTTGTGAATTGGAGTCAACTCAGGCCATATTTTGTTTCTGCTGTCTTTGTTTAGAGTTTATACTATAAGAATTAAGATCATGGTTTAACAATGCGCTTGATTTCGCGGTCTGTTTATTCTTTTTATAACTGCTTGTTTTATGCATATTTTGTTGTATTTTTTTCGAAAATATAAGATCGGTCGATCGGACATTGTTACTTTGCTTTGGTATTGGTGTTCTCTGTATTGTCATATCTGTTTGATGCTACTGTAGTCTTCTATGTATATTAGTTTGTATTGTTAATGCTTCGTAATTTGGTCAACCTTATACTCGACCTGTATATTTTTGTCTCTAAGTCTTGGGGATGACCACAGTGCAACCATCTATCTATTGTACACGCTACATCTGACCATTTGTGCTCTATTGTCCATACATCATCCTGTTAAACTATTAATTGTTAGCATAAGCATGCCCTCTTTTAATCTTATACGTGCAAAGGTATTGATGTTTCTTAAGAACGTACCCCAAAGATGGGTTCTTAGTTAGCTTTTGTTGTTTAAATTTAGGTCCAATCTTCGGCACCTAAACCTTCTAACTATAACTCTTGTGACTATGATACCTGAAATTACACACTTTTGACAGTTGAAGTATCTGTCATTACAAAAGCAAGGAGTGGGTCAGGGCCATGTCTCAATTGAATTCTGTGGAATACATTAACGTTACACACTGAAATGAAAGCCTAATGCACATTACAGCCCACTAGCTAGGACATTAAAGTTCTTATAGCTATTTATATACTATTTTTTTCCTTCCTTGCAACATATTCTCATCCTTGGTGGCGAAAATGTAAGTGGTTAGGGACTGCGATTAGCAAGCAGTTTTAAAATTTTTGGCTGACTACTGACTATGTTTAAAATAGTCAGGCACACTCAATATGTATCATTCTACCTTTAAAGTGACTACTGAGTACATCTGTATTGAAGCTAATAATAATGTTAATGCTAATAATTATCCATTCTTCACAATAAAGCTAGTATACATTATGTGTGTGGGAGCTGGGGGATACTCTTTAAATCCATGCTAAAGGCACCCATCACCATTGATCTCTCTCAAGTATAAATGCCAACACTAAAGAATATGTTCTAAACATGCATCATCAATTCTATGCTTTATCAGAGTAGATGTCTTTCTATGAATTATGTGGTGTTGAGTTTGATTTCAGTTACTGATATCACATCCTGGGCTCGTTTTGTTGAGCATGAAGTGGTCGTCTTTAAAATTTTCTTACATGTAGTTGTTTCTTTGTTATATTCACTAGTTGCGTATAAGGTTCATGGGTGATCTCCTGATATAGCTATGCATAAATCTCTAGACCCAGACCAAACCGTGCTTTATGATTTCTGTCATTCCGTGAAATGATTAAAATTTGCTTTTGAGTCTTTCAATTGCTCACAAGTTAGAGAGATTATTTCTCTCTCAGTAAATGCATTTGTCTAATATAATTGATTTAAATTTTTTTTTCTTTGCAACTTTGCGTCTAAATTTCCTCCATTAAAAACACATGCTGATTTACCCTCGGATTCACTTTGATTTAGGTGAATGACTTGTATATCAAGCAAAGCGTGGTGCTAGTTGGAGTTTAGCTTGCAAGAACATATTAGGCATCAAACAGTGGTGCAGGTATTATGGATGTGGTGAATGGTGCTAATAACTCTGCTAGTCTAGCTTCTAAACAAAGACTTCGTTGGACCCACGAACTTCATGAACGATTTGTCGATGCTGTGGCACAATTGGGTGGCCCCGATAGTGAGTTTACCTTCATATTCATTGCCTAAGCTGAACTTTATTCATTGCATCTAGAGTATTAATATGCAAACAAAAAAAAATAGCATTCTGGTTAAATAGGTAGTGTTCGTATCACCCCGCGAAAGCTCGTTTGTGTGGGGATTTATGTGTGTTAACATGATTTTTGGGTTCATGTCCCATTTTTAGGTTCATCTTACCAACCGCCGAAAACGACCCATTTAACACCCTTATTATTGACCATGTATTTAAAGGTTTCTGAATTGTTATTATTGTGAATGAATCATAAGAATTACAAGAGGCCCTTTATATAGGGATAGTTAACCAATTCTAAATATAATACAATTCTAAACATAAGATAAAACCTATTCTAAATATAATACAACTCTAAATAGATAATTATCGGTTAAGACTCCCCCGCAGTTCGAGCGGGCGTAGGACAGACGCTCAAACTGGATCGAAACGCTTCAAACAGCTGTCGCGAAATCCCCTTTGTAAAAATATCCGCGTACTGTAAAGAGGATGGCACATGCAACACACGAATATCACCAACGCGGACCTTTTCACGAACAAAGTGGATGTCAATCTCGATATGCTTGGTCCGCTGGTGCTGGACAAGATTATCCGAAAGATAGACAGCAGACACATCATCACAGTATATAACTGAGGCACGACGAAGAGGAAGGTGCAACTCCAGCAGCAAGTTCCGAAGCCATGTGGCCTCGGCAACGGCGTTCGCAACGCCACGATACTCAGCCTCTGCACTGGATCTAGATATGGTTGGCTGACGTTTGGAGGACCAAGAAACCAAGTTGTCACCAAGGAAAACACAGTAACCACTAGTAGACCGTCGAGAATCTGGGCAGCCGCCCCAATCGGCATCAGAATATGCAACCAACGAATGAGTATCAGACTTAATGATGCGAATGCCATAATGTATCGTGCCTTGGATGTAGCGAATGATCCGTTTTAGAAACGCATAATGAGGATCTCGTGGCTCGTGCATGAATAAACAAATCTGCTGTACGGCATAAGAAATGTCCGGACGTGTGAAGGTGAGATATTGGAGAGCACCGGCAAGGCTACGATATAACGTAGGATCATGAAATAAAGACCCATCAGAAGCACTAAGCTTCGCAGAGAGATCAACCGGAGTAGCACATGGTTTACATGTGGTCATATTAGCCCGTGAGATGATATCTTTGGCATATTGGGCCTGATCCAGAAATAACCCCTTCGCGTCCCTGGTGACTTTGATTCCAAGAAAATGGTGCAGATGGCCCAAGTCTGTCATGGCGAACTCTCGTGAGAGTGCCGAAATAATATCATTCAAAAAAGAAGCCGAAGAAGCCGTAAGGACGATATCATCAACATATAATAATAAATAAGCAACCTGGTCACCCTTGTTATAAATAAATAAGGAGTTGTCGCATGTGCTACTGCGAAAACCATGAGCCAAAATATAATTTGCAAAGCGCATATACCAAGCGCGAGGGGCCTGCTTAAGTCCATAAAGAGACTTCTTCAACCTGCACACAAAATTGGGATACCGCTGATCAACAAACCCAGGCGGTTGGTGCATAAAAACTGTCTCGTTCAGGTGCCCGTGAAGGAAGGCATTCTTAACATCCAACTGATGTATAGGCCAAGAGCGGGAAATTGCAATAGAAAGAACAGTTCTGATGGTGGCCGGCTTGACAACCGGGCTAAAAGTGTCCTCGCAATCAACTCCCACTGTTTGGGATTTTCCATTAACGACCAACCTTGCTTTATACCTCTCTAGTGTCCCATCGGATTTAAACTTGTGCCTGAAAAGCCACATACATCGAATAACCGGCCGATCAACCGGACGTGGCACAAGCTCCCATGTTTCATTTTCCTGTAACGCACTAAACTCGGTTTGCATGGCATGCAACCAATGAGGGTCGGCAAAGGCATTTGCATAGGATTTGGGTACGGGAGAAACTGTGCTAGTGTTTAGGATTTTTGCTTTTGAGCGGGTGGTCATGGGATGGGAGTTGGTGGGAGGGGTTGATGGAGGTGGTGGGGGTGGGGCCGTAGTTGGTGGGGGTGGGGCCGTAGGTGGTGGCTGGGTGATGGGAGCTGCCGTGGAAGAGGGATGGGAGGGCGGGGCTGGTGGTGGTCGAGGTCGACGGGTATAGGTAATGGGATAAGGGGTAGGGGCAGGGTGAGTGTTGGGCTGGACTGTGGAAGGGATAGGTAGAGTGGGTGGTGGACGTATGAAAGAGAAACCCGGGGGGGGGGGGGGGGCGTCTCGTCTAGAAAATTATAAGAAGAAGGGGTAGTGGGAATGGTGAAAGGAAAAGTAGTCTCGTCAAAAGTGACATGGCGAGAGATGTGGACCTTGCCAGTGGTGGGGTCGAAGCACCGGTAACCCCGAAAATCCGGGGGGTAGCCAAGGAAAATGCATCTAATGGATCGGGCATGTAATTTGTGAGGTTGGGTGGCCGATTGGTTTGGGTAGCAGGCACATCCGAACACACGAAGGTGGTCATATGTGGGATGCCGAAGGTAAAGGACGAAAGTGGGTGTGTAAAAGTTTAGACGTTTAGTGGGAAGGATGTTGTGTAGGTAGGTTGCGGTGTGTAGGGCTTCGACCCAAAAGGAGGGGGGTAAATGGGCATGGACGAGTAAGGCGCGAATGATGTCGTTTAGACGACGAATCATCCGTTCAGCTCGTCCGTTTTGTGAGGAGGTTTGAGGGCAAGAAAAACGGAAAAGGAGACCGTTTTGAGTGGCAAATGTCTTAAAGGCATTGTTGTCAAATTCGCCGCCTAGGTCACATTGAAAGGTTTTAATGTTTCGTTGAAACTGGGTGGCAATAAGGCGGTGAAATTTGACAAACGTGGGGAAGGTTTCAGACTTGTATCTGAGCGGATAGACCCAGATAAAGTGTGAAAAGTTATCAATTAAAACCATATAATACTTGTAACCGGTTTTACTTAGGATTGGCGAGGTCCACAAATCACAGTGAATTATATCAAAAGGCGAAAAAGTAAATGTACTAGATTCATAAAAAGGAAGACGTTTACTATTAGATAAATGACAGGAATTGCAAAAACTAGAAAGTTGATGTTTATTACAAGAAAAACCAAAATTACGACTAAGAATATTTAAGACTTGTGAGCCAGGATGTCCAAGTCTGTCATGCCAGGGTAGTGCGGAGGTGGTGAGGTAGCAAGCTTGAGGCGGAAGTATTGGTGGTGTAATTGGATAGAGCTCTCCCGTGCTATTGTGGCAGGACAGATGGCGTCCCGTTTTGAGGTCCTTCAAGGAAAAACCAAACGGGTCAAATTCAATAGATACACTATTTTCACGGGTGAAGCGTCTAACAGATAATAAGGTTTTAATGATTTTAGGACTAAAAAGGATATTTGGTAGGATATAGGTACGGTTGAGGATTGGGAGGTAGCCCGTGCCAGAACCCTCAACAGGTAAAACATTGCCATTGCCTACCAAAAGTTTAGTTGAAACCGGAATGGAGCAGGGGATGTGAGCTGGAATCAGAAAAAAAAAAATTAAGCCGAAGCTAGGGAGCAGCCGTAGCGTGCTGGGAAGGAAAAGGGAGCGAAAGAGATAGGTAATCAGAACCGAGGCTCTGATACCATAAAGGTTTCTGAATTGTTATTATTGTGAATGAATCATAAGAATTACAAGAGGCCCTTTATATAGGGATAGTTAACCATGAAACCTATTCTAAATATAATACAATTCTAAACATAAGATAAAACCTATTCTAAATATAATACAACTCTAAATAGATAATTATCGGTTAAGAGTATTTATATCTGTACTAAAGCTACAAAATAATTCTATCTTGAGCTTCACCTGATCAAGCATACCTACTTGCAAAGCGCATGTCAAGTGGCGTTAAGCTGGATCTATGTTTGACTTGATCTAGTTTGGTTCCCATCACACTGTATATCACCTTAACTTGCAATTTTCTTAAGGAATTTATATTATAACTCGTCTGAAAGTAAAAGCTGTTAGAAGCAAAACCACCTGGAAAGAAACCTAACTCTATTAGTTACCACTATTATATTATATATTTATATGTTAATGACCGACTTGTGAGAGCTGTACAGGGGCTACTCCAAAAGGTGTGCTCAGAGTCATGGGTGTTCAAGGTCTAACCATTTATCATGTGAAGAGCCATTTGCAGGTACGTGACGTTCTTATTATATATCCTGAGTGATTTTTGGACAGGTAGTTGACTTGTGTTATTTAAACAGAAATATCGGCTGGCAAAGTACCTCCCAGATTCCTCTTCTGAAGGTATTCTTAAAATAGCTGATTTGAATCTTCATTTGATAATCAAAATGGAGTATTTCAAAATTGATCAGCATAATCAATATTTTGCATGCATACAATCCAAAAGAAAATAATCGCGTGCACTGATTTTTTTTGCTCAAATTGCTAATGCAAGGAAAACCGTTCGACCAGAAAGAATCCGGTGGCATGCTTTCCAGTTTGGATGGGTCATCGTAAGTATATTTTACCATCCTTGGTTTCAATTCTTAGATGTGATAATCCGTGAGCATATGTAACCAGAAAATGGTCCATCATGTAGAAATGCATCATATTATCACTGTTTTGCACACTTTTAACTCTTCTAAATAAAAGCAGTTTATAGCAAGACAAAAAAGATATCTACGAAATAACAAATTATATTTGGTGTGTCATTTTGTGTTAGTTTTCTGGTGTTGTTGAAATGTATTTGTACTATTTTATTCTGCAGCGGGATGCAGATTACCGAAGCACTGAAACTGCAGATGGAAGTGCAAAAGCGACTGCACGAGCAATTGGAGGTGTTAAACTTTTTATATAACGTATTAAGGTGTTATATACACCATAGGGTTTGTTCACAGTCTGGTTCAGTTGGCCTGGACAAAAGCTTTGGGACGAACCACTTACTACAGTATCAAAAAACAGCAAACCAAACCGAGCCAAAACGGTTTAGTTTGGACAGTTTAAACCTGTTTATAAAATGTTGTCTTTTCAAAATCGTCAGCTTTTATTAAATTTTATATAATGATAAAGATGGTTTTGAAGTTTGAATCTATTTCTAAAATATCATGCATATGTACAACGGCATATTCCAATAATGGAAAAAAGTTAAATAATGCCAGTCCGTTGAACCTGGTTTTTCAAACTATAAACAAAACCACTTTGCATATGGACTTTTCGCTAATCTTGGACATCAAAATAATAATAATTTCATGTTATGAAAAGGGGCCGATCTATAAAGTAACTCTTGCAATGAAAACCAAACAATAGGTGCAAAGGCAGCTTCAGTTACGGATAGAAGCCCAAGGGAAGTACTTGAAGAAGATCATTGAAGAGCAACAGAAGCTGGGTGGAGTTGCATCTGAAGACAATTATCCAGTTCCACCACCTAACCTCGAAAACTCAACAAAGATCGACAACCTTTCTGTTGACATGACGGGTGAACCCTTGACACCTGACTCAGGTTCACCAGAACGGTCCATGAAAAAGCAACGGTTGAGCATGCACGAGATACTAGAGTCAAGCATAAGGCCACCATTCCAACAGCAGTAACCTGTAACAGGTAACAACAATCGAGCAAGTAGGTTATTCATCTGGGATATTGGCGGGCGGTTACTTGACAATGAAGAAACATCAACTTGTAAAAGTCATGAATCATGGTTTGTTGTGTTGTACCCCTGTGCAGATTACAGAAATATATATTCGATTAGTAGGATCCAAAGGGTGTGGTGAGATTGAAAAACTCGTAACTAGTATGCTTAAGTTAGATGATAATATTAATGTATTTGTTGTTTGTTGGTATCTTCCACTGCAGGTTACTTGCTATATTTCAATATCAATGTAAAACACAGAGCTCATGTTCTAGATTATAGATACAGTGTACAGCCTCGTCAAAAGTAGTCGCTAATGCCGTTCGCTGTTTTAATGAGAGTTTATATCTAAGAACTGAATTCGTTCGAGAAAATTATGAAAGCTGCAATGCTTAAATATGTTAGTATTAGACTATCTTCAATTGAATGAGTATTCAACCCCTCTTTTATGATATTTTTACTCTTGACCTCTTTTTAGTCAGGGTGTTATTGTCTCCCAGCATCCCCGGTAGAGCCGATGTGGAGGGTCGGGGGAGCGGGAAACACTGCGCTGCCTCCCCCTTTCCGGGGGCGGCTGTGGCCACAACCCTATCCTCCCCGAGTACAATTTAATTTAATGTTTTTAACCGGACAAAGCACCGGTGGTCGAAGAGGAAAATGCCCCGGTAGTGGAACTGCATAACACTCCGGTTGCAAACCGGAACACAATTTATGTGATGGTCAAGTCTATGAAGACGAGATACCAGATATTGAATTATTCGATATAGTGGATTCTGTACAATATCATAATGAAGCCGAAATAAAAGCATGTTTAAATTTAGCTAATATAATAAAAAAAAGTAAAATAGTCTCTCAATGTTCGATATTTGTTGAACCTAAAGCAAAAGAGAAGATTTAGGTGGTGAAGTATTGATTTTTGTAATGGGTGGTTTTTCGCTAGTACTCCGCTAGCGTTGGTGATTAATAAAGTTTTGTTGGCCGTTCAAAAAAAATCAAAAGAGAAGATAAAATAGTCTATTTAAACATATGTTGTACCATGGATAAAAAGTGTCAAAAGCAAAGCTAGCTAGGCTAATGCATGTTAACCTATGGTCCCTGAGTAGGTGATGGCGTGTGGTGTCTTCCATTTGCAAAGATTCAAAAGTATAGGGTTTTTTTTTTCACCTGTTCCCAAAATAAACAGCCTTCGTTTTGTAATTAAAAAAAAAACACTTACAAGTTAATTAAAACACAAGATGATCAATTGATTCGTAGTGTAATTAATTTGCATGTGTAGCTATTCTAATTTATGTATTTATCTTGATAGAATAAAAAGAATGCATTCAAAAACAATAAACAACACATATATTTTCAACATACCATTCGTGTTAAACATACCATATTGAAAATCAAATTCAAACATTTCTACAAACCATGTCCAACAATATGAAAAGCCTACAAACCATGTCCAACGTCATAGGATGGATCCAATGTCCAACAAAAGCTTAACATTCGTTCAAAACACCAAAATAGAATTGCTAGCATGATTAACATATTCAAACAAAGGCTAGTTGTAGTTACTTTGTCCGCTCTTTCAGATTTTGAGCATTTCAGCCTTATCTTCTTTTTGTCATATCTTGAAATTTCCGTGCATCTGTTATAAGATCATTTTCTGCTTGGTTGATACCTGACAACATCATTTTTGACAAGAATTTGTACCTCAGTTCTTTAATTTGTTCTTGTTGGACCTCCTCTTTTATCGAGAAACCGCAATCCCATTTATCAATGCCCATATACGCTTCCATATGACGCATTGCACAAATGCCACAGTTGATTTTTTTCAGTTGTCCTCCATGGATTTTCAACCTACTAATAGTTGTCTCTCTTACTTTCCTAAGGTCGGTTCTGATTTTTGTATGTTTCATGTAATCACACAATGCACTTCCCTACAATATTTGCAAAAGATATGTTAGCTTTGATAATTATATAGATGGTAAAGTAAATAGTATGTCACTACTATTACCAACATATGAGGGATCCCCTTATACACGTAATCAAAATTCTGCCTCATTTTGCTCTTATCAATCAAAACAGCTTTCCCAGCTTTTAGATGGAAACACAATACATAGTAATGTCGTGATCTGTTGAAGCCATTTGTCCATGTTTTGTTTGAACAAGTCAAATGGTTCTTGAGAGCATTCACAACCCATCCACCAAATCTCATCCATCAAATTACACTAAAAATCACTACTTCACTCCTAAATCTTCTCTCTCCTAATTAAAATAATCATACTTTTATCATTACTTTTTCTCTCTCCTCACTCACAACTACTTACAAAAATATTAAAATATATATAGGGGTGAACAGTAGCTTTTCATATTTAGGGTGGAACAGTGCTTCCACCAAAATTTTTCTCTCTCCTCTACTCACAACCACTTACACTCACCCCATATAATTTGGTGGACACACTCACATCCATTTGGTGGATGGGATGTGAGTGCTCTGATATGTGTCCTTTTCCTCTTTTTTTAAACTCCTTTGTGTTTTCTCACTTTCTGCTTTATTCCTTAACTTTAACTTTGCTAATATGTATTTTAGTCCTTTAACTTTTTAAAATATATATTTTTGTTCACTTTAATAAAGGTTATTTTTTCCTTTTTTAGTTAACCTTGCTTATATACATATTTAGTCTCTCTACTTTAACTTTGGTAATATAAATGTTTAGCCCCTCTGCTTTTATTCATTTTAGTCTTTTGTCTTTTAGTGTTTTTATCTTGTTATGTAACATCCTGTTTTTTTATATAAATAAAATGTGTTGGTTCATATTTATTAATGAATGAAACGGGTCATTAACCGTCAAAACGAACCAATAACATGTGAGATGGATATTTGTGTATTTAAAATTAGTTAACGAGTAAGTGACGGATAGCATGATTACTTGAGATGTGAGATCTAGGCGATTAGTTACTATTATAGGAGACCGTTTGATAATAATAAAGTATATTATATTGGGACCGAACTCCGTTTTTAATGAAATTTAGGTTGACGGGTAGATAAAAATTAGTCCGTCTTATCAGTATATTCAGAATTTAGTAAACCGTTATAGTTTGAAAGTTATAAAAGAAAAACGAGTGTAGCTGCTGAAATCATTATAATAAATATAATAATATACTACCAATACAACTTATATTTCCATAAAAAGTGCACGTAAGATTTATATCAATTTGATGACTAAGGGGGTGTTTGTTTTTTGGTCAGAAGTGCTTCTGACCACTTATGTCTGCACCGCGCAGACGCGGGCAGACGTTTGAGGCGTGCAGATTGTTTGTTTTTTGGAAGACCTTTCACTTAAAAAGGTCTTCCTGACCTCTTCTTGGGTCTTCTCCACCTCTTCTTCTTCTCCTCCTTTTCTTTCCTTCTCTCTCGTGAGTCTCCTGCCCATTTTTCTTCTTCTCTTTCTTTCTTCTTCTTCTCTTTTCTATTCTACTTCTCTTCTTTTTCTCATCTTTTCTTCTTCTTCATCCTCTCTTCCTCCTCCTCCTCCACCCCGACCGCCGACCACCACCCTCCTCCCTCCGACGCCGCCGCCCTCCTCCCGCTCGCGACCGCCGCCGGGTTTTTTGACTCAAGATTGCTGTACGTTTTTTGACTTGTTTACTCACAGATTTGTACGTTTTCAAATATCCTTTTACTCACAGATTTGTTTAGATTCATTAATTTTTAGTTTTTTGACTCAAGATTGCTTCTTTATACTTCGTAATTTCAAATTAGATGTTTTTATTGCTGATTCTTGATGGGTTTTGTTTTACTATCTATATTGTTAATGGGTTTTGTTTTTTAGTATTAGTTGGTGACTAGGATGGTGGTTGGTGGTGGTGGTGGTGTTGTGGTGGTGGTGGTGGTGGTGGTGTTGGTGACTAGGATGGTGGTTGGTGGTGGTGGTGGTGTTGGCTCGGGTCCGGGTCAGATTCGGTTCAGGTGGGTTGTGGTTGGTTATGGTTATGGTTAGGTTATGCCGCAGACGTTAACAAACAAACAGTCTTCTTCTTGCAGACTGCAGACCTTTGGTCCACCTCTTCTCCTGCAGATGTCTGCAGATGTGGTCCGCAGACTGCAGACCTTTTCTTGCAGAAAAAACAAACAGCACCTAACTAACACTTATTCTTACTATTATTTGTATTTTATAAAATATTATTATTATTATTATTATTATTATTATTATTATTATTATTATTAGACTATATATTAGTATTAGAATGGATTTGAACAGTACTTGGATTTGAACAGTACTTTAACGCCACCATTATATTCTTCCGTTATGTTTAACGTCTGTGTCATCGCCTTTTGTGAAGCCACGTGTTTGACTCTATTTCTTTTCTTCCAACGCGTGTCATCGGCTTTTGTGAATGCCTGTCTACTTTTGTGCTCACTTTTAATGTACACATCTTTTAATTCTTCTCAAAACCCACCTCCAGTTTTTCTCGATTCACATCTTCTAGCTCAATACACCGGAGAAGTGAATCCACCATCTCCGGCCGGCATCCTCGCCCTGGTTGGGCGCCTCGGTGGTGATGATGATCATGGTTTCGTCGTTAAATAGATTCCGATGAACATACCGATCAAATTCTCGACAACCAATGGTAAGATCTAACAGATTCCATCAAAACAGTTGTCTTATACTCGCTTCTTGCTATGTATGTTTATAGACCGTGGGTAGAGAACATAGATTCCGATGAACATACCGATCAGATTCTCGACAACCATTGGTAAGATCTAACAGGTTCCATCCTTTTTGGTTTTGTTTTTCATTTTCCAACCCAAAACAGTTGTCATACATATGTGTGTGTGTATATATATATATACAGGGTATGTGCCGCCGGGAAGCAAGAAGCCTGAAATCGTCTTCGATGTATATGATTTTCTTATTTTGTTGGTTATAACTACTGATTATAGCAACTGATCAAATCATAACTACTGACGTGATCAACAACTTCGGAAAACGTGATTTACATTGTTTGATCTGATCATATATTGAAATTCAAGTACTGGTTTATGATCTGATTGTAATAGTAGCAGATTATTTTATTTGAGTTATGTGAATAATACCTACATATAATGGAATAAGGGTGATACTTCACTACTTTTGATAATAATGATCCAACTTTGACTCACCTTAGAATCCTACTTTCTGAACAGAGGTTAATTAAGTTAACATGGCTAATGCAACAACTTCAACAGTTCAACCATTCCAGGTAATCGGTCTTATCTTTATGTATTTTAGTTTTAGTTTATTTTTAAGGTTTGATGTTTACTCAAATGTGTTTTTATTCAACATTTTCACGTGACTTGAGGGGGGCATCCCTGTAGGTCATTGGCCTATTTGTTATAGCAAATATAGAAACATGGGATTTCTAACCATTCCAGTTCTCTACGTGATTAAGGTAACAACCATATCCCCCCTTCACAACATAAATAATGGCTTCTCTTTTTTTAATTAAAAAATAGTTTTTTAATTAAAAAATAGTTTTAATTAAAAAATAATGCTTAAAATATGTTGATTTGGTGTATATATGGGTTTCTTGAAGTGTTGTTGTTTCGTTTTCACTTCAGCGATGTGATAGGTTGTTTCTTTTCAGGTTTGCTAGCCTAAATTAGCTTAACTGGTGTTTCTTTCATAGTCGGGTTATTATAGATTCGGTGAGTGATACACAGGAGGTCCAACAAAATTGGGTGGGTCAGCTTAAACTTGGTTTGCCTAGAAAACTGATGTTAAGTTTTTTGGTGATTTGTGATACTTCTTTTTCTTTAGTGACATGAACCCACTTTGGTTGACACTTGACACCCCTTCTAACCGAATTCATGTGTTTAAAATAGCCCGTTTCTGGCCTGAACCTGGTGTTACCCGAGATTAACTTTGGATGGAGTTAAACTTGGGTGCCATATTAATGCTTTGGTGATACTTTTTCTAAAACGATCTAAACCCATCCTGGTCAGAGCCCCTTCCGACCCAAACCCATTATTATGAACCATCAATCCGCCCCTCCTGTTTTTCAAAGCTTAGTCCCGTTGTAATATATACTCCAAGCAACTGCATTATCTTTTACCAAAACCCTCAATCTCCTGGGTGTCACGTTCCTCTTTTTATTTGAGACACAAATGTTTTGTTTTTATAAATCGTTTTATTAATTTGAAGTGTTTAAGGCGGTCATGACCAACCACAGCAAAAGAGGCGTGATAACACAACGAAGCAGGGGAAACCAATGGAAGTATAATCCATACAGAACATCGCAACTGGAAAGAAGCCATCGAAAGAAAGGGAGACTACAAGCAAATTTATCTTTGACTTTCACAAAGCAACTTAAATTTAAGGTAATGTCGAAGAAAATACATGCGAAATAAGGTTACCACTATTTAAATGATCGGCAATCTGTCCTTTGCCTACAATCTACGTGAGTTGAGAAGTTTTTGAATCGATTGCAGGAACTCGGAACTCCAGTATGTTACCGGCCGGATGCAGACGGTGAAATTGGGAGCAAATGTTAGTTCCGGTACTTAAAATTGTGAGGTTGGAGTTTAAGGCCGGAGCTAGAAAACCTTGACCACAATATGATATGGTCTAAATATCATGATTTTGCCGTTTTTTACATGAACATGATATTTATATATTGATGAAAAATTATTCATTTATAAAAACTTTCTATTTGTGTTGCTATAATGTCCACTGTTTGTGTTTAGGTTTTAGATACCCTTTGTTGGTATGCTGACACAAGCTTTCCCCCGGCACTCACAAAATGTAAGCTCGAATCTCTATTAGGATGTTGTTCAGGGAATAAGGAGATTTTACCATCTTCTTAGTTTCTGTGTACCCTTTCTTTAAGACCAACACCAGCTAGGTGAAAAACGCCTAATCACCTGTACACGTACATTCTCTTGGTTTGAACCGTTCATCCCCACGCGTAAACCACATTTATACCCGCGCAACGCCGGTGGGTAATAACCCTAGTTATTATTATTATTATTATTATTATTATTATTATTATTATTATTATTATTATTATTATACGAAATGCTCGTGTAAGGCAGTAGTAAAAACAATATCAAAACACTTTCTTCATGTTGTAGGTTATGAGGAATTTATATTCAATATATAAGTCGGCAAACGTTTCCAACAAATAGAACCTAAAGTCGTTTGTAAATTATTATATGCGACGAAAGATAAGAGGTAAATGTGAATGAAACGTCTAGTTATGTTGGTGTGGGTGTTATAATGTTAATATAGATATTAACATCTATATAATTCATACGTGTGGATATATGATCGGTAGTTTATATAATAATAATAATAATAATAATAATAATAATAATAATAATAATGTGAGATTAATAAGTGGGAGTGCACGTGAGCATGTATTGGGGACACAAGAAAACCAAACAACTTAGCCATAAGTCGGCTAAGCCATAAGTCGGCCAAACATCACCTATATAAATGTGTAAGCTTCATAAGATAATTTCACGTCTCAGCCTTCTTTCATTTCATCTAGTATTAGGTTAGTACATATTTTTAATTACTAAATTTAACTTATAGTTTACAACATATTAGGAGTTATTAGTATTAGGGGTTAGTGTGATGACCAAGGTAGGATTGGATGACCTCACTCTAATTTGAGCATGGACTAATCACCCATGTTTAAACTATGCAAGGTTATCTAAAGCCGACCACACTAGTTAATACCTGCTCCTTATTTATCTAGTATCTAAGATTGTCTTGGTCATGATCAGGGAACCAAGTTCAGATTGATTAGACTAAGCATCTATAGAGCAAAGGTGAGTTACATAAACTATTTTCAAAACCCGATACTTGCTCATAAAATTGTTTTGGTGGTGATTGATCATGTATATGCATCGAACCATAGGTGTGGTATCCAGGGTGTTATATATATTATAATGATCATTATATTTTCCAGGCGTGGACATACACTTACAGGCCTTGTTACGGGTTTTGAGGCTGTAGGTGTGAATATATAATGCTTAGTCTGGATTATGATTATGGTGACATGCATGGATCTCATACTTGATCAATAAAATTGTTTATGTGGTGATTTTACTAATGAGTCAGTTTATGTGGCTCACCAGCTGTGTGCTGACGTATTTTTATTACTCGAGCATGTATCACAGGTTGATGAAGTAAGGACTAGGAGTTCCTAGCAGAACGTGGGATGACTTTAGATGTTTCATCGTACTATGGTTAAGCTTTGTTCAGCTTGGTGATACTTGGATCGCACTGGCTGGAAATAAATACTTAAGTTGTGGAATGAGATTACGTTTCCGCTTTAAGTTTGCGCCAACTGGTCACTGTAAGTGCCCCGACCTGGGCGGGGTGTGACAAGTTGGTATCAGAGCTTTAGTTTAAGAGATTTAGGTACTCGTAGTAGTATCTAGACTTAAACTAGCTAGAGGATTAGTATGTTAAGTATAAGTGATAGCCTTGGTAGGCAAATGCGAGTAGAAGAGAGGATGTATGTTTGGTATGCCAAACTTTATGATGGAAGGACCATATGGTAGTTGGGAGTATCATGGTGTGTATCATATATTGCTTTCATACCTGGCCAGTATGAAGGTTAATGTATGACACTGCTATGATCTCGCAAACATCACATTGTACTGAAATCAATAAATAGTAGGCAAGGATTTAAGAATATAGCTGGACCTTAGAATTATGCTAGTAAAACTTGTATACAGGTTAGGCTATGTAAGCATATCTTGCTTATTATGTTTTTATCTGTTTTCTTTGTGTGACAATAATTGATAGGATAAAGAAGAGCGGATTTTATGTCTCTAAATTAATTAGGAGAGTTTATATACATTCTCTAGAACGTATGTCTCTAAGCATGCCATCAGATTTTATGTAGCGTAGATGAGTATGCAGGTTTGCGGGCATTAAATGAAATCCTATAATACTTAAAAAGGGGCCGAATGATATGAGGCCTAAATAGAATACCCTAAATATTATAGTCGGTAACCGAGTAATGAATTGAAACGAACTTGGTGTCTCCACCTTCTTACGAGAATTAATTAGATACAGGCTCGGGAGGGGTCCCGAGGCAGATTTTAATGGAGTAAGGAAGGCTTTCGAAGCTAATATTTACTTTTATATTGGATAAGTTATAAAACTCTCTTAGAGTTTAAGTCAAGAATATCAACGGTGCATTAGTTTAGAAACCTCCGGAAAAAGTTGATGAGGTGTCAATGGTTGATGTACAGTCACTTAAGCGCATGTACAAGGATTGGGGGTGTTGCGAGTTGAGGCATTAGAAGCCAAAGTAACAATCGTCACAGTAGATGAGACCCCAGACTATATTCTTAATAGGAAATAGGACAATAATCAAGATAAGAGGATATCTATTTTTAGAGATTATATAAGGCAACATGGACCCACACCTCAATGTCTGACATGTGGAAAAAGACATTCTTGTCCATGTCATTAGTAGTAGAATTGGTAAGAAACCCATGCACATCTTGTATCAATATAGAGAGCCCCGTTAGTGTTTTAAGATTTTAAGGATTACTGCCCTAAGAAATAAAAGAATGAAGAAAACGATAGATCAAGGTGTAGAGCTTTTGATATAAAGACTGAAGAAGCCGTAGGAACCTTGACGAATTAGTGGATACGATACTGGTAAAGGACTTCCATGATAAGATACGGTTGGATGCTGGTGTTGATAGAAGTTTGATATCTAAACCTTTTAGAGTTTTGTTTAACTAGATTCACTGTAAGCTAGATAAACCATTGGTAGTAATAGTTGAGAATGGAATGGAATAAGAAATTGGGAGTAAGTTAGTAAACACCTCAATACCTATAGCCTTACTATCAATGAAACTTGGATTGCTAGATATAGTACTAGGGATGGAATGGTTAGCTTCCAAATTCGTATATTGAGTCATAGGAAGCAGATTCAAATTAAGAACTAAAGGGAAACTTCAATATTTCTCGGTGAAAAAAAATCTAGTAATCCCATAAGCATCATTACTATGATATAGGAAACTAAGTGTATCCGAACGGTCACCCAGCCTAACTAGTGTATGCACTCAAGACCAAGAAGATAAGAATTCATAGGATGCGAAAGTAGTGGTCAAATTTCATAAGGTATTCAATAAAGATATTTTCAGACTACCACCCAAGAAGAAAATTGAATTTAGAACCAACTGGATCCTGGGGTGACTTTATTGCTAAAGCAATGGAACACCTCATATTGACTTAAATGGAGGGATTAAGAAACCAGATGCAAGATATACTCGACAATGGATATATATATATATATTCCAGCTCGTAGCCGTGGATCTTCGTTAAGAATAAGGATGGCCAATTAAGGATGTATATCAGTTATAGACTATAGCAAGACCACAGTAAAGAACCGATACCCATTCTTAAGGATGAGTGATTTTTATCAACTATAATGCACCTGCTAGTTCTCGAAAATAGACATTAGGTCTGGATGTCATCTGTTGGAGGTACGAGCAAAATTCATACCTAAGATTGATTTTAGGACAAGACGTGGTCCCTACAAGTTCCTAGTGATGCCTTTCGATGTCACCAACACACTAGACACTTTTAGGGATCTGATGAACCAAATATTTAAACTATACCTTAATAAATTCATAATTGTCTTCATAGATTATATTCTCAACTATTCCAAGAGAGGGAATACACGAAGGACATATCTGTGATCTTTAAGTTTCTAAAGGAATAGGAAATTTATGTCAATGTAGTGGTTAATACCCAAAGCCAGGAGGTTAGGACGATATGATCATTATGAGTTGTTCATAATTCCGTAAGACCACCGTATCTGCAGTATTCGTAGATCTCATTAATTAAGTTGCAAGACAAATGTGTCGAGGATGCATTCACTAGAAAAGAAAGAGCCCAACCGATAATAAATTTCATGCATATAGAAGTGGTGTTAAGGTAACTCTTTTGTACCAAATTAAGAATGCGATGATAAGCCTTAATGGAAAACTATATAAAGAAAGAAACGATGGTTGGTAGCCAAGATTATTGAAATCTATGAATGATGGTATCTTAAGTTTCGTTAATTGAATATGAGATTCTTAGTTTTGGAGGGTTATGAGATATAATACCAGAGGAAGTTCAAAAGTCAAAATACACCGTATACCCTGGTAGCAATAAAATGTAGGATTTAAGAAATAATTATTGTTAGCTGGGATCGAAAAGCTATATAACAAGACAAGTAGAGAAATACCTTACCTATCTAAAAGCCAAGGCAAAGCAACTGAAACCGTTTGGCTATTCATAGGATCCTGAAATCCCATGAAGGAAATGGGAGATGATAATAATGGACTTTGTTTGTAAACTCCCAAGATCGAGCCATGGGCACAAATTAGGCAATAATTGATAGATCGAGTCATGAGCACTTTGTCTATCCTTGAAGACAACTGAAATGAAGTCAAGCCTTATACTAAATAGGCGATTAGTTACTATTATAGGAGACCGTTTGATAATAATAAAGTATATTATATTGGGACCGAACTCCGTTTTTAATGAAATTTAGGTTGACGGGTAGATAAAAATTAGTCCGTCTTATCAGTATATTCAGAATTTAGTAAACCATTATAGTTTGAAAGTTATAAAAGAAAAACGAGTGTAGCTGCTGAAATCATTATAATAAATATAATAATATACTACCAATACAACTTATATTTCCATGAAAAGTGCACGTAAGATTTATATCAATTTGATGACTAACTAACACTTATTCTTACTATTATTTGTATTTTATAAAATATTATTATTATTATTATTATTATTATTATTATTATTATTATTATTATTATTATTATTATTATACGAAATGCTCGTGTAAGGCAGTAGTAAAAACAATATCAAAACACTTTCTTCATGTTGTAGGTTATGAGGAATTTATATTCAATATATAAGTCGGCAAACGTTTCCAACAAATAGAACCTAAAGTCGTTTGTAAATTATTATATGCGACGAAAGATAAGAGGTAAATGTGAATGAAACGTCTAGTTATGTTGGTGTGGGTGTTATATAGATATTAACATCTATATAATTCATACGTGTGGATATATGATCGGTAGTTTATATAATAATAATAATAATAATAATAATAATAATAATAATAATAATAATAATAATAATGTGAGATTAATAAGTGGGAGTGCACGTGAGCATGTATTGGGGACACAAGAAAACCAAACAACTTAGCCATAAGTCGGCTAAGCCATAAGTCGGCCAAACATCACCTATATAAATGTGTAAGCTTCATAAGATAATTTCACGTCTCAGCCTTCTTTCATTTCATCTAGTATTAGGTTAGTACATATTTTTAATTACTAAATTTAACTTATAGTTTACAACATATTAGGAGTTATTAGTATTAGGGGTTAGTGTGATGACCAAGGTAGGATTGGATGACCTCACTCTAATTTGAGCATGGACTAATCACCCATGTTTAAACTATGCAAGGTTATCTAAAGCCGACCACACTAGTTAATACCTGCTCCTTATTTATCTAGTATCTAAGATTGTCTTGGTCATGATCAGGGAACCAAGTTCAGATTGATTAGACTAAGCATCTATAGAGCAAAGGTGAGTTACTTAAACTATTTTCAAAACCCGATACTTGCTCATAAAATTGTTTTGGTGGTGATTGATCATGTATATGCATCGAACCATAGGTGTGGCATCCAGGGTGTTAAATATATTATAATGATCATTATATTTTCCAGCCGTGGACATACACTTACAGGCCTTGTTACGGGTTTTGAGGCTGTAGGTGTGAATATATAATGCTTAGTCCGGATTATGATTATGGTGACATGCATGGAGCTCATACTTGATCAATAAAATTGTTTATGTGGTGATTTTACTAATGAGTCAGTTTATGTGGCTCACCAGCTGTGTGCTGACGTATTTTTACTACTCGAGCATGTATCACAGGTTGATGAAGTAAGGACTAGGAGTTCCTAGCAGAGTGTGGGATGACTTTAGATGTTTCATCGTACTATGGTTAAGCTTTGCTCAGCTTGGTGATACTTGGATCGCACTGGCTGGAAATAAATACTTAAGTTGTGGAATGAGATTACGTTTCCGCTTTGAATTTGCGCCAACTGGTCACTGTAAGTGTCCCGACCTGGGCGGGGTGTGACATGTTAACGTGACGATGGCGCAACAAATAAGGTAGAATTACTAGTTGTTATTATATATAGTGTTATTATTTTTCAAGGGAATTGTGTGATAGTTAAAGGGTGGTGGTTATAGTTGGTGGTGGTGACAGTGAAAAAGGATTTTGGGAAGGGAAGGGTGGTGGTATAAATATTTTTTTTATTTAAAAAAATAAGTTGAAACAAATTAAATATTAAATATATTAAATAAATGATTATGTAATGATTGATGGGATTTTATTTTATTTCATGGATGTTATTGGAAGGTTGCAATGGAATGACGTGGCGCTGAGATGAACCTGAGGTGGCGTAATGGAGCTCCTAGGGGCTCCATTCTGCACCATCCAGCCTAAATGTGTTATTGTTTGGTAAGTCAGCAAACCAGTAATACCCATGGAGGGTTTCATCAGTACCCACTATCCACATACTACCATCGACATACTTTGATGGGATGGATCCCTTTTTTTCACCCAATTATACACACATGTGTAAAATACATGGATAAAATATTAGTGATATTTAGAATTTAACTTTACATTATTATGCAAATAAAGTTTTTAGCAATGTTTATACTTTTTAGCGTGTGTAATCTAATCTCAAGCATATGTTATAACTTCCCTAAATTGTTTAAAACTTCAGAATTTTTTAAAAACACTTTCTTACACTGCGGCGACGTTGATAAGAATATCATCCTAAGGACCATTTGACATTGTACTAATATTATTTTAAAAGCCATTTGTCTCGTCCACGCCTTGTAACTCGAAAGACATCATCATTAACTAAATAATATATAAAAATACAAAAAAAAACAGCATTATATTATTTATGTTACTATATTGAAAACAAATTTTATTCTCTTTGCATAGAACCAACCATCCACACGCACAAAAACCAAATTCTTATCTTGATTTGTAAAGAACAAAAATGTGTCATTTGCTATTATTGTTTTAAGATGAGGAAACTTGCATTAGATGTCCTCTTAAACTACAATCTTCCACCTGTAATTCAAGTTTCATCAAAATTTGCATCAGATTACTTGCTACAATCTTCTTAAAAAAATTTGCTGCACAAGCAACAACAATCATAGAAAGACAAGATAAGATGTTAACTTACCTGTAATGTGTGTGTCTTTGCCAATAAACTTCCACATTCCTCAACTAGTGCTTTTTCGACATCAATGACGGTTGCTAATTCCGACATTAAACTGTCCATTTCTTCAGCCTGCAGTGGACAAGATTCTCTAATCAGCTTCCAAATATCACATAGACAAAAGAAGCATACAGCATAAAGTCATGTGGACCTACTAGCCCTCCAAAACAATGACCTAGGAATTAGCAATGACCAATGATTCTGGTTTACAAACCTAAGACAAAACCAACCCAACATAAAGATTATTGGGTTTTGGATGGGTTTGCTTGAGACTTGAGTTGGGTCCAAACTACTAAATGGGCCAAGTTGGAATACAAAGTAACAAGGCCTGAATAGATACACTAGTCTCATATGCAGGTCATAGTGAGTAGGGGTGGCAATTGTGTCAGGCTGGCGGAATTAATGAACTTGAACAAGACCCGTAGATTTATTTGTGTTAAAGACACAAACACTAATCCAGACACACTTAAAGTTGTGTAACCCATTTTTCTAAATGAATCACACTTGAACAAGACCCATATTTTTATTCGTGTTGAAGACATAAACACTAATCCAGACACACTTAAAGTTGTGTAACCCATTTTTCTAAATGAATCACACTTGAACAAGACCCATTTTTCTAAATGAATCACATTTGCAGGTCATGGTGACACATGCAGTTCAAGAACATTCAACATCATCTTTGTGCTTTGATGTGTATTAAGTACTGTTCTTTTGATATGTTGTGAAAATTAGTATCAAACTCATGTCTCATGCTTGTATCATTTACCTTAGGCAAAAACATCTGCATTTGTTGAGCTATCATATCTGCAGTTTTGACTGCTGAATCCATAGCATCTGCTGCATCCTTTACATTAACCTGCCACAAAATCCCCTCTTGATCAAAACTGCAACACTTATTGAAAATGATACCTATCACAAGGTAAAAAATAAACATTTTTACCTGAACGTTCCCACTAATAGGAAGCCGGAGCAAAGAGTTAGTTAAAGCGGTTGTGGCTCCTGATAAAGACCTTGAGTAATCTTCCTCCACAGAAGACCATTCATCAAGATACGGCATCTAAATCATCCCACAGAATAAACTAAGTCATCTTATACAATAATGTTCAGACTTCATGCTGATAATTTCCTCAATCATTACATATTATCATATCATATTCACATCCAGAGAAGGTATACGCGTTACCAAAAGTAAAAAACTAAGGTCTTTTTCATATGGAAATAAAAGAAAACAATCTATCAGATAACAATGCCTTACCTGAGTATCAAGAATAGTCGTAAGAGCTTTTGTTCGTCGCAATATTGCAAGTTCAGCTTGCTTCTTCTTTACATTATCGCGTAGATTAGATATATCAGTTCCAAGAGAAAAAAGTTGATTCTACATAGATCAAAAAGAACACTAATTAGTATACCACTTTAAACAGGTTTTTCAATATTCATAATGCAATCAATTAACCCCTTGATGATTCCTATCTAATACAAGCACATACAAGTCGGTTGAATGGGGAGTTGCGAGTACTTGGACTAGGCGGAGAGTACTCAAGGAATAGTCACACATGGTAAATTATTAAGTGATTAATTTTTGGGAATTATATATATATATGAAATTACAAAAGTTTACTAAGATTTATATAAATAAAAAAGAACATGTTCAAATACTAAAAAGTTGATATTCATATAGACATAGAAATTATGTATTATTTTTTTTTTCAATAAAACTAGTCCCCAGTTGACTAACTAAATGCGATTCTAACCTAGGTTGACAGCCTTCGTTGGATTCTGAGTAATTAGGCGGAGTCAAAGAAAATGGCCTCGGACACCAAACCTTGTAGTGATTACTCACAGAGTACTAGGCCATGTAGACCTTGTTTTACAACATTGCCTTCATTAGAAATTACCACAAGTACTCATAACTATCACCAATTATAACTACAATTCTACAAACAGTTAAATACAAGATCAATAACCATTAACAAACCTCCATTTCTGTTCTTTGAGCATGCATAGAAGCTTGAGCTTTAGCATTAGCAAATCTCCACTGCAAGTAATGATTATGAAGCATTTTCAAAGAATGAACATCTTGTTGACAAGACTGAGTCTTCTTCCCCTTCTTTGCATCAATTCCACCTTTACTATTCCCCAGTTGAGGCGGCAGTGCACGCTGCTGTTCCGTACTCCTCTCAATACTTTTGAAAGAACTAAGACTTCCTGATGTTGGCAAATTAAGCGATCTGCTACAAAAAGAAGGCGTAGCGAACGACGACGAAGAAGAAGATAATGTTTGACTACTAGCACTAGTGATAGTACTACCACCACTACTACTCCTAACAAGTGATCTGGTGGATGATATGTTATCATCCGTCACGGATGCACTCGTCCGTGAGGATATAGGCGAGTTAGGGCACGAACCGCCTTGTATTGATTCAGATTCAGATTGCAATTGCAATTGCGATTGCGATTGAGATTCATTAATATTATTATTATTATTAGATGAGGAAAATGACAATCCTGTCAATTGAAGCAGCTTTGCAGCTTCTGACTCTGATAAACTCGACTGACTCGATTGGCGCGGTTGAGGTAACTTATACCTCGACTGAACAATCCGATCAGTCGGTGTATCAGGTCTCGAGGACTTACTCGTCCTTATCGTAGACGACGACGATTTGGAGACCTGTATCTGGTCTCCAAATCCATTCTCTTTAAACAACAGTTTCCTTTGTTGATGCCTTTTGTTAACTAAATCAGGTTTAGGAAACTGAAAGGGTGTTTCCATGCTCCGTGCAGTCTCCGGAATGTTCTCTTGTGAATTAGAAGAGAGCGGTTCCGGAGTCTGGCTACGGAGCAAAAGGCGTCTATGTGAAGGGGAGGGTTTTGAAGTTCGGTCAGGGGCGGGGGTAGAAATGGAGTGTTTTGGTGATTTAAGAGTGAGGGAGTGTAGATCGGACGTGGATGAATTGGGGGAGGGGGCTGGGGACATGAAGCGGGAGGCGACTTCGCGGACTCTAGGACGACGGTTAGGGTGTGGAGGAGGTGCTCCGTGGTCTGTCGATGGAGGTAGAGCAACGGAATTAGTCATTGTTGATGATGATTGTGGTTATGGTTGAAACGATTAATGAAACAATTGGTGATTGGAAGATTGGTTTGGTTGGGGGATTGGAAAGGGAAGAAGAAGAAAACTAGCCGTTACTGGGTTGCCTTTTTGAAATTGGGTGAGCAACGGTACAAGAAAGACCGTGTATATATTTTAGTATAATAAATTATTAATTTATAATACGGTTTAAAACCATAATTAATTGGTTTAAGACATAATATGTGGTTCATATAGGAGAAACCCGTGTGGTTCCTGTGGGATTCGATCCTGAGCAGTGGTCGCTTTACAACACGGGATTTACCGCTGAAACACTACTCTCCAAAAAAAAAAATATGTGGTTCATACATTTCGTTATTTATATATTGTTTTTTGTTTTCTTTTTTGGAGAGTAGTGTTTCAGCGATAAATCCTGTTATTAATATAGCGCCTGTTGTTGAATCAAATGAGGGTGTTGTGGAAGAGTTGGTTGGCCAACCAATGGATGTTGAGATCTCATGTAGCAATCCCGAGGTTGTTCGTACTAAAGGTTGTGGAAGGAATCGTCGCCTGAAATTTGTTATTGCTGAAACGAAGGCTGCCAAGCCCCCAAAAGCTCCAAGGCTCTGTCGCACGTGCATGCAATATGTACTAGACCACGACTCTCGTAATTGCAAGAAGATGTCAAATGGTGGTGTTAATGCTTCTGGTGGTAGCTCCCAAACCCAGACCCCATCTCCAGCCACTTAGGGGTACTTATCTCGACTATTACTGAGCCATCTATCTAATTTGGCAATGTATGTTATAATTTAGCTGTTATCTAGCTTGCTACTCAGTATGTTACGTCTGTAACATTTTTGCTACTCAGTATGTTACGTCTGTAACATTTTGCTACTGTATGATGGCTTTTCTATGTGCTCAGTTTTCGGCTCAGTATAGTCTGGTATTTTATCTTATGCTCTTGTTATGTCTCTAATTGGTGTTTTTTTTATGTTATTACGTACCTGGTAAATGTTTTTTACAAGCAGTAACACAGGTAGTTACAGTAGAGTAAGACATTCTTTTTTTTTTTAGTAAACCTTAAGCTTGGTGTTTAAAATAGATACTAATTATCCCAAAAAAGCATATTGTTGTTAAAGCATACTTTTGGTTTATCTGCAAAGATCCCCCAATATCACTTCTATTTTATCTTCATAAGTGATTTTTATAAACTAAGTGTTCCTAAACCCTATTTATACGTGTTTTCAATAATTTTTTGAGAATCATGGTATCAAAGATAAATTGTTACAGAAAAAAATTATGACAAAACAAATATTTTACAAAAAAAAAAAAGAAATGTAAAAATCACTTATTTAGACATGTTTTCCATAAAAAAATTTTGACTAGAAAAAATAAAGTCGTCAGTACCCTAGAAGGCTATACTAGAAAACTATGAAGATAAAATAGAAGTGTGTATACTATATGATGACTAGTTTCATGATGTGACAAAACATAAAAAAGAAATATATAAGAAAAAGATAATAAAACCAACTTTGAATCCCACCCATGATGTGACAACACATAAATGAACTTCACCATTTCCTTTTACTCACATAACTTCACCAACCTTTTGAAAATATGTGACAACACATAAGTTAAAAAAAGGTTTATAATTAATTGGGTATGGGGAAAAGCCATGGGGAGAGTGTTCGTAAAAAAATTCTCCAACAATTTATTAAGACACAAACAAAGGTTTATAAACTAAGTGTTCCTTTTTTTTTAACAAATAAGTGTTCCTTTTTATCTATAAGTATGTTACATTTTTATTAATACATATTCCTCTTTTGTTTGTATGTCATGTAACACTCCTTTTTTATTAACGTTTTTTATTTTTTATTTTATTTTTTTGTTCTTTTTCTTCTTTTCATCCTTTTATGTTTTTTTACATGTTAAAAGTCAGTATTTTTTATGATAAAAAAGATCTTATATCAGATGGAGAATCATATTTTTATATTGTTTGACACACACATAACTTTGTAAAAATCCTTTTTTTGACTAAGAAGACTTTATGTCACATAAGACTGTTACATAATGTACTAATGTATTTTTTTCATGCATGTCAAATCTTTTTCAGACACATTTCCCTATTAATAAACTTATATAATATAGATATCAAGGATACCTAGATATCAACTCTTTTTTTTTTTTTTGATTTTCAACGTATTATACTTTAAAAATATACTTTTTATAATATAGTTACCTCCATTTGTTGGTATTTTAATCACACAAAAATGTTGTTTATCATACGTTTCTTTGTTTCAAGATTTTTTTTTTTTTTTTTTGAAAGTGGAAGAAATGTTTTTTTATTATATTTAGTCATAATAAATGTCAGGATAGCCATAAATGACATTGCCTTTTCTGATTTTCCATTGACTTATACATTTCATTTCTTACTACTACCTATCCCTTTTTTTTCATTAAAATTTTGTTACATTTACTTAGTAATGTAGGTCATTGATATTGATGATGTACTTTTATATATCTAAATATTAGTGACTTTTTATTTTGTTTTTTTTTTCGTCATCTATTTTTCCTTAAAATTTAATATTGTGGTCAAATATTACAATTATTCCTATAATGTTAATATTACTGTACTACACATGTTACAAGTGTAGTAACATCTTAAAGGTCTTATTAAAAACTACTTCCTAAGACTAACTACTACACAATATGTAAATTACCATTACTAAATTAGTTAACATTATAAGTTCATGATTAAATACCTAAATAAACATAACCGTAGTTGCCAACACTAAGTATTACACAATATGTAATTTAACATGACTAGATTAATTAACATTACACGTTACCACTAAAACAACGTCTAGTAACTGAAAATCGAATCAAAGGAACATTCAGAATCCGTCCCGCGTTCATCCTCCCATGGATCATGCCTCTCCCATTCCCACTCCATCTCTCGTTCTGCCCCTCCGTACGTCCAATCCGCATACTCTTCACCAGGGTCTGATTCGTAACTTTGTGCCCACTCCGGTGTGTAATGTTGCGGCTGTGTGTAATCATCGGATGGTTCGTAGCACTCTTCATTTATAACTCTTCCAACCGTTTCATTGTTCTCTTCGGGGTATATGAGGTCATAGGCCATATTCCAATCAAAGTCATCATTATCATTAACTTCCTCTCCCAATCGTTGTGTTTGATTGTATCGCTCGGCACTCACTTGGCTCTCTCCGCTTAACGCCTCCTGGTAATTGTTAACCTCAGGATGTAGAACCTTGAACAGTGACAACATGTCTTTGGCTTCTGCCTGTCTTGCTTAGTCTAGATGATTGTTTACTACCAAAGGATCCTGTGGCAAAGGTTGAGGGAGGTTGTTATCAGGGTGGACAGGGACAACATGTCCAGCAGCTTCAACAGGAGGATGATTTGGAGGGTTAAGATAATAATCAATTGGGTATAAGGTTCTGTTTTGGAAGACATCCTCTGGAGGTGTGCTTGGTGTGGAAGCCATTTTTGTAGATGTTTCAAATGCATAGGTGTGGTGGGGATACTTTGGCAACTTTGTTATGGTGCATGTTAAATAGTCACATAGTGACAAAGCTGTCCTTTTACTTGAAAAAATAAGCATAAAGGGGGTGTGGTGGCGTGGGCCCCAATTTGCATTTAAAGTTTACCAACCTTTTTTATGATAAGGTCACTTTCAACCTTTTTTCCTACATGATCTGACACACGTCTGTTTGTTACTAAAACAAATATTCTTTTTATCACAAAAGTAAATCAACAAACAGGCTCAACAAACAAACAAAACAATATATATTATAAATTAATTATTAAAAGAAAAAAAAGATAATGCAGATTGATTCATAAGGACCCTGATCCATAAAGCACATATGTTTTTGTGCTTTCCAAAATACTGCTTTACTTTGTAACACAGTTACATTTGCAGTAGCATTAAGTTAGTTCATTACAATCACAAAATAAAGACTAAAGAGTATTTTAAGTGCACACACATTCAACATTACTGTTTTTAAACCAGCTACTACCGCAAACATTTTTACCACCAAAATAAACAGTACTACTCACCCCTTCATTTAGCTGCAATTTTATCTTTCAAAACATTTGCATCCGACAGCAACATATGTGCAGCGTACTTTGTTCTCAGCTTTCGCAGCTCCGCTAATTTCTTTAGACCATGCTTGCTAAAGCCGCAATCAAATGGTTTGCCCGGCCCCATATATTTCTCCATATGGCGCATCACAAAAACTCCGCAGTCGTCCAAATTCGTTTTTGTTGCCCACCCAATGTTTTCTTTAGTGATAGGCGCCACTTCCATTTCCTCTTTTTTTGGATGGTTCACTTGATGAAGGTACTTTACAAACAAATGCTTCTGCAAATCATTTTCCATTTTTATTTATCGATATGTGACTATTATCACAAAAAAAGATAGATAGGCTAAAAAGATATTGCTTACCACTTTGAAGGCGGAGTCCTTTGAAAAGTAGTCTTTGTGGTCACTTAAGCGAACCAACGGGTACACGTCCCCCCAATTATCAATCACTTTAATTATCGCATTCTCCAAGTCAAACACGATGACGTAGTAATGCTCAAATTCAACTATTGTGAAGAAAACTAATCCAAAAGATTGTAGCCCCACCAGGTAGTCGTCGCCGTACACAGCTGCCCTCATGTTTTTGGTAAATTTGTCCATTCTCTGCTCCTCAGTGGTGTCTTCCGCATTCAGCATCCAGTCAATCTATGATTCAATAAGAATAATTTACTAATTTGTCATTTTTTCAAATACAAAAAATTACAACAATAAAATTCTCAAAATCATCAGCCTTTTTTGGTTACTTACAATTGCCTTAGTTCCCACAAACAGCCTACTTACTGATCCTGCTTCTTTATACCTTTCTTCAAAGTTCAAGACCTCCACCCAACAAATATGACCTCATCTATAATTCGGGTTTTTGCCGCTAAGCTTTTAAACACTGATCTGTTAGCTTCAACACCGTATGCACTCCTAAACAATACCTCCCTACACATTTTGCATTCAAGGTTTCTAATAAATACTAAAACATTAACGTTGTAATCCCAACACACTCAAGTATACCTATCTAATAATGATATATATTGTTTTACATTATCACTTACCAGTCTGGATTGCTGTCTGATCCCTGTTCCTCGCACGAAGCTTTGCTACCTTCCCCAACTGTGTCCACCTTCCTATTATTACTGTACACAATAAACAAAACAGATTTTTTATTAAATACATAGTTGAATTACACTAGGAGAAGTATTTTTTTTTTGTACAGCTTAACTCAAACTTACATTTCCCCTTTAAGTTTTAATTTCCTTTGTTTTCCATCGGCAGCGTCACCCCCCTGATTGTTGAAAATAAACTTCCAAACATCATCTTCCTGTTTTGTAACAGGCGATGCTATGTCTACACGTCTCACAGTCTTCTCTGTGAATGGGTTCCGTCTAGCCTTTTCCATCAATGAAATACAAATATCTCGCTTCCTCGCAGTTTCTTCGACCAGTAACCGACACTTCAAAAGCGCTGCCTCTAGGCCAGAATGGTCACCTGATCATTCACAGCCAAATGTCTATCAAGTTTAATGTTTTTACAAACATCATAAAAAACACATATTTCGAGCTTTACCTTCTGATGTTTCCTTCAACGTCTTATCTTCAGACGGTGTCAAACCTAGATCAAATGTCGGGAGTTCACAATCTGTTACATTGTCAACCATTTCTGCTTCACAGTGACTGATTTCATTTTTCCCTTTGTTTCCTGAAATAATAAATATCAAAATACATTTTACGCTTTTTGGGAATATGTTTTTTTATAGTTTTTTGTTTATGAAAGTTGTTTTTTTACATACCTTTGGATTCCTTTTCTGTTGTTTCTTTCACATTGCTTGTTTTCTCAGACACTTTTTTGTTGTGATCTTTTTCAAACATGTAAGCCGGTATGAATTTGAAACCACAGGCTCTTTCTTCTTTACCACTTTTGGCACCTGGTTAACGTTAGTAATTTATTTTTTCTTAGTATGTTTACATATGAAAATATTTTTATACATTTTACATATGTAACAGTATAAGTATGTATATACGGAAACGTGATAGACGGTATAACCTGAATCAGCAACTATGGTTTTTTTCTCTACTTGGCTTAATCCAAGGCTAAAGTTTGGGCAGTCGTCAACATCATTGCTTTCTGCGACCATAGATTTTTGATCTCCTATTTAAGTAATAAAGTAGCCTTAAGTTTTAGGCATCAAAGCACTTGCATAATCCTACCTAACAATTACCAAAAAGCATACTTACCTTTTTCGTGTGATCTGGGTTCCTTTAATAGATTGTTGGTGTCATCAGTAATTCTTACTGTTACGTCAGCTTGCACGCCTTCATTAACACCAAACTCCACTCCAAGAGATTCATACTTGTCGGTAGATAATGATCCTGCACACCATAAACCATTTTTATGTTTAATTTCCAGAGTATTCGTTAGTCGCTTCAGTTGTGTGTGTGTATTATGTCATATACATACATCTCAACAAACTAAATTTTACTTACGTAATAGTCTACAACTTTTTTACCAGCATACACATAGTAGTTATAATATAATTATTAACACTAACCTGATTTATCCACTTCTATTTGGCTTACACCCAGGCTAAAGCTTGGAATGTCGTCAATAGCATTAGTCCCTTTTTGCATCTCATTAACACCACCTATTAATTTATTACAACATTTGTAACTTTTGTTTTATAACCCTATAATCTGAATTTGTTACATAACCATAGGCAGAAACACACCTTCTCTGTTTTCTGTATCATTCCCTGCACCATTTGATTTAACCCTTTCGTTAATTTGTAACTTCGTCGCCACCTCATGACTCTTGTCTTTTTGAACATTTGTCTGCGCCACAGGCCTAGATAACTTTTCCCTCGCTTCACTATGCCCTTGTTTGTCTTAGATAACCAAATAAACCAATGATTATTTTATTTTTCAATGTTTTTTAATGTAGAACTTTCATGTATATATATATATATATATGTACAAGTAATTTTTACCTGCTTGGCCATATTTGTCTTTAAATCCCCTGTGGCTCGGACAAACTTTAAGGCTCGTAATCTCCCCAACAATACCGCTGCCTTTTTTTTTATTGTTTTACCACCTCCTAGTTATCACAACATTCAGTCTTTTATTAAACAAATCAAAATTTTTTAAACACAAATGAGGTTAAAAAACATGTACCTTTTTCTTGCCCAGCCCCCGTTTTATCCGCTACTTCCTCCATGTTTTGACAAGTTTTGTCTTTTGATAATTCTTGTACAAGCATTGTATCCCGCCCACTTGCATGCAGAATCTCACCACCTTCATTATGCCCTTGTTTTTTTGACATAAAAACGCACATATAGACTTAAATATTTATTAGTATTTATACACATATACACATCTACCCTAACAACGTATTGCGCTTACCTTTATTGGCATCCCTTATCTCATCAACGTTGCCCCCACAGTTTCCTTCATCCATGGTGTCCATGTCATCACTTTCACTTGAATACCGATCTACATTTAATGCTTTTTTAAGTAACACACACAAAACATTTTATACATAACTTTAAGTATGCTACGATTAATCAACAGGTTACATGTAGGCCATGTATAATTTATTACCTTCATTTTCCATATCACGAACATTTAATTCATTTGCTAAACCGCTCATGACATCTCTTATCTGAGTTTCGGCATTAGTACCTACATCTTCCTCCTTCTGTGTTTTTTTGAAACCAACCTCGAATACCGAATTATACCTTGCAACTATCGACAACACATCTTCATTCTCTGGTGCATTATCGTAAACCTCTGTCAGTTTTTTTTTCAATTTTCGACTTGCACTTAACAACTGAATCAATTAAGCTTCCCAGCTCCGCTATACTCTCCTGTATTTAAAGTTTTTTGTAAGTGTTAAGAATACTAAAATGTTATAGCATGAATAATTATACTGTGTTTTTAAAGATCACTTACCGATAGCACAAACTGTTCAACATTATCATCTGGCTCCTCAACAGCTGATTTTGTATTTTTTTAGAAATCGCCTATATTTTCCTCTTCCGAACCCACCTCCTTTGATATCCAAAGTTTCCCTTCTTTTCAACTTATTTTTGTCCCAATATTCTATTGGTGTCAATGTTTTATCCATCTTCATTCCTTGACACTCAATACTTTCGACATAAAGTAACTGCATCGTTTAATTTTAAACATATCATGCTTTAATTTTTTTGCATCATATCCTAACTCACACAAATTTGCATCACCCTTTCATGTTTTCAGTACGTTTGTCAATCAAAACAGAACCCATAGTGTTCTTTTTTTTGGCTCCTAGCTGAGTACAGTCACAAAGTATGTAATCATCAAGTATGTAATCATCCACACCCCCCCCCCCCCCCAATGTCCCAATGTTCATTTTTGGTTATAATGGTAAACTTTAAAGTTTTATCAACCGTAATATACCGAAACAGTACTGAAAAAACATACCGTTAAAATGGTAAGTGGCCCTGTGAATGTTTTCTTGCGGTCACACCTTCGCCACTTTCTTTTGCATTTTTTCAGTCCTTCTAGTACGTAATCACACCAATCTATGTTTTTCAAATCCATATCAGCTTTCAACTTCTTTAAGATCTTCAACAAACATCTACCTTGCTTATGGCATTCCACCATAATTGCAAGGAACAACATTAAGAAATCAAGCCTGAAATTCAAAGTGTCCTCATCTTCGGCACTTTGTATATTCTTGACAATCGATGTTGGGGCGACAAATCGTCCTGGATATCTATCTTTCCACTCTGCTATCTCTTGGTCCATCTCATCTAATTCCTCCATATCACTTATCTTTACCCCCACATTTGGTATTCCAAGTAATTTAAAAATAGATTCTTTATCTACCTTTATTCTCCCACTTGGCACCCGTATCTCCATTTTTTTTTGTTTAAATCTATCCACCACGTAATGCGCCATTTTCGCCGGTATACCATCCACCTTGAACTTTAGTAATTTTCCAAAGCCCATACGTCTAACAGCCCTTTTCTGCTCATCCTGCAATTTACTTATCCCTTTAAAAAACTGCAAAGGCGACGATCGTGTCCTTATACCAAACCAGTCGTTTATTTTTCCCACAGCCTCCCCCATCGCCATCGTTTTCTTCTATAATACCCGATCCTCTCTGTAGCTCAATTGATTTTCTTTTCCTCTTCTTTGCCAAGCTTTTATCCTCAGGTTCATCTTGTTCCATATCTGCAGTATTTCTTCTTTTCTTTTTTTTCTCCCTGTCCATACAAAAAGAATGTAATTGTAAATATGCTTTATTTAATTCACTTTTTATAAATACCCTGTGCCATTTCTTTTTTCTCCTTGTCAAAACACACAATCTGTTATGTTGTAGAGTTTGTCAGTTTAAACAGTAAAATTTTATCCCTAACTTAAAATCAGTACCTTTAATCTTCTTTTTGCCGGAGCTTTCTATCCGTTTATCAGCGACACAAGTCCCTTCCATATCCTCATTTTCGGCAGTTTTCATCTTCTTACCTGTTCATATACATTTTTTTAATCTTTTTTCTTATGCACATTTTTTGTTGATCCAATATAATGTTGTATTTACTTTACTAAATTTTACTCCATACCTGGACTACTTTTGTTTTCTGAGCTTCCTATCTGGAACTTCACCACACTCGGATTTTTTTCTGTTTTTGTATTACGATTAGTTTAGATCCGTTTCAAAAAATTTTTTTTACTTTTTTCTATACATGTATATAATTCCAGTCTAATTAAGAACACTAATTAACACCACGAACCTTTTTTCCCTTTCCACGATGATAATATCTTGCAATCCGAGGTTCTGTCTTCAGGGACTGTTTCTAAATTTAGTTACAATAATGATTTTTTAATTAGAAAATTAAATAATAATCAAGGCATTTTTATACTCAACCAAAAATATATAAAGTCGCTACCTTTGTTTATAAGCTTTCTTCCGGAGATTATTTTGCAGTCCGTTGATTCATTTGTAGGTGATTCATCATCTTCATATCCTGCATTAATAATCATAGAACATTAAAACATATTTTGTATTACATAGCATTACTATGTTCAAAAGTTATTTTAAGATATTTTTCATAAGCGAATTCATGTTACCTATTAACCTCCTCCGCTTCCGTGAACCGTTGTTCCTTTCATTGTTTGTTTCATCCCACGATCAACATCTATGATAGTCTCCATTGAGTTTTTAAAACTTCTTAACTTAATTCGTGCAATACGAGGGCTTTTCCTTCCTCGTGCAAACCTTCCGCTTCCTGTCAGATTCCTGAAAAAATATCACCAGTGTTACACTTATATCCTCTCTGTAACAAATGTTTTAAAATTAACTTTTCAAATTTGTTGACATTTTACATGTAGAAAAAATCCTTAAACGGTGTTACAGTTAGATAATATAAGTAACTATTTGTTTTAAGTACCTTTTTCCATTTTTTTCCATGCTACTCTGTAGAACTTAATAAAATTTTTTGACAAAGCCATTAGCATGTACCCAAACTATATAAAAAATACAAAAATTAAATCAACTAACTACAGTTTCAAACCATTTTTCCCCTGTAACAGTATATTACAACTTTTTTTAACAAAGCCATTAAGTATGTACCCAAATTATTAAAAAAAAGAAATTAAATAAACTACTCACAGTTTCAAACCCTTTTTTTTTTCTGTAACAGTATATTACAACTATTTTTAAACAAAGCCATTAAGTATTTTACCCTAAGTATAAAAATAAAACATGTTTTTTTTCTCTAACAGTAGATTACAACTTTTTTTTAACGTATGTTAAATAAATTCAAAAACCTCCTAACATTTTTCATTTTTCAGGTTAACCCTTCTTTGTAAGCATAAAAAATGAAAAAAAAAGGAAAAAGGTTCCAATACATTATTTCTAACAAAACCCTTTGATTTCATCATCTACACACATAAACTTCACATTAAATTTAATTCTTTACACCGTTTTTCTCTTATAAACAATAGATTACACCATTTTCTTATTTATAACAAGTTAAATCAACGAACCCCTAAAAAAAACAAGGTTTCAAGAATACCTGTTATAACCCTTCGCCCTTGCATTCACTTTTTTCGACGATTTCAAAGCCTTCAAACTTTGCCTCATTTTGAAAACCTAACGCATAAGATCTAAAAGAAATTTTTTTAAAAGATTAACGAGAGAGAAGACGAAGAAACCCTCTTTTGTTGAGAGACATGAGAGAAATGGATGAGAGATGTTTTGTGTGTTGTGAAGAATAAAGATCAATGAGAGAGAAGAGGACGAAATTTTTTGACGGTTTTGTCACGTCAACGAGTACTCTGCATGGTTTTAGTTCCCCAAGATGCACCTTTTGGTGTTTTTATTTGGACGATAATACCCCTGCTCGAAATCATATCTAAATAACAAAGTGAGTTTATTATTAAAATAATAGAAATCAAATCTGAACCATTGATTGCCATAAATCTAAGGCCACAAATGGGTTTCTCTAGTTTCTCCATCTCATTAGAGTTTCTAAATTATCTATATCCATCAAGTAAAATAACAAATGAATAAATGGAGCTAAGACGTATTTTGTTATCTTTTATTTGCCGTTGAATATTTAATTAAGTTTAACTAAGTAGAAAGTAAATAACTAAATACGATAAATGATGATAATTAAAGTGAAATTAAAAATATATAGTCAGGGTAAAAGTAAAAATCAAGACACTATAGATGATAATAAACGTTAGAATAGGTTATCTGTCCAGACGAGGAGTATCGCTGAATAATTTGGATTGTCCGATGTGTGATACGGGTCAGGAAAGTGGGCTGCACCTTTTTACTTGGTGTATGTTTGCTGCTGAGGTTTGGGCCAGACTCGAGACATGGTGCAGGTTGGTCCCAGCAGTTTATTTTGATGTCAAAGACTTGATTTCTATGCAGGCTGATCATCACAGAAATAAAGAAGAGGTAAGAATTTTACAAGGCATTATATATACAGCAATATGGATGATATGGAATGAGAGGAACGCGAGAATCTTTAACAACAAAGCCCGAAGACCGACGGAAATAGTCGATGAAATTAAAGTGGTGTCGTTTTTTTGGATTCGTAATAGATCTAGACATAAAGGGTTAGATTGGAACAAATGGTGTATATACCCGTTGGATTTGATGTAATTTTCGTTTTCCCCCTTGGGTCCTCGCTTTGAGGACGCTTGTGGTGGCGTGGTTGAATGAAGTTTATCTTTCAAAAAAAAAAAAAAAAAAGAATAGGTTATTTGTAATTTTGGTAAAAATAACCAATAAACTAAAAATAACTATGATTTGTAAATTAGAAGTATAATTTTTTTTTTTATTTATAAAAACCATCATCATCTCTTTTTATTACTTATTTACCTAATAATACAAGAAACAAAACTAAATTAAATCGATTTTCTTTTACACTTTTTATTACTTATTTACCATGTCGTAGGCCATTTGATATGCATACAACTAATAGGCGAGAGTGTCTCTCTCCCCCCTTCACGTCAGAAGCTTCACGTGCATCTCTCCCTCTCCTTTCTACGTCCTCTTGTCCGTTTATCTCTCTCACACATCAGTCTATCTAAGGGCCTCAAGAGATGTGATCGTTCTAGACGCTTTTATAGTTTAAAATTTTCGATCCACCACTATCTGAAGGGGTCTTTAGCCTGTTTATGAAAGTTCTATTTTCTTTATGGAAGTTTGAAGCTCATTACCCCCTGGCATAAATTTATCTATCAAACTCGAGTATAATGAAGCTCAGCTTGTGTTGTAGAAGGAAGTCACCTAACTATTTTATTATGTTGCTTAAGTATTAAAACTATTTTATAAATAAGCCAACTATTTATACCGTTTTGTATACACCAAAATATTAGTACTCGGTTTATTTAAGCCGCCTTAATTTTGCTTTTCCAAATCCATATCATAAACAGGAAGTTTTCTAGATCCAATGTAAGATTAATTTTACAAAATCTTGTTAATAACACAGTGCGTCCACACCTCAATATTTTTTCATAAGTGTTGATACGGTGATACCATATGCTTAGTACCGAAAACCTAGTACCGACACCGGTGGTATTGAACCGACATATTCGGTACGATATTTGGTTTGAATTTTTACTCGATTTCAGTTTCAATATTTCAGTTTCAGTACCGAGCTCAACCCCACTTAGTTTCCATCTAACACTCAGAATAGATCCAAATTTGTAATCCCCTGAACATCTATGTTAGGTTCAAGGACTTCATTTGAAAAGAGTCAGTACTAGGCTCAATAATTTCCCCTCATTATAGCATCTTATACCATGACTAATATGTCGTTACGCTTATGCTCTTGATAATACATACTATAATCATTAGCCACGACATAGCTAATAATCAGTCCTTTACCTGTGTCACGTTCTCGTTTAAGAAAGAAACCGTAAGTTAGTTGATTTACGAATATGTTATCCGTATATTCCAACTACATCTGATTCTATTAACCAACCGAGTCATACAAATGAAAGCTTAATTGTACAACATTTTAATATTTCATGCTTTCGGTTTCACATGTTAGTTATCGAGTTTGCTTTTAACTTTTCATTGAAACAATGCATCAGTCAGGTCATGCAAGATTGCAAGTAAATAACATCTCCAACTCCCCCTTTTAATCTACTTTCACCATTTACAAAAGTATACTAGTAACTGTATCGCACCTTACCTGCCTACACTAAACACTTTCATCATCCGGTTTTACTTCGTTCCATCTCAGATGTAATAATTCTGCTAGTGGAATCCTTCTCTTCTAGACCTCAGTAAAGAATCTTCAGCTGATTGTCAAAAATTTGTTGTTTGAATGAGTCAAATTAGATTATCGATGCTTTGCAACTAAATTAGTCACGACTAAATATAAATGTGCTTAGTTACCATGACTATCGTCATTGGCATCTCTGTCTCCAGCTTGAGTTGTGAAGAATGGGGTAAGGTAGTTCCTATCTAACGCTCCGAAAGATGCAGCACTGCTTCCCCGAAACACAAAAGTAGCAAATATATTTTAGAAAAAAGATGTGAAATTGATAAATAAATAAATGAGATATTTAAAAACCTTCTGTGAAATTCTTTGAGTCTCATCTTTAGTCTGTTCCCAGATGATGATGATTCTTCATCATCATAAGGAGGCACGTAACCGTTGTTAGCTTCAAAGTTCTGGATCCAAAAGAAGAAAACAGTTAAAAAAAAGTGTGCTAATGCCTCTTAAGAGACAAACCGACACGACCAGTTTGACCCGTTCCGAACCCTCAATTATACGACCTCTAGGCTCTACCTCTCTAGTTGTATTGTTTGTTTATAAAATAAAGTTCTAGTTGTATTGTACTGTAGAATTCATAGCTATGATACCGTATTAAGGGGACATGCAAAACATCTTTGTTTTACTTCAAATCAGATATATGAAGGCAAGCTGATTGGGTGGAGATCTAAAATACTTAAAAAGCACTACAAAATTATGCCACTATGGCCACATTATAATAACTTATATAAGGCCATATTAAGATTTAACTGATTATCAAAATAATTGAAGCAAATTTAAGAACGAAAACGGATGGTAGCTATAATTCAAAAGGTAGGTGATCTCCCAAAGTCTACAGACTATAAAAGACTACCCAAGGGAAGAAGAATTTTTGTTTGATAGGAAACCTGTTATAACTTAACCCTTCCACCCTATATTAGTTTGCAATTTCCTCCATGTACTTGTTTATGGGCCATCGCCGGTACACACTCTTGTCCTCAAGGTAAAAATCATGGTGCTACTTATCCGAAACCGTCTTTGGGACTTGGGTGGCGATTTTCTTTCATTTCTCGACTCACATCTTGCACCAGGACACACACATATAAATTTAAATTACGGTTTATTTGTTTTCCTGTTGTCATCGTTTATTCGTCCATTGGACTTGAAAATATTCTCCGAGTGAGTATTCCCGCAATCATGTCCTTCCTGCTTATCCTCTCTATCTGTAAATCTATAACCAAGATTATCGTATTTAAGCCTCAATGGCTTGGTCCACAGCGGCTTTGATAGGAAAATCAAAGCCTTGATCAACACCACTTTTTAACACTTTTTTATTTTGGTCTACAATGTCTTGGCCTTCGACTCTTCCCCATGTTCACCTCTTTTAACAGTTTTCTTTCTTAGCTGTGGTTTCTAAACTCATTTGCTCTAATCAAAATAATCAAAGAAAATTAAAGAGCAAAATTCTTGAAGAAGTAGCCAAGTAGGTGAACTCCTATAGTCTAGAGACTCAAATTTCTTAATGAAACCTAGCAATCCTAAAAACCTATTTATAATAAGAGACCACCTTAGTGAACAAGTATTCTTGTTTAATAAGTAAACTAGCAAGATAGGAAAACCTACTTTTACCAACCCCAACTGCTTATACTAATTTTCAAATCCCCTTCTACTTGTTAAAGGGATGCTAACGGCACGCACTTTTAAATTGGGTCTTGTCACAACTCACAACGTCCCTCACGAACAATAAACAATGCAACGACCAAACAGCCTTACTGATAAAACCATAGAGATATTAGTTAAAAGTTATACTCACGTCAGTCAAGTGGGGCTCGTGTGTATCACCTACAACGTGTAAAGCTTCAAGCATAGTACCTGTTGAGCCACCAATAAGCAAGACCTGCATTATTAAATACCATGTTAGAAACAGATCTAAAACCAAATACATACACTTGCTTTCTTACATGATACAGGAGAAACATTGTACAGAAAATCATAAGGTGGCTAAGTTAGAATAATTGTTTCTTTTTCTGGTATTGTGAGATCTCATTACAGTTGAATCGCAAATAAGCTACAAAGTAACCAAATTCTAAAAGCAGACAGTAAACAACTGAATGGCTGATGATTATATTAGTAGAATACTTGTAGGGATATACTGTTAAAAGAGTGCACTATTATTGGTAGGGACCTGAATATAAAATAGATTAGAAACAAATCCTGGAAAGATAAAAACGCAAAGAAGCATCACTTTAATAGAATATTACTTATTTAAGAAGTGGCGATGTGGTTTAGGTAACGTGGCTCTACCTAAATCAGTTATCAGTTTATCACTATCCAACGACAAAAGAAATTACAATCCTAAAGCCCTAATACTAGCTTTCTACATAAAAGTCCATTCCACAAATCTTATCCATAATTAAGGAGTTATTCAATAAAAAGATGTCTAATAGTTATAATAATAATAATAATAATAATAATAATAATAATAATAATAATAATAATAATAATAATAATAATAATAATTAATTAATTAATCTGGGGTCTTATGAGATTGTTACAGACTGGAATTGTCAGACAACCTACAATATAATTACATGAATACCAATAACATTTCTATCAACAAAACACTCAATGAGTTATGCATAAATGCATACAAAATTCATAGCATGTCAATTCACAAATTGTATTACGTAAGAAATTTCTAGTACTTACAGATTCCATTAAGTGGTCATATAATGTGCATATTGAGAATGTATAGAGTGATGTAGAGTAGTTTTGAAAAATCAGCGACCAATAAAAGGTGATTAAAGTTTACAAAGCAGCTTATGTGGTGAATCACAAACAAAAATATTAGCAGCCAGATTAGCATTCCAAAGCATAGTTGTCAATTGTGAATAGCGGTAAATAGCGACAACCTACCTATACACAAACTTATTTTATAAACCAAGAATGGTAGTCTAACTGCTCACAATTGATTTGTGTGAAGCATTATGTGTTTTTACACTTATCATATTATCTATCAAAATATAAAGTGCCGACTGTAAAATACTAGAAAAAATATAAAATGATGGAGTTGGTACAAGGGCTTCCAAGTTGAAATAAAACAATTTCACCAACAAGACACTAATGTGGGGCGGTGAACTTTTTTATCAATTCTGTTTATTTGTTTACTTTTATTTATATCTACTGTATATTATAAAAATATCCTGAGAAAGATAAACCTCTACCGCTCATCTATCTAAACAAACTAGAAAGTTTAGCAAGTCTAAATTTTTTTAATCATTCGCTATCTTTTAGACTTGTTCAAAATTCAACTACTATAAATTACTAAACTAAACACACAATCTATTAATATTGTGTAGAGAAATACACACATCTGTATAAATGGGAGAGAAATACACAGCTACACAATGACAAATGAGTTACTAAAACATCTAAATAAAGAGTCTGATTTAAGAATATGTATTACCAACTACAACGGGAGCACACAGCATGCATCCATAATTCCATATAAATGAATGCTCTTTTCAGGTAAATTGAAGTATATAAAAAAGAATTAAATATATCAGAAAAAGGTCAGATTGGCTACCGTTAAAACGACTATCGCAGTGGTTGCAGTAAATATCGTCTGGCCATGTCCCTCGGGAAGTTCATGAACTGATTGCAAAGCAAGAGCAAAAGCCATAGCACCTCTAAGTCCTGAGTCATCAAATATGAAATAACTCACGTTTTTGTTAACAAATCCGTGATAAACTGTCAAGTCTGAACTTTCTCACTGCTTACCACTGTACCAAAGTGCCTTCTGGTGCTTAACGGGTATTTGTCTCTGTGCAGGTCGAACTAAGTTCAACAAATATGCACAGGTGAAGACATTTGCAGCCCTTCACAAGTTATAAATTCAATCAGTAACTAGTTTAACGATAAAAGTATAACCAAACAAACACATGTATACTATGCATTTAATTCCTAAATCAACGAAGTCAACAATCAAATAAAAAAACTGCTCGAATGATAAACTTGGCATACCTTGCTAATCCGATGAATATCTGATAGAATCGAGGAGCAAGTTAAGAAAAAGTACAATCTGCTTCAACGAATCATATAGAACTAGTGACAGTTTAATTAATTGAAGGATACAATAGAGAAAAAGATGAATCCAACATGAGACCAGCTATGCTGTTCCATAGCAATATCAAAGCCCATGTATATGAAACTGCAGGAAAACCAGCAAAAAAAAGAGTACGTGATTATCAAGAAGCTAAAAGATCAAAACGATTGTTATAATTGATTAAGAGTCTTAAACATTAATAAAAAATGCTTCCTTACACAAATGTCTCAGCTAAAGACGATATCAAATGGAAAAAAGAGGCCACAAATTTCTGAGAATTTTCTGACAAGTTTGAGAAGGAATAATGCTTCATAACCTAACCCAAAAATGCAAAAACTGTTGTCTAGGAATTATTTTTTATAAGAGATAGAACTCAGCACAATCAAGCCATATATTAACTAACCATTCCAGTGAACAAGATCGACACAATTCCAGATAGGCCAAGTCCTTCTGCTAGCATGTACCTGAAATTAAAATTGTGTCACAGATCACAAAAAGAGGACACACTCAAATGATACAACTACATAAAAGTAGATAATATGTGGTGAGCTTACGAGAAGTACGGAAAAAGAACAAACAGGCAACATTCCAAGTTCTGCAGACTGAAAATGATGCATAATATGGCACGCACAGTCAGTAAAAGTTCAAAGTGAGAGAGAAATAGAAACTTCATAATGACAGGCACTTACTTGTCAATGTCCAAGCCTGCATACTTGAACAAGTTCATGCAGTTAAGGTTTTACAGCAACAAAAAAAATATATACACAAAACTGTACTTGATTTCAAAAGAATTATCACTACAAAAAGGATATCAAAGCAGATATGAATCCAACTCCAACGCCTGTCATGCAACAACACCGAGGTGAGTAATCTTATCAAATAACGTAACAATATTGACAAATAATGCACATGGTTGGATATATTTTGTATCAATGTGATAAGATATAGATTCATTTTTCAGCTAGATCGATAATACATCATGAAAACCTAATGATTGCATGGCAGAAGTACCTCTAACTGTCAACTGTCAAGAGAATCTGGCTATTAAATTTAAATTGTCAAGCATCAAACTAGGTTTATAGATATAGACTGCCATAGACATTTGTAGAAGGTTGAGTGTGTTCCTCTCAATTAAACATGAAACGATCAGTTTATCGCCAATTCGCCATGTTATCATTTGACACAAGCACAAATGTCCAAATGGCACAAATCTAACTATTACTTTTATAAGTAAATCGACATAGTAACATCCCTTTGACTTTGATCATGATAATACCACAACCTACAATTGTAAGTTTCATCTAGTTTAATGTTTCTACAACTCATAATGAGCACTTGCAAATATTCTTACAATGAGTTCGATTTTTTTTTAGATTTTTATTATTTCGTCTGAGACATTTACCACAGGCTTAAGCTTTTGATCTTATAACCTTATCAGAAAAAGAAAATCAAAGTATGGCATCTTCTTGTCAACGACAAAAAATAAACACTCATAACATAAAAGAGGTGTTTGCATCAGCAAAAGCATAAGCTAAAATAACTGACCTGCTGACATTGAACCAACGAAAGTCTCAAGAAACCTGACAACTATCAAAAGAAAATTTTGTCCAGAAGAATTGCTCTTCACCAATGACATTGTCCTGCAAAAATGAATTATAACAGGTTATGTATTCATCTTTTCATATTATATAAGTATATTATAATGTGCCCCACTGTAGAACTGGAGTAATGCAAACCTGTACAAGGAAATTGCCATCTGCAAGTTTTTGCATAATAAAAAGCAAAAAGTTCAGTGTAAGCATAATTATCTCAACGCAATACAGAAGTAGGAACAAAGGATAACTGAAATCAGAATCAAACTTACGGCATCATTCAAAACCGATTCACCAAAAACTAATGCGTAGAGATTCATGTCTGTGCCAAGTTCCTACAGTAGTAGATATGGTCGTATACAATTGAAAATTAGACAGCTATTATAAAACTTTAACTTAAATAAAGATGGTTTAATAAAAATCAACTGAGCCAAACAAGTAGAGTTCACAAGATAAAAGCATATTCAGAGCATGAAGAAGAAGTCCAAATTCATCCACAGTTTACAAAGAATTTTCACAAATAATACATAAAATCTGGAGTAAAAATCTGTGTGAACAAGGAGCTATCAGAGAATTTGATGAATAAACGTTGACAGCAGAAAAATGAAGCATTGTGCATCTAAAACAGCTTCTAATGGTCTTTGCAATCTAGGTGATGACAAGATAAAATTTTGATTTTTACTATTTGATTGCGTATTTGTCGTGCATATATTAGGAATCATGAACTAACTTGTCTTTTATTACTGATTATGTTTAGACTTATTTACACACTAATATATATATGTAATCATGCATCCTTAACTTTTTTGTTATCTATAGTTCTCAATATCCGTGTATGATGCACACATGTCCTTATACCAGTATCGTTGCAACATCGTTTAGTAGCCCACTAGTAAGGACAGAGGACTTAATACAATACTATCATCACTAAATTCATTTTCAGACACAGACACCCTATGAAAGATTCTGCTCCCATGTCATATTTCTCAAGTCCACAAAACAAGGCTTTCAAATTGTCTAGCTAGGAACACTAGGGAACTCACAGTTGCAATACCTTTTTACCATGAATATCATGGGATTCAACTTTTCAATTGCTTAGTTAGCGAAACATTAGTTTTATCACAGTGTCCCTAAACAAAAGCTGTCAACCGAAAGAAAAACAAATCAACAATTAAATACACATATGGCACTAGAACTAATTTTAGAAGGACCCATTAACGCACATCATATCCACTACATAAAACAAATCTTATTCGTTTCAGAGCCCTAAGGATTAAGCACGCAACCTTCTAAAGCATCTGAATACTCATTTAGTGTTCTAGACTTCTAGTATTCTATGCTAAAAGCGCTTTTTGGTTTCTTCACCTTTAATGGAAAAGAAAACAAGTCACCCCTACTAATTTATTCTTTGTAAACCAATACTGATAAATGAGAACAAAAATCAATGGACAAATAACTTCACTATAAACCAATTCAAACCTGAAAAATGGAGAGAACGGTGACAGGATCTGTTGCTGAAATAAGGGCACCGAACATCAAACACTCAACCAACGGAAGTCTGTACATGAGATACATTACACCACCAAGGTATCTGCAGCATCACATGCAAAGCAAAGCCGTCTAAACTTGTTAAGGCATTTAACAAAAAGACGAAAAATGCATTTCTTCTCTTATTTTGTATACTACACACTGAAATTATTGTACTAGTAAAAGTAATACTCACACCAAAAGACCTGTAACAATTGCAGCAATAAACGTTCCCAAAATTGCAAATGTCACAATGGCTCCAAAGTTTGAAAAAAATGGTTTCTGAAGAAAAACAACCAACAATTAATATCCGCAATGTCATAACAGAATATAATCAAGAGTCACAATAACTTACAGGAGCTAAACTGAATCCTGATTGGGTGCAAACGAATGGTCAAGAGAAACAATTGGGCAATGCCATCCACCAGAGTAATCAAAAATAAAATTTAAAAAAAAACAGATAATCAAGAACAAAATATGACTAAACAGCATAAGCAAGGATATAATATGATTGGAGGCAACAAAAAGAGGAAGAAGAACTCCTCATGAAAATTGAACCAGGCCCTACATTTAAAAATCAAATTGCACCAGTTAGCATTAGTATCTTCAACAAACTAGGGTACATGAAGTTAAAAAAGCAGTAACTAAATTCAGGCAACAACCTGATACTAGTTTCTGTGTTCGAAATATTCGCAAGTCCGCCAACGATCAACCCTGCGAAAAATCAACGTTAACTCGAAACTCAACAGATTACTGTGCCGACTAAGATTATACTCAAACATGTCTCAAAAATCAAAATCACATAGAAAATAGCAAAACATGCAGAAAACGAAACAGAAGCGACGAAACTGAACTACAGCCAGAACAATTTATGACAAAATTAGACCATATGAGGATTGATTACTGATCAAAAGAGTTAGAAATATAAACCAAATAATCACTGTCACACAGATTACTGTGCAGACTAAAATTACACTCAAAGCATGTAACAAATCACATATAAAACAGCAAAACATGCAAAACCGCAACGGAATCAAAGAAACTGAACTACATCAAGAACAATTCATAGAAAAGTAAGATCAAACGAGCACTTATTACCAATCAACAGAGTTAAAATTTAAATTAAATCATCATCGTCACACAAATTACTATGCAAACTAAAATTATACTCAAAGTACATAACAAACCACATCTAAAATCGCAAAACATGCAGAAAACGAAACGGAATTAACAAAACTAAACTACAGAAACAACAATATGTGAAAAAACGATATCATATGAGCATTGATTACCGATTAAAAGAGTTGAATTTAAACCAAATCATCATCCTCACACAGATTAATGAGCAGACTAAAATTACACTCGAAGTATGTAACAAATCACATATAAAACGGCGAAACATTCAAAAACGCAACAAAATCAACATAACTGAACTACAGCAAGAACAATTTATGAAAAAATGAGATCAAACGAGCATCAATTACCGATCAATAGAGTTAGAAATACAAACGATATCATCATCTTCACAAAATTTCTATACACACTAAAATTATACTTAAAAATACGTAATGTGATAAAATCACATACTAAATCACAAAACATGCAAAACCGCAAACGAAACTCATTAACTAAACTACAACAAACACAATTTATAAAAAAAATGAGATCAAACTGGCATTAATTACCGATGAGTAAGGAAGCGCTAGCTTCAGGTAGGTAATAGAATCTATGACGGCGTAAGACATGGCCAAGGATGAATGAAAGGACGAGCATCATTATCTGAAGAAGAATGCCTACACCTGCAGCTTGTTGATCCTTACCTGGAGTCACTCCATGTGGATCAATAGCAGGAGATATTTGTAAGTCGTCCATGACCACTACCGGACGGTTTAGTTCCCGGTCTGGTTGGTACTTACTTGATTGATTAGTTGATTATTATTATTGATCTTGGTTTTGGATTTGGTTGGAAAATTGTATAGTGATGAATTGGGGACGATGGTTGATGGTTGATGGTTGAGGGTTGATGGTTTAGACCTTTGGGAATAAACTGACCCCTTTCGCTTTCCCCCAACTACATCGATTGATTTGCGTAAGAAGCCCTCGATTGTTAGTTAATGACAATAACGTCCTGATTTTAGAGTTGGTTTTCAATCTAGCCCTTATGTCATAACCTAAGTTTACATGTGACTAGTGGTAGTTACCTGCGTGTTACCGCGGGGCGCGGTTTACACATACGCGTTACCGTGGGACGCGATATCACTGTATTGGTACTGAACTGGTACCATTACCGAAAGCATCGATCCTAAAAACGGCAAGAATTGGTGCAGGTAAGGATACTTAAAATGATCGGTACGACGCTTTACTTCCGGGGAGCCTGTTTTGTTGAGAGTTTAGTGGGCATTAGATTTAACATTATGTGATTGTTGTTTATGAAAATTAATCTCTAAAACCCCTTTTACGTTGTAGTTACCCGCGTGTTGTCGCGGGATGCGGTTTACACACATTTGTTGTCGCGTAACGTTGTTTGAATTTCGTACGTATCGAAACAGAAATGATAACGATACTGAATAAATGTTTTATTGGTAATAATACTCTATTTTCAATGAATTTTATTTTGCCACGTTGAGAATTTTATAAAGACACGTTGAGAAAACTACAAAAACGAATACAACATCAGTACCGGCATCAAGACAATACCTGGTTAGTCCTCCACGATAAAGAAAAATATCATTATACCGGTCCCAAAAAAATTCAATTAATATTTAAGAGTATAATCCGTTTTTAGATATTCTTAATGAAAATTATGCTACCTTAGAAAGATACTGTTATACTCAAGGGCAAAGGATAATAGGGGTCAAGTGGTGCCTCGGTCCCCTGTTTTTTTGGCTAAGTGGTGGAAGGTTGCGATTTTCGTAGGTAATTTTTATATGAATTGAGTCTGACCCCCACCGATAGAAAAAAATTGAGTCACATGATTTTCGACCCCTATCGCTATTTTTTTTAGATGGTTATACTTGTATCTTGGCAAGTGATTTATTTAATAAATACGACAATGTGTATTAGCAAAACGTAGAGGTGGCCAAAAAAATAATCAATTACCTGGATGAAGGGAGAGAAAATAAGGTGGCATGGACCAATGGCAAAGATTTATTGTTCATGTGTAAGTTCTTTAATATAGACTAGGTTAGAGACCCGGGTGTACACCCGGTATATCCCCAAGTCAAATGACAAAATTATTTTATAAAGATTGTAGTATACAAGTTTTAAGTACGTATTACAAATTTCTATGAATTTGGGTTATTTGAAAAATATCATAAAAAGTTTAATGTTACCCAATAAATGATATATAAATTATGCAATGTTTGATTTGACGTCATTAAAAAACAAATAATGAAATGAAGATGCAGTTATATTTATTTAAACGACATGCAAGTAATAGCTGAAAGAGAGTTACTTTTGTAGCATGCAACACAACTAAAAAATTAGTCATCCAGGTAGTAGCAAGATCCAACAAATTTTTGTTCCTATGGTCTGTTTGCGTTCCTGATAGTGTCAAACCCTAAGCAATTGACTCATGAGCCTGATCCATGTTACGTTAAAATCTAATTATAAAAATTCAAAAATTTTGCACCTAGTCTTGATGTAACTCTTTCTAACGTAACTATTTCTGATCCACCATACGACACTCCATACATTAAGGGTACTTTATTCTTTACCAATATTGATAATTGAAGCTAAATTATATAAAATTTGATTTTAGATGTGGCACAATATGAAAAGTATTTTCAACTAATCATGATGCTATCAGTCTAAACATAGTGAGAAGAAAGACCCCTCTATAGACCTTCAAAACTTTTATTAAAAATGGTTGTATCAAAAATAAAAAAAGGTAACAAAAATGAATTCACAATAATAACCGAATAACAAATAAATAGTCATTCCTTCTAACCTAATTCATCTCCCTCACTCTTGGTTTCTAGTTTGGCGGGCTTACACTAATTGTTACTTACAGAAATAGAATTCTAAAAGACTCCTTTACCATACTTGTGATTACGATAACAATGCGTAATTCTGCCAGTTCTAGTCAAGCTGACAGACCCTTTTAGCTATTCAAATATGAATAAAGTAACAAACTCTTCTCCACGCATAGTTCACTTCAAATCATCCAAAATATAATGACATTCATAACTGCAAGGTGGCAATAGAGGCAACATACGAAGAAAAAAAGTCATGTAAATAATATCTTCAAGCATGAATGCATCGAATACATTCAATACATAACCATTTAGCACAAGTATTCTAGAGAAAGCATCGGTACTTTCTAAAGAATATTCCATCACACCAGTTTTAAGAAATTCTAACAAAGAGACAAAAATGCTCATACTGCCTTCTTAGTTTAATTGCCAACTCGCCTCGTTGGACTTCTTGCTTTGCAAACTCCCTGGGAACATAACCCTGCAAGTATATTGTAGAAAGAATAATTGAATATCCATAAGAACCCACTACGCAGCTAGCCTATATTCCTATACATGAGTTTATTTTTCGTCATAGTTAAATACTCAAGCTGAAATTCTAATACTAGATGCTTAATTAAATTATCCATATTCATAACAAATAAAATACAAAAGCCGATTGTCAGGTTTCAGTTTACTTCTATTCAATGCCAAGTACTTTACAACTGTATGTGTGAGTCCTTAGGCTAACTACTTGTAGTACAAAAACATATTATTGTGAAACAATGGTAGTAACTAACTAATTAATATGTGTTCTCATACTCCTCACACTAAACACTAAACACTTGTATACTTTTTAAAATCTGAAACTTTAAATTTTATCAAGTTCCAAACTTTTCAATGTGTTGTAGTGAGGTGTACCTTTATGTTGTAACACCGCTTTAGCTGAAAAACACAAGCGCATAAGTTGACCCGAAATCAAGCGAGTCGAATCACACGTCCATGATCCATCTTGGACAAACAAAGACCACCTTACACCATCTTTTCTGCACCAATTGATGTATGGTTAACAATCAAACATTCAGATCAAAAACTTGCTTTTGAAAGGTTTGATTATTTGTAGTCTTATTCTAAGCCGCTTATTATAAAAAAAATGAAATATTTCCTTTATTTCTTTTACAATAAGCGGCTTAGAATAAAATACGTTAACATATTTTTTTAACCATTCTTATCAAGATTCAAGGTTAACAGCCAAAAATCGCTATAAAAACAGGGTTGATCACTACTTTACCAATAAAAGAGAAAAACATTAGAATCAATTGTTCACTGCTTTGTATCTTTTCGTACAGACACAAAAACCTAATTCCATCATTTAAAAACAAAGTTCACATCACATTTCATCTCCAAACTCATCTCAATTTTCATATTTATTTTTATAATTTCGCCTCGGGCTTATCGCTCGGTTCACCTCAAGCCTTACGCCTCGTGAGGTGAAGGAAAAACGCCTTGAGGCTCGATTACGTTTTTTTTAAACTTTGACTCTAGCTTAATAGTCCTGCCAAATATGTGCAGCACCATTGTTGTCTAACCAAGGATTACTTATATCCAACGGGTCAAACTCCCACTGTCCATATTAAAAACATGACCAACACTTTAATAATATATTGAAAAACATGATATATTGAAAACAGACTTCTATAACTTACAAGTTTAGATTTATGCTAATGAAAATCATGCCCTTGTTCATTAAAACCTATAAAACTGCTAACATAATTAAGAAACCCACTGAAAGTTACTATTACTAATAGTTTGGCCCAGCCATTGGAGATTCTTGCTTCAAAAACCAAATGGAGGGTACCAAATTGAGTAATAACAATGGTCCTTGTAAAAGCAGTCCACTATCTCAAATGGTAAACAAAATCAATTCTTATACTTTCAATATAATAGATTATGTAGGAATGCATCGCGATAAGAAGTACAAACAGCACATCGGCTGTGAGAAGATGCAGATTAAATTAAGGCCACACAATTTCATGAAGTAAATATTTAGTCGCATTTAATATGATACTGGTTATTGGGAAGCAATATGCTTGATTAAGAATATATAATTAGTGTGTCAATTTTAATAACATAAACAAATACAGTGAAAAAAAAAAACTTGATAGGTTACCAATTTAGATGAAGAAGGATCATGTACAACTTTCAAGAAATGGGTGCCATTACAATAAGAAATGCCGATAACCTCAAAGCAGATAGGAGTTTAAAAACTGAAAACCGAACAAACAACAATGAACATTTCAGAAAGTTTATAAACATGCAGAACAGTATGACGACATGAATATGCCAAATGGAAATTAATACCAAAACAATATCAAAAATTAAAATACAAACAAAACAACTAAAGTTTTGTGGCCTTTTCGGTTCAGCAAACAATCAAACAAATTGGTGATTCTTATACAATAATATAATACCACCACATTTAGTATGACTAAACAATATAAAGGTTGAAGATATCATAGTATTCAATAATAAAAGATCGAAACATTCTAACCCATTTTAAGGTTGCTGTATTTTAACTGTATGGTTTCCAAAAGTTTATTTATTTTAATTCTTGAAAACAAAAATAACGTATTTTAGTAATCAAGAATTCAAATATGATTTGTTTGTCAAGTTCAAATATGACTTGGTTGTCAAGAATCAATAATCAATGTCTACAATCATAAAACACTTGTAATAAGATTGCTAAGAGCATACCCAATGGAGAGATAGAGTATCACAAAGTTAAAAGCACTTGAGCCACCTGTAATCAGAAACACATGAAACAAAAAAATTCAGTATTTTTAACTATGTTCATGAACCGTGGACTTACACTTCCTTCCTAGATAGAAACTTGTAATTCCGAGATGGCAGAGAGAAATTAATAAGGCGCATTAAATCCAACTACGCCCACAAAGTTTTCTGATTCCCTTCTCGGTCATCATATTCCTTACATGGTGAACATTAGACCACTGATTTGAAGCTGCATATATGTCAGATAACAAATAATTTGCCGCATTAGAGGCCCGATCTTAAAAAGCCGATCCGCGACCTCTTTTCCTAATGACACGTCAACATGTTGAGCTTGAAACTGACACAAATTTGCTGCTGCAATATAAAGAGATGGATTAACAGTCCCAATATAATTTGTAGCAGCAAACAACAAAGGAGGTTGTTGAATCAAAGAAGTTGAAGAATAACTGCATTGAACATTATTATTATTATTATTAGGTGCTGCTCTTTTAGCTTTTCTTGTTGCTGATCTTTCTTTCTTGTAAGCATTTTGATGACCTCCTAAACTCACCATTACATACTCATTCGGCTTAACATTCCTCGAAACAATATCATTAAATATTTTAACCGCCTCTTTAGGCTGACCATTCTATGCATACCCCGATATCATCGCAGACCACGAAACAATGTCTTTCACAAGTGACTGATCAAACAAAGCCCGCGCCGAGACCATATCCCCTGCTTTCGAATACCCATCAATCATTGTATCAAACGAAACCATATTCTTATCAGGCATTTCATCAAACAACAACTTAGCACTAACCATCTCACCCGCCTTAACAAACGCATTAATCATCGTATTCCACGCGAAACCATTTCTTCAAGGCATTTCATCAAACAACTTCTTAGCCTCTAAACAATCCCCACTACTCGAATACCCAACAATCATAGAAGTCCAAGTAACCTCAATTCTCATAAACATTTCATCAAACACCTTAGTACAATGGCATTCACCAATAACCAAATAAATAAATTTCAATGACAATAATAAAAAAAAATATTTAACTGATTTGCTGTATTGAGAAGCTGCGCCACCACCACCGGATGACACACATATTGTTAATCGTTGATACTGCTGAATTGGATGAGCATATCGCTAAGCTCACAACCTGATCCCAATATTTTACAACTCGCCCAACTTCTGTTGTGGTATCGAAATTACGTAGCTGATCATTTATTTAGGTTTATATGTTAAGTTGCATCATATATAACAATCCCCTATTTTAGGCTAACATATTGATCAATCAAAAACAAAAAAGTTTGGTGGATTTTTCTCAAAGAACTATTCCCGACCAAGCACACATTTGCCAAAGTTTCTCATATAGGCCTAAACTAAAGACAGAGAACCGTGAAAAATGTTATCAATCATGATGAGAGAACTTTGCATATCATGTCACATCCACAAAAAACATTTGAAACAAAATAGCATAGACATAAGAAGCACTAATGTTGTTTAAATGTTGAAACTCTACGCGCAAAATAACATGGCAGGAATTTCAATCAAAGAAACAATGTGGCAAAGTTGAACAGGCTCAGAAGACCAAATGAGTTTCCAATACCAAAGCTACCTAACATGCTATATTATTTGTTCAGCTAAGTTCAGCTACATCTTCAAGTACCTATAGAAATCACAAACAAATGGATTTAAGCCCTAACAATTGGTTTCATTCAACTATAGGCCTGAATTATTAGTCCTGTCAACAAAATTTCATGACCCTAAATTATATCACAATATAACTAACTTGTACCCTTAAAAGACTTTGATTGACTATGAACCTGGATATCAAGAATCCCAAATGGATAATGGTTATCAATTAGGGTTAATGGTAACAGGGCTAAACAAACAAATTAGACAACCTAATTAAGTAAAAGCGCATAGAAACGTTAACTTATTAACAAAATTAGTCAAAATTAATATACCAACTTCATGAAAAAATCAAAATCCATAAATAATTATGAACAAAATCAACGAAGAAGAAACAAAATCAGTGAAGGTGCGTACCTTATAGTTGGATCAGCATAAAATTAAAACCATTAAAGCTCTCAATTAACCGGAACCAACAACAACCATATAAAATGAAGCGACCAAGATAAACCTTCGAATGCAATCATATTATACTTACTATTTTCCTCCACCACCAAGTTGTACATGGCAGTCCCAACATCTAGAGAAGCCTCTTTTGTCTCTGCAAATAAAACACCATCCTCACATTAAAAACCCCACACGTTCAAAGACTGAAAATTAAGGGCCCGTAAAACTTGTGGCCGGTTAAGAATGGGCTTATTATGAGAAAGAGCATACCCACTAATATACAATCCATACAATAATATATCTACCAATGAGTTTTGAACCTGGTCAAATGCAGAAGCAAAATGATCCAACACTGCAACACGTGACTGTAGTTGACCATTTGATTTAAAATTTCTTCATCAAATTAAACCACATATGTAACTATGGGTTCAAAGTTAATTAGTAGGAATTACCAAGACATTATAGATGTATATAGGTTATCATTCAACAACAATGATATCAAAAATTGTATACTTACAAATTAATAACACTACCTCCCCCACCAAAAAAATATCAAAAAGTAAAAAAAAAACGGATCTGATTCGCAAATCAGAAACAAATTACACAGATTCAAAATCTGATTATGAAACAGTCTCTGTTAGGCGATTCATCAATTTATTATGAAGCATCATAAATCGAAATAAACAATATCAAATCCATAATAATGAAAATTACCATGAAAATCATAAAAAAATCGAATGCTTGGATTCAATATTGTTTAAATACATGATTAATCGAAAAACCTAAATCGAAATCCTTAAAGAATATTAGTGAAAACTCCTATTCGAATTAATACAATATGAATCGACAGAGACATGAACTGGTTTCTATGTAAACATCAAACAGAAAACAAAAACTCTTAATAAACAGGATGTTCAAACAGATATTGTAGATTCATTCAACTTAGGGTTTTGATTGAACACATGATTTCGATCAAACTGAATACGAAATCGAATATTAATAAGAAAAATAGATGATTTTCAAATAAAAAATAGGATGATTCCTAGAATCAAGAATGCATAAGAAGAAGGAGGATGAATGTTGGTGGGAAGATTTGTTAGAGAGTGTGATAGAAGAATGTAGATAATTAAAATATGAAAAGAGTATTTATAGTGAGTAAGTTGGAGCTCCATATTGAATATGGATACATCAAACCCTCTCTAAGGGCTTCATTCAACCCAAGTTAACCTCAATTATTATATAGATAGATTTTGGCTAAGTGGTGGAAGTTTGCGATTTTCATAGGTAAATTTTTTTATGAATTGAGTTCGGCCCCCACCGATAGAAAAAAACTTGAGTCTCGTAATTTTCGGCCCCTATCACTTCTGGTTATACTTGTATGTTGGCAAGTGATTTACTTAATAAATACAACAATGTGTATTAGCAAAACTTAGGGGTTGCCAAAAAAAAACAATCAATTACCTAGACAAAGGGCAAGAAAATAAGGTGGCATGGACCAATGGCAAAGATTCACTGTTCATGCGTAAGTTCTTTAATATAGAGATAATTCAACCAATGTTTTCAATACCGGATCGGACGTTGCACCGATCTCCTTAGCCCATTGGTTGAATCGTTCAGATCGGATGATGTTGTAATTATTAATCACATTTTCGGTTCAACCACCCGGTTTTCTGGTTCGATCGGCTAGTTCAAGACAAAACATATCTGACAGTATAGACCGGACTGGCCAGACCCCCAAATCTCAGTTCGACCGACCGATTTGGTTTACAAAAGTCTGAATTCAACTCCAAATCATTTGAGGCTGAGTTAACCTTCCCGTTCTGATCGAGATCCTCTAAAAAGCTATCCAAAAATATTCTATAAATATGTAGCCCTCACCTGGGAATAAAAGATATAAAAGAATAAAGTATTATTGTGTCTTTCATTTGTAAAATAGTGATTAACATAAGTGAGAAATAGACCTTAAATTTGATTAGACCTTAAATTTATGTCTTATGCCAAACAAAATTGGTTATGCATGTTCTTTTGTTGTTTGTGTTGCTCATGTGCTTAGACACCATAATGCTCTATCATTGTGGCTCATGGGGGAAACGGATCATACATGTGTTGAATATCGTTAGGCATGTGTATTTATACAAACTATACCTATCTCTACTATATTATAAAGAGTGAGCAATGGGCAAACATGTCCAACTTGGTAAAGTTAAAATGGGATGTGAAAAGCCATGTGCTTTAACCCTCAAATGTCATATAAATCTTCCCCAAATTACCCTTCAATGCATTAAGATACTTGTACCATGTAGTAGAGATAAATATAGGGTTTATTTTCTAGATAATTAAGTTTCTATATTTGCTCGCAAAATCCGTTCAAATTCTTATATATAATATCATGTGGTATGACCACAAGCTTCAAATAATTATATTCAACAAATATTAATTTTACATTTTCTTTCTTTCTTTAAAATTGCATATGTTTATATAAATATATATACAGTGTCGTTCATTATGAGAATTGCTGAAACAAATTACTATATCTTTATCTTTATACTTGCTCCCTCTTTATCTTTATTTATTTTTCTAGGTCACGCATCTCTACTATGGTGAACCATCAGGCGTTTTGTTCTGCCCATAATCATCACCATCAAGTCAATACTACATTATAAAGGAGAAGGCATGGGCAAATATGTCCAAATTGTCCAAAGTTAAAATGGCATACCAAGAGTTTCTTTACAATTTTTTAAATTTTACCATTTTTCTTCCTTAAATGCTCCTAGAAGATAATTAACTTTTATATGAAAATGGAACTCACCCAAACTAAATAAGCACACGAGATAGCAATATTTTTGAACAAATTTCATATAATGGCGATGAAATATAATAATTTATATTACTACAATGAACAATCTTATCTCAGCTAAACTTGTATGAATTTTAGAACTTTGCCATAATAATATTTATATTATAAACCCTTTTCATATATATGCGTCTACCTAGCGGCAAAGTGGACGAGATGGTTCGGCTCACTGGCTACATTGGGCAATTTTTTAGATGTTGGGTCAAGTTGGGCAATTCTATTACAAATTACAAATAACAACTTTTAATTTCTAAATGGACAATGACATTCATATGATAGTGTATACAATATCATATTATTACTACATGCTTTTGTCATGTAAATGAACTTTATCATTTAGCAAGGTGTCTTCAACAGCACGATTATGTGTATATGCAATGACCAGACAACTTACACAAGAGTGATGTTTATGTTCAAATTGGTATGTTACAGTAATATACCTTTAGTTTATTAAGATTTGTTCAAAAATGAGTACATGGTTTTTGTGGTGAACTGCAATCAGTTGTAAGTGGCGGTGCACATTTCTTTTCTTTTCTTTCTACGAATACTTGTTAAAACATAGTGTGCACATTTCTATTCTTTTTGCTTAACTTGCGGCAAAAAACCTAAGTATCATAATGTTATATTGCAACCCATTTGTCGATCCCGCTGTAACGCACGGGTAAACCCACTAGTAATGAAATAAAAGGCAACCTCACCGTTGCAAACATAACAAGACAATCATAATTATAAGAAAGCACCATGGTAAAGTGTCTTTATTCTATGCATAAACCCACGTTATTTTAAAAGATTCAAGTGTATTTATATTTAAGCAATCTAACTTATGTAAAAGTTGAGAGAGAGTATTTATAGGGAAAAAACGGGGAGAGGGAGGAAATAGAATTTATGAGAGTATTTTTTTTAACTCTTTGGTAAAATTGTCAAAATTATACTTAACAACAAGACAAAATTACATTTTGTGTCTTTAATGTATCACTGAAATCATGAAACATGCCCTTTTTATTTATTTTTTTTGCATTTTATGTCCAAAATTTGCTTTTTTATTGGAGAATATTTTATAGAATAGTAATCAAGTATTACTAGTGTTCTAATTAGATCACTCATAAAAATATTTGTTCTAATTAAGTCATTAAAGTTTATTTTATGTTCTAATCATATATAATTTACCTCAATAGCAGGTATAATATCTATAATTGGAACATTAAAGTAAACTTCAGTGACCTGATTAGAACATCAAAGTAAAGTTAACTTATCTAATTGGGAAAAAATGTTTTATAAAAATTGTGAATATTTAAAAAAATGCAAAAATTTTAAAAATGGTTATATTTTTAATTTTTTTATTATTATTTATATTTTTTAATTATAGAAATTGCAAAAAAAATGTTTAATAAAAATTGATGACCTACTAAATGGGTAAAATATCTATAATTAGAACATTAAAATTACTTTAGTTACCTAATTGGAACAATTTATTTTATGAGTGACTTGATTAGAATACTCTTAAAACTATGTTACTATTTAGCAAAGTTACCCCTTTTTATTGCATTTTATGTCCTTTCTGACTAACTGGGTTAGATTTCTCAAGGGTATTATTGTCCATTCACCACATTAAGGACACAAAGTGTAATTTTTTCCTTTTTTATTATACTTTAGTTTATTTGTGGGACCCACTCACCACCACTTCATCTTCAACCTCCACCAACCACTTCATCTTCAACCTCCACCACCTCATCTTCAACCTCCACCCACCACCTCTTTTAAAAAAAACCGGCAACATCAAGTCACGCGTGGTAACATTAACGATTGCCTCAAAAAGCATTGAATCACTACTCTCTTTAATATATGTGTTTATTTCATCAACAAACACATACAATAAAAACATCACAAACAGAAATCATACACCAAAACCATCTTCAAATGCCGTTAAAAAAAAACCATCTTCAAGTGCACATCCCATTGCTCATCTCTTTTAAGCAAGAAACCAATCAAGTTCACAACATTAGGCATAAACTTGGTCCCTAAAGATCCCATAACAGATAAACTAAACTACTTTAAAATCTTTATTAATCAGGCACGAAACGACACACCTTGTCTCTTAAGAAGATGACGTACTCAACAGATCTTGAATATCTTTCTGTTCATAATCAAAGAACCAATTCAAGAGATCAGTAAGCCGCATTCGCAAACCAAACCAATATGTTTTGCATTTTTCTTTTTTTCAACCTAACCTCGAATTCTACGGTTCTGGCCATCAACAAGACGAACAAACAACAACACTAACACGATCTAACGGACTATTTAAATCTACAACATGTAGACTTATATTTACGAATCCTAGATCTAGTGCAAAACCAAAGATCACTAGAGAAGAGACACCAACAAATTAACCAAGAGATTATCACAATGAAAATCTCAAATGACCAGATTAGAACACCTTTGATACTACGCACAAATTCAAATAACATAAGTGCAGTACACAATTCTAATCATCAACAACAAGTGAAAGAAATATTATGACTCAATTATGGATAAAATAGGATTCATGTCACACACCTTGTAAAGAACATACAGATTAATTTAATTAATCCAAAAACCTTGATTTGACAAAAAAACTTTTTTTAACTTTACAGGAACACAAGTCATCCAGAAATGAATCACATAATTCAATCATAAATCTGATACTAAGGGAATTACACAAATCCACATCAGATTACAGATACACAGCCAAGCACAAACTTCTAAATGAATACAAAAATCACATGATTTTTCTACAAAAAAAAAACACATAGAAACACAAGGCTGCACAATATCCAAGATTTGAGAAATACATCTGGTTAATATTGCTTCTACTACACAAAGCAACCAATCAACAAGATTCAACACATGACCTACACGTCAAACAACAATCATCATGATACGAGTTTAGTTAACATAAAAAAAACTCATCAAGATAGTGTCAAACCTGATACTATAAACAAGAACCAGCAACATATAACACATACCCAGGCCCTCATAAACATATTATATAACCAAGGACAACAAATCTGAAAAAAAAGTGAGGATCACACAATCCTACACTACCATATCGACAGTCTAAAAAACTTCTAATTGACACCTCATATATCAAGCCTTTTCAACTAGAAAACATTTTCACAATAAACATACACGACTGCCAAACCATTTAGGAATAAACTTGACAAAATATGATTTGTAAAACTTTTGAGTCACACGGATCAACCAATAAAAATAAACCAATACTTGAGAACAATGCCAAAATTGGTATCTCGAATCGTAAAACAACCAAAACGGATCCATAGTAACAAAAACAACCAATGCAGGAGGGAACAAGCAAATCACAAGATAAAAAAACAAAAAACACAACTCAACAATGGCGAAATCACACCGTGTCCAGATCACTGGTTCATCACTCAATAGGTGCCAGAGCAGGTCCTAGTGTGGGAGCCACCTAGACCTAGACACGACAATTTTAAGCAACCAGACTCGATCAACCATCGATCCTTCTAACCCGGCCACAGACTCCTAGAAATACTCCAAAAAATAGTAAAGAGCAAAATACATGAAATATCTCACCAGTGGGGGGGGGGGCAAGTTAGGGTTCGCCTAAAATAACTCACAGTTCGTAACCTTCACTTAGGGTTACTAAACAGTGATGCGAAGAAAACTCCAAGCTTCAATGAATCAAGAATGCATAGGATCTACTACAATATCTGAACATATGAACACCATTCCAGATCTGAGCAATAGTCTACACCAAACCTGATTCACCAACAGATCACTTTCCAAACCCTTCGCAATCAGCAGTTTAAAGATCGACCAACAACAGCTGATTTAGTCACATGAAAAAGAATCAATCATAGACGAACAACACTATACCCACTTGCTAAATCTGTTCGTCACAAAACTAACGAACCTACAGAATATAAATTACCAGTGGAAATAACAATCCACCGAACCAGAATCAAAGATCTGACAAACTTTCTATCAACGACTAAGTCTAAAGAACCAAACAACAACCTACAGAGCAGATCTATTTTAATGAAAAAAGCTGTAGATAACGAATCTCATGAAATTGACGATAAAAAACAAATTCACAAAAAGGATCAACTCTTCAAGAATCAACAACGGAAGCAACAGTCAGGACCAAGAGCTAGGCTCTGATACCATGTCAAAATTATACTTAACAATATGATCCAAGACCTCCAACTAGTGGGACACCCAAAATTTTAGGTTTAACTAAATATTATTTCTAAACAACTAATCTCATTAAAAACAAGCATTAGCAAGAGACTAGCGACTCACGGACAACAAACTTACAAAACAATGTTACCACATCAAATTCTTATATATCAACCTATTGTTAATCCAAAGATATGCCAAAGATTTAATATCTTCCATTGTTTTTGACTTGCTAACCGCTTTGCCAATAAATAAGGTCATTCCTTGTATTTCAAATGTACCAACTAGCCGTAAAGATAATTGTTTGAATTACCTTACTCCTTCTATGATCCAACCGTGAAGTTTTATACATGCTTATCAAATCTTGAACCGAGAAGGCGTAAGCGGTCGAGATACCATTTACGGGTAGAAACAAAGTCGTAAATGATTATCTACAACTTTGACCAAAATAGAACGACTAAGGGCTGAGTGTTATTAGAATGAGGATAATTTTTAAATATAAAATATATCAAAAGAGAAGATTAAGGGATAACGTTTGGTTGAGATCAACCAACATGGAGAGTAAATACATAACCAAAGGTTTTGTGGTGATAAAAGTGGTTTGAAGTGCGGACTAAATGTTAATAGGGAATAACCACAACGAACCCCTTAACAATCATAGATCGATTCATAACGTGAAGCTTTTGATTTTATTGAAAAAACTATTAGATAGGCTTGTCATGAGTCAAAACATGTGTTTATTTGTAAGGTAAAATGGTTTTTCGACCTATCTTATAAATTGTCTTAAAAATACGAGCTTATCAATGTAATTTAACTTGTTTTAGCGTGTATCTCATATAGGTAAAAAAATCTTGATTATAGAGGAAAATAGCAGGGCATGAGATGGTTGGCTATAAGGGAGAGGAATTTAAGGCATTCGATCAAACTTCTATTAGATTATTATTAGAGTAGTTGGTTTAAAAAAAGTTTAAAGAAGTAAAGGTTTTAGACTTGTGTAAAGTTTTCAACGTGTAACCTAAGTCACCCATTGAATAACATGATGTGACAATAAATTCACAATACACATTCAATTTCAGTTGGTTCGACTGTCATACACATTGACAATATTCAAATACTAGTTTTAAATGACATCACAAAATGCAAAATATGGACATATTGAACTAAACTACAAGACACAAATAATAACTTCTGAATGTGTTTTATAAAAACAAGAATGAAGTACACGTTTAGTACATATGATTTACTCATCTTACCATTTTTATACCTATTTATAATTTTACAAACTCTAAGCTATTCAATTGTCCCGACAAGTTTTTGTTCCACATACAACATTCGTGATTGCCTAAATCCGTGTTATTCGATTATTCCTTTTGTAAAATTATTGTCATTTTCATACCTATTTACGCTATGTTCCCGAGTTAACTTAAAGAGGGAAAATAACCGAAGGAAAGGAAAAGAAAAGAAAGGATAAATATCCTTTCCTTTTGTTTTCTTCAAAATCGGAAGGAAAACTAAACTAAAGAATTTTGCCTACTTTTCCTTCAATTTTCTTTCTTAAGTGAAACTCGGGAACAAACCGTGTTTTGCACAATCAAAATTTTCTTTCCTTTCTCTCGTTAAGTTAATTCGGGAGCACAACGTTAATCCGGTTACTCACTCGGTAACATTAGCTTTTTTTTTCACCATTCGTTTTTTACAAAATGATTTTACAATTGAATAACCCGGATTTGTGCAATCACCGATGCTGTATGCGGTATGCCTAACACAGACACTTGCCGGAACGAGTAAGTTTCATCTTGTTTAAGCATCGAAGATCGAACTAATCGTGGAGACCAATGGCGTATTAGCGATGAACAATCCAAGTGAATGAACATAAAACAAACATCCCTATATTTTCCGATTAGGGTTTGCAATTGGAGCCTTTCTCCATCTCAATCAAAACATGTAACTATTGTATGTCTGTCCGTTGATTTTACACCTATTACCGATTTCATTAACGTCATCTACTTGTTTTCTTCTACAGATTTGAAATTATTATATATATTCTCCTTTTCATATGGCTTTTGTTAATGTCATCAATTGTTGCCTTGATTCCATCACAGAAGTAAGCTCTTTTTGCCCATCATGTTGAACTTTAATAAATTGTTATGGTTGTAGAGTTTTCTTATTTTTGAATCACTGTTATAAATAACTACATATTTTGTAAGTTTAACTAGGGCTGTTACAAAACCTCGCGACTCGCAGCTCGACTCGTAGCTCCCTCGAAAAAAACTCGAACAAATCTAACTAAAAAACTGGATTTGAAACAATATGAGCCGAGCTGACTCATTTTGTAACCGAGGCTCGGCTCGTGGCTCGACTCGTAAGCTCGTTTCACTTCAATATCGTGCTCAAGCCGAGCCAAACTACCTCATTTAATTTCGAGCTCAAGCTCGAAACCACCCTGGCTCGACTCGGCTCAGCTCGTTTACAGCCCTAAGTTTAACAATGAAAAAGTTTAATTCTATAATGTAAAATGTAGCTTTTGATGTATGGAGAGTAATAGTATGATTGCGGCTATTGTTATTACCGTTTATCTGCATAAAAGTTCCATCAGCTGTCAATATCTTCTTTGTGATTGTTTAGATATCTGAGGAACTTAAAGATGCTGTAGTTTATGTGGATTCGGGATGTACAGAAAGTTTCAAGTTTCTTGGGGCGTTCCCGGTTTTGTTGGAGATGGGTGCGCTTGCTGTTTGCAGCTTGGAGAGCATGTCTACTCTTGACTCGGTGAGAGAATTTAATCATTTATGCCTTTTTTTCTCATCAAATGTGGTTTTAGATATGTTGGCTCATGGATCCCGTTTTCATGTTTGGTATTTCTATGCATCCGCGTTGCCTTTGGCTTAGACTATAGTATAAAAGTGCACAAGTTGCCTTCTCTGTTTCCAGAAAAGTAGTTATGGCACGTGATGCAAGTGTGTATTCTAATAGAAGTAGACAAGCCAATATGCTTTGTTTCATATTTCATATTTTAAAACTGGAAGTCTGTGAGCATAGAGCTTTTACGCTCTTATCATGCTATCTTTATTTCTTGTTATGGTAATACTTTAGGATTTGAAGAATAATTTTGTGACTTTCTTTGATTAATGTTTTTAGGCAATTGGGTGGAATCAAAAGAGTGATGTCCAGACAAAAGTTGTATTCTTCACTTGCCGCCTTCTAACTGATTCACATCGATACATACTACGGCGTCTAAGTACTCATAAACGAGTTTTCCAGTGCACCATATATACATCTATTTCAGAGGTACTACTTCAGTACTTTGTGATTGCTGCCTTCCCTTGCCATTTTAAATATTATTTGAACTTAAAGAGATATTTTCATTTGATACATCAAGACCTGTTTTTGCTTATGTTTTATGACTTGGTTTATTCACAAAGTTTTTACTGTTTTCCTAGTATCACAGCTATTTTCTTTATTAGCCAAGTTTAGTAGGTTGGTGACACTTTATACATTTTTTTTTGTTTTTACATATGTTTTATGCCTTGGTTGATTTAATCTTCTACTTGTTAATGTGATAGACTGTTAGTTTCAACTGAAGAACATATTCTCCCTTTTTATGTTCTAGTCTTGATACTTTATTTCTTGTCACAGTCTTTTCTCAAATCTCTCCAAATTTTTGCTGCAAAAAATGCCTTCTGCAGTAAAAACGTGGCTGATGGGACTAATATCATGTCAACATGATAATATTAACTAATTTATTATAGCACTGGTGTTTACATTGTTCTCTCCTTGTATACCTTAGTCGCACATTCTTGTTGTCACTATCATAATTCATAAATTAAAAGCAGTTTATTAACTATTGGACTTTCAGTTAGTTGCTTGGTGCATTCTCTTTTACTGTATTTATCATTACAAATATGCTTGAGTTCTCTTCCTTGCAGGAAAAGGTTTCTAATTGTATGATTTGCTAAATTCACATAAAATAATATTTGTTGTTTCATCTATTGGACCGTCAAAGACTCAAAACCTGCACATGTATATTTTCTAAAGCTCATTTACAATAAGTTAGCTCTTTATAAAACCGTATTAGTTTGGGCTCTAAGTTTCTATTTTAAGATTCAGACTAACAAGAAAACTACAAAAACGTCATGGTTAGAGCATATGCTTCTATCATGTTCGAATGCCACAGGTGCTATCATCTTGAGCCTTTCTCATAGACTTCATAAGGTGTTGGCAAGCGGGAGTTGATCGGAATATGTATATTCTTTTTGGATAGAAGAGTATGTAGGTTTAAGTAGTGTTATTGCAATCTGGTTATATAAATTCTGAATCCTTGTTCCTTTTATTTGTATTACATAGCAATGAATTGTGTGAATGTGATTGGATTTATTTTCCAGTTATTTTCGCATTGATTATTTACCATTTTGCTTTTGCAGGTTGGTCAGTCAGCCTATCCTGATTCACCCTTGGGACCAGATGCTTATCATGAATATCAATCCTTACTTGTGCAAGATTATGAGGAACTCATGAAGAAAAAAGATTCAAAGTCTAATACTATACACACACATAACAAGGGGAATCTTATTCCTGAAGATGAGGAGGGTTGGTTGCAGCTTGCCCCCCGTGCTGAGGATGATACCCCTAAATCACCATCTTTTTCAATAGGCCATGCGGGACAGAAACTGATTGCTTATGTGCATCACTTCCCTTTGATTCTCTGCCCCTTTTCTCCAAAATTCTTTGTGTTACCATCAGAAGGATCAATTTCTGAGGCATATTTATCATCTGCCCAAGAGAATGCCATTAGCTCGGGGTTACCTCCACTAAGTACTGGCACATTTCATGATGGTGAGGATGTGCCACCTGGTGTTGCTCTTACAGCACAATTTCTATATCATCTCACAACAAAGGTATACATTCATTCAGTCAGTTAGGCCTGTAAAAGAATAAACACGAACAATGCTTTTCATGTTTATTCATTTAACTTAAACCGAACAAATGAACTAATAGAAACACTTAAACGGTCGGATTTTCTTGTGCTTGTCCGCACGTTTGAAGAAGTGAATGTGTTCGTGTTTGTCTATGTTTGTTCGTTAAACGATAGGTTGACAAACATAAACGAAAACAAACGAAGATGAACGGACACAAATGACCGTAAATGAATGAACATAAATGAACACAAACGAATATCGGTTAAAAGTAAATGTGAATATCAAATTAAAGTCTAAGATTCCATCATCATTACATTCAAATTTCAAAAGTAAACAACATTAAAGCTGAACTTATCATTAGCGAGCTAAACAACATGAGGGTTCTAAAATGTGAAAACTATTTAAGTTTTAACTTAATATGCGTGTGTGTGTATGAGAGAATGGACATTTAAACAAATCTAAACAAACGAAGGAGACATGTATTCATATTAATTCGTTTAATTAAATGAACAAAATATTTGTTCATGTTTGTTTGTTTATTACATAAACTAACCTCCCGCCTTACAGGCTTACATTCAGTTATATGTCATCCTAAATTGCAACCATGCATTTATTCATCTTTCTTGATGTTTGTTGTTTCTAATACTTTTAGATGGAATTGAAGCTTGAAATATTTTCACTTGGTGATTTGTCAAGAACCATTGGGAAGCTTATCACGGATATGTCCAGTCTTTATGACGTTGGTCGGCGTAAGCGATCTGCTGGGCTATTGCTTATTGACCGCACAATCGACCTTCTTACCCCTTGTTGTCATGGAGATTCTCTTGTTGACCGGATCTTTTCATCTGTTCCGCGTAGGACCCGCACAGTTGCAAAGGGTTCGCAAACCCAACCAAACCTACAACGTGCTCCACTTGATGTTCAGATACCACTAGCAGATGTTCTTAGAGAAGTCCCACCAAAAACAAATGCTCAGCTTTTTGAAGCCTTTTTACAGGGATGGAATTCTTATGATTCGGCTACACAAATAAACACATTAGTTAGTCTTGGAGATGATTTTTCAGAAAGTGAGCTGCTTAGTGGGTCCTTAGTCTCCACAGAAAGCTTTAATGGGACCCCGTATCTGGAGTCTACTCTAGATAGAAGAACAAAAGATGGTACCATATTGATCAAGAAGTTGCTTCAAGAAGCGCTGCGTAAAGAAAAAATCTCTATGAATCCAAAAACAGATTTACAGCTTATGGTTAGAGCTCTTGCTAAAACTCAATCATGTTTTATGCGAAACAAAGGAATTATACAGCTGGCAGCTGCCACCTCATATGCTATGAGTGAAAAATATCGCGCTAAATGGGATTCATTTGTGAGTGCTGAGAAAATACTCAATATAAGTGCTGGAGACACAAGCCAAGACCTTTCTAGACAAATGTGTGATATCATCAACAAAAGTTGTTTTGGAGAATCTGAATCATCATCACAGGGGCTATTTTCAGTCGAAGACGCAATGCTGTTAACGGTAACGGGCTATATATTGGCCGGAGAGAATTTCCCGACTTCAGGTTCAGCTGGTCCTTTCTCTTGGCAAGAGGAACATTTTCTTAAAGAAGCTATTGTGGATGCAATTCTTGAAAATCCAAAGCTAGCAAAGTATAAGTTTCTCCATGGTTTGTCTCATGATCTTGAAGCTAACTTGAAACAGAAAAAAGATGGGGAAATTACAGAAGAGCCCTCGAAGGCCATAGAAAGCGATGACGATCAGTGGGGAAATTGGGGTGAAGAAGAAGATGCTGACAAGGATACAAGTAATGTCTACAGTGACATGCAATTGAAACTAGAGCTAAGGGATAGAGTTGATAATCTGTTTAAGTTCCTTCACAAATTGACCAATCTAAAGGGCAACAAGGGAATTAGAGAAATGGCATCGAGCTTGGAAAATAGCATTGGTGATGATGACCCGTATTCTAGAAAGGGATTACTGTATAAACTTTTAACAAGAATACTGAACAAATACGATGTTCCTGGTTTGGAGTACCATTCATCTACCGTTGGTCGCCTCTTTAAAAGCGGGTTTGGAAGGTTTGGCTTGGGACAGGTATGCAAATGATCATACATTATGCTTTTCACTATCTTAATTGCTATGTAAATTTATACTGATTATTCCTTTTGAAATGGACAGGCAAAACCAAGTCTCTCTGATCAAAATGTTTTACTGGTGTTTGTTGTGGGAGGCATGAATGGCATTGAGGTTGTTATAAACTACCTTTCTCTGTTTATAGTTAAATGCGGATATATACATAATTACACCTTGCAAGTTGCAATTATGACCCAGGGTTGATTTGGATAATTTTTTGTAGCTAAGTTGGTTACTTGAGCCACCCAAATTATAAACGAGTCAAAATGGGTCGCTCCTACAAAGCTAGCTAACTTATAATGAGGCTCACTCTCAAATTAGCTAACATTAGAACAGGTCCAAATGTGTAACTCCTGTAGAAAAACTTGCCAACTTAGAACGGGTGCAAATGGGTCCCTCTTATAAAGCTAGCTGAACAAGTCCAAATGGGCCACACCCCACCTACTGGCCCCAGCTGACATGACCGCTGTCACCATCAACGCCACTGCTGCCACCTCTATCTTCACTGACACCACCGCCCTTGCCGTCACTACCTAAGCCACCGCACACATTACAAATTGAATCCACTTTGATATATTTTTTTCTTTTCTAAAACACTCGTTTTAACTGGAACCCATTTTGCCATAACCAGTTTAACCTGTTAGCTTACCTAACATAACCGTTTTGCGAATATTGATGCTTATTATTTTTATTTTGTATCTGATGATGTAACCCTGTTGTGTAATGAAGGTACTTGAAGCTCAGGAGGCGTTATCCGAAAGCGGAAGAGCGGATGTAGAAGTTATTCTGGGTGGAACGACCTTTTTAACTCCTACCGATATGCTTGATTTACTTTTAGGTGACTCTAGTTACATTTGATCTATACAACACCACTTTTCCCTTTTTGTTTATGTAAAATCAACGTGTTGCCAAATTTTGTAACATTCCAATAGTGAATGGAATGCCTTAATACGTCTAGGGCTGGCAATGGGTAACCTGTTAAGACACGATAAGACCTGTTTGACTGAAAAATACACTATTTGATTTTTTGACTTTTTTTAATACTTAGAATTAAGAGGCAAAAATCTTTCATTTCCCTTTTTTGGTACATAAAACATAAAACTGTGTTATAAACATGGGATATAAATGAGTTAAACGAGTCGTGTTCATGTTTAGAACTTGATTTGTTCGCGCGCGTCAGAGACCTGTTAACCTGTTAGGGACACGATTTGCCAGCCCTAATTATACGTCGGCTAGAGTCTTGAGTCATGGAAACCAGCATATATATTTAACTAAGATTGGGTATGTGATGAGATGGTTTTTGTATAATCAAGATAGAAAGTCATATATTAAAGAGTGAATCACATGGGTTTACAGATATTGCACTCTTGGTCCTAAGGCTTTAATAATGAAAGAATTGGTTCCGAATGTTGTAAATTATTACTAACATGATCCAGATGTATTAATTTTGTAACCGTGTTGGTCCTTGACTCCTTGCCCCTAACGGTGGTTAAAATTCTCTGTTAGATATATATTAAATGCTTATTTTGCCCTTATAAAAAAACAAAACAAAAAACAAATATTTCAAATAAATAACTACACCCCAACCTTCTCTTCTTCCCCGTACCACCACCACCTCTGTCGGAAACGAATCAATGGTGACAATGTTTCAGTACGGTGAAAAATTAAAGAATTATGTGTGTGTGTATCAGTGGATTCAAAAGTCAACAAAGGGTGAAGTGTTGAGTTAAGCAATTAAGAATTTTAAAAGGAGCCGTATATTATATTTGGAATAAGCAACTAAGAATCATAAAAAGAAGAGAGAATTACACAGATTGTCCTTTAGTTTTACCCAAAATTGCATGTTATGTCCTTTTATTTTATTTTTAACTCCCTGTGTCCTTTGTTTTGTGCACTTGTTACACCCTATGTCCTTTAGGGTAACTGCCGTTAAAAACGAACGTTAACTCCCTCACGTGCCCCTCACGTGAGGGGCAATATTGTCTTTTCGTCTCACCCTTTAAACGTTTATAACTCCTGTGAATTCCATAACATAACACACTTAACCAAACCATCATCTTCACAATACTAACCCAACCCTAACGATCGATTTCCGCCAAAATTACACAAAGAGGAGGAAGACGAATGGATTTCAACAGTAGGGCACTAAGCCCTGATATTAGAGATGAACGGTTTTACATACGAGACCATCTGGAACAGGAAGATATTGATGGTATCTATGGTAAGCAAGTGTGTGTTAAAGTTTTAATTTTTTTGATATTAAAGTTGAGCATAATGTAATGTAAGTTCACTGGTTGTTAACAGGAACATATGATGGGTTGTTTTCTATTGAACTGCATCATGGAGGACATTTCACACAGGGAAAGGGCAAAGGTAGAGAGTATTTGGATGGGAAGGTTAGCGTTGTTGATCTGCTTAATCAGCATTATTTCTGTGTTAACACACTAGATCAAATAGTAGAGAAACTAGATTATTCTGTTGAAATTGTTAGGTTTTATCATTATGTTGAGCCAAATGGGGACTTAGATAGTGGTCTTAGAACATTAGGCAACGAATCTGATGTTGGGAAGTTTGTGAAGTTTGTATGGAATAACAGTAGTTTGGTGATGAAGGTTTATGTTGAATTTGGGTATACAAATACTTTTTACATGGATGAATTTGGTGAATGTATAACTCAACCAACACCCCTTGCAGTGGAATTACCCCTATAGAGATTTCTGATGCTGCTTTTTGTGAGGATTTTGATCCTTTCTTTGGGTCTTGCTCTGATGTTAAACCTAAAGATAAGAAGTTAGACAATGATAAACCTAAAGATAAGAAGACAAACAATAATAAACATAAAAATAAGAAGATAGACAATGAGGGACCATCTGAGGGAGTTGAGCATGATGTAGACAGTGACAGTGACAGTGATGATAGTGATTTTGATGGTGAGGATACTTGTAAGGATGATGTGGAAGTGGACATGAGGGATTTTAAACTTAACATTGATGTAGAGCATGATGAGAATAATAATGAGGGACCATCTGAGGGAGTTGAGGATGATGTATTGTGCAATGATTTTGATAGTGGCAGTGAGTCTGATGATGGTGCATCAAGGGTTAGGAAGAAAATGCTTAGGGATTTAAGGAAGGCTAATGAGAACAACAGTGACTTTTATTGTGGCCAGCTTTTTGGAAGTAAATTGGAGGCCAAACAGTTGATTAAACAGCATGCAGTTGAAAGTAGAAGGGAACTAAGGATTGTGAAGGATGATTTAGCTAGGGTGAGGGCAATTTGCAGAGGGAATATGCCTAATTTTCATGTTGATGCAGTTGGCATTCATAACCATGCTGACATAGGAACCAAGTCAAAGTCAAGCATTAAAGGGAAGGGTAAAGTCAAAGAACCTAAAGTCAATGTGAAAGTCAAAGAACCTAAAGTCAATGTGAAAGTCAAAGGACCTAAGGTGAAATCTGATAAAACTAAAGGAGTTGATGAAAAAATTAAAGTGGAAAAGGACAAAGAAGTAAATGTTGGTGGAAGAGGGAATAAATCTAACCCCAATAAAGTGTGTTGTCCATGGAGCATTCTTATTGTTAAAGAGGGAGTTGCAGAAACTTGGAGGGTGAGTACTCTTGTCACCCAACACAAGTGTCTCCAAAGTAGATCTGTTTATCATTGCACCTCTACCTTTCTTAGTAAACATATGGAGCAACAGATTGAGGAAAACCCTAACATACCTGTTAGGGCAGTTCAAGAGCAATTTCAGAGGAAGTTTGAGATTGGGATATCAAAGATGAAAGCCTTTAGAGCTAAAACAAAAGCCCTCACAAAGCTACATGGTGATTATCAAGCACAATACAGTGTCTTGAGGGATTATTGTGGTGAACTGATGAACACCAATCCAGATACAACAGTTCATATTGAAGTAGAACCATGTGCAGATCCAAATTCAGAAACAAGGAAGTTCAAGAGGATTTACATTTGTTTGGGGTCACTAAAGAAGGGGTTCAAGGCTATTGGTAGACCTTTATTGGGTCTGGATGGTGCTTTTGTTAAGGGTCCATACCCTGGTCAGGTGTTGTCTGCTGTGGGTGTTGACCCTAATAATGGGATATACCCCTTAGCATATGCAGTTGTGGAGGGTGAGAGTTTGAACTCTTGGACATGGTTCCTAGAATGCCTAGCTGATGACATTGATTTGCAGACTGACTCATACTTCACCTTCATTAGTGACAGACAAAAGGTGAGTCCCTTATTTAATTTATTACCTACTTTGTATAGTTTATTACATATTACTGAATACATAAAATGTTGCATATTGTTTAGGGTATTATTCCTGCAATAGAGAAACTGTTTCCATATGCTGAACATAGGTTTTGCCTCAGACATATTCATGAGAATATGAAACTGAGGTTCAAGGGTAAAGCATACAAGGATCATCTGTGGAAGCTGGCCTCATCATCAACAGTTCAATATTTTGAGCAAAATATGAAAGACTTGAAAGATTTTAATGTTGAAGCAATGCAGTGGTTGTCTGCCATTCCACCAAAACACTGGTCTAAATCACATTTCACTGGTAAGTTTTCTGATATATTGTTTTGTTTAATCCTTTAAACAGTTACATTAATGTTTCATTATTCATATTATAGGGAGGGCAATATCAGATGTGCTATTGAACAACATGTGTGAAAGCTTTAATTCCCAGCTGGTAAATGCAAGAGACAAGCCAATTATTACTATGTTGGAGTACATTAGAGAGTATCTAATGAGAAGGATTGTGAATGTGCTTCAACTGATGGACAATGCTGATGGACCATTAACACCTAAAGCTACCAAAAAGTTTGAAGAAATTAAGGAGCAAGCCAATAGGTGCAGTGTGTTGTGGAATGGGGAAGATCATTATCAGGTTAAAGGGCCAGCAGGTTTTGGTGTTGTGGTTGATTTGAGGAAGAGAGAATGCACTTGCAGGAAGTATGAGATCACTGGGATGCCATGCAAACATATTGTGGCTGCAATCTGGAACAAGAACATGTATAGTGGTAAGGAAACAGAACTGCCAGAGACATATGTTCATCCTGTCTATACAGTGGCTAGGTGGAAGGAGGTCTACAACTACAAGATTTATCCTATCAATGGAAGGACAATGTGGCCTAAGTCTACTGTCCCAACTACTCTGACTGCACCCTACCACCATAAGCCCATTGGCAGGCCAAAGAAGGCTAGAAAGAGGTCTGCTGTTGAGATGGAGGATGCAACAAAAGGAGGAAAGTTGTCAAAAAAAGGGATCCCCAAGAAATGCCAAAAATGTAAGAATGTGGGGCACAATAGCAGAAGCTGCAAGGGACAAGTTCAGCCTTAGTGTGTTGTGGTGTTGACTTTAATTTGGTGTTTTATGTTTTGTTGACTTTAAGACATTATTATGTTTTCTTGACTTTAAGACATTATGTTTTGTAAGGATCTTGAATGTTGACTTTAATTTGGTATGGTTTTAATCTGTTATGTTTTAATGTTATGTTTGACTGTTGTTGATAATCTGTTATGTTTTAAGGATCTTGTATGTTGACTTTAATACAGTTTTTGACCCATTTGAAAACAGATATGAATAAAGGTTTTGTTAATGCTTGTTGTTGTCCAGTTTTTTGACCCATTTGAGCACAGATATACCATATGACAATCAAAATTCTGACAATACATAACCATTTCATAACAAGATTTCTTACATTTCATAACCAAAATATCTTACATTTCATAACCATTTCTTACATTACAATAAACTACCATAACAAAAAAAAACGAAGAAAATCCAACTAATCCAAAGCTTGCTTCTCAGTTTCCTTGATTCCTCCTGACTTTCATGAAGCTTTCGAAGCAAATTAGCAGTCTGAAAGTTGGTCTGTTCACACCAACCAATAAAACCACAACCGATTGGACAACAATAGAATCGTCTACCTGGGTTTTTTGCTGTTATTGATGTTCGAATAATCGCCAGCATTCCACACCTACAATACACCATCGTTGATCGCCCTAATTTTTTTTTGCTGTGTTGATTGTGGTGTACATTGTGATGAAAAACCCTAATTTAGATCAGCTATGAAGAACCCCTAATTTTTTTTTGAACGTTAAAAGGTGGCAGGAGAACTTCATCAGACGAAAAGACAATTTTGCCCCTCACGTGAGGGGCACATGTCTAAGAAACCGTTTGTTTTTAACGGACGTTAGCCTAAAGGACATAGGGTGTAACAAGTGCACAAAACAAAGGACACAGGGAGTTAAAAATAAAATAAAAGGACATAACATGCAATTTTGGGTAAAACTAAAGGACAATCTGTGTAATTCTCTCTAAAAAGAACCATATTAGCTTTTGAATTAAATTCAAGATTGAAAAATAAAATAAAATAAAATAAAATAAATAAATGTTATATAAAGTTAGGTTTAAGACAAACCATCACTGTTAACCCGTCACCACCAACACATTCACCACCTATCGCCCTACACCACACCTCTACCGTTAAACCATCCCACCTTCACCATCGTAACACCACCACAATTGATTCACCGTGAATCACCTTTCCTCTCTTTCTATCTATCAAATCTTGATTCAAATACCCTAAACCAAAAGCAATTGTGTTGGTCCTTGTAATGATGGAGCAGTGGGTAGGTGGTAGTAGATGTGTCAGAAAATGGGTGGAGGTGGTAACAAATGGTGGAGGTGATGGTTTGTGAAGGTGGGTGGTGGGGTAGGAATGGTGTAGGGTGGTTGGATTAGGTGAAGAAGATAAAGGATTGTCGTAACTACAGGGGTAAAATAGTTAATTTATGTTCACTTAACTGAGTAATCTAACTGACTTTAGGGCAGGGGCCACACGAGTGCATGTTAAACTCATATATCAATTGTGTAATTAATGAAGCTTTAGGATCAAGAATGCAATATTTGTAAACCCTAGGGACTAACCATGCGATTCTCTATATATTAAATCAGTGAAACAAAATTGGATTTTTCTCTCATGTTTCCACCGACAATTTTTAAACGTTAATGTCTTTTTTTTACGAGATTTTTTAAAGAAAAAAATTACACCAAATTAACAAACGTTTTATTATCTTTTCAACGAGTACCATAGTGTTACATAAAAAACGGAGAAAAAAAACCGACTATTTTTTGTGAGGTTTTGTTTATACAGGAAAAAAACACGTGTTCAGGTAAGTTTATTAATCATGTATAAGCAAGTCATTAATTATGTTCAAACCGGTAAATATGAATTCTATTTTCAACCAGAACAGAATAGGTTACTAGAGTTATATATTGTTTTAAGTTATGTATCAATATTAGTATGTTAGAGTTATACATTTTTTTAGTCTTTTGGATAGGTGTTAATATTAGAGTTACATTGGAGTTATACATTGTCTTAAGTTAAGTGTTAGCATTGGAGTTATACATTGTTTTAGGTTAGGTATTAATATTAGAGTTATACACTGTTTTAGGTTAAATGTTAACATTAGAATTATACATTGTTAATTGTTATAGGTTAGGTGCTATCTGAAGCTTTCATGCATGTAACTGTAACGCGCATCAGTCTATTTCATTTGTAAAATTGATATGTCATATTAAATTTCTCTACCCGAGACGCTCCCGTGGTATAACTAGCTATATATAAAAGAATAACCTCTTGATGACATGACATTCAACGGGGCAACCCTCCATCCCTTGAATGAGCCATGTGGCATCATGTGGAGCTTTCTTTTATTTTTTATTTTGTTTTTTAAATAAAATTAAATCACATAAATTAAAAATATTAAAATAATAAAACCCTACCTGATTAGGTATTCTTCCTTATTACGCCTCTCGTATCTTTCCTTCTCTTCTATATCTTCACTGAAACCTATCATCTTCTTATTCCAATAAAAAAATACAGAGAACTTTCTTCTCTTTACTAAATCATAAATGTGAAATAGCAACACATTAGAATTTTTATTTCTATTAGTAACTCTGATTCAAATCATATATACTTTTGCTTATATCATTTTAATAATAGGGGTTTTATATATAAACAATTGTATTATATGTTGTAAAATGGTGAATAATATACTTTCTGAAAATCGTAAAATGACCGGAGCTAGAGTTATTGATCTTCATTTTTTTGTATTATGTTTTTTTCCTACCGTATTTGATTGAGTTTTTCTTACATTGAATATTTTATTACGTCATATTGGGGTAAACGTTAGTAGAAAATATAAAATTAGGCATTAAAATAATATAATGACGTTTTTTCTTTGAAATCAAAGTTTTTTGTTGGTCAGTATGGTGAGAATCTTTTTTCTGTTTCCCGCGCCGGTACAACACACCACAACCTGACACAGTTCCGGTAGACATTCATCCCTTCTTGTCTTTTTCCACGTCACTTCTTCCTTAACCTTATTCTGTAATGCCTAATTTCTACTCTCTCCACTCTTAACACTCGTCGTACCTACCTCACACTTTTAGGGCTTCAACCATCTTCTTCTTCTTCTTCTTCTTCTGTTCCCATGGATCCATCACCTGACGCCTACAAGAACAGGGACAGAACCGCTCTCTTCATTATCATGGCCTTTGCTTCTTTCGCCGTCGCTTTATTGCTCCTTGCTTTCAGTTACTACTGTTATTTACGCAACAAGCTTTCTAATTATTTAAAAACCCCCAAAGGTATCTATATCTATCTTTCTGATTCTAATTTCTATGTAGATCTACATTTGTATCTATGTGCTATTTACACAGCTTTATGCTCGTATTTTGTTGAAACTAGTGTTTTCCTGTATTATTTACATGTCATTACGGCCTTATTGTTTCAATATGGCCGTACTGGTCGTATAAGGTGTTAGGATGGCACATTATACGGCCATACGTTATTATACGGGCCGTATGAGTTGGTGTGGTCACTGACAGTTGTATGGCTTGTACAGCCATTTCTGTCTGGGCATACGGCTCGTGTGATGATGTTACATGGTGTCTGCCATAGTTGGCGAAGGCTCAAGGCGCAAAAGGGTGAGCATTGGGCCTCATTGCAAGAACATAGTATAAAATACAGTTTTAGGGGTTTGGACATGTTTTAGGTTTCGTTAGGGTTAGTTTAGGTTGATTCAGACCTGTTCAGATCTTGGTTTTAAAAAGCGCGAAGCGCACAAAAGCGACGAGGTCTAAAACCAAGGCGCAAAGCGCAAAAGCGGTGGGCTTTTCGTACGCGAGGCGCAAGACGATTATATATATATATTTTTTTATGTATGCTATAGGTTTTTAACATTATTTACTCAAAATATAGATACAAATAAGATATATATATATATATGATTTAACTTAAATGTACAACCTTTGTAGCTACATGTATAACAATTTTAATCACAAAAACACCATGTGTACGAAAAGCGCGCTTTTTTGTTGCGCTTTTTGCGCTTTTCCTGCGCTTTTTGTACGAAGTGCGCCTAGGGTTACATAAGGCGCCATGATTTGCGCCTAGGCGCGCCTCGCGCTTAAGCGCGCTCTAGGCGCGCTTTTTAAAACACAGGCACTTCAGATGATTTTTGGCCGGAATTTCGTCAGAACTTGGGCTGAATAATGTGTCTGCAGGCTTGGAAGTTGGCTTTTGAAGCTAAGCGAGAAGGCTGCGTTGGGCTTGAATAGTGGGCCTAGGTGTGTGCCTAGAAACATCTATAGTAGCCCTCTTACAGATCCTTAACCTTATGATATGATATGATATGATGTTGATCTAAATACTATAAGTAGAGCTTGTTATTCAATATACAACTACAAAATCTTTTGTTTATTGTTGTTCTTTTAGAAGGAATTGGCTCAGATGATAAAGGCAGTAATCAATCAAAAACTCAAGTTGTTATTGAGAAAGGACTTCAAATCTTCACCTTCAAGCAGCTACTTTCTGCAACTGGTGGGTTTGGAAAATCCAATGTTATTGGGCAGGGTGGGTTTGGGTTGGTTTATCGAGGTGTGCTTCAAGATGGGAGAAAGATAGCTGTGAAGCTGATGGATCAGGCTGGAAAGCAGGGAGAAGAGGAATTTAGAGTGGAGGTTAGTATTGTGAAATACTGAAATCTGCAGTTTTTATATCCAAAGTCGGATCTTGTTAGTTTTTTATTTAGGTGATAGTACAAGTATCTATCTATACGATAAGAAACTCAAGTACATGATCTTTATAATCAGATAAGTTTAGTTGTCCAAAATGAGAACTTGAAAGGAACTGTTTTCTTTTGTTAATTTTCCAGGTGGAAATGCTGAGTAGGTTGCGGTCACCGTATTTACTTGCTTTGATTGGTTACTGCTCAGAGAGTCACCACAGGGTGTTAGTATATGACTTTATGGCCAATGGTGGTCTCCAAGAACATTTGTACCCAATTAAAGGTATGCAGTTGCTATCCTATTAATCTTATGATGTGACATTCTTCAGTCGTCACCCTATGATAGAGGAAGAGTCTGCAAGACTAAGCATTGTTATTTTCCTTTTATCCAGTTTTTCCGGTTTTATCTAAACATTTTCTTTGAATTTTGAAATCAATGGTTTAATGCTTGCATTTGATGACACCAAGAAAGTTGAGACTGTCAATGAACAAACCAAATGTTTTAAAGTTTTACCATGCTGAACATATGCTTGATTCATCACATGCCAGTTACACTTGATGAAAAAAGATTAACGATGCTTATATTGTAAAGGCAAGGCGTTATTTTTTCTAAACAGAAAGGCAGCCTTACTTATCGATGTTGAATTTGTTACATATTTTTGACATAGTTTGAGTTGCATTTCGGAATGCTATTATTACCACTACTAGTTCCATATTATTTGGCTAAATGACTAATTAAGGATGTTCATTCATGAGGTTTGGCTACAGACTTTGAAAGGTCCTGTATCACTGTTTATCCTGCTGTATGGTTAAAAACAAATGTGAAAGATTAGAATAAATGAAACAATATCTTTCTTTCACTAAGTGTTCTTTTGTATAGTGGTTGACTAGAGGCAACTTTTTGGTCAAATTAAGTAAATGAAGTTGCTAACAAATATATAGTGATGATATGATGTTGTAGTGAGTGGTTTGGGTAAGATTAGCCATACAGATCTATTGCATAAAATTTCTCATAGCTTGATTTTTGGACAAGTGCACATGATCACGATTTGTGCAATTTCGTTAATTTTGGTGTTAGTTTGCATTTAGATCTGCAATTTGAAAATCATACATTTTTGTTTCACAATGAGTTAAACGAAGTAAGCGAATCCAAAAGTATACCAGAAAGTGAACTGTGAAATTAGTTATAAGATGAATGACTATAGTTTTGAAAGGCTTTTGATGGCATGATACATCATAACCTTTATGTAGTCTGATCTTTTCCAATTTATTAGTTTTCCAGCTAAACTCACATGAACAAGTTTTCATTGGTATGGTTAATTTAAAAATGAGCAAACCTCTTTAGTTTTATATTATTGATCTTAATGTAGTCATTCATTATTCTCCTTCCAATAAACAAGTGAAAGTGAGTGACGCTTTCAAATTTTGTGCAATGATCCACATGCATTCGATTTAAGAAACCAAAAACCTTAGATCTATGTAGTCACATGGCAAGGCCTAGGCACCTTGAAGTCTTGAACACACGCAAGGCTAGCGGTTTGGTCCAGTCAACACCAAAACCGGCCTGAACTCCTTGGAACTTGACAAAAACAAGCTGACCAAAACTCTGCAGGAGATGAGCAGATGGGGTAGAAAGGAAATGAAGTCAGGAGGCTAAATTGTTACTCTTTTACATGTAAAAGGGCTGATGGGATGCAACAGCTCGCACGAACAGTCAAATATTACTCATGGTGTGTAGTGTAGATAGCCCAAATAGACAGTAGCGAGTATGTTGTGACGTGTGTAGATTGCCCAAATAGTGTAGAATACAAGTTATATCTTATCTAGAAAGTATAAGAATAATTAATACTTGAAACTAAACTTGTTCATAGTTAGATTATCATATAGTTATTATTAGAGTTATTTTTTTTATTACTTTTTAGTTTCTATGTAGGTTATATATATTTTAAATTCTCCTATTTGTGATCCTTGCTTGTCTCAGATCTGCGCTTTTGTTTTTTTAGCTCAGACGGAAACATTCTTTCTTCTCTAAAAGAATATTAGTTGTAACAGGTGAGCTTGTATACCTGTATAGGTCAAACAATTTTCTAAAGAATTAAAGGCTTGCAGGATTTCTTTGACGAAATTCATATATGACAATGAAGTTGCCCTACACATTGCCTCTAACCCACTTACTAATGAGAGGTCAAAGCACATTAAAATTGATTCACTTTGAGTCTTTGACAGAGAAAAACTTTTTGATGGCATCATTTTGACTGCATTTGTCAATTTTAATGACTTGCTAGATGTGTTTACAAATTGTCTTAGAGGACCTTGGGTTGAATATATATATGTAACAAGCTTGGAGCATATGATATACATGCTCTAACTTGAGGACGAGTGTTAGCATATATCAGTGTTAGGCCCATATGTGTATAATGTGCTCATTAGGTTTCTTGGAGTTTTGACCTTGGTCCTTCTGTCTGTATATACTTGCCCTGATGATCATCTTCCTTTCAAGTGTTAGTTTTTGGTCCAAATGTGGGGCGATTTTCACGAGTCTTCAAAAATTGAGATCTTGAATACATCCTCATTTTTATTGCCAAAATATAGCAATGCAATCCGGAGAACATTGGAATTGTAGGAAGCAGCTGACCTAGATGCCATTTCTAGTTAAACCTTTCTGAAATATCTAATCTATCAAGTATTTTTCATCCTCATGTGCTTTCAAGTAATCACACACCCTTTCAAGAAGTGCATTGTGATACCAGTGCAAATGGTTAAGACTGCAATACAATATAAATGAAAGATCTGCACTTTGAAAGGTTAAGAAAGTAGTGCTTTGCTGGTTTTGGTTTTTCAGTAGAGAATACAAGTGTAGAGTAGAATAGTTCTAGATATGATAGTTGTATACCAATATCTTGAACTTGAACTTGTATTTTTAAGCTTACACTGATAAACACATAGACCATACATGCATTAAAAATCTTCATATTTAAATTGAATTCATTTGTTAGGCAAAGCATTGTGAATCCTGATTCTCTTGACTTGATAGAGAATTTATTATTGTTCAAGTTTCAGGGTTGATCCCTAACGTATTCTCCATTGCTTATTCTTTTGTATGAATACACATTGAGCATTAGTTGTTTCCTTGATGATGGGGATGATGTTTTTTTTCCTTCATAAACTCAGGTTCTAATGCGCTTCCTTCAAAACTGGAGTGGGAAATACGGTTGAGAATAGCTCTAGAAGCAGCAAAAGGTTTGGAGTACCTCCATGAGCATGTTACGCCTCCAGTGATTCACAGAGATTTCAAGAGCAGCAACATCCTTTTGGACAACGGCTTTCATGCCAAAGTTTCTGATATTGGGTTGGCCAAGCTCGGATCATACAGAGCTGGTGGTCATGTTTCCACTCGTGTATTGGGTACCCAAGGATACGTTGCACCTGAGTAAGAACTAATACATCAAATCCTTGATCAGGATTTTCTTTAAATCATAACCTTTGATCATTATTTCAAAGATTTTGGTTATTTGATGTTGAAGGTATGCTCTCACTGGTCACCTGACTACAAAATCAGATGTTTATAGTTATGGGGTTGTTCTTCTCGAGTTGCTCACTGGTAGAGTTCCTGTTGATATGAAAAGGCCCCCTGGAGAAGCTGTTCTTGTATCTTGGGTGAGCTTCTCATTTCATTTCTGCATATAAACATGTCATTTTTTACTACATGGCAAAACAACTCGGGTTCCCCCACAAATAATTAACGCATTATTTATAATTTCAAAAACAGTATACTTGCGGTTATCTAAATCTTAAAACAAAGAAGGCATTTAGGAGGTTGTATTTTATGAAAGGAAGACTTTGTGCGACTTTCGACCCGTTTGACCCATCTGACCCGTTCCCATACGGAGCTCTAAGTTGTGTTGATTTGTGAAACAGGCTCTACCCCGTCTGACAGATAGAGACAAAGTTATTGAAATTATGGATCCGGCACTAGAAGGTCAATATACAATGAAAGAAATCGTTCAGGTGGCAGCAATAGCAGCAATGTGTGTTCAGTCAGAGGCAGATTACAGGCCATTAATGGCAGATGTTGTTCAATCTCTAGTCCCTCTGGTGAAGCAGCAAAGGCAGTCTTCTAAGGTAAGCAGTTGTTCTAGCGTTAGCGCTACTCAGTCTCCCAGGCTCTAAGAAGTTCTCACTTTGGTCTTCGGTTCAGTTGTTTAGCTAATTTTAGGTGTAAAAAGACCAATATACTTATTTTATGTCGCGATCTAAGCACGAGCCTGTCTCTAGTTATTCAAAATTGGCATTTGAGTATTTGTATCCACTTATCTAACAATTATCACATGCTATCTTTGTGACTAACAACGTAAAAGACCGTCATCCCCTGGGTTATTTTGCGAAGTATGATTGCAGTTTTAGTATCTATTGTAATCATCATGGACCAAGACAAAACTACTGCACATAATTTCCTATTTCTTATTGGTTTTCATTGGTATAAAGCATGTAAGATCTTGAAGGGTGAATATGTTATTTCTATCAAGACATGTTACAATAGATTACAGAAGTTATACAGTCTTCTCTCTTGTAAAACTTGTAGGGTTTTCTATAGATACTAAAGGACCCAAGTTTTATTTTTAATAGAATAGGGTTTTCTATTCAAAAGGGGGTAGCGGCGCAACTTGTAGCCCGTTTACCCACCGCCCCCACTTGTAAAACTTGGTGGTTTTAATGAATTCTTATCAGTAATCTCTCTAGTTACACAATACACATATCTATTTTTTTTGTAAATATAGTTGAGATTAACATTCACAAATATATATAAAGGGGAAGGCTAATTTGAGAACACATATTTTGTGCGAATCGTGAGAACGCTATTTAAAACCATTCAAATTCAAAATTTATTTTTTACACTTGTCTTTATTATTAAAATACAGTGTCAAAAACACAATTTACGCGTAAAAATTTAAACGTATATGTAAATAAATTATTTTTACACGTGTAAAAAGTTAATTTTAGAGTGTTTGCAAAAAAAGATGAATTATTTGGAAAGAAATTTCGTTTTTAATATTATATTTTAATTATAATTATGTTTGTATTGAAAAAAAAAAAAAAATTTGATTGGTTTTCTCGTTTGTTCTCACGATTCTCGCAATATTTAGCGTTCTCAAGATATCCCTCCCCTATATATAAAAGAGTTTAAACGAATATACAATTTATCTTACAAACATCTTTTGTTGCCAATATATGTTCTTGAATTAGTTAAGAGAGTTAGGAGCAAAAATGAGTAGGTAACTGAGTAATGATTGAAAATATGAAGGTTTTTTGGCATGTAAGAAGCTAGTCCAAGTGTTTGTGCAACAGTGCAAGGATTGCTTACCTAACGTAGTAAAACATTTTTTGAAAATTTTGTGAGACAAACGTTACTGATAGATACATGGTCAAACTATTTGACACTCAAGACAATTAAACAAACTTGAGGTGATGATATGCATCAGCAGTCTTTAAGTGCAAGAGTTGCTTTAGACATCAACAATTATGAAAAAAGAAAATTGTTAGAACAAGCTAAAGTATCTTTGGTTTTTCAAGATTAGAGTCATTTCACCTTTTCGAAACCACACTCAATACGTCTTTACTACTTTAAAAATCTGATTTTAAGCATATATGATGGTGATCTTGACTATATACCAATAATGTATAAACGCATAATGGAAAAATGCTTTCCTTAAATGGGTTGATTTCTTTTAATGATACGATTGTCTTTTTTTTTGTGACGATAGAAATGTTTTTGAAACCCTAATACGATTGTCTTTTCACTCGAGGAACCTCGAAGATTATTGTCATCCATATCTTTATGGGCCGCATTTTTATAAACTTTTGAATCTTTTTATTATGAAAGTTACAACTTTCGTATAGAAGATGTTGATTTATGTCATTAAAAACTAGAATTATTTTTGCGTGATCATTAAATATACTTAACATGGTATCATACTTGATCTTGACTTGAGAAATTAAAGTTGTCACCAATTTTACCAAGTGTGGTTACTCTACAGGTGTGACTATGACATCTTTCTTAGACTACGTGTAGTGGTTTTGTTAGTTAGTGAAAAAGTGACTAACGCATCACTGCTACGTTGGCAGTGGAGGTCTTACTAACCAAACCGGTTAGAATTGTGTAATGGTGTTTAGCGCCCCTCTTTCCTCTAAACCATCACCATTCAACAAATAATCCATCTTTGTTGTTCGTTAAGAGAGCAAAAGTTTTAGCGCCCATTAAAGGGTGGTGTGGCTTGGTGTATGGCGCCCCATGAGGGTGATGTGGCAGTGGTTTAACGTGCATCCACCAAACATGGTCTTATATCAACGACTTTTTCAATTGTTAGACTTAGCTTATTTTTGTGTAAATTGTTGGTTATTTGTGGTCTAGAACACCGAAATCAAACATAGAACAAACCTGGAAACCGAATGGATCTTCAAACAAAATGAGTGAAACCTGGATCAATCTCTAAATCGTATGAGAACTATTAGATAAACCTATTTGCGGGTTACACACAATGATTTATCCGATTAGACAGAGATTTCTCTTGTTGAAATTGGATTTGGATAATCTATGAAACAAAGTATTGATGGTTTATGTTGTAACCGTAAGTGTTCTATGAACATCACATATGATCGAGAGTTTTCTGTATATCTCACAAAAAAAAAATTGATCGAGAGAGAGCCACAAAGTCATAACCTTTGTTTTTATATCAATTTCATTTTTTCTTTAGTAACCGTTTGTTTCTTTGTGTATATCACATATCTTCTAGACTTCCTCCACAAAGTCAAAATTCTTTTTATCAAATTCAAACGGTTAAACCAATACTACAATGAGCCCAAAAAACAAACTTAATTAGAAAGCCCAAAATTAATATTTATTTGTAATGAGCACATGTAAATTATTTATATATAAAACCCAAATAACATTAGAGTTAAATCGAGTGCGCACTCCCGCGTCACCTAACTCGTTTAATCTTTAATGTTATTTCCTCGATCAACAAGTTAATCCAATATCCTAAAATCGTTGATAACACTAAAATTACCAACATAAATGAAACCGGACATTATGCTTTGTTCAACATTAGAGCCTGGCTAGTTATAAGAAATCGTGTTCTATTCCTCTACTTTATGTCTAATGAGAAACTAGAACTCTTTTTCGTTTATAAAAAGAAAAACAAGTTACGTTTTGAGGAACACATCACCTATTTTGGATAGCGCGTATTACTTTCAACATGCCACGCGCGATTAACGTTCAACATGACACGCGTGATTAACGTTCAACATGCCACGCGTGATCGCTTTTTGGCAACCACAGAAAAGGCAGATTGTTTGTATTATTTCAGGAGAACAAGAAAGTACACAACTAGCAGCCTAGTATTGATTAGAAGATTAAAGTAATGAAAATGAAATCCATCGTGGGTGGATGGTTATATGATCCTAATCTGAATTCCACCACAAACACACGTCATACGAAGGTGTATCTCAAATATATAAGGTTCTAATGGTTTTATATCTCATCCATAGGTTTTATTATGAATATAGAGACCATCCAATTAAGCTAGAGACCATCCAATATTGTATATAGCATTATTATCAAAAGGGTTGGTTCAAATAACACTAGAATAAAGATTTAGATCTTTTTCTTGGAAGGATTGAGTAGTTAACCCTTTGTATATGTTGTAAACATTTTTCCTCAAACGGTCCTTGTTTTGAGGACGCGTTTGTGTTTTAATGAAAGTTGCCATTAAAAAAAAGAATAAAGATTCGATAAAATGAGAAGATAGAACGAAATAAAACATTCATATACTAAAAACTAGACCTGGCAATTTCAACCCATTTGGTTGAGTTTGAGTTATTATGGGTTTAAAATTTGACTTTGTGGGTTGAAATGGGTTTAGTATAATTTTCAAGGGGGTTAGGATGGGTAATTTTAATTGTAGGATATAAGTAAGTGGGTCAGGATGGGTAAATTAAAAAAAACAAGTGGGTCAGGATGGGTATTTTTAGATAACCATATACAAATTTGAATTAAAACTCACCCAACTCCAAAAGCGTTAATGCCTCATAGAAATAAATGTCATTAAAAACAAAAAAATTATATCTTTTGCATTTGTTGATAACCCCAGTCGGTTCGAAACCGTTCAGGTAGTTAACGGACGACCAGGTCGAAACAACACGGGTCGTTAACGAGACCGATCGCATCGAAATGGTTCGAGTCGTTAGCGGACTTGACCGAGTCGAAACAGTCTGAGTTGTTGACCGGCAAGTTCGGGTCGAAATGGTCTGGTTGTTGCCGGGCCCGGTCGGGTCGAAACGGTCCAGGTTGTTACCGGGTCCGGTCGGGTCGAAACAGTCCGGGTCACTACAGGACGGGTGAGGTTGAAACGGTCTGGGTCGTTACCGGGCCCGGTCGGGTAGAAACGGTCCGGGTCGCCATAGGGCCCGGTCCGGTCAAAACAGTCCGGGTCGCCATAGGGCCCGGTCCGGTCAAAACAGTCCGGTTCACTACGGGACGAGTCAGGTTGAAACGGCCTGGGTCGTTACCGGGCCCGGTCGGGTAGAAACGGTCTGGGTCGCTACCGGGCCCGGCTGGGTCGAAACAGTCCGGGTCGCTACCGGACGGGTCAGGTTGAAATGGTTTAGGTCTCTTACGGGCCCGGTCAGGTCGAAACGGTCTGGGTCGCCACCGGGCCCGGTCCGGTCGAAATGGTCCGGGTCATTACGGGACGATTCAGGTTGAAACGGTCTGGGTCGTTACCGGGCCCGATCGGGTCAAAACGGTCCGGTCGCTACCGGGCCCGGCTGGAACGAAACAGTCCGGGTCGCTACAGGACGGGTCAGGTTGAAATGGTTTCGGTCGTTACCGGACCCGGTTGGCTCGAAACGGTCCGGGTCGCTACCGGGCGGGTCAGGTCGAAATGGTTCGGGTCGCTACCGGGCCCGTTCGGGTCGAAACGGTCTGGGTCACTACGGGACGGGTCAAGTTGAAACGGTCTGGGTCGTTACCAGGCCCGTTCGGGTAGAAACGGTCCGGGTCGCCACAGGGCCCGGTACGGTCGAAACAGTCCGGGTCGAAACGGTCCGGGTCACTACCGGGCCCGGCTGGAACGAAACAGTCCGGGTTGCTACGGGACGGGTCAGGCTGAAATGGTCTGGGTAGTTTCCGGGCCCGGTCTGGTCGAAACTGTCCATGTCGCTACCGGGCACGGCTGGGTCGAAACGGTCTGGGTCGCTACCGGGCCAGGCCGGTTCGAAATGGTCCGAATCGCTAACGGGCGCGGTCGTTGACGAGCCAGATCGGGTCGAAACGGTCTGGATAGCAAACGGGCCCGGCCGAGTCGAAGCAATTCCGGTCACTAACGTGCCTGTCCGGGTCGAAACGGTCTTGGTCGCTATTGGATACGGTCAGGTTGAAACGGTTCGGGTCGTTAACGGGCCCGTTCGGGTCGAAATAGTCCGGGTCGTTAACGGCCCCGGTCCAGATCGATAACGGGTCAGTCGGTTCGAAACAGTCCGGGTTGTTAACCGGCCCGGTTCGAAATGAAATATTTCAGATCTCTTAAGATTTTATTTTTAAATTTATTTTTGTTTTTTATTTTAAATTTGTTTTTTTTTACTTTTTAAATTTTTAATTTTTTATTGTTATTTTAATCTATTTTGATGTGACCTTATTCTAATCCAAACCATTCAGGCCCAAACCCATCCTGACCCAACCCATCCTAACCTATTATTTTAATTTACCCATCTTGACCCACACCCATCCTAACCCAAACTCATCCTAACCCAACACCCAAACCCACCCAACCTACCCATTTTGCCACCCCTACTAAAAACATTACGAAAGAAAGCAACTATCTACCAAATGGTTTTGATTATAACTAAAACTCCCATGATCCATATGTATTCAAATGAGCAATTATCGGTAGGGTACTTTTGATAGTCATTTGTTAAGTATAAATACCGTATTCGTTGATGACTATGATGTTAGTGTTATACGATAATCATATTAATTCTTGTATGGTCAGGATTAACTACACTTGATATTTGTTTTTAGCACTTCTTTTAATTGCATCTAGTTTGGGAAAAAAGACTTATAATCGTTTTCTATAATTGCAACAAATATATGCACACGTATTCCAACATTGGCAACCAATTATTAGATGATAAGGACATGCTAAATGCCACGCAAAGCCTTCTCAAACACCAATAAGTAATAATCATATAATAATTATGTAATGAAAAGCAACAAAATCAACTCAATAATTAAAGGTTGAGAGTTATGGATATGCACCATCCCATGCCACAATAATTTAGTTAGTACAATTAAATAAACAAAAACAATAACAATAGTCCTAATGAGAAAGTTTAATATAAAAAGTAGTTTAACGTAAAAAGTATAAGAAGTATTTTGGGCCTTTAATCAAAATAAATCAATCGATGAGATTAAAATAGGAAAAATATACGTTGAGTTTCTAAAAGAGAAGGAGAAGGCCAAAATAGGTATAACCCATAATGGTTGAGTTCCACCCTCATTTTCGTAACGTCCATAACTTTTTCATACGACATTATTTAAAAAAAACACATCATAAAAACAAACATTTTATCCTCTTTCATTTGCATACCATATTGCTATACTTTTAAAAAAAAAATTGCTGGGTTGATAGTACCTGCGTCTAAATGTAAACACTTGATATTATTACTTGCGTTTAAACATTCTGAATGTAATAGCTTTTTTGTTTTTTTAGTTTGTTTCTAATATCATGGGAAAGTTAGAATAATAGCCTAAACTGAACCTGTAGTTCGTTCAGTTCGTTTACAGGCCTAAATTTTGGTCCGAATGCATATCATTTTCCGAGACATTGATTCTTCAATTGCTAGAAAATTATTAATATTAAAACACATACAATGAGTCTACTTTGCACTATAGACTTAGAATAAGATTTAACTTCTTCTGTGAAGCTCCACGCTACCCTCTACCTGAACACATTAACCTTTTGGGAATTAATCCAAGCCCTTATCATCCTCAGTCGATCCAGCTCAGAGCTGGATAAAAGACTCTTCATTTCAGCCACCGAGCAATTTCCAGAACTGCAGCCTTACCAAACCCATTTGTCCTCCCCGACAGCCATTAGAATCTGTTGACGTGTCTTCTCCAAATTTCTTAATTCTGAGTTTCTGATGCCTCCTCATTAGTCGTGACTAAATAATAACTTGATATGTATGTAAAAACTTGATATTACCTACTTGCGTTTAAACAATAATAACTTGCATCTAAATGTAAAAACATGATATTACTTACTTGCGTTTTAGCATGTATAACTTGCGTTTTAGCTGTATAACTTGCATTTTATCATTTATAACTTGCGTTTTATCAAACCCAGCAATTTTTTTTGAAGTATAGCAATATGGTATGGAAATGAAAGAGGATGAAAGCTTGTTTTTATAGTGTAATTTTTTTTAAAAAATAATGTTGTATGAAAAAGTTTGACCGTTTTAAAAATGGGGGTGGAACTTTAATGACGCTAAGAAATTACCATCGTGCCCCTGATTATCAAATTTAATCCTATGCTTCATATTGTTTCTTATACTTTGTACAATAACTAACTTTTTACGTTAGCCTCTCCCTAATCATAATTTATCCATCCTAGCTAATAAGATTTTACCTGCCTAAATATAAATTCAACTTTTTTTTTTGTGTCCTTAACCCCTGGTTGTAGCATTCCAATTTTTCAATATATTATGTTAAGAATAATTTATTATATAACTTTTACTAGGTTATATCTTAGTTATATCTTGAAAGCTTTCTAAGATAGACAAATCTAATATAAAATGATAAAATGTTTGTTACGATATAGCATAGAAATTAATATACTATAATATGAGAAAATAACAATTCTAATTATGTGAATAAGAATGAAAATGTATATTGAAGAGAGAATGTAGGGAGTAGAAGTAGAAGAAACTAATTAGGTAGCTTGTATCCAAACAATCCATAAAATTTAAGGATAGTATTACGCCAACTAAATGTTACAAAGATGAGTATTTAAATGCTAGTGGTTGTTTTTACCTATTCATGGAACTCATACTATGAACACCTTTTCCACACTTATACCTTCATAATGTCTCATGTGCAATCTCTCTTATAAACCACTATCTATCTATCAGTTTGCAAAGGAATTTAATTTTTTTTTTTGCCACATGAAAATAAAAAAATAAAAAAAATCAAGTTTTTATTTTTATTTTGCTTTGCGCCACGACTAAATCTCCAAGGCAACCTAACTCACAACTTAATCTTCTTTGTGTTTTTGCCACCTGTCAGTTTCTATTGGCTTATCATCTAAAAAATCTAACATTATCTATATTAAAAAATGTAATAAAAAACAAACAAACAAAGTTCATGATTTTTTTTCTTTATAAATATTGTAGGGTTGGGTTATTCTACAAAGGCTATAAAAAATGAGAAGGGTGAGAAGCCACTAGAAAATGACATGTGTCAAATGAATAAACAAGTGGGAGAGGTAATTTGGTCAAAAAAAATATGCACATGCAAGTCACATGCCATTTCCACCTTCATTTTTAAATGCCCGTATCTTTTTTATACGTCATCGTTTTTTTTTAAAAAATTATACCATAAAATTGAGCGTCTTTTCATCTTTAATATGAGTACCATATTGTTATACTTTTGAAAAAAAAGTCAAAAACTGTAACGCCCCAAAACCCGAACTTTAATTTAGTAGCATGTTTTAATGTGTTATGGCATGGGGTGAAATAACTAAGTACCTATCCTAGATAAATACACAAGTTATGTAGAAATTCAATAAAGATTGAGTCAATGTTGGAAGGGTATCAAACTAGAGGGACTAGATTTGGACATGGGGCAAACTAATGGGTTATAGATAGGGGAAAGTAAGATGCCAACATACACACTCTTGTGTATGTCGATCATCAAGAACACCCAAGACCCAACCCTTGCTCCTTCATCTCTAGCTCCAAATCAAGAGAAAGTAGAAGCCAAGATGGTGCATGAAGCCAATTATGGGTCATCTAAGGTTGTATACACACTAAGGTACCTTTAATTTGGCTAATTGTGATGTTATGTTTGTTTTTGAATGTGATGAAAATCTAGGGTTTATGTGAAAACGTGAATCAAGGATGAATGGAGGTGTCTAGATGTTGATAGACACTAAAGGAACCATAATTCATGATACTACATAAGGCTATGCTTGGTTCATGTGCTAATTAGATTGTTTTACACTTATGATGAAAGTGGGTATTGATCTTGGTGTAATCCAAGACCATTCTTAGTTAATTGTTGAGTGCATTGAAAGGAAAGTGATGATTTGCTATGTTGATAACGATTGAATGAATGGTATGTAATGTAGGGAATAAATATGAGGATTTATGTTATGAGCTATGAAAGTATGCATGAAATGCTTGTACATTGTTTTTTAAATGTTGTATGCACACCAAGTGTTTGATGAAATGTCTAGATTAGTCTAACTTGTGAAATTGTAGGAAAGATTGGACAAGTATGAAAGTAGTATGATAATTTATGAAATTGATAGTAGGTTAACAAGAGGATTGCGTCTTAGAGAGTATTCGTGTGGGAATTTATTGAATTATATGTATTGGTAAGAGGTATGCATTAGTAGTATGTACACTATGCTTAAATAGTATGATGCACACCATGTGATGGTTAATTGGTATGATGAATGATCTTGTATGTTAGTGAGATATGAATATGATGTTTATGGTGAATTTCATACAACCTAGTATGCTAGACATATGTTTATAGAAAGGAAAGTTTGTATGGTTGAAAGTTGACTTTCTGGAAAGTCAGCTGACATGGAAATGTTATGGTATGTTTTCTAGCATGATTGTGGGATTGAGGAGTTCATGTAAGACATGTTAGCTTGGTTATGTGATATATACATTGTTGAGTCTAATTGCTTGAAGGATGAATCAAAAGAGTGGGAAGTTATGTTGTATGCGTGTTAGAAATTGACCTATGCAAGTCAATGTGATATGTGAGTTGGATATGATTGATATACGAATGAACATGTATGCTAACAATGATGTGGACATGATGGCATGAAAGGATGTGGACCGTGTCAAGGTAGATTCAAGCATGGAGGGTTAATGGATTAAGAAGAGTCCAGTAAACAAGCATGAATTTGGAAGACTCGAGGTAAGTGATTCTTATTCTATTTAGGATAATGAATCTAACATGTATGTATGTGTGTAAGTAGAATGGGAGTCATAGAGATGATGGAACATTAATAATGATGTTAAGGTATGTTTGGGAACTTATAATGGGTAAAACGCGGCTTCGGATGAACCGGCATGAAGGGGTCAAGAAAGGATGGAAAGAAGAAGCAAAAGAGGAAAATATGCAGGGCCTACCGTAAGGTACGGTGGCACCGTAGCTTACGGTAGCCCCTGCACCATAATTCTCCACCGTAAGGCAGAGGAAACCCACCGTTGGGTTTTGGGGGTCCACCGTAACTTACGGTGGCCACCGTAAGTTACGGTGGGACCTGGAACATTTCATTTTTGTTTTGTTCATTCTATCGTATGTTGATGTTTCGCTTATGTGCGCGACCCGTATTTGCGTTTAGCGCATCAATTAACATTGTTAGACCTTGTGTAAGGCTATGTAGGGGTGTAGCATGTAATAGTAACGTCGGTTTTGTAAATATGATCATAGTACGGAATGATACAAGTGCGTGTGGTTTAATTGATACATTGTTCGATGGTATCAAATACGGTAAGTAGATTGTCATGACTATGTAGATTGAAGATGTGATGTACATATGGGTACTCATGCTCGGGTTAGAGAGAGAGAGTTTCACGTATGTATGGTGGTATTATAGGAGGGAATTGTATGCTTGTATGTATTTTGGAATTATACGAAGGAATTGTATGCTTGTATGTATTGTGGTATTATAGGAGGGAATTGTATGTTTGTATGTATGGTGGTATTATAGGAGGGAATTGTATGCTTGTATGTATTGTGGTATTATAGGAGGGAATTGTATGCTTGTATGTATTGTGGTATTATAGGAGGGAATTGTATGCTTGTATGTATGGTGGTATTATACGAGGGAATTGTATGCTTGTATGTATGGTGGTATTATACGGGGGAATTGTATGCTTGTATGTATTGTGGTATTATAGGAGGGAATTGTATGCTTGTATGTATGATGGTATTATAGGAGGGAATTGTATGCTTGTATGTATGGTGGTATTATATGAGGGAATTGTATGCTTGTATGTATTGTGGAATTATACGAAGGAATTGTATGCTTGTATGTATTGTAGAATTTTACGAAGGAAGTGCATGCTTGTATGTATTGTGGGATTATAGGGAGGAAATTGTATGTTTGGACATATTGTGGGGTCATTAACCTTGTTATGAGAATGATAGGAAATGTAGGTATGTAAGTATGAATGCAGGAGATGTGGAGATTCGGATTAGGGTAACCCACCCGAACTTGAATGAAGGCTATTGGACAGGATCACAGAGTATTGTTGGATGTTACTTCCGCATCACGAGTAGATTACTCGAGGTCACCTATTGAATTAACGAAATGCTTATGTGGTGAATGCAGGTTGTCATGTCTACCTAATGAAGCAAGGAAAGGATGGAGATCGAGCGAGGAGCCGGATTGTACGTGGTCACGGTCACGTGATTAGACAGCGATCAGTCACGTTGAATGTATTAAGAAGTATTTTTAAGATATAACACCAAAAATACTTAGGAGATTCGGTTTCTAAACATTTAAGTTTGTTTTTAAGAAATGAATTTTTCGGTTGGCTTTTCTGCTGCGAGTTTTCTGTAAAATAGTTTAGGGTGTTACAAAAACCAACTTGCGTAAGACACAATGGAGTGCAAAACACAATGAGCACCAATTAAATATAGTGTATAAAACATAATCATCAATCTAATAAAACACAATGGACGACATACCAAAGACACAATTAATAGAAGATTAAAACACAATGAATACTTTTGAAAAAAAATTGAAAATCCAGTTGCGTAAGACACAATGGACGACATACTAAAGACACAATGAACAGAAGACTAAAACACAATGAACACTTTCGAAAAAAAGTCATAAACCTAGTTGTGTAAAACACAATGGATGACATAATAAGGACACAATGAATAGAAGACTAAAACATAATGAATACTTAAAATTTTTGAAAGCCCAGTTGCGTAAGACACAATAGAGATAACGTAAAACACAATGAGTACCAATTAAATATGCAATGAACAATAAGGTATAAAACACAATGAACAGTCTAATAAAACATAATGGACGACATATTAAAGATACAATGAACAGAAGACTAAAACACAATGAATAATAGACTTGAACACAATGAACAACATAATAAAACACAATGTACACCTAAATACAAAAATCATTTACGTAAAACACAATGAAAAGCATACTAAAAACACAATGGACAAAGTTAAATCATGTGTAGATTAAAAAAACATAAATAACGTATTTATAAAGCACACGTGCATACTATAACACAATGAACAAGAAGAAGACACAACGGAGAAGAAAACCCATTTAACACGAATTTTTTTTTTCAATTTTAATGTAGCAATGTGGTACTCATATTAAAGATAAAAAAACGCTCGTTAATATGGTGAAATTTTTTTGAAGAAAACATATCGTATGAAAAAGTTATAGACGTTTTAAAATGATGGGGGGGGGGGGGGGGGGAATGACATGTGCATTGCATGTGGAGAGAGAAATTCAACAAATGTGGTTTTCCTTTTATGCCCTTACTCTAATTTATTATTTATTTTTTTCAAACAAACTAATCTTAACACTTCAAATATATGATCAATGGATCACAATCCTTCTCACCTTTCCTAGAAAAAATGTCTTGTGTATTTGATCCTAACCCAAATATTGTATTGTATTTACATACTTTCATATCCACTTATGATTCTCTATATCAAAGATTCAAATCTCTTTAAATATCATGTTTTTGACCATAGATTCTTTGTTTTCAAATTTGTTGTTGAATCTTGGAGATTACCCAATAGTTAATACTATGAAATCACTTATATTTATTTTTTTTCAAATCCAAATCAAGTTCATGTCACTTAAAATCTTTTAATCCATCAAAATACAAAAAAAAAATGTGATAATAAATGAGATGTTGCTAAAGATGTTGCTTTAATGACACCATGGTATATGGCTAGTGAAAAAAGCACTCGTGACAATAAACCGAAATTTATACCGCTTTGGGCACAGATAAAGAGATTGTATGATGCTGCTAGACAGTTTATCTTAAAAAGCTTGGTAAGAAGAACGTAGAAAAAATGAATAGTCCTTATAAAAGACTAGTGGGGTGCCCGCGTGTTGCGGCGGGACAATAACACTTTGGTTAGTTATTTTTAGGGCGTGCACCAGTTGTTTGGCTCAGTTCGATTTTAAGGCTTAACCAAAACCAAAACCAAAACTTTCAATTAAGGTATTTCGAAAACCCGATAGATTTCAGTTATTTCAGTTTGGTTAATCGGTTATGAAATTGTGTCCAATTGGTTTTCGGTTATAGACATTGGATCTATCCTTCTAATGATAACAAAATTGATCATCTTCACTCTTATGATCTAAACAAACTTATCTAATCTTTATCTTTTTTTGATAGTCGGTGGTTGAAAGTTCTCTAACCAAAGATTAGAAGACACGTGTAGATCGTTGAGAAAAGGATCATCTATTTCTGACTTGATGATCTCTAGAATGACTTCAAGAACATCGACACAAGACTTGTTTCCACATGCCATCCTTGTTTGTCCTTACCTTCATAAATGAAATGCCAAACTTGTTTGTAAGGGATCAATATTCTATAACTACTCTTGCAAACATACGACCCAAAAACCTTTGCTGCTTTTGGCTCATCGTTCACCACGTCCTCTAACGTTGGTAACACAGTTTTGAATCTGAATAATGTCACAAAAATCAAAACAGCTTAAAGTCATCCAACTGTTAAAAAGCAAGTAAATATACCATGTGAACAAACCTATTTTGATATATTCTTTCCCAAAACATTCCATCTTAGGCGAGCCCATTTTCACCAGCTTTGACCCAAACCAAATTTACATTTTTTTAAAAGTTCAACCATAACCCAGTTTGACATAAACCGGCCTGCTTTTCCAGGCTTATTTATTTAAAAAGTAAAGATTCAAAAATGTAGCATTAGTTACCCTCTAAGAAGGAAGTCTTAAGTTATGATGCTTTCTTCAGAATTAGTAAGATTGATGAGAAGTATTAGTGACGATCTTTCGCTTTATTTCAGAAGTTTAGCAAGAGAATTGTGATCCATGTCTTTCCTCTTGAAAGAATCAGTGACCTAGATAGATATCATTGATGGATAAGTTCAGATGTTTGATGCACAAAGCAACTTCTTTTTCGTCTCTGGCACTAAAACAAAATAACTATACTCAACCAATCAAAATATTACAAATCTTATTTGCATATTGTGACTTTTGATGTATTTGTTTACTCGTATACATACATGTAGAGCATAAACTCAGAAATCCCAACAATGAAAGTAGTAGATGGTACCTTCAATACTCTTTGATTACCTCGATAGACATATCATGTAAATGATCTTCAGACAAAATCGGCTTATCTGAACAGCCACTACGTGGGGGAGTAGACACACGATCCCATTCAGATGGTGTGGATGGTCGAGCTCGATAAAAACCGTGCATGTTCACATGTGTTCCTGTATAAATGATAATTATTACATAAGTATTTTTATCCTAAAAACAAAATTTCGATCGTTACTAAAAGCGGTAGACAACAAAATCAATGTTAGTAGTTACCTTGTCGTAACGATGAGCACGACAGGGCTAATAGTGACGGTGGTTTGGTGTGATGCTGATGAAGGAGTGGGCTAGTGGTGGTTTCTATTCAGAATCGTATGAGTGTGAGTGTTCATCAATTTTTTAAATTAGGTCCCGATTATTAAAATTATTTAATAGCATTGATAACAAATTAGATTTTAATTACCCAAAAATGTTTCATATTCTCAACGTTTAAACCATACGTATTCAACATTAAAAAACATTATTAACAATAAATGGTTGTAGTAATAGTTTTGTAAATTTCATAGAAGCCTCTTAACCTATTTACTCTTGACTTCCTTACTTAAATACCAATGTTAATTTCCTCATCAATTTTAGATTTATGTTTAAACTAATTTCAATTTAATATTTATATAGAAAGACAATTCTACCCCCTAAATGAGTTTAATAAGCATTGTACTATAATCAATAAAGGTTGTACTTACTTAAATTTTGCCGGTATCCTTCCCTCATGCTTTATAATATAGTATAGATAAAATGAAAATATTTAAAAGTAGGTTGGTGCGCATAGAGAATCATATCGCCGGTTATGAAGTTGAATGAGCTATACAGAGATTTTGAGAGTGAACCTCATATATTTATGAGCAAAACGTTGGAAGCAAGTTTTATGAATATGTTACTTTTAATAAAGTTATGTGTAAACATACGAAGTGGGAGTTACAGATACATTATGACATGATACAACACATTCTCCTCCTGAATGTGAAGTGGATAGTTAAGAAAGTGAAGGTGGTACAAAAGATCAAAGACTACCGAAGAAGGGGAATATTTAAACCCAAAATGCCAGATAGTGGTGGTTCAACAATTCAACGTATAGATGAGGCTAAAACAAAATGAAAACGTAAGGTTTCTAATAAAGTTACTAAAGAAATTCGTGCATTGAGGCTTAACAGTGAAGTTAAAATCATGAAAATAAAATTCAACTTAATTAGAGCTACATAAGGAACACAAGAAGAAAGAGGTAAAAAAAACAAGAGGGGAAGATAAAGAAAATACATTCTTTGCCTCTTAACACATTGTTACAAATAGAACACTTGTCGCCTCAAGTGTAACACAGGAAAAATTTCTAATGTCAAAGATTTACGGAAATCAAATCCTGTTTCATATGTTTAAGAGTTTTAATTACTCTTAAAATTGTGTAAAATTACATTATTGTCCTCTTTATATGTATTATAATATATGTAATTTTCAAATTATACAAAACTTTGAATCAAACTGGATTTCCAATAGGTGATTTTCTATTCGAATCAGATTTCGAGTTTTTCGAGCCTGATTTGAATATTGGACATCCCTAACTAAGACACATAATTAATTAAAGTTATGTCGTAAAACACACTTTAAAAGACTTTATAAAAACAAACGGGTAAACTCATAAGCTCTCCAGATTTGCAAGAGCATATCCCTTTTAGCTAAATGTGTTTACAAGTTTGATTTAAAACTGACCAAAACCAACTTTGATAAACATAAATCAACGAATTTTTGGTGTCAAAATTACAACTATTGTCAAATAGATCTATTATTGATCAAGAAAATAAATGTTATAGGAACTAATATTGAAATAAGTTAGATATGCATAAATTATATGCGTAAAAATTAAATACAAATGGGTTTAACATACTAAACATGAGAAGTGAAAGAGCATTTTTTTTAATTTTTTTCCAATATGCTTAAACATGCTATCTAGATGAATTACATAGCAAAAAATTTTAAAAATATTTTAGCGTAATTACATCATTAGAGTAATTACAGTAGTTTATACTAAAGTATTATGTAATTACGTAATTACTCTACACTATTTTTTTTAGATCTTAGTACTGAATACATGTTTTACAATATGGAAAAAAATTCAAAAAAAAAAAAAAAAACCTGCTTCACCTCTCACATTAAGAACTATTTGTATGATTAAACCATTTGTACAATAACCTTCCTCTAAATTATATTAGATGTTATCTATCCATACTATATATTTAATTATTAATATTAAAAGAAAATAATTTGAGACATTTATCATCTATTTGAGCCGTCTATTTTTTGGTTTTTTTCGCCTCTCTTCCCCAACTAATTATGGAAATTTATTTTTTAATTAAATATATTTATAATTTATTATATCATTAATCAAATAAATTTAATATGAAATTCATTATTAAGTCTTTAAATAAACTTAAAAGCTTCACGAGGTTCAAAATTATATTAGTTAAAATATTAAAAAAATGATGGTAATTGTTTTTATAAGCGATTTCTAAAAATTTCAAGGCATCTATTCTTTGGTTTCTTGTATTTCTCTCATACTTATTTAGACAAAAGATCAAATATAAAATGGATTATCGTATAAAACGTACGAAGTGAAAGAAACTAAAAAACGAACGATGACATTTTTGTAAATAATGACAAGAAACTTTTATGTAGAGTATGTAACTACTCTAGAGTAGTTTACGCTAGTTATATAATTACTCTAGAGTAATTATATAACTATACAAGTTTATAAAGTTATCAATATTTACTGTTATACCACCATACATTTCTTTCATTTTCTCCACTTAGTGCATTTTCTACGTTTATCCCATTAGTTCTGAAATTTTCTCTACTTAATTATGTATACTTATTTTTTTAATAACATATAGTTATTACTTATTATACCATTAACCAAATCAATTAAATGTAAAATTGATTATTAATTTTTTAAATAAACTTAAAAGTTTAAACAAGTTTAAAATGAAGTTGGTTAAATATTAAAAAATAAGAATAATGATGATAATTATTTTATTAGGTGATTTCTATTTAAAAAAAATATTTAATGTGGTTGGCTGGTAAGATTAGTAAAATACAATATGTTAAATAATAAAAAACAATAAGTGGTATAAACAATCAAAATTAATGCAAGTTGAAAGAAATGACGTGTTAAAATTAACTTAACAAAATTTATAGTTGTCACGTCTGGTTACTTTTAAATATATATCTTGACTCTATCTTTTAACAAATTACATCGTATTTTATTCTATTGATATATTATACCGGTTTACTCAACCATGTAATGCTTATGTTTTTTAAACACAAGTTATTTATTACTAATATTACATTTATCAACAATGCACGGGATTGTACCATAATGTTATATATATAAATAAAAAGACATGGGATCAACTACTGTAACCATGCTCTTTTTGTTTAACTAACCCTTCAACTTTTAAAATCGACACTTACACCGCCTCAACTTTCTAAAAACTTTGTACAATGTCATTTTGACCCACTTGCGTTTTACGTGCTTATTTTATATACATGTCGGTAAAATTCAAGTTGGTTTACATTTCGATGTGTATTTTGTTTTCGAAATGAGTCATGTCAAATATAATACATTTCCGTGCTTATTTTTATGTACGTTTTCATTTTGTCTACTTTTTAACATAAATTTTGTTTGGAAACGAGTCGGGTAAAATATTATATGTTTTCATTAGACGGTATAATTAATTTGAGGTACTTTATATTTCTACACTGCCACAATGCGTGGTAGCATTCTTTAACTCATAAAACACTATTTTTTATGTGTTTATTTTTTATATACGTGTCAGTATAAATTCAAGTTGGTTTGGGTCAAGTATAGTACGTGTTTATTTGATGCATTTTTTTGGTCTGTCTACATTTCGATGTAATTTTGTTCGAAAACGAGTCGGGTTAAATATAATATGTTTTCATTAGACGGTATAAATTCAAGTTAGTTTACTTTTTCACTGCTACCGAAATTCAGACGCTATAAACTAGTTGGGATGAAAAGGACCGTTGATCATTTGTTGTTTTCCTTGTATAGATCTATGCTTTTGTAGATTAACAACTCAACCTCGTGTTTTTCATGTTATAATATAGATTTTACCTGTCTCTAAGCTAATCCAATCTTTCACGTTCTTTTAATAAAAGATGTAAAAGTTAACTCTTAACTCTATTAAAAGAGAGATCTAATAAGTTTAGTTAATTTATCTTATTCATGATTAGATTTTAGATGTCTTTCCCAAACCACCAACTATTCTTCAGGTTACCCTTCATATAGTTCCAATATCGCGTATGTGGCGTGTGGGAGCATGTTAGATTACGCCACATTTATCTAATACCAAAGAAATAAAATAAAGTTTCAATCAACAGATGATATTGAGTTTTGAGTTAAAGTTTTGATAGCATAAGAAATCTCTAGCGTTTTCTGTGTTAAGGGCTGTTTTGTTGATTAAGTGTTGAACCATTAATTGCTAAATGGTTAAGTGCTTAATCAGTACTGAATGGTTCACCTACATCCCAAGTCTGAATTGTTCAGCCTTAACTATTCTATTCAGAGACTGAAACAAACATGTTGAATGCTGAAACATTCGGTGCTTAACCATTCAGAGGCACATTAAAAACCTTACCAAACAACCCCTTACTTAAAATATCAATTACGAATTCTTGATTGTCACACCCTCAAATTTCCACTGCGGGGTTTTACAGTGAGGCGCATGACATACCAGGATCCCATAGCCATAAGTCATATGAACGAACTCTAAATACCCAAACCATTTAGTTCGTTTTAAAAAAAAACCAAGTTTTGTTAACCTGCGGAAGCGTAAACCAAATTAAACCTTTTAGAAACTATGCGCAAAACAACGCGCCCAAAATTAATGCCATATAAAAATGAAGGTAAAAGCATGATATGTAAATTAGGTGTATGCCCAAGACCCAATGCAATGAAACGTGCAGTGCTTCCTAATCGTGACACCGGAAGCAAACTACCTGCAAAAGCATGTAAATGGTGGGTCAACAAACAATGTTGGTGAGTTCACTAAGTAAAGTAGGTGAGTAAGTAAAAGCGTAGGTTTCCCAAACCATGTATCCAAATAAAAGCGTCGGTCTCCCAGACCACATAACAATAAGTAAGAACGTCGGCCTCCTTGGCCACAAGTAAACAGCTAATTCATATGCCAGGGGTAGCTAGCCCACTCATGATAACTAAAACCGGCGAATACCGAACTACTAATGAACAAGTTCCCATAACCGGGAGAAAAGTGCCTTGCGTCATTGCCCATCAACAATGACATATGTTTTAAGTTATTAGTTCACACCCATGCTCCCAGCACGATGTGAGGTTTGTTAGACCTAATAGCGCTATCAACTAGTAACCCGCTTGCCCAACCGGCAATTGATTCGATATTTTGAAGGACTTAAATGATAGGGTTGGTTTAGTTCATCAAGGACATATAGCATGAATTAGTAAAAGTAGATTCACCCCGTGAACCATGCACCCCAAAATCCGGGATGTATAAAAGTAGTCCCAAACCGGACTAGAAACGTTAAGTAAGTTGTCTCAACCCGAGACACATGCTCTTGAGAAAAGAGTAGTGAAACTCACCTTAGGTTGCAAGCAAAAATATCCAAACTCCAAAGTAATAGAGACTCGCTACCGACTCCCTATTATATGTGTCACTATGTGAGTACATGTGCATAACCAATACACCATACAATTCGTTTATTCGAAACTTTCAAAAGTTCAAAACCGTGTAGTGACACCTAGTGACTCTACATGCACAAGTATGTCCTACGTATCCCGTTGGTGATCATGGTGATTATTATGAGTTTAACACATCAAATATACTTCATGCAAGTTTCCACACAAGTACATGTCAATTGCATACCACATACAACTTCAAATAGTCACATAGAGACTTCGTACACAATCTGCGTTTTTAGGACAGATTGTGCACTGTGAAAAACGCATCATTTAACCCACTTAACGAATGAATTAAAATCCCAAATTTTTACTGAGTATTCATGGGGATTCAGTTGCAAATCCCTATTTTTTTTTGTCTTAAAACCAAACACAAAAATTATAAAAATTCGTACAACACAGCTATGTCCAGAAAATTTCCGCAACATGTCAGTTTAGTTTAAAAATTCCCAAAAATTGTGTATTCATCCAAACGGGATGAATATATTTGGAAAAGCCGAGTATTTCCAATGTTGACCTACTGTAAAAATTTCATAACTTAATTATTTGTAAATCTCCAGTTATGACCATTTAAAGTTGACCCAATTTTCAGTTCCGAAAATCTGATATGACCCCTAATCAATTAAAAGTTCAAAAACGACTCAACCGACGTCCAAATCTGATGGTTTTGCCCATTATGAAAAGCTAAGACCATGTACAACACAATCATGCAAAGAAATCATCAAAACTATCAATTTACCAACCCGTTACAGCCCCTACAAAACGTCCAAATGAATCTGCCAGAATTTAAAACTTGCAGCCCAAGTTATTCACAAACCCTAATCATGCTCAAAAATCTCTAACACATGCATAATCCATACTCTCATGATCAAACACATATATTATCATGTAAAAACCCTAATCATGGCAACTAACAACAATCATCATCATTAACTCATCAAGAACATTCAAGAACTCCTATATATATATATATATATATATATATATATATATATATATATGGGATGGTTAAAATGGAAACCACAAAAAGTTGAAGAAACCTTGCAAACTCAATGTGAGCCCTTGATCAAAGTGGATGGATGGTCAAGATTAAATCTAGATTATTTTAATATATTTAAGTAGGTAGATGACAAAAAAAGGGCACCATGGTCAATTGGCATATTTCTGAAAAAGCACATATGACAAGTGGACCCCACACATGTCACATCATCTCTCTCATACTTTTTACACATTGATATATAAGCTGTCAGATTGCCCGTGTTACATATGTAACATGTGTTGTGTTACGTAGGTTAAAACTGAGTTGTCAGTTTATATTATTTAAAAAGTGCTGATTTATTATTTTTTTTTATTAGACAATATTTTTTTTGTTTTATTGTACCAGCACCAGAATTGTTGCATACGTAACAAGAATTGATATGGTTATAGGTCATTACAAAGTGCTGAAAAATTTATAGATCCAAAAAACATTCAAATGTACACAAGAATCGTTTCTTACAAAGCGCTAAAAACAAACAAAACGGTCATTGCAATTCAACAAATGCTAAAAAAACTATCATAAATAAAAAAAAATTGTCTACACTTCATTCTTGATAGTCATCTTCATTTTTAATGCAAAAAATATGCTCACCTGCAAAAATAAAACAAAAAACATCAATTTACTTGTAAAGACCCCCCCCCCCCCCCCCCCGCTTAACGTATGTTAACCAACTGGATTACAAAAAAACATACAAAACTGATACAAAAAAACATTGTTTTATACATTTAGTTATCAAGATTATCAAACTTAAAAAATCAAAACTTTGTATCTAGTAAAAAAAACAGAAACTAATTTATACCAACTTAGTGGTGCTGTTACATACGAAACAGACGCAAACATAGATTTCATCCCAATTCTTCCTCTATAATATGCAAAAAATCAAACATGTATCTGGTAAAAAAAATCGGTAACTAAGTTATACCAACTTAGTTCTGTTGTTACATACGAAACAGACGCAATATAGGAAACAAATGCAAACATACATTCCACACATTATAATACTCATACAAACATACACATGCTGGTAAAAAACAAATCAGACATTTTGTTGCATATGTTAAGAGACATTAAAATTCACCAATTTTGATTAAAAAACATATTAATAATAATAACATATAAAAAAGGTTAATTAATAGCTCAAATTTTCAATACCATCACAAAAAAACTTGTTTTTATCAATGACATTAAATCAAACTTTTGTATCTGGTAAAAAAATCAGAAACTAATTTATACCAACTTAGTGGTGTTGTTACATACGAAACAGACGCAAACATAGATTCACCCATGATCAATGACATTAAATCAAACTTTTGTATCTGGTAAACAAATCGGTAACTAATCTATACCAACTTAGTTCTGTTGTTACATACGAAACAGACGCAATATAGAAACAGGTGCAAAACATACATTCCACACATTATAATACTCATACAAACATGCACATACTGGTAAAAAAAACAAATCACACATATTGTTGCATATGTTAAGAGACATTAAAATTCACCATTTTCAAAACCATCACAAACAACTTATTACCAAACACTAATTAGCTCAAATTCAAACTCTAACCATTAAATGTTTTCTAACCTCTTTAAAAATCATATTAAAAATCAAAAAAAAAAAGCCAAACTTAATGATCCGTCTCATTAAAGTGTTTGTGCAACTTTTTTTGTACCTTTAGGTACAAGTTATTTTAAGCACCAAGTGTTCTCTACTTATTAACTACATATCAGTTCGTCCACGTGTTCTTCCCATTTTCAATCTTACACGTCCACCTCTTCTTTTGCTTTCCACCTACCCACCCCAACAATATTATCTTCCCTTTGCTTTTCTGCCCACCCCACCGATAATTGTAATTATCACTTATCAATCATCAATATGGTAACAAGAAAACAAGAAGGCACAATTAGAACTTGTTATTAACATTTATATAAAACCCAATTAATAATAATAATAATAATAAAAGATAAAATTGGTGAAATGAATATACCTTTGGATTATGGAAATGTTGAAGATTCCCAAGTAGACTTTCAGCTGTACGATTCATCTTGTTTGTTCGTTCAGCTTGTTTGTTCGTTCAGCTGTACGATTCGAATGTCAAGGGAATCACATGACACTGTATAACAAGAATCTAGCCCTAATTTGGTTGTTGGGCCGACGACATGAAATGGTTGTGGTGGTGGTGGTGGCGGTGGCGGTGGTGGCAGTGGCGGTGGTGGTGGTGGTGGATGAAGTATAAAAGGACGAGAACATAAAAGGACGAGAACATTGGGATGGTAGTTTTATTTTGGTTTGACTTTGGTAAGATTCAATGTGTTGTATACAGATTCATATTTGATTTAGAATCTGTTGAGTTTGTTGTATGATTTTTGCTAGATTTGATTGAATCAGACGGAGAGAAGGGGTTAGGTGGTGGTGGTGGTTGTGGTTGTGGTGGTGGTGGTGGCGGTGGTGGCAGTGGCGGCGGTGGTGGTGGTGGTGGTGGATGAATCTTGAAGATGGTAGTGGAAGAGAGATGAAGAAAGAGAGAGAGAGATTTGTTTATATAGGAGGGGGTGGGAAAATTCAAATTAGAAAAAGAGTGGGAATGTTAAAATTACTAGTTTACCCTTATTAATTAAAATAATAGAGGGTGATGTGGAGCAATGTGGTCCACTAGTTGGGTTTTCGGGAGTTTTTTCAAATTTTTGGGTTTTCTCCCTACCTTTAGCCTATATATATATATATATATATATATATATATATATATATATATATATATATATATATATATATATATGCGATTATAGGTATGTTGTATTTAGAGTTTTTAAAGTTTTTCAAGTATCATAATTCATCAAAGAAAGTATAATCGCATAGCTTGCAATGCTAAAACTCCCTAGAGCCTCGAGATTAAACCCGAACTAGCTTGATTAAGTGAAAGATTGATTGGTTGTTTGGAAAATTGAGAGGGATAGGGGGATGGGGATCTCACGGCGCAAAGAGTGAGTAGGTTAGGGTTTTTTTTTTTTTTTTGAACTATAATTATAAGATAAGCTTGCTTGTTCTCCAAGTAGTTGGGTATTAGGGCCCTTCTAGTCCCTTAACTTGACCCGTTAAGCATGTTTAAGTCCAATACCGGGCCCGATAATATTAACCACTCTAAATTGCATAAAAACTATTGTTTTTATTATTACATGGGATATTAATCATCAAGTGTACGTAATTTGCATGGTTTACGTATTAACCTTTAGTCAAGTGATAATTCACATAATTCACATAAGCAAACACTTCACGTCCATCATGATTTAATTGCACATATTATAATTATACACGCCACATAATTCACCAACGTTCGGGATACAGGGCTCGTGTATGTGTTAAACAATGATTTTCCTATTTAACACATATGTTAATATCATCTAACATATGTTAGGCCTACTTAACTAACCCTAGTTAAGTATCTAACCATGCACAACATGTAAGTTAACTAAAGTATATCATGTAAGTTAACTAGAGTTCAGTAAAAGTATTAACTTGAAAATGCGGGGTGTCACATTGATGAACCTACACTTTCTTAATTCTATCTAACAAAAGCACCAAAGGTATTTCACAAACTTTTATCGGTCATTTGTCCAATTGTGCACGTTTGTTGAGACCTACATGCATCATTTTATCACATAAATTTCTACTTTTGCACAAATACACAAATGAAGCATATATCGATGACAATCAAGTTAAAGAATAGGAATTTTAGTTGAACACAACCATATATGGTAAAGGAAATTGCATATTATATCTACCATTAATATCATATGTCGGCGAGTAGGGTTGTTCAAATTACCCGACGCTTGCTGCTCGTTTGGAATTTGCTCAGAAAATGCTCGCTTGATTTTTTGTTCGGTTGTAAACAAGCTGATCAGCTCAATTCGGTTTGTAAACAACCAAGCACGAGCAAAGGTCTGCTCGGCTCGGTTTGCCTCGATATAATTTTTATTAATTTAAATATATATAATTATATATATACAATTAATTACAATTATATTTATAGTTTTTTACATACCACTCTATTCGATTTGGCTTAATATATGCATATATATACAAATATATTTATAGTTATTGGCTCAGTCAACCAATGATAACTTTACACTAAGTTTAATTGTAAAACCTTAAAACATGAAAGACATGCTTGACTTCCTATTCACATTAGTTGTCCGTCAACAATCCTCTCCCGCTATCAACCTACGCCACAATGCGACAATTTTTCTCTATATTATGCTCATCGCCACACTAGACTCAACCTGAGCCTCATTCTCTGACAACCAGACCTCAGACTTAGTGTCATCATGGAACGGTCGAACCTCAGTGATCACTTGGCAGCGAGAACCAGGGCAGGCAATTCAGACACAAACACAATAACCTGACAGGAACCTACACGATTTTAACATGTTTCGTGTTTGGCCTTAACAGGTTTCGTGTCTATAACAGGTCGACACGTTAAGACCTGTTTATTTTCGTGTCGTGTTCATGTTTACCAGTTTCGTGTTTGTGTCTTTATAGGTCTCATTGTGTCTTATCGTGTCTTGTCGTGTTAACCTGTTTTACTAGGTGTTCCTTATCGTGTTAACCTGTTATATATAGGTTCATGTTCGTGTTTGAAAAAAATGACACGATTAGATTTTGTGTCGTGTTTGTGTTTACAGGTTTCGTGTTCGTGTCTTAACAGGTTCGTGTAACCTGTTATGCCAACCCTAGCAAGAACATTAAAGGAAACCAGCCTTTACATCCTGTTCGTGTCTTAACAGGTTCGTGTAACCTGTTATGCCAGCCCTAGCGAGAACATTAAAGGAAACCGGCCTTTACATCCTGATCAGGATATGCTTTGTCATCCCAATCAAGACAAGCATAACAATTAAAGCAGGATGCACGTGATATCCTTAAGGATCACAATACCCACTATCACTCTTATATTTCATAATAATAATAATACCAAATAACCAAGTGTTCATCGGCCAAGGGTAATGTCACACCCCAACCGATAGCGGAATACATCGAGGCGCGACTTGGGATAGATTGTTCAAAGACTTCATGACACTAGTATTGTGACAAATAATTTAAAGATAGATTTCATTCAAAACTTTGAAAGGTCTAAAATATAAATACAAATTGTCTCAAAACAAAGAAAGTACAACATCAGGAATAGCAAAATTAAACTAGTGTGTGTTTCTAGTCCAATCCTATCAAGTTTCTTGATTTCCTCGAATCAAACATTTCCTGCAACATGTATAAAATATCCGTCAACACATAAAGCATTGGTGAGCATACTAGTTTTGACCTACGTATATAGCATAAGAAAGTTTTACTCCTATCATCATGTCATAGTCATGCACATACAGAACCATACAAAAGACATCAACACTTCAATACACAATTGAGAAAAACTTAACATGACCCATAAAGGGGGCGGTGTGTCACTCCTATAGCGCTATACATGTAAGTTGGGTTGTATGCTATTAGACAGTTGTATGTAAGAATTAAATTCTAGCATGGCATAACATATAAGCATGTTAATTAGATTGAGCATAAGAGTATGAATTTTTTTTTAAGGTTTTTGTATAGATACATGTTGAGCCCCAAAGAGTTAAAGAATAAAAAGGGGACAAGTATGAACTCACCTTAGGGTGTGTTATTAAATTCCCAAAACGGGTCTTGAAAAAATAAGGACTTTAGCTTCGATTAACTAGACTTTAGAAAAAAATGAGTTTTTAGGTTCAAGAGTTGATTTAATAGATTCAAGAGAGTCAAGCATGCCTTTTAGGCGAACCAAAGCACAGATTGCCTTTAGGGCAATTCGGATGGTCATGAGTTGAAGTTAGACCAATCAAAACATCACCATGAAGGTGATTCGGATGGTATGAAATAGAGTTAGGAATGTGAATCCATTTAAGAATGTTCATGTAATGACCACTTTGTTTATAGATAAAACATGGGTCTTGGATACAGGATTTCCCCTTTCTTGTATGGAACTAATCCGTATTACAAGGTGGGTCAAGAGATTGGTAAGGTAGGGTGTAACCACAAACCTTCCAAGTTAATAGATTAATAAAGTTTTGAAAGAATCTATTTTAGTATTTACATAATATAACTAGAAGATTAACGTAGTGTATGGTGACTTAGTTTGAAAGAGCCTTGGCTTTCCTTTGTCAACCATTAACCATAACACAAGTCCATCCAACATTAAGTTGTTGGTGAACTTGGTTGGTATCACTACAACTAACCTTCTAGTGCATAAAAACAATAGAAGATGAACCACCTTTGAGGCCTCATTTTAGTGTCCTACTCATATTTATTTGCCATAGCAAACAAGAGCAAGGTCCTAGAGGTTTTTCCAAGTGGTTAGAAGAAGAGGAGAAATGAAGAAAAAAGAAGAAAGTTGGAGTTTAAAATGAGAAAACTCACACCCTCAAATTTCCACTGCGGAGTTTTACCGCGAGGTGTATGACATACCAGGATCCAAGTCAACGGTCACAATAAACGACAACTATATGATTTTAATTAATGTTTGAACCATTTATTCATTATGAAAGAGTTAACGAAATACAGCGGAAGCAGTTAAAGTTTACATTTCCAAAATACCACTAGGAAATAAGTTACGTTGTGAAATCAATGTTTGACAACCATGCATACTAATATGAGACGTTGTGGGACTCCAGTGCGCCTAGACCAGCTGCTACCTTAGTTACCTGAGAAAACATGCTAGATTTTGTCAACATAAAATGCTGGTGAGTTCACAGGTTTAAGTTTAAAATTCTTTCCAATAGACCGGATTCACATACAATACTCAAAAGTATTTATGTAACCCAAAAGTTTTAACTGTGGTTTCCAATATACCGGATTCACATACAATACTCAAAGGTATTTATGTAATCCAAAAGGTTTAACAGTTATTTCCAAAATACCAGATTCACATATAATACTCAAAAGTATTTATGTAATCCAAAAGGTTTAAACGTTATTTTCAATACACTGGATTCACATACAATACTCAAAAGTGATGTTAGCTAGACATCGTACAAGTTACAAAAGCGTGTTGAATCATTGCTGACCCTTCTTATAAGATATACCATAAGGTAACGCTATAAGTACCCGTCACCGGAGACATCACCTGGTGCCGTAAATTAAACCAATAGGACAATAATGCACCCGTTCGACCTCCAATCGACACGAGTGGGACTTGTCAGACCCAATAGATCTATTCACATTCTCCCCGCTATGTATCCACATATTCATGATTCAAAAAGTTGATGAAAGTCGCTTAGTACACAAGTAATCTTTAGTATTTATGTAATCCAAAAGTACAATGTTTAACGTTTTGGAGTAGCATGTTTCTCCCCCAATAAAAGTCAGTAAAAAGGGGTCGTGAAAACTCACCTTAGGTTGCTTTGAGTTATAATCCAACTCCAAATGTGGAAATAGGCGAATTGCTAATGATTCCCTATTTCAATGTTAAACTTATAAGTATTTGTTCAAGACTTCTCAACAAAGCCTTTTGTCCAAAACTACACATAACTCTAATGTGCTAGTATGACCCAAGTATGACTACGTGTAGCAAGTTGACCCGACGACCCGTTGGTGAAAGTTTATTTTTCATGTCAATACATACAGTACACATCCTCCACATATGTTCATATATCAATACATGTAACATACCAGTCAAGAAAACTACTAAACAAGTTCAAATACCAACTTTGTCAATTCTGTGATTTTTGGACAGATTCTGTGTCATCAAAACGATTTTTGATAAAATACCAAATCAACTTATTTAACTCTCAAATTTTTAAAAAACACTCTCATATGTTTATTCGTCATATCACTATTTTTATTTTGATTCAAAACCTTCTGAAAAATTTATAAAAATTCATGAACATAGCAAGGTCTTAAAAATGAGCTGTTTGCGACAGTTTAGTAGATAATTCATTAAAAATCACATACGGCTCCAATTGACCTGAATCCAATTGGAGAACCGTTAACATTCAAGTATCTAGTTACGCACAAAATTTCACGATCAGAGGATTTGTAAAACTCGAGTTATGACCATTTAAAGTTGATCAAAGTTTTCTGTCCGAAATCAGATTTGACATACGATTTTGTAAGCTACAAAAGAAATACCTATACTTAACCAAATTCAACAAACTTAGACTTTCTGGAAATCTGAGACCAAGTAGCATATCATACAATCAAAAACTATAACTTTTAGATTCCAAATCAGTAAGTTATGATCTAAACAAAAACAGATTTCAAATCTGTCAAACATAAAACCTTTGTTATAATCATGTTAACAACACTTTTATAAACTCAATCTTATTAAACCTCAACCTAGCAAAACATGTATAAGTCTCCTATGATCAGATCATGTCCAAAAACATATTTAACCAAGATTAACATCAAAGTTTATATCAAGATTTTCTAAGTTTACTAGCATGAATTTCCTAACATGAAACTTTGTGTTCTAAGATCATAATATCATTATCAAATCAATTATAATCAAGTATAGATTCACTCTAGACATGTTATTATGTTTATAATTCAGGTTAGATCATAACATGTGTGTATAACATAATCAAAATAACCAAATAACAAATTATACCTCCAGAACACAAGTTTGAAACTCTTGAAATCAAAAGAAGTTGATAGATGTTCTTCCCAATCTTTAATCCATTTGAAGAGGATGATTATAACTATTTGGGATGATTTAAACTAGAGTTTTGGAGCTTAGAATCGATCAGTAGGTGAGTTTTTGTGAAAGAATGCGATCAAAATCGACTTTTTATAAAGAAAAACCCACCAGCCGTATACCTCTTCTCCGCGGACCGCGGAGCGTAAAGAAATTCTGGCGCGGTCCGCAGGAGACTCCTCTTCCCACAACCACACAGAGTGTCGGCAGGCTGTCGCGAGCCGCGGGAGGATTTGATATTCCTCCGCGGTCCGCGGGAGGGAAAAGAATTTATTTTTATGTTTTGGTTATTATTAAGTCATTATTATGCAATAATTCACTTATTTAACAACATTAATAATAATTGTAAGTCTAGATTACTAAACAAGGAATTCTTGTAATTATTTTATCAGTCCCGGTTTAACCGGACTCGGTTACGTAAATTTACAGAATTTCAGATAATCACATATTTGCACATAATATCACACCATTATAAAATAGTATATGTTTGTTATTATTTCACCAGCGTTTGGGTTTTACTATTCACACGTATGCTACCCGATGATCCTACAAACCAACGGACTGACTCAACTAACCAAGTTAAGTTCGTTTAACCAAACGTTTCACTAAGGTAGACTTATGTAAATGCTAAGAAAGTTATCAAAAATTTTCCGGTTGTCACATTATCCCCTTGTTGAAAGAATTTTCGTCCCGAAAATTATCAGAAGTCACTAGGAATGGGAATTTTTTTTTTTCCAGTTGCTACATTATCCCCTTGTTGAAAGGAATTTCGATCTGAAATTCAAATTTCAAGATACAAGTTCAAATTAAGAGAACAGACATCCAATTAAACAATCACCAGACGTAATCAAGTCATACAACCCTAACAGGTTGTTCAGTATAACGTTATGTGGCACAACCGTAAACTGGCTGTCCAAAGTATGTGTACAAAAGAATATTTGTCACACATTTGTAACTATTATGGCACAAATCCAAATGATTGTCCATTTCATGTGATTACCCGTCTCTGCGCATTGTTTCAATCTGGATTCACAAACATCAAAGAATGTTGAATACTAGTGTCGAATAGACATGGTGAACAAATATATGTCCATCCCAAGATGTAAAAAGAATGATAAACTGTACTCATATACAAATGAATAGTTATAAATGTATGCTACTAGCATGATAAAAGATAGTGTCAGATGGCATTCCATGCCAATAGTCTAGTTCTTGTATACAGATGCGAGCCAGCTGCTCCACCTAAATAATTTCGACAAAAGATAAGGATGTACGGGTTTGACTAAGCAATGACTGCTACACCATCAAGATCCCAATGCTGAAGTCATTTAAAAAAATTATCTTCAACCTAAACGTCGATTCTAAGGTATCAATACCAAAGTGATCAGAATTATCCAAATTCGTTAACTATTGCTCGAGAAAAGCAAAATAGAGATGAGCAATCGTACAAGTTCAATCAATGAAGGACACCAGAGTATCACTATTTCTGTAATTTTAACGACCGAGAGCTAAAGATCATAGGATCGAAATCGAATTCACACACAACAATATGAAAGCTCAAAAAGAAAAGGTTTCATACATAACTGTTATTTGGATAATAAATATCACGGCAGGTTAAAGTGGATGATAAAGAACACAAGGAAGATGATAGGTAAAGCATTAGCAGCTTCAAGTTGAGCAGCCATACTGGCTAGTTGTTGGTTCAGCAGACTTATAGTTTCCTCATGCATGGAAATTTGTTCTTGCTGATTACTATAATTCTCATCCATTACCTCTATTCTGTGTTCAAGGCTATTACACCTTCTCATTAACTGAGATAAATCAGTTTCGAGTTCCTTAATGCGAGATGACTGAACATGGGTTCCAGAGGTTTTATCTAATGCCGCTACGGCATTTTGAAGAGTTTTAATTTGTTCCTCCTGACGTGAACATCTACGGGTCAAAGTGGTCAAAGCTTGGTTAACTAACTTACTGGATAGTGCATAATCAGGTGTGGTGGTTGATGATTCTCCGGTTCCAGTAGTGGAACTTATACCTTCCTCCTGTGCCCAGTCTCTCAATTGCCTTGAGATATCACTCCATCCACCATCATTAGGTTTTATTCTTTTAGGTGAGGACTCAACTTCCTCAGGCTCGGCTATGTCCTTTCCACTGGTCTCCCTACACCTCTTAAGGCATTCACCTGACGCAGGTTGGACAGTTTGTCTTGGTGGAATCGTAGCATCACTGGAAGGTGTATGTGTTGGTAACAATATAGGCATTAACGAAGGTGCCTGAGATGTTACCTCATCTCCTGACTTAGAGTTAGAAGGAGTGGAAGTATTGCTTGCCATAAAACAGTAGGGTTAACAAATCGCTTGAATGAGTCAAAAGTTTTTGAGGTGTTTATTATCAGGCAAAAATGGTTGAGTAAAAGTATGGGACTACTGAATAACGGTTCCTTCTTTATAGGTCTCAAAACAGAGATTTTTCTATTAAAATATTAAAAAAAAAAATACTTTAAATGGATTACTCGCACTTTCCTCAAATATCAGTCTATTTTGTCCACAGCTACGCATTAATCCGACCAATGCTAAAGATAGAAACGATGGGACACCTCTTCGCCTAAATCCTGTATAGGTGTAATGGTAGTGGAAATAAACTATAGAACGATTGTCTTCATGCTACCGACGATTTGTGGTACACGTTAGTGTATTTTCAAAATGATTGAGGTTTGGTATACATAAAACAAAACCCAAAAAAAATGTATACGTATGAAAGATACTGGTTTTGAAAATGTTTAGAACCAAACGGGTAAAATTTTTATTATTCCAGAAAGAAAACCAACACTGTTACATAAGGTTAGAAGACGTTACCAAGGTTTGTTTGTTTCCTTTCTGGGCAGTTTCGCTTAATATGACCTGCCCTCCCACATTCGTAACAATCCTTGCATTTCTTCGAGGGTTGAGGCTGCCTGAAATTTAGCTTAACCACACAATCCTTTTCTGAGTGAACCATTTTACTACAACGTTTACAACGGAACCTGTTGCATTGACCCTTGTGATGATAGTTACAACGATTGCATTCAGGATAATTACCAACATATGTTCCCTGTTTCTTGGAAAATTTGGCTTTTCTTGATTCCTCTTGATGTTCATCATTTTTCCTTTTTCGATTATTGATACTTTCCATGTTGCCTTTCTCTTGACGAGAAAAGTTATCAAGGGCATTGTTTCTAACAATGATTCTTGGAACTGTGTTGTTTGCGAGTGGTATGGGTGAAATGTTAGTTGGCACAAAAGGTTCAAGTGTGGATGGGGCAATTCCTGAGACATTCAATCCCATAAGTTCGTTAGATAGCACTGACATCCCAGAATTCATGTCTGTCGGAAATAAAAGTCTTGAGGGGTGGTTTGAATACATTCCCGAAGAATAAGTTTGTACGGATGGAATACTGGAAACAGTGCCTCCAGGACTCAATGAAAGAGATTGGTTGGCAAGTGCCTCTGCTACTTTGGCATGAATTAAAGCATGTAATTCTTCCAAAGTTAAGCTGACGTATGTTTGTTGACCAGACATGATCCTAGCATACATAACACAAAAATCATGAGATCTTAAATAATCACCAAAAATTATTTAGTAAAGATTGGAGTCCAAATTCATAATGTAAAAGTTCGAATAGCAGTATTCAGATATGAACAATTTGTAATCTATACAAATATTGAGTTAATTATGTTGACATTCAATCCGTCAAATGAAAATGCCTACTCCAATCATCTGAGTCTAAGAACAGAAAAGTTAGTACCGCCCACGAGTGAAATCATACTTCCCAATGATTCCTATATACAACAGATTCTGATAATAGAACGAGAGATTTGTTTCCAAAACACGAGAAGGATGTTATGTAAATAGCAATCCCAAATGAATTCTTGAAGAATAATTAAGTAGTCAATACTTAATATAGATAATGGTATGTGCTGACAAAGCACTAATGAATAATACGAATAAGATAGAAACTTAACTCACTCATGACTATGTGTTCAAACACAAAATTCACCAAGATTCTCATGTATCCCAACTTATGATTTCGTGTGCACCCGAAATGATAAATTGTCATACATGATCCTCCAAGTGTGCTTCGAATTTGAATTTCCTGTCATAGTAAAATAATGAATACCAACAAGAGTTGTTATCTTGGAACATAATTCCGCAAGAGTGTGAGTAAAGATAGTGTGCAGCAAGTGTGTCCATTGGAGTGTAAGAATGAAGTGTTCAAAACTAGGGTTCATCTCTCGATCAGGTCGTAAAAGTCACTCCAATGTTCACCACTGCCAGATTAGATCCACCACTTGGTGCTTTCATCTTCACAACTTGATGAAACAAGAACACTAGGGATGACAAGGGGAAGATAGGTAGAACAAACGATGCAACATAGGATAATGATATCGACAACCCTAAAATTTAGTTAGTTCCCACATAATACGTCTGATAACTGGGTGACCGTCTAGTGTGTGAGACTCGGTTATAGACTAGACTCTATATGCAGTCCTAGTTCACTATAACCATTGGCTCTGATACCAATCTGTCACACCCTCAAATTTCCACTGCGGAGTTTTACCGCGAGGTGTATGACTTACCAGGATCCAAGTCAACGGTCACAATAAACGACAACTATATGATTTTAATTAATGTTTGAACCATTTATTCATTATGAAAGAGTTAACGAAATACAGCGGAAGCAGTTAAAGTTTACATTTCCAAAATACCACTAGGAAATAAGTTACGTTGTGAAATCAATGTTTGACAACCATGCATACTAATATGAGACGTTGTGGGACTCCAGTGCGCCTAGACCAGCTGCTACCTTAGTTACCTGAGAAAACATGCTAGAGTTTGTCAACATAAAATGCTGGTGAGTTCATAGGTTTAAGTTTAAAATTCTTTCCAGTAGACCGGATTCACATACAATACTCAAACGTATTTATGTAACCCAAAAGTTTTAACTGTGGTTTCCAATATACCGGATTCACATACAATACTCAAAGGTATTTATGTAATCCAAAAGGTTTAACAGTTATTTCCAAAATACCAGATTCACATACAATACTCAAAAGTATTTATGTAATCCAAAAGGTTTAAACGTTATTTTCAATACACCGGATTCACATACAATACTCAAAAGTGATGTTAGCTAGACATCGTTCAAGTTACTAAAGCGTGTTGAATCATTGCTGACCCTTCTTATAAGATATACCATAAGGTAACGCTATAAGTACCCGTCACCGGAGACATCACCCGGTGCCGTAAATTAAACCAATAGGACAATAATGCACCCGTTCGACCTCCAATCGACACGAGTGGGACTTGTCAGGCCCAATAGATCTATTTACATTCTCCCCGCTATGTATCCACATATTCATGATTCAAAAAGTTGATGAAAGTCGCTTAGTACACAAGTAATCTTTAGTATTTATGTAATCCAAAAGTTCAATGTTTAACGTTTTGAAGTAGCATGTTTCTCCCCCAATAAAAGTCAGTAAAAAGGGGCCGTGAGAACTCAACTTAGGTTGCTTTGAGTTATAATCCAACTCCAAATGTGGAAATAGGTGAATTGCTAATGATTCCCTATTTCAGTGTTAAACTTATAAGTATTTGTTCAAGACTTCTGAACAATGCCTTTTGTCCAAAACTACACATAACTCTAATGTGCTAGTATGACCCAAGTATGACTACGTGTAGAAAGTTGACCCGACGACCCGTTGGTGAAAGTTTAGTTTTCATGTCAATACATACAGTACACATCCTCCACATATGTTCATATATCAATACATGCAACATACCAGTCAAGAAAACTACTAAACAAGTTCAAATACCAACTTTGTCAATTCTGTGATTTTTGGACAAATTCTGTGTCATCAAAACGATTTTTGATAAAATACGAAATCAACTTATTTAACTCTCAAATTTTTACAAAACACTCTCATATGTTTATATGTCATATCAGTATTTTTATTTTGATTCAAAACCTTCTGAAAAATTTATAAAAATTCATGAACACGGCAAGGTCTTAAAAGTGAGCTGTTTGCGACAGTTTAGTAGATAATTCATTAAAAATCACATACTGCTCCAATTGACCTGAATCCAATTGGAGAACCTTTAATATTCAATTATTTAGTTGCTCACCAAATTTCACGATCAGAGGATCTGTAAAACTCGAGTTATGACCGTTTAAAGTTGATCAAAGTTTTCTGTCCGAAATCAGATTTGACATACGATTTTGTAAGCTACAAAATAAATACCTATACTTAACCAAATTCAACAAACTTGGACTTTCTGGAAAGCTTAGACCAAGTAGCATATCATACAATAAAAAACTATAACTTTTAGATTCCAAATCAGTAAGTTATGATCTAAACCAAAACGGATTTCAAATCTGTCAAACGTAAAACCTTTGTTATAATCATGTTAACAAGACTTGTATAAACTCAATCTTATCAAACCTCAACCTAGCAAAACATGTATAAGTCTCCTATGATCATATCATGTCCAAAAACATATTTAACCAAGATTAACATCAAAGTTTATATCAAGATTTTCTAAGTTTACTAGCATGAATTTCCTAACATGAAACTTTGTGTTCTAAGATCATAATATCATTATCAAATCAATTATAATCAAGTATAGATTCACTCTAGACATGTTATTATGTTTATAATTCAGGTTAGATCATAACATGTGTGTATAACATAATCAAAATAACCAAATAACAAATTATACCTCAAGAACACAAGTTTGAAACTCTTGAAATCAAAAGAAGTTGATAAATGTTCTTCCCAATCTTTAATCCATTTGAAGAGGATGATTATAACTATTTGGGATGATTAAAACCAGAGTTTTGGAGCTTAGAATCGATCAGTAGGTGAGTTTTTGTGAAAGAATGCGATCAAAATCGACTTTTTATAAAGAAAAACCCACCAGCCGTATACCTCTTCTCCGCGGACCGCGGAGCGTAAAGAAATTCTGGCGCGGTCCGCGGGAGACTCCTCTTCCCACAACCACACAGAGTGTCGGCAGGCTGTCGCGGGCCGCGGGAGGATTTGATATTCCTCCGCGGTCCGCGGGAGGGAAAAGAATTCATTTTTATGTTTTGGTTATTATTAAGTCATTATTATGCAATAATTCACTTATTTAACAACATTAATAATAATTGTAAGTCTAGATTACTAAACAAGGAATTCTTGTAATTATTTTATCAGTCCCGGTTTAACCGGACTCGGTTACGTAAATTTACAGAATTTCAGATAATCACATATTTGCACATACTATCACACCATTATAAAATAGTTTATGTTTGTTATTACTTCACCAGCGTTTGGGTTTTACTATTCACACGTATGCTACCCGATGATCATACAAACCAACGGACTGACTCAACTAACCAAGTTAAGTTCGTTTAACCAAACGTTTCACTAAGGTAGACTTATGTAAATGCTAAGAAAGTTATCAAAAATTTTCCGGCTGTCACAAAAGGCGAACTTGGAATTTGTTAAATATAGAATTAAAAATACATGTAAAAGTAAAAATCACGCAATGTTACAGGTAATCGGCCGGTTAGTCTTCGAACCTAATCCACCATCCGAGTAAGTATTTCGATCCTATTCTCTTAGGAACCAAGTGCCTAAGCTGTAATGGCCAGCTTTTAGTTTAGATATATACACCTAAGCTGTAACGGTTAGCTATAATACGTATATATATATATATATATATGTGTGTGTGTATAATCGATGTTGAGTGATAAACAGGCAATCGGATCAACAAGAGAACCACCAGCGAGTACTAGAAACCAAGCCGAAACGATCACAGTGAGTGCATGTCCCCCATTCTACCTTTAAAATCTTTCGGGGTGAATGCATGTTGTTTAATTGTGTCAAACTTGCATCGGGTCATTTTCATTTCGAATGTAATAGAACCGGTCGAATAGAAATAACGTAGAGTGGATCCATTCGGTATCATAAAAATGTATTTATCCTAACCCGTCAAGGGGTTCGGAACAAATATCTAGTATTGATAAAGTGCTACCATAGATATACATTCATAACCGATTTTGACCGGACCATAATGTTGAGTTGCATGTTTTTTCGAATAAGCTTTATAATCGGTCACTCGGCATCCTCACTAGCTTTGTGGCTAACGTATTTTAACATGCATTTCAGGTTTTACGTGAACAAATGGAACCTGAGTATCATGCGTGTTTAAGTGAAGTCATTGAATAAATGGAGATGTTTATAAATAAAAGTTTGGTAAGCATGATATGTGTTTTCGGAAGTATAATGGCTTCGGCCAAAGTATTAAAATGTTGTGGTTTGAACTTGAAGTTGTAATGTTGTTTGCGAATGTAATGTCAAGAATCGACTTTTATTAAAAAGAAGTAATATGAAAGTTTGGTAAGCATGATATGGTTTTGATCACCAATCGGTAATGACTCTGTAAATTCCGGGTCGTTACACCAAAACACCGGTTTTGACACCAATGGTTATTTATAGTCACCAATAACAACAAAAACGAGCATTTTCAAGATACATAAGCTTAAATTGTACATCTTTTTCAAAAGTACAAACCACAATACGTAACATGTTTGGACAACTCTACAAAAACACAATGTCCATAGACATACAAATCGGGTGAACAATTTGATGGTAAATAATCCAATTCACAGACTTAAGTTGTCCTTATTAATCTAGGACACCTTTGTATGGACATTCCCATGTCAGATTCAGTCCCATCTTAGAAGTCAGATATTAGGTGAGTTCTCACGACCCATTTTTACTGTTTTCATTCTTTTGGGGGAAAACATGAGTACAAGTTCAGATACATTTTGACTATTATGTGAACATGAGATAATAAGGTTCAGAGTATTCATAAGCCATCGTATCATACATTTCACTGTAACCATTAGCTGTTGACTTAGCCATGAAACACCGAAATAAATTTTTACACCCTCTTTAACCTGTCTCAGTTGAGGATTGACCCTACAATCCTTAGCCAAGTGACCAATCCGATGACAACGATTACAGGGAAATGTATCGCAACCCCTAACATGATGGTACCCACACACGATTCACTTTGGACTCTTTCCAGCATACCCACCTTGCTCCTGGCCAGAGGATGAACCTGAAGCTTCAAACTTCCCTGTCTGCCACTGTGGTTGGTTTGGGACCAGATTCTCCTCAACACTCTCCCATTTCCTTTTGTTGTTCTCAGCCCCCCAAAGATGTGGGGCTCACACTCCATGAACACTTTAAAAGTACACACCGGTTGTCCAAGGGGAGGCGGTGGTGGGGGATGAACGGAATTCCCACCGAGGCCTTGCTGAGCGGTCTGATAAGTAGTCAGAGCGGCAGACACTTGTTGCTGGATTAGATTGTTCAGTTCCTCTTGGGTCATGGTAACGTTACCACCGCCACAACCCCCAATACGACCGCCACCGTGGCATCCACCAGTATGTCCGCCACCGTGGCATCCACCATTACGTCCTCCGTTACGACCAGACATCTTCTGCCAAAGATAAGAACAAGACACTCAGATCTATCAACAACGTAGAACCACTAGAAATCAAAGTAGTCAAGAATTGGGTCCAACTGTGACGATTGATCCAAACACGAAATCCACCAAGTATTCCATGCAATTCAACTTATGATTTCGTGTGCACCCGAAATGATAAATTGCTCTACATGGTCCTCTAGGCGTGCTCCAAGCTTGAACTTCAAGCCACCCGATACCCACAACTTAGAAGAAATAACCAACTCAAAAGAATTCCCAAGTGACCAATCACTTAGAGGTATACTACAACGAGTACATGTGCAAGATAATGTGTGTAAGCAAGTGGGTCCATTGGAGCATAGAAGGGAGATGTCCGAATCCTGGATAGATCTCGAGGATGTGCCGAAGCTGCTCCAATGTACGCCACCGCCGTGCAGGAATCAACAAACAAGTTCCTTCGACTTCAAACCCGAAGAGGAAGATAGAGTAGAGGTAGAAATAACCAAGGATAGAATGGATTGGGTAACACATGGTGATGAGGATATCGAAACCCCAACAAGGTTAGTATGTTTACCAACTGACACGTCTCATATGTATGTGACCGTCTAGTGTGTGTGTGACTCGGCTATAGACTAGACTCTACATGCAGTCCTAGTTCACTATAACATGGCTCTGATACCAATCTGTCACACCCTCAAATACCACATGCGGGGTTTTACCGCGAGGGGCGTGACACACCAGGATCCAAGTCAATGGTCAAAATAAACGACAACTATATGATGTGAAAACTACGTAAACCATTCATTAAGTTCTCAAAATGTAACCACAACAGCGGAAACATAAAACGTTATTACAATCCAAAAAGTAAAAGTTATAAGTTTGATTATGTTCAAAAACCATGCACGTGAATCCTAGACGCCACGAGACTCTGTTAGCCTATCGACTGCAGCTACCTTAGAGACCTGAGAAAAACATGCTAAAAACGTCAGCAAATAATGCCAGTGAGTTCACAGGTTTTTATGAAAAACGTCTCTGAAAGTTCCAAAGAATACTCCCGGCCAAACCAGGCCATACGTATACTAACCAGATGAATACATGTCACTACTACAATTGGAAAACCATTACTGGACCCGAATGCAAGAATTCATGAATACACCTGCCCGAATATACGAATGCAAGAATGCAAGAAAACCTGAAGAGACAACATGCAACCGTCCGACCTCTAGTCGACGAGTGGGGCCGGGCACGCCCTAATAGATCTATCCATATTCCCCCCGTTGTGCAACCACCGCACATTCATGGTTTTCCCCGGGACTTTAACAAATCATACAGCAACCAAAAAGAATACCCCAATACATAAAGAATTCAAGAATACCAGTACGTAATACCATATAGTAACCAACGACTACCTTGTAAGCTTTACCAATATGAGTACTTAGCAAATCATAGTTTTTACGAATACCAAAACGTAGTTTGACACATCTTTTATGAAAACGTAAGTTGACACACGTTTGAAAACTGTTGGGATCTAAATGAGCTCAGAGAGACAATTATCGTATTTTATGATTATGCAGCGGAAATAAGCTTGACAATTGACACCTTGTGACTAACCGTTTGTGACTTAGACTCCCCCTCGGATTAAGCTATCACAACATGAATTATAACAATACAAACATAAGTGAGATAATAGATTTAACTTAAATATTTGTTTGTTATTAGGCAAATGTTCAAATGTATGAATACAAGTGGTCAAATGCAGGTCTAAAGGCTGGTGGTAGTCAGGTATTTACAGAATACATACCCAACTGCTTCCACAGTCTGTTAGATGTACTAAATACATTAACAAATACGAAAAAGGAAAACAAACTAATAATATACTAACTACTGCTGCTTTATACAGACAACAACTGATAAAGCTAACTTCTGAGAATCTTGAACTTCTGATGATTTAATACAACTTCTGATGACCTTCGTAACTTCTGATGTCTTTTCTTCAGTAGTTGGTCTTCAGTAGTTTCCTCTTCAGTAGTTTCATTCTTCAGTAGTTGTCTTTGTACTTCAGGACTTTGTCTTCAGAGGTTTGTCTGGTTCGTCTTCAGAACTTGTCCTTAAGTAGTTTTCTGTTTGTCTTCGGTAGTTGCCTGTTTATTCATCAGTAGTTATTATACTTAGTTATTATTATTATGTGAATGATCAACTAAGGTTTTGTGGTTCATTAATCCTCTCTGACCCAACATAAACTAACCACACAAGACAAGACCTGACATCTTATTGGTGACCCGACAACCCACGTGTTAGCAAAAAACAAGATATCATGCAATCATATGCAATTACACACTTAACTTGCGCAAAAGTTCACCAAGTCTAGCACACAGTTCAAATAACGCATAAACGAGTCCGAACACGTGTTATCAGGTTATTAGACATGCCACATGGTTCCTAACATATTCCGAGATGTCAAACCATGTTTCGGGATGTCAAAATACACTTACAACAGCAAAACACACGATTAGGAATCAAGCACGCAATTAGGAAAGTCAACAGGCAATTAGGAAAGTCAAACAGGCAATTAGGAGTTGTAATCGCCTGTTGTACACGTGAGTAGAGGCTAATCGCCTATAATTATATGCGAGTAGGGCTACTCATCCTTATTATAGGCGATTAGGAACTCCTACTCGCCCCCTGTAGCATCAAGTCACATTTCACGCGTTTAACCCTCCAAATCAGATCCGAAACATGTAAAAACACCCAACATCAAACCCAAATCATTAAGAAACCCAATCGAAGTAAAAAACCCAAATTTATCATCATTCTAGCAACCCTAATTGCAAGCATTTTCCAAAATAGCATAGTATTATGTAAACATCACATCAAGCATGCAAAACTTACCCTAAATGGCAATTATCCAAATTTCATCACATAACAACGTTGCACAACAACATCCTACTGTTTCTATATCATACTAGAGCAAACCCTAACATCATACAATCAACAAAACATACTACATCCTAAATCCTTCTAAATCATTCAAACGGGTCAAAACGCATATTGACATCAAAACACAACAAACAACCTTCAAACTCATAGATAAACATCCTAACAACTCATTTGTATCATAAATGCATCAAACACATAAGAATCCTCATGTTTTAACCATAAAAATCATATCTTGCATGATAACACCACATAGAACAAGTATGAAGGTTTAGGTTTGTTTTAAATGGGTTTTCAAAGACACAAACATCACAAAACCAGGTCTGGACCTTTAGGGATCAAAATAACAACATTACATAGATTTAGGATGGATAACACACCTTAGGTTTTGCTAGATAATGATGTGTAAAGCTTGATATGATGGCTTCTAGGGCAAAAACGTGTTCTAGAGAATGATTATGGTGTAAGGGAGGCTTGGGGCGAATTAGGGTTTCACAAATGAGGTTTTACAACATAAGGGTGGCATTTAGAGGTGTTTCTAGTCGTTCCCAAGGTTACAGGCGAGTAGGGGCTGCAACAGGCAATTAGAAGCTCCTAATCGCCTATAATGTGGCCTACTCGCCCCTGCTATAGGCAATTAGGATTCCTAATCACATGCAGCATGGTATTTTGGGTTTTTGGCGCGTTAAACACTATTTTAACACATATAAGCACGTATTCACATACGGACAATTCACATAATGATTATAAACACATAATGCATGATAACTAACACGTTCACATTCGTTCATTAATTCCCGGTACTCGAGACTTGCATGTATGCGTTAAACCCGACGATTCTACAAATAACCAATCCTTGTACATATGGTTATGGACCGACTCACAACGATCTCTTGGATCATTGTAACGACTCCCGATGATTCCCGGAACCATCATAACGACCCAACTGACCTAGTTAAGTGTGATGTATGCATGACTCGCTAAGGTAGACTTACTAGTTTAACAAAAGTTATTAACCGGAGTTTGCCGGGTGTCACATAAATCTATTGGGTTGACACCCTCACGGCCTCACTCTTGGTTAGTCGCTCTAACCGAATTACAGTCATCAAGAGAGTGCTTGTATTTCACATTTTTTCATTGTCTTTAGTGTACATGGGCAAGGCACAACATTCGTCAAGGTCTGGTTACGGGCTCATGTCAGTCACATAGCGATCATTGTCTTAGCTAGGCAATGGTTCAGTCTTCCATGGTTTACACATACATCAAAACCCGTGAACTAACCAACTTCATTGTTGACATATTTTATTTGCATGTTTTTCAGGCAATTAATCATGGAGCATTGAATTTGGAGTTGCGCATAGGCATCTAGGGATATTATAAACCGATCTTTTGTCAAATGATTAAGAATAATTTCATTGGAAGTATGGTTTTTAAGGCAATATTTTCTGCTAATTGTTAAACATTGATGTCTTTTAATATATCTCTGAATCTATGAATTTGATGCTTGCGTGACTTATGTGCTTGAAATGAAATAGCTCACCCAATGGCCCTGGAGAAGGGAGTGGAAGGAACCTTTCTCTCCCTCCGTCTTCTCTGCATCACCGCCGTTACTTTCACCGTTGAATCATTCACCGGACGATCAATTTCTTCTTCAACCGCACCATCACCGTCCAAATTATCCATAGAATTAATAACAGACTCTCTGTCACCGGAATCAGTTACACGATCATCAAATACAATATTTCCACTGTTTGCATTAAGAATTTAGTGAAGTTTTTCTTTCTTGATCTTTTTGTTTTGGCCTGGAGAATAGAGACTAATTAAGATTTAATAAATGCTAAGATTATTATTTTATTTTGGCCTAGAGAACAGAGACTAAGATTTAATAAATGTTAAGATTTAATAAAAGGAATTGGATGAAAATGACAAAAATAAAAGTTTGTGATATATAGACAAAAATGCCCATGACTTAACTAGGTTTTGTAAACGGAATTAGGGCAGTTGATGAAATTGATCAAAAATTGGAAACTTCAGAGACATAGATGAGAAAAAAATAATATTTATAATAAAGTGACATTTTTTTAACAAACCTCAATGACTAAATTAGCAACTAACTCTTTTATTAATAACAAAAACAGGATAAACACATGTCACCAAATCTACATCGTTTTCCCTCTTGCACACACTTAAATTCTGATATATTTAATCACAATTATTTGTTATCCGTAGACTTTATAGAATAAAGGAGGCGTCACTCCCACTACAAGAAAAAGAAATGTGCATTATTTGAATTATAATATTATTAGTGAATGAGTATCCAAATCAGAAAGTGGTATGCAATTATTTTTGCAAAGATTTTATAAAAAAAAAATTTTGCAAAGATTTTCAAAAAAAATTATTTTTGCGAAGGTTGATACCTTCTACAAGGCCACAACGTACACAATAATATTAGTAGTAGTACTCGTAAACACTAGAAACCTCTGACATCATATGCCACTTAAACCCAATAGCATTGGGTGGTCAATGAATTTAAGAACCCCACAATCAGTCCAATCAAATTTACTTGACAAAGCAGTGGAGATTCTAAATAGCTGCTAGATTCTCCCATACAGATTAACATGATTCTCTCTCATCAATCTTATTGTGGGCTCATGTTATTGTGTTCCAACTCCACTCGAACAAATCATTTCCTTCGATTATTTACAACTAAAATATAGATTCTTCTTCCACATCTTCATGAGATAGCTAGTAAAAAGTTCCTTTGTTTTAATATTTGAATTTAGGGACCAAAATGAAAATGAGAAAATTTTAAAATAATTCTTAGGCATATATATAGTAACAAGTCTATATATATACATAGGTTTAGGTTCCTGTACATACATATACATATATATATACACATATATATGCGTATATGCTTTTTTCTATATGACTTCCGCTCAAAGTATAAAATGGTTTTACTTTGATCAAACAGACGTAAATGTATGAAAAATATTTCATGTGTATTCTTCATTTTCACCTATCGTTGTAAAAAAAGAAACTTAAAATGAAAACACTATCCACTGCACGTCTTACATTTACCATTTTTATCACTAAGCAATTATATAGGATGGTACGGTACAAAAAGAAGTACAATGGTAATTAAGCATGAATGGTTGCACAAGTATTTATATATATATATACACACACGCCCTATACATACTTCATAACCTTCTTGGACTTTTGAACAATTTTTTTACCATAGCACCAAATCTAGATATGTTGGTGTTGTTTGTTTACAAAAGTTAGCTTGTTTCTTTGCTTTCAAAAATTGTAAATGTTTCTGGACCACATCTTTTTTTACGTACATATATTTCTTCTCTTTTCTGGTCTTAAACGGTTATTTATTTACTATTATACTATAGTTAAAGTTTCATTTCCGACAAGAAAAATTCAATTCATATCCAAACAATAGAACAATCTATCAATATTCTTTTCTTTTAGTTTTCAAAAGTTTCTTTGTGTTGATTCCTACTCAAATGTGATACTACATTTTGTTGCTTAGCAGAAAGTACTGTTGGAACTTGATACTTTAGTATGATAACAACTTATATTATTACGAGACATGATAGGGATATGTAACGCTACAAATATTATTGGTTTTCAGGAGTTATATTATGATGCTACATTGATAATGAGATGTTATACGTCCGATAGTTATGACTAGAGATATTTGAGCTAGATTGATATATAGCTAAACTAAGTTAGAACTAATAGTAGGTACATCTTTCAAACCATGGTTGTATGTCTGAAGTTCAACCAACACCTCGAATTTATCCCATTTTATACTATAGACTCAACATACACAAAAATGACTTGCAAGATGTTTTATAATTTCATATTCAAGGCCACGGAGTTTCAATTTCGACAATAGTATTCACTAAGTTTTCTATACTCACAAGTCATTGATATAGTTTAGTTATGTGATCATCCCAAACCGATTTTTTTGTGAAAATGGTTTGGCCTTTTCGCTAGGTAGTCAACAAGGATTCGTCAAAATGATAAGACTGTTGTCCTTCCAACTTGATCGTTCTTATAACCGTAAACATAAATAAAATGAATTAGAAAACTCTTTTTTCTAACTATAGCTATACATGAATTACGAGAGACGAGTTGAGTGAACATGGGACACCTTAGGTGAATCCTATGTTGCATCTTGTCCGGTTAGAGATACTTAACTATAAGAAATGTCCCAACCAAATACATGGCTGTAAAAATCATTAGGCACTTGTCTGGCATTGAGGTACCGCTTAGGGTTTAATCCGCCGTGGACTGTGTATATATAAACTGAAAAATGGTTTAATCCGGCATGGACTTTTATGTGTAGTGTGTGTTTATATATATATAAACTAAAAAATCAAACGTTAACAAATTTTGACGAAAATTTTGATTGATTTTTGACTAAAATTTGCCTAGTTTTGAGACGGATTACTTGCGCATTAGTTGTGAATGAGAAGAGAGCTTCACAACTAAGCATGTATCGGAGTAATCCATGTTGTGTGATTTGGAAATTTCCAGTCAAGCAATCAAACCAAATTTGTGATCCCTTTATGAACAAAGCAACCAATATTGGTTGATATAGGTGGTGATTTTTTTTTTATTTCATTAATGGTGATTTCCTAACATGTAATCATTATTTTTTCACAAAGTAATATTTCTATTTAATACATTAATAACATGTTTTACAATTAAAGGTTTTTTTTATTGCATGTGTATAAATATGTCGGCGTGAAATTAACATGATTACATTTTACATATTTGTTTCAATGGATGAGAGAATTGAATATTTATTCTAATGAAAGAATCAATGTGAGTGCTTTCCCTTGGTGCAAGCATAGATGTCGTGACAAACATTGTGTTCCCATCGATGATCTCCACTCAACATTTACCACGTACCAAAGCTAGGTTAAACTTTGCTTTATCATGTGTATATAAACCCACACTAACACTCCAAATAAGCACATCAAGAACAAACAAACTGAATAAATTCATTCCACTAAATACAAATACATATATTCTAGAGTGCCCATAACTCTATACACATAGAGAAATAATGGGTTTGCTCATACAAGCTTTAAACTCAGCAAAACCATACCTAGCCATGGTGGCTCTTCAGTTTGGTTATGCTGGAATGTACATCATAACCATGATCGGCATGAAACGCGGACTCAGCCACTGGATTCTCGTTGTCTATCGTCACGCTTCGGCTACTCTTGTCATCGCTCCTTTCGCGCTTGCTTTTGAGAGGTTTGTTTCACGAAAACTCTCTTGGACATGCGTTCTAGCTAATCACATGCATGCACATCCACATCACCAAGCCTAATTACTTATTATGTATTTTGCAGGAAAATAAGGCCCAAGATGACACGTTCGGTTTTCCTAAAAATCCTACTTATTGCTTTCCTTGAGTAATTCTTCTTACCATGAAATATCATTGTTACCATATATATATATATATACTATATATATAATATGTATGTATGTATAGTGGCGGATCTAGAAATGAATTTCAGTAGTAACGTTTTTCATTTTAGTAGCAACGTTTTCCAAATTTCGTAAAAAAAACAAATTTTCCACTACGCGCACGAAGTTGAGCAGCAACGGATGCGGCACCTAGTTATTAACTAGGTCCGCCCCTGTGTATGTATATAGAAACATTACAACTTTAGATTAATTTTCATTTTAATATGGGCTGCATGGCATAAAATTATGTTGCATATATCTAAATATAGTTACAGAAAAGAAAACACATGATATCTGAAGAGATTGCATATGCTCAGATCACTAATGTTAATATCATAACTACAGGCCTGTGCTGGATCAAAATCTGTACTTCTTGGGAATGTCCATCACATCTGCTACATACGCCTCAGCGATCATCAACGTCCTTCCTGCCCTCACCTTTGTTATGGCCTTAATTTTCAGGTATATCATACCAGATGTTTTGGATACTAGCTTAGTTGGTGGTTTAGGATTCAACCAACTATTTTTATAGGCTGTTCTAAAAGCGAACTCGATGGACTTTAGTGAAAAACTGTGTCCATCGAGTTAAGTTTGGTGAAAAACTCTATGAAACGAACTTGCTGAGTTCGCTTAAATGCGTATAAAACTTCCAAAAATATGCCTAAAAGTAATTAGCGGAATCCTAACCATCTACTAATCCAAAAAAAATTGTTACATCAACAAATTAATTTAGATTCACATTCACTAACCTTTCATAATCACTCTCTTTGTTGATAAATAAAATTTAAATCTAGGATGGAGAAGGTGAATCTAAAAAGGATACATAGCCAAGCTAAAGTATTTGGGACAGTGATTACAGTCATTGGAGCAACGGTCATGACTTTGTATAAAGGACCAATTGTTGACATACTATGGTACTCTCATCACGGAGCATCAGGCGCACACCACGTCGATGGTTCGTCATCTGGGCAACAATATCTCGCTGGTACTGTGATGGTTCTACTTTGTACGTTTAGTTGGGCCGGCTACTTCATTTTGCAGGTATTGTTTATCGTGAGCAAATGGTGTAGATTTACATTGTTATTATTGTTTAATTTTTTTTAATACATAATATTGCGCAAACAACGTAAATAAACATTTGATTAACATACATGAATCATAAGTTTATTAATTAATAACGAATTTATTCTCACCAAAACAATCAAAACGTATCTTTTAACTTTTTAGATCACATATGATTATATGATCACCTAACATGATGAGTTAGATATTTCGTCAGATTGTTCTTTCTGCCATTATTTTGTCTTTAATTAATAAAGACATTATAGCCCAGCGGCATCTTGGTGGTGAGATAAGACTTAGGGATCATAATGTCCTGGGTTCGAATCTCACAAAGGGGGTTTTCTCATAATTATTTAGAGTTTACTCCTGAATTGGTGACTTGGTGGTGGAATATGATCACGTGGCAACATTGGTGGCACGATGATACTCTAGTGTTCCATGAGTGACTCCAATTTGTTGGCCGTTCAATTTTTTTTTTTTGTCTTTAACTAATATATTTTGTATTATTCGAAACAAACAAATTCTATCTATCGTACGAATCTTTGTCGTGCAGCTTTAGTTAATAGAATTATTCAACGTTAACCAATAAGGGGATAGATATTAGTTTAACATATTCTATAAATGATCTAATATTAATGCTTGTTTATGGCCATTATCCACTTATATATGTTGCTTTTAATCATTCATGGGTGTTTGATTTTTTTTTTTTTGTATATATAATGACCTAAATTACAATAATATGATCAAAAAAAGTATTCATGACTTCTTTTATTCAAACACATAATAAAATTATACATATAATTAAAAAATAACAAATAATTAGCAAATGAAAACTATATAACCATCTCCATCTTTATACCAGTTTACACACACATAAATTTATAGCTAGGGAGGTTCCGGTACAAAAATGAGTTTTCCGTAGAAAACATACGAAATGGGATAACTACGCAACTTATTTATATAATCACACACTTATGCACATAAAAACGCGACCCATATACATAACAGTTTTAAATAATGCTATACTAAAATAAAAATATATATATATATGCTCGATCATATGACAATTTTTTTACAATAATAATAAAGTATATATATAAAAGTTGCTTGTGAGTAAAATATTGGTGAAGTAAAGTTAACAATTGTGATTTTTCTTCTTTTACCATATTTTCTAGCTATTTACAAATTAATTTGTCTAGCCTTTAGCCATTCATTTTTCTTGACACTGGTCCAAATTAAATTTGTACTTCTCACACTTTTTACAAACACAGTCCATGACGCTGAAAGAGTATCCAGCCGAGCTGAGCCTAACGATGTTGGTATGTATAGCTGGTACGGTGGAAGCCGGGATTGTAGCCATGGTTGTAGAGCGTGATCCGAAAGCATGGGCTCTTGGCTTCGATTCTCGACTTCTGGCTTCTCTTTACTCGGTGAGTTACTTAAGTTACTTTCTAAACATCATATTCTGTATTTCATTTTCTTTGACAGATGATTTAACATGTTTGCATGTGAATATTCCAACTGCTGAGATCATACAAACTGTGTTCTAACGATTCTACTTTTGTCCTTAAGTAAAATTAATTCAGACATGTAGTACAAGACAATGAGATGAACAAAAACCGCATAATTTTAATTAGTATTCAATCTGATGTCATTAATTATATTCTCCATCACACATTGTGCATGTATAAGCTAGATATTGTTCTATCTAATAGTCTTTTTGGGGACACTAATAAAAAAAACTAATAAAGTCATTTAGATGGTTTTTAAAGGTAAAGTTTAAAGCTTGATTCTTGATTCTAACAGTTCTAATTAATTGATAGGGGATAGTTTGCTCAGGGATTGGCTACTATACTCAAGGAGTTGTTAACCGGATGCGTGGTCCAGTGTTTGTGACTGCATTCAGCCCTCTATGCATGATCATAACCGCGGTTCTTGGGGCAATCGTGTTGAACGAGCAAGTTCATCTTGGAAGGTAATATATACCTTACTCAATTCCGGCCAAATCAACTACAGAATGTTATAGATATTTGTTTTAATTTCATACATGTACTAAAACTTCATCATTTTGTGACATGTGATAATATATAGTTTGCTAGGAGCCATTATCATAGTGATGGGGCTTTACTCGGTGGTGTGGGGTAAAAGCAAAGATCATCTACTAACATTGGAGAAAGGTGCGGCTCACGAATTACCAACCGTTGATAAGCGACATCTCGCAACTTTTGACACCATGGATGAACCAATTAAGGTCACAAAAAAGGATACAAGTCTTCCACAAGAGCCATGATTCCTAGCTCTCACAATGTCTCTTTGAATTGTACTTTATGTGGCCCTTTACGAATTCATCTGGCTTTATTGTTCTTATGTAACCCAATTAAAGGTTGATTATGAATGTGAGTTACAAAATCATCTTTTTGCAACGTATAATGAAAACATTCCATTTTGTGATTACTTTTCGCATGGTTATGATAACGAGCATCCAACATTTTTTTATCGGAGTATTTTTTTAGTAACTTTTCCCGTATAAAAAAACAAGAATCATATACTAATTTCTTGCGGTCACTTGACCCCGCCACAAAACATGGGCCTACTCCTAATGATAACAAAACATACAAGAGCATCCACCAGTGGCAGATCCAGGAGTTTGTTTGAATGATGTCACTGTCTTATTTTACAATTTCATAAAAGCAAAAATAAAAATTTCCAAGTGGCTTTGACAATTCGGGTCAGGTCGGGTCATGTCGGTCACATTTAACAATCGATGTCCCACATACGAAAAGGTTGTTGGGTTTTTAACGTTTTTTTCAATTGATGATTTTACAAATAACATTTTTTATTAAAATATGTTCACCAAGAAAAAAAACACCAAAATGTATTTGATATTTTAAACTGATTAAAAGGGTAAATGAAAAACGTATAGTAAGGTTGTTGGGTATGGAGACGGGAGGACACCCCCTCCACGTAGGAAATAGTATCAGTGGAGGTGGTGTGCTCTGTCCAAGACAACCCAGAACAAGCCTCCTGATTGGTCCTCTATATAAAAACGTATTTAACTTGGTCCGTCTCTCTCGTCCCATATAGAACGTTTGAGACGAGGACAACTCTAGAGGGCGGTGTAGCGTGTTCGAGACAGCCCAAGACATCCCTAGAACGTCCCCACACCCTTCGGCCTAAAAGTTGTTTCTCAAAAAGAAATCGTATAAAAAATTAAATATAAGGTTCAAGGGTGACTTTTGACTACATTTAAATACTACCCGATGTCCTTCTTAATGCCTTTTAGCACACTTCCCAAAATGCAATTTATTAATAATTAAAAAAATTGTTCATGTCACACCCCAACCGATGACAGAATACATCGAGACGCAACTTGTGATAGATTCTTCAAAGCTTCATGACACTAGATTTGCGACAATATAATTTAAATGGTTCCATTTCATAACATAAAGGCAAAGAAGTACACATTGTTCAAATAGAAAATAGAAAATACAACATTCATAATAATCAAAATCTAAGTTGTGAATATCTAAGTCCAACCCTAGTGAGTTTCTTGAATCAACGCATCAAATATTTCCTGCAACATGTATAAAATATCTTGTCAACACATAAAGCATTGGTGAGTATACTAGTTTTTGAATACATATGTAATAATAAAATGTTTTACTCGAATCATCAGGCTATAGTTTGCACATACAAAAGGCATAATCAATCTCTTGTTACCACTGCGTATCCTAACACTATCGTGTTAGGCCGTTAAAACATAACAATGACCCCAAGAGGGCGGTGTACTACTCCTATAGCGCTATACATGTTTATGCGGGTTGTATGCTTAAGGCTCTTGTATCTTAGAATTTGATTTCTAGCATGGCAATGGCATATAGGCATGTTTGATAGATTGAGCATATGTATATGAAAGCATTTAGTGAATTTGCATATGATACATGTTGAGCCCCAAAAGTGATAAAGAGGAAAAGAGGGCAAGTATAAACTCACCTTAGGGTGCGCTTAGTTAGATTCCCGCTAAGAGTCTTGGGGGAAAAAGATTTAGCTCCGGTTATAATAGAGTTGAAAAGGAATGGATTTTAGATTCGGAGGAATGATTCATATGTTCAAGAAGGTCATGCGTTGCCTTTAAGGCGAACCAAAACACAAACCACATGAAGGTGATTCAGATGGTCAAGAGTTAGAGTTAGTAACCAAGCACAAAACCACCATGAAGGTGATTCGGATGGTGAGAGTTAAGTTAGAAATGTGAATCCATCTTAAAGAGTTTCATGTCATGACCACTTTGCTTATGGATCAAGCATGGGTCTTAGACAAGGGATTTTCCCATTCTTTTATGGAATAAATCCGAATTACAAGAAGCGTCAAGAGTTTGGTAAGGTAGGGATGTATCCACAAACCTTCCAAGTTATTAGATTAACAGTTGTAGGATGAAGGTTTTGAAAGTATATATTAGTATTACATAGTATAACTAGGAAATTAAAGTAGAGTATGATGACTTAGTTTGGACGAGCTGTGGCTTTCCTTTGTCAACCATTAACCATAACACAAGTCCATCCAACATTAAGTTTTTGGTGAACTCGGTTGGTATCACTACAACTAATATCTTGGTGCATAAAAAATAATAGAAGATAACCACCTTTGAGGCCTCAAATTGGTGTCCCACTCATGTTTATTTGCCTTAGCAAACAAGAGCAAGGTCCTAGAGGTTTCCCCAAGGGGTTAGAAGAAGAGGAGAAGTGAAGGAAGTGGAAGAAAAGTGAAGATTAAGGATTTAGAACTCACTAGTTTTGAGCAGAAAATTTGCTTGATATTCTTGAAGATTAGAGAGATTTGGGAGTGATTAGAGAGTGTGGTAAGTGTTTAGGAGGTGGTGGAGGTTGGTATTTATAAGGAGGATGGGGGTTGTGGTAATAAAGAAGGTAGTTGGGAGTTAGGAGGTGGCTGGGAGTTAATATAATTAGTATTTTCAATTTAACCGGCTAGAGTTTGATCTACTTATTATTTTTATGTTAAAAACTCATAATTATGAATAAGTGCATGCAAGTATGTATAAGATTAAAATGTATGATCATATTCCGAAGCGATTATAGACTTAAAGTATGGTTCGGTGTGGTATAAAAACGCGTATTTGCGGTTGATTATATATTGTGTAAGTTTGATAAAAATACGATTTCCACCATGATCAAAGTCTTGGATTTACAATGATTGAAATTGAAATGTGAATTACAATATAACAAAATACAATGAAAATACAGAACGTTACAATTCATCTTCCTCGTTTCTTATTTTCTTCTTCATATCTATATCTTTCTGCAAAGAACAATCTACCTGCTATATCACTCTTATTTTCCATCTCATGTCCTCACTCTTCGATCTTTTTAATGAAGTCACCATTCAAAAAACATTGTTGTCACTTGAAAGACTATACATGCATCTCTATATACGCCCGAAATTCATTGTAGTCATGTGACTACGTACCCGTCTTAATGGATCCGCCCCTGGCATCCGCAACAAAGAATACCAAAAAACACTAATAAAAAGAAATTTTAAAACACCAAAAAACATTATCATATCACAAAAACATCAAAAACTTACCCAATAAAAAAATCTGAAAACAGCTAAAACCATTAGGAAATCATTGTAATTTTTTAACATAAACAAATAATCCATCTCTATGTACATAACATAGGACAAAGGGCCCGCTATTTGGTTGATTTTATCCATTATTGTTGTGATTATAATAAGTCAAAACAAGATAAATTTATAAAAGTCAAAGGTGAGAATTGAATGGTTAAATTCCATGGGTTATTATGTAATTTCTTCAAAGGTGTATTAGGGAGTTTGTTTTAGTTTTGTCCATTTGTAATAAAGTCTAGAACCATAAGGATTAAAAGTGACAACATCATAGCTTGATTGTTACAGACCATTAGTCTGAATTAGGGCTTATATAACCTAGATCATCATAAGGGTTAATCACTGTTGATCATTTCTTTCCAATTCTCTTTGTACTTCTGTCCGATCAATAATAAAGTTGTGAATCGTTGGTTGATCGTAATTGAGTGTATTGTTTCTTATGCTCTTTTATATCAATTGGTATCAGAGCTTAGTTGAAGCTCGATTCAAAAATTCAATTGATTCAAGAATAATTGGTGTTCAATTATGGTGTCAACTAAGTTCGAATTAGAAAAATTTGACGGGAAAAATGACTTTAGTCTATGGAGTGTGAAGATGAGGGCTCTTCTTGTACATTAGGGGGTTAGTGATGCTCTGTTGGGTGAAGCTAATCTTCCTGGTGCATTGACAAAGAAGAAGAAGAAGAAGAAGAAGAAGATGGATGGATGTTCTAGAAAAAGCACATAGTGCTATCATCTTGAACCTGGGAGACAAAGTCTTAAGAGAAGTCTTTAAAAAAACTAGTTCAACTACTATTTGGACCTAGTTAGAGTCTTTATACATGACCAAATCTTTGGAAAATAGACTGTGCTTGAAGAAAAAATTGTATACTTTCCTAATGGGTTCTGGGAAAACGATTGAAGATCACACAGATGAGTTCAATAAGTTGATACTTGATCTTGAAAATATTGAAGTTGAACTAGATGAGAAAATCAGGCTCTTATCATCTTGACATCACAACCACAGTCCTATTAGCACTTTGTGGACACGCTCATGTATGGGAGAGAAACACTCACTATGGAGGAAGTACTTGTAGCATTATACTCAAAAGAGTTTAAGAAGAGAGAAGATCCTAAAGAAGAAGGTGGAGAATGTTTGGTGGTGAGAGGGAGAACTGATCAAAGAGTTTATAAGTTTAGCAACAATTAAAGATCTGCATCAAGATTTAAATGAAAATGTTTTGTTTATAACTCAAAAAATATTTGAAAAGGGACTTGTAACACCCCAAAACTCTGTTTCGCTTAATTAAGCTAATACGCAGGATTAAGGATTAACAACAAAATCAAGTTAAGTGGCCTAAGTTGTGACCAACCGCATATTAACCGATTATGTGCCGTTAACGAAAGTTAAACAAAACTTAGAGACGTAACCTTGTTAAATTGCTAAACGGTTACATGGATAATGTAGGTTTTTGGCACTAACCAAAATAGTAATTTAAGTTACTAACTAACCTTGTAACTAGAGGGGCTAGTTGTGTAAACATATAACACTTGAAACAAGGGGTGTTATTAAACAAAGAGCATATGTCGATCAACATATGCAGATTGTTTTCTAAACCCACAAAAGAACACACACCCAAGAACCTAACCCCAATTTAGCCTTAAATCCATGGCTCCTTCCATTGCATGGTGAAATTCTTGATCATCTAGAGTGCTATTCATCATAAGGTATCTCTAGATACTTTTTATTTCATCAAAAACCATGAGTTGTAGAAGATGGTGAATTGTGGGTGTTTGTAAAAATGTGAATTCTTGGTATCTATAGGTTTCTAAATGATAGTAGACATCAATGAAACTGATATGGATGAGATATGTATGTTGTTTGATTCATGTGAATAGGATGATTCTTGTATATTTAAGTAATGGGTTTTAACCCTAGGTATGAACTACACTCATGTGTAAGGAAATCTTGCATTTGTATGTGATTAATATCATGTATGGGTGTTAAATGATTAGAATGGATGATATGATGAAAAACCTAGTTGAATGGTAGTTAATTAAACATGTATTAGACATGAAAATCATACGAGGAAAATGGTGTACACCAAGTGTTCGATGAAATGTCTAAGTGACTAAATTGTGGCTAGATATTGTCATTGGGTGCACTTAGGGGCAAGCTTTAATATGAGGTTTTAATGAACCTCAAGGATAGGAACTTAGGATTGATTTAGCTCACTCCTAATAATCTAATGGAAATTGTCCAAATAGATGTTTCGAGTGGAACTCCGGGAGGTCAAGATGCCAAGGGAATTGAACAAAAAGGGACGCGCTTTAAGGTAAGTCATCTTATGACTTAAAATAGATGAATTGTAATCATGCGTATGAGCATGTCCATAGTGAGTCATTGAATCACTTGTATTTATATTAAGTTGTGTTGAATTGCAACCATCCTAGTTGAGAGTGGATGCAAAGTTGATTAAGCAAAGAATGTCAAACGGGTCATATGCGTAAGTCATTTTATGACTTAAGCTTGGTAAGTTGTACAATATTAAGGTAGGCTTGGCAGTTACTTAGAAGACTATACAATTGTGTCTACACTAGGTTTTAAATGGACTTGCACTCACCTATTTGAATGTGGATGCATGATAACAATTACAAAATGGCTCATTGGGAGAGTATTGGTGAGGCTTGACCTTAGTTGAAGGTTATGATGTACCAAGAAATCCAAATGGGTCATTTGACATGATCTTGGAGTTTTAGTAAATAAGACATCCTATGACTAAGATTGATAAGTTGTATGTTAGATGTGGAAATCCTCCATAACTAATTGTTAACTAGTTGTATTGGTGTTTTGTTATTGTAAAACAAACAAATTAATGGCCTTGATGAGTATTGACAACCCCATCCTTAGTTGGAGGATTGAGGTTGACCAAGAATAGTCAAACGGATCATCCGTTCTAATTAGGCGATTTAATGAGTATCGGCAACCCCATCCCTAGTTGGAGGATTGAGGTTGACCAAGAATAGTCAAACGGATCATTCGTTGTGATTAGGCGATTTGATGAGTATTAGCAACGCCATCCTTAGTTGGAGGATTGAGATTGACCAAGAATAGTCAAACGGGTCATTTGTTGGACATATGTGGTATTAGTTAGAATTGGTGTTCATTAAAGGATCATAGACCCCCCCCCCCCCATTTAGTTAGTAGGATTAGATGGTGACCCTTGAAATCCTTGAAATGAACACGATGGTAACAATGCTTGAAATTGACCCGCAAATGATTAACTAGACCGTTGGCCGGTGGAACGCGAATCCGTTATGTTAATAACCTTATTTGAAGGTGTGCAAGCTACATATATGGTTATTTAGACCATATGTGTGGCATGTCGAGGAATAAACCATAGTTGAAGCTATCACTTGATTATGCACACAAACGGGTCGCTTATGCGGTACTAGTTATGTGTGACTAATAAGTAGTAAACCATATTGATTATAAGGTAGAAAAGTCTTGGTTATTGGTTATATGTATGCAAACATCATATATGCATATTTGTTGTGTTATATGCAAATCTTTAGTATATGCAAATCTTTCGTATATGCAAATCTGTTGTCTTAAACGAAAATATTTGGTATATTAGATGAAGGATCCTCTGGTCACCAAATGAAGGATCCTCTGGTCATCAGATGAAGGATCCTCTGGTCACAGGATGAAAGATCCTCTGGTCATTGGATGAAAGATCCTTTGGTCATATCCTCTGGATTTGTAAAAAGGGTGAAAGATCCTTTGGATATAGTAAATCATTGGCATATGTGAATTTGCCAGTATATGTAGATTTGTTGTGCTGTAAGCCAATCTTAAACCGTTTAACCAACTCGTCAGTTCAATTTGCTAATCGACTAACCATGTTTAATGTGGTTAATGCAAGGTTCAAACATAATAGGGGGCGGAGCAAGAATCATGGCCGCGCGAAGAACCGAACGCAATGCAAATCTAAACTTTTAATGTTTCCGCTAGACTTTTAAGAACTTTAATAGTTATGATGGGTTTCTAAACATGTTTAATATGTTTTGCACTTAGAATTTATGAAACGTAAACAGTTCATGGGCTTGACACACTAATGGCCAAGCATATGTTTATGAAAGTTTAAGTTCTGTCGTAAATTTAATCCAACTAATTATCATTAACTTTGAGTTAAGATCCGTTTAGTCGGGACGGATCTTACAGGACTGTCTTGAATGGAAGAAAAGAAAAGGAGAACAAAACATGCACAAGAACCATACAAGTCACAACAGTCATAATCATCAAGAAGAGACATCAGATGGTTAGGAAAGCTTTTATGTGTTGATGGTTACAAGCAATGGGATAAGTGATGATTAGGTAATGGATTTTTGAGTTCATTTGAGATGACACATGTCGAAGAATACTTTTACATAATTGAAGTATGGAAGTCTTAGTATAGTCAAGTTGGGCGATGAAAGACCTTGTGAGATTATGGGGATTAGTAATGTTGCATTCAAGATGAATAATGGCATGTTGGTGGATGTAAAGGATAAGGTATATTCATGTTCTTAAAAGAAATTGTCATTAGGATCTTTTGAAAAGAAAGGTTACTATGTTAGTCTTAAAGATGGTAAAGCCAAAGTAATGAAAGGTATTGTGTTAATCTTGACTAGTACAAGACAAGATAATAGCACCGATCTTTTAAATGGAAAAGTAGTGGTTGGATCAATTTCTATAGCATCAAAAAAGGTAAGTAAAGAAGCTCTAAAATGGCACAAAAGATTAGGACACATCAGCAATCAGGGACTTGTTGAATTAAAGAAACAAGTCATTGATGGTTTGATTAACTGTGAATTTGGTTTCTGTGAGGATTGTATAATGAGTAAACATAAAAGAGTCAAGTTTAGTAGATGTAAACATTCTACTAGGGGTATACTTAACTATGTTTACTCAGATCTATGGGGGCCTGCTAAAACTGAGTCATTAGGAGGAGCAAGGTATTTTCTGTCTATAATTGGTGATCATACTAGAAGAGTTTGGGTGTATGTTACTAAACATAAAAGTGATGCTTTCAGTAAGTTTAAAGAATGGAAGGTGTTGGTAGAGAATCAAACTTGCAGGAAGATTAAGGAACTAAGGACATATAATGAATTGGAATTTTGTAATGGTGAATTCAATCATTGTTATAAGGTTCAGGATATAGCAAGACACTTAACTATACCAAGGACACCTCAACAACATGGGCTTATAGAAAGAATGAATAGAACCCCGCTTGAAAGGGTTAGATGTATGTTGTTAAGTTCTGGTTTACCAAAGAATTTTTTAGTAAAAGTTGTCACTACGGAACTTACTTAATAAATAGATCTCCTTTAACTGCACTTAATATGAAGACTCTAATGGAGGTATGGACGAGTGAAAAGCCTGATTATAGTGATTTGTAAGTGTTTGGGTCAATGATGTATGATCATATTAGTCAGGATAAGCTGGATGCTGGGGCTTTGAAATGTATTTTTCTAGGTTATGCTGAAGGTGTTAAAGGGTTCAAGGTATGGAGAATGTATGGTGGGAAGCCAAGGGCATTTACAATAAAAATGTTGAATGCAGGGAGGAATACATGTATAAAGATTTGATTGGGAAGTCTGGGAAGAAACCAGTAGAAAAGGAAGTCCATGTTGAGGTGGAGCATATTGATATAGCAAATGAAGACAAGGAAACTTATTCAAGTTGTTCTGTTACAAGTAATGAAGAGTATAGTCCAGCAAGAGATAGAACTAGAAGGCAAGTTCTGAAACCATTAAAATTCAGAGATAATGATAACATCTTTGTTGTAGCCTTTAATGCTGCAGAAGTAAAATCACTTTTGAACCATTGACTTATGAAGAGGCTGGAAAATTAGTTGATAAAGCCAAGTAGTGAAGGGCAATGGATAAAGAAATGGAATTATTGTACAAAAATGGGACTTAGGAACCAGCTTAACATATCATTTTGTCTTTAACTAATATACATTTTTGTAATTCGAAACAAACAAATTCTATCTATGGTACAAATCTTTGTCGTCTAGCTTTAATCGTATTTATTATCGTTAACCGATAATGGGATAGATATTTGTCAAGATATTCTTATCAAATGCTTGTTTCTGGCCATTATCCACTTGGGTTGCTTTTTAACCATGCATGGTATTTGATTTTTTATTAATATAATAATGACCTAAATTACAATATAAAATGATTAAAAAAGACATTGAACACTTCTTTATATATAATAATTGTTGTTATCTAAATGTATTATAAAATTATTGTTTTGGTCAAAAATTACTGGATATAAATAACTTTGTTTTCCAAGTTGGAAAATGTGAGGTAGAGTGCTAGTAATGTTAAAAATGTTAAAAACTCAATTATATATTCAAGATGGCACGTTAGAATATCAAAAAGACAGTAATTGACAACTATGCTCAGGATGGCAAAGGAATTGGTCAGGATAGACAGTTGTATCATGAGGATGTAACTGTCTGACAGTATGATGAGACAAGCAAAGATAAACGAATATAAATGTAATGCAATGAAAGAACAACACTCGATATACGAGAAAAGCCCTTGATCAATGATGATCGCCGGCACAAAACCTTGGGAGGAGACTAGGCCCCTGCCTTGTTTGTTAATATTAATTTGGTAAAATTTACAACTTTAGAAGAGTGATGAACGAACTGCTAAGATTACAATGAAGTGTTTGTGTGTGTGAATAAAGAGAGTATCAGGTGTTCTATTACGAGTAAGCTAGTATCAAGTGAGTATGAAGTGTCCTATTTCGTTCATCACACCCCTATTTATAATTTACAAGTTGGTAAATAGAAGATCACATGATATCCGCTTTATTTAATGAGCCTTTGGACTGTTTCAAGTCAGCTTTAAAGAGTGGTTAACCAATATAGACGTTGGTTAACTGTTTCCTTGTTTTTTGCCTCTCATTTATAGTTGGACAGTTACACATTTGACCTTTTCTTTAGCGATGGACTTCCTCCACACGTGTAGCTCTTCCATGTTCAGCTCTTTTGACTTGACTGAGACAATATAGCCGTTAGGAAAGAGTTACAAGCCTTAATATTGATTAAGTGTACATGCAATAGTATCATAATAAGATAATTCGTTAGTCTATCCTCAGCAAGCACACAAGGTAAAACATTGTTACATCCTGAACCTTGCTTAGTCCTTCAGTATCCTGAAGATGTCACATAGAATATATAAGGTAAAATCATCTTAAGGATTTCACCACCAACAATTATATAAAGAGTAAATTACTATTTGCGTCCCTGTGTTTTGGTGGTTTTAACTGCTTGAGTCCAAATCGAAAATGTTTAACTACCTGAACACCTAACTTTTCAAATTTTAACCATCCGAGCCCAATTTAGTAACGTCGTCAAATTAATCTAGTTAACTTTTTATGAAAAGAAACAAATGCCCATTATATTTTTACCCATTTAATTATTGAACATGATCTATTTCTTCCTCATATCTCTCTCTCTCACACACACACATCTGAACCTTCCCACCACCGCACCACCACTATCACCACCTTGGGATTTAATAATGACGAATATACAGTGATTAAGGGTTTCAAACACGTGGGTTTGATGGTGGTCTCTGGAAAGTATAAATTCGCAGCGGTTAAGGTTCTTAACGAACCCCGACAACGACTGTTGTGGTCGTTTCGGTGATCTAGGGATTCAACCATCACCCATTGTTGATATGGTTTCCAGTTTCCACAAGATCTATACATCTCGATCTCTCTTTCATAAACATCCAAGATTTGTACTTCGTTGAAGTGTTTGAGCAACAACATACATGATTTGAACCTATAAGGGGTTGGGGTTTTCAGCTGGAGATGGTGATAGTTGAGGTTGTAGCTATCGGAGACTGAGACAAACCCTAGTAGTAGGGTGATGGTTGTCGGGAGTGGTGCGGTGGTTGGCACGTGATTTTCCGGCCAGAGCTATTGGTGTATGGTAGTGCAGTGGGGTGGTGTCGTCGTGGTGCGTTAGGGTGGATGTGCGGTGGCGGTGGTAGTGGTGGGAGGTGCAGTGGCGGTGGTGGCATATGCAGTGGTGGTGATGGAGCAGGTGTGTGTTTTCTATCATATATTTATACATAATAATAATAATAAAATAAATATAATACTATTGTGTGTGTGTGAGAGTGTATATATATATATAATAATAAAATGTTTAAAATTGTTTTGTAAGTTCCTTGTGAAATAAAGGCGTGTACATTAGATGTAAATGACTAAAATACCCTTCTAGTTAACAGATTAATTAGACGGCGTTACTAAATTGGACTCAGATGGTTAAAATTTGAAAAGTTAGGTGTACAGGTAGTTAAACATTTCTATTTGGACTCAAGTAGTTAAAACCACTAAAACACATGGACACAAATAGTAATTAACTCTTATATAAACATAAAGCTTGCTATTAAATTAGCCATAAACATAAAAACACCTCGAGGTAGGGATCGAGCGTGTTTATGTTAGGATCGGAGAACACACACACGAACACAAGTATTTACGTGGTTCGATCTAAACTGACCTACGTCTACGGGGGCAACTGGGGTTTTCTTATTATTGAGTGATGTAAAGATTACAAGTACAAGAGATATATTTATACGCTCCTAATTAGGTTAAACCTTATGCTAAAATTAATCACCAAGTTAATCATACTAGGTCGGGCCTATATGTGGGCTGAATACAACATCTCCAACAGTTTAATCTCAGCTTGATTCTAGTTTTAATTAACCCAACATCGAGTAGCTCACGAGCATCTCAACTCGTTTACACCCCTACATTAACTTCGTACACTTGTTTAATTCTGTATTTCAACTCCTATATATCTTATGAAAAGTTGGCAATAATAAAATTATATAATCACGCTGAAAGAGTATCCAGCCGAGCTGAGCCTAACACGTTGGTATGTTTAGATTGTACGGTAGAAAGTGGGATTATAGCCATGGCTATAGAGCATAATCCGTGAGTTAATAACTTTATAATTAAACATTAGATTCTTTTTCATTACTTATGTTTGCATGTGAAAATGAATAAATATATTCATATTCGAATTGTTGATATTATACCAACTTTTCTAATGAATCCACTTTAATCGCCCTAAAGTAACATTCATACATAACAAGTCAAGACATATTCTTTAATCTTTAGATAGTTTTGGGTTAGATAGGATGTTTATTCGACTCGCGAATATAACTGTTAAGATGTAACAGAAGCCTTATAATTGTATTCAATCTGATGACGTTTAATGCTCGATCCATCACACAATATGCATATATAAGATATTATTCTATCTAATAGCTAGTCTTTTGGGGGACACTAATAAAGTGATTTACTGTAGAATAAAGCCAAAAGCTTGATTCTTGATATCCTCACAGTAATTGTTAGGAGGTGGTTTGCTCTGGGATTGCATACCATATTCAAGGAGTTGTTAACCGCCTTCGGGGTCCAAAGGTTCATTATGAATGTGAGTTAAGAAATCATTTTTTGCAACATATAATGAAAACATTGGAGTTTGTGATTAGTTTTGACATAGTTAAGATAAAGGAGCCGGCAGGGCCGGCTCTTAAAGGGTATGGAAGGACTCTCGGCCAGAGCTCAATTTCTATGGGCACAATTTGTATTTATTTTTAATGCATATACAATTAAATTTATAACTCATTTAAAATTAGTAAATTGTAAACCAATGTCCTAGAAAATTTTGTTAGTTTGTAATAGGTTCATTATAATTCTAAAGTTCAAAACTCAAACCTATTACACTGTTAGCCCACTTAAATAACTTAAATATTAGGCCATTAGCCAATACCCATAAAGCCTTCCACTTAAGTTAAAAAACAAAAACAAAAAAAAAAAAAGACTTTGCGAATTGGTGATGATAGCTATCGAGAACAAAATGTTAGATAGTATAAACTTTGAAGAGTGAATCCATCAATTTGCTACCAAGAATGCTAGGAGAGCTTCACTCGTCCTCGGTTAGCTATTCACTTATTACGGTATGTCATTAACTCGCTGTAATAATGTGATTCTGTCATTTGGTCATTGATATGTTTATTGATATTACTTTAAGGGAAAAATTCATAGAATAGTAACCAAGTTTGATAAGTGTTCCAATTAAGTCACTCTAACTTTTTTTCTATATAAAAAACCACTCAACTTTCAAATAGTGTTCCAATCTTGTGAAAAACATAATCTTTTGTAGGTTACCCGATAATGTGTCAGGTTTCTTTTATTTTTTTTATATTAATAAATGTGACATGGATATGACATGGAAAGTAATGTGATTATGTGGCTTTAATCATTTAAATAATAGTTAAATACCCTTAAATACTTAAAACAGGTATATAATTCTTCCGATGGTTAAACAAATATATAATACTAGCGGATTACCCCGGGAGGATCCCGGGGTTGAAAAATATAACCATTCTAATAATACTAATACTAATAGTAATTATTACTCTTGTAATTAAATAAAAAATAATAATCTTGCTATAAGGTGACACCATGTGTTGAAGTGTTGCACGATTCTTTCTCGTAGCTTCTCTTGATGAAGTATACCTAACCATCTTTAGAAGAGTAAAATTCCAATGATAGCATGACGATTGGGCTGAATTTCAACATCGTAGATAAGAAGCTGGTTTAAAAGAAAAAACATGATTAATGAATAACCTGAACACTTTGTGTTTTTTTTGTTTCCTGTATGAACGAAACTCCACAAAAAATAGTCGTTTTTTTCTCCGTTTTTTATATAGCACTATGGTACTCGTTGGAAAGATAATAAAACGCTCGTTAATCTGGTGTAATTTTTTTCTTTAAAAAATCTCGTATATAAAAGATATTAACGTTTAAAAATTATGGGAGGAAATATGAGAGAGAAAAATTTAAATTTGTTTTTAAATTCTTTTTCCTAAAATAACTCAATCTCTTTTAGGGTTTTATCTTTTTCTTTTTTTTTTTATTAAAAAATCAAAATAATTCAAAATCACTAAAATCTTTCAATTATAATGCCACGTGGCAGTTTCATGGAGGAACCAATGGCCGCCACGTCAGCAAAAGTCTTTTCTTTTATATATATATATAGATATCTCTTTTTTAACAAATATATACTGTAATAAACAAAACATGGATAAGATTGCTTTTTTATTTGTCTAAAATATATTAAAAATTCTAAAGAAAACCTTATTCAAATTTAAAGATTATATGCTATATCTTTGGTATTATATAATTTGAAGAATCGAGTCTTTGAAGATATGATACATATCTGGTAGATTATTATCTTCTAAAAAGTTGTATAACCTAAAACCCTAAACAAGTTATACCAGCAGCAAATCATTCATAATCAAAGCATGAACATGTATTTATCAAATCTTTAACTCAACAACTCTTTGTGTCTCAACAAGAACGGGTCTTGACACAGGTTAGAATACCGCCTTCGATTCTTCGAATCTTCTACGTAATTTGTTATCAGTGGAAAAAGGCATCATCTTCTAATTACAATTTACTGTGGATGTCAACTATAATGGTGTTTTTCTTAGAAATGCGTTAACATATTCATCTGATGTAATGATGACTATAAATCACGTTGTTTTGTGGCATGATAAATTCTGTTTGCATATTTGAGAAAATCTTTAAGTTAAATATTATGGCATATGATAAGAACCTTTTCTAATGAATGTCTACATTTGCTATAAGGATATTTTAAACCCAAGTTTAGACAAAACAATTACAAAAATTCTATTTTTTGAACACATCGCATTCATATACAATTCCTTTGTTATTCATTTTTTTTTTTGTTTGAAACATAGGAAATGGTTGAAAGGATACTCATCAAGCGTCTGAAATAAATTATATACCTTTTTTAAGTAATTAAGGGTATTTATATAATATTTAAAAGATTTAAAGCCACATAATCACATTACTTTCCATGTCATATCCATGTCACATTTATTCATATAAAAAAATAAAAATAAAAACCTGACACATCATCAGGTAACCTACAAAGATTATGTTTTTCACAAGATTGGAACACTATTTGAAAGTTGAGTGGTTTTTGATACAGAAAAAAAGTTAGAGTGACTTAATTGGAACACTTATCAAACTTGGTTACTATTCTATGAATTTTTCCCTTACTTTAATCTTGATTTAAAAAATAGTTTATGTTATTTATTTTTTAAGGCTTAAAGTTAGGGGCACATTGTTACAACTTGCCCCAACCACCGATTCTGAGTTACCGACACTTGATAAGGAGCATCCAATAACTCTTTTTTTTAATCGGAGTAGTCAGTTTTAAAATGTGTCTATTTGTATAATAAATAAATGAGAATCAGATACTACATAACGTTAACAAATTAAAAGTTCTTTTGCAGTGACTTGATCCCGACACCAAAACTTGGGCCCGCCCATGATGATGAATGACAGTAATTTATAGTATATAACTTTATAACAAATGGATGGGAACGGGTGAAATGATATGATCATAACAAACAAAGTTTTAATTATGTGCATCAAATCAATCAACAGTAAATTATCACTACAACAAACAAAGGCTTCAATGACAAGTTAAGATATCCATTAATAATAGCTATACCGACAGATTAAAAAAAATCTAAAAAGAAAATTTAAGATGAGAAAAGAAGGTAGACCAACTATAATATGGGTTAGCGACATGGAACTGACAGAAAGCCTTTTGGGACGGATTAGTGATTTAGTGGTGTAGACAAGTCCGACTTAAACGCCCACCTTTACAAACTGATTTGAAAGGCCCACACTATGTATTATTATGTGTGGTCTTTTAGCAGGTTGTGTTTTATACTTTTATCTTAGGCCATGGGGTGTGCGGGAAGGTCCTGGGTCGGCCACACTGCCCCCAGAGACCGTCCCTGTCGTGACCACCTTCCACAAGGCGATGTCGACGGGCCGCTCAAAAGAAAAATGGAACGTTGGAATTTATTGGGGGGCCTGCAATGCTAACGTGGAGGCCATCCTCCACACCCTATGACCATTCGTTGGGTGATGGCCCTGCCCCACGCTTACTTGGCAGCTAATGTAGATGACCGTCCCTAAAGGATGGACCTCCTCCACACCCATAACCTTACCGTATGATTCAAAGTCAAAATGATTCTAATTAATATATAGAGAAAATTCTTTTATTTGAAAGAAAACAGGTTGAATAATGTAAACCGTTTATAAATTGATATCCAAGTACAACGTGTTTAATAAACAAGTTAATTCATACACGACCTGTTTAATACGCATGTTAGCTTGCTAACCTGTTTAATAAACATGATAAGTTTGTAAAAAAGTTAAAGAGTTTATATTTTAGATGGGGTTATTAAAAAAAGTTTTAAACATAGAAAATTCAATACTTTGGTTATTTATTTTTCTATAACTATTATCAATTCTCTCTTAATATTTCATCAGCTATTTATTCCCACAAGATTTATTCGTTATTTCTACCTACTTTTTTTAACGGTAGGAACGACATGCCAACCACCGTGACACCGCACATTGTGGCCAAGGTCAACTACTCTACCGTCGCCGGCCCCTTGGTTCTCCTAGATGCGCGGAAACCCAACTTCCACTCGCTTAAAGGCACGACAGTGAAATAATTGGTAAAACCGCACCTCCCATCCGAGTCGAACCAACGCCACCTGCATTCGCTCTTCACCTAAATACCACTCCACCAAAAGGGTGCCTATTTTCACTTTCCCATTCCCTAATTTTTTCAATTTAGTTACGCTAATTTCGAGAAACCCAAGTTTGTTATTTTTTGGAACTAGTGGGATGCCCAGTCGCGCGTTGCGCGACATTCGACTATGTGTATCTAAAATCTTTAAAGCCTAAATTAATTACCAAGTAGCGAATGATAATTAAGATGTTACAGCAACATTATGTGCATCACAACGAAAAACCATTGATACATAGGTCCATTGATTCACAATTTTGAAGTATATTATAAGCACAGACTTTAGGCATTAAATGTTTACGTCATACTACGAGAGTATTTCATACACCAGAAACAAAGGTGGCCTAATCAGGTTTTCGCATTAGTATGCTGACGTGATAAAAATAGGCACAGATTTAGACACGCCTCACTTAGAACCCGAATCTAATATAGGAGCAGAAATGGAAGAATCTAATATATGGGCAGCAATCAAAGTACCTTTAGAAATCCCAGAGATTGAATCGCTTGATTTAGAGACAAAACTCAAAGACTATGTAGTCATCTCAGAAACCACAAATCGATACGCATATTATCTACCTTAAAAATGCACCTCCTTTAAATTTTGTTTACTCATAAAAACTTCCAGCCTGTGCAACATTAAAAAAGACAAAAGAAATATATAAAGTAAATAATAATCAGTAGAAATAATGTAACAAAAAGTACTACAACAAAAAAATGTTAGTCATGATTTGAGCATGTGTAAATTCATTTCTCCACTGGAAAATAAAAACTAACAGATAGCAAGATGGACGTATTAGGCTAGGTGATGGGTCAACTGGACAGGTTTTGGTTGAGTTTCTACAAATATTTAATGCCTATCCATCGAGAGCTCTAGAAATAAATAATGAGCCAAATGGCTGAATATGTTAAAAAAAAGATATATTGTTACAGTGATAATGTTAATACTCAAATAACATAGCTCAGGAGAGTGTCTAAAAAGCAGACGTTCATCAACTTTCAACCTATTTGACCCGCTCCTTGTTCCAGTAAAATAAACTTATTTGACCCATTTTAATTTGCAACCTAGTATCAATTATTAATCATTTTTATCCAGCAACCACCTGGCTGTTCACAATGAAGTGTGCACCTGGTCTAGACCTTAAAAGTGCTTCCATATTATCAGTGGCGGATACAGAACTTTTTTGTACGGGGGGGCACAATAAAAAAATTAGTCAGACAAAAAAAAATAATGATAAAATAACATAATTCATTAAAAATTTTAATATAATATAAACTAGCTTGGTTACAGTTGTCTTCTATCTGCTTTCGTCTTTAGAAAATGCTTTATTGCATTTTCTTTAGTAACCTTAGGAAGTAATAAGTTCATCTACTTCTACGACACAAATTACAAATTACGTAAGCGTTTAAAAAAATTATTACCTTATTTGTTTTGAATTTTATATTCTAATTATTCTACATATTTTATTCTTACTTTAAATAATTAGTCGAATATACAATAATTAATTAGAATCTGCTACACATAGTATTCTAGATTAACTAAGCTTCTTGGTTACTTTAAAATTATAAAAGTTTAATTCACAGAGCACAATCTCTCATATGATTGTTATTATAATAATCTAAATTATCAAATATTAGTTTAATATTGGCTTACATATCCAAATTACCACATGCCAAATTCAACATGATTATCAGATTATAAAAGAGGCTATGAACTTGGGCTGGATGGGACGGTGGGCACAGGCCCACCATAGTAAACACATGCATCCGCCACTGCATATTATCCTTAACTGCGGATGACACATCAGATGCCATGACCAACTTAAATAAAAATACATGGAATTGGATCTTGAACAAAAAATAAGTAATCATCTAAAGTTGCTAAGGCTGAATGTAACCATTAAATAGGCGCAAACCTGACACGCTAACTTATGGCCATGAACCTTGAGGTCGTGAGATGGAAGTGTCAACTGAAAAACCATAATCAAAGTTTTGAAATTATGAGACTCATAATGGTAAATAGATATCGTAAAGTATACAAAGAAACATAATGTCACTCTTAAAAGGGATCATGAGAACCTTATGGCAGAAGTTAAGGTAATTAGATCAAAAAATGACAGAACATTACAAACCAAATAACTATTTCAAACACTTAACAAACTTTTATGAACTCGGACACTTTTTTATGAAAATGATCGACAAAAAAGTGTATAAAGTGACATACAGGTACCCAATTACTTCCTATTTTTTGAAGGTACCTAGTTTTAGTAAATCAAACATTCTGCATTTTTTTTATCAAAGTGATTATTAAATAGTGGTCACATTCCTTAATAAAGCAAACAAATTAAAAAAATAAGCCAAATTAGATCTTCACATTCTACCATTACTCCCTTATCATCACCATAAAACCCCAAGTTGTTAGATCCAAAAGGTCACATGTTCTATCCGATTGCTCAACTACATCATAACCTTTGAAGCTTCAAAATTGTCAAAGACACAAACATAAAAACTCTGAACTATTTAAGGGACAGACTTAAGATTAATAAAGTGTGTAGATAGCTGGTGGTACATAAGTTTCATTAAGGCTCAGAGTTAGTGGAAGGATAAATCACATGCCATCCTCCAACCTTGCCACGCCAAACGAAAGCTTCACGTGGAATTTTATTTAGCTTTTCCAACTCATCATGGTCGTATCACGTAATCAGAAAAACTAATTGAACAAAAACTGAAGGCAAAGAATTGAAACATAGTCAACAACAAATTCTTATGCAAACCCCAAGAATGAAAGGACAACACCAAGAACTGTAATTAATTTCCAAAAATAAGAAGAAACCAAAAATGGGTTATTGGTTTCCCTGACTACATGTAACACCCTTTCTTTTCAATTGTTCCATGAGTACCTATTACCAAATAAAACAATACACAATTGAATATCCATTCAAACACCTATTCAAATTTGTCATCGATTTACAGAATAAAGAAGAAACCAAATAAATATGGGTTTGCCAATCACATATTCAAACACCAAATCCAAAGTGGGATCTGTTTACAAAAATCAAGAACATACCTGGAAATTTGGCTCAAAATTAACGGGCTTTACGAAAATCAAGAATATACCTACAACTTGGGTCTGAATTAGAAGTCAAGACAACCGGCGAGACTACATGTAGGATTTATGCAACTGAGAGAGACGACGGCTATTAGGAAGACGAACCACCGCTACCAACGCCACTATCGACAATCGACCAAAAGCGGCGAGCACCTGACCATCGCCGCCATCCAAACGACGGTGGAACTGACACAGTGAAGACAACGAAAGCAGAGTATGCGGCGGGCAACGGGTTCAGTCTCCCTCCAAAAAGCCCTCTGTCTAGGTGTTGAGAACATGAAAAATGGGAATATGAGCGGCGTAAGAACATATGGAAGTGGGAAGATGAGTGGTGGAATACGCGTGGAATGAGGGAGAACAACATAAGTGGAACAGTGAGTCATCAAAAGACAACGTGCACAACCCCCAAACACACCACGTGTACACCACCAAAAACGAAATGCAAAAATTGGCAACAAAAACTGTTGCCAACGGGATTCGAACCGGAACAACATACCAACCAAAAGCCAACCCAACCAACTGCACCAGACAATCACTTGATACAAATACCAAACAGATTACTATTTAAATGCTTTTCAAAACACAAAAAAAAAACACTATTCATCAGCATTGATAAATTAACATATAGGATAATGAATACTAAGAAACAAAAATAACTAAAAAGACACCATCTACGAAAAATATTCATTTGAATTGGAGCTATGTGCCTATGTTGGATTAATTCCCAACCCACACAAGTCGGTTTGGGTTGGGCCGGCCGAAGCTACAAGCTCTAGTGTGTGGGTTGCGCCAAATCAACATTCTATATATATTTAACGGAGAGGTGATTTGAACAGTCGATTTAATAATATTTTAATTCTTTTCCATCTTCGTAATTATTTGGTCTTCCAAACCTTCTTTCCCACAACTTCTTCCTTCGTTCTCTCACCAGGCACCATCCTTCCCCCAAACCCTTCTCTACTTTTCCAAGCCAACACTTTGCAAACACCTCCAAAGGTCTAACACACACCATCATTCACTTTGAAACCCCCCCCCCCCCCCCCCCCAAAACTCCTAGACCCGCCGTTACCACCGCCAACACACGCCTTTCACTATGAAGACAGCACTCATCTTGGTGGTCGAAGGTACCGCCGCATTACGCCCTTACTGGCGAACCATCGTCTCGGATTTAATTGAAAATTTCATCAGGTACGTGATTTAGTGTTATATAAGATATTATTGTCTTCGATTGTAGTGTAATAGGGTTTCAGGATTATGGATTTAAATTAGATCAACAAACTTATATATAGTAGGTGCTTGAAAATAAACTGAAAGCGAAAATCGAATTAAATTTGTTAATCTTTTTTTTTTCATTACCGCTGATATTTTGTTTGAGATGTTTAGGGTTATTGTATATGCTTTTATGCTGACACTTTGTGTGTTTGTTTGTTTGTTCATTCATGCAGCTCTTTTTTGCGAAAATGATTCTTTGTTAAGTTTGCTTCTGTTCGAGTACAGTTTAAATTTGCTTGAACTTAAAAGCTTTTGTTCAGCAAAAAAAAATTCTATATAACGCATTTTGAATAAACCTGTGGTTACAGTTTTGGCATTTTAAAAGCAACATACTATGATATAGGTTGTATGTCATTGTTATATACAAAATGTGTAAGATCTGTTGTCGATGATTAATTATTAACTCCTTCAATTCTTAGCAGGAAACGTGATTGAGAGGACACCGTTGTGTCGCATCTAGCTCCTACGACTCATCAATGGTAACTGATGCGTAACCATTGACCCCATTCAATTTCATCTACCAATTGACATCTTATACCAACCTCTTCTTACCTAGGTTTTCATTATTAAATTAAATACATGTTAATATTTCTTGATTTTGCATTAAAAGTTACCATGTGTTTTGAAAGTTGGAGACGATCTACTATGCCACAACATAGTGTGATGATTTGAAAAGTGACGATTCCGTGCGACATAGTGTCACAACATTGTTTTCCCTAATCGTGAAGTTTAGAAGACAATACACATGACTCTTTTAGTGAAAGTTTGATTTAGCAAGCATTTAGTTGACCTTATTTTTTCAGCCACGAAGCAATAACCAAAAAGTTATTTACTGTTGGATAAGGTAGTATTATTGAAAGTCGATTTGTGTCTTCATTGTTACATGTTGTTTTCTATTTGTGTATTTGGATTGTTACGAATTGCTTTTGATTCAAATATTGTGGTAGACTAGCAAATTTATATTTTTGGTACACGAGATGAACATAATTATTAATAGGGAATTTGTCTCTGTTGTGGTTGCAGGTTGGCTCCGTCACCTACGATAGTTTACGTTTCCATTGACTCTACCTCTTCTGAGTTTGCATCCTAAGGTTGCTTTTACTCCCACTTGCAGATTTTTTTGATTCAATCTTTTTTTAGATTATACAGTATTTTTAGGTTGTTAATCGCTTTTTTCTTAGCAATGTTGCTCGCTAAATCGTCTGATTTCGGATTTTTAGCTTGAATTCTTGAAAAGTTTTCCCTGTGGATTTTAAGCAATAAAGAAATCGTCCTATCATTAAACGGTAGAGACTGTTGTTCAATCTCTCCTTTATCAAGTTTGAGGTTCGGTTCCTTAGGAAATGAGCTAGGGTGACAACTTGTGATTCCGCAATCTTCAAGAATATCCAACGTGTACTTTCTTTAGCTTAGGATGGGTGCAATGGGCATCTGTTAAAAAATGGATTTATAATTGGTTTTCAAGATTTTGAATTTTTGGTGTAACTCTGCTAATAGTCACAATTAAAATGACAATACCTCTAGGTGGTATAGTGGTCCCATTACTCACTTAATATCATTTGATCATGAAAATTGAACTTTTTTTTTTAACATGATAATTGATCTGAGTAATTTGGTTTTTGATATTGCAGAATGTTGATGAAATTAACCAGCGGCTTTTGAACACCATACTTGAATTAGAAGCCATAAAGCCGGGAAATGACGATGAAGCGAAAGCAACAGAGAATCCACTAAAGATTGCTTGTCAAGAAGTTACTAAAGTTCAATTTCAGAAGTTACTAAACAAGATGATGCCTTCAAATGACCAACCTTTCAAGACAACTAACCCATTGATTCTGGATTTTTTTGTCAACTTCAACATCAAGGCCCATTAATGATGCCCAAAAGCAAATTCAGGTATTAAAAGCCTAAAAGGTGTATATATATAGAGAGAGAAAGAGATGGTGGTGAGCTTGGTTGAGCAAATTGGAGAGCAAACGCTTTTGTTTCGTCAATTCTACAGTTTTGTTTTATGTATTAATAGTTGTTTTTTGTGAAGTGGTGCCAGTGTCGCACTCCCATGACGTTGAAAACCAACTCCAAATGTGACACAAACCATTTTATCCAGTTTAGCGTCCCGCATCTTGCACCGACAAAATGACATGGTACGCAACGCGGGCCCGTGAAACACACTAGTATATATTTAAGAATCCGCTCATTTGAACAGTAGAAATATTAGTATTTTACAAGACTAGCGTGCGCCCCCCTCCTTCCACCCACGTCTAACCTGCGCAGCCTTCACCTTCGCCCGAGTACCACGAGCCGTCATGCGCCGTCTTCGATGCCGGCTTTGACGTATTTTGACTTACGTTGACCTGCTCCTTATCACCCAAAACCTTCATCGATGCCTCTTTTGCCGAATAATTAGCCCTTGACGCAGGGAACCGGCTGGTCATTTTCCTTCAGCTTCGCCTTCATCTACGGTTTTTTCCCTCAACATCGAATCTTCTTTCTGTGATGTTCATGCTGATTGTAGTTTGGGGGTTTCAGGAAGATGACCTGAGCTTCGCCTTCATCCATGGTGGTCTGATGTCGTCGGAGAACATCATCGGAATCTGAGGAGGTAACCAACATCGACACTAGCCCATCATACATGCCCGTCGATTGTGGTTTTCGAATGCCCACGCGCCAGAAAAGGAAGTCACGCTCAAACCCTTGATCCGTTACCACATCTGACTTCTCCATCCCCAGATTGATGGGTTTAAAACACGCACGCGCCGTAAAGCGCACCGCCACCGTGTCTCGCCGGAACTCCGCCTTGCTCCTCCCCTTTGGCTCTTTTTCTCTCTTTCTCATACTTCAGTCTCTAAACTATGTGTAGTAAAACAAATGAAGGGAACTGGATTTGTGGAGGGTTTTCAAACATCAGACTTCATTATTTTGCTAAACCATGACCTGTACTTTGTTTATAAACCATTAAACTCAAAAAAATAGTTTAATAAAATGTATGGTTATGAATATTCATTTAGTTGGATTTTAGAGTAAAAATGAATGGAAGTTGGTGAGAAACTTAAATATATATAGAATAATACATAGACAATTCAAAAAAAAATTTTACTCATTTATTTACAATTGAATACTTAGCAATTCTTTTGTAAGGTTCAATCATTATAATATATATATTCATTTGTTATAACGGGTTCTGGGTTTCATACCTCATGTGATAGCCTCTTATTGATGTATCATGTGGGGCAAGGCGTATGAATCCTTCAATGATTGTATTGATAAACACTTCATTTGAATCTCGATTGTAAAACGCGCAACGCACGTAATTTCATTATTTTTTTAATTCTACGGTGATTGCAGGCGCGCAAAGCGCGCCCATCCAAAGCACTAGTTAAGTTTAATAAGAGTGAAAAGTGAACATGGTGTAGGCTTTGGTACTATGTTGGGTAGGAGTAGGACTGTGAAAAGTCGGTTTGAATCTATGTTGGGTTAATTCCTGGCCCACACAAGTCGTGTACACAAAAAAATCGGTATAACCGACCTGAACTTAAACAAGTCAAAACCGGTTCACCAGAAACCGGTACTAAAAGAATCCCAAACCGAAAACCAGGGCTAAAACTGGTCAAACGAACTCGAACCGAACCAGTACCGCTAAAACCGAACCGAAACCGGTTTAAGAAAAAAAAACATTTTTGGCCATAAACACATATAAAACTGTTTTTTTTTTTTTTTGTATTAAAATTCAATTTTCATCTTTAAAAAAGCCTAAAAGTTAAATTTTATGTAATTTATATGCTTTGAAAAGTGCTTACGTGAACCGGAACGGAACCGAAACCAAAACCGGGTAATAAAACCAATTCATGGCCAAACAAACCAGTATTGAACCGCACATGTTTCAAACCAAAACCAGTTTGACTTGGAACCGGTCAACACCCAAACTGGTTTGGGTTTTAAAAAACAAACCGATGTGTGCTCTCTCTACATGTGAAACAACCTATTGAAACTAAGTTGTTTAAATCCTTTTATATTTAACAAAAAAAAATACTATCCTTACCGATTCGTACAATGTACATGTCTTATACGCGCATATCATGCCACATGGTAGATTTATAATTTTTGGAACTAGAAGAATAAACGGAATTACTAGAAACTTTATCGACGTTTTGGGGTTGACGTCGAAAACACATTACTCGATGAACCCGTCAATTTTTGTAACCGGATATTTCGAAATACAATGATATAGCAAAAAAGATTTTAAAGTCAGACAAATTTAACAAGCATGGAAATATTTAACGTAGAAATGCAGAAATGTAGATATGTTATATAGTATAGAAGATAACTACTCAAAACAGTTTGTGACAAACCCTAGATGACCATCAGCAAGAAAAACTCTAATCTGCAATCTACATGCATACAGGCATGTATGATGGATCCATACTCGTTTTGAAGTAGGCCATCTAGTCTCGTCTCATCTGTGTATGTCGCCATTTGTTCAGGTATGCGGCTGTGATGGCCGGCCAATTCCTGGAATCTGCAGCACAAATTTAGTGTTCAAGGAAATCTAAAATGGATGTAAGGGTGTGAGTGAGTTGACCCGTTCATGAGCTACTCGAGATCAACTCGCTAAGAGCTCAAACCGAGCCAAGCTTAACTTGAGCTAGAGTCCAAGCTTCGTCTACTAAGCTTGACTAGGCTCACGAGCCTAAACGAGCATATCAATTTACAAATATAATTATCTTTATTTAATACGATGATAAATATGTAATTACATAATAAGTTATTATTATGTATATACTTATGATAAAAAATAAAACAATTATATTTTGTGATTTATATAATAAAACTATACATATGCATATAATTTATTATATAGGTATATAACTAAAGGAATAAATAATTAAACATATAATAAATGAGATAAGCCTAAGCTCGGAAAATTACTTATAGGCCAAGGTTGAGCTTTAGAGATAGATCCCAAAACGAGCGGAGTTCGAGCCCGTGCTATGTTAAACGAGCCAAGCTCAGCTCGTGCTCCGTTAAACAAGCCAAGCTCAAGCCTGTGCTCTGTTAAACAAGCCAAGCTCGAGCTCTAGTAGGCTCATTTACACCGCTACTGATAATAATAGACAACTGGGTAAAAGAATGTTGATGTATGGATTAGACATTGGTTATTTCACACCATCCATGTAAATTTTCTTGTTGGAAAAGGAAAATTGTGCGTGGTGTTAATAAATTATACGATCATATCACCAACCTCGACGCCATGAGGTCCTATCCGGTTACGTGAAACAAAATTGAGTACAAGTGCTGCAAATTCATCAGGTACATCTTCCTGTAATATTCAAGAGTAGAAATAAATAATGTGTTATATTGTTAAAAATATATTGGATTCACTTTCAGCAGGCATAAAATAAATAAAAATTAGACAAGAAAGAATTGTGACCTGTATCGCATGGCCAGTATGTCGTACAACCACCATTTGAAATTTACCCTGCATTTGCCCGATTGTAAGAGCCCTGTCACAGAAAATAATATATAACAGTCATGACCTTCAACAACTGTCTTTTAAGCAAAAGAAAAGAATTTTAAGGTTGTTGAGTCATTCAAGACTAACAAGCAAACAACACCTGTCAAGTCTATCAGTTCCAGCTAACAGCAAGAGCTTCGGGACAGGAGATGATAGAAACTTATCCGACAGCCCTTCATACCTTAATACGCACAAACATTGGAAATAACAAGATTAAAGAAAAATTAAAACTTTATAAATGATAGCCCTTCAGTGTTGCATCAATCCCTGTTCTTAAAATAAAATAAAAAAATTACCATCCTCTCCAATATTGTTCTGTTTCCTCTAATCGTGCTCTGTGACGGTAACTGCATGTATAAAACCAGGTTAACTTTTAAAGTTGAAACAACTACTACCACAACAAATTTAAGTAGAGTGATAAATAAGGTTCAGAAGAATCAACATGTGTGTTAGATGAGATATGTGATGAGGACTGACAAACATACAGAAATTAATATATATCCTTAAACCTTACCATTGCTGTGAATCATCATACTTCACGGTACCAGGAATCGATATTCTAGCAGAGTCAATGTTTCTTAGAGAGCCGCTTCTCACATTCCATTCAATCTGCATGCATTTACGTTTCATTTTCATTATCACAGACAAGATGGACTCAATGAAAACACTACCAATAATAAGAAACTTTTCACAATTTAACAGTCAACTTCTAGTAATAAAAAAACAAAAACATTATCAATGATTACAGTTGTGTGTCCATGTATACACACACAAAGATAGAAGCAAATTTACATGTATGTCATATTACTGAATATTTATTAGACACATCCAGTTTCGCCCCTAAGATAATGCAATCTTAGGTGCTTGAACACATCCCCCCTAACTGAAGTGTGTATCTCAATCATGTCAATAACAAGGGTAATTTACAAAAAGAAAGTACATAAATAAATAAACATCCTTCACATATGCCCATATGTCATAGACGGTAGACCAAAGTCTATTGACAGATAGTAACAAGTTAAAGTAAACCTATACAGGTTTGGCAAAGGAAAAAAAAATGATAAAAGCAATGAGTTTTGTGTATTAATATAAGATTACAAGTGTAAAATAACAAATTTAATTCTTACAAAGAAAATCATCCATAAAAAATACTAAATAATTTCATTGCTAAATTATCTATTTATCAATATTACATTATCTTTTATATATTCATGGCACTAATAAAAAATACCATTAAAACGCCATACTTCCAAACGGATATTGGAATCAACCAATCCACCGTCATCAGTTGCTAATTTTGTATATTTTCCTTTGTATAAAGATATATTTCTACATACATCATGAACATTTAATTTGTAAAAATCATAGTACAATGTGTTGTTATGTGTCTAACTTAACATTTGATTGCTTTGAGCCAGCAATGATACCAATACATTACACAATATTCCAAAGAACAAAAGGTTACTAGTCCAACCACAGACTTCAATGGCAGACGGAGAAAGTCATCATATTAACACAGAGATAGGTTATATAGCCCCTTTATAATTTGGGATAATAATTATCATTTTACAAGCATTTGACTTTTATTATTTTAAATTTGTAATTTAGAGTATTAATATGCAAAAAAAGAGTTAAACGGGCCGTGTTTATGTCAACCCATGAATCCACATATTGTGTTCAAGTTCATGTGTCTGACACGATTTTGGTTCCTCTCATGTTCAGGGTTGACCGACAAACGCACAAACACAACCTTAACACTACTAAAATCAAGTACAAGTTAGATATATGAAATAACTCAAACTAACTTCTGCAGGGAGTAAGTGAAAGTCAAAAGGCACATTTACCGCTTTCTCAAGAGACGGGAAATACTGCATTCTGTTTGATAGAATTTTCTGCATATGCATCAAAGAAGCCATAGCTGTCCCCTGACAATATAATAAATGAATTTAAATATTTCTTAAGTTCAACAGTTGACAAATGTTTATGGAAGTAGTTCGAGTCAGAGCACCTCAACAACATCTACAACCACAAGTCCAGCCAAAGTAGGTAACAATTTCTTTGCTGCCACATGCACTGCAACCGATCCACCCATGCTGCATGCAATTAATTTTGTTGAAAAGTAAGTAAATCTTGATATAATTTCCAAGTATGAGTTAACCTGTTCTTGAAATTTAATATCACGGTTTCTAAAGTGAATCACAAACCTGTGGCCAACAAGCACGATTGCTGGCGGAGCATCTCCATACAGTGTCTTCACAACAGCTTCAACATCCTTACATAGAGTCTGCAACGCACAAGGGGTAACATGTAATTAAACGAAATCTTATTTGGGAAACTGTAACAGAAATTTAAAACTTCGGGAATTAAACAATTCAACAAACGCACCTCAATAGACATGTCTATTTCATTCTCAGTGGATGATTTCCCGTGTCCTCTCTGGTCCATTGCGACTACCCTTGCTTTCTCCTTAATTATGCGTGCTGATAAAGCAAATGATAACCTGATAATAGCATATCAAAAAAATTATTTAAAGACGTTCAGTTTCTGGTAGCAAAATAATTGTCAAAAGAAGGATTATTTTCTTATGTTAAACAGTCAAATAGTTCTTCTCAACATTTATTTGTGCTAGTCTCGGTGTCAACTGAAATGGTGCCATACTTGCACTTGTTATCTATTCAAACCAAAGTGGTTAACAGATCTGATTCTGTGCCTTGTTAAATCATCATCATCATCATACTTAGTTAATCCCACCAATAGTAAAAGCTATGGTAGGGTCTGAGGAGGGTAAGATGTAGACAGCCTTACCTCTACCCCGTGGGAATAGAGAGGCTGCTTCCAGTGAGATCCCGGCTCGATAGTGGTTTTGTATCAAGCCTTGGACATAAGGCACATAACACTTAGCAATTGGGACAAACCCGATTGGTGCATGTACCCCCTTGTCTTTTGGCTATCAACACCACCACATGATGCATGATTAACCGTCAGTCATTTTAACGTTATTTTCACGAAATCAGTAAAATAACGTTTAAATTAGTGAAACTTTACTTTTGCCCCCCAAGGGCCACACATATATGCATTATATTCTGTGCCTTGTTAAATGGCATCAAAAAATTCCTGGATCTGCTACTGGGCATGGCGACTAAAGACACTCAACAACAAACTTAGACTACTCTCTAGTCTCTACAGTTACAAACAAGATTTCCAACAACTAAATTACAAAGCCAAACCATATTATGAAATGACAACCTTCACCCTTACAATATATTTACTTAATATAACAAGATAAGATTATAGAAAGTAAAATAAAGGACCACAAATCAGACATACCCAGAATAACCACCACCATGTAGACAAAACACAACTGGCCCTTCCTTTCCTGCAGTATATACATGAAAGACCTATATGGCACGGTAAATCAGTAGAAAACAAGATTACTAAGCAGAGGAAGCGGTACAATTTGCATGGGGAGAAGAAGTAAGTATATGAAACATGTCACCAACATCATTTGAGTCAGGGATGCAAACATCGTCCTCTTGGTCAAAATATCCTTTCCAGTCTAACGGGGAGTATTTTTCTGAAGATGTCCTACAAGGTCAAAAACTAATTGTTGAATCTAACCGAAAGACTACACGAAAAATAAAAAATATATAAGCAACATACATGGATGTTCACAAGAATCTAAAATTAATAACTCCTCTAATAATCACCAGAACTTGTACGACATGGTAGGCATCAAGTTATTTCTACTGTAAAGATATCACAATTTACTGAAGGACCAACCACTTTTTACCGAACTAGAGCCATTGTTGTACAACAGTCATCAACCAACAGTAGTGAGTCCTACAAATTAGTCGTATAATTTTGTTTTCCGATTCAAAGCGTTTTATCATAGTTGGAAAAACCGAAAACATTTCACCATATAAGAATGTAATTCAAATGAAAATTAGCAAGCTTTCTTCATGTCACTTATTCTTTTAGACCACACACCTTTATGTATATCTAAAAGTGATGAGACTCTGGCAACTTTATTTTGAACAAAAACATAAAACAACAAAGTAACAAACTGTATGGATTTTAATTTGAAATGAAGCAATATCAATGATCCTTCATCTAGAGTTCATGATACAACCATTTTGATGATGGAAATTGGAAAATTCATTCCAATATTACACACAATCTGATTATAATTCACATGACCAATGAACTCAAATGATGTCATCAAGTTTAAACTCATATAGAAATACTTTATCTTTGCATGTGAAATCAATGTAATAAACTTAAGACCCTTAATTCCTTTCATCATTTAACCCACACCCTTAAATGTTGTCAATCAGGATCGAACACACACACACACACACACGAAAGCATAAACAAACATGAGGATTTAAAGTGGTTCGATCAGCTAACCTACGTCCATTGTGCTGCAGCTAGGGTTTCTTTACTATTAGGTGCTCCAGGAGTTACAACTTACAAGTACATCAAACTGTATTTATAAACTAATTCTAGGGTAATGAAACTTAATACCAAAGTTAGGGCCCAAACCTGCATAGAGATAACTACAGCCGACTAAAATTAAAACTAATTTTACCGCCATGATAAAATATGTGGTCCGAGTCTCCACAACAATCATCCAACACTGCCTACGCTTCTGGCATCAAGACGGATAGCGATACCTATCTTTGAGTATGCAGAAAACAACCTAAACTAAGGATGCATCAAATCCACTGACAGATAATATTCAGTTACATATATTCAATCATCATTTCTGCTACTTACAGATTTATTGAGGGGAATCAAGATTCAAGAATGAGCCTAAAAATTAAAATAAAAAATAATTCTAAAAAGTTTGTGATCATTAAAGAACAATACTCAGAGGCAATGGGTTACTACATAATCATATACCCATTCTAGTTTTGTGCTAAAGACATTGTACCCCACATCTACAGACTACAAACTACACATACTAATTTGTCATCATCATTTTCTCAATCTGTAAAAAAAATTAAATGTAAAGTTATAAGCTTTTGTTAAACTGTTCCAAACCCAGAAAAATCTTGATCGTAAAGAGTATGTGGAACAATTAGTAGGTAGCCATAACAATTCAAAAAAAAACAAGTGATGGGAATAGAGAAACTGACTGAGTGGGAGGACGAATGGGTTTAGAGGCGAAAGCAGAAGGCCCAGTTGCATGATTGGATTGATCTTGATCTTGATCTTGATTGTCCTCTGGAAGGGGTGCGAGGGTTGATGATGATGGCTTTGGTTCCATTTTTATTGTTTGGAATCGAAAGTGAAAAGCTTCTAATTTCTAAACTCTCTTCAACGTTGAAACGAGACTCTTACCAGCCGGACTCAAGGCTCAAAAGGGCTCGCTAGCCTAGCGCAAGGCTCAAAGCCAACAAAGTAAGAAGTAAAAGGTAATGTTCGACACGATGGAATAGAACGGCGAATAGAATGGATCATTACGAGGCAATGAAAAATAATGTATTTAGTTGGTTAAATTAATGGAATCACCCATTTCACAAGACATTCCATTCCCTGAAAACCATTTCACCCACCCCACCCCTATGTTTTATTTTCATTATATCCCTCATTCACCATTTACTAACAAAACCATAACCCACCACCATCGTCACCACCCACCACCGCTATCGTCACCACCCACCACTGTCGCCCACCACCCACCACCACCACCGTTGTCGCCACCAACTACTGCCTTCACCCACCCACCACCGCTGCCACTCACCACTGTCACTCACCCACCACCGCCGCCATCCAGCACCACCTACCGCCGCCGCCCACCATTGTCGCCTCCTCCACCCACCACCACTACTCACACTATCTTCACCCACCCGCCATCCCCCTCCACCCATTACCATCGTCGTCGCCATCCACCACGCTACCGCCACACACCACCATCTACCATCACCACTACCAACTACCACTACTCATCGTCGTCACCCACCCACCATCACGACCATCCACCGTCGCCACCCACCACCACCACCATCTCTGCCACCCACCGCCGCCGCTACCGTCACATATCACCACCCACCATCACCGCCACTGACCACCACCCACCACTGCCGCTAACAACCGATTTTATTCCTTCGTCTTTTCTTGTCTATCCAACAACAAAAAGTAATGTTTTGTTTCATTCTCACATGGTAACTAAACAAGACATGAAATGGTAATGATCCATTCCATTACATTGTCCATTCCATTATCTCATACCAAACAAACCCTTAGTATATTATCTATTAAAAAAATTCGAAGCATTATTTAAAAAAAAAACTTATATGGACCATAAGTGGTATAATACGTGGACCTATAGAAACATAATACTTATAATATCATATAGTATAATAATAAATTAATAAACAATAAAATAAAATGAAACACTGTAGAAGTGTTTTTTATTTAACTATATTATACTATATTCAATGTATACTATATTAAATGACTGACACATAAATAGTGACATGAAGATAAAATGCGCCGGTATTTTTTTTCTTTTTTTTTTAATTGCTTGAAACTATGATGAGACACTAAGAGCATTCACAACTCATCCATCAAATTAAACTAAAAATCACTACTTCATCCCTAAATCTTCTCTCTCCTAATTAAAATAATAATACTTTTTTATACTTTTATCATCATATTTTCTCTCTCATCACTCACAACTACTTACAAAAATATTAAAATATATATATATATAGAGGTGAACAATAGCTTTTCAAATATAGGGGAGAACAGTGCTTTCACCAAATATTTTCTCTCCCATCCACTCACAATCTATCACACCCACCCCATATAATTTGAGGGAACCCCTCACATAAATTGGTGGACGGGTTGTGAATGCTCTAACTGCCTGATTAGAGCATTATTTTGTGTGAACGAAGCATTATTTAAAAAAAACTGACCACTTCTAAAAAAATATTCTTTCTCACAACTTTCATTTCACGTCCCTCTACTTTACGTTATTACCACAAAAATTTGTAAAGTTCTCAAACCTTCAAGTTATCATTTTGTTTTACCAATTTACACTACATTGACTTAACTTTAACTATATGGTTTCTTAATGTTACTAGTGTTGTACTTGCTGCCACCAATATAACGATATTGTAAAAGCAAAAGCGATACCATTCAAATCGCTTACACTTAATGAAGTGAAATGATACTGGCCGAATTACCGACACATTGCACAAGAAAATGTGAAAAATCACTGCCTGCAGCGAAGCGCGGGCATACTACAACCCCTAGTACAGATAAGGGGGAACGCGTCGCCACCCAAATTGGTCACGGATACCCACTACCAGCACGGTAACACCACCGCCACCCATGCTGGTAGTGGTCCCGTGGACCGTTTTGCTGGTCGTATCTACCGTGCTGATAACTGTTTCTATTTATTTTTTAATTAATATAATCAACGTTTTTATTATAACCGTGTGTATCATTTTTTGTTTGTTATTGTTTTTATAATTTAAACCGTGTGTTTTAAAAATAATAAAAATAAATTAAAACAAAATTAAATAACAAAAACATAAACATAATTCATTAAATATTAAACGTTAATAAAAATACATTAAAGCCAAAAAAAATAAAGCTTAAAGCTGGCGCATGAGGTGCCACGCCTGGACATGGTCGAATGAACCGTTGTAACGACCCGCATAGGTCGCCTGGGTCATCTCCACAGCAATCTCCGCCCCAATGCCCGGGTGGCGGCTCATTGAGCGCTCGTACAATGTCGTCCACCGATCACATTTGACATTTAGATCGGCCTATTTTCTTTGCAGACTCTCGATTATGCGGTCACTTGGGCCGACCTGTTGATTGAAGTCACCCAAAACACGGTCCCCGAACCGTGTGTCCCTGCCACCTGACCCTTGGCGGCGTTGGCGCTGCAAGGATGGGTCGTTTTGTGCGTCTTTGACGCACACAACCAGGGCGATTTCTTCGTTTTTTGTCGAACGGGTCATCCTGATGTTGTGTGGTGTGGGTGTTCTTGATGTTGTGTTGATTTGAATTGTGTTTTCACCACTATCTTATGGTGGTTTATATAATAAAAAATCCAACCGTATTGCATGTAAAATTAAAGGTAATCTGACGGTTAGATGAGACCAATTTTAATGAAAATAAATATTTTTGACCGTGTTGGGTGGAGACGGTTAAGAGAATTTAAATCGTGCAGATGGTTTGGTAATAAATTTATTAAAACCGTGTGAATTTAAAAAATTTATATTTGTATTTAAATGAAATAAAAAATAATCAATAGAGTGTTGCCTCCAAAAATCTGTTTCAGTAAAGAAAATGAGTGAACTGGTGTGACAGTGTATCATTGGATAAAATCAGTTAAGTGAAAAAAAATGCAATAACACTCTGTTCCAGAGTTTCATTAAAGGATGGAAGAGAAAAGATCTCCCTCCTTTTCCTTTCTCTCCAATTCCTTCCAAATTGGAAAGATTGAAAATCACCTTAAAAATCTCTTTATTATCCCTCTCATACCCTCCATTTCCCTCCTACAAAAAACTTTGGAACACATTTTTTCCCAGGTTCCTTCTCAATCCTTTCTCTTCCCTCCTTTAATGAAACTCTGGAACAGAAGCGCCCCTTCCCCTAATAATAGTGAGAGTAATTTCCTTTTTCAGTCCCTGAGTTTTCTTGATTTTAACTACTTGAGTCCAGCATTTTCATTTTTAACATTCTGAGTGCTAGTGTTTTAAGTTTGTTATGGTTTGAGTCCAATTTTCTAACGTCGTTAACCAAGTCAGTTAACTATAAGGGTATCTCAATCATTTTACACATAGGTACAACTCTGTAATGCATAAGGTATAACGTACAAGTCTTTAATGCATAAATAAAATATAATATAATATATAAAGCTCTCTCTCTCTCTCACATACACACACCTCCCTCACCACCATTAACCACCACCTATCCACCGTCATTAGTATCACATGACAACCACCCACCTCCCACATCGATCTTAATCCTAACCCCCAAATCTATATCTGTAACTTACGGATCAAGCACATAACCCCCCCCCCCCCAAAAAAAAAATGGAACCCTAACCCCCAAATCCATATCTGTTGTTCCACCTTCAAACCACCACCACCGCTGCACCTCGACCACTGCACCACGATCACCGCCGCTGGAATCCTTCTGCTCCTGTCACCAAACACCTGGAATCCTTGTTATTATCTATGCTACCAAACACCCTCAATTTAATTCACCTATAAAAGGCCTCCCTCCTCCCTCTGTATTTTCTGTAACTCACAAGAACACACACACACTTGTGTGTGTCGATGGCAGCCAAGAAACCAAGGTCACCGGTCAGGTGACCAGACACACCCATCACCGGCGCTGCCTTTTCTCCTATCCGGTAAGTCCTCCTACCCGATAACCCTTCATCACCGAACCACTCGATAACCACCATCGAACCATCTTGTTCCTCTGTTTCTGTGGTGAATCGTCGAACCCCCAACCCACCATATACATCGACTGACCGGTTCCTCTGTTTATTGTTAAAAGCCGAGGGAGTCACCGGTCTTGGTGACTGTCGTCTGTGACCAACCAAACCCATAAACCTTCTGATCATCTTAATACCCACACACGCATCGATGACCAAAGGGAGGGTTAGGGTTCAGGTGGGCAGGTGGAGGTGGCTGGTTGGTGAGGCGACCGGTGGCGCTGTGGTTAGGTCTGGTCGTTGGTGGCTCGAATTCGAATCTGGTCAGGTTTGGTTATGGTTCGGGTGATGTCGAGTGGTGGTTGTGTTGATGGTGGTTCAACCATCAGTGGAGATTGATGGTGGTGGTGGATTCGGTACTTAGAGAGAGAGAGAGAGAGAGAGAGAGAGAGAGGTGAGATATGTGTGTGTGCAGATGTAGTGTGTGTATATATTTAATATTATAATATAATAAACTATAATATTTAATATTTATTTATTTTTAATGGTAGGGGTATTTTGGTCATTTCATAAATATTAACAGAAAAAATCTAACAGAGTTAGAAAATTGGACTCAAACCATAACAAACTTAAAACACTAGCACTCAGAATGTTACAAATAAAAATGTTGGACTCAAGTAGTTAAAATCAAGAAAACTCAGGGAATAAAAAAATCTATATTTTGGAGGTTCGCACAGACCGCCTCCTATACTACTACTATCTTTGTCTGTGGAAGCTCATAGCCTCAGAATAATAATAATGGGGTCACTGGGTGGCGGCTTCAATGGCGGAATCTGGGGAATGCGCCCTTTTGATTCCCAAAACGAAAGAAACAAACGGAATTCACCCAAATCATCGGAATCATCCCAGGTTTCCGGTGAAACAGGCGGATGGTTCCCTATGAAGCCAGCAGTTACAGCCGCCACTCTTGCCTTAACCGGTGACACCATTGCTCAGGTTCGAGAACGATGGGTCAACTCCAAATCCCTCCAAAATCAACACCCTTCTGATCATTATTCTAATCAGGTAAGTCAGTCAGTCAGTCAGTCAGTCATCACATCTTTGTTGTTGTAAGAATAGCTGTTACGCTAGTCGGACAGTAGGGTACCAACTAGTGATTAATCGGGATTAATAGGATAGATATTTTTTTTATGTAATTTTATATGTAACATTCAGGGTGAAGAAATGATAGTACATTAGTGCACACATTTTTATATGTAGTTTTTTTTTTTTAAGTAGAATGGTTTTAACTTTTAACATTAACCATTTAACCCTCTTTGACTCATTGTAGATAGGATTAATAGCAGAAATTTGCAGGGTTTGGCTGATTAGGACCGCCTTTGACCACTGTTGACTACCTAGCTGTTAATGGGCCGATTAGATGAAAGTTCCTAGGCGAACCTAACCTCATATTAGCGATTTATCGGAGGCTTTGTGTGATTTTTACAACGATGGTATCATGGTACTGAACTACTGAATGTTTTTAATGAAATCTATAAATTTAGTTGATGTTGAACCTTAAGTTTGTAGTTTGTAATGAGGCTTAATTAGGAGATAATTGAAACATAAGTTTAAATTGGTTCCTTTCCGCCCATCGATAAGGTGCCCTGAAAATAAGACATTTTTTAACGTACCAGAGAATAGGCAGGTTTAGAGTTAAGAGGAATATCGGTAAGAAAGTGAATAAGAGAAGCAAAGATGGGTTAACTTATGGTAGAGTCAGAGGAATATCAAGAATTGGAATATCAGTCAGAAGCTGAATAAGAGAAGCGAAGATGGGGTATAGTATAGTATAGTAGAGTCGGTAATCATCTAGCGGGGACACTTTCACTTATAGATCAAGGGTCTCGCTCTCGCCCATCTCTATTTGCCAATCCTCTTTTAGATCGAAGCTTTCCTTGGCTTCAAAGCCTATCTCTACCATGACCTCTTTATCCTTGCTCTAGCTGTTCACATCATTACCTACTTTTGTTTTTCACATACTAAAAAATAAAGTTACAAATGTCATGTGGGGGATTCAAAATGAGTGACATGATAGTGACTGGATATTATCATTCAAGTGATTAGATTAAGCCTTGACTTGTGCTGTTAATGATCATTACATTGTTATATAGTAAAGAAGTAAGTTTAAATTAGAAGTTGAAAAACACTACAAGAAGTTATATGATTATTTATAGCTTGCCTTGCATACACAGTAAATGAGTTTTGTTGTACTCTTTTTTATTTGTTCATTCATCTTGCCATATTATCTTCTAACGTGATGTTGTGCAGTTGTTCTTAAATTCTAACAAGTAAGAGCATTCCCAGTACCTTCTCTGTATTTACTCCATAATTACTCTAAAAATACTATTTTTTCTTACTTCTTTCTATTTAATAATATTTATTCTATACTTTTGTCATTACCTTTTCTCTCTCCTCTACTCACAACCACTTTAAAAAATATTAAACAATTATGAAGGATGAACAATTCCATATCAAATTTACTGATGAACAGTAACTTCTCTATATATTCTCTATCTCCTCTACTCACAACCACTTATACACACTGTATATAATATGGAGGCCCCTCTCACAATAATATGGAGGCTCTACTGTGAATGCTCTAAGAGCATTCACACTAGCTTCTCCATATTTTCTCCATAATTACTCTAAAAACACTATTTTTTCTCACTTCTTTCTATTTAATAATATTTATTCTATACTTTTATCATTACCTTTTCTCTCTCCTCTACTCACAATCACTTTCAAAAATATTAAACAATTATGGAGGATGAACAGTTCCATATCAAATTTGCTGATGAACAGTAACTTCTCTATATATTCTCCATTTCCTCTACTCACAAACACTTATACACACTGTATCTAATATGGAGGCCCCTCTCACAAAATTATGGAGGCTCTACTGTGAATGCTCTAAGGTGTAGATGGTAATATGGACAAGAAAGAAATAGTCAAACCACAAAAGCCTTTGATGAGTGACATGTGTGTGCATGTGTGCAAAAACATTCCAAATCTGATATGGGTGTTTATGCGAAGAGAAACAAATGCTGAGGAGACTCAAAACTGTTATTTTGATCACTTTGAAAACCTTTTTGGTGGTTCAATTTTTTTAGATATGCTTAAAAATAAAATTGAATTATCAGATCCCAATGGAAATAGATGATTGTTCAATTAAAAACTTAGGGGGGACGGGGCGCTACCAGAATTGGTCACGGGTACCCCACTACTAGCACGGTAACACCGCCGCCAACCATGCTGGTAGTGGTCCCGTAAACCAAAATCTGGTTGTAGTTAACGGGCTGTTACCCGTGAGTTTCTCTCTCTCCCTCTTGTCTTTTTCTCTATTTTATTTTCAGTGGCTTGGTTTTAAAATGCGTGATGCGCTCCGATGCGTTTTGGTCCAAAAGCCCGATGCGCGATGCGCAATGCGTGATGCGCGCGCATCATGTATTTAATGCGGTTGTTATTAAAAATACTAAAAAAATAATTATACATAATAATTCTGTATTTTTATTACTCGAACACAAAAACATACTTATAAATCATATTTAAAACATAAAACATATTAAAAGAATACAAACAAAAACTTAATGCTTAACCAATTAAGCTCTATAAGTCTATAATAATCCAAGAAAACAAATAAAGAAACCTAAAAATGAAAAATAAAAGAAATAAAAACCAGTTAAAAGGTAAGATTAAGTAAAAAAAACTCTGAAAAAAGTTTTGTATCTGCAAAGTTCTCTCTCTACGACACATAGAACTATAAAAAAAATACTAATCAGAAAAGGTGTACCTTTACTCCAAACATAACTAAAAAAACTCCAAGTGTAAAGGCAACTTTTTAGATAACATGTATTTTTTACACTTTACACTTGTATAAAATTAAAAAGCTTCATGTTTCAAGGCAACTTTTTAGTTAATATATCTTTTTTATGCTTTACAGCTGCATGAAAATAAAAAAATCCCTTCATTTTTCGTGTTGCACGCATCAGAACGCATATTGCGCATCACCGCATCATGCGCGCATCACCGCATCATGCACGCATCACCGCATCCCCAGCGCATTACGTAATCTGCTCGCATCGCTCCACCTGATGCGCAATATTCATCGCAACGGTCGCATCACGCATCATGCGCGCATTTTAAAACCAAGTTCAGTGGAGTGCTGCCTCTAAAAAAACTGTTTCAGTGAAGTGATGTGGCAGCGCAGGATTGGTAGGAATAAGTGAAGTTGAAAAAAACCTAGTGGAGCGCCCCGTCCCCCCTTATAAGAAAAAAAAAATCCTTTCATGTACATGTGATGTTTAATTTCACTTTTCATGAATTGAATGTTCAAAGCCTTGCTCAAAATAGAAGTCCATACATGAGCTATCTTATTGTTTCATTCACTTGGTGAAGAAAAGTGAATTGAGAGAAGAGTGCTGCCGCCTTTTCCAATTAAGTTGCTGATAAAAGACTGATAAAGAGTATTGCATACTGGACATAATGTCATACACTTGGACTGCTTCTCCACATGATTAGGATAGTATTAAACCGTCTTTTTCATTGTCGTTATCATCAATGCTATTGCTCTTATTTTTATCGCAATGATTATGTGATTATGGTAGTTTTTTTGTTACGTGCTATGCTTTTGTAGTTTGAATTTTTACACGCAAATCAGACTATCAACTCAAAAGGATAGGGTGACATATAATGTATTATCCTGGAAAAGACTCCACAATTTGTTTCTATTCTCCCTCTGTTATCAACGTCACAAATTTGCAATCTATCTTGAACATCTAAATTTGTAATTTGACTAATTTTCTTTTGAGATTTGAAAGTGGATGCAATGTATTATTATTATTAGGATGTCACATGGAGTCTGCTGGACCATAATTGGCTCCGAGCCCTGCGAATGGCTTCTTATGGGTTCCTTTTGTATGGTCCTGGTTCTTATGTCTGGTACCAGTACCTTGATCGTTGCATGCCAAAACAGACAGCACAGAACATAATAATGAAGGTTAAACTTAAAAACAAGTTTTCCTTTTTTACTATTTAATAAATGCATCCAGAATGATAATAAATTTATTTGTGATTTTAATTTTGCAGGTTGTGTTGAACCAAATTATACTTGGCCCATCTGTTATTGCTGTTGTTTTTGCATGGAATAATCTGTGGCAAGGGAAGCTTTCAGAGCTTCCAAATAAGTATCAGAAAGACGCTCTTCCTACATTACTTTTTGGTAACAACTTTACTTGCACTTCAAAACTTGTTAATAAACATCCGGTTGTTAGCAGGTTAAAATCCTCCAATTTTTGCAGGATTCAGATTCTGGATTCCTGTCAGCGTGATTAATTTCTGGTATCTCTCGTTCTCTCTCTCTCGGCTTTTTTTTTTGAAAGCTCAAAACATTGTTCTTCATTAAAAATAAAGGATAAATTACATAAGGATAGTAGGTAGGCGGGCAACAAGCTGTGCCGCCACCCCTTTTCTGGATAGAAAATCCTAATCTGCTAAAAATAAACCCCCGCCCTTGAGGGGTGGAAAAGTTGTTGTGCACTACCCGCTGAACCCGAGCCAAAAACCGCACCGCTTCTGGTGCCAAGGAACCGAACGTGTCAAAGGCCAGGGGAACGAAAACATGTTGATTATCCTCACATGTTTTAGCATGCTTTTCCACTTTCTTGGATTCAGCTCTCATGACCGCTTGCCCGGCCACAAACCCACTATCCCGAAGCCCAACTAGGGGGGACACCCCGGTAAGACCAACGCACGCATGTTTCCCACCTTCCCAACCAAACACTAGGACGTCTGCTGGGCGCAAGGTGGACCTCCCCTCTCAGCTTTAGCAGTGATGAAGTTCACATCGTTTCTTTATTTTGGTTTTGAGTTTGCCTAGTTAAGTTAACCTATGCAGTGCACTAATATTATAGGGATAAAAAAAACGGAAGAAGCAATGGCAGTCATTTTTGGTCTTTCTTTTACAAAATGTCGAATAAAATACAGTTTTAGAAAGAGTAAAATAACCATAACTAGCTCTATGGCCGCAAACAAACAAACTGTCTTCTACTATAAGCAAGTGAAACTATTTATGTGATTAAAGCTGGTTTGGCATATGTTACAGGGCGATTCCTCTCCAAGCGCGTGTTGCATTCATGTCCATGAATTCTATATTCTGGAATTTCTACTTGTCTTCTACTATAAGCAAGTGAAACTTTTCTTCTGCAATATCTAGTCCTTAACAACAGGTATCTTTTTCTATCAAAAACAGAAACCGATAACCTCAATCAATCAAGATTTATTGTTTCATTTGTTTTCATCAGGTGAAGGTTGCTGCCCAGACTCAAAAAGTGTTTATTTCGTCTTTTGCTTGATTGAGTCTTTGGATGTTTAGGCCATAACTTTTCAAATTTTGATGTTTTTGGAAAACTCAAGTTCTCACAAGTCACACCAATGTTGGTCTTGACAAACCAATGAAATGTATGGTCCAGAGCTTACTCGAGTGTCCGGAACAATGTTAGTCATTACATAATCACAAAAAAAAAAAAAAAAAACTTTAGTGTGTTATGGCATTGGTAGGGCAAAGGCGTCTCAATGCGATAAATAATACCATGTAAGCGCAACAAAAGATGTCTTTCGCAATAAGAATAGCCATATATTACATACTACACTTTTTTTCTCATAAAGAGAGTTATTTAGAGGCACTACATAATTGCATTACACCCCTTAAGTTAAATAATACGAGTTTATATCTCTTTAACCTAAACAACTAGTGGAATTACCTTGCGCTATGTGTGTAGGAGTTTGGTCGATATTAGTTTGGTACTGTGTTGACACTCATTATAATAACCGAAAGAGAAGATCCAAAAGGATATTGACACACGTTTTATATTGATCGAAACCCATGATTTTGAATAATATTTTTTATCGAAAGTTCAAGTCACATCACTAAATAACATCTTATCATTACTTGGAATCCTGGAAAATTGAACAAAGCGAAATTTAAATAACTTATTTGGATTCGTGTTTGGAATAGTTGATCATTAATTGAACCGACTATACGTATTTAAGATGCGAACCTATCAATTTTGAAGACAACGCTATATTCGTAACTTAAAAAAGCATTAGAGCATTCACATCCTCTCTATCAACCTCCCCTCATCTTTAAAATTTAAAAAAACTTTCTAAAAACACCCTACATCACATCCACTATTTTATACTTCTTTATATTTTGAAAAATCCATATTCTAGCTTTTTATATATAAAAAGCTACTATTCACACTCATCAAATTATTGTGAGTGTATTTTAACGAGGAATATAATAAAATAAGTGTTTGTGAGTAAGATAAAGGTAAATATGGTGGAGGGGATGTGGAAGGTTTTTTAAAATGAGAGATAAATTTTGAAAAGTATGATTTTTTGTTATATTATAAGGTATAAAATGGTGGAGGGGATGTGAATGCTCTTATATATAGGCTATAGAAGAAATGTGGTTGTTCAATTTCCAAGAAAACTTATATTAAAGCATAAAAATAAGCACACACATCGGTATATTCAGAATTTATAAAGCATTATTTGTATTACTAGGGGTTGTTTGACAATCTCTCCACCATTAAGTGCTCAAACCATTAATATGTCTGATTGGTTAAGAGGCTTTGAACTAGTAAGAGGTTTGACTTAGTTTTGCCTTACTAGTTGGTGGTGGGTTGAGGAGATAGTGCACGAGTGGCCGGGTAAAGATTATGAACACAGATGGATAAATAAATGGGTAAATTTTAATTCGACATCATTTTGAAGCTTATGGTTGAAAGGCTTAGTGGCTGATTCATGGGTATTCTGTTAGTGAAATAAACACACGTCATGCTGATTGTTCAGAGTTGGTCTTTTAATAGAATCAACAAGAGGCTACCAAACAGCCCCTTAGAGTATTACAAACACTAACCCGTGAGGCAATTCTAGTAACATGTATTCAACTGTAGTCTTGTACATCACTGTTGGCGACTTAGTTTTAAGTAAAATTTATATTCAGACGTAGATAAAAATAAGAGTAATGTATTTAAATAATCTCAATTATTAATTATTGGCGGATGTCGGTCCAAACTAATGAAATATGTGCTGACGGTCCTGTCTTTTAACATATTTTCCACTAGCGGACCCTGACCAACTGAGTACTAACTCCATTTGTAAGATGATGACGTGGCATACTTGTGTGTCAAAACTTATTAGGTAGCATGGTTGCGTTTCAAAATTTAATATAATACTCACACACACAGAATCTTAACACCCCCCCCCCCTCTAAAATAGATACCCAACTCAAGTCGGCCACCAACCACCACCGCTTCACTTAAAGCCAGCCACTAGGGCTGCAAACGAATTGAACTTTCAGTAAACCGTTCATGAACCGTTCGACAGAAAGTTCATTTGTGTTCGTTCGTTTAATAAATGAACGAACACGAACAAAAAATTTTGTCCTTTAGTTAAACGAACGAACATGAACAGAGACCACATTCGTTCATTTATGTTCGTGAACGTTCGGTAACGTGTTCGTTTATGTTCGTCAATGTTCTGTAACGTGTTTGCTTATGTTCGTTTGTGTTCAATAGTTTAATAGGGTTTTTAATTTGTATAATGTGTTTTACATTCTTTGTTTTTTTTATTGTTTTACCCAAATAAATAAATGATTTTGTGTGAGTTAAGTATATAAACCCTACTCTTAGTATAACTATTGAATAAATAATATAAATATTAATGAAGACTTTAAGTTTAAGATGCAAGCTTAGTTTTTTATACACTATTTTATTATTTATACCAATATTATGCTAAGTACTAAGTATGTTTGTATAACTAGGTTATATTTTGGGTGGATCTAGTTGATTTCTTTATATATGTGAATTCAATCTTTTCAAAAGTTAATATATGTCCCTTTGTGTTCATGAACATTTCTTTGTGTTCATTAACACGTGTTTGTGTTCATTAATGTTCGTTTGTCTTCGTGTGCGTTCATGAACAAAATTAACAAACGAACACAAACAAAAAATTATGTTTGGTAAGTATGCATGAACTGTTTATGAACACATAATTTTCTTAATAGGCAACACGAACAAGGCCTCGTTCGTGTTCGTTCGATTCGTTTGCAGCCCTACCAGCCACCAACCACCACCGCATTACCTCAAGTTATCTACCAACCCCATCGATTCAACTCAAGTTGACGGTAACCACCACGTATCATCCACAAACCATCACCCTCTCTGATCCCTCAAACGACGTCATTATAGACCTCACCAAAAAAATACCACCGCCACATACCTTAAAGAAGCCAATCTAGATGAAGGAGCGACATGCAAGGTGAAAGAAGGGTGGCCAGAACCTTAGCCAACTTTGTCGGAGTTGCGTCTAAGGTTCTTGATCGACACCACCACCTCCATCACATGTTTAGGGGTTTAAAGGCAACGACGATGGTGGTGGTGTTGGGGGTTTAAAAGTTCAGAGGTGGTAATGGTGGTGGTTTTAGGTTGTGTGGGGCATATGGTAATGGTAGTTGGTGGGTGGTAGCAGGTGGTGATGGTGGGGTGGGTGGTGGTGGTGAACGGTTGTGGCAATGGTGGTCGTTGTGGTCAATACGGATCAACTGTAGGGTCAAGACTACTGAGACTGACGCAATTAAACCCTGAGTCGCCCGAAGCATTTATGAAGCTTAGTCCATTTATTCTGGTTTGAAATGAACCATTAGTTAATCGTGAAAGACTTTCTGGTTGACCTTTCTTTTTATGAGCTTCTCCATGTGCACAAACCCATCTTGATTGGCTTTAGTGATTGGCCTTGCTAGAATGGGGTAAGTGATTAAAAGTCACCAAAGGGCTTGTAGCCTCCTAGTATCAAGTGTGTACATAGTGTGTTCTTCCCTAGGAGGTCGAGGGTTCGAGTCTCACAGTGTAGATGTAGTAGTATAAAGAGAGTGTTTTTTCCGTTCTAAAAAAAGTGATTTTTTTGTCCATAAATCATGCTCTCCACTCCACTTGAAGCTTCAGCATAAGTAGGGGAAAACACCAAGTTAAAGCACAAAACATAATAAATGAACTCTACTCATTTATTTCTGGCATTATGCCGCAACAAATCATTTAAGTTCTAAGTATTATATAACAAGTTTTGTTTCTTAAAGTTGAACAGATAGTATCAACGAAACTATACATACATGCATACATACATATATACTGCCATACATACATATATGTATGTATATATGTATGTAAGTATGTTGGGCATCCCGTAATCCTTTGAAGGTAGAAACAGCCAGCAAAAAAGAGCCCGGTACTATGAAAAAAAATTAACTATAACATGTAGAAAACCAACCTTTACAAGCAATCTTTCATGCTATACCTCATGATCTGGACTTTAAGTGATAGCTGCTGTTTATGATCTTCAATTTCTCTTAATACTGAAACCAGATTGGTCCTATAAGCTTCGCACTTGCGTCTAGCACATTCCAGCTCATCGTTAAGTTGTTCGATCTTCCTGTCCTTCTCATCCTGTACAAAACCAGACAACTTATGATCATAATCATGTTATGCGGTGCCGGATCTTGCCAAATACCCATTCAGATTTAAAACAATAAGCGGTATTGATCCAACATCAGGAACACGGCAATAGGAGCTGGATATGATTTAATAATCAATATATTTGCAATCTTTCATGCAGATTTTGCACAATAAAGTGATATATTTATATTCCAATGCAAGTTCATTCCCAATTCTCATTTTCCAATCAACATAGACAATGATTCCAAAATATACTGATAGAAGACACCAGTACTAGCCTGACATCTCTGCTTTCTACCCACCCAGCAGCAGCACAAGCACAACGGAAATAGTGTAATTCATAATCAAGGTGAATGTGAACAATTAAAGCTGAACCTTGTGTGATCCTGAGAATCAAGTGACACAGTTTGTGCTCAGTTTAGTTTATGAACAGTCATAGAACCTCTATACGACTGTAGTCCTATACATGCTTTTAAATGCAAATTGTGATCAGTTGAGCTTATAAACAGCCATAAATGATACAACCTCTATATGAGCATATGCAAGAGTAGCATGAGGCTTTTAAATGAGTTGGCTCATTAGCACATAATGTTACATTGTCTTTTAAGTTGTTAGCTTCCTAATTATAATCATTGTTTGTATCTATTCAATTTTGAGGAGTTGCTAGTATCACTCTGCTAACCAAAATTACTTAAACGGTTCATCTCTTTTTCCTGGTTAAGGCTAAGTTAATCTCCCATTCTCCCTGGTAGCGCCAACCCTAGAATTTCACATTCCTTACAGAATCTGCTTCTACAAGTTAACCTCCTTGATCCTGACAACCCTAGAATTTGACTTGAATCTAGAGTGATGTGATGGTATTTCCTTTGTGGCTACTTTTTTTGAAACCCTGGTATCAACTCCACCTTTGGTGGTGGGCCACTAATAAATGAGGTCCAAGCCCAATACCACACAGTCTTGGCCTGCCTAGTCAAGCTATCCTTAAGCAGATTGGTGTGGGCCCTGTGGACCTCACCGGAAGTCCCGACTCCCAGCTACTTTTGGTTGCCTCATAATCTTCTTACCTTTTGGTGTATTGGAAGTTTGTAAGTGAAAGGTGACATTGTGTTTAATGGCTTATTCTTGATCTCTTCAAAGTTCAAACCAACAAACTTTAGCCTAGGTGGCAAAATAAGTGGGTTGACCCACAAATAGTTCTTTGTCCATTTAGGAGATTGCAAACAGTTCAACCCATTTTCTTTCTAACTATTCTTTTTTAACAGACAAAGAATGACCAAGTTCTTTTGTTCATTTCAACTAAATCCCCTATTTTACCCGTTTAATATGCTATCAACAAATTATAACCATAAATGAACCATTTTCACGTAAATGGGTCAAAATTACTCACTTTAACCTCTAGCAATGGAACACAACATGAAGAATTCTCCCAAATAGGTCCATGAGGTGTAATATCTTCCTTTGTTTTTCTATTGCCCGTGCTCTTATTATGTGTATTAATGTTCATGATGGAAATTGAGAATTCCCTCAGTTAGTCAGTTGACGCCAAACAAAGAATTAAATATAGAGATGATCTGGATAAACCGTTATGGATTGATCAGTGGAAATTGCGGTGTTTCTGATCTTTATCATGCCTTATTAAACTTATTGATCACACTAACAGATGGACCTTCTAAGGGCCCGCATGAAGATTTAACTACCACAACCAAGTCTGTTTCTTTTCTAAGCCTTTATCTATTTATCATTTTCTTCACCTCTTTACAGGCAGACCTTTTTACTTTTTAGTACAATGTTTCATTTCCTCTTACAGAAATTGTCTACAGGGAGAACTAGAAGCAAAGAGAAGTTTGGTTAAATCATCAAGTGCAACCATAGCAACAAATTGCACAAAATACATCCGTCTAAGCAAGCCTATATAAGTCACATGTTTCACTGACTCACTGTTTACACGTTGAGGCCACATAGGTGAGAGATGAAAGAAAACTACTTTAGCATCATATGAAGAATATACCACATATCAAAAGAAAGCTAAACAAGAAACTAACCTCTGATATATTCTGGTCCAAACTTCCATGGTGATTTACAGCGTTTCTTTTTGTCGGTGTTCCGTTACATCTTGAGTCTTCCCTGCTGCGCCCATTAATCATAACTCTTCCTTCGTTTTTTGCCGCCATGGAAACTTTCCTCGCAGCCTCTTCCAATGCAGATATGGCTACATTATATGTATCAACAGATTCAGCCCCTTCTTCTACAAATTTAAAAGCCTCATGTCTAAGGGTATTATATCTGACAGTATGCGACTCCAGATAACTAGAAAACGCATCATTAACTCGTTCTTCAAGTATAACACTGCTTTTGGCATTTACTGTCCATCGCTTTAAAATGTAACCGGAGGGAAGGGTAAGAACATTTGTCACTCTAAAAACTGCCAACACATGTCTGCATAGAAGACCTGAAAACTCAAACATACAGCAGGTACAAGTAGCTCTCATTTCTAGAACATTGAACTTTACATGGTAACATTTGTTGTCCTCTCCAAATTTTGATACTTGATACGTCGTGACCTCACCATCATCCTCTACTTCTGATGCCATAAGAGTAAGCGTCCCAACCAACTCCTCCTGAAATCTCAAGAATATCTTTCGTGTGTAAAGTTCAGATGCTTGTTTCTCCATAGGGGAAGGAGTCCGCAAAGGAGGGAGGGTGTTCATTGTATCATAATCCGCTTTAACTTCTTTTTCGTTACGGCTCTCTAATGCTTTCTCATACAACTTAACAAACTGGTTTAAAGTAGTTGATGCATTTACATATCCATCAAAATATGAGTTCATGCTATCGCTGCGTTGCGTTATAGACATTTCAGCAAAGAATGTATCACGCAGATACACAGGGACCCATTGTTTGCGTGAGGAGTATATTGATTGAAGCCACTCATGATCCCTAAGATCATACTTATCAACAAGAGGCAACCAACAGGCTTCAAATTCATCAACCGAGTCAGGCAAATTCACACATTTATGGAAGTCCGCTTCAAAATTTGGGTACTGAAGAAACACATGGGATAGCTTCTCCTGACACTTCTTGAAGATGTGCCACTTGCAGAAGCGATGACGGGTGTCCGGAAAAACATGCGTAATGGCTGACTGTATGACAGTGTCATGATCTGTAGTGATTGACACTGGTAGGTGGCCAGACATTGCTGAAACCCAAGTCTCAAACAGCCATATGAACGAGGACTCGGACTCATTTAAGAGAAACGCACAGCCGAATAACACAGGCTGCCCATGATGATTGATCCCTGTAAAAGGTGCAAAAGGCAAACGGTATCTGTTTGATCTGTAAGTGGTGTCAAATGTGACGGTATCCCCAAAGTAAGTGTAGTTCTCCCTTGCCTTTGCATCAGCCCAAAAAACATTACCCGCACACTGTTCATCATCCCCCTGAACAGCATAGAAGAACGATGGATTATCTGCACGCATTTGCCTCAAATAATCAAGTAAAAGTTGTATATCTCCTTCTAAACTCCTCTGGCGATTATTCCTCATATAATTCCTACAATCCACCTCTGTGAATCCAACTTTACTAATACCACCATACTCTTTAATCAAAGCCGACATTATCCTCCGCGGACCCATCCCAGCAGCCTGCAAAGTATCAATCAACGTCTTCGCCGGACCAGATATTTGTCGGTGAGAGCGTAAACAATGAACCTGATCCGGCGGAACCAACTCATGATTATGCTCTTTCACAAACGTCGACACAACCCACTTCCCCGAATCCTGAATCTTCACCGACATCGACGCTTTACACCCTACACGAGTCACCGTTCGCGGACGCTTAATCTCCCTATACTTCGTCCGCTTCTCATTTAAATTACGAAACCCTTCTTTCGCACAAACAAACGACCTCTGTATAATAGCACCATCCTTCCTAGACCTACGAGACGAGCTAACACGCGTACTAAACCCGACACGACGAGCATACGAGTTATAAAAACCCTTCGCCGCCTCTTCCGACTCAAACTCCATCCCTTCACACGGTTCAAGACCTAAATCCCTTTCCTGAACATAACCTAAACTATCCATAAAAAAACTACCACTCCCATTCCCACTAATGCTCCCCATATTAATCCCGGTTGACCGCGAATCATCGGTCAAGTCATCATCGTCAATAATAGCTACTGATTCATCCCCACCTCCCCCAATACCAATACCGATCCCAATATCAAATTCAATAACCTCATTTTCCATATTAAATATAGGTCAAGTTCGAAACTTTATAAGGTTAATAATCAAGATTCATGACAAAAATCAAGTGAATTACTTACCAGCATCATTGCACATGGGTTGAACAATAAATAATAAACAATGAACAATTGAAGATCGTATTAGGGTTTCTTCTAATGTTGTTTGTGGGTGTTTTTTGGTATTGGTTTTGTTGGATTGTGTTTATGTTTTATTCGTAAAATGCAGGGGAAAGAGTATATGTTGTTGTTGCTAACTTTGGGATGATCATGTAATAATTATAGCGGTCTCCTAGTGGTAAAGACAGGGGCAGAGCTCGGCCCACCCCGGACGTACGAAGCCCCTAGCCCGCCTAACAGCCCGCTTCCAGGGAAAACCCGACCCACATACCCGCCCGAAGGCACGACAGTAGTGAACCGGTAAAACCTGACGAGATCAGGACTCGAACTCATGACCATAGGCCATGAGTCATCCATCATTTCTCATTATGTACTTCGTGGGAATCGAACATGAGACCTCCAAGAGAGATCCCTGGTCCATTCACCAACTGAGCTACCCGTGAAGGACATAATTATAGTGTTTAATGTGAGTTATTATTAGGGGGACGGGCGCTCCACTAGGTTTTTTTTTAACTTCACTGATTTCTACCAATTCTGTACTGATACATCACTTCACTGATTTACTTCACTGAAACAGTTTTTTAGATGCAGCACTCTACTGGAAATAAAATAGAGAAAAAGACAAAAGGGGAGAGAGAAACTCACGGGTACCAGCCCGTTAACTACAACCAAATTTTGGTTCACGGGACTACTACCAGCATGGGTGACGGCGGCGTTACTGTGCTGGTAGTGGGGTACCCGTGACCAATTCTGGTAGCCCCCCCCCCCCCCCCCCCCCCCCGATTTGTGTGATATGTGTCATCATGTAATGGCTGAAACTTAAGTAAATGGATTAGTTGATCCGGAGATTAATCAGATATATTATGATTGGTTATGTAAAGTTGAATGTAGAAGGTCTCAAAGTTGTGAGGTATTAGTATCAAGATTGAAGCATTGTGTGGACGTAAATGAGATATCGTCTCGTACAATAAGTTCTGCATGAATTGATAAAGCACAAAGTATCCTGGTAATTGTGAATTGGTATGCTTTATGTTGTTAGGTTTTGGTGAATTTCGGTCCAACTAGTTGATAGGGATTATAGTTAGACTAGGTTTGGATTTTGTTTTTCAATTTTCCCAACATAGCAATATATGTAAGCCGAGTTGATGGTCAGATCCGGTAGCGCTATACTTTTCCTTTCTTAGCGACCATTGAAAAACCAAAAGGAATAGTGAAATGGTTCTCATGTACCTCCCACTTTTTCACTAGTGGTGTGTGCAATTAGTGTGACTCGAGATAGAAATACTTGTGAATTAGACGGCGATGAGAAGAGAGCTACGGAGACAATTTTAGATGGAAGAGTTGGCTTAAATGAAAATTCGGATGGAAACGTTTTAGAAATGAAATAATTAACATGGAACATTGGAATTGGGGTATAATAATATCTCTATGAAATATAAAATCAAACTAGTTCTATTTAAGCAGCCGCGTTGCGGCTGGTACTTGGGACTCGCTTGTCGTTTTAGTTAATAGCAGTTTGTCGTTTTAGGTAATAGGAGTTTGAAGCGCGGATTCGCTTTGTTGTTTCGGGTTAATTAGGAATTTAACTTATAGTATCACCATTACGTTTCTTCAACTTCTTTTCCACACTTTCATAGCAAAAAAGTCTCAACCTAATGAAAATATTTGGAGTTGCCTATACTTTTAGAATAATACAAATAATCCCAAATCCAAACATGTAATACGGAGTAGTATATAAAAACTTACGAAGTAAAATAGGATCATTGCTTTTCGGGAAAAAAAAATATATGGTTCATATTCATGTTATAATGGAGTGACTAAAAAAGTTCTACAGGGATGTGTACGACTATAGAGTAGTCAGCAAGGTATTTTTCCAGTTTTTTTTTTTTGCTTTTAACCTATCAATCATCCTTCTTTTTCATCAATTTTCTTCTAAACACCACCCAAACCTCAAGCAACTAAGCTCTTCAAATCACTTTACTTTTTCTCTCAACACCCAATCATCTCGCTTTGCTAGTGGTTCCCCCGGAGCGTCAGTGTTTGTCGAATCCAAGTGCCCTAAATACGCCAAGCAACAGCCCCAAGTCGCACCGTTGGTTGGACGTCTCCGCCGCCAGCGGCCCACAAACATGGCCCATACATCGAGAATCAAGAATTAGACACCCGATCGGTTGGTGTAATAAGAAAGTATATAATAGTTTTACATTAATAATCAGAAAAGCACACATGATGCAACCTGTAAGCCTTATGCCGGAACTTCGTCGGAATATGGCCGGAAGCGGAGGTTATTAGCCGGAGCTTCTTGAAGCCATCTTCGTCACCACCTAACCACCACTGGAATAACCGTCGTGCTAAAAACCGTATCCTCGGTTTGTAGTTATCTCTTGTCATTTTCGCGATACCCTAAGTAACCGCTGTCACCATCGAGCTTCTGTGATGATGTCGCCTAAAACGGTTGCAGGGGACTTCCAATGGTGGTGGTTGTCCTCGGGAAGACAACATTGTGTGTTTGTGTATGAGAGAAATAGAAAGGGTGAGTTGAAGGAGCAGTTAAAATGGAGGGTACCAAATTAGGGTGTTAAAGAAAGAAAGCTCAAAAGGAAGAGGCAAATATACAGGCGAAGAAGGAACAAAAAAAAAAAAAAAAAGAAAGAAAGGTGGGATATAAAAGACGTGTACAGTGATAAGGCACAGGTAAAGTGGGAAAAATAGGAAGCAAAAAAAACTATCATGCCGGGAATCGAACTCCCACACAGGCAGGTAACAAAGCAAATAACAAACCAATATGCCAGACAAGAAGTTAGCAATAAAGCATAAGGAGATCCATAAATAGAGAGAATAAGTGAGAGGGGGAAGTAAGAAACACTATTCAAAGAGCAGCGCTATAAATATATATTAATGATAGAAGTTGGTAAAAATAATGTTATTATGCATGCATTTTCTTTTTCACCCTTTACTTTTGTAATTTATATTTTAGCTCATGCTACTTTTGTAATTTATATTTTTGGCCCATATGTTTTATACCCCTCAAGTTTTAAACTTTGTATTTTTTTCTTGCACTATTAAATTATCAAGTTTTAAACTTTGCGTTTTCACCCCTTATTCTATTACTTCACTTTTTCCGCCACCCACTTTATGTTTTTACTCCTTGCACTATTACTCCAATTTTACACCTCAACTTTGAAAATTTCATATGGTCGACGCATCATATAACACTTGAACTAATCCATTCAGTATTTGCAATGTACCCACGTCGCAACTAGGCATCTAATTGCTAGTTTGTTTACAAAACTTTAACTAAAAGTATTTTCTGGGTCACACATTGGATCCAAGGCACAAGCCCATCAACAGTAAATAACTTTTTGATAGCCTTCGTATTATAGTTGCTGACGTACCATGTAAGTGAAAACCTAGCAAAAAACCGGCAATAATTGTTTGTATTAATCAATAAAAATAATCATACAGTTAGTAATCATACACCAGAACCTTCTCACCTTAACACCAAGGTACCAAAAATGAAGCACAAGATATATAAATGATAGATGCTACCAAACTACATTGCAAATATATATATATACATACGTATACATATGTATATATATGTCAGTAAACCGTCACACATTCATTATTATTGGGCCTATACATGTCTGGAACAGGTTGCTTAGAACAGGCTGGACTTCGCGGGAAGTGTGCTCACAACGCACCAACTCTACAAGCAGCGGGAACAGTGTAGACGCATACCTCCTAAACCGCTCCTTGTCTGCTTCATTTAGAACCTTCAATGCTGACACGAGCAATGACGTTCTTGCCCCTAACTCGTCCCTCACTGCTGAATTCAATGGGAGGGTCCAGTGAACTGTTTTCTGCTGCTGCTGTTGCTGCTGTTCCAATTTACAACAGGATAGGTACATTTTAATAATTTTTTGGCATGTTGAAAATAGTTGTGCTTCTATACCCATCTCCTCTGACAAAGATAAGTCACTTGTCAGTAACTGGTGCAATAGGTTGAGTATGTTTTGATAAGATTCGTTCTCAAAGTGTACTACAGGTGGGTCTGAGATCTCGAGGATGGAGCATGCTCTTTGAAGCTTTAGATGTAGGCCCGTGTTTGAACTTAAATCATGAGCATGACTCACCGTCTGTGAGAATAATTCAAGCACAATCTTCACACTTGAGGCCTTAAGCAAGTGCTGCTGCATATTGTAGATATCAGTTGTCACCTGCAAACAGAAGAAAGAAGCAATGATCTCTCTTTTCTAGCTAGAGATGGCAACTTCTACAAAGGCGGTTTAAGGATCGCATGTATGTACAAATATTAGCTTAAGGAAAACAGGTTACATGTTGCCAAAAATAAACTTTCAATACATAAGACCTACTCATATCTACACTAATTATCTATTAGATTATTTATATGTATTAGCTCAGATGTAGCCCAATGGGCCTTAGGGTATAAGTTTAGAAGTGATTCGCACCTCTACATATACAGCTCTATTACATTGTATTAGATCTAGCAAAAGGTTATGTTTTGTGTGTAAAAATATACAATAATGTTAAATCCATAGTTCCATCAACTTTGTGATTACATTATTTAGAGAGCTTTGAACAAAAATGCTCCAGGGCAGCCATTAACAGTAGATAGAGAAATAAGAGAGAACCTGCATGATAAGTAGTTGGGTTGATATATGAGTTTTCATTCTTGAAACAACATATCCTGCAGTCTGTAAGTTGTCATCGTCATAATCTTCAATTGCGCCATTACTACTGGTCATTGTCGTCTCTCCCTCATCATCATCGTCATCATAAAAGGAGGATTGAGCAACACTAGGCATGCCGATGTCAATCCTATCCATTATTTTTAAAAGTTTTAGGAAACCAGGCAACAATGAAGCTGCTGTTTCTTTCAAAGACAAAAAAATGCATGACCACTCGTCTTCAGTGAGCATGCCTCCCAAGTCACCAACCAAACGCATCAATCCAGATACTCCACTTCTAGCAGAGCCTTGACCTGTATTTTTCAACAATCCAGCCACTAGTGATACTACTGCCCCTAAATGTACCCTCATCACACCAAAAAAGTTGATAAATAAATCTACTAAACACCGAGTTGCCACAGAACAAGTGTCAGAATCCCAGCAGCTACTTTTTGGTGAAGACTGGTCTTTATCTTCCTTGTTGTCCCCACTCACATTTTTGAAAATTGGAAAAATTACCGAATTGATAACAGTAATCCAAAATGAGCGTGAAAACACATGGCCATGGTCCTTCAAAATGTTGAAAAGCACTTCCAAAGAACTCTTTCGGATAGCTAATCTAGGATCAGATGTTAACAAAGAGAGCCCTGAAACAGTAAACATATAAATACAATCTGAGAATACGTATCCCGGGGTTCTATAACCAGCAGAGAACATTTAGTATTAATTAGGAAAAGGAAAACAAGTCGACACTTCTTCAAAGACAAATTTGGTTCCTGCCAGAGATTTGAAGAATAGCATATTACTGGTAACGGATAAGTTGAAGAAGTTCAGCTTAACATAAGAAGTTTCTTTTTAAGTTGACCAACTACAGCAACCATGTTGAGGTCAAAACAGTCAGGAAACAGGTCATTTTTTGGTACAGGTCAAAGATCAGATTGGGTTGACCCAAAACACTGCTTTGTCCACGTTTATTATGTACTAGTAATTAACTGATGTGTTATTGAAGATAACAAAAATAATAATGTTACAATAGCAATATCTTTGAGTAAATGATTTAGGAGGTTGTATGCAACATATATGTATAGTATCAACCCATTTCACCTCACCTACCTATTCCCCTTTTAGCTTATTTTTATAGCTTAAACTATGTGACGCATTTTGAGCAAAAGAAAAAGATATATATATCCAAATCGATCCGTTTCATAATAAAATGGGTCGGAATTTTCACCTCTAGATTAAATAAAAGCAATAGAGAAAAGGGTCTTGTCAGATGCATTAGTAAATTACCACTTAGCAAAGGAATCCAATAGGAAGCATACTCGTCTATATCCATTAAATTTTCTCCATCAGCTTCCTTCACCACTGGAACGCTTGAATCATCAGCAGCAGCAGTAGTATTTTCTGTATTGCAGATAAGGCCCCCTTCGGCAAGCTTGACAGCACAGAAGCGGAGAAATGCGATGGCATTTAGGCTTACATCACTGTCAAATCTGCTATTGGTGAAAGTGATGAGACATCTAACGCAATCAGTAAAAGTTGCAGTCTCTGTCTCAGTTATATAAGGAAAATATTCCCGTACTATTTTCTCCATCGTCTCAAATGCCAACACAACAACATTCTTCCTTTCATCAGCAGCAGCGGCAGTTAATGCCTGTCAACAAAACATACTGTGTAAGAATGAAAGATTGTGTACATACTACAACTGTTGAATACTGTGTTGCACATATCCCCACTGGTCATTAGTTTATTCTGTACACAACAGCCTTCTAAAGGAACTGAGATCTGTCATAGCAATCTCCAAATCTATATTCTCAGAACGGTAAACTGATGATAGCCTGCCTATTTATATTTTCCTTTTTTGGTGAACTAATGACAGGTCACCAAATTCAATTGGGGAAGCAACCTCCACTTTATGTTTCTGGATTCGATTTTAGAATATTTCATTCAAGTAATCGGGTTATTGACATATAATATTGTACTGGTTTGAACAATATGAGAATAATCCAGATTCCAGATGTTGATGTTTACACTTAAAATTTGTCAAATTCAGATTGGTTGTCAGTTTCTTAATCAAATTAAAACATGGAAAACTCCGATATAACTCTAACCATTTGGTGACCTAGCTTCAGAGTTCAGCTACTGTTATGTAGATAAACACACCCATCCAGTCCACTCTCTTTCCTATAATTACCGAGCATTGTGCCTTAGCCATATGTATTACATGCAATGGCAGGTACAGACTTGAATAAAAATCCTTAAGTTTCTTGAAACGCACCAATTTAAGTAAAAATGTGGTCTACAAGTGTGCCCTTGAAATCCTCCTAGAACTACTATAAATCAAGTTGTCCAGGAAAAAAAACAGTTCCTCAAAATCTGAACTAATCTCTTCATATTCTAAGACTTTAAGAAATTAGCAGCCTCAACTTTTTTCTGGCGCTTATAGCAACTAGTAGGTAATATTTTCTAATAATGACTGAATAGTTTGGAGCGGGCAAAGTTCAGAATCTATCATGTGTTAACAGAACACGTAAGTTAGATTCCAGTTATGATTTTAGAGTACAATGAAGTAAATGAAGAATGTGACACCAGCTAAAAATAGCAAGGAAAGCACAAAAAGCATACCATGAAAACGCTTTTCCAACCAGATTTTACGTTACCGACGCGGCTCAGAATCATTTGTGAGAGGCAGCGAACTATTAATTCCCTGATTTCAACAGAGTTGCTTTTCTGCATGACTATCACAAAAGGTCTCAAAAACTCATTTTGGAAGTTGTAGTTTGCTAGCTCTTCTCTCTCAAGGAACTTCATAGACAGCTGACGCAACGAATCCATGACAAAGATAGCAACTGACAGGTTTTCTGACAAACCAACTGAAACAAAGAAATCTGAAAGAACACTCCAAATGCGAGACCACACTAATCTGATACGGTTCATGTTGTAGTGCCTGAAGAAAATTCAAATGAGCTGATGTGTGAAATTCATATAGAAAAAATTTTGAACTGAAAATTTAATCTATTATCCTTTGCAAGGTATACTCAGTGTTGTAAAAGTCGGCCTAGGCGGCCGCCTAGGCGCTAGGCGAGACAAAATACAGGAAATAAGCCCTAGGCGTTTTGGGCATTAGGCGGTTATTAGGCGGCCCTAGGCGCTGTTTTTTTTTTAAATTCCACAAATTTCTAAGTAGTATGTGTATATATCTAAGTATTATGTGTATATATCTTAACATATTTAAAAAAAAAAAACCTAAATCTGTGTAAAAATTCCAAAACGCCTAATTCCGCCTAGTCCCTAGGCTAGACCGCAACAATTGCCTAGCGCCTTCTACAACCTTGGGTATACTATGTGCAACAAGCTTACCCAGAATGCCTTTCCAACACGCCGCCGCCTACTATACTTTTATGAGTCATAATATACCATCTTAAAAGTAAAAGTATAGTCGCAAAATAACCATGCTTAAAAAACATACTTATTTAGACACTGCAACAACTAACTTTGTCACAAATTATAGACATGATCTTTCTTATCAATCAACAACCTAAGTCATACAAGTAACCAAACCAAACTAAGAATATTGACAGAGATTTGAACAACAATATGTGTGTGCATATTTTATTGGAGATACAAGGTTAGGATCTTACGCAACTTCAACTATTTTCGTCAAACTGAACACCCGAGGATCCGTTGGGGATTGCAACTCAGACATGGAAACTTTGCAAAGGGCTTTGACAAAAGCAACTATTGCTTCGCTATCTAACCTTTGGCTGTGAGCAAAAATATGATTAAGCTCAAAATTTCCTATCTGTTCAAGCAGGTTCAAATTTGAAATGAAGCTACTAATTTGATCTGGGGTCACCAGTCCCGATGTATTGGCTCCTAGAGAAGTGCTGTCATATGAGCTGCCTCTAACAACAGCCATCACAACTGAATTCTGGAGGGTTCCTTTCTTTTTTAAGGATGGAATGTTGGACTTGAGTGATTTGTCCTCCGTTGTTTCAACATTTGATCCGCTTAAAAAGGAGGCATCAGACGGAGCACCCTCTCCCAGTAGTTGCAAATGCTCAAATCGAGACAGACAAGTCAATATATGTTCCCAAGAATCCTGAAGATAATTCCCGTCTTCTATGGCAATTGCTATTATTGCCTACCAATTAAAATAACACTTACAGGTCAGACGCAAGTCTATCTATAAGTCATTATTATAGAATGTAAACCTGAGCAAAATTCAAGTCTCTGTGATATTCACAGATAAATCATTCAAACTTTTAACATTCTACAGAAGAAAAAAGATGACTACCTTGACAGCATCAACATTTTTTTGCTTCATATCTGCTGCACAATGAAGGTATGTAAATTTTGCAACGGTGGTGACAAATGCATCTCTCTGTGTCTGCATACCCATTACAGCTGTGACATGCACAGCATGCCTAAACCCCTGTAAGCAATAATTGGTAGCTGCTCTATCATCACTCTGGTCCAGAGTCACACTGAAGGCAGCAAGCATTGGGCCCCAGCAGACTTCTACCATAAACCTCAATATTGCTGCATCTGCAACAGCATAATAAGTAGACCTGCAAGAGAGAAATGTCAAATGTTACAAGAAGTAATAACCCTTTTCTTTAACCAGGAAGACGACCTTATTACATGTTCATGATTGTTTTAAAGTTGGCAGTAAGGAACTGCAAGCATTAAATTTTGTTAGAAAGGGTGGTTTAAAGTTTAAACCATCCCTACACGTTTGCCCTACAACGGTCTATGAAGTAATTCATTCTATTACTGTATTTAGAATCATAAAAATATCAATTAAAACTGTGGTATTGTATTACTCTGATTTTCCTGATTTTTCCTTGAACTGCTCTTGGATGTGCTTTATTAGGGCTCCATTCGCACCCAAGGGTTTTTCCTCTGTCTGCTTCCAGACAAGATTAAGTATACCATCCAAGCCCAGTAATCTATTAACACTGTTTGTCTGCTTGCTCTGTGGTACTGAAGTATCAGCTTTCATCTTTATTTCATTCTTCACGATTTGATCATAGAGGGCGCCTAAATTTTCTTCAGGTAAGTCCTTCCCATCATCAATCCCGCGGTTGTTGCGGATAAAGTCAGCTTTGCTCATCTTACATATAAACCAGCATGATAGTCAGATAAGGTCTAAATAATCAATGTGACATGTAATGAATAACTTTTGTAGTTCAGTCAAAAGTCGAAAGATAACTATTTTTTAGTACAGCACATCAAGTTATTCTGTCTGGAGCACGAATACATGTTTGAAACACGAAGCGGATATACTTTTCTCAATTACACTCTATTTATTCAGTCCTGGTAATGCACCGCTTCGATGACATTGTTCCTATTTGGTTACCTTTTAAGAATATTTTACCATATTAGTTTTGTAACATTTGCTTGAAGCAAGAATTTTGAATCTTCTTAATTCCTATCAAGCAGAGAGTAGCCAATAATGAATATACCCAACCCATATCAAATGGCTTTTGAACCAAGTAACAGAACATCAGAAATAAAATAATATCACATAAAAATTTGGTAAATCTCACCTTGTCTTTCACCATGCTGTTATGGGCATCTGTATTCAGCATTATCACAGAATAGGCAAGCACATAAGCTGTATCGGCACTGGTAAATGAATTAGGGTTGCACTTACAATAGCGCTCTGCAAATTTCTCCATGATACGATCAATTTTCTGGGCCTCACCAGGCAATCTAAAACCCCTTAGAAAAAATCTAATTGCCTCACCAAAGTCCATTCCATCAAACTTAAAGGAATCCACATAAGCATGCATTACCTTCAATGAGAAATCTTCCCTTTCACCCAAATAGTCACCAATCACAGTCTCATTCAGACCAGATGTATTCTTTAAAAACAACGCAACTGCTTCAGGCGTTGCATCAATTTTTTTGTTACTTATCAGGAACTCAATACCCTTGGAAGGTTTTCTATTGAATAGGGAAATACCTTTCTGCAATAATAACAAGGTGAAAGTTTTAGTACGCAATGATATTAGAAGTTGAACTTAAAGAAATCAGATAAGCATAATACTAGGATTAATTATTAAAGGGTCCTCATAGACATGGCATGCATTATGAGATAAAATAGCATCTTCCAATGCATCATCCATTGTAAAAATCATCCCTTTAGCATTTTACATGTATGCATAATTATTATGATAGAAAGGACAATTCTGCTAACATTTATAGAAATATATACACACACCCATATATCCATATGAATAAATGATGTATTATTTATGTACCTGGAGTTCTAACTTATAAGCCCGGCGTTGCTCTAGGGTGGCAGTGGAATGATCATTACTAGCTTCTTGGTGCAACTCAAAATCAGGAAGACTTGCTTCATCACCTCCAAGACTTGTGTTACTAGTCTCAAGCACAGTATCATTATTATCAGACGAGTTGCGTACAACACCAAATTCGCCAATTCTTAGCTGTTGGTCCATCCAAGCACCCATAGACTTGACGATCATAACCAAGCACTTAACTGATTCAAAGCGGAATGTCAGATCATGCACTGGTGTCAAGGTGGTAGTAGAACCAGGAGGTGGACCTAGAGCAGTTTTCAGAAGACCATTCACAGTCCTGCAAACATCTGACGGAATTAACAAGGTTTAAATACAATTTACTAACCCAAATTCCCAGCATCATCATAAAGAAAGATATAAAAACTATATATTAGTGAAAATTATATGCGAAAGACAGCTTGCTTATTAATAATTGATGGTGCTTCTGCTATATGAAAAGTTTGACCTCAAAAATAACAAGGAGATGCTAACTATGAAATATCCAACATTATGGCCTCCATGATCATCTTAGTTCCAAACCTTCGTCAAGTTTTTTTTTATCAATTATACTGCTTAGTTGTTCAATAAATTCACTTCTAATATTTACTTCTAGAGTTAAAAGAATCTACTAGTTGACACACCCGAGCCCCCACCAGCAGTATGCAAGGAATTAACCCTGGGAGGGTAGCCCAAGGAGTTGCAGCTTACAGGATTCAAACTTGAGACCCTCTCTGGAGAATCTCAACCCTTACCATTTGGTCATCACCTTGGGGTTCTCTATTAATATTTAAGTTATATAAGTTATACAAGTTATATCGGTTTGTGGAATATACATCAAGACTATGATATGATCATATGAACACTGTTATTCTTGATTCTGAGGTTTAATTTACAATCATTCATGATTGCACAGCCTTGAAACCCAACAATCTTCCAAGATAGCAGATAAAAGATGCAAGCAAACCAAGGTGGATTTACTACACATGCTAGAATATGCATTAACATTGTTGATCAACAGCAAGCTTAAAGACATGCATCTTTCAATCGCATCTATAATTACACAGAACAATCAATGAATCTTAAACTGGTTCTTACCTTTCAAATATGTTGGGAGAATCAACATCACAATCATAGTTGACAAAAATGTCAATCATAATCTGTGAATCCTGAGATATTTTATCCAGCAAATTGAGGACTGTCATCTTCTGTATGAAGCTCGGCTGAAGAACATTTTCAAGCACACGGAGAATGAGCATGGGAAAAAATATCCCAATTTCTGATTTCAATACAGATCTGTATTTTACAAGTAAGCTCTGAAATATCGAACAGAGGAGCTGAAATATTGACATGACTGGCAATGCGCTGTTCTTTATCAAGGACAGGCAAAGAAACTGTTTGATGACATTTAGGAACCTGTAAATTAAGATAATCAGAATCAACAAACATGAAGTTTGTGGGTTTATCTTAACTATAGAAAAGAGAAAATAAACTGAAATAGGAAATATGTGAATCAACCCACATGCTAAGGAAAGAAAAGCAGGTAAAAAGCAAATGGATGTTGGCAGAAAAGTATATGACATTACTGCAAGTGAGTTTCACACTTGCACACAATAAGAGGCTCAAATGTATTTACCTTAGTAAAAGCAAAATTAATATAAAATACTTTTTTATTCAAACAGGTGGCACAATATTTTTGGTTGATTGAACTCAAATCGGAAATTTATTTTTATTGAGGATGACATCATTTTAAGTACTTCTAATAAATACCACTTATATTATGAAGCGTAAAACTTCACGGTAACTTGTTATCCCTAAAAGCCTAAACTATATTCATTTAACAGTGAAGAGTTAATAAATCTTAAATATAGTTATGCATATGTATACACACACACACATCATCATCTAAAAGATATCTTCGATACATTCAAAATAGACCAACCGCTGATATATTAATGGGCACTGGGCATATAACTTTTCTATAATCTTATTAAAATAAACCAACACATATTGATAAAAAAAATATATAACAAATATATTAAACACTATTTTTAAAATTTATTCTATATACACCTTATATTATCATCTAAATTCTAATTACATAATTTATATCCATTTAGAATTTAGTTTAGTATAAGGATAAATTAGTAATGTAAAACTTCACATTATTAACATATTATATGTAGGTATTACTCAAAGACGAGAAATAAACTGGTTTTACATGACAAAGAAGTTCATCAAAGTTGATGTGTAGCAAGAATGGTAAATGCCTCAAATAACAAATCCATATAATTCTAACTTTCACACTACCCTAGATGAAGTCTTCTATTATTTAAAACATCTGAAAGAAAAAACTTGCTTCACTATGAAACAGTAAAACTAATGTAATGAATTCACACAGGTAGTGCCCAAAACTCGTTTTGTATATTTTATATTAAAATCCAAAAGATATAAAAGAGAAGGATTTATCGAGCAATTAACTGCAAGTAATTTTAAAACATTATATATCATTATTATTACTGATATAAACTATCGCTGGCCTTCTAATTAGACAATAATTCTACAAATTCCACCACCACTACAGAGATCAAGAACATGCTAACCTAACCTAAGCAGCATTCCATCATCCCTGGTTTAATGTTCTTATTATGCAAAACCGTCTTTGTAACTTCAAGATTGACCACTCATCTAAAGATTTATTTATGCATGTATCTTCATTACATGGTTTACGTATATTTCTTAGCCTCGTTAAATTCCATTTTCTTCACTACAATATTAGAAACAATACATCAAAAAGATTCATTTACAAACAGAATGATGTTTCTAGCTCCTACCAGCCCCTGTTCCAAGATCATATATGAAAGTTCAATGCAAGAACATAGTCAGGAGTATACGGGTTAGCTATTAAAAAAATGTAGTTCCTGGCTCAGTTAAATCATAGACTACAAATACATTCGAGAGCTATTCACTACAGTATCAGCTTATTTTCAATTAAAGATTTAATTCAGTTAAGAGACAGGAAATCACTTGCCTCTCATTCGTCCGCCATATCGGACCTGCATTTTCCATAATCACCTTCAACAACTCCAAAGACAACATCGTCCCCCTCAACAAAATCTGATCATCCGACTGCTCCTGCGACGAAAACTTCATCGACAACTTACACAAATTCTTAAACACCACAACCCCAGACTCCCTAATCTTCGTATACCCACTCAAATCATCCTTCTCACCGACCTCACCCGACTCCACCTTCTCATCACCTCTCTCATTCCCCTTCACCTCCTCCACTTCCGGAACCGCCACCCCATCAAAACTCCCATCACCCCCATTCGCAAACACAACCTCATTAATCAAATTCTGCGCAAACTGCACTGAACTCCCTTCACTAATCCCCCTATCATTAAACTCCAACAACTCCCCAACCGACACTGTACCAAACCCCGCCATAACCGAATCCGCCTCCACACGAGCAAACACAATCAACATCATCTGCGCCAAAACCGCCTTGGCACAGATCTGATTAGTCCCATTCACACCTCCTAAATACACATTATAACAAGTTTTCACAATCTGATTAACACATTCCCCGTTAATCAAAACCGCAGTCGACCTAACGGCAGCTAATAAACACTTAAGCAACAATATCTCCACTCCCTCATCTCCTAATCCACTACACTTACAAACTGAATCAATTAACCTAGTAACAATAGAACCACTCTCATTATTATTATTATTAATATTATTATTACTACCATTATTAATATTATTGTTATTATTATTATTATTATTGGGATGGGAATGGGAGCGAATGAGGCGAAGGGAGAATAAGCGGAAAACGCAATCTAAGGCGGGTTCGACGACTTTAGGGGAGGAGGAATCAAGGGCGAGGATTAAGGGGAGGAGGAGGGAATCGACGGTGGAGGGAGAGGAGACGCCGAAGAGAGGGGAGGAAGAGGAAGAAGGAGAGGGAGGGTCGTCGGTTAGGGTTTGGAGAAGGTCGAGGGCGGATTTGGAGGCGGAGACGATGTGGGAGTGTTTACGCCAAGCGGCGTTTTTGATGATTTTGTCGAGGGATGGACCGAGTAGCCAGCCGCAGCGTGATTGGCCGGAGAGAGAGGACATTGGTGGAGTGTGTGTGTGTGTGTGTTTAGATCAGGTGAGTTACAGGTGAAGAAGATGAAGATGGTGATCGGTGATGAATGTTAGACATAGGGAATGAGATTTGATTTGATACAATTGGAATTGGAATTGTGATTATTATTATTACTTATTACTTATTAGCTTAGCTGTAGATGTAGATTGATTCAACCGACGACCGACAAACCAAATGTTGAAACTACGCTTTCTTAACTAAGACTATGGGGTGTGGTTCCCCTTCCCCCTTCCTTCCCCTTGTCCACCTCAGCGCCACATCATTTTCCCCTTTTCTTCCCCCTTCTAGGGGAAATGGTTCCCCTTCCCCCTTCATTTTTTTATTATTTTTTTTTTTGATTTATTTTATAGACTTTATTTTTCATTAATATTTTTTTTCATTAAAATTAAAAAACAAATTACATGGAAATTAAAAAAAAAACGAAAATAATACGAAAAAAAAAACAATTCGGATGACACATAAAAAAAAGATTTTAAATTAAAAAAAAATTACAAACCTAAACAAATTAAAAAAAAACAAACCTAAACAAATTAAAAAAAAACAAACCTAAAGAAAGTAAAAAAATACAAACTACTCGTCACCAACATCATCGACCCGAAAATTGTTCCAAATATGGTCGATTAGATCCGTGCAAAGATTGTTGTGCACGGTACTATCCTCTAGTGCCCACCGGTTCGATTGTTGTTGTCCCTGGTCAACCGGCTCGATATTCTCTTCAACGTCATTCGGGTCATACTCACATATAGCGCGGCCTTCATCTTCGATTATCATGTTATGTAGTATCGTACAAGCGTACATAATATACCTCAAGTTTTCTGGATGCCATGCACGTGCGGGCCGCCCAATAACATGCCATTTAGCCGTCAAAACACCGAATAACCGTTCAACGTCTTTTCTCGCCCCTTCTTGGCATTTCGCAAACTTTTTTCTTTTCTCATCCGTGGGAATTTGTATCGTTTTCACAAGAGATGAGTAACTTGGGTATATCCCGTCTGCTAGATAATACCCGTGCTTGTATTCTACCCCGTTGAGCACGAAAGAGTCATCAGGACCGGTACCTCTAATGATGCGGTCGAAAACCGTGGATTTAGCTAGAACATTTAAATCGTTGCATGAACCAGCAACTCCGAAAAAAGCATGCCAAATCCAAAGGTCTTGTGAGCAAACGGATTCTAAAATAATTGATGGCTCTCCAATGTCACCTCGCGTAAACTGCCCTTTCCATGCAGTGGGGCAATTACGCCATGGCCAATGCGTGCAATCGATGCTTCCAAGCATGCCAGGAAAGCCGTGTCTCTCTGCATGGTGTGCGTAAAGCTTTTGGATTTCGTTCTTCGTTGGCCTACGCAAGTAAACTTTGCTATATAAGTTCACGACATCTTCGCAAAACCGATACAAGCACTCCCGACTCATTCTAGCAGACATCCTCAAGTATTCATCCCATGAATCACTAGCAGTCCCGTACGCCAACTGACGAAGCGCAGAAGTACATTTCTGTAGAGTCGTAAAACCTCGTTTTCCTCTAGCATCATATCGTAGTGTGAAAAACTCATCATAATTAGCCAAGTCATTGGCAATTCGTTGAAACAATCGGCGACTCATTCTAAAGCGACGCTTAAATAGTTCGTCTGGGTATACGCAGTCCTCAGCAAAGTAGTCAGCAACCAAACGTTCGTGTGCACCTTTAGATAAAATTAAAGAATATAAGAAATAAAATATATAACAAAAATCTATTTTTAAAATATAAGATATGAAATACAATAAAAATAGTAGTAAAAAAAAAGTTAATAAAATATAACAAAATAAGAAATTTAAAAAGTATAAGAAATAAAATATACCCTCACGATCTCTGTTTAATGCGGCGCGTCTTGTTCGTGGTTCCGAATTTGTTTCCTCGTCACTACTGTCGTTTACGAACTCCATCAATATGTTTGCCGTTTCAACCATCGTGCTCGCAAAAAAATTGGCAACGTTTGCCTCTTCTGACGACGAACTCATGCTTGTATAAAATTAGGTGAAAAAGGCTAGAAATTATTATGTGGTTTTATAAAAAATTAGGGTGTAAAGTTTATAAAATATGGAGTGTTGTGTGAAGTAGGTTTGAATTGGTTTGAATTGGTGGTAGGATTTTGAAGTTTTATAATATATATATATATATAAAAAACGTTTTTTTTTTTTTTTTTTTTCAAACGGTAACTTCCAACGTTCAAGAGGCCAACGTTCAAAAAATTCCTTGGGAAAAGGGACGGGGTGGACGGGAGTATTTCCCCGAGTTCACCGAGCATGCTTCGGGGGGGGGCGGTGTTCCCCTTCGGGGAAACTGCCAAATCATCCTTCCCGATCACTTCCCCTTCCCATACCCCATAGTCTAACGCTTCTCCCTTTCTCCACCCTCTTTTACCAGTTTAGTTCATTTAATCTACTAGCTTTTATCCCGGAAACGTCCCGGGATTGAAATATCTTTTATTTTAACAAACAAAACGCAGCCAATCCATTCAACTATAAAAAAGTGATTACAATGTGATTCGCCCAAGATCGCCCCGGCACATTTAGCAAGCGGCTACCTGGGCCAACAACCTCTAATTAAACTGAAAAACAAAACAGCGCATACTAAATACATCACCCAACTTTCCAGCCCTTAACTTAACCCATTAGCCGTTATTGAAAACTGTGAACGCCCACCATTTTGTCTTGTCCGTTTCCGGTACCTTCGCCCTTTTGATCACCCACCAATACGATTCCGTTTTAATTTCCTCCAGCATCATGGGCACCAATTTGTTTACATCTTTAAAGATTTTTTCGTTTCTGCCAATCCATAATTTCCAAATGCCGAGTAGAACCACTGCGTGTATAACTTGCTTCTTCTTGTATGACCCGTCAGTAGCCCCATGAATCTCCAATAATTCAGCCACCGAAGTTGCTTGCTCCAAGTTTCGAACCTTGAACCATTCTCTAATATTCCACCAGAGCGCTCTCGCCCATAAACAATCGATGAAAATGTGTTTAGTCGTTTCAAGCTCTAAACCACATAATTAATTACTTGCCAATATATGATTAATAAATAAATAATAATAATAATATTATTATTATTATTTATTTTGAACAAATCCCTGCCATAAGTTATCATATTCAAATATAAAAAAAAAAACGAATCTCTGCGCCGGGGTATAAATTTGGGTTATGTGATGCGTTAAAAAATTCATGGGTATATGATCGGGTATGTAGTTCGGGTATGTGGTTTCGGGTAATCGGGTCGGGTATCACCAATAATCGTTTTTTTTTCTCCGTTTTTTTATATAACACTATGGTACACGTTGGAAAGATAATAAAACGCTCGTTAATTTGGTGTACTTTTTTTCTTGAGAAAAATTTTGTATCTAAAAGATATTAGCGTTTAAAAGTCATGGGAGGAAACATGAGATAAAAAATAATAAAGGTTTAATATTTATTTTAGTAGATTAGATTTTAGTATATTTTTTATCCATATGTTAATTTATTTCCTTTTAAATAAATTATAATATCGGGTTTTTTTATTAATGATTAAAAATAGATTAAAATAATAAATTCAATACTATCACCTCAAGGTGCCACATGGCACATTCAATGGGGGGGGGGGGGGGGGGGGGTTGAGGCCTTCATTGAATGCCACCTCATACAAACTCAATTCTTTTATTATAAGTTATAGATATCTATACAACTAATAAATGAAAGGCTATGTGTACACTTGGCATTCTCATGTTGCTCCTCAATTGTGTAGCCTATCATATTGTGCCAAGTGGCTAAATGTGAGAATTTATAAAATTTCCTTTTTTTTTAAATCAAAAATAAAGTAAATATATAAACCAATTAACAAAACACCAACATAACCTAAATCCCAAATTCGTGTCATCATCCTCTCCCATTCCACAAACCCTAATCAGGCGATCGTTCGAATCAACCATTATTTTACCGTGTTCTTCATCTTCAATCCAAGGTTTTATCTCTTCCATTCTTTATTAATCAATCGTTCTTCATGTCTATGTTTTCTCTTTATTTTTTTCGTGTTTTTTCCAGATTTCTTTGTCGATTAAGGTCTGTTGTCTCTGTTTTGACTGAATTCAATTATTTATCTTTTAATACTTGAGTTTGCGTGTATTATTGTTCAGTTTTACTAATTCTTTTGATTTTTTATTGATGTTTTAGGGTTTGCGTGTATTATATGCTTTTCCAAATCTGGGTTTAAAGTGTTGTGGTGTTGTCTTTCAATTGAGGTATGATTTTAGTTTCCCCCTTTTCAATTCGTTATACACATGTTAGGGATTAATGTGATTTTGTTGATTTAATTGATTCAAGATTTGTTTATGGTTTTGTGTATAGTCGTTCATGTTCTTTTTGATTGTCTTATTTAGAATTATGTATGTTCTTTATTAACAGTGAGGTATTATTAATTTTGAAGTTAGTTTTAGTGATTTTTGTGATGTTGATGGTTTGTAATCATATATGAACATTTGCGTATGATTAGGTCATAGTGGATGGTGTATCCGCTTCATTGAGAATAGAGTAACTAATCGATGACCAGCTATAAGTTTGGTAATTTATAGATTTTGATTGAAACGAATGTGAGATGTTTGCAGTTTTATAAGTAATTAAATATGAAGAACCGTCACGGTGATGATATGCCTTCTTCCAGCAAGATGTAATAGTTTTGTGTTTGAATAAATTTGGTTCATGTCATCTATGTTTATAGTATTCGATTTGATAGCTGCTTTATGTTCAACAGTTTTTCATTATGTTGGACAGATTGAAAGCTTTTGAAGCCTGTGATGAACGGGTAGAGAACTGAAGTGATGGGGAAGGTGGTTGAACCCCATGGTTGATTACAAGATCAAGAAACTGGCTGTATTTCCATGAGTTTGTTTAAAGTACTGGTATGGGTGGCGATATATTATGTTACAAACTAATCACATCAAAACAACCATCCAATTTTCTATATAATATGCCAAATCAATCCATATTTATTATAGCTTTCTGCAATTTTAGATATTTAAACTAGGTTCATGGGGAAATGTGGGATTTTATGGTTGATATTGTTCATAATTGTAGTTTATGGTGAATTGGAGTTTTGTGTGACAGTAACTTATGATAGTAAAGCTTTGGTTATAGATGGAAAAAGGATAATTTTGCAGTCTGGCTCTATTCATTATCCTAGAGCCACTCCTAAAGTAAGTTCAATATCTTTTTTTAATGTTTTTGTCATGTTAGTGGTGATTTGTTTTGTGTTATATATGAGAATGTGTTTGATGTTTATTAGCCTTGCCATGTGTTTAAATGAAATGATCATAATTTAATGTAATATTATTAACTGTAATCTAGAAGGTGTTTATGTGTAATATCAAACTCTATATCTAGAGTCCATATGTATAAACAAATTATCATTTTGGTTTGTCTGTGTTTGATTATAGATGTGGCCGGGTATCATTGAGAAAGCCAAAGAAGGAGGATTGGACGTAATCGAGACTTATGTATTCTGGAATTATCATGAGCCTTTTAAGGGACAGGTATATTATTGAATGTGCAGCTGTATATGTGTTATAAATATGATTACAATTTCATGATATATGTTGAGTAATAGAGGAAAACCAAAGTATATAAGAAGTTACCAAAGCAAAAATTTATAGAGTTCATGGAAATGAGTTGTTGGTAATGACCATCATTTACTTTCGTTATGTGACAGTGCAACTTTGAAGGTCGGTTCGACTTGGTTAGGTTTGTGAATACAGTTCAGGATGCTGGCCTGTTTGTTCATCTTCGTATCGGTCCATATGCATGTGCCGAATGGAATTATGGGTCAGTTTATTAAAATCTCTACTTTTAAGTTACACTTTGGCCCATATGCCAATGCGAAATCTTATTAGTCCGTTTTTTATTTCATTTTTGTGTTTTGTTGAGCAGAGGATTTCCTCTTTGGTTACACTTTGGCCCATATGCCAATGCGAAATCTTATTACGTTTACGAATGTGACGATGGATTCGGATAAGTTTATTTGTGTTCGTGAAACGTCACCTCAAAATAGCGTTCTGGTAATTGATATGAACATGCCAATGCACTTTATCGAAAAGTTGCAGTTTCTTAAAGTTTGTGTTTATATTTACTGTTTATATAGTTGTGTGGTTGTCCCTTCAGGCAATTCATATTGCAGCTTAATATGGTCAAACAACCTTCTTGAATTACATTATAACCAAGTATAATGGTGATTTTGATGTACCTGATAATTGACAAAATGACCCACTTTCATTGGTATGTTAAAGTTTTCTCTTTTGAAACTTAACTTGTATGTAGTTTCTTGGATTGGTGGCCAAGTAGGTAAGGAACCCATAGGTGCAAACGGATGGAGATATAATTAGATTATATCCTTTTTAGGATGCCCTTCGAGGAAAACAAGATATTGGAGGTACTCTCCTTTTGCTTCTAATATAAAGTTAAGTGGTTTTGATAGTCAATTGCTTAAAAATAGGGGCTGGGACATAATTTTACATCTATCTTAGTCATTTTACATAATTTCGACAGAACTACTTTTATACAATGTGATTTGGGCGTGAAACAGGACATAATTTTAAGCGGCCAATCAGTTTTGTGACTATCTATCATTTAGATTATGATGTTCTGTACTTGACGTGGGCTGCAGAGAAGCTCCAGCTACAAATTAATATGATCGATCAATTTTGTAACAAGTATATTCTATTCACATATTCTCAACGTTGCTGAAGTTATTGCTTTATATGGATTCTGACAGTTAAGTTGTATGATGTTTCATGTTTGCTCTCTTGTCTCTGGTCGATTATGCTCCATGTCAGAGAACCATTTATTTTCTAATTATGTTTTTATACCTTTGAATACTACTCCATAGATAGAGCTGCAGGAAATCAAGAAGTTGTGCAATGAATTTCCCAAAACAGTAGTGCTGCTTGATCATTTAGCTTTTTGCAAACCTCCTACGTGAGCAGTTTTGACTCATTTACTTAAGGAATGGGTATATGTGGGCTATGCTTTATCTTTATCAGGTCATACGGATTTTTTCATTAAAGGGTTCAATTGGGTAGAATTAGTCAATCTGGTTGAATGTCTCATACATCACACATTATTTATTTATTTATTTGTTTTTTATTTACGCTTAAATCCGCATTTGAAGTTTACATGTTTTGGCCCAAATCCATTTTAACCCTTTACAGGCTTTCTCAACCCATCTATGTATTATAAATCGGTGAATTTCAATGAATGGCAAGTTAGATACTCTCATGTATGTTGTTACGCAGGGATGACGAAGAAGCCAGAACCTTCTCAGAGCTCCTCGGGTTATCAAAATTTCCACAGGTAAATATTACACAATTTGATAATAACCGAGGTTTGAGGAATGGGTTTGATACCTAGTTATTCACACAATAGAGAATCCTCCACCCTGCCATCAAACCCATACCGATAAAATATTTATTATGATAAACCGTATGCCACATGAGTTACTATGCTAGACGGGGTTCCTTTTAATGGTTTTCACTATTGGTATATTTCTTTAGTCTTACGGTTTTCTTCTTTTTAATTCAACAGGTTTATGTGAAATTTAGTGCCCTGTTCAGGGTTTCAAGGAAACCATTTCCATATGAAGATTTATCCCCTCTTCTTTCTCAAGTAGTTTCCAGCTTTGGCGCCAACCGCGTAATGTGGGGAAGGTAATTTCATCACTCTTTTCTCATAACAAGGGCTACTTGCACCATATTGCAAGTTACTTTCACTATGAACAAAATGTTTGTTTTCCGTTGTATGCAACATAATTTTTTTTACCATGGTGTGTAAATAAAATACCACATAAAAGGTAACTTAACAGTCCATGTCACCAAAAATCTCCATTTCACCCTGCATTAGAAGGCTACTCACACACCATAATAATAAAAAGATTAAAAGTGTGTTAGATACAATGACAAATAGGTGATATTATCCTCACTTGTGTAATTAACCCTTCATAATAACCTAACCCAGCCAGTTTGGTTTATAATGTCTCAAAAGAGGTTGATATTTGAATCTGTACATTTCATAATATTGTGCAGTGATTTCCCTTTTGTTGTTGAAGAATGCGGTTATAAGAAAGCAAAAGAAGCAGTGTCCGTAATTGCTAATCAAATTCCAATTTCGTCTTCTGATTTGGAGTGGATCATGGGGAAGACTGCCATGCAGCTTTTCAAAGGACAATGGACCTCTTCTTGATTTTCGACTCTCATTTGCTAGACAAAACTTAAATAGTAATCCATCCGACCATACTATTTCAACTTTTCGGAAATATATTAGCTGTGAATTAGTAGTTGTTCTTGTTTCTTTAGTACCTTCAGTGGTTCCTATCCAAGATCTCGATGCATCGCTACTAGCTAGCAATAAGCATTTTGCTTTTAAATTTGTTATTAGAATAATATTTTTCATTACTTGGATTTGAACTTGGCTTTTTAGGTTGAAAATAGAGTGTTCCAATAATTGCTGCTTATAATGATAAAGATGCGTTGATTAAAGTGGTAAGAATAGAAGCACGTTGGTGAACCGCGTGTACACGCGGGCATTAATCTAGTCTAGTATATAATAAAAGAAAGCAATTTTAATGACATGGCATTCAAGGAGGCATTCTCCCCTTTGAGTGTGCCATGTGTCATGATATGTGGCAAGTTAAAAAAAAACAAACAATAATATAAAACCTAATCTACTAAAATTAAATTGAGTTATTTTAAGAAAAAAAATTTAAAAACAAATTTAAATTTTTCTCTCTTATGTTTCCTCCTATAATTTTTAAACGTTAATATCTTTTATATACGATATTTTTTAAAGAAAAAAATTACACCAAATTAACGAGCGTTTTATTATCTTTCCAACGAGTATCATAGTGCTATATAAAAAACGGAGAAAAAAACGACTATTTTTTGTGGGGTTTCGTTCATATAGGGAAAAAACACAAAATGTTCAGGTTATTCATTAATAATGTTTTTTCTTTTAAATCAGGTTTTTATCTACGATGTTGAAATTCAACTCAATCGTCATGCTTCATTGGAACGCAACACTGCAACACATGATGTCACCTTATAGCAAAGTTATTTTATTATTTATTTAAGGAAAAATTACAGAAATCGTCCTTTATGCTTACCTGTTTTTTCAGTAGGTGTCCTTAAACTTCAAAAGTGATGAGAATCGTCCTTTATGTTGTAAAATATTTCAAGTCTCGTCCTTTAGCACTAACTTGGTTAGATTTTTTGGTTAAATCCAGTCATGTGCATTGCACATGAGGGTAAATTTGTCTTTTTACTCTTTTAGGGACTAGTTGTGTAATTAACTTATACTTTTGGTCCAAAATTAAAAAAAACAATTTACTCTTTTCTCTCTATCTCTCTATATCTCTCTCTCTCTCTCTACCTGTTCACAACCACCACCCATCACCATTGCCACCATCATCTACCATCACCACCATTGCCCACCTGCCACCACCACTCCATCCATAAAGGACGATTTTGCTTTGAATACGATGATCAGATAAAAGTGTTTTATATAAATAGTATGAGTTTTCTTCTATATAGATAACTAGTGTGTATATGAAAAATAATTATTTGGCAAATGAGTCATCTAATAGCCTTCATTGTCGCTTTCTGATAATAATAGTAAATATTAACAACTACAAGATTCATATAAAACTTAATAATTTTGTTGGTCAACAGATCATACTTTCAAAAACAATTAGTCCCCCGATTAATTAACCTTCTTTTTTGTATACAAATTCATGGTCAATGGATTACAGCCTTGCAATTAACCGTTCAAACAATGTGACACCTGGCAATTTCAGGTTCTCACTTTAACTAAACTCTGGTTACATTCTATGCATTCTAGTTAACTAGAGTTAGCTATATAAGTTACACATTGCACGGTTATAGGTTAATAACTGCATGAGGTGGTAATTCGAGGAATTACCAAACTAGTTACATGAGTAGTGAACCCCGGACGTTGGTGAATTGTTAAACAAAATGATTGTGAAGTAATTGTTTGAGATTGATTGCAATTACGTGCTTCTATGATACTCTGTGAAACTAAGTGAAAACTGTATGTGATTACGTGAACTTAAACCGAATACGTTAATAAAAATCGTAATGGGTGGACCGGTAGGATGGTTGGAGTCTTAACACAAGGGGTTACACTTGTTAGGGTCCAAAATAGCGAAAACATCGAAGGAAAACACGTCGTACAACGAAGCAGGCCACCCGGAGTGGGCTGGGAGCTGTGAGCGGGCCGCTCACAGGCTCCGAGCGGGCCGCTCACGGGTGACTGACGAACCTAAACCGCCTTAAACTTGTATTTAAGCAACCTTAAGCCTCTTGTATCCTCAAAACTCAAACCCTAATCGCCCCTACTGCCCTATTTACGAAATATTAACCCCTAAACACCTACTAAGGCTCAAGAACATCGATCGGGAAGCATTAGGAGCAATCGATTGGTGATTCTGAAATGCTTGTGGTATAATCTTCATCCTCTTGTGTTTTAATCTTCTTTAATATGTTTTTTAACACCATAATCATGTTTGTCCAGATCTGAAACACTTTTGTAAACATTAAAACTTGGTTTTTATAATGATTAAAAGGATTAATCATGTTGATAATTGATGAATATTATGTGTTTTGCATGGTTATGCATGTTCTTGAGTTTTAGACTTTTAGGGTTTGCGTATGATAATATAAACATGTATATTGCTAGGTTATGATCAGATAATGTCTTATAGATGTTGTAGAATGTTTATTTGGTGTTGTTGATTGATAATATGCAACTAGGTTTCGATATAGTTGAGGTTATCGCATTATTAAAATCTGGACAGAACGCTTATGTCGATTTGTAGGGTCTGTTACGTGGGCTAAAAGCTATTGTTTTGATCTATTCTTTGCATGGTTGTAATATAAATGGTCTTAGATTTTTATAATGGGCAAGATCGTCTGATTTGGATTTCGTTTGAGTCGTTTTTTGGAATTTTAATTGATTAGGGGTCATATCAGATTTTCGGAATTGAAAATTAGGTCCACTTTAAATGGTCATAACTAGAGATTTACAAAGAATTAAGTTATGAAATTTTTACAGTAGGTCAATATTGGAAAAACTCGGCTTTTCCAAGTGGATTCATCCCGTTTGGATGAATAAACAATTTGTGGGAATTTTTCTACTAAACTGACCTGTTGTGGAAATTTTCTGGACATAGCTGTATTGTACGAATTTTTATAATTTTTGTGTTTGGTTTCAAGACAAAATAAAAATAGGGTTTTACAACTGAATCACCATGAACACTCAGTAAAAATTTGGGGTTTTAATTCATTCGTTAAGTGGGTTAAATGATGCGTCTTTCACAGTGCACAATCTGCCCTGAAAACGCAGATTGTGTACGGAGTCTTTATGTGACTATTTGGAGTCTTATATGGTATGTAATTGACATGAACATTTGTGGACACTTGTGTATGATGTATTTAAGATACTAGACTGATAATAATCACCATGATCACCAACGGGTTACGTGGGACCTACTTGTGCATATAGAGTCATTAGGTGTCACTGCATTGTTTTGAACATGTAAACGTCTTGGACAAACGAGTTATATGGTGTGATAATGTTACACATATACTCATTTAGTGACACATGTATTAGGGAGTCGGTAGCACACCCTACTTTGGAGTTTGGATTTATTTGCTTGCAACCTAAGGTGAGTTCACGGCCCCACTTTTAACTGGTTTCACTTTTTGGGGGAGAAAACATGTGTTAAACTTATGTTTTGGTAACAACTGTCATACTATGGGTTTCTATGGTTTACTATACGATCTTTGGAAGTCCCGGGGGAAACCATGAATGTGCGGGTTAGCACAACGGGGAAATGTGAATAGATCTATTGGGAGTAACCAACCCCACTCGTCGGCTTGGAGGGCCGGGCGGGTGCATATTGTCTCAAACAGGAACAGGTTTACTATTCGGGCACAACATCTGGTTTGCGAGTTAGTAATGGTTTTCCAATCGTAGTAGTAACAAAAAATACGCCTAGCTAGCGTACTTTGGTTTACAATTTTATATAGTATGGACAGGTTGATCTTGGTACTCTATTTTACAAACCTGTGAACTCACCAGCATTTTTGTGCTGACGTAACTCTTACATGTTTTCTCAGGTCGCTAAGTAGCACTACGGGACTAGGGCGCACGCGTCTGCACGGCGTCTAGTTAGGATTGCATGGTTTTCAAACATTGAATATTTTGGATTACTTTTGATTATGTTTTGAGAATAAGCTTCCGCTGTTATTTGGGAATTTTAAACTATGTTTTCGAAATTGCATATGTTCATTTAGACTTGTTTATTGTGATCGTTGACTTGGATCCTGGTTTGTCATGCGCCTCGCGGTAAAACTCCGCAAGTGGATTTTGAGGGTGTGTGTAACACCCTACAGAAAATATGCAGCGGAAAATACGGACTAGAAAATTTCTTTTCATATAGAACATTCTCAAATGTTTGAAAACATATCTAAGAGATATGTTTGGTGTTACATCTTTTAGTGTTTCTTATTACGTTTAACGTGACTCATCTTTATTAGGTTATGTGACCGTGACCACGTACAATCCGCTTTCTCGCTCGATCTCCGTCCTTTCCTTACTTCATTAGGTAGACAAGACAACCTGCAATAACCACACAACCGTTTTGTTAGTTCATTAGGTGAATTCATGCAAATTACTCACGATGCGGGAATAACATCCAACAATACTCCATAATCCTGTTCAAGCGCCTTATTGCAAGTTCGGGTGTGATACCCCGATCCGAACCTCCAAGTCCCATGCATTCATACTTACATACCTGCATCTTCATTACCATTCTCATAACAAAAAGGTTAATAACACTACAATACATACTTGCGTGCAATTCCCATACACAACTTATCTTGACCCGTCATACTATTCTTCCTTCATGTATTCTCTAGGACAAACATGACGTTTCCAATCCTATACTCAATCTACACATAATGACCAACCTTTACATACATAAAACTCTCACACAAACCCGGGTATAAGTACCCATACATACATCACATTCTCAACCTACAAAAGCATAACAAATCTACTTACCGTATTTGTTACCATGTATAAACACATATCCATTTAATTAAATACACACGCATCATTCTGTACTTGAGTCATATATGCAAATTTGACATTCCTATTACTTGCTACACCCATACCTAGCATTCACGAAGTCCAACGATGTTATTCGATGCATTAAACGCGAATACGGGTTGCGCATATAAGCGAAACATCAAAATATGATAAAAACAGACAATTAACCTGTGGGGGGCGCAAGCTTGCGCCCCTAGAGGGGGAGGTTGCGCCCCTAGAGGGCGCAAATCAGCCCATTTTTCCCATCAGATTCAGGTTGCGCCCGTTCAGGTCACCTTGCGCCCGGACCTGATGTGAGGTTGCGCCCACTATGCACTTTTCATGCTTTAATGGCATATCTTAAACCCCAAACCTCACAAGGTTCTAAGGTCATTCCCTATGATTTTCCTAGGCGTTAAACTACCCGGATTACGTGGTATCATCGTGAGTGGCGTAACATTTCCTTGATGACCCGTTATCTCCTCTATATGCAACCAAACATGGGTAAATCTATTGTTAACCCATCACCAAGTTTCTTACCTTGGCATAACATTAATTATTTGTTTCCTTCAAGATCCCCATACTACATTAACATATAGATTTGATATCATAATGCAAGTTAAGTTCGGGAATCACTTACCTCAAGTCATCCAAGTTCATGCGTGTTTTCCTCGCCTCTTCCTGACCCATTAGCCTTCCATGCTCAGGTCCATTCTTGACATGATTCCTATCATTTCATGTCATCACATTCACATCTTGCTATCATACATGATAGTTCACATTATCAAATATTCCAACTCCTATGTCATCTTGACTTTCATTGGTCAATTTTCAACATACATAAGACATAGATTTACAACCACATTGTTCACACTTTAAGCAATTCCACTTATCATTGTGTATGTCAAATAAACCATAGAAAATGTATCACATGATATCCCCAATCTCACAATCATGTTAGGAAGCATAACCATGTTATTTTAACATTGTTGACTTTCCAGAAAGTCAACTTCCAACTATACAAACTTCCTACTTAGACACATATGTCCATATTGATGTACTAGATCATATGAAGTTCACCATAAACTTCATATCCATATCTCATTAACATACAAGATCATTCATCACACCAATTAACCAACACATGGTGTGCACCATATTATTTAAGCATAGTGTGCACACTACTAATGCATACTTCTTACCAAATCCTACAATCAACTAAATCCCCACATGATTACTCTCTAAGATGCAATCCTCATGTTAAGCTACTATCAATTGCTCCAATTATCACATTACTTTCATACTTGTCGAGTCTTCCATACAAATTCACACATTATACTCATCTAGACATTTCATCAAATACTTGGTGTGCATACAACATTTAAATCACAATGTACAAGTATTTCATGCCTACTTTCATAGCTCATAACATCAATCATCATATTATTTACCTACATCACATACCCTTTATTCAATAGTTATCAAACATAGCAAATCATCACTTTCTTTTCAAAATATCCAATAATCTATCTAAGAATGATCTTGGATTACACCAAGACCATCACCCATTTCCAACCTTATATGATTTTCTTCCATTTACATAATTTATACAAGATTAATATAATACAAGTTCCAATTATCTCTTACAACTAATTTCTACATAGATTCACATATCAATTTTGTATGAACTCTACTTATTTCATCATTTAATACCTTCCTAACCAAGAATCCATCATCTAGTGTTAAATAATTCATACCTTAGCTTGAAACCCTCCTAATCATCCAATCTTGGCTCCAATCTATACATGCACCACATGGTATTATGAATTCACCTTGGATTAGGGCTTGTATGTGTGTTAGGTTCATCAAAGCTTTCCAAGGATGAAAACCCCCTCACAAATATCGATCCCCTTGTATAAAAATGCAGATTTTTATTAAGTTTTCCCCATTTGACAACTTTAGTCCCCCTACTTTGGGTTTTTTGTTAATTAGAACAAACACCTCCTATTCCACCCATATCTACCCTTATAATTACATCATGTGACATGCCAACCCCATTCAAAATAGACTTACAAGAATTTAGCCAAGTTAGGCATAATTACCGGTTTAGTCCTCGTAGTATGGTACTTCCCACATTTAGCTCAAACTTTTACTTTCTTACAACTTGATTAGTGTGTTAGTCCCACTAACTATATTATGAGTTTACCTCCATATCTAGTTATGCTTATAAAAGAGGGGATAAGTTACACAAATAATCCTTGTAGTTTGGGTCTTTAACATTATGGACCCAAACTGCGGCTTCCATTTTCCTGCCTGGTAAAATCTCAAAATGGGATGTTACAGTGTGACAGATTGGTATCAGAGCCAATGGTTATAGTGAACTAGGACTGCATGTAGAGTCTAGTCTATAGCCGAGTCGCACACATTAGACGATCACATAGTACTAAACATTATGGTGGGTTACGTATGGGCTTGTCGGGGTGTCTCTAAATCATCTGATCCTTTTGTGTTACATCATCCGTTCTCTCTTATGTCGGGTTACTTGCTTTCTAGGCAGTGTGGTATATTGGGGTAAATCGTGTACTCTTGAGATTTGTCCAAGGCTCGGACATCTCCCTTTCATACTCCAATAGAAACACTTGCCATAAACTACCGTAGCATTACGGTGTATAGCTAAGAGTCTATGTCCGGTGATTTGAACTTTGAACTAGGAGAACACTTGGAGGACCATGTAGAGCGGTTTATCATTTCGGGTGCACACGAAATCATAAACCGAAATGCATGAAAGCCCTAGTGAGCTCTGGGTTTGAATGGATAGTCCTGGGTTGGATCTAGCTTTGATCTTGTGAACGCTAGTGGTTGTCATTAGCTATGAATCTAAATTTTCTCGCCCTTTTTGTAAGAATCATGTCTGGGGTACGAGGAGGACGTGGAGGTGGCCGCGCTGGTGGGCGTGGTGGTGGTGGTGGTCGTGGAGGTGTAAACCTAACACAAGAAGATCTGAACAACTTGCTGCAAGCTGCCTTTCAGTTAGGGCACAATGGTGGTGGTGGTCCTGTTAATCCACCCCCACCTATGTGTACCTACAAGATGTTTCGGGACTGTAAGCCCCAGGAATTCTCTGGCACTGAGGGTGCGGTGAGCTTGCTCAGGTGGCTGGAAAAGGTGGAGTCAGTGTTTCTGATGTGTAACTGTCTCCCAGAGGATCGAGTCAAGTATGCTGCTGCATTATTCCAGGATGTTGCTTTGACCTGGTGGAACAATACTACCCAGAACATGGGTTTGGGGGCGGCTTATGCTATGCCTTGGGAAAACTTTGTTCAGCTGTTGAAGCGAGAATACTGTCCAAGGGAAGAGATTCAGAAACTAGAGCATGAGGTGTGGAACCTCAAGATGACCGGGTCAGAGATTGAGAAGTATACGGTAAGGCGTAATGAGTTGGCAGTGTTGTGTCCTGATCTGCATGTGCCAGAATACAGGAGGATTGAACACTATATATCGGGGCTAGTACCAGAGATCGCAGGGTTGGTGGTTGCGGGGAATCTTCCTACATACTCAGAGGTGGTCCGATCGGCTCACAGGATGACAAACTTGAAGGTGAATGAGGGTATCTTGCCTGCTAAGGGTTCGACTGTCAAGGCCCCAGAGAATAACAAGCGTAAATGGGATAATGAGGGGAAGGGATTTGTGCCAGCACCAACACAACAGGGTAAGAGGTTTGATAGCGGGGGTTCTTCTTCTTCTTCTGGAGCCGCGGAGGCTAGACAGGATCCTGACACAGTTACCGGTACGTTCCTTCTCAATTATCGCTCTGTTAGTGTTTTATTTGATTCCGGTGCCGATAAAAGTTCTATATCTCTGGAAGTTAGTCGACTGCTAGATATAGTACCCGTACCATTAGAGGCTAAGTATGTAATTGAGTTGGCTGACGGTAAAAAGATTGAAGCTACTTGTATCCTTCGGGAGTGTCAACTAGAGTTGTCGGGTTTGTCTTTCCCCATCGACCTTATGCCGGTACCTTTGGGTAGTTTTGACGTTGTTGTAGGCATGGATTGGTTGTCTTTGTATCGCGCTGAGATTGTTTGTTACGACAAGGTTATTCGGATTCCTCTCCCTGATGGAGAATTTCTTTCTGTGTACGGTATCAAGGGCGGTGCTCCGCTAAGTCTCATCTCCAGCATGAAAGCCCTTAAGTATCTTCGGAAGGGTTATTCGGCCGTTTTGGCACTTTTATCTGTTTCCTCTACCGACGAGAAGAAGATCAACGATATCCCTGTTGTACGCGAGTTTCCTGATGTTTTTCCCGATGATTTATCTGGTCTTCCTCCCCATCGTCAGGTTGAGTTCGGTATTGATCTTGTACCGGGCGCTGCTCCTATTGCTCGGGCCCCTACCGTCTTGCACCTCCCGAGATGCAGGAATTGTCCAGTCAGTTGCAGGAACTCTTGGACAAGGGTTTCATCAGACCAAGTTCTTCCCCTTGGGGAGCCCCGATTCTGTTCGTCAAGAAGAAGGATGGAAGTTTTCGATTGTTTGTGGATTACAGAGAATTGAACAAGGTGACCATCAAGAACCGTTATCCTCTTCCCCGTATCGATGATCTATTCGACCAACTCCAGGGTTCTAGCTACTACTCTAAGATTGATTTAAGGTCCGGTTACCACCAGTTGCGCGTAAGGGAAGCTGACGTTGCAAAGACTGCCTTTCGTACACGTTATGGCCATTTTGAGTTCTTGGTCATGCCCTTCGGTCTCACTAATGCACCGGCGGTTTTCATGGATTTGATGAACCGCGTTTGCAAACCGTATCTTGACAAGTTCGTCATCGTGTTTATTGATGATATCCTGATTTACTCCAAGAACAAGGCCGAACACGAGGAACACCTGCGTTTGGTTTTGGAACTTTTACGACGGGAAAAACTTTACGCTAAGTTCTCAAAGTGTGACTTTTGGTTACGCGAAGTTCAATTCCTAGGACATGTGGTTAATGAACTAGGAATTCATGTCGATCCAGCTAAGGTCGAAGCGATCAAGGACTGGGAAGCACCAAAGACGCCAACTGAGGTGCGACAATTCCTAGGCCTTGCGGGCTATTATCGTCGTTTCATTAAGGGGTTTTCGAAGATCTCTCAACCCCTCACCACTCTTACTCAGAAGGATAGAAAATTCGACTGGGGTGAACCACAAGAGTCAGCGTTCCAAGAACTGAAGTCTAAACTTTGTTCTGCTCCTATTCTGTCCTTGCCTGAAGGCACTGACGATTTCGTTGTTTACTGTGATGCTTCTATTCGTGGTCTCGGTTGCGTGTTGATGCAACGCGAGAAAGTGATTGCGTATGCTTCTCGTCAACTCAAGGTGCACGAGAGGAACTACACCACCCATGACTTGGAATTGGGTGCAGTGGTATTCGCGTTGAAAATTTGGAGACATTACTTGTACGGTACCAAATGCACCATCTACACCGATCACAAGAGTCTCCAACATATTTTCGACCAACAACATCTGAACATACGACAACGTCGTTGGGTTGAACTCCTGAACGACTATGATTGCGCCATTAAGTACCATCCTAGCAAGGCGAATGTGGTGGCAGACGCCTTGAGCAGGAAGGAATCACCAAACCCTCGCCGCGTTCGGGCGTTGCAGCTCACCATTCATTCCTCTCTACCTAACCAACTCCGTTCTGCCCAGTTAGAGGCTTTGAAGGAGGAAAACCTTAAAGCTGAGACTATGTACGGTGCCGACAAGCACCTCGAGCGAAGGCCTGATGGCCTGCACTACTTCGCAGAACGCGTATGGGTTCCTTTATTCGGGGGACTTCGGGAGCTTGTCTTAGATGAGGCTCACAAGTCCCGGTATTCCATTCATCCTGGTTCGGATAAGATGTACCAAGATCTAAAGGTGCTCTACTGGTGGCCAAACATGAGGTCGGATATAGCCTCATACGTGAGCAAATGCTTGACCTGTGCTAAGGTCAAGGTGGAATACCAGACACCGTCGGGTCTCTTGCAACAACCTGAAATTCCAGAGTGGAAATGGGAACGGATTACAATGGATTTTGTCACGCAACTACCTAAGTCACCGAGCGGGAATGATAAGATATGGGTGATTGTTGATCGGTTGACGAAATCAGCCCATTTTCTCGCTATTAAGGAGACCGACACCATGGATCGTTTGGCTCATCTTTATCTGAAGGAAGTTGTTTCTAAGCATGGGGTGCCGGTTTCTATTATCTCAGATCGTGACTCCCACTTTACTTCTCACTTCTGGAAGTCTTTACGCAAGGCTTTGGGTACACAGCTAGACATGAGTACGGCTTATCACCCACAGACTGACGGTCAGAGTGAACGCACGATTCAAACCTTAGAAGACATGCATCGGGCATGTGTGATCGATTTTGGCAAAAGTTGGGAAGCTCACCTACCGTTAGTAGAATTCTCTTACAACAACATATACCACACGAGCATCAAGGCAGCTCCGTTCGAGGCACTGTACGGGCGGAAATGTCGGTCCCCTCTTTGTTGGGCTGAGGTGGGTGAGAGTCAACTCACTGGGCCTGAGCTAGTGTACGAAACTTCGGAAAAGATCGTACAGATTCGTAACCGGTTGGCAGCGGCACGGGATCGGCAAAGGAGTTATGCCGATCAGCGTCGCAAGCCATTGGAATTCCAAGTTGATGACAAAGTACTTCTGAAAGTTTCACCGTGGAAGGGCATCATACGCTTTGGGAAGCGTGGCAAACTCAACCCTCGGTATGTCGGACCATTTACGATCCTGGAACGGATTGGACCGGTGGCATATCGTCTTGATTTACCGACGGAGCTCGGCAACGTACATAACGTCTTCCATGTGTCCAACTTAAAGAAGTGTCTGGCTGACGAGTCTCTTATTGTTCCCCTGGAAGAGATCAAGGTTGATGATCGTCTTCGGATTGTGGAGGAACCTGTTGAGATTCTTGATTACAAGATTCGTAGCCTACGTCATAGCAAAATTCGCATTGTTAAGGTTCGCTGGAACTCGAACCGGGGACCAGAGTACACTTGGGAACGGGAGGATCAGATGAAGTCTAAGTATCCTCATCTTTTTCCTAAGGAAGCGTTCGAATCGAGATATGTTACCACTGCAGCGGAATGAATCTCGGGGCGAGATTCCTTTTAACGTGGGGATGATGTGACAACTCGGGTAAATCTCTCTCTTGGTTTCTATCTTTTGTCTGTTTCTTTTGTTATTCCTTTTGGTACTTGTGCAATTTTCGGGACGAAAATTCTTTTAACGTGGGGATGATGTGACACCTGGCAATTTCAGGTTCTCACTTTAACTAAACTCTGGTTACATTCTATGCATTCTAGTTAACTAGAGTTAGCTATATAAGTTACACATTGCACGGTTATAGGTTAATAACTGCATGAGTTGGTAATTCGAGGAATTACCAAACTAGTTACATGAGTAGTGAACCCCGGACGTTGGTGAATTGTTAAACAAAATGATTGTGAAGTAATTGTTTGAGATTGATTGCAATTACGTGCTTCTATGATACTCTGTGAAACTAAGTGAAAACTGTATGTGATTACGTGAACTTAAACCGAATACGTTAATAAAAATCGTAATGGGTGGACCGGTAGGATGGTTGGAGTCTTAACACAAGGGGTTACACTTGTTAGGGTCCAAAATAGCGAAAACATCGAAGGAAAACACGTCGTACAACGAAGCAGGCCACCCGGAGTGGGCTGGGAGCTGTGAGCGGGCCGCTCACAGGCTCCGAGCGGGCCGCTCACGGGTGACTGACGAACCTAAACCGCCTTAAACTTGTATTTAAGCAACCTTAAGCCTCTTGTATCCTCAAAACTCAAACCCTAATCGCCCCTACTGCCCTATTTACGAAATATTAACCCCTAAACACCTACTAAGGCTCAAGAACATCGATCGGGAAGCATTAGGAGCAATCGATTGGTGATTCTGAAATGCTTGTGGTATAATCTTCATCCTCTTGTGTTTTAATCTTCTTTAATATGTTTTTTAACACCATAATCATGTTTGTCCAGATCTGAAACACTTTTGTAAACATTAAAACTTGGTTTTTATAATGATTAAAAGGATTAATCATGTTGATAATTGATGAATATTATGTGTTTTGCATGGTTATGCATGTTCTTGAGTTTTAGACTTTTAGGGTTTGCGTATGATAATATAAACATGTATATTGCTAGGTTATGATCAGATAATGTCTTATAGATGTTGTAGAATGTTTATTTGGTGTTGTTGATTGATAATATGCAACTAGGTTTCGATATAGTTGAGGTTATCGCATTATTAAAATCTGGACAGAACGCTTATGTCGATTTGTAGGGTCTGTTACGTGGGCTAAAAGCTATTGTTTTGATCTATTCTTTGCATGGTTGTAATATAAATGGTCTTAGATTTTTATAATGGGCAAGATCGTCTGATTTGGATTTCGTTTGAGTCGTTTTTTGGAATTTTAATTGATTAGGGGTCATATCAGATTTTCGGAATTGAAAATTAGGTCCACTTTAAATGGTCATAACTAGAGATTTACAAAGAATTAAGTTATGAAATTTTTACAGTAGGTCAATATTGGAAAAACTCGGCTTTTCCAAGTGGATTCATCCCGTTTGGATGAATAAACAATTTGTGGGAATTTTTCTACTAAACTGACCTGTTGTGGAAATTTTCTGGACATAGCTGTATTGTACGAATTTTTATAATTTTTGTGTTTGGTTTCAAGACAAAATAAAAATAGGGTTTTACAACTGAATCACCATGAACACTCAGTAAAAATTTGGGGTTTTAATTCATTCGTTAAGTGGGTTAAATGATGCGTCTTTCACAGTGCACAATCTGCCCTGAAAACGCAGATTGTGTACGGAGTCTTTATGTGACTATTTGGAGTCTTATATGGTATGTAATTGACATGAACATTTGTGGACACTTGTGTATGATTTATTTAAGATACTAGACTGATAATAATCACCATGATCACCAACGGGTTACGTGGGACCTACTTGTGCATATAGAGTCATTAGGTGTCACTGCATTGTTTTGAACATGTAAACGTCTTGGACAAACGAGTTATATGGTGTGATAATGTTACACATATACTCATTTAGTGACACATGTATTAGGGAGTCGGTAGCACACCCTACTTTGGAGTTTGGATTTATTTGCTTGCAACCTAAGGTGAGTTCACGGCCCCACTTTTAACTGGTTTCACTTTTTGGGGGAGAAAACATGTGTTAAACTTATGTTTTGGTAACAACTGTCATACTATGGGTTTCTATGGTTTACTATACGATCTTTGGAAGTCCCGGGGGAAACCATGAATGTGCGGGTTAGCACAACGGGGAAATGTGAATAGATCTATTGGGAGTAACCAACCCCACTCGTCGGCTTGGAGGGTCGGGCGGGTGCATATTGTCTCAAACAGGAACAGGTTTACTATTCGGGCACAACATCTGGTTTGCGAGTTAGTAATGGTTTTCCAATCGTAGTAGTAACAAAACATACGCCTAGCTAGCGTACTTTGGTTTACAATTTTATATAGTATGGACAGGTTGATCTTGGTACTCTATTTTACAAACCTGTGAACTCACCAGCATTTTTGTGCTGACGTAACTCTTACATGTTTTCTCAGGTCGCTAAGTAGCACTACGGGACTAGGGCGCACGCGTCTGCACGGCGTCTAGTTAGGATTGCATGGTTTTCAAACATTGAATATTTTGGATTACTTTTGATTATGTTTTGAGAATAAGCTTCCGCTGTTATTTGGGAATTTTAAACTATGTTTTCGAAATTGCATATGTTCATTTAGACTTGTTTATTGTGATCGTTGACTTGGATCCTGGTTTGTCATGCGCCTCGCGGTAAAACTCCGCAAGTGGATTTTGAGGGTGTGACAAACAATCATGGGGAACAGTGTACGGGGAACAATGTATCGTATTAATGAGGTAACAAGGTTTGGACTTACCTTCATAATAGAACCGAGATGAATTAGAAAAACGAGACAGCCGACGGGGCGATGGTTGGGTTGGAGAGGAGGTCAGGAGGAGGAGGAGGAGTTGGGTTTGTTTAGAGGTGGCTGTTTGTTTCTTTGTTGGAGGAAGAGTTTGGTTTGGATATACAAACCTAGTTTTTGAATTTAAAAAAAAAACGAAACAAAAAAACGCACCACTGGAGTCGAACTAAAAGAAGAAATGGAGAGTAACGGGAGAAGAAGGTGATTTGAATGGTGGTGATAGTGAGGATGATGATGAGGTTAGGGTTAGGGCTTTTTTGAGTGAAAATGGAATCAGGTGTGTTTTTTTTATGTGTTTGTTATTTAAATGTGTTTATGATTGGTTAATGATTTTACATGGGATTTAACATGGGAAGTGTGTTGAACAAGATGGTGAAGTGTTGCAGATGGCAAGATGTTGAAGAAGATGAGGAAGGGAAGGGTTTTAAAAGGGGGGAAATGAAAAAGCAGATGAAATGTCCATAATACCCTCACATGCCCTTCACGTGACTTAACTTAACCAAAAAATCTAACCAAGTTAGTGCTAAAGGACGAGACTTGAAATATTTTACAACATAAAGGACGATTCTCATCACTTTTGAAGTTTAAGGACACCTACTGAAAAAACAGGTAAACATAAAGGACGATTTCTGTAATTTTTCCTTTATTTAATTATAAGAGTAATAATTATTACTATTAGTATTAGTATTATTAGAGTTGTTATATTTTTCAACCATGGGACGCTCCCGGGATAAAATCTAGTTTACGTTATATTCTCGAGTTCACTTAGAAAAGAAAAGAAATAAAATGAAAGAAAAGAAAATTTTGATTGTGTTACCAAGTTTAATTTAAGGAAGGAAAAGAAAGAAAAACAAAACGGGTTATGGGTTTCATACACCACGTGACATCACATTTTGGGGGTGTGACATCATATTGTGTTCCCAAATTTCATTTAATGAAGGAAATGGAAGGAAAACTAGGCCAAATTCTTTAGTTTAGTTTTCCTTCCGATTTGGAAGGAAATGATATGTACCATTTTTTTCATTTCCTCCGATTATTTTCCTTTCTTTTTCCTCCTCAAGTAAACTCGGGAACGGAGCGTAATTTTTTTTTCAGTTACACGTTTGTGTATCTATGAATAACTATTTTTTTTCCGTGCGTTGCGGCGGCAGCGTAGGACATAATTTGTTGCTAAACTAAATTTACGTTGAGATGTTTAGTAAGTTAAATTTATACCATCAAATCGAAACGTATTATATTTGAATTGATTTGCTTTCAAACAAAATGTATGTTAAACGTAGTTTAAATCAAAACGTAGAATACGTAAGCTTGCCATTAAAGAAAAGAAGAAAACGGAGCTAAAATGGTAACTATTAAAAATTGAGAGCAAAACATAATGAAATTTGGAAACAAAAACTCAAATGAATATTAAATGCTTAGTTTTGTTATACAGGTAAAGTCATTGTAAAAAATACATCAAAATCAACGATGATTTTTATGAAAATAATCACAAACTAGAAGAAAAGTCCAACGAGTTAATAGGGGATGAATTTCGTTGGGCTCACGTAGTGCATAGGAAAGAAAAAGAGTGAGGTGGAAGCAATTTTCGATTACATTTACTTTCAACTACCTTAACACATTTTAATTGGTGTAATGGTGTTAGTGTTAACACCAAACACCCAAATATGACCAAAAGCAACGTTCACAAAAGGTTAATAGGATTGATAAAAAGTCAAGGATATGGAGTGCCCGATTTGGGGTACCTGTGAACGCCTCTCCCACCCTGATTATTTTTGGAGGTGGGTTGCCTAGGAGAAAAAAAGGGATAACGGAATTGAGGGTATGGTACTAATACTATAATCTTACTTATAACATTACTTTACACACCTTGATATCACTAGACTAGAAGTCCTTTTATAAGTACCGTTTACTCGAACACTCTAATTTGTTTAATCTATTGTTATAAGATTTCATGAGTCGTAGCATGTTTTGAAAAACTTCATACATGAAGCATTAAAAGCTTTAAAATAAATTAATTAGTAGTTGTAATTAGAGGTGTACAAAAAAACCGGTTTTTTTTTAACCGGAAAAAAAAACCGGAACCGGTTTTTTTAAAAACCGGTTTTTTACCAACCGGTTTTAAACCCGGCCCGATATTCCGGTTGCAGACCAGTTTTAATATCCAGTGAAATGAGTTTTTTAAAAACCGGTTAAAAACCTGATAGCGATAAAAAACCGGTTTATCCAAAAAACCGGTTATTGTATAGGTTAAAAAAACCGGTTTAACCGGTTTTTAAACGTTAAAAATGTTCCAGACCTGTAGAAAACGGTCATATGACCGTTTGGACCCAAAATGTGACCGTTTTTTTGTTTCCCCCCCCCCCCCCCCATTTCTTCATTCTTGACCCCTATAAATACCCCATGATGTTTTGGGTTGATTACACAACTCTAATACACTCTTAATACTCTCCAAAATCATAAAAAATCATTTAGTATTAGCCAAAAAAAAAACTTTCAAATGGCTTCCTCTAGCCAACAAGATTCGACTCACATTGGTGCTTCAAGTAGCGATGTGGTGGTTCGGGTTCTTTCTACCAAGCGAAATCGAGAAGTTTGGCAACACTACGATATGTGTGAAATGGCTTCGGGTGAAAAAAAGGCTCGTTGCAAATATTGTAAAGGTTTCTACAAACCGGAAGCAAACTCCTCTTTGCAAAAGCACATCACAAAGCCATTTTGCAAGGTTTTGAAATCACAAGCTTCGAATGATCTACCGGCAATGACAAGTGAAGGAGAGATCTTCGCTTACTCCCTTGATGCGGTTCGTGAGGAAATGGCATGTTTTGTCATTCAAGAAAGCCTTCCTTTCAACCACTTCGACAACCAAAGGTATACTCGCCTTGTTCAAAGAACTCTCCAACCACGATACACTCATGTAAGTCGTGCAACTCTTAGAAGGGATTGTTTAAAAATGTGGAAAAAAGCTAAAAATGAAACAATTTCTTTTTTTGAAAATTTACAAACCGGTGTAAACCTTACTAGCGATGTGTGGTCGACACCTCATGGTGTACCCGACTCTTACATTTGTGTCACCGCACATTGGGTTCAACCCGATTCATGGCAAATAATGAAACGTACGATTGCGTTTCAACTTTTCGATTATCCACACACGGGTCAAAATATTTTTAAGGTTATTGACAACGTTATTAAAACTTATAAATTGGAGGAAAAAATATTTTCTATATCTTTTGATAACGCCTCCAACAATACCGTTGCAATAACACAATTAAAATTAAAATATAACCCCATTTGTGAAGGTGCATTTTTTCATAGTCGATGTGTTGCACACATCATAAATTTGGCGGTTCAAGACGGTTTAAAAATTGTTGAGTCACAAAAGGAGGGTTTTAGAAGAATGTTGCGTGATATTTTTAGCAATGTACAAAGACATACTAAATATATAAAGTTTTGTGCGGATGCGAAAAAACCGTGTTTGGGTCCGAATTGGGATTGCCCAACAAGATGGAGTTCTACATGTATCATGTTTGAAAAGGCGATTTCACAAAAAGAAACCTTAATGGCTTTTCATGAAATCTTGTCGAGTCGTGGTAAGGTTAACCCTTACCATGCAAGGGGTTGGGAAACTATTGAGCGTATAGCTGATATGCTACAAGTTTTTAAAACGTCGACAACCGCTTTATCCGGTGTTTATTATCTAGGGATGGCAACGGATCGGGTATGGGTCGGGTATGGCTAATACCATACCCATACCCGGTTATAAAATCCCATACCATACCCGTCCCATTACCCGTCGGGTATTTATCGGGTATTACCCGTCGGGTATAGAGCATACCCGCGGGTATCGGGTATACCCGTTGGTATTTTCATCCATATATATATTTTTATTTTTTATAGTGCCCAATTGTCTCAACAGGCTTTAGGCAGACACCCCATTTCACATATTTAAATGCAAGTAATGACCACTCCTCATATCCCTTCAAAACTTAAATGAAGGATCATGAGTTTAATTGCAACCCTTAAGCCCATTTAATAGCATCACCCAACATATCCCTTTTCTTCTAAATTCGATGTGGGATCAGTAGTAGTCTACATTAACATTTGCATATTCATATATAATCCAACAAGTACAGGATATAAGAACTTGTTAGCAAACAGTGCTAACTCATGATGTTTCTTTTGAGTTTGATATAACTGCACAAGTTCATTTGCAAGAACCAAGTCGAATGAAACTTAAAAGATATATATAAAACTTAAAAGTTTTCGGGTATATGTTTCGGGTAGACGGGTATTTAATTTCGGGTAATCGGGTCGGGTATCACCTAATACCATACCCGTCCCATACCCGCGAAATATTTTTTTTCCATTACCAAACCCGTCCCATACCCGTCGGGTATCGGGTATACCCGTCCCAAATACATCGGGTTTCGGGTATACCCGTCGGGCTCGGGTTTTTTTGCCATCCCTATTATTACCCCACAAGTCCTTTAGCAATTCACAAAATATTTTTAATGACATCTAAACTAAGCAAGATAAGTGTGTATGGGCATCCGTATTCGGATATGGTAACACAAATGAAAGAAAAACTTAAAAAATATTTTAAAGAGATACCACCGGTTTTTTGTTGTGCCGCCGCCTTAAACCCTTGCTATAACATAAGGGGCGTTAATTCTATGATTGATAAAATTGCGGACGAGTTGGGTTTAAATTGTGCCGAAGACCCATGTTTTAGCCAAGGTTTGAAAAATAAATTTAGCAATCATCTTAATGGCATGTATGCTTTTTATCAATCAAAATATGGTTCAAGCTCACAAATTCATAATTCATTGAGAAACACTTTGGACGAGAATTCAAACGATTCCGAGTTTGCTTTTTATAGTCATTTATGGAATTTAAATGAACATGATGAAGCTACTAACACACCAAGTAGCGAACTGGGGAGATATAGTGGTTCAAACTTTTTACAACACTACACTCCCGAACAATTTAAAAACTTTGATTTGTTGGCTTGGTGGAAAGAAAAGGAAGAACAATTTCCGATTCTAGCCGCTATGGCCCGAGATTTACTAAGTGTCCAAGCTTCTACGGCAGCTTCGGAATCCGCTTTTTCTACTAGTGGCAGGGTCTTATCGATAAGGAGAACGAGGCTAACTCCTAAGGCGGTTGAGATGTCTATTTGCTTAAAGGATTACTTGGATGCGGCGGAAAGAGTACAAGATAAGCGCTCACTTGAGGGAGAATTGGAGTACGAAGCCGAATTGTATGAGGACGAGGTGAATATGGCCTTGATTGAACCAATGACCGACGAAGAAGCCGAACTTGATGAATACCTTCGAAACAACTCGGGTTCGGGCGAAGATTAAAGATGTTTTTCAAGAGACAAGAGACGCTTGCTTATGTTTAAGACTTTAACTTGTTTAAGTTTTTAGTAGTTAATGTTGTTTTATTTCTAATGTTTAAGACTTTAAGTTGGATGTTTTATTGTTTTAAGTTTGATGTTTTAGACTTTTAGTACTTAATGAAATGAAGGTTTTTATGTTATAAGTTTCTTAATAATGTTTGAAGTTTGTTTGAAATGAAAAAAAAAAAAAAACTGCAGCAGTAGCCAAAACAGCAGCAGCAAACAGCAGCAAATTTCCGGTTTTTTTCCGGTTTTTTTCCCAGACAAAAAAACCGGTTTTTTAACCAGTTTAAAAAACCGGTTATTAAAACCCGGTTTTAAACCCTATCAGAACCGGTTTTATATAATATGTTTTAGCCTACGAAAAACCGGTTTAAAAACCGGTTCGGTTATAAAAAAACCGGTTTTAAAAACTAAAAAAAACCGATTTAAAAAAAAAACCGGTTTCGGTTTTAAAAAAAACCCGTTTTGTACACCTGTAGTTGTAATTATAAAAATTAGTGTTCCTATTTTCTAAAGATGAGTGCTAATTTAAAACATGAAAAAATTCATAAAAATCCAACAAGTTTATACATAAAAAGTAAAAAAATAAAAATAGAAAAATAAAAGTTAAGTTTGATTCTCGGCTCAAAACTCCATCCACTTTCATCAGCTTGAGAATTTGTACCTAAAAGTTTAGGTTTTTAAGACACTAACAATGGTAAGTGACCGTTTGTTTTGTTATATATCATAATTTAGCACAAACTTAGGCTATTGTTCTGACATTTGCACATGTAGAGTTAGAAGTGTTGGACCTCTACAAAAACGAGTGGTATTGATCTGAGTTCAGAAGTCTTCTCAACATGTTACGAAGCTCCAATCTGGCGGTCAACTTGATCCGGGAGAGGCACGAGTGCAGTTCGATCTTGTGACACTTGGGAGAATGAAGAAAGAACAACTACAAATCAAAATCCAAGTCCACATCTCAACGGATTTTACCAGTTTTAGTTGTGAACCATTACGAACCGGAGGACCCATGTCACGATTGTTCGCCCCTGCCAAATGGGCTATATGTGTGGTTCCTAATCCGACTAGTCCAACCATCATATTAGTTCCTTCCACTAAGGTTAGCATAGTCAAGGGTACGATAAATGGCATGTTTTTGTATTACCCATGCCCAAAGTCAATTTATCATTATAGGTTAGGCTCATGTAACAAACTGGATATCTATATAAAAAGTTGAGTTAACAAATGGAAACCTAACTTAGTTTAACAGTACGACGGATCGTATTAAACAAAACTCGTTCTTATGGATAACGAGTAGATCTAAATTGTGTAACATTGATTGGCATAGATGGTCTGATTTAACATTCGAGATATTTTCATGTAACTTGTCGGGGTTCCAGCGTTTAGCTGGCCCGGTTTCTTTTTTTTTAATAGAAGTTCGCCATTCACAAAAAAAAAAAAAAAATCAACGGGCGAATTAGCAGTGGATCGATTGTATTACACAACTTTGTTGAACGGAATTTGTAGAACCAAGCAACGAAAGAACCACGTCGATCTACACCTCAACCTTCGATAGACCGTTTGGACAAATTAGATGGGTAGAATTTTCAATTTGTTAAGCCACCAATGAACCTACACATCCTTGGGTATACAAGACGCATCATTTTAAGAATAAGTGAAGTTTGCTTAGATAAAGTTTAAGATTAATTGAAAAATTTAAGTACATTTTATAAAGCTTATAAACACATATCTACAAGATACATACCTGAAGGAGAAAAGAGATCTCTTTGTTCAGTTTATGTGCGAGGCAAATGGGCCAAACCCGAAACCAGAGCAACCCAACATGCAGCCGCGATTGTGTAAACATATAATACAATGCCCAAAGAATCCAATGTAGTTAATGTACTGTGAACTATCAAACAAAAATAAATAATGACTATATTCTACAAAATCTGACTTATTTTCCTCAAAGAAATGGCCTAAGTAAACCACAATAATAAACACAGAAACCATATAGTTCAGTGAGAAGCAACAGTAGCAGGCTCCACCTTGCTAAATGCTTCCCAGTCAACTTGTTTCAATGATTCGAGCCGTTGTTCCAATGTCACAAACCCAACTTGAGGGGTCACAATGCCGCTAGTCCCAGCTCTATAAATTAGAACTATGCTCTCTCCCATGTCAGGCCCATGAAGTTTTCCTGTCAGCAAAACTCGCAGGGGCATGAACAGTGATTTTCCCTGCAAAAATTGTTACGTTTAGTCATAAACTATACAAACCAATTGCTGCGATTATAATCTATAGTCTATAATCTAAGTTCTAACCTTGCGTTTTAATGATTTCCCGAAGGCTTTCACCCACTTCTGCCACCCGGGTTTTCCTTCTTCAAGCGCACCTAAAAGTTCACCGCTATCATATGCAGCTAACAAGCTCTCTGCAACCGCAGGAAGACCGTCTTCTAAGATCTCTCTACCTTCAGAACTGCCAATGCCATAATTTGTTACACTTAGGTTTGATGGGTTTTGTTTATCCAACACATTAACGTGTCTCTACTGTCAACCGGATGGTTTGGTTGACCATAAGATTCGTATTATTTTTTTTTATGAAAACTTCCCACATGCAAATCAAGAGGAAATCGGCATTATAAGTCGAACACGCATAAAGTTCAGCAAGTAACCTTGATAGAGTAGCATGGAAAGGATAAGATAGCAAGTCTGAAAGTAACTTGTCGGCATCTGTTATCAAGTCCATACCGCCCTCCAAGAGCTTAAAAGCATCCTGTATACAACATTTAAATGAACATTAAAATGCACAATATAACATAGTAGGAAGTTTTAAGTTAGCATTTGAAAACACTTGCAACAACTTTTGACTCGTTTGGCTTGTTCAGCCCATTTGACCAGTTTTATTTTTTGGTAACTGTTAACATAATCCAATTCTCAGTTAACCCGCTTGAGATAAAATACAATCCAAATCAAACAAGTTTTAGGTAAATGTTCAGAAGTTCCAGCTCTACAAGTATGCATTGAGATGCATACGCACGATGGTTCAGTAGTTCTGTAAACTGAAATAGAAATGTAGATAATAATTGGCAACAGAAATCTTACTTCTATGAAAATCCCGTCTGATTCATTGAGAATGCCAGCACTCCTCCATTGCTCACCGACAGACTTTAACAACTCATCTGTGGGAAGAGCTTTCAAATGCAGTCCATTCATCCACCTAAATAAATGTTTTTCAAAAATGAAATACTTAAGAATATTTGGAAGCAGACACCTTTTGGAATAAAATAAAAAAGCACTTGGATAAACAACTATACTAAAGTTACAACAAGACTCTATTAAGCCTTGGCTACCCCAACATTATATAAACTTCGAATGTTTTGCTGCATTAGTGGAAGACAAACGACTAGTCTTACTTTGGTTATATAAAGTGGCCTAAAACACTACAGCTGCAGTTACATATAATCTCATACATGCAAAACTAGGAACACAATGTCACCTCAATTTAACTGAATCAAATATGGCTCCACTTTTGTTGACGCGGTCAATCGAGAACTTTTCAACTGTAACAAACGAAAAATAGATAAAAGTCCATGAAGGGCAACTCCAATCATCAGATTATATGTACTAACCCATTTGCTCTAGTGTAAAAAACTCATCATTAGTCCCATCACTCCAACCCAATAATGCTAGGTAATTCACAATTGCTTGAGGCAAATAGCCCATTTCCCTATACTGTCAATTTCAAAAGTGTATAACCGTGAGAAAGTAACAAAATATGTATAATATAAATTTGGACATTATGGTAGTCTAAGAACTAATACTTTTGCATTTATAAACCCCATAAAAAAACAACTGAACTAAAGATTGGCAAGTGGCAACTACCTGCCCTACTGAAGTTGCACCATGCCTTTTGGAGAGCTTGCTCCGATCAGGGGCCAGAATCAATGACACGTGTGCAAAAGAAGGCATCGGGAATCCCAAAGCCTATAACAAAATAACATACAACGTAAAGAATGATAATGCCACACGTAGTAGTTAGTTGACAAATAACAAAAAAACCTATAAAAGTAGAAACACTACCTTATATATCAATGCTTGCCTCAGTGTATTAGGCAAGTGCTCTTCTGCCCTGGAACCCAAGTTTAACGAATAACAATGTCATAATATTCAACAAGATTAATGTTTGTACTGCAATGAAACCTATGACTTTGTACTATTGGTCATCAGATTACCTTATAACATGTGTGATAGCCATGGTAGCATCATCAACGGTGACACAAAAATTGTATACTGGTTGTCCATTGCTCCTCATAACTACAAAATCCCCAAGTGTGTCTAGATTCCAGCTAACCTAAACAAAAATATCAAACATATCAACAGCCTAAATACAACCATATGTAGCCCGGAAATATTTTCAAACAAGTAAGCTGCATATCACCCACAAAGCCATAATGGAATCATTTCTGGAAGGCAAACACAATTTTAAAATAAACTTTTTGAATACTTCAATCAACACAAAAAGGCAAACACAATAAATTCAAGAAGTAGCTGGTTTCCTATAGCAAAGAAGAGGTCTAAGCAAAACAAACACATATGTAGTCTAGGTGCTAAGAGGATTATTTATGTGACAACTAAAAGCGGGATGCATTATAACTAAGATAACTCATTCGGTATACAATTTGTAGAGTGATGTATCAAGCATGAACCAAATTTCGCCATATACAGCATGGTAATTACTAAAGGATGTTACAGAACCAGAAAAAAAAAACATCAGAAGTTGATTGGTGTATAATTCTGCAAGTGCCAAACTCAGCAACCTATCAAACTGGCTTAATGAAATAGCATGACATAAATTATTGGGATCGGGGAAGAATATAACACCAACATCTGATAGCATATGAATTAAGTTTGGTACACAAAATGAGTTACCTCTCCTCTAATCAAGTCATTGATTTTCAAACTCCCTTCCTTAGGCACCCGGAATCTGTAGGTGAATGGGGTTCCCTTTGCTAACTCCTCTTGAACTTCTTCATCAGTAGCAGTGGCCCACTTTCCAGCATATACAGGAGGTAACTGTTTTTCCTTTGCAATCTCCTTCATTTGCTCGAGTTCCTAAAAGATCCCACAGGATTTAACATACCAGCCAAAAAGTGAGAAAATCAGCATATCAAGAACTGAAAGAATTTGAGGATAAATCACCTGGAAAGTAGGAAGCATCAATACTAGTTTTGAGTTAAAGAAAAGTAATCACTATAGCTTGCAAACAATACTAATACATAACTATAAGTAATAAGAAAGAACACAATTACTATGAATACATGATTATATCATTATGTGAAGGCGGTTAGAAAATGTAAAAGGGTTGGTGTATCTGGTATGTTGCAGTTTCTGATTTTGTAGGACTGTCTTGCTTATATAGTTCTACGGTTGCTCGGTTATCAAGAAAGAGGGTGGTGGGTCCGGTATTCTGTTACTAGATGGTTTAGGAAACATAATTCACGGCAGACGGGCAGAGTATGAATAAAATGGAAATATGCAACAGATGCTGTATGGACTATGTTTTGTGGGTGTAGACGGTAGTTCTTTCTGGTATTCCCTACCTGCTACATCAGGTGGAGGTTGATTGTAGCTTTTTTCTATCCTAGATTGATGTAAGGGAGTGCTTCAAATCAAATAAAGTCTCCAAACTTTTTTATCACTGGCCTATATAGTATATACAAGTAATGAGAAAAAAAATCAACCGTTTTGTGGTCATTACTCGTTAACCTTCTCGTCCTGTGCGGAGATAAAACATTTGAACCAGTTCAAAGACTTCTAACATAAATATAGTTGAACAACACTTCTATACAAATAGGATCAACTACCATCTTGGCCACAACAATATTATACAATCTCGCTTAAGGGGTTTGCATACGCCTTTTCACCTTCCACAATTGACCATATGCCAATAATACAGTACTACAGTTCATCAAGCTACCAAATTTAAACTAAAAAACAAAACGAAACATAACTTTATCGTTTCAAAAGAGGGCAACTTTATTCCACTAACAACACACCCATCATTCTAAAGTGCAATGCCACATACCTCATTTGAGCAAAAGCATCTATAAACTTGCCCAGACTGCAAAAGCTTCTCCGCATACTGCTTATACAAATCATTCCTCTCCGACTGCCTATATGGACCATAATCACCACCAACTCCAGGACCTACACAATCAAAATTTCAATCCAAATTCACTACCTTTTTAACACCCAAAAAAAAAGAAAGAAAGAAAGAAAACCTCCAACCTTCATCCCAATCAAGCCCTAACCAAGAAAGATCCCTTAACACTGCTTCCTCCGATTCCTTAGTCGATCTCTCCAAATCAGTATCCTCTATCCTTAACACAAACTTCCCCCCTTTAGACCTATTACAATCCAACCTTACATAAGCACTCAGTTCTCATAATAATAATAATAATAATAACAACAATAACAATAATAGGGTATTTGGATAAATAGGAGGGAAACACGCATGTATGGATCTAACGGATGTTTCCCCTCTGGTGAGCTTAGGGAGTAGTGCTTTCACGGTGGGCCATGCTGATTTAAAAGCTGCTTAGTGCAAAGTGACCAAACACGAAAAAGCGTGTCTTGACAACCAACACGTGTTTATACCATTTGCTCTTGACACTTTTGGTTTTTGCGCCAAAAGCTATGGAGTTACTTAGCTAAGTCCAACGAGTCATGCATAGTTATGTTCTGATCCCAAGATCTATGAAAGTAGTTTTTAAAAGTTCTAGTTTTGCTATTCAAAAAAGGGGGTTAGCGGCATAGCTTATTGCCCATTTACCTTCCATTCGATGTAATTTCCCTATGATAATAATGACAATAACAACAACAACAACAACAATATGTTACAACCCAAAAGACTAGTTTGGTGGGTGCGACCGATGTGGGTCAAGTTTCATACTTTACGGTGTTTCAGTGGGTAACATTAATATATAAGATAAATAAGAAATGAAATTAATAATCTAACCTAGCATAAAGATAGTTAAAGAGGGCAGTTCTGGCGCCACCAACGTGGAGGTTACCGGTGGGAGACGGGGCGAACCGAACGCGGACTTGACGGTCATTGACGGCGTTAATATTATTATTATTGTTTGAAATTGATGCGGTGATTGAGAAAGAACGGTTGGGGATAAAGGAGATGTTGAAGAAAGTGTTGGTGGGTTTGTGGGGTTTTAATGAGGGACGAAGGAATCTTGATTGTGGGAAGAGTTCAGGGAGGGTTAGTCGAGTGCTGGTACTGATTCCGGCGAGAGTCGCCATTTTCATCATCTGTAGATGATTAATAATTTGCAGGTAGGGGTGGAAGAAGAAGATGATGATAACAGTTATTATCCTTATATAGTTTACAATTTATTTCGACTCTGTTGTATCCAAACTATATTGGGTTTACACTTTAAAATCTCGGGTTTAGCTAAGGCCTGGTCTATTTCAATACCCCACCTTCTATTTTCACCACCTCAAAGTGCCTCGCTTAAGCCTAAGCGAGGCGCTTTGCCCCCATTTCGAGGAGGTTAGTACGAGGGGCAGAAAAAGCTGAATTTTTCAAGCGAAGCGCCTCGCTTAGGCCTAAGCGAGGCGCTTCGAATCAAAGATTTATTTTGGAGTGGTTTTTGATGTTTTGAGTTGGTTTTTTTATTTTTTTATTTAATAATTATAAAAAGTTAAAAAAATTTAAAAAACAAAGTAATAACCCTAATCAAACGTCAATGACTTAAACTTGACATCATCAACCACGTATAGTCAATAAATGCGGTATGCGCGTTAAATTTCATTAAATGCGGCAATCTATGGATCCGGTTGGAGTCTAAAGCTTCGTGTGTCATCTTGGTCGAACTCATGTTGCAACATACGTCTTGTGTGTGTTAGGGTTCGAAATTTTAGGGCTTTTTAGTGGGTTTTTCCATCATTGTGTTTACAATTTTTTTTTTAATTAGCTTAAATCTCTCTGATCCATGGTACCTTGAAGACTAGATTCGGTGCAATCGACGAACATCATTCAAAATTTCAACTTCCCGTTCAGGTGCTTAAGTCCACCAACCTACTTGATCGTTGACAGATATCTCTCCGATATAAGAAGAGTTGTCTTCAATGATTCTAAGAAACTTGAAAGAAGAGGTACCTTGAAGACTGGATTCGGTGCAATCAGAATCCGAATGCGGTATGCGCATTAAATTTCATTAAATGCGGCAATCTATGGATCCGGTTGGAGTCTAAAGCTTCGTGTGTCATCTTGGCCGAACTCATGTTGCAACATACGTCTTGTGTGTGTTAGGGTTCGAAATTTTAGGGCTTTTTAGTGGGTTTTTCCATCCTTGTGTTTCCAATTTTTTTTAATTAGCTTAAATCTCTCTGATCCATGGTACCTTGAAGACTAGATCCATGGTACCTTGAAGACAAGACACTTCAATGATTCTAAGAAACTTGAAAGAAGAGGTACCTTGAATACTGGATTCGGTGCAATCAGAATCCGAATGCAGTATGAGCGTTAAATTTCATTAAATGCGGCAATCCGAATGCGGTACCTTGAAGACTAGATCCATGTGTCATCTTGGTCGAACTCATGTTGCAACATTCGTCTTATGTATGTTAGGGTCCGAAATTTTAGGGCTTTTAGTGGGTTTTTCCATCCTTGTGTTTCCAAGACACAGGCAAGTCCTCGTCTGATCCACAAAACAAAACAATAATCTTTAAGTTTTTTAATATAGCCATTTTTCCCTGGTTTACCAGGAATGGGTTGAAGGTGTGTGTTGCAAATATAATAAACAAAGATAATACAAGAAGATGATCAAGGATGCTCTAACATAACTTGCACCGCTTTGGCCTTTTTTTAAAAAAATGAATTTCTTTTAATTCATTAAAATTATCTGTTATTGACCAAAAAATATTTTTAATTCATTTTTAGTTCTTTTAAGTTGTTTCCAAGCCAAGAAAATTTGTTTGAGGCGTTTCGCTTCGTTTATTGCTCGTTTGGGGTTTTCAGTAGAAACATCCAACTTTGTACAACTTTTATGAATCATTGTACGTGGTCCTCCGACTAAACCTAACACACAACAATGTGTTTTAATTCATAAGCTGGTGTGTGTTGAAACAAGGTATGGATATGGAGAAATATGGAATGAGATGATTTCGATTTTCGTACAAAGATTCCATAAGTAAAAGTCAGTTGTTATCGGAGAGATAGCTGTCAACGATCAAGGCAACATACTTGAAATATTGCAGATCAGGGTGTTACCAAAGCATGTCAAGAAATGATAATTTTCAAATATTGCAGATCAAGGTGTTACCAAGCATGTCAAGAAATGATAATTTTCAAATATTGCAGATCAAGGTGTTACCAAGCATGTCAAGAAATGATAATTTTCAAATATTGCAAGTCTAAATCATTGTACGATGTCTTTTTCAGAGGAACCCTTGTTTGATTATACTCGTGTTCAGCCTTTATCAGGTTGCCTTCATCGTTGACAACTATCTCTCCGATAACAACTGAATTTTACTTGCTTGCCTGAAAAGTTGTTTTACTATTTTCATAGTATTGATACTTTTAACAATCGGATCGGCGCTAACGCGCAAAGCATCTAGATGGACCTCGACTCTTGAGATGTTGCAGGTGTTTGAAAAGTTTGAACTGAAATTGAACAGTTATTTGGAATGTTCCTGATCATCACAGTTATGCCTTTTTTGATCAGAAAATATATTCCCAAACAATTAAAAATAACTTTTCATGCAAGCAAGTAAAATTCAGTTGTTTTACTAATTTCATAGTCTTTGATACTTTTAACAATCGGATCGGCGCTAACGCGCAAACCTTCATTTTTGTTTTTTGATAGAAAGGAACTAAGTTGCAAATACGATAATAATGTAAATAATAATAATAATAATGTAAAGGTAGATCATGGAAAGTTGAACTCAAGAAACAAAGATGAAACCGATTAATGTTCTTATGTATGAATAATGACCCTCTGGCAAACATGCGTAAAGGACTAAAGCCACATATCTTGCCATTGATACCAACGACGATTGCCAGAGGGTCACTATTCATATATAAAGAACATTAATCGGTTTCATCTTTGTTTCTTGAGTTGAACTTTCCATGATCTACCTTTATCATCTCAGAGAGATATCTGTCAATGATGAAAGGGAACCCGAAACCATAGAAGTCTTGAAGACTAAATGTCTTTTTGCAAAAAGATAGACCACACCACTAGAGCAAAAAGTTGTGTGTAAGTTTTCTTTAGCGTAAAAACATCATTTTACATATACCTCCTTATCTAAAACAAACCACATCATTGTGCATATACCTCCTTCATCGTTGACAGATATCTCTCCGATAAGAGAAGATAAGGGTTACTACTCTGCACTTCAAGTAGAAAAAGATGAAGAATAATAAATAAAGTCTATTATAGAGGTTAGTATGTTACTCATTACCGGTGGAAATGGGAGCTGGCCATGCCCGTAGTGTTTGAAGCCTAGTTCTTTTGGCCACATGTACAGAAATGTTATAAATGTTTTGGACGTTAGCGGTGTATGTTGATCGTTGAAGGTAAACATGGACAGTGAGTAATATGACTGGACAGTGAGATTGATAACTTCTCTATGGAAGTTGCTAAAATACTTAAACAAAAGCTGAAATTGAACCGTTATTTGGAATGTTCCTGATCATTACAGTTATGCCTTTTTTGGTGAAATGAACTTGAAGAAATGATTTGGTGGATCTGTCATGAGTTAAACAAAAGCTGAAATTGGACGGTTATTTGGAATGTTCCTGATCATTACAGTTATGCCTTTTTTTTATCAGAAAATATATTCCCAAACAATTAAAAACAAGTTTTTCATGCAAGCAAGTAAAATTCAGTTGTTGGACAGTGAGTAATATAACTGGACAGTGAGATTGATAACTTCTCTATGGAAGTTGCTAAAATAGTTAAACAAAAGCTGAAATTGAACAGTTATTTGGAATGTTCCTGATCATTACAGTAAAATTCAGTTGTTGGATAGTGAGATTGATAACTGGACAGGTTAGCCAAATCATACGAGGGTGGCAGGAAAAAGCTGACATTTTGATCCAAAGGAACTTCAGGTTAGCCAGACGTTTGTCAAACGAACAATTAAAATAAAATTTTCATGCAAACAAGTAAAATTCAGTTGTTGGACAGTGAGATTGATAACTGGACAGGTTATACAGCTTTTTCTGCCACCTCGTATGATTTGACCCGAAGCACCTAGCTTAGGCCTAAGAGAGGCGCTTTAAAAGGGGGGGTTGAAATAGAAGTTGGGGGGTGGGAATAGACAGACCCTGGCCAAATCATACGAGGTGGCATGAAAAAGCTGACATTTTGATCCAAATGAACTTCAAGTTAGCCAGACGTTTGTTAAAAGAACAATTAAAATCAACTTTTCATGCAAGCAAGTAAAATTCAGTTGTTGGACAATGACATTTTGATCCAAAGGAACTTCAGGTTAGCCAGACGTTTCTCAAAAGAACAATTAAAAACAACTTTTCATGCAAGGAAGTAAAATTCAGTTGTTGGATAGTGATATTGATAACTGGACAGGTTAGCCAAATCATACGAGGTGGCAGGAAAAAGCTGACATTTTGTTCCTTGTTGCAGAAAGAAATCAACAGTCGGATCGACGATTTTGTTTACCCTTCCATTGATTTCAAAAATGTTCTTTTGACAAACGTCTGGCTGGAAGAAAAAAACTAACTCAAAAGACCAAAAAATAACAATTTTTTTTTTATTCGAAGCGCGTCGCTTAGGCCAAAGCGAGGCGCTTCGGGTCACAAATCAACTTTTTCTGACCTCGTACCGAGGTAGTTAAAAAGTAAAGAAAGCGCATCGCTTAGGCCTAAGCGAGGCGCTTTCAGGGGGGTGAAAATAGAAGTAGGGGGGTTTAATTATAACCACCCTTAGCTAAACGTCGGCTCTATGTACCATGAGCATGTTTGGCTCTCCTGTGACTTATGACTTTTCTTCCTTTTTCCTTTTCAAAACACCAATCCTTTCAAAATAAGGGGAAAAATGAAGAGCCAAACACCCTCTATGTAGTGTCTACTAAACGCATCATGTCCCGTTCAGCAACACCACTTTTGTAGAGATAATTGAATATATAAGTTATATTATGTTATATTTCGGGATCATCCCGAGATAGACAAATCTAATATGAATTGATAAAATGTATATTATGTATAGAAACTATTGTACTATAATATTATAGATCAACAATTTTAATCATGTAGAATAAGAATGAAAATGTTTATTAAAGAGGGAATGTACATTTGGATGAGGAGCAGAGGCAACAACCATTGCATAGCGTGATTGACGTCGTGGTTTTGAAGGTGTAGCTTTATTAGAAACGAATAATTTTGAGCTATTCTCCTATGGATAAAGTCATAACTTCCATTTACAGTTTCATTTAGTGTACAAATGCATTAGAAACTTGTGTATCACACGGGTTATGACATTTTTTTTGTTTTATATTTATTGTTAGGTTAGAAAATTTTATATTATATGAGATTGGATCAATAAAATATTAAATGTTTTTTGATAAGCGGAAATATAAAAAAGAATTAGTTAAGAAATAAATATTAGCCTCATATAATAACATATTAGTTCAGAGAATTAGGCAATCATATCGTCAAAATCCGTGATGCTCCCCACAGGGAGGTTGTCGAACCATGCTCTGGCAGCTCCAGTTAGCGTCTTGGCGAACAAGTGGCACCAAACTTGGACTGGCCAAAGTACTGCACTTCCCACACATTCGAAATCGTGCAAATGATCATCTCGGTCACGCAGGCCATTGTACTTGCCGATGCTGCTGGGAAGCTTAGCTTATTTCGGGATGGGAGCCATTGCGATACAAGAGACAAAATTGGATTTCTCCGCGAAGGCTCTTGGTCTGTAAGGTTTGACCAGATCATCATCCTCATGATCATGAGTCTCATGCGTTGCTGTTACGGAACGGGAGTTGTTCTGGTAACTCCGGTGTTCGTAGTCTTCATCACTGGATGACTCGTAGCCATCTGACACGTCAGGCGACTTGGCGTAGCCCCGAACGTATGTGTTTCCACCATGTTCCCCACTACGACCGTCATGCCGACCGTCATACGACTCTTTTTCTTTGTTTTTGTAGCTTTTCTCGTGTGCGGGGGAGCCAAAGCTCAGAGTTTTCCCCGACCTTTTCTTTTGTTTCATCATCATCCGCTGGTATTTAGAGGTTGTCTTTGCTTGTTGGCAAACGAGCCACTCGCTTGGGTCGAATGCCGCTTTGTCGTTGTCACTTTCAGCATCGTGGATCTCAAAAATCAGTTTTTGAGTCTTTTGAGTTGTTTGTTTAGTGATTGTTTGAGGTGTTCGAGTGTCCCCGTCGACTTAGACTTATGGGTCTTTGTCGGACGGGTGCATCGAAGAGTGAAGGTTAGGATCGGCCACGAGGTGGGCTAAAAGATGAAAAAATAAAGTATTCTAGCCGGTACGGATGGCGCCAATGAAGAAACAACGAGTTATAATTACCTCGACTGAGATGATTATGGTGTTGAACTCGTGGCTACTGCAGGGTATAATCCTTTGCACACACTCGTAGCACGAACCAACCTACAAGAAAAGAAGGAGTGGGTCGTATGAAATGAGGCGACTGCTAGGTTGTCCTATGACTCCAATGTGTAGACAGAAAAATGGTGTTGGCTTGCTAAGTGCAACATAACATATCTATACAAGGAAGGGGTAACCTCCTTTATATAGATAATGCATGGGTCAAACATCACTAACCCTTAACCACGACGATGGGCTTGGGCCCGAGTTAAAGGCTTGCCTCCCTTCGGCCCATTGATTTAGTACAAGAGCATGTGGTAGTTAATGCTGATGTGAGAGAAAGAGTGTACCGCCATGTTATAGATCCACGTGGCGCAATACGGTTGGATGCATGCGGGTACTTTTTTGACACAACATGGTTTGACCTGCGGAAGGCGTCTGACGTGATGTCTGACTAGTAGCAGGTGGACATGCGTGTAAGCATGGAAGCTGTCATGTTGATATTGACAGTCAGGGTTGTTGGACCACTCCTGACACGTGTTCTCTGAATGGTGAAGCATGCGCCCAACTTTTGACCAGATCATTATTAACTAGGATTGTCTGTACGCATCTGTGCTTGAATATGATGTTTTCTTATTGTCCCGCACGTGTGTACACGCGCGGAGATTCCTTTATGCTGATAACATTAGCTGGCTCGTCAGTTCCCGCGGAAGCGTCCTCCGCGCAGCTATTGCTCTGCGGAGGCTTTGGAGTTGATCTTTTTTATGGGTTAGGATCCTTGTTCGCGTCAGGATTTAGGACGCTATCCCTTCACCATCACTTGGGTGCGACACATCACTTCATTTATCATTATTAAATAAGTTTATATTTGATTTCACCCGTCTAGACCCGCTTAGTGGGTTTCACCACTTAGCGTCTTACCTTTATCCCATACTCAATACTTAATCAATAATATCCAACACTATCATGTTTAAAGTCTATTGGCGTAAGTAATACTTACCTTGCATCCGTTCTTGCTTCCTTAAGCATTGAGCTTGTATCTGTTTGACCCATTTGCTCCCTAGCTCTTGTACCTAACTTAGAGACATGTCAAACCTTGTTTTGTTAGAATACTATCCATGACATCATGTATTCATTTTTAGTCCTAGGTCATCATGAGCTATTTCCTTACATAAGAGATGTAATTACTTTGGTTATTACTTAGTTAACATCCCATACAATGAGTTCACATAAACCCGTACCCATATACGTAAATCTGCCCATGTGTACGACTATACAACTAATTCGTTAATTCATGGTTTGTAAGTGTTACACACTAAACACACAAACCAAAACAATGAAACTCGTTATAAAAAAATAACTAGCAATACATCACTATCACATGGACCATTATCAATTTATCATTATCATAATCTTAACGTTTGCTAGCAATAAACAAGTGACATCTTTCTATTTCTCATCACACAGTCCAGTCCACCATCAAGATGCCGATGATGAGCTCCAAATTATTCCTCAACCTCTCTATCTTCTTCATCTTCATCTCCCTCACAGTATCCACCGATTCAATCATCAACAGATTCCAACAATACCTCCAAATCAACACAGCCCACCCATCACCCAACTACCAACAAGCAGCAGACTTCATCTTATCCCAAGCTAAATCCCTCTCCCTCCAATCCCAAACCATCGAATTCGTTAATAACAAACCCTTAATCCTCCTCAAATGGACCGGCACCAACCCAAACCTCCCTTCTATTCTCCTCAACTCCCACACCGACGTCGTTCCAGTCGAACCACACAAGTGGTCACACCCTCCGTTCGACGCACGTATCCATGACGGCAACATATACGCTAGAGGTTCACAGGTATTAGACATAATTAATTAATTATGATTAGTTAAAGGTTTGTTATGTAAATATTATATATTAGAGAGTAGTTTATGTAAATATTAGCATTATGAAATATAAATACCCGGTCGAGATGAACAAATTGTTTTTTTTTTTCGAACCTAAACCAAACCGGTTGTTGAATTTGCCAAACCGGTTTCGGTTGAAAGCCTGTGTACGCGCATTTTAAAATCATATAAACTACTTAAATCATACCTTTTTTTTAACTTTTAGATTTTTTAAAACTTTTTAAACAAGAAAATTAAAAATAAATACACAGAAAACATTATTTTATTTGTGTGTACGGTCAAAGTCGGGTTTTTTCCCAAAATGGTTTCGGTTCTAACTGGTTTTTAGTGGTACCGGTTTGGGACCAAACCGGTTTCAGTTCGGGTTGGTCGGTTTCTGGTTCGGGTTGGCCAGTTTTAGCATTGGGTTTTTTCAGTTTCGGTTTAGGTGAAACGATAAAAGTTTAAAGCAAGGGAACCGGACCTTGAGGTGTAAGCCTCGATGCAAACCAAGGCGGAATTAAAAAATAGATAAGAAATTATGTACTCTATCTTTTAAAAACAAAATAATTTCTAAAACATCAAAAATAAAATAATTCACATAGGAAGTCTAAAACATTAAAGACACACCTAAAAACACACACAACCTCATGAGGCGCAAGTTTTCTTAGCGCCTCAGTTCTTCGAGGCGCAGGTACAAAGTAACCTCATGAGGCATCGTCACAGACACGTTTTCTCAGGCTCTCTGCTCCTCGCCTCAACGTGCATGCCTCACCCAGGGCCGGCTCAACCATATTGGGGACCTGAAGCGAAATAAAAATTTGAGGCCCTATTTATAAAAAAAATACTGAAAAAACTTACAAAATTCGCTAGAATGGGGGATTGAACTTCCAACCTTGTGGTTAATAGTCACATGCTCTAAACAACTGAGCTATTACTTCTATATGAACTTATATAGGTTTATTTTTGTTATATATCAACAAAATTAGGAAAATTATGAGGCCCTTAGAACTTGGAGGCCCAAAGCAAAAGCCTCATTTGGATTGGGCTTAAGCCGGGCCTGGCCTCACCCGTTTTTTTAAACCATGAAACAAGTTTGGCACCGGTTTTGGTTCGGGTTGGTTTGCCGCTTTCAGTTCCCGAACCTGTTTTTTTGTTCATCCATACTTGTAGTCATCTCATTTGCAACATTTCAATGCAGGACATGAAGTGTGTCGGGTTACAGTACCTGGAAGCGATTCGAAGACTGAAAGCGTCTAATTACGAGCCGTTGAGGACTATCTACGTGTTGTTTGTGCCTGATGAGGAGATAGGTGGGCATGATGGGGCAGAAAGGTTTGCGGAATCCGCAATTTTTGACGAAATGAATGTTGGGATTGTGTTAGATGAAGGGTTGGCGTCTCCGGATGAGAACTATAGGTTGTTTTATGCGGAGAGGTGTCCGATGTGGTTGGTGATTAAGGCGGTTGGGGCTCCGGGACATGGGGCGAAGCTGTATGATAATACGGCGATGGAGAATTTGTTTAAGAGTATTGAGAGTGTGAGGAGGTTTAGGGCTGCACAGTTTGACTTGGTGAAGGCTGGTGTTAAAGCTGAAGGTGAAGTTGTATCTGTTAATATGGTGTTTCTTAAAGCTGGGACTCCTTCTCCTACTGTAGGTTTCTTATTGTCTGTTGTTTTACTGAGTAGTCACATAAGTCATTTCTTTGTTAGTCAAACACATTATAATATTACATAGGCCGTATGATGTCGTACGGGCAATATGACTTTGCCAATGGTCACATAAGTCGGTTCTTTGTCAGTTAAACAGATGATACGTGTTGTTTGACAGGGCAAAAAAAGTCGTATGGGCCATATGACTTTGTTAGCGGTCACATCCGTCATTTCTTTATCAAGTTAAACAAATCATACTGCCGTATGATTGGCCCTCATATGACCCATATGACCTTTTTAGCTCTATCATACTGCCCGTATGACTGTCATATGATCCGTTTGTTTACTATTCGTCCTATCATATGGGCTAAATGCGCGTATGACACATCAGTGGTGTATGGATGATGTGTCAGTTAATTTTTGTTAGCTCTTAAGTCTCTAACATGTATTATCCATCAGGGCTTTGTGATGAACCTGCAGCCGTCCGAAGCGCAGGCTGGTTTCGATATCCGGGTCCCGCCGATTGCTGATCAAGCTTCATTGGAGAGACGAATCGCTGAAGAGTGGGCCCCGGCTTCGCGCAATATGACATTTGAGGTAAACTAATTGGATCAAACTTCCAGTGTTGTGTATCTGTTCAGAAATGATATGGTTCTGGTTTGTGGATATTCTAACTGTGTATTTAGCATGGGCAGTTTAAGCAGAAGATGTCTGTGTATGACAAGAATGGAAAGCCGCTTTTGACGGCTCATGACAGTTCGAATCCCTGGTGGGCCCTCCTAGAGGGAGCTATACATAAAACCGGCAGGACATTTGGAAAACCAGAGATCTTTCCTGCCTCGACAGACGCTCGCTACTTTCGGTTGAAGGGTGTGCCGGCAATTGGCTTCTCTCCAATGGCAAACACTCCTATACTTCTTCATGATCATAATGAGGTCAGCCTTTTCTACCGTACTATGGTCAAACAAAGTACCAAACTTGGTTTCTGTCACCCGGTGGTAATATACTTATAGCTTGAATGAACCCTAGAGGTGCAAAATTGGAGGGTCAGAATGGACTAACTTATTAGTAAGGAGCACATAAATGGGGGGGGAGGGGGGGTAATTTCTTACCCGAACCAAGTTTGGGTTGTCATATGTAACTTGTTTAATAAAGGGTCGTGTTTAGGTTGACTTTTTTAATTAAACAGGTTGTGTTTTAGTTGACCTGTTTAGCCCTTTTGATTAAAAGAGGCCGGTCCGCCAACCTGTTTAGCCCATCTACTAAAACCCACCAACCCTTTTAACACGCTTACAACCCATTTGGCTAGTTTAGATAAAGATAATTGGATAAAGGGGTCATGTTTGTGTTATATGATTTTAAGTGTGTCCGGGATAGGGTTGATGTCTTTTGTACAAATAAATACACGGTTACATCAACAGTTTTTGTTTTAAAAAGTACAAGGAGTCGTGTTTAGGTTCAATGACTCAACCTATCAACCCACTAACATGACGCGACCGACACTCCCCCTAAGCAAAAGAAAGCAAAAACCAAGAATAAAACAAAATGTTAGCCAATGGGGTTGTGTTTTTGTTGCAGTTTCTGAACAAGGAAGAGTACCTAAAAGGGATTGAGGTGTATGAATCCATACTCAAATCTTTTGCATCTTTTACTGCCAAGACTGAAAAGGATGAAGCGACCAAAGACGAGCTATAAAAAGACGATAATAACCGGTGTTGGAGACTCATCATTCATGTTTGTTACAAATGCATAATTCAGGCATAGGGCAAACAGTAATTCCACTGGTTGTTAACATTGCCAGAAAATGATCGATGCAATGATCATCAAGAACCTTTAGATACTGTAACTTTTAGACATTTACCGCTATTTATTGGCTGATTTGCAATAAACCATGGAAGTATCGAGAACATTTAAATAATGAATGTGCTTCCTTTCCTGATAATTCTCATATTATACCCGCATTTCTTTATATTGCCCCATTTTAAATCACAGAGCCTGACTGTTGTCGAATTGCGATGTCATTTATCGAGGGTTCTGTTAGTTCCATGTCTCATGGTGCACAACTTGATTTCTTTGATGTTGAAGTATTCGGAACGAAGTCCTGGATGATGCCTCTGATGCCCTGCTAAAGTTGATTAGCACTTCAATTAGTAGGGTCAGTCAACCAATAGATGTTGTGATGCAGTTTCGGAAGCACATCAAATGGCTCAGGAACAAATAAGTAATCAAAGACAATAAATTGAACCAAAGGTTCCAAGAACAATGTTCTTTATAATAATCAAACTCAAAAACTAAATTAACAATAAAACCCTATACCCTAGTTTATAACTAAGAATCATAATAGAAATAGGAAACTAAATAAAGATAAATAGGAAACTTTAAAATTTAAATAAAGAAAAGATAATTTGGATGCTCCTGCATCATGTTGCATGCACAACTAATATGGCCGTTCTTAGACGAGCCGTGATTTCTTCTTTCGCCATGCTGCAAAGCTATCTATCTAGGCTCCATTTAAGGATGGTTGAAACTTGAACGGAGTAGGCGGACTTTCCCCTTGACCAAAGCTCGTGATGCAGCAGAAGAAATGGTCTATACCTTGCTTAAAAGAAGGTTGATGGATTTATAACAATGAATGAGAATGTGAATTGAATGATTGATGAACAGCCTCATAAGGAAGATGAATATGTGAATGAGGTCATAATTTTTCTTGAAACTCTTCTTTCTACTGCAGTACAGATATTGTCTCGACAAGACAAGTTCTTATACAAGTTCTGCAAGATGTTATCACTAACATATTGAAAACACTTTATTTATCTGGAAAATTACCAAAATAGTCATCTTTGGCTAAAGTTTTCCAAAAATAGATATGGAGTTTTAGCCTTCACCAAAGTAACCACCCCTCATTTTCTCCAATCAGTAGCCGCCACATCAGCTCAACTCTAATGACTATGACTAGTCTATACTTTTAGTAAAAAGTGCCGGCTAAGCCTACACATTTGGTGAAAAAGTGTCGTCTAAGCCGGTTGAGCCCGCTTTTTGGTGAGTTTTGCCAACTCAGCCCACACTTTTAGTGAAATTTGCCAAAATGGTGTTTTTTTTTAAACTTTTTGTGTAATTGGTATGTGTCAGAAATGTGTTTAGGAGAGTGGTATTCCCGCAATCTTAGATTGCGGGATTAGGTTACGTGGACAACAGGTGGGACGAGCAGGAGCTGAGTTGGACGAGCAGGAGCTGAGTTGGACGATGAGTTGGAAGACCCGCAATCTAAGATTGCGGGATTCAGAAAAAAAGCTGCTACTACAGTGCATTCTCGCAATCTCAGATTGCGAGATTGCTTGTCCTTGTTTTTGCCTTCAACTCTTACGCACCATCTCTTAAGTTGAATCAATGCATGCATGAGAGACAAAATGACGTCCGAGGCTTTTTGTGAGGCCCGGGATCGTGTCACGGAAAGTCCCGTAACGCCTGAACCAGCGACGGCCCTGTTATATCACCCAAGGACGCCACGTTCGGCGATCCGGGTCCGGAAAAGCCCGGCCTGGGAGACGGATACAGGGGCCCGAAAAGGGCTCCCTGGGCCTGTTTCAACACTAAGAAAACACATTACATACAACAACAAACCGCATAACCAGTTTCAACATTAAGAAAACACAAACAAGTTACATAAAACAACAAAACAACACACCACATACGGTTAAGACATTGACAAACCACATAAGCAAGGAAACGTAAGAAATGAACAACAATTAATAACCCCCAAACTCATCAGCCTCTGAAGCGTAGTCTTCAACTTCCGAAACTTGATCATTCTGAGTCTGTCGACCACCTGGCACAAAAGGTCCCCCCTGATGTCTTTGTTGAGGGTAACGGTACGGTGGGTGGTTTAAATGGGGCTCCCTTGCCTGTTGGGTATGTGGTCGCACATTCGAGTAATTCGGTGATGGGCGATGAGGTTGAGCATCATTAAAGTGGTAATGTATGTGTAGATGTTGTAGTTGTTCGGTGATGGAATTCAACGGATTAGGAGTCGGATTAGCTCTTAACTGTTCACCCCTTGGTGGTTCCACCCAACATACAAAGCCACAATTTCGTGGTCTGCGATTACAACAATAATACCTACGGCCGGGGTTTCTTGTGCTCCTTGAAACTCGAATAATTGTTTCGGAACCACAATTGCAAATAACCATTGTTTGACACGAAGATTTAAATGTGGAGTTAACTCGAAATATGGTTTCTGGGGTTCCTTATGTAGAAATTGTATTCCGCAATCTCAGATTGCGGATTTCTGTACTCCCGCAATCTCAGATTGCGGATTTCTGTACTCCCGCAATCTCAGATTGCGGATTTCTGTACTCCCGCAATCTCAGATTGCGGATTTCTCTATCTCTAGTCCACAAATTCTACAAATATCGTTCATTAATCTCAGTTAAAACCAATCCACAATCAAAGCTCACCCTCCTTCACCTCCTTAATGGACACCTTTTCCCCTTTCATTGTTAAACTTTACTGGGGTGGTGCTATTACTTACAAATTCTATACAGACATTACCGTTGACTACAATACAGAGTCAACTACGTTTATTATGACCCATAGAATGTCATACTCGGATTTTCTCGATCGCGTTTGTCTCGTTACTCAAATAGACAAGTGTTCATACAATGTTAGGTTAACAATGTATTACACTTTCGAGGGGTGTTCTGAGGCTACATACATCACAGGAAATGAGGGTATGGAAATGATGTTCTATCTAGCATCGAACGTAAACCACTATATGGCAGTGATCCACATTCAGTACACCCCATTAGTTCCATTAGCAGAAACTAGTGCTATGGATCTCTTAAGGCGGTTCACGGTGTCATGTGGTGAGGAGACATTTCATACTCCAACGCAACAGCAGATGCAGTCAATCAATTTGGAACTGGGTTCTTCAATGTACAACAGCCTCACAGAAAGCTCAAATAGACAACCTGTTCCAGAACACCACTATACTGATTATAACTATAACGAAGAGTATGTTGCTAATTTAGATGCCAATGATAACGATGAGGATGATGCTGTCGACTATGATGAAGGGCAACATGAACGAGTTGCCAATGATGAAAGCAGTGATGACAACAATGATGAGAACGAGAACGATTATAGCATTGTGCCTTCAGATGACTCTCAAGGTATTGATACTGTTATTAGTAGTACATAATTTGGATTTATCCTGATATAAGTAATGTTCATTGCAAGGTTATGTGTCGGATTCAAGTAGAGACACTGAATTTCAACCAAGTGACGTTGATTCAGAAGCAAGCGCCGAAGAAGAAGGAGAAGCTGGGACATTACAAGCCCCAACAGGTGCTGAATTTCATGAAGGGATTGATCCTTCCTTCCCAATAAACAGACACGTCGACGAGCAAGACGAAGGGTTAGAAGCATATCGCCTACCCGATTTCGATGATGAAGATAGGATGGAGATCTGGAATGGAAAGGTAAACAGTATCCGTGTCGGTATCTACTTCGAAAATAAAGAGAAAGTAATTAAAGCCATCCGGTATTGGAACGTAGAATGTAACAGGGAGTTACGCGTGGTAGAAAGCAGACCGGGTACATTTAGAGTCAAATGCCGGAACGAAAACTCTTCATGTATGTGGGCTGCTGCTGCATCACGTCCACATAAAGGAGCCTTCTGGCGTTTGCACAAATGGAGTCCAAGGCACACATGCTACTCAACGGTAGAAAGAAATAACAACAGGGCACTACGGTCCAGAGATATTGCATTACATATCCATGCACGGGTCAAAGCTGATTTAACTTTCCCGGTTAAACAGATTATGACCCACGTAAAGGAGACGTTGAACGTCGATGTTACGTACTCTAAGGCATGGACCGCCCGGAGAAAAGCAATTGAGAATGTCTATGGTACTTGGGAGAGCAACTTCAATGAGTTGCCTACCTACATGGAAAGGTTAGTCGCAACAAATCCTGGTACCGTTGTGAAGTGGCGTCATCATGAGAGGAGCACCGCCGAATGCAGGGTCTTCAAGTATGTTTTCTGGGCTTTCGGCCCTCTAATTGAGGCCTTTAGGCATTCAGCGCCTGTGATATCAATTGACGGCACTCATCTGAAGGGGACGTATAAGGGTAAGATGTTGATTGCGGTGGCGAAAAACGCAAATAACTACGTTCTTCCGGTGGCGTATTCAATTGTGGATGAAGAGACAATTGAGAGCTGGTGTTGGTTCTTGGAGCAGTTTAGAGAGAATGTATCACATCACACTGCCAGCCGTCCCCTTTGTGTTATTTCAGACCGACATGTGGGAATCATTCGAGCAATGGAGGAACTGGAAGGATGGAGGGAGCCACATGCTTACCATCGTTATTGTCTTCGTCATATAAGAAGCAATCTCGGGTCAAAGTTCAAGAGCGCCGCGTTGAAGAAGCTTTGCTGGACAATCGGAAGCACCTCCCAGCGTTATAAGTATCTGTATGCCATCAGACAGATGAAGTACAGTAAGATACAGGCGTGGAGATACTTGAGAGATATTGGCCTCCATAAGTGGACGCTGATGCGAGACCACGAAAATCGCCGCTGGGGTAACCTCACAACAAACATGTCTGAGTGTTTTAACCATGTGTTGTCGAAAGCAAGGATGATGCCTATAAAGGCAGCCATACAGTTTACATTTACCAGAGATGTCGATCAATTCAACATCCATTATCGAATTGCCAGACGGTGCGAAACAATGTTGCCCCCCGGATATGGACGGTCATTTCCGAACGTGATGCTAAGTCCAGAGAACACTATGTACGTTTGTATGATGCTTCCCATAAGAGGTACCTCGTGGAGTCTCGTGTGCAACCCAATGATGACGGAGGGAACGAGTATACGGTTGAGTACAGTAACAGAACTTGCTCGTGTGGAAAGTGGCAAATAGAACGCAGGCCCTGTTCGCATGCTATAGCGGTTTGCCATATGCGACGTAAGAATATTCATGACCTTGTTGATCCTCGCTACCACACTTCCATGTATCGGTTGCAGTACAGCGGGCATTTTTACACCCTCGGTCATAAAAGAGATTGGGACCCGGCAACATGGAGAATTCGTGGTAACCCGTCACAAATTACCATCAAACGTGGGAGGTTGAAGCAAAGGAGGATACATAACGAGATGGATGTTACGCATGAAGACCAACCAAGAGTACGCCCTAAATGTAGCATTTGTAAGTTGACTGGGCACAACAAAAAGAGCTGCCAATTCCGCCAACAGTGATTTCTTGTGATGTGATTTCTTGTGATCTGTTTTATCTATGCTAGTTTGTGGTAGTACTATTTTGTGTTGCTTTGATATTGTATGTTATCGGTGGTTATCGACTTCTTATGTTATCGTATTACTATCGTGATGTGATATATATCGTGCATTGTTGGTTTACATCTTTAGGAAGACATCTACACATTAAATAGACACGACGATAAAATTATTATAACACATGGCAAATATTACAAAACAGTAGACACAACTCACCAATACTTATCACAACGACACTTGTATAGTTCATCAGCCATATGGCGTCGGTAGTTAACACAAGCCTCTTCTACGGTGATTTGTTGGTCTATCATCAACGATTTCTTTTTAACTAGTTTCTCCATCATCATACAAACAAGAACCCCGGTGTTAGCAATGTTACCCTCATCTTGGGGGACATCCGTCTCAACCAAACCAAGGGACATATCACGTTCCGTTATGTATCTCGTGTTTGACCGAAAGTGAATACGTTCTAGAAACCATTTGAAATATAACTGTAGCATCTCCATGTAGTTCCTTACCTCTCGATGCTTTCCATTTCTCCATCTTTTATCGGTCCAGTATTGAGTAATCACCATGCTTTGCATATCAATACGGACAAGTAGCCAGTCTGTTTGGCCAATCCACAAAGGAAGGTAGATGCAGTCAACCTCCCAAAATGGAGGATACGGGTCCTTTCGTCCAGCAAAATCAAGGGGGGTAGTAGATTTATCATCTTGCATGTAGTAATAAAAATCAGGAGGTAACACCGTCCATCGGCATTTTAAATTGGGGTTCTTTAAGAGCAGCGACTGTCGAACACGCATTAATCTTACAGTCCATGCTTCAACATGCTGCAAAACAGGAAATAACAATATAAATTAATCTGCTGTCTACTTATGTTAACATATGAAAACAAATATAAATTGATATTGTGTTAAATGTACAGTAGAGGACAGGTGACCGCCGGATTCCATCCCTAGTAGGGCACCCCAAAAACTTCTTTCCAGTTTTTTTGTAATGAAACGAGTGTAGCAATATGGGGAGTCCCCGTTGTTGTAAAACTCTAAAGCATCTGTGGACCAATTCTTGGGTTCATCTTCCTTGGGGACTATAACACTATCTTTTTCAGAATCCTTTTCCGGTTGCCTTTCGGTCACCATATGCGTAGACGACCCAGCCTTCGTGGATGACGACGGCCTCTTCAAACGCCTCCAAATATCATCCGCCCACTTTGATTTCTTAGGGACTGGTTGAGAACAGAAATACCCACCAACCTCTTCATCCTTCTCAGTACGATCCCCCATTTTTTATACTACAGGCACCGTGTTGCGGGATGTGTGTTCTATCACATTACATATCCCTTTTATAGGTGGAAATGGGAAAGCATTTTTCTATACTCCCGCAATCTCAGATTGCGGATTACTCTACTCCCGCAATCTCAGATTGCGGGACAGTATTAAATTCCGCATTCTTAGATTGCAGAACTGTCAGTTATACCGACAAAACATTTTATTAATAATACAATTTCACCGACAAAACGTTAAAAACTACAAATTTACAAACTATTTTTACAAACTATACAATCCACAAGTCGTTTAGTCAATTTGTTAAATTATGATTCTTCATTTTTAACAGAGTTATTTAAGAATAATAAACTTATTGAATAAAAACAACGTAAATTTATTATTCACACGAAACGTTAAATATACAATCTACCAAAGTTACAAAACAATCTATTTCCGAGACCACCAATTCCAATTTAGCTGCAGCAGCAACATACAACTACATATCTATTACACCAACTATGTCAGATGCCATCTACTATTGAGGTACGAGCAGGAGCTGGTGCATCCAATATCCCCGACGTCACTAATGACGGAGCGTGTTTCTTCGACGTCGGAGGGCCTTGCGCTGAAGGTGTAGAACCCGCAAGCGCCATTAAATTTGCTGCGAAAATGATCGACTTTGATGAGTCGACCACCTTCAATTTCCGAGAACACCTATTCCAACTTTACTACACGCCATAATCCTACAGGCTGGCGCGCCATTTCTGAGGAACTCCCACCACCGCCTCCGTAACCTAAGGATTTGCTTGGAGGGTTGCTCCGAAGAAAGAAGTAACTGGCATGCCTGGGGGTGGTACACGGGATCTTGGAACCACCATTGCAAGCCAGGTATTTAATTTTATAAACTACAATACCAATGTTGCATTCTACACGTGTTATAATACGTGCAAATGTAACATCGATCCAAGTAGTTTCATGCAAATGTAACATCGATCCAAAAATAAGAGGGTCATGTCCAAAAACTAGATGGATTCTTCTACAACCTTTGGACCCTCCAACATTAATATATTTGAAATCACATGACCAGACAGCCATTTAACACGTGCAAATGTAACACGGATCCAACAACACTAAAAAACCATCGCCTCTAACGCTGTGTATGAAAAGAACGAACGAATGTATGTTTGTGTTTGACAGTGTGTATGTTATATTACTTGGACGAGTGTGTATGTTATTATTTGATCGATTGTGCATGTTAAATACGAAAAACTCACACCATTTCCGCAGACTTGGATTGCATGAACAGAAAAAGTGAGCCCAATCCCGCAATCTTAGATTGCGGGTCTTCCACATCATCTCCTCCCACTTCCAAGTCAGCTGCTCGTCCAACTCAGCCATGCCTGATGTCCACGTAAGCCCAATCCCGCAATCTTAGATTGCGGGACTACCATTTTCATAAACACCTTTCTGACACATACCAATTGTACAAAAATCTCTAAATAACCCACTATTTTAGCAAAAAATTCAATTCCATGTCTATTTTAGAATTTTTTTTTTATCAAATATGACTATTTTAGTAATTTTCCCTTATTTATTTGCATCCATGGTTAACCATACTATACTGGAATACAGTGCTACATTCTGATACTCCAAGAAGACGTGGAGGCAACAACATAAAACATGTTGTGCACTTCACTAAAAGCACACCTTCATCACATGTTTGTTAATTTGTTACCCATGGGATAGATTCTTACACGGTTGAATAGGTGTCGGGTTTACACAACGTCAACATGTTAACATTCCAAGAAATATATGTATAAAGTTTATAAAATCAATTTTTCGAACTGATCCAATTGGTGAAATTTAGAAACTACAAAACAAAACGAATTGAATCAACAGATTATAATAAAACAAATAAAAGAATTATATTGAATGCATGAATGATCAACAATATCTAAAGTAGCTTCAAATAAAATAACTGAATGCAAACTAAACGACGTCGTCCTCGCCACTTGATTTCTCAACACATGCAACAGCAAAACACAGTTGTTGATCCTTACGAAACGACCAAACTTGAATCATGGAACCCTCTTCCAAATGTTGTTTATTATCCAACCAAAACTGATGCCAATGTGTCTTCAACACATAGTTGTCGGTCCTAGGCATGTGCCACATAGTCAACTCCATCTTCATCTTGTACATCTCCAACGTTGGCCCGACCACACACACCTCAATCTTGTTCTCTTTTGGAACATCCGTGTTACAAATAATCCGCCTCTCGTCCGCCGTCAAGAACTCTTCCGTTTCCAGTTGGTTAACCGGCATGTTCAGCCTGTTTTGACTCTTCTTCGTATCGGACGTGTACAACCTCTTCTGGATCACGAGTTTCATGTCCGTACCCTTCATCTCGTTTGCAATAAACTCATTCAACCTTTTGGTTATGTCGTTGTGCACCACGCGTGTATTCACGTACTTCTTTGGTATTTTTCTTTTTTTACTACATCCGTGGTCTGCTTCTTCAGACCACGGACGCTTGCCCTTTACATCCTTTACAACGGGCGTTGACTTGTTTATTTGTTTTTGTAACTCCTTAGCTTGAAAGTACTGTAACCATTTATTCGCGAGTTTTTCGATCTTTTGTAGATAAAGATTGTCTTCTATGGTCAATGCTTGTGTATGATTGGCAGCAGTAGGCTTGATAAGAACAAGTGTATTGTCCATGAATGTGTTGTTGATCAGTTAATGATGAATAACGTACAGAATGAGAAGGTATGCAGGAGATTGTATAGAAAGAAAGAGGGTTTGAAATAATAATAAGAAGAAGAAATTATGATTGATGTTGTAGTTACATATGGGTTTAGATGCGTGAATAGATACACAATACGGATCCTTAGGGGATAATTAATGAGATAAATATTAATGCCCAAGATTGTGATTTGTTTCCATTTAAAAACTAACACAAAATTGAATTCATGATTTAAAATGATAAAAAGTACTAAAATTTTGAAGTGATGATTTAAAATCATATAAACTTTTTTTTTTGAACGGCTAGGCTGAACTTCCAACCCTCTTTTACAACCGGAACATCTTTACCACCACACCAAAGGGGTGGGACTTAAAATCATATTAATAGTAGTTAAAATTAAAAAAGTAATAAAAATTTAAAGTGATGATTTAAAAGCATATAGACAGCAGTCTTTGATATATTATGAATATATAATATCAATACATGTAACGAATATTATGTAAATCATATATTCTCCGTTGTAACTAATTATTTTCTTATAAAAAACCCTAATCCTCCGACTACTTCGGAGGTGAAAAACGGCGACGAACAGGATCTGATCGTAAACATGGCGGGTAGGGAGAAATACAAAGTAGATACTTGGTACGATGCTCCGATCAGGAAAGGAAGAGGTATTCATCAACGTCAAACGCAGAATCCTAAGGAAGAAAAGGTTACGAAGGTTTTCGTCTCAAACATCCCGGAGGGCTGCTCATCTGCGGATTTAATGGCTGTGTTTAAAGGTTTTGGAATGGTCAAAGGCATCTACATTGCTCGTAAGTATGATAAACTCGGTAAACGATTTGGTTTTGTTTCATTCATTAACGTTAGAGACCCGGAGGAGTTGGAGATTATGTTGAAGGATGTGTGGATCGGTTCTTACAAGTTATTTGTAGTATTGGCCCGGTTTGTGGATGGGGAGAGGGTTCCTAGAAAGGGAGAGAAACAGTGGGTGCCATTGAGGAAGGAGAATCAGGGACCGGATTCGGGGAAGGAGGATGGTAAAGAAGAGCATGTTGCACCGGAAGTGAATGTGGGAGGGTCTAAGGGGGAAGGTAGATCTTTTAGAGATACCTTACTCAATGTTGAACGTCCGAAACAAGTTCGGGAGATAGTAGTAGAACCTACGTCCAATACGAATTTTCTTTGGGAAGGGTGTGGTGCTGTGGGTAGATTGTCGGATTTAAAGAAGCTCTCGAAGTTACGTATTTGGCTAAACTTGCTAGGACATACTTCGGTAGGTGTTCGATATTTGGGTGGTTTGTGGGTGGTACTTTTGTTTGATTCATACGTCAACATGGAAGCTTTTGTGGAAGCATCGGCCATATGGAGGGTATGTTTTGACAATTTGGAGAGGTGGGAGGGGCAGGGAGTTACGAGTGAAAGGGTTGCTTGGTTGAAGGTGTATGGCCTCCCACTCAAGCTCTATGAGGAGGGTACATTCAAAGCTATTGGTAACATCTTTGGTGAAATAATTCAACTTCCTGAATGTGATGAGGCCACGGTGGACTTGTCATTTGTTATGATTGGGGTTATTCGGGGTACGGGGCCGAGGGTAAGTGAGTCGATTCAAGTTAAGTGCAAGGAAGAGGTTTTCCCGGTATTTGTTGAAGAAGATGAGAGTGAGTGGGTGCCGGAGTGTATCGATGATTGTTCGGGATATGAGGAATCGGAACCGTTTTGTGCTCGAGAGGTAGAATCGGCTGATGTTGATATGAGTGCGATGGATGATCCGATTGAAAGGAATGTGAATGTCCAGGTGGAACAGGTGGTCTCGGCTGAAGAAGAACAGGTGGAAATAGATAATGGAGAGTTGAAAGTGCAACAGGTTGAATCGGTTTTGATGCATGAAGGGGATAGGGTTGGGTTAGAGAATGTGACAGAGATCGTTAAAGATAAGAAGGCTAGAGGTTATCGTAAAAAGGCGAGGGCGCAAAAGTCTCCATCTCCAACGGGACAGGAACGACCAAAGAAAAGGGCCAGAGAAGGGGAGGATCTGTTTGATATCGATAGATTTATAGTGGCTATTAATGGAAGTGAGGTCGCTAGTAAAGTAGTCCAAGATGGTCACGAGCCTGCTGAAGATTCAAGTGTTCAGGTTCAAGATTTGCCTGAGGTGTGTCTTGACGAGGTAAGAGTTGAGGTTAGCCAAACCGTTCAATTGGGTTTGGAGTTAGGTGTTGAAAATTTCGATAACTTTGAAGAATTGGTGACAAAGGAGGTATTGGCAGAAGGTTTTCAACAGGTGTCTAGATGAATGCTCTATCTTGGAATGTTCGGGGGATTGGTCAGGAGGGTAAAGGGGTGTGGTGTCAAAAGCTTAAAAAGGAGAATGAGGTGGGGGTTATTCTTATTCAGGAGACGCAATATGAGTCGTTGGACGCGGTTAATATTGGCAAGTTCTGGGGTCCGGGGGATTATGATTTCGAGTATGTTGATGCTATGGGTCGCTCAGGGGGCTTAATTACAATTTGGGATCCAAAGTTGTTCGTTAAGGAGGGGGTCATTAAAGATAGAAACATGCTTGCGGTTTCGGGGAGGATCAAAAGAGACGGTTCTAAGTTTAATATCGTCAACGTTTATTGTCCACAAAGATTACAGGATAAAAGAAGGGTGTGGGAGGTGATATCTTCGGTGAGGGCGAATGGGGATGGGTTGTGGATAGTGGCGGGTGATTTTAATAGTGTGCGTGATAGGGATGAGCGCCGAAACTCCTCTTTTGATTCGGTAGATTCTAGGGAGTTTAACGAGTTCGTGGAGGCCGCGGAGTTGTTTGAATTTGGGCTCAAAGGTCGAAAGTTCACGTACTTAGCTAATAATAAGCTGAGTAGGATTGATAGGATGTTTGTCGATTGGGAGTTGTATAATAAATGGCCTAATGCAGTGTATCGGGTTTTAGACCGAGATGGCTCGGACCATTTCCCTCTTCTCTTGAAGATTGGTTCAAGAAATTTTGGTGCGAAACCGTTTAAGTTCTTTAACTCGTGGCTGGATCGGGATGGTTTTGATGATGTGGTTAAGGGTGCTCTTGAAGGTTTTACGGGTCATGGGCCGCCAGACATTGTTCTTTTACAGAAATTTAAAGCCTTGAGGTCTATAATCGGCTCTTGGAAGAAACAGTTAAGTTCTAAAGAAGCAGAGGAGGCCGAATTGCTTTGCAAGGAGGTTAAAGAGTTAGAAATCATCTTGGAAGATAGGGACCTTTCGGAAGAGGAGGTTTGGGTGTTGGAAGAGGCTAAGAAGAGGATTAGGCAAATGGAGTTTTTCAAGCTAAAAGATTTGAAGCAAAAGTCTAGAGTTAAGTGGGCTTTGGAGGGTGACGAAAATTCGAGGTTTTTTCACGGTTCCATTAATAACAGACGTGTGTCTAATGCTATTGTGGGTTTGTCTATTGATGGTGGGTGGGTTCATGAGCCGGCTTAAATAAAGAAACAAGTTCTGCGGTTTTTCAAAGATAAATTTGTGGAAGAGTGCCCTATTCGTCCGAAGCTTTCATGCTATGGTCTGAAGTCTCTGAACGCGTTACAGGCGGCTGATCTCATTCGGCCTTTCAGTGAACAAGAAGTTAAGGAAGCTGTGTTTCAGTGTGGTAGCGATAAAGCCCCAGGCCCGGATGGTTTTAACTTCCGGTTTATCAAGAGGTATTGGGATATGTTTTCGTTGGACTTTATGTCCATTATGAATCGTTTTGCTGAAACAGGTAGCATTAGCCGAGGGGTGTCATCTTCTTTTATCACGCTTGTGCCTAAAGTTAAAGACCCGGTGAAGCTAGAGGAATATCGGCCGATTAACTTGATTGGGGTTATTAGTAAAGTTATCTCGAAGACTTTGGCGAACAGGTTGAAGACTTTTATGGATGGGATTATTAATGAGACACAGTCTGCGTTCGTGGCGGGCAGGTATATTCTGGATAGTCCGCTCTTAATTAGTGAAGTCTTATCTTGGTCCAAGAAGTCGGGAGCCGAATTGTTTTTATTTAAAATTGATTTCGCCAAAGCGTATGATAACGTCAATTGGGCGTTTCTTATTTCGGTTATGCGTCAGATGGGATTTCCAGGGTTGTGGTGCAGTTGGATAGATGGTATTCTTAAGTCGGCTCGTTCGTCTGTTCTGGTGAACGGGGCTCCGACTTTTGAGTTTAATTGTGAGAAGGGGATCCGGCAGGGTGACCCATTGTCCCCATTTTTATTTATTATGGTGATGGAGGCGTTCTCGGGTCTCGTCAAAAAGGCTTGTGATGTGGGTGCGTTTAGGGGAGTTGGATTCGATAATGGGAATTTTGTGGTCTCCCATTTATTATACGCTGACGATGCTATGGTGATGGGGGAGTGGTCTGACAATAATCTGGTATGTTTAAGACGCATTCTTCGTATTTTTCACTTGTGTTCAGGCTTAAGGATTAATATCCAAAAGTCTACTTTGTATGGGGTGGGTAAAAGTGATGATATCGTGGGTTTAAAGGCGAACGAGATGGGTTGTCAAGCGGGGGCGGCTCCTTTCTCCTATCTAGGGATAAAGGTTGGCTCTAATATGAATAGAATTAATAATTGGGAGCCGGTGTTCAATGTTGTTAAGAGTCGGCTTTCGCGATGGAAATCGAAGACTTTATCGATTGGAGGTAGATTAACCTTGATTAAAGCGGTTTTGGTTAGTCTTCCTTCATACTACTTCTCCTTATTTAGAGCCCCGGTTGGTGTTATTAATGGGCTGGAAGGGCTTATAAAAAAATTCTTATGGGGAGGTAATAGTGATGGTAGAAAGCTTCATTGGGTTTGTTGGGATGATGTGGCTAAACCGATCAAGCATGGGGGTTTGGGGATCCGTAAGCTTGGTGATTGTAACAAGGCGTTCATGGTCAAATGGCTTTGGAGGTATAGACATGAAGGTGACGCTCTTTGGCGGCGAGTTGTGGATGCTATTCATGGTTCTAACCGTAACTGGGAAGCTTATCCTCATAGCAACAGGTTCAACGGGGTGTGGTCTTGTATTGTCAAGTGCGCCATCGGGCTTAAGGCTGGAGAGTATAGTAGCACGGATATGATTAGAGGCCGAGTGGGGAATGGAGGTGATATTATGTTTTGGATAGACCCATGGATTGACCGTATTCCTCTAAAGCGTTTGTTTCCGGATTTATTTCGTCTCGAGGGGCAGAAGTTTTGTAAAATTAAAGACCGGCTGGTAGAAGGTGCGCATGGTGTGTATTTGAATTGGTCTTGGAAGAGGCTGCCACAATCGTATGAGGAGGTTCAGCAACTGTTCGCTTGTTGCGATCTCCTTTATGGTCAAAAATTGAATGGCAATAATGATGCTTGGTTTTGGGATAATGGCTCAAATATTGGTTTCTCGGTTCAAGAAGTTAAGAAATGGATTGATCAAGATAGGCCTGTTCAAGCTAATAGCGAGTTCAAATGGTGTAGATGGGTTCCGATCAAATGCAACGTGTTTATGTGGAGGCTTCTTCGTGATAGGATACCGTCTAAGACAGCGCTTCAAAGGCGTAATATAGAGTGTGGTGGTGTGACGTGCACGTTCTGTCAAATCCAGGATGAGACGGTGGACCATTTGTTTACTGGGTGTGGTTTGGCGGTTGGTATTTGGCAGGGTATAGCGACTTGGATGAAGCTGCCTCCATTCTTTTTCTTCTCCAGGTTTGATATCCTACAGGAGACTTCTTGGCCAGTGCGAAAGAAGATGGTGATTTATGGGATGATGATCATTACATGTTGGCGGATCTGGAAGGCTAGAAACGAGAGGATCTTTCAAGATAAAAATCGATCGGTGGCCATTTTGGTGGCAGATATTAAAGCCATAGGTTATGTTTGGTTTACTAGTAGAAGTAAAAGGGGTGTTATGGGTTGGAAGGATTGGCAAACGTTTGATTTTGATGTAATGTAACGTTGTATTGGTTTTGGGGTCTCTGTCTTGGAGATCCCTGTTGTTTGGTGTTAATGAAATTAGCCTTCCAAAAAAAAAAACTAATTATTTTCTTCCAACGGCTATTTTTTTGAACGGCCGTTCTAACTAGTTACGACATGAAGCGGGGTGTAAATAATAATATCTTTTTTTTTATCATAATTTTGCATTAGAAAATGGTTCAATAAAATTATGTTACATTCAAATAGAGAAGTCAAGAATTTGTAAGAGGGGTCAATAGTGTTTTGAGACCTAATTAGGAGTTGTGACGTGACAACCACATATTTATTTACATTGTTAGTTATATCTAAGTATGATGAGAAAGTATTGTGTAAAAAGTATCTTAACATAGGATTTTGGGCTTTTGATTAAATGAATCAATAAATGAGACTAAAGTGAGATTAAATTGGGGAATATATAAGTTGATTTTCTAAAAGAGGAAGGAAAGAGCAAAATAAGTATAACCTACAATTGTTGAGTTCCACCCTCACTTTTTAAACGTACATAACCTTTTCATACAGCATTATTTAAAAAAAAAGATACACCATAAAAACAAGTTTTTTATCCTCTTTCATTTGCATACCTTATTGCTATACTTTAAAAAAAATTGTTGGGTTGATAACTTGCGTTTTATCATGATACAACTTGCGTTTTGTCAGATATAACTTGCATCTTTTTATCACGTATAACTTGCGTTTTATCATGTATAACTTCCATTTTTTTGTCAGATATAACTTGCATCTTTTTATCATGTATAACTTACGTTTGTCGAACTGGGTCTTTGAGTTGTTAAACAAAGACAAAAACCAGCTGGTCTAAGTGACCAGTTGGTTGATTATCTGACCGGGAAAGTTATAAACTAATTCGATTAATACCCAACCCAAACCTGTCCCAATAATCACACAAATAACCCACCATAACAATGATCAATCCAAGATTTGTCTTAGCGGTTTTAAAACCTAAACCTAATTGACTAATTTGGAGGAAACAATTGGATTATAAGATACTAATAGTGAGGAAAAAGCGAAGAACGGTGCACACGCAAACAGGTCAAAACAGGTACAACAGGTCAACAAAGTTCCTTATCATTAAGGTTCTCATAAGTGTGACGAAATGCATTGAAATTGTTCATTTTGTTTAACATCTTGTTGAGCTCAAATTCAGCACTCGTTTTATCTTCTCTTGCAGCATATGATTCAGGAAACAGTTGGCAATTCAAACTGGTTGCTAGAGAATATTAGAGATGAAAAGATTTGCAGGCTGAACAAAAATGGACCGGATCCACCAATAACACCTTTTATCATTTCTAATTAACTAGGATTACAAAAACAAAGTTATTGCAATAACAGTCCATATATTTAAATAAAAAGATTTAGAGGAGGTGTATGTAATGACAATAGACTTTAGGCAACTCTCAACTGATAAAATTTTTATTTGACTCAGTTGACATAAACACGACCCAAATCGATCTATTCTCTAGTACAAGAGTCAAAGACAAAAGAATGGCTACCCATCTTCATTAACAAAAAAGCACTGCCCTTCAGGGATCTTTTAATTTAGACTAGTGTGTGTGTGTGTGTTACAAAATCATAAGCTTCAACATCTAAAAACAACCACATCTTCTTGGTTTTTTATGTTCAAGTATTATAAAATCCCACTCCTTATTAGTATATTGACATCTTCTTACTTCTTTCAGATTACTCTTGGACACTAAAATTAGTTTGCAACTCTTCAAATTGCTATTGAAAGAGAAAGTAACAAGTGAACAATTTTACTTAGCACAAATGTGTATACATATATATATATATATATATGTATATATATATAGCATACCTTTTGTAGGTTTTCTATCATAACTCCCTTTTGCTCAATGTGATCTACCATTAGTCCATTAACTAAACAAAAAAGAACATTAAAATCGTATATATGCACCATTTTATTCATACAATTCAAATATAAAGAAGGCAAAACTATTATATAAAACAATAAAAAGGTGAAACCTGAAAAACCATCCAAAACCGTGCGCTCCAGCTCCTCTTGATAGTATCACCCTTTTGGTATAAAAACACCATTTTTCTCGCATGTCGCAGAATAAATAGACAAACTAACTGTCAGTTCCTTCTTTTTTTCATCCTTTCATTGCATGATCAAAAGCATTTGTTTTACCAGCCTTGAGCCTTTCAATTTCACAATACAGATATTTAACAAGAGTTGTTTTCACAAAAAAGATTAGATCATGCAAACTTTGCAGCGTAAGTTGTTAAATCCAAGACTTTAAAAATGTAACAATAACAATGTGTAACAATGTGTGGCTAAATGTAAGGAGAGTATAAAAGACCCAATCTCATTAACTAACCCTTTAAAAAAATAACCAACTTTTTGAGGAAAAAAAAACTTTACTTTCCGCTACCAATAATCTCCACAGGAGCAGACTCCTCCTTGAAAGTGATGGTAGCGAATCGGGTCTCTGATAACTATGTTACGACCCTCCATTTGTGCCAAAAGTTTAGCAAACAGATGGCAGTCTCCACATATTCTAAGGTTTTTCCTGATTCTTATCGTCTTTCCCTTTGTTAAAGCCATCAGGCCGTATACAATTGCCAGTTTTTCGCTGTGGTACAACAATGGATCTTCCATTTGTTCCCCTTCAACGTCATGTAACACGAAACTCGTATCTGGAACATAACCCACTTCCCTTAATCTCTGAACATATTGGATCAGCCTCCGTGTGATCTCGTCTATGTCCGGATGTGAATTGTCCCTTAATACAAAGGCATGAATCTGTTTATCTACTTCGATCCAGCTACACCCTGGTTCCTTCCTCACATTGTTGCCCTTCATCATCTTCCTCACTTGTTCAGCATCTTCCCACCGATGAGTATTCACATAAATATTTGATAACAGGATATAAGTCCCTGCATCATCAGGGTCAAGATCTAGCACCCGTTTAGCAGCGTATGCAGCTAGATCCATGTTGCGGTGAATCCTACACGCTCCAAGCAAAGTTCTCCATGTCACAACATCTGGTTCCGGTTCCATGTTGTGTATTAACTCAACAGCCTCGTTAAGCTTCCCCGCCCTTCCAAGTAGATCAACCATGCAACCATAGTGCTCTCTACCTGGTTTAATACCATAAACTTTTTCCATCGATTGAAAGTATGATTGTCCCTTATCTACAAATCCTGCATGACTACAAGCAAACAATACTCCAACTATTGTTATGTAGTTAGGTCTGGTGCCCGAGCTTGTCATTTCCTCAAACATATCTATGGCTTCATGACTGAAACCGTTTTGAGCCAGACCGATTATCATGGTACTCCAAGAGATCACATCCTTATTCACCATCCTAGTAAACTCAAACCTTGCATCCTCCATGCTACCACACTTGCAATACATGTCAAGAAGCGCGTTACTGAGAATCAAGTCTCGATGGTACTTCAACACATGAACATGCACTTGTCTTCCGAGTTCCAACAAGGCCAACCCAGTGCAAGCTCTCAAAACACTAGTCAACGTCGCCTGATCCGCCAAAAACCCACATCGTTTCATGCGTTTAAAAAGCTCTAAAGCCTCATCTCCATCACTATTCTGAGCAAAGGCACCGATCACCGAGTTCCAAACAATCAAATCCCTCGTCTCCATCTCATTAAAAACAATTAACGCGTTCGACACTTCACCCCACTTGGAGTACTTATCGATCAACGCACTCCTCACAAACACATCCGAATCCAATCCAACTTTAGTTATAATGCAATGTATCTGCCTAAGGATCCCCAAACCACTACATGCCTGCAAAACAGACGAACAAGTAAACATATTCGGACTCACACCGCTTCTCATCATAAAAACCAAGAACCCCAACGCCTCATATCTCATCCCCGCATTCGAAAAAGCCGCAATCATAGTGGTCCACGACACTACATTTCTCTCAGGCATTTCATCAAACAGTTTCAGTGCATCATCCAACAAGTTAAACTTAACATACATATTAATAAGGGTATTAACCAAAAATGTTTTTGGCTGATACCCAGATGAGAAAACATGTTTATGAACCAGTTTTCCTTCTCGAACCGCCCCGCGAGCCAAACAACACTTAATAAGCTCAGAATATGTTACAGAATCAGCCCAAATTTGGTTCTTTTGCATGAAGTTTAAAGCTTTCATGGCAGTTGGGAGGTCTCTGTTGTAGCAGGCAGAAGTGAATTCATTAAGATGGGTGTTGGGTGTATTAGGATGTGGTTGATGATGAATATGTAGTAAAGAGTGTAGTGTAAGAGTAGAGATGGTAGGGAGAAACTTGGGTTTATAATTGGAGAGTGATTTCATTTGTGGGTGTCTGCTTAATTATTATTTTTATGTGAATTGGACTGAACATGAAATGGAATTTATCTATCTATATAATAATTGAGGTTAACTTGGGTTGAATGGAGGCCTTAGAAAGTGTCCTCATAGATCCAACTGAGAAATGGAGCTCCGAATTTTAACTATATAAACCGTTTTTTTTTTTTTTTTTTTTCATTCTCCTTTCTCATAACTAGCCTATTCTTCCTATGAAAGTTTGCTATCCTCCCCCACCATTCAATCCATACTTTTGATTCTCCAAAATCGATTAAACATCTTCAATCGGATTTCATCATTCAATCTACATGCTATCCTCCTCCAGTTGTCTTCATAATTTTTTTCATTGTCCGAAGAAAAACAAGTTTAGCAAGGTAATTATCGATCCTATAATCTCTAAGATCCGATTCATATTATTATCTTTTAGTTCATTTTTTTATTGTTAAGCATATTTTTTGTTTTTCAATACATAAATCCAATAATATTGTTCCAATAATTCCGATTCAAAACCAACTTTTTAGGTACCGATTTGAATGGAGAATTTTATCATTCAATAGGATTTCATCCTCCATTTATATAACGATTTGAATGGAGGATTTTTTTTATTAAAAGTTTCTGCAATGTTTATATATTTTTTGTTTTTCAATACATAAATCCAATAATATTAATTTTTTGGGTACCGATTTGAATGGAGGATTCATTCAATAGGATTTCATCCTCCATTTATATATTGATTTGAATGGATGATTTTTTTTATTAAAAGTTTCTGCAATGTTTATATATTTTTTGTTTTTCAATACATAAATCCAATAATATTGTTCAAATAATTCCGATTCAAAACCAATTTTTTGGGGTACCGATTTGAATGGAGGATATTTTTATTAAAAATTTCAGCAATGTTTACATATTTATCATAAAATCGGATTTCATCCTCCATTTATAAAGCAATGTTTACATTAATTTATGAGTATTTCATGTGATCCTCAATCTAATTCTTCAAGATTTATGTTTCCTACGGTGTTTTAACATTATATATGATGATACATAACTTTCTTTTTGACATTTGAATCGATTTATGTTTCTTATTTGAAATACAAACAAAAAAACAAGATTTGATCCGAACACAGAAACGCTATTATGTCTTATCACAAAGGACCTCAATTCTTCAAGGTTTTGGTATGTTTTATATTTTTATGTTCATATGCCTATTTAATTTAAAAAAAATGTTTCTTTCATTTTTAATGTTGTTTTTTACGTGATTTTTCATACTGTACCGAAATCCAAGAACAATTTTCTATTGTCTAAAAACATACACAATAGTCATGTTACAGTAGCGACATATGAAGGACAATCTTGGTTGGTCCGATTAGAGTTGGTAAATGATGTTTTTTGTTTTACTAGTGGGTGGTCTATAGTTGTTAATGATTTAAATTTTACAATCTCCGACAAATCATCTACACAATAATTCGGAAATAACAAGGATTTAAAGCTATTTAACAGTTTCCTAAAATATATAATATATTCAAAATAATTCGGAAATCAAGATTTAAAGCTATTTAATACGACCATCTAAATTTTTGATATTTATATGCCATATTTATCTCCTATAAATCATCTACACATTAATACGGAAATAATGGCCGAAATAATAATAATAATATTGTATTTAATTTAGTAATAAATATAATTTAAATCTATTTAACAGTTTCCTAAAATATATAGTAATTTTTTTTTAATTTTTTGTACGTCTTTCAAAATAATTCGGAAATGATTTCATTAATATACGTCTTTAATTTAAATGTCGTTGAAAAAATTTGCGTTATCTTTTTTTAATTTTTTGTAACTTTGGTGGAGGTATATCAAAAATATTTGAACATCACGATTTAAATGAATAATTAATACGACCATATAAATTTCAATAGTCTTGCCATATTTATCTTCTACAAATCATCTACACAATAATTCACAAACAATTCAGAAATGATATTAATACGATATTTAATTTAGTATTAAATATAATTTAAAGCTATTTAACAGTTTCCTAAAGTATATAATATATTCAAAATAATTCGAAAATCTCAATTTAAATAAATTTCATTAATACGACCATATAAATTTCAATATTATTGCCATATTTATCTCCGATAAATCATCTAAACAATAATTCAGATATGATAATAATAAGATATTTAATTTAGTAATAAATATAATTTAAAGCTATTTAACAGTTTCCGAAAATATATAATATATTCAAAATAATTTGGAAATCTCAAATTAAATAAATTTCATTAATACGACCATATAAATATCAATATTCTTGCCATATTTATCTCCGAAAAATAATCTACAAAATAATTCAAAAATAATTCGGAAATGATAATAATACAATATTTAATTTAGTAACAAATATAATTTAAAGCTATTTACCAGTTTCCTAAATTATATAATAAATTCAAAATAATTCGTAAATCACGATTTAAATGAATATTTAATACGGCCATATAAATTTCGATATTCTTGCCATATTTGTCTCCGATAAGTCATATACACAATAATTTTGAAATGATAATAATACGATATTTAAATTAGGAATAAATACAATTTAAAGCTATTTAACAAATTCCTAAAATATCTAATTTATAACATTACATGGCATGTTATAACGTACATACAACAATATTAACTATTTGACTTTTTATAAGTCAAACTTAGTTTACAAGTTATAATGAGAACCTAACTTAAATAATTTTACCAGCTTGAACATATTTATAAACTGTTATTAATTTGTGAAACTTTGATGGAGGTAAATTGTTTGACTTTATTTATTTTTCATTTTCTTACACTAGACTTTTAGTAATGACATATCATTTTATGTGTTTTTATTTATATGTTAAAACCTTATTATATTATAATACATACTATTACATTTTATTATAAGTAACAATATGAACTAAAAACCAATTCATTACTATAAATGGTTTTCATTTTAAAGTTAATGTTATCATATTATGTTTACAATAAATAGACCTTCATTCAGTTGTCCATAAATGCTTACGAATTCAATAATGCACTAATTAAACATAATGGTAATTTAAGATATTAATGTATTCATTAGCATTGACCATCATTCAATTGGAAATAAATGATAACGAAATCAATCATTTAATTGTCAATAAATTAAAAAATTATAAACGTTTTAATGAAAGTTTTGTCAACCATTTACAAAGATAAACACCGATATTGAAATTAATAATAAGTATAATTTATTATTGATTAACAGTTTCCTACAATATATGCGATATTTAAATAAATAATTAATAATAATAATAATGTTACTATTTTCGTTTAAATATATTTAATAAAATTTAAGACATTTTCTTTATCCAATCTTTATATAAATAAAAAAATAACATTATTACCATAATACAATCTAACCGATCATTGACCCTAACAGAAAAACCTTATCTGTTTTTAACTGTTAAGTATTACACTTACACAGTTTAAATAATGACGTTTTGTTGGCGGTGTTTTGTAACATGTCAAAAGTTGCCTAAAGTGTGTCTACAATAGGTCCTTTTGGCTACTTGTTGAGATAATAATTGAGGTTAGTTGGGTTGAATCAAGGCCTTAGAGAGGGTTTGAGGTATCCATATTGAATATGGAGTTCCAAGTTAGTCCCTATAAATACTCTTTTCTATATTTTAATTGCGTACACTCTTCCATCACACTCTCAATTTTCCATTTCTACCAAACAAACATCGCTATCCTCCTACTTCATCTTTCATAGTTTCTTGATTCTCCATAAACGATTAAAGGTAATCATCGATCATACTCTTCTAATGTTGATTCCTATTATTTTTTTCGTTTCATTATTTATTGTTAAGTTATGATTTTTAAACGATTTACGATTCATTCTCCACAACATAAATCAATCGTTTTAATATTTTTTTTAAACGAGTTACGATTCTAAATCATTCTTAGTTACAATGTTTTAAACGACTTTTTTTAAACAATTTAGGATTCTAAATCATTCTTGGTTACGATGTTTTAAACGACTTTTCTTGGATGATTTATCACCTAAGTTACGATTTTTTTTAACCAATTATGAAGGATGAAGTATTCTGATCTATTCATTTCAATGATAAAATATCGATTTTGTGAAGAAAATAGTATAATCATTACTATTATTTGCCGATTGAATAGCAATGTTAAGAAATATTGAAACGAAAATAATATAATCATTCATCCGTGTGTTTCAAGAAGTTTATCATTCCGATTTATTCGGTTTTGATTATTTTTTTGAAATATCAATTTTTTTTAGTTACTGATTTTTTAGATATATTTTTAATCGGAGTTAATATTCACTCTTATTTAATCATTGTACGTTAGTATTAGTAATAAAATTTAATATTAGATTTGATTAATCGGATTTAATATTAGTATTAGTAATATCAATAATCGATAATTAAGTTAAAAAATATTAACAAATAACTACAAAATGATAATCAATCATTCAAATCATGTACATAAAAAATCATATATTAAACCGAAATATATATTTAAAAATAGTAATACCAATAATCAATAAATTTGATTAAAATCTTAATAAGTAACATCAAAATTATATTAAAAATCTTCATAAGTTACCATAATAAATAAGATTAAAAATCGATTCATACAGCAAATTTATCATTCTGATTTATTCGGTTTTGATTATTCTTTTGAAATATCGATTTTCTTTAGTTACTGATTTTTTAGATATATTTTTAATCGGATTTAATATTCACTCGTATTTAATCATTGTATGTTAGTATTAGTAATCGGATTTAATATTAGTTTTGATTAATCGGATTTAATATTAGTATTAGTAATATCAATAATCGATAATTAAGTTAAAAAATATTAAGTAGAAAACATTTAATAAATACCTACAAAATCATTATCAATCATTCAAATCAATGACATTAAAAATCATATATTAAACGGAAATATATATCTAAAATAGTAATATCAATAATCAATAAATTAGATTAAAAATGTTAGTAAGTAACATCAAAATCATATTAAATAAGATTAAAAATCTTAATAAGTTACCATAATAAATAAGATTAAAAATCGATTCAAACAACAAATTTATTCATACGAAAATCACGCCATGATTCATTTAATGGTGTAATTGACAACTAATTTTAGGAAAGTTTTAAAAATATTAATAAATAACTACAAAATCATAATCAATCATTCAAATCAAAGTCATAATATAAAAATTAAATTCGGTCAACACTATTAAACGTGTGTTCATAAAAATAGTAATATCAATAAATAAGATTAAAAATAAGACTAAAACATAGAATGATCATTCTGAGTTATTTAGTTTTGATTATTCGTTTGAAATACCGATTTTTTTAGTTACTGATTTTTTAGATATATATTTAATCAAATTTAATATTCAATTAGATTTAATCATTCTATGTTAGTATTAGTAATCGAATTTAATATTAGTTTTGGTTAATCGGATTTAATATTGGTATTAGTAATATCAATAATCAATAAATAAGTAGAAAAAAATTAATAAATAACTACAAAATCCTTATCAATCATTCAAATCAATGACATTAAAAACCATATATTAAACCGAAATATATATATATATATATCTAAAAATATTAATATTAATATCAATACTCAATAAATTAGATTAAAAATCTTAATAAGTTACCATGATAAATAAGATTAAAAATCGATTCAAACAACAAATTTATTCATACGAAAATCACGCCATGATTCCTTTAATCGTGTAATTGACAACTGATTTTAGGAAAGTTTTAAAAATGTTAATAAATAACTAAAAAATCATAATCAATCATTCAAATCTTCGTCATAAAATAAAAATTAAATTCGGTCAACAATATTAAATGTGTGTTCGTAAAAATAGTAATATCAATAAATAAGATTAAAACATAGAATGATCATTCCGATTTATTCGGTTTTGATTATTCTTTTGAAATACCAAATTTTTTTAGTTACTGATTTTTTAGATATATATTTAATCGGTTTTAATATTCAATTATATTTAATCATTCTATGTTAGTATTAGTGTTGTTGAGCAATTCACGTAAATTACCAATCTTTCCATTTTTATGATTTGAATGATTGATTATGATTTTGTAGTTATTTATTGATATTTTTAAACTTAATTATCGATATTACTAATACTAATATTACGAATTTAGCTTTAATGTTGTTGTCCAAGTTTCACGACTTTCCTAAAATCAGTTGTCAATTACATGATTAAAGGAATCATGGCGTGATTTTCGTATGAATAAATTTATTGTTTGAATCGATTTTTAATCTTATTTATTATGGTAAGTTATTAACATTTTTAATCTTATTTATTATGATTTTGATGTTATTTATTAAGATTTTAATCTAATTTATTGATTATTGATATTACTATTTTTATGACTTTCCTAAAATCAGTTGTCAATTACACGATTAAAGGAATCATGGCTTGATTTTCGTATGAATAAAGTTATTGTTTGAATGTCTCTGTGTTATAATATTTTTTATATTTTATGTTTAATTTGATGTTTATGTTGATTTGCATTAAAATTTAAATAAACATAAAATATAATTTATTAATTTAGCTTCAATAAACATAAAATTTAATTGATTACACAACGTTTGTGGTTATACAATACATTGGTATATTAACATTTAATGTGTAGGTGGATTTTTTATAATTTACATTTCATAAAAACATAATATGGCGTTATAGTAAAAGGGATAACTTATAACAATAAAAATCTCTATAATATTTATAGATTATTTTCAAATATGACATGTTATGGTTGGGTATGCCATTTTTTTTTTTGTATAGTTGGTTTGGAATATAACATGGATAGTGATTTTGTAATTTTTGTTTGGTTTGAATCCTGATACCTTTAAAGTAATGGTTTATGTTGGTTTCGCATATTGTATTAGTAATGAGTTTGTAATGTTTTCGTTTGATGTTAGTTATAGATATTTTATGAAGTGAATTATGTTTTTACTTTCTTTTCCCTCATAATTATCGTTTACTTCGTCATGTGATATTTTGATTCATGATATGTTTTAAAGTACTAATTAAATCCGATGAAGTTATTTTGTTCTCTTTACATATTTTGTCACTTTTTATTTATCTTTTCTTCTACACGTGTAACAAATCATATTTTGTATAAATCGTTTAATTTTCTATATAATTTTTTAGTTGTATGTTTTGTTAAACTATATTTATTTACTTTGAATTTTAATGTTCATTTACATCATGTTACAATAAATATGTTATTATTCATTTCATTATTTGTTTTTAAATTACATCTAATCAAACATTTGTTGATTCATATATTCATTATTGAGTAACATTAAACATTTTTATGATATTTTGCATGCAACAAAAATCCATACAAGTTGTCTTACATAAGTTTCAATAAATAAAACTTGCATACTACAATCTTTATAAAATAATTTTCTCATTTGACTCGGAGATGTACCGGGTGTACACCCGGGGCTCTAACCTAGTATTTATATATATATACAAAACATGAAGGGCTTATGAATAGTAACTTAGTTACTATTTAACTCCGTTAAGTTACTATTCACCTCCGTCAATAGTAACTTAACAGACTTACTATTTAACTCCGTCAAGTTACTCCTCAACTCCGGCGAGTTACTATTCAACTCCGTCAATTACTATTCACCCCCGTGAACTAAGTCATTTAACGGAGTTGAATAGTAACCTTAACGGAGTTACATAGTAAAGTTAACGGAGTAGCGAGAACGGGTTGGCTACGCGCACGTACTAATATGAATAGCAACTTAACGTGGTTTAACTCCGTCAATTACTATTCATCTCCGTGAACTAAGTCATTTAACGGAGTTGAATAGTAACCTTAACGGAGTTACATAGTAAACTTAACGGAGTAACGAGAACGGTTGGGTTACGCGCGCGTACTAATGTGAATATCAACTTAACTTGGTTACTATTTAACGGAACATATGTAGTACGCTTAGAAATGGGTTAGCATTATTGGTTCAACCGGGCATGTCGGGTGGTTTAACCGGTTGTACCAGGTCATGCAACCAGTTGAACCGACCAATAGGAATGGTTAGGAATATTGATTCAACTGGCCATACCGGACGGTTCAACCGGGTATGTCGGGTGGCTCAATCGGTTCTTAACTTGGTTTAACTCCGTCAATTACTATTCACCTCCGTGAACTAAATCATTTAACGGAGTTGAATAGTAACCTTAACGGAGTTACATAGTAAACTTAACGGAGTAACGAGAACGGTTGGGCTGCGCGCGCGTACTAATGTGAATAGCAACTTAACTTGGTTACTATTTAACGGAACATATGTAGTACGCTTAGAAATAGGTTAGGATTATTGGTCCAACCGGCCATACCGGATGGTTCAACCGGGTATGTCGGGTGGTTTAACCGGTTGTACCAGGTCATTCAACCAGTTGAACCAACCGGCAGGAAAGGTTAGGAATATTGGTTCAACTGGCCATACCGGACGGTTCAACCGGGTATGTCGGGTGGCTCAATCGGTTGTAACAGGTGGTTCAACCGAACCGTCGCAACGTGAATTTTGTTAAAAATCGGTTTGCCCCGCGGTAAAGTGCGGGTGTTAAACCTAGTTTAATATATTAAGGGTGAGCATATGCATAAGCATGTTATGCTGTAAGTTAAATTGCACTGATTCTCGATGTGTTTTCTAGTGGTTGTGGGTGCCGAGGCAAGGCAACCCGCAATAGCGACCGATTGAGTGTATAATACGGTGGCGTAGGGCACTGGCGGTGGCGGTGGCCGACGAGACTGCACCTGCAGGCGTGAGGTCATAGGGTGTTTGGGATTGAGTTTCAAAACTGCTTATTGACTTATTGACTTTTTGAAAAAGCCAATAAGTCAATAAGCTGTTTGTGTAACCCAAAATCACTTTATGTTTTGACTTTTGGCTTTTAAGGGTGAAAAAACTGTTTTTGAAAAGTTAGAAATCCTGGCTTTTAGCTTTTAGCTTTTGACTTTTGAAAAAAAATTACAAATTTACCACTCATACAACCAATATTCGCAATAAGTTAAGTGAAACACTTAAAAAAATAATAATTTATTGACTTTTTGACGTTTCTCATCTCAAAAGCTAATCCAAACACTTTTTTTAAAACTCCTTTTCAAAAAGTCATAAGCCAATAAGCACTTTTGACTAAAAGCACTTTTGCATCTCCAAACTCAATCCCAAACACCCTCTGAGTTTTCCTTCTTTCAGTTATAACTTCACATAAGCAGAGACCCTTTGCAATGTTTCTTTTTCTAACGGTGAAAGAAAAAGCTTCGCTTCGAGAGGTAACCCAATGGCAAAAGACGACTTCATACGCTCGCGATCGCATATAATACTGGGCAGCCCAAGCTCACGATCTCCAGTTTTAGGAAAAACCCGCTGCCTAAAGACCCACTGCGATAAAACGCGATTGAGATCGGATGCTGCCGAATCTTTACTTCCCCTCCGATAGCAATTGAGCTAAAGCTCATTGGCCCTTTGCAACATTAATGTGTAAAAGTATAAATACTAAGGGGCTATTTTGTTGATTAAGTGTTGAATCATTAAGAGGTCTGAATGGTTAAGATGTCTAAATGGTTAAGTGTTGAATCATTAAGTTGAATCTCTTAATGGTTAGTTTTCTCGTCCCACATTGATAGGAGAGCCTCATTAAGATTCAGCCTAGTTTAGTGCTTAATGGTTCCGTACTAATGGTTCAGCAACATCCCAAGTCTTAATGGTTCAGCCTTAACCATTCCTTTCAGAAGCTGAAACAAACGCGCTGAATGCTGAATCATTCACTGAATGGTTCAGAGCCTCATTAAGGGGCTTACCAAACAGCCCCTAAGTGTGTAAACTCCTAGAAATAAAATAAACATACGATTATTAATAAGGGTCGTATTATTTCGACACCCCAAATCGTTATCTCGACACCCCCCCTATACGCTTCGTATTGGCCAATATGAAGTGTATAGGGTACATCGTTTCTCAAGCCAAGACAACAACCGACAAAAACATATATGCACGGACAAGTATGATTTCAGACATCACATTCATGCATAACAAGTTCTTACACACATTTGTAGTAACATGAGTCAACTTCAAAGGCAGCCATCTTAACAGATCAAATTATCAATTCTATAAAGTTAATCTATACATGGATGATATTCAAATAGAGTGGAATTCTAATGTCTACTTCTCTAGGTAATTCAATCACACTAGTAACAATGTGAATATGTAGGACAACATAATTCTATGATCACTATCACAAGCATCACTTGTGGTCCTGGTTATGGAACCAAGTAACTACCCGTATAACTATAATATACGTGGTTTCATGGTTCTCATGATGTAAAAGCTGATCAAAAGTGACGGAAGCCTGAGGATGTATATATCTGAAGAAGGTATAATTGGGCTTTGTAGTTAGAGATCGCATCCTGAAAAGCAATAGCAATCATACATGGTATAAGGATCAAGGATGTTTTGGTTATTGATCAACATTTTACTAGTCCCGTATGATTGGTTAAATTAACCCTAATTATATCACATTCTTGTACTTAGTTGATAGTTAATTCTACTTATTATATATGTTATATTCATTCATGAGCACATGCTCCTGACAACACTATTTTTCCCAAGCACAAGTTCTAATAACACCTTTCATTCTAGAGCACACGCTTCGGACTATACTCTTCAATCCGAATACATATTTTATCCCGGAGCATAAGATTCCGATAAAGTTCCATATATCCTAGAACACGTGTCCAATATTAAAACTTCCACTCCAAATCACATGCTCGTGCAGGTTTAGTTGCGACAACAATAAAAACATGTGATGCAAAATGCATCAATTCTAACATTCCATACCACTGACACCTGAAAAACGACAGCTAGTGTGTCCCACGCTATCTATGACCAAGGTTGTAAAAGGCGCTCTAGGCGGCCGCCTAGGCGCTAGGCGAGGGTTGATATCGGAAATTTGACCTAGGCGGGAGATTAGGCGATTTTGGGACTAGACGGTGATTAGGCGGTGCTGGGCGGTGCTAGGCGGATCTAGGCCGACCTAGGCGCTTGGCTTTTTTTTCACTGTCTTATCCCCGTCGGCCGTCACCTTCCTTCATCCGCATCAACGGCCACCACCGTGTAACGGTTCCGCTGAACCTCAGCCTCAAAGACATCATCTGATGACATGATTATGAAAGAACTTATGTTGAAAAGTGAACGTAAACAAATGAATTTTTATGAAAAAATGAAAAAGGAGTAGGTATCTTCAATGCGTCTGTCTTTGTTTTTTATAAGGTTGTGTGTAGTGGTGGGGGGTTATGGGGGGTTATGGTATTAAAATATTAAAAAGTAATAGAAGGGGGGTTATGAGAGTGTTATGGAAAAAGAGGGTGTAGTGGGAAGGGGGGTTATAAGGGGGTTATAAATGATTGGGTAATCATTGGTTTTTATTGTTTTATTATTATTATTATTATTATTATTATTATTATTATTATTATTATTATTATTATTATTATTATCAACTTATAAAACCCACCCACCAATAGTCTGGTGGTATTCTAAAACCACCTGTCCACACCCAAATAAAACTCAAAAACCATCCACTCATCCCTCATTATACACACACACACACACAGACACCTGCATCGGAGCCACCACCATCGCTGGCATCGTAGCCATCACCGTCGCCGGACGCTCTGCAACCCATCAAGTCCCACACCACCTTCATCTCCAACCATCACAGCCACCACCTTTAACCGTCACAACCACCACTGTCGCCACCATCTTCTCCGGCGACACCATCTCCACCATCACAGCCACCACCTTGCAGTTAATAATAATAATACTAATAATAATAAGATAATAATAATAAAAAAACTCCAACGTCCCTTTGTCAGCCAAAATGCTCGCCACCTCCAAAACGCTCACCCCCAAAACGCCCCCATAGCGCCGGCGGGGGGCGGTGTTCCACGGCGCTATGGGGGCCAAAACGCCCATATAGCGCTCGACTACACACAACCTAAATGCTTTGAGGAGAGAGAAAGGAAAACGTGTAAGACAGGGAGCAGTGTTGGAGAACTAAAACACAGCTGTTGCCAGCTTTCAATTGCCCTTTTAACTTCTTTTCTTTTTTTTAAACAACTTTTAACTTCTTTTCTAATTATTTAATACATACAATACTATATAATATATAATATCATGTGTATATATGTTTAACTTTATTTTTAACAGTGCCGACACCATATATATCTTAACATATTTAAGAAAAACACCTAAATTTGTGTGTATATATATAAAATACGTATAAAAATTATAAAACGCCTAATTCCGCCTAGTCCCGACTAGTCCCTAGGCTAGACCTCACCGTCTGCTTAGCGCCTTTTACAACCTTGTCTATGACCATGACATAATTAATAGAAGGCCTTGACAAGGTAGTCTGTTGCAGCATATGGTAACAAAGTGTCACATACGCCATATGACTGGACAGTAAAAAAAACAGTATGCCTAATTACCTTTCTAATATGAGAGGGGGGCAAACAACTTCTCCTTATCCAACACTTTGTTTAGCACAAAGATAAATTCTGAAACTCTCCCTAAGTCCTTTACTATGACGAAAATAAAGTAGTGTTTGATATGTAAAAATGAGTGGTGAAATAGAAATAAAATGGATACATAGTGAGATGATGAATATACAAATATGCGATCCACTGAATCAATCTACCTTGCAAATATTGCAAAAGAATTGAGATATCTTTATAATCTCATAGTATGAGGACCCATCTTGCAATTTACACAAATAAGAACCAAATCCATCAGAAAAAAAGGGAAAATCACCAAAATAGCCCGTTGACCGGGCATTTTGCACAAATAAACCTTTGACCCCCCTTAGGAGAGACGGGACACGGCTCCCAACGAGCCTGAACCGTCTCCCAAGAGGCTTCCCATTTCAGCCAACAGAGGACCGCCACGTGTCGTTGTTGATCCCGAGGCTGTCCCGTCTCTCTCCAGACGGGTCAGAGGTCAACCGTCTCTCTCCCCAGACGGGTCACACTTCCCCATGCTGTCTCAAGCCGTCTCGGGAACCGTCTGAACCGTCTCAAAGTGTTTCGGGAACCGTCTGAAGCCGGGTCACATTTTACAATGGTGACTCGCCGTCTCCCGAGACGTCGTCTCCGGTGAGTCCCGATGGTTCGACCGACGCTTCGGTTGTCCAGGTCACCACCTATAAATACCGTGTCCCGTCTCCCGTCAGACCATCCAAACCACCACCACCGTCTAACAGTAGCAGCACCACCACACAACCACCACCGTCTAACACAAATGGCACCCCAAAGATGGACAGAAGAACAAGAGATTGCACTTGTATCAGCTTGGCGCTACGTTGAAGAGAGCACCCACCAAACCAACAAATGGTTTCGTATCCAACACGAGTACAACCGGCTGGTTGGAGGGTCTGACCGGACAACGGACTCTCTTAGCCGGAAGTTGAACGATTTGACAACGAAGTGTCAAATCTTCAACGGGTACCACAACCGGACTCTTCAGTTTGTACCCCCCGGCTTTCCCGAAGACACGTCAATTAGACACAGCAAAAGACAGTATAAAAACAGGGAGGGAAAAGAATTTAAACATTTGTCCGCGTGGCAAATGATGAGAGATTATCTATCTTAACTAGTTTATTTGTAATCAAATTTTATTTATGTTTTATTTATGTTTTTTTTATTAATGTTTATTTATGTCATGTTTATTTATGTTTTTTTTATATCAAAGTAAATATCTATATATATATATAAAAGAAAAGACTTTTGCTGACGTGGCGGCCATTGGTTCCTACGATGTTGAAATTCAACCCAATCGTCATGCTATCATTGGAATTTTACTCTTCTAAAGATGGTTAGGTATACTTCATCAAGAGAAGCTACGAGAAAGAATCGTGCAACACTTCAACACATGGTGTCACCTTATAGCAAGATTATTATTTTTTATTTAATTACAAGAGTAATAATTACTATTAGTATTAGTATTATTAGAATGGTTATATTTTTCAACCCCGGGATCCTCCCGGGGTAATCAGCTAGTTTCATTAATATTACAATAACAATATTATTACAATAACAATCATTAATATTACAATAACAATATTATTACAATAACATTAAACAAACCATATTATTACAATAACAATAAAAAAACTATACTATTACAATAACGATAAACAAACTATACTATTACAACAAACTTCCTAAATTTACTTGCTAAGAACTAAGAACTTTGTTTGAATGGTGTATGTGCGCTTCATAGACAAAGAACTCTTCTTGCAAATAAAATAGACTACCACATTGTAGATGCAAATTACACAGGTTAACCCACGCGCAGATGCAACAACAATCCAAGTAGCCGTACGCAGATGAAACAACAATCCAAGTAATCGGACAATATTTTCGTAAGCCGGTAGGCTTCGGTTGGCAAACCAAAAAACATCTTGGAAGATGAAAGGTTTGGGGAGGGTGGTGGGTGCAAATTTTGTTAAGTGAAATCCGGTATTTATATACACTAGTGAGACGGTTCAGACGGTTCCCGAGACGGTTTGAGACGGCATGGGGAAGTGTGACCCGTCTGGGAGAGAAACGGTTGACCTCTGACCCGTCTGGAGAGAGACGGGACAGCCTCGGGATCAACAACGACACGTGGCGGTAGGGATGAGCATCCGGTCCCGAATACCGATCCCGAACCGAAAAAATACCGATCCCGTACCGAACCGATACCGAACCGAGGGTGTTCGGTATCGGTATCGGTACCCACATTTAGAGGTTTTCGGTTTCGGTATTATCGGTATCGGTACGGGATCGGTATCGGTTCGGTATTTTAAGGTAAAATACCGATACCACACCGGTACCGTACCGTACCGATACCGATACCGTACCGGTATAATCGGTATCGGTATCGGTATTGGTTTTTTGGAATTTTCGGTATCGGTATTGTCGGGATCGGTATCGGTTCGGTATTTTAAGGTAAAATACCGATACCACACCGGTACCGTACCGATACCGTACCGGTATAATCGGTATCGGTATCGCTATTGGTTTTTTGGAATTTTCGGTATCGGTATTGTCGGGATCGGTATCGGTTCGGTACCGATACCGTCCCGAGCTCATCCCTACGTGGCGGTCCTCTGTTGGCTGAAATGGGAAGCCTCTTGGGAGACGGTTCAGGCTCGTTGGGAGCCGTGTCCCGTCTCTCCTAAGAGGGATCAAAAGTTTATTTGTGCAAAATGCCCGGTCAACGGGCTATTTTGGTGATTTTCCCAAAAAAAACACACCACCATTTTTATTTTTATTCAACTTAATAATTATTATTCTTTCCCAAAGTATATAACCAGAATATTATTATTATTATTATTCTATACAACCACAATCAAGAGAGAGCTTGACAACACAAGAAAGATCTAAAGAAAAAGACATGGAGTCTTCAGGAGAGATGGTGGCCTTCCCTTTACTAATAACACCAATCGAGAACAATTACAGGGCTTGCACCATCCCCTACAGATTCCCTTCAGACAATCCCAACAAACCCACCCCCATTGAGCTTTCTTGGATCAACCTCTTCCAAAACTCCATTCCCTCTTTCAAGTACTCACCTTTTTCTTTCAAGATTCTTTACTGTTTAAATCTTTTTAATCATAGTTTAATTTTAATGTTTTTATTGTCTCAGAAAGAGAGCAGAAAGTGATGATACTGTCCCTGATGCTCCTGCTAAAGCTGAAAAGTTTGCTCAAAGGTGTTGTTACTATGTTTCTTTTCACCCTATGCATTGTGTTCTTGTTTCTTGATTAATTTATATGGGATTAATAATCTGTTAATATCATAATTGGGAACATAGGATTGAACTGAATCTTGATACTTTGTGTTTGCTAAGTTTTTCCCAATTGTTTGTTGCACATTGTTTGCTTGTGTTTATGTTTGTATTTATGCCAAGATTTTACTGGTGAAAGGTATGATGATATACTAGAGGATTTTAAAAAGGATCCTGAAAGCCATGGTGGACCGCCTGATTGTACAGTAAGCGCGATCTTTCTTTCTTGTGTTATGCAGTACTTGATGAGGTTAAAATGTTGTTATTTGTTTAGAAGTAAAGTGGATGTTTTTTTTTTGCGTATGTGATTGTTGCAGCTTCTTTGTCGTATTCGTGAGCTTATCCTTAGAGAGGTCGGTTTCAGAGACATATTCAAGAAGGTTAAGGTGAGGATATAGCGTTTTATCTTTCTCGGTCATCAGTTGTCCAACAAACTTTTCAACACGTATATCCATCATCAATATTATTACATCTTTAAGTCATTGCAATCTTGGTTTTAAAAGGTGCATCGTGCCTGAGGCGATCAGAAAAATACGGCTCAGGGCTTTGAGGCAGCGCTTAATGTATATGTGGGTCAACTTTGACCAAATAATGCAGCTTTTGGTTCTACGTAGGAGCAACGCCTTTCGTGCGTAAAGCTCTCACATCACACCTTAGTTTATGGGACCTAAACGCCTCGGAGCGCTTCTCCCTTTTTAAAACCAAGATTGCAATGGGAAAGAGTGTTTGTTTATTGATAAACACATATGATTCATGTAACCTATAATGTTGAAATGGTTTTTAATTTCTGGGTTTGATTCATCAGGATGAAGAAAACGCCAAAGCAATTTCCTTGTTTAAGGATGTTGTCAAGTTGAATGACGCCATTGAGGAAGAACCAAAGCGAGTGGAGAATTTGGTCAGAGGAATATTTGCAGGGAATATCTTCGATCTGGGATCTGCAACGGTAACCAAATGCTTCTGACATAAAAAAAAAACCATTTATTCCATATTTCCACCTTTTTGCCATTCTACATGGACTTAAAATTTAGTCATCTCTAGTAAAACAATTTGGCTGTATTGTAACTGATAATTACAAGCTGTTATGTATTCTTTACAGTTTACACTCATGTTTAACCTTTGTGAAGTGACGATTTTTTTTTATTTTTTATTTATTTATTTATTTATTTTTTGTTAAGTAGGTTCACAAACTTTTTATTTGTAAATTAAGAAATGTCATCTTATATATGGTGTACTGCAGCACTTAGTCGATAACTTAGAGTTATGTTAAGAATAATTTGGGTTCTGTTATTATTGACAGTGTAACCTTTTTTTCTGAATCTTGAAGCTTGCAGAGTTATTCTCCAAAGACGGAATGTCATTCTTGGCTAGTTGTCAAAATATTGTTCCCCGGCCTTGGGTTATTGATGATTTAGATGCTTTCATTTCAAAATGGAGCAAGAAACCTTGGAAAAAGGCGAGTTCCACCTGGATTCGTCCCATAACCAAGCTGTTCCTTTTATTAGCTCTCTTAATGTTACTAAGCCTCTTACATATTTTTATCATGACAGGCTGTCATATTTGTTGATAACTCTGGTGCAGATGTTGTCCTGGGTATATTGCCCTTTGCTAGAGAACTGCTTCGTCGTGGGACACAGGTGGGCTGTCAAACTTATTACTTTTCTGCTCTATAACTCAGTTGCTTCTGCATTATTGATTGCCTAGCATTAACCTGGATAACTATGATTTTATGAAACCGACCCCCCCCCCCCCCCTAACAATAGTAATTTGTTTACGTTTTCTATCTGTTGACTTTGATGGTTTTAACTTTCCATTTCATTGGCTCGATCTTTATTAATATCAAACAAGAAACAAATAAAATACCAAGATGCTTCCTACAATTCGAGAAGTAGGGATGTTGCATAGTAAAACTTAAATTCTTGAATAAAATAGCCCTTGACTTTAACACCTTCTTACTATTGAAGGACTTCGTGGACGTAACCCTAATACCTTATCATAGCCAAGTAGCCAGCAAGTAATGTTGATTAACGAAAAAAGTAACTAAAAGAAAATTTGTTTATATTGATTAATATAGATGATCACAAAGCTCCCTTGTAAATCAACAAAATTACCCCAAGGAGACATCAGAGACTTGGTTATAGTTTTACCATCTCCGGACACTAGATTTGAATTCCTACTAGATATGCAATAGGAGAGGGATTATTGAATTTTTTTTTAGGTAAGATAATTGTATATTCATTGTGTGTAATATAGGGTTACGTAGGGTGTTATGCAATTTCCCTAAAAAAATGTTGTTTTTAGGGAAAGGTTGGGGGTAGCTAGTATATAAGATAAGATAAGGGAGGGGAGACTGAGATGGTTTGGGCATGTAAAGAGGAGATATGTGACAGCAACAGTTAGAACATTAGAAAGTCTCACTGTTGAGGGGAAGAGGAGTAGAGGCTGGCCAAAACTTACTTGGGATGAGCGAATTAAAAAGGACTTGCTAGACTTGCGCCTCTCAGAGGACATGGTTGAGGATAGGAGTTCGTGGAGATGTAGGATTAAGGTTAATGACTTGTAGGGGGTGCTATCTTTGTATTAGTGTCTTGGCATAGGTACGTAGGTTTTCAATTATGTTTTGGGTAACTTGTGGAAGTTATCACCTGGCTGTGTGTTGATATGGTGTGTATTTAATTTTATCTTTATTCCTTTTAGTATATTTATGTATATTTTCTTTACCTAGTTGTGTGTTATTGTATGTTTCCCTAACTCTCATATATGGTTCTCCTTGGAGTTGGGGGTCTCAACGGAAGCAACCTCTCCATCCCTTGGGATAGAGGTAAGGTGTGCCTACATCTCACCCTCCCAAGACCCTACTAATAGCTTATAGCTATATATGGGATTATACTGGATATGATTGATTGATTGACCTTCTAGACCATCATAAGTACAGTTAAATACGTAGCTAGTCTAATATGCTTCCGCAAGCTAAGGACGGGGAACGACATGTAGCTTTGATCTTGATCGTAGAGAGAGAAATCTAGGAGTTGGTGAAAAAGTGTGTAAAGCTATCAACACTTTGATCATTAATCAACTTCCACATGCTTTGTTTGAGCATGTAATAGGCTAAAAGCGAGTTTGTGGGAGTTTGAGCCTTTTTCTCGCTTGTGGTAAAAGCAACAATAAAAGTCGTATGATTGTGGTAAGAAGCATTGTGCGGCAGCAGCTAGGATTTTCAGTGTTGGTGAGCGGCTAGGGTTTAGGAGATCAACTTTTGGAAGCGGCCTGTGGGGTGGCTAGGACTGTTGTAATAAGGCAACTCATTTTTCCAATGGGATGTACACATGTTGTGAGCGGCTAGGGTCTAGGAGAGCAGGATGTTTATTGAAAGCAGGCTATGGTGGCAGCTAGGACTGTTGTGATTTGTGAGTGGCTAGGGCTTAGGAAAGCAATTTGTTTCTGCTAGGATTTGGCTGTTTGGGAGTGACCTCTACTATGGTGGCGGTTAGGGTTTTCGATGGCGCCTGTTGTAATTGGCTAGAGTTTAGGAGAGCATGCTTTTTGTGACACCAAGATAAACCAAAAGTGATAATTGTATATTGCTTGTATGTATAATAGGGTTAAATAGGGGATCTATATAAAGAGTCTGATATTACAATATCTGCATGTAAGAAGGGAAGTGTATGTTCTTCGTAAGGCATAAAAAAATAACCGTAAAATGCAATAATGCATAGCTGGTGTTATGCCAGTATCATGGTCTCTCGCGCTCAGTTATGCATATGTTTTTCTAGTCCTATATATAGATCAAATGGGTTTTATGATACACAGGTTGTGTTGGCAGCTAATGACCTACCATCAATCAACGATGTAACATATCATGAGCTACTAGAGATCATATCAAAGGTACTAAAGATATAACTTTTGGCATTGCGTTGTTTTAAATAAAGAGGTACTGTTGCTGCATGGTTTTAACTTTTTATTGATGTTATTGAAATTACCAGTTGAAGGATGAAAATGGACAGCTCATGGGTGTTGATACTCAGAATCTTTTGATTGCAAATTCTGGTAACGATTTGCCGGTAAGACAGTTAGATTGGTTGCTTCATACTGGTTTGATCTTGGGTTCTTAAGTTGGTGAGTGTTGGCAGTGTCGCTTATAATAGTTAGTTAATTGTTATGACAGGTTATTGATCTTTCGAGTGTGTCCCAAGAGCTTGCGTACCTGGCAAGCGATGCTGACCTGGTTGTTTTGGAAGGAATGGTGAGTTATAACCAAACATACACAGATGCCCATAAATGTTACAAAGTACATATAAGCGCTTGTCACATGTAGGGGTGTTCATTTGGTTGGTTTTCGGGTTATTCAAATTTAAAAATTTGAACCTGAATTGGTATTCGAACTGATTCAAATTCAAACATTGAACAACCTTATACGAATTTGGGATGATAAAGAAAAACCTTATATAATTCGAACTCGAATAATCAGGTCGGTTTGGTTCAAAAATTGTAGATTCAATCATTCAAATTCATTTGAAATCCGAGTTTGGAATTCGGTTCAGATAAGGACCCGATTCGAAATATTCAAAACCCGAAGTCGAATTCGGTTCTTTCGGTTTTTTCAAGTCTGGTTTGAAATTTGAATAAGAAGCACACTCTAGTCACATGTTATATATGAAAACTTACAACTTTCAAGTAGCTAGGGATGTTCATGGTGTCCCAAAACGGTTGCCAAATCATTTTTAATTTTTAAATTGATAGTTAGCATTAAATTATTTAATATGATAACTGCATATTCTAAAAAATATAAAATAAAAAAATGTTTATCCAAATTGTCAACTTGGCCTGTTCCAAGTCATAAACCATTGGTCGCACTTATCAATCCGGTTTTTCAAACTGTTGACCAAAGCATATAAATCCCAAACCGGATAAAACGGCCCATTTGCTATGGTTTGGGCTGTTTTGTCGGTTTATTAACACTTATAATATCACAATTATCTGACATCAAATTTGTTGGCAGGGGCGTGGAATCGAGACAAACCTGTATGCTCAATTTAAATGTGATTCCCTCAAGATTGGAATGGTTAGCAACAGTTTATACTTGTTATGCACTCTCTTATGCTTACGGTATTAGTTTTAACTTTTAACCAACTATTGGTTGTATGCAATTAGGTGAAGCATCCAGAAGTTGCTCAGTTCTTGGGTGGGAGACTATATGATTGCGTGTTCAAGTTCAATGAAGTTTCAAGTGGTTGATTAGACTATTTGCAACAGGCCTGGCTGGATGACTGCATCTATTCTTTCTCATTAGTTTTATAAATGATGCTTCTTTTAATAAATTTGCCATGTCACTTGGTTTCGTCCTCCAAACATAACACACTATAGGTCATGTTTGGTTGCGGTTATACCTGCATGAACCTAATATAAATTTTGCGGGTTAATTTAAGCTAAAGGGGTCCTGGTCGAACCCACATACATGTTTTAACTGAATGGGTTAGTCTATATTTTTTTCTTTTATTTGATTTTAAAAGGTAATTTATGCTAAAAATTAAACTCATTGAATACTTTTTTTAGCAAAACTTACGAATTAACAGAGAAATAGACATTAAGTTCTATAACTTTCGTGTTTTTGGTGTATATTGTAATTTTAGAGTAGTACTACATTATAAATTTTTTTTAATAAAACAGCGATGTTCTGGTTAAATAGGTTTCATCCGCTAAATCCATCAATGCGTTATTTGTGTTTGGGTCAAGGTTTTACCTGCCCCAACTTTCTAGCAAGATACTAGAAAGAAGGAAAACCAAGACTCCAAAAACAAAATAAATTAACATCAAAGTCTTCCATCTCACTTGAATCTTCAGGTTAAAGTATGAAGTTTCTTTAATATCATCTAGAATCTTCGCCATGGGACTAGTTTGCTTTTCGAAAACTATTTTGTTTACACCCCATATAATCCATAAAGTAGTCATGACCACATATATCATAGCCTTCTTCCTTTTGGCTATGAATTTTGAATCCTTTATGTACTTGAATAAATCTGTACTGAGTTCATTAATGCGATGCCCGGAGACTCCATCCATCCTCCCAATGGCCACCAAATAGCTTTTGCTGCAATACAAGAAATGAGTAGATGATCCACCGTTTCAATTCCATAACCACATCGTGCACACCTTTCGTTCCCTACCGGAATGCCTCGGCACAAGAGTCATGATACGTTATGAATTCTGCCCACCATAGCTCTCCAAGCGAACATGTTTTGTCTAGGGGTTGCCCAATTACACCACGACAAAGTGGTATTTGTGGAACCTGCATAGATCGAGTGGGTTAGCGTCTGCCTCACAGTTTTGCTTCAAACTCTCCTCCGCCACTACGTTCCATAGCCACCGATCTTCGGTGTTTTGAATGTTCACGTTTTGTATGACTCACAAAAGATTAAAAGTTTTGTTCCGCTCTCCTGCTGTAACCAGATAAATCCTCCATTTCTAGTCCCATGTTGTTTTGCCCCCAACAATCTTAAAGTTTTGGGATAGTAGTGCCTCTTTATCCGCAACCTTACTGAAGATGTTTCGAAACCAGGTGCATAGCGACTCGGTCCCAACCCAATTGACAAACCAGAACCTTGTTTTACAACCACGTCCCATTTTAGGAACCAGCTTCTTTGTATAGTTACATTCATTTTATCAAACTCACGGTCGATTGTTCCATTTATCTTCCACCCCCCCCCCCCCCCCCCCCCCCCCTAACTATCCTGTTTAAACATGCCTATACTTTGGTCCCTCCCATAAAAAATGCATCAGGAAAAATCCCACCTTCCTATTTTCTTGTAATGGTGTTCTTTACATCATGTGTCTGGTTGATATCTCAACGTATAAACGTATGTAGACAAGCCACAGTATATGTTTACATCATAAGCGATATGTAATACATTCTAAAACTGACGGTGACTATTGGAATCAAATTACACAACTACATTCAACACTGGATTGTATGAAAAAATAAAGTGAATCTGGCATCATCATCTCTGCAGCTTTCCAATGGAATGCAAATAGATGGAAACTGAAACGACACTGTCAATATAACCCCGAGTTAGCCTGTGTAAAGCAATAGCGATCGTTTCATAGATAAGAAAGCAAGCAGTGTATTAGCAACTTACGTGGATCCCAGGAAGAAAGCTAGGGACAGATGAAAATTAAACAGAAATACAGAAACAATTGCTGTTAGTAGCATTGCTACAGAAGTAGAATAAACCTGCAGTAAAGGCCAATGCTAGTCATGTAGGGCATCTATGGGAATATTGAGATTAAGAACAGATAGAGAGGCCTTACCTTGACAATATTGTCAGCATACTTCATCACCATCGACACAGCGATCCCACTGCAAATCCAGGACAATAACATTTATTTGCAAAATGAAATCATCCACCAGTTTCAGGCAGAAGAAATGCCATGTCAACTAACTATTTTAAACCATAATGTAGCAACTATGGAGTAACAAAGGATAGAGGTGCGCTTTTGGTAACACATGATGCAGTTTGTCTATTTGTTAGTCTCAACATGCAGTGTTTCTAAATATCTTCAGCTTAGTTGGACTGCCTAGGCGATAAGCAACCCTACAATTTTGATTAGGACCTAATCACTTGAAGATAAAACAGGATTAACCAAGCTAGGTGGGAAAGAAGGGTCTACCACTCTACCCTATTGCTCAGGTCAATAGATTAGGCAGCTTTACAGGTTAAAAACTTAAAATAACGAATGCCTCCCCGTTCAAATACATTTCATCCCAAATTGTAATGAGCTTCTATCTTGCACACCCCCGACTACTTGAAGCCCAATTCAGGGCAAGCAAACATAGTTATATTACTAAATGAGGTCGAGTGTGACTTGCACCCAACAGAAAATAAAAGAATTAAGGTTTACAGAATCAAATATCTTCTGAATTGACTGGTTAAATGAATGTGGAAGAAATATTCTTCAAAATACTATTCTGTAGAACTATCAAAGAGATTGCAAGTGACCAGTCAATTTCCCTACCAATCCACGAAAATGCCATTAAACAGTCATATCAAATTAGATAAGGTATATATTCAAATTTTCAAACTTTAAGATTAGGACAGCCTAATCCACTTATAGGCATTTAAACCTAGAAGTTCACTTGACCACCTAGCTCCTTTTTACACCTTCCCAAGTCCCAACTTGCACACGGTATCTAATTTAATTAATGCAAGAAACTAATCTTTTAGATCATGTCAGAAAACTGGAATGAGATCAAACTACACGGTCTACACTGCACTGTATTAGAAGCATCATACAAAAACTTTCAGCAAACTGGAAACGAATTTTCAATTGGAAGATATAATAACATACCTTAGGGCATGGTTGATAATCATGAGAACAGTAATTGGCGAATATCCATGGAAAAAGCCCCTGCAAAAACAAGTAGGGGTTTTCATTAGAAGTGGACAAGGTGGAAATATCAGAGATAAGAAAACCATCAAATTAAGAGACAGAAAGAGCATAAGTAGCATACTTGTTCACAACAGCATCAAAATCTTGGACCAGTATCGCAATAACATTGAAGATCATCCCAAACACATATAACCAAAAGTTCTGCACATTTATGTTTCTGGAAGGCCGTTTTTTAATTATAGCCTGTAAAATTGTGGTTGAACTTATCAAATAGAGTACCCACAATGTTATGTATACACCGAGAGCTTTACAAGTATTTATATTAAACTTCCAGGTTACAAAAATTACGACAGCTTTAACTAAAAATCTTTTTGAGTTCCTAACTGAAAGTGAAAGACAATTTGGGGTAACAGAAAAACAATACACACCCTTTACCTCTGTGTACACTCCAGCAAAACCACTTAAAAGTGCCATGATCTGCAAATACATAATTGCATACATATGAGAAGGCTCATTTGTTTAAGGAAAATATTGGTTTGGCAATATGAAGGAATAAGCTGAAAAAGCCAAGGACTCACAATGGCCATCATCCAGCCTAGAAAAGGAGTCTGAAGAACATGATCAGAACTGTTAACCAAGTCAAACAAAGTGTAAGAGAACACCAAATACCAATACATGACTAAAAGAGGAATATGCATTTCACCGAAGTTTAAAAGGCATAACATGGAACAAGCATCAGAAGTTAAGGGTCTGAGAATGTGACAAAAACGAACCAAGATCACAAAATGTTCAGGAAATCAGAGAGCCATGGGAACCTTTGGGACCCAGTCATCCAGGTACACATAATTAACAAGCAATGATACAGTAAAAGACAATCAGGGACAATGATGAAACTTGTAATATAGAGATAATCGAACTTACGAAGGATTAAGTTGTGCTGTTGTGCAACCAGCACAAAGTAAAACGAAAGCAGCCCACTGGATCTCGCTTAACCTGTGCAAAGTTATTGAAAATTGTAATGCAACATTAACATTCTACCTGATCACAACAAACAAAGTGTGACATGATAGCAGGAGATTTAGGTTCATCCTTATAAGGTAAGAACACATACTTCTTCTTGAGGATTATACGGTACAACACACCGGTGCTGATAATATTCAGGTTTTTGAGAATCTGATACCCTGGAGCATCCACATACGCAAAGATATAGTACTGCCAAATACATGCATGCCTCAGATACGATTAAAATTAAAACAACTAATAATGTCAGATTAAACAACAATAAAAACCAACCTGGAGCAAATTCTTGACAAGGTAGAGTGCTGCAGGAATGGGATAAACACTAACTTCATCCACTGTTGTACTCAACCTGAAACCAGATTACAAAATTTGAAGGGTAATGGAAGACCATATGCTTTCATACATGAAGAATTCTTATGTTGCCAGCAAAATTGTCTTATAAACACTTACCTTTATATATGACTTACAGAACGAATGAAGAGAAGATTTCACACTAAAACTGGTGAGTGACGTAAACTTAAAGTCCTAATGAGTTATTTAGAAAGGCTGACACCCAACGGTTTACATAAGAATTAGGGAAGATTTGGAACATTGCAAATGAACCAATGAGAGGTTTTAAGGGGACAATTCTTCAAGTTTTGTCAGGCAAAAGTAGTGTAAACAATGAATCAAATCATTTTGCAGCACATAAAATGCAGATGATCTTGCATCGGTGCAGTGCCAATTAACCATTAATGTTATTGTAATTTGTAAGTTTAGTGAGGCAAACTTATATGAAAAAATTCTCAAATTCCAATGAAGATGTTCATTTTCTCCAAGCAGTGGTAAGGAGTGTCTAGCTAACAAGTGTAAGGAAGAGGACAGAATATGCTCAAAGTCAACAGATTCATGTGAGTCACATAAACTAAACTTCGGGACCCTGCACATTTGCATGCTAACCTGCTGCTGTCCAAACACTACAGAAACCAGGGGCGGACATACAACACAAGCAGGGGTTGCGGACGTTGCAGCTCAACTTCGCGCGCGTAGCGGAAAATTAGTGGAAAATTTGTTTTTTTTTACGAAATTTGGAAAACGTTGCTACTAAAACGAAAAAAATGAAAAACGTTACTACTGAAAAATGTTTCTAGATCCGCCACTGACAGAAACCTTATGCGTACCAAAAATTGTATTGTATCATTTAAATCTTAAAGTTATTATCGCAACAAGTGATTGTAGATGCAAATGATTTCAGACTTAAGTGTAAATATGGGAAAATAGACTGCAATGACATGTCTATTCCAATCCTATAGATTTGTAAAATGTAGAATAATACAAACCACTAATTCAAACTGTACTAAAGTTGCAATGAGCGTGAGTTTCATGGTGCAGTGAAACTATGCAAGAGGCAATATAAAACATACCGGTTATCTTCAGTCACACCTTCAGTTCTCCATATTCTACCCAATGCCACAAGTGACAGTGCACATTTCAAAGCCTCAACCTAATTCCAAACCAACAAAAATCAAGATCAACGCTGTATCCCTCTCAAAAAACACATCACACCAGCGATTCCACACAAAACACAAATCCCTCACCAAAAAGTTAGCCGTTGTGACACTGTACTCATATCTTCCAGCTCGTTTCGACCATACGATAAGTATAGCTTGTGAACTCGTAAGAAAAGTCAACGCTAACGTAACAATCGACCTATTACAGTCAATAAAAGTTAAGTTAAACCTCAAATAATGAAACCGGCACTGATACATTAATCCACACTTACTTCATCTTCCACTTTGTTTTATCATAAGGTGCAGCAACTGCAAACATCAAAATCAAACCCTAAATTACAATCTCATAACTTAAAATTGTGCTAAAATAGTGCTAAAATTGTGGTATTACCATCTAAAATAGGTTTGCCACGTAAGCTCTCAAGGTCTTCATTAACAGAATCCTCAATCTTATCCTACAGATGTAACATATCATTCATTAGTCATTACAATGTTACATAACATCACATTGCATTACATTTAGTATCTGAACTTATTAATACAACAGGATAACAAGAGGATAGCAGATCGAGGTTAATTCCAATATTAGGGTGAAATAAGTGTGATTTAAGTAAAATTAACCGACAAAATCGACATGAAGCAGAAAAGCTATAGATTAAAAAAGAAATAAGTAATGATGATAAATGAAGTAAGTGTAGGATATGCATAATGGAACCTGATCTTTGATTCTTCTGTACTCCATTGGAGAGTTGGATAGATGATATGTGAAGTGAAGAAGTGTGGTAGATATTGGATTATTATGATGGAGGTCACTGGATCCGGATGGATGTCGGGTTGTGAAGTGTGTAAGCAGCTGACGGCAGTGGATATCCGATGGCTTAAACAAACATCAACCGTCTACGCGGGATGGACTCATCTATGAGACCCATAGATCAAGATTTAGATTTTTATTTTTATTTTTTATTTTTTTACAACTAACCCACACTTCCATTCATCTACTCTTTTTTTTTTTTTTAAGTAAACTTCATTAAAAAAAAAAAAAACCGACCACCAACAAACCGGGGCGGACAACAAACGAACAAACAACTACATGCTGATAAATTTACATCAATTAGACCAAGACAAAAACTTTAACTTAGATCTATGCTTAGCCCACAAAAAAAACCCACAACTTTAACCTCCCCAATTATATCTTACATCCGCACTTGCTTGTTCTCAAACTTCAATTTGTTCCGAGCTCTCCAACTTCAATTGATCTAATCATTACATCTTTACTTTTGTATGTTAGGTTAGGACCATTTGAAACTTTTTTTTAACGTACGAATAAAAGTCTGGTTATCTGGGTAATCTAGTTGTCCGGTTATCTGGGGTGATCTAATGGCAAAAAGCGATTTCATACACCCATGATCGCAGACAGCGTTGGGTAACTCAAACCCGCCATTTACAGCTTGAAGAAACCTGCCGCCCGAAGGCCCCTTACGATAAAACCCGGTTGGGATCAGATTGGAACTTGAGACATGTGACCTTCAGCCCAACATTCTTTTGATTGAAAACTGGATAAGAATCGTCTATATGGTTTTTAGTTTTTTGAGGAAAAATATAGGGCTTTATTAAAAAGGTTGGATTTTTACGTGGATATAAACCATGGATCTTGCTTCATGGGAGTTAAACAAATGTTTTGGACCTAAAAGGTGGAGGTTTTGGATTAAAAATGAACTGAAAAAGGTGAATCTTCATCATGTGGCGATTGGTGACTGTCATGCGACTCTCGACAAGGTCCATTGGAGAAGATAACACAAATCCCGAATTAAGTCGTTACGAGTCCGACGATGTCCTCCTCGAAGTTCATGGATACCTTGATGCTTTTAAAGAAAGATCTGCGCGTATTTAACTTTAATGAATTGGCAAGGTGTGACACTTTTAGAGTCGCATGGTGATGGTTTTGCCAAGTCCTAACAAAAGAAAGGCGACGTGCGACACTGTTGATTAATCACTATTTTAATGAGAACTCACGTATTAACCTTTATGTAGATTGGGGGACGTATGTCTATCGTGATGCCCAGTTTACCGATTGCAGGTCCTTTGGGGCTGATGCTAAAGTGTTTGATAATATGACTAAGCTTTACAAATATTATTTATTTGTTTATTAAAACTAGAACTAGCTTAAGTAGCTGACCTTTAACATGTTTGTCAGGTAAGAAGAAAGTCGATGTTTAATAAAAAGTCATAACATGGATTGGAAGGCTATCCTAGTAATAAAAATTTGGCATCCCGGTGAAATCTATCAACCTTTAATATTAACATCTATTTTATTCTAGCAACTTGATCTTTAACGTATTTTGTATTTGACATTTTCCACCGCATATGTTTCATATTATCGATTTAAGAACTATGTTTTATTGAGATGAACCAACTTGTGATGTTTCGGGTTTGGGGCCTGAACTAGTGTTTAATGGTTGAATATTATAACTTGTTTTTCGTCCAATGTGTAACTCTTTTGATCGTACCTTGATAGTAACGTTGATTAATTGATTTAACGGACACCTCATATCCAACACGCATAAAAAAAATGCACGACGCCCTGATGCGTCACTGCCAACCCTTTAACTTTCACCTTTTAGTTTAACTAAGAATTTGATAAAGGATAAAAAATAAAAGAAAGGTGTGCTTGGTTGATTAGGGGTGGACGCTACGATCTTACCCCTCAAACGCCTATTCAGATGTTGGTGTCACTAAGGATGAGCATGGTATCAGTACCGTACTGAACCGATACCGAAAATCCTTAAAATCGGCACTGGTACTAAAAACCTATAAAAATGGGTACCGGTACCGAAAACAATCAATACGGTACCAGTTCAGTACCGATATTCACGTGTAAAAATCGGTAAGTACCATTCTTTCTAACGCTGATATGGCAGTTTTTCACTTTGTTAACCGACGTGACTATGGGCGTTAGCTCACAACACCTAACACCTAGCCTATAAATCAAACAACAGTGACCCATTATATATGTATTAATTTAAAATGATTTTCACTTTTTATGAACAGTGCCCCCATTATTTTATATTTTTTTTGGTTTTCTCACACCTTACTATATAATATATATATCATTTGTTTCACTTGAAAGCACAAGTTGTGTTGGTGGTAGAGTGGTTTGTAGTGAGCTTGTACTCCTAAAGATCACAGGTTCAATTCATGGGAGATGCAATCTATTTATTTTTTTCATTTTAACAGCCTTAATAATAAACACAATTGGTTTCATATTTAAACATCAATTGTGTTAGTGCTACAATGGTTTGAGGTCCATTTTGTTAAATAGAAGGTTGCAAGTTCGACTGGCAAGTTGCATTTTTTTTCATTTCAACAGTCATATTTAATGTTAAGTATAACCTATTTCATATTAATATACAAATGGGTTTGGTGGTGTAGTGGTATGAAATGCATTTTCTCAACAGTAGGCCTTGGGTTCGAGACCACGTGGTCATGGTTAATTTTTTTTATTTCAACAGCCTTATTTGATGTTCTTAATCAGTTTTGCGCATACAGTAACCGAGTAAAGAAAAAGTTTAAGATGAAGGAAAAATCACCGCGGCGCGCCGCAACGCGCATGGTAGAAATCCTAGTTAAGTCATTAACTTAATTCAAAAAAAAAAAAAATTTAAAACCACAACTCACAAGTGATCATTCACCACACCATCCTATATTCATTATTCTAGTCAAAAGATAAAAAGATGATTGATAACAAAGTTACATCAAACACACGATGACGAACCGTCAACCGACAAGCATTCGGGTAAAAAAAAAAGTCCAAATAACATATCCCATATACCATCATCATATAAGTAAGCTGTCTCCTCCATTGATGGATCCCACCACCTTTCACCACCTCTCCATTTATATCCCAATCACCTCCCTTCTCTCTTTCTTTCATTTCCCACCTCCCTATTAAATCCCCATCCAACCCGACCCGACCCAACACCACAATGTTACACAGAGAAAGATCTCTCCCCGTCACCACCACCACCACCTCACCGGACCCCTCCTCCATCACCGCCGGCATCCGCCGCCGTCTCTCCTCCGTGTCCCTCCGCATCCACCCATCCTCCATCTCCGACACCAAAGCATGGGCCATGCGCCGATCCAAATCCGTGTCTTCCATGGGTGAATCCGCATCTTCTTCAATTAGAACCTGGTGGGAATGGGGATGGGGTTGGATACTTTCTAAAAAAACTGTGTTCGGTCAAGATCTGGAGTTTAATCAAACCTCTAGCAACAACAGTAGCAACAACGGTGGTAGCTGGAGGAGTGTTTTCTTCAAGGTTAGAACCGAGATCCGGAAGATTGTTAGATCTGATAATAAAGTTGGGTTACCTCAAACTGTTCGGTATAACTCCGGTAGTTATTCCAGGAACTTTGACGACTGTAGCTCCAGATTCTGAAATGGGTTATTGATCTGCATTATGTTGTTGTATGAAATTCTTTTGTTGTTTAGAGAGAGAAAGATGAAGAAAATGGAGGTAGAATGTGCCGGAGATCTGATACCGGTGGTGGTGGGTTTGTGTTTCCGGTGAGGTGGGAATGGGTGTCGGTGGGTAGGGTATGGGTTTTACACTGTGTGAAGGCAAAGTAATTTGTAAAATTCGTTTTATGTAATTTTTTTATTTTTGTTATTATATATGGGACGAAATTAATTATTGTATTGTATTGTTTGATACTTTGATTACTTTGATTGTCTCTTCAAAGTTGTTATGATCCGATCTTTAAGGCATGGTCTATTTCCACCCCCCAGCTTCTATTTTCACCCCCTTGAAAGCGCCTCGCTTAGGCCTAAGCGAGACGCTTTCTTTGCTTTTTAACTACCTCGGTACGAGGTCAGAAAAAGCTGATTTTTGACCCAAAGCGCCTCGCTTAGGCCTAAGCGAGGCGCTTCGAATAATATTTTTTTTTTTTTTTTTTTGGTCTTTTGAGATTAAGGTTTAACATTTTTTTTTTTAAGTCAGACGTTTTTCAAAAAAACATTTTTTATGTCAATGGGAGGGTAAACAAAATCGTCGATCCGACTGTTGATTTCTTTCTGCAACAAGGAACAAAATGTCAGCTTTTTCCTGAATTTTACTTGCTTGTATGAAAAGTATATTTTAATTGTTCGTTTGACAAACGTCTGGCTAACCTGTCCAGTTATCAATCTCACTGTCCAACAACTGAATTTTACTTGCTTGCATGAAAAGTTTATTTTAATTGTTCGTTTGACAAACGTCTGGCTAACCTGTCCAGTTATCAATCTCACTGTCCAACAACTGAATTTTACTTGCTTGCATGAAAAGTTTACTTGCTTGCATGAAAAGTTTATTTTAGTTGTTCGTTTTGACAAACGCCGGCTAATGAATTTTACTGTAATGATCAGAAACATTCCAAATAACTGTTCAATTTCAGCTTTTGTTTAACTATTTTAGCAACTTCCATAGAGAAGGTATCAATCTTATTTCTTGAGTTGAACTTTCCATGATCTACCTTTATCATCTCAGAGAGATATGTGTCAACGATGAAAGGGAACCCGAAACAATAGAAGTGAGATTGATAACTTCTTTCATCATTGTACATATACCTCCTTATCTAAAAACAAATCACATCATTTGTATGAGTAGTGACCCTCTGGCAAACCTGCGTATGAATAGTGACCCTCTGGCACACCACTAGAACATTAATCGGTTTCATCTTTGTTTTCTTGGGTTTTGCTTTTTTTGGTGAAATGAACTTGAAGAAATGATTTGGTTGAAGAAAGTTGTGTGCCAGAGGGTCACTATTCATACACACAACTTTTTGCTCTAGTGGTGTGGCCTACCTTTTTGACAAACACCTGGCTAACCTGTCCAGTTTGCCAGAGGGTCACTATTCATACACACAACTTTTTGCTCTAGTGGTGTGGCCTACCTTTTTGACAAACACCTGGCTAACCTGTCCAGTTTGCCAGAGGGTCACTATTCATACACACAACTTTTTGCTCTAGTGGTGTGGCCTACCTTTTTGACAAACACCTGGCTAACCTGTCCAGTTTGCCAGAGGGTCACTATTCATACACACAACTTTTTTGCTCTAGTGGTGTGGCCTACCTTTTTGACAAACACCTGGCTAACCTGTCCAGTTTGCCAGAGGGTCACTATTCATACACACAACTTTTTGCTCTAGTGGTGTGGCCTACCTTTTTGACAAACACCTGGCTAACCTGTCCAGTTTGCCAGAGGGTCACTATTCATACACACAACTTTTTGCTCTAGTGGTGTGGCCTACCTTTTTGACAAACACCTGGCTAACCTGTCCAGTTTGCCAGAGGGTCACTATTCATACACACAACTTTTTGCTCTAGTGGTGTGCTCTACCTTTTTGACAAACACCTGGCTAACCTGTCCAGTTATCAATCTCACTGTCCTTTACGCAGGTTTGCCAGAGGGTCACTATTCATATTATTATTATTATTTACATTATTATCGTATTTGCTTTACGATAATAATGTAAATAATAATAATAATAAGGAATGAAGGTTTTTGCAAAAACGAAGGTTTCCGCGTTAATGAAAATTATCATTTCTTGACATGCTTGGTAACACCTTGATCTGCAATATATGAAAACAGGAACATTCCAAATAACAGTTCAAATTTTAGTTCAAACTTTTCAAACTCCTGCAACATCTCAAGAGTCGAGGTCCTCTGAAAAAAGACATCGTACAATGATTTGGACTTGCAATATTTGAAAATTATCATTTCTTGACATGCTTGGTAACACCTCTGCAATATTTGAAAATTATCATTTCTCGAAAAGTAATTAAAAACACTTAAATATGAATTAAAAACAATTTGTTGTGTCGAATGTTTAGTCGGAGGACCACTTACAATGATTCATCAAAGTTGTACAAAGCTGGATGTTTTTACTGGAAAACCAAAACGAGCAATAAACGAAGCGAAACGGAGAGATATAATTTTCTTGGCTTGGAAACAACTTAAAAGAAGCAAAAATGAATTAAAATTATTTTTTGGTGATTAACAGATAATTTTAAAGAATTAAAAGAAATTCAAGTTTTTTAAAAAAAAGGCCAAAGCGCCTAGCTTTGGTCAAAGCGAGGCGCTTGGGTGCCTAGCTTTGGCCAAAGCTAGGCGCTTGGGTGCCTAGCTTTGGCCAAAGCTAGGCGCTTGACTGGTTTGATTAGACCACAAGCTCCTCGCTTTGACCAAAGCGAGGCGCTTTGGCCTTTTTTTTAAAAAACTTGAATTTCTTTTAATTCTTTAAAATTATCTGTTAATCACCAAAAAATAATTTTAATTCATTTTTGCTTCTTTTAAGTTGTTTCCAAGCCAAGAAAATTATATCTCTCCGTTTCGCTTCGTTTATTGCTCGTTTTGGTTTTCCAGTAAAAACATCCAGCTTTGTACAACTTTGATGAATCATTGTAAGTGGTCCTCCGACTAAACATTCGATACCCATATTTTTTCAAAACATAATTTTTGCATGTTTAATTGATATCTTTGACTTCCAGACTATATTATAATTGATCGTTGGTGGTTTTCATAGCACCTTGTTTGATTACACTCGTGTTCAGCCTTTATCAGGCTGCCTTCATCGTTGACAGTTATCTCTCCGATAAACAACTGTAAAGTTGTTTTACTAATTTCATAGTCTTGATACTTTTAACATATGACTTTTACTTATAGAATCTTTTCAAAGATGATCAAAAGAACTAGACAGTCTGTTCCCATGTTCTCCATATCCATACCTTGTTCCAACCACTAGACAGTACCTGTGGCCAAAAGAAACTAGACAGTAAAATCATCTTCTTGTAATTACTTTCAAGTTTTTTAGAATCATTGAAGACACCTTTTCAGTTGTTATCCGAGAGATAACGATCATTTCGTTATCATTGCTAACAGACTTTGACCGATCAACGATGAAGACAACCTGAAAAGTGGATACCATGGATCAGAGAGATTTAAGCTAATCAAACTCATATCTCAAGCCGGTGCAAGTTATGTTGTAGCATCTTTGATCATCTTCTTGTAATTACAACTTTTTCAGTTGTTATCCGAGAGATAGCGATCAACGATGAAGACAACCTGAAAAGTGGATACCATGGATCAGAGAGATTTAAGCTAATCAAACTCATATCTCAAGCCGGTGCAAGTTATGTTGTAGCATCCTTGATCATCTTCTTGTAATTACAACTTTTTCAGTTGTTATCCGAGAGATAGCGATCAACGATGAAGACAACCTGAACAGTGGATACCATGGATCAGAGAGATTTAAGCTAATCAAACTCATATCTCAAGCCGGTGCAAGTTATGTTGTAGCATCTTTGATCATCTTCTTGTAATTACAACTTTTTCAGTTGTTATCCGAGAGATAGCGATCAACGATGAAGACAACCTGAAAAGTGGATACCATGGATCAGAGAGATTTAAGCTAATCAAACTCATATCTCAAGCCGGTGCAAGTTATGTTGTAGCATCCTTGATCATCTTCTTGTAATTACAACTTTTTCAGTTGTTATCCGAGAGATAGCGATCAACGATGAAGACAACCTGAACAGTGGATACCATGGATCAGAGAGATTTAAGCTAATCAAACTCATATCTCAAGCCGGTGCAAGTTATGTTGTAGCATCTTTGATCATCTTCTTGTAATTACAACTTTTTCAGTTGTTATCCGAGAGATAGCGATCAACGATGAAGACAACCTGAAAAGTGGATACCATGGATCAGAGAGATTTAAGCTAATCAAACTCATATCTCAAGCCGGTGCAAGTTATGTTGTAGCATCCTTGATCATCTTCTTGTAATTACAACTTTTTCAGTTGTTATCCGAGAGATAGCGATCAACGATGAAGACAGTCTGAAAAGTGGATACCATGGATCAGAGAGATTTAAGCTAATCAAACTCATATCTCAAGCCGGTGCAAGTTATGTTGTAGCATCCTTGATCATCTTCTTGTAATTACAACTTTTTCAGTTGTTATCCGAGAGATAGCGATCAACGATGAAGACAACCTGAAAAGTGGATACCATGGATCAGAGAGATTTAAGCTAATCAAACTCATATCTCAAGCCGGTGCAAGTTATGTTGTAGCATCCTTGATCATCTTCTTGTAATTACAACTTTTTCAGTTGTTATCCGAGAGATAGCGGTCAACGATGAAGACAGTCTGAAAAGTGGATACCATGGATCAGAGAGATTTAAGCTAATCAAACTCATATCTCAAGCCGGTGCAACACACACTTTCAACCCATTCCTGGTAAACCCAGGGGAAAATGGCTATATTAACAAAACTTCAAGATTATTGTTTTGTTTTGTGGATCAGACGAGGACTTGCCTGTGTCTTGAAAACACAAGGATGACACACGAAGCTTTAGACTCCAAGCAGATCCCTTGATTGCCGCATTTAATGAAATTTAACGCGCATACCGCATTCGGAGTCTGATTGCACCGAATCCAGTCTTCTAGGTGGACTTAAGCACCTGAAAGGGAAGTTGAAATTTTGAATGATGTTTTGTTTTGTGGATCAGACGAGGACTTGCCTGTGTCTTGAAAACACAAGGATGACACACGAAGCTTTAGACTCCAAGCGGATCCCTTGATTGCCGCATTTAATGAAATTTAACGCGCATACCGCATTCAGAGTCTGATTGCACCGAATCAAGTCTTCAAGGTGGACTTAAGCACCTGAACGGGAAGTTGAAATTTTGAATGATGTTCGTCGACTGCACCTTGAGCGAGCCGCGTTTAATGAAATTTAACGCGCATACCGCATTCAGAGTCTGATTGCACCGAATCAAGTCTTCAAGGTGGACTTAAGCACCTGAACGGGAAGTTGAAATTTTGAATTATGTTCGTCGACTGCACCGAATCTAGTCTTCAAGGTACCATGGATCAGAGAGATTTAAGCTAATTAAAAAACATTTGGAAACACAAAGATGGAAAAATTCACTAAAAAGCCTAAAATTTCGGACCCTAACACACACAAGACGAATGTTGCAACATGAGTTCGACCAAGATGACACACGAAGCTTTAGACTCCAAGCAGATCCCTTGATTTGGGTGGAACAAGGTATCATAAATCTAGTGTTATCGGGCATGAACGGGAAGTTGAAATTTTGAAGTTGGTTGATGATGTAAAGTTTAAGTCATTGACAATGATTAGGGTTATTACTTTGTTTTTTAAATTTTTTTAACTTTTTATAATTATTAAATTAAAAAAAAAATAAAAAAACCAACTCAAAACATCAAAACAACTACCAAAATAAATTACCCCCTTGAAGCGCCTCGCTTAGGCCTAAGCGAGGCGCTTGGAATTTGAAAATCAGCTTTTTCTGATTATCGTACTGACGGCATCGAAGTTAGCTCAAAGCGCCTCGCTTTGGCCTAAGCGAGGCGCTTTGAGGGGGTTAAAATAGAAGGGTGGGGGGTTTAAATAATACAACCCATCTTTAAACATTGTGATTATGGTGTAACAATGTATATACTTATGACTAGTTGTTACTTTTGATTACAAATATGAATCTTGTGAAACAAAGTTTTAGTACGAAGACCGAGCGAAGAGACTTGTTGAATGACGAAACTGCCACGTTGGCTCGTTAATGGTGTGAAACACCACGCTAGTTTGTTATTCCTAGCCATTATTCCATGTTTCGTGATTGGAATAGCACTCCTAATGGGATGGTATCTAGGAACCATACACTCTATAATTAGGACTGAAACACCCTAACTTACATCACACATCAATAGGAAGCTGCCACATACCCAGAATGTGATGTCATACACCCTCAAATGTAATGTCACAGGGTGTATGAATCCTAAAACCCTAACGGGATTTGTTGTTGTAGGTGTAACTATTGAAGGTGGGAGAAGTGGTGAGGTCCACCCCATTTTTACCGATCAAGTCTTTTTTTTTCTTTTTTCTTCTTACTTTTTTTAATGTTTAATTAGTCTATTATATCCACTTAGGGGTGTTCTGAATTTGATTCGAATTCGAAAAATTCGAAATTCGACTTAGTTCGATTCGATTACCAAGAATTCGATTCGATTATTAAGAATTCAAATTTGATTCAATTCGAATTCGAGTCCAGTAAATCGAATACGAATTTATGATTTTAAATTCGATTCGATTCAAAATTCGAATAAAAACTATACATGTATATTTTTTAAATATATATACACACATACACACTATTATATACACAAATTTACACATTGAAAAAAAAAGAACTTCTAAATTTTGGTCAAACTCTAAGAACCCATAGTGTTTACAACTTTTACCATAATCATACCATAATCTGACATGTATTGTATATGTTAAAAATAATAAGTTTGTATTAGTTTTAAAACTAAAAATAAAATAGTTTATTATTTATGGTGAATTTGACCTAAATCGAATTTATTCAAATTCGAGTTTCTTATTCGAATCGAATACGAATCGAATAAGTTGAATTTTAAACGAATACGAATCGAATACGAATTCAGATAAAAATATTAAAAATTCGAGAAATTCAATTCGAATAATTCGAAAATTCGTTATTCGATTCGTTGAACACCCCTATATCCACTTATTGGGTGGTTTTCGTTGTCGGCTGCGAGCGAGCGGTCGCAAGCCACGTACTTTACTCTTAAGTAACCAGGTCACTTGACTCCGTTGTGGCTGGAGGTGAGCACTGGCGCGACCAAAGCTCACTTTCTCCCGTTAACGCACGCGACCACCATCGCCTGTGCTCGCGCCGCGTCTGTTCGTGTGGGGCTGTTGTGATTGAGGGTGAGCACCAGGCTGGAATCGCTCGCGCCGAAGCTCGCTTGCTGCCCACAACGAACAGTCTTAGTTATTAACTCTCCGCCTATGTGACGCTAAGGTAAAAACATTTTTTTGCTTGTTATTGGATTGTGTTGTGACTGTTGCTATTCCACAACACGTGACCTAATTATTTTTCAATGTTGACATGCTGTAAAGTTGCTTTTACTCTTATGTTGAATTACGGTTTTATCTTTTTATTTAAGAAAAAATAAATAAATAATATCCGCACAACCAGGTCCATCCCTACTTTATTTTTTCCCTGTTTCTCTCGAGCTTTTTACAACTAGAGTTTTTATTAGGGTTGTTCAACTTGGAAAAAAAACTCCCTTGATATGACTCGGATTAAAATTGGTCTGAGCTGGTCAGTCAGCTCGGATAAAAGTGAGCCAAGCTCGGCTCGGTTCGTAAACAACCAGATTGACTCTGTCTGACTCACTTGTTAAAAACCAAGTCGTACTCAAGCTTAGATTTTTAGCTTAGTTTAAAATCCATGCCTAATCGACTCGGTATATAATTGAGTTAGCCCTAGGTTAAGGATGAGCTCGGCATTGGTACGAAAGTACAAATCCCGAAAATCCTCAAAATTGGGTATTGGTATCGGGACACTATTTGAAGGTAAAACCGATAATATACCGGTACATTACCGAACTGGTACCAAACATAAAGGCCCAATCGCAAAAACGCCAAAAAGTATGTGCCGATAATGATTTGGTATGGTAAATTAGGTATTGATACCAGTTCAGTTTTGGTACTCTGTAATATTTGCTCATCCCTACCCGAATTTGCCCTAGCTCAGCTTGGCCGGCCTTGTGAACAGTCTTCTGTTAAAGTGAAATATTTTCACTAATCGTAAGTTTTTGATTCTATAAAGACAACTCGTTTTTGTTTGTTTTTGTTAGTTGTGTAATAATTTTTAGCTGGTGTTATTTTAATTTGTCAAGTCAATATTGTAAAGGTAAGAAAAATAAAGCTGATTAACATAGGCTCATTTTTGTTACAATAAAGGGTATGTTATGTATTTTCTTAGCTGCATCACAAATTGATCATTTTTTCCCTTTCACTTACTGTAACGAGTGTCGATAATGTGATAAACCAAATCAATGGATTTGATGCCAATCGAATTTCTAATATTACCGTACGTGGAGGATCTCACTAGTAAGTAGTAACTAATGTTTTAAGAACCATTTTTTATATCATACCAAGTTGGGCTAAAAGCGGTTTAACTGGAGATACCAGACAATTCAACCGGGTATACAACGATCTAACCATTTATACCGGGCGGTGTGAACCCTTTTTTTTAAAACATTGCTAGGAACGTAACAATTTATAAATATATAAAGTGGATGAAACAAAAAGATACAAAAACCATGTTGGTCATGTGTGTTTCCATGAGTGGCAATGGGGTGTCACCGACAGAACAGTTGCCAATGCCAGCTAGCCACTTCTTTCTTTCCCACACAAACTATATAGTTTTTCCGTGTTTTAGAAATGGAATATAAATTTTGTGTTCATATAAATAAAAGGGAAAATGGCTAAAATAGCTCGTTGACCGTGTGTTTTGCAAGAATAACCCTCTCCCCTCTCTTTAGAGAGACGGATCACGGCTCCCAACGAGCCTGAACCGTCTCCGAGAGCCTTTGGTTTTACATCCAATGGCCAACCAACACGTGGCGTCTCTGATCCCGAGGCTGTCAACCGTCTCTCTCCAGACGGGTCACATTTGGAGAGACGTTTCCGGTGACGTCTCGGAAGACGTGTCCGGTTGTGGTACCCGTTAAAGATTTGACACTTTGTGGTCAAATCGGTCAACTTCCGGCTAAGAGACTCGGTTGTTCGGTCTGACCCTCCAACCAGCCGATTGTACTCGTGCAATATACGGTACCATTTGTTGGTTTGGTGGGTGCTTTCTTCGACATGGCGCCATGCTGCAATCAGTGCAATTTCCTGTTCTTCGGTCCATCGTTGCGGTGCCATTTGAATGAATTAGACTGTGGTGGTGGACGGTGGTGGTGTGGTGGTGGTGATAGTGTTAGACGGTGGTGGGGTGATAGTCGGATGGGGTGATAGGGCTGAGGTGGACAACCGAAGCGTCGGACTAATCATCGGGACTCACCGGAGACGACGGTACCCGAGACGTCTCGGGAGATGGCGAGTCCTCATGGGGAAATGTGACCCGTCTTGAGAGACGGTTGAACCGAAGGCGAGCCGGCATGGGGAAATGTGCCCCGTCTGGAGAGAGACGGTTGAAATGTGACCCGTCTGAAGAGAGACGGTTGACAGCCTCGGGATCAGAGACGCCACGTGTTGGTTGGCCATTGGATGTAAAACCAAAGGCTCTCAGAGACGGTTCAGGCTCGTTGGGAGCCGTGACCCGTCTCTCCAAAGAGAGGGGAGAGGGTTATTCTTGCAAAACACATGGTCAACGGGCTATTTTGGCCATTTTCCCTAAATAAAATGTCTGTTTTCAACTTTTCATCAATTTGCAATTATTACCGGACATCGACTAAATTTATTTGCTCATATTTTTTAACACCTGCCCCATACGCCGCAAACGGCAGACAGCGCTGGATACCCGAAGGCCCACGATAGTTCCACCAACCATGGAAACCCCGACCTTCACCCGCTTAACTGCAACAGTGAAAAATCATTAAAACCTGAGTGAGATCAGATTAGAACCTGAGACCTTTTAGTCTCAAAGGCTTAACCCTCGTTTCCGATGCCACTCCACCCACCTTACGAGTGCATATATGCTTATATAATATAAAAAGTTGAAAGGTTAATTCATGGTTGGTGTGGTAAGTACCAAGGAGAAAAGTAATTACAATTTTATATTTTATTTTTTGTTTTACGAAGTTAAAGATTTGTTTTTCATTATTTATCAAGCTATAAAAATGTTAGGTATAAGGGGGGACGGGGCGCTATCAGAATTGGGCACGTGTATCCTATTACCAGCACGGTAATATCGCCGCCACATGTGCTGGTAGGGTTCTCGTGAACCGTTTTCTGGTTCTTGTTGTTGTGCTGGTACAAAGAAACGGTCCTTTTCTTGACCAATGATAATATGCCACGTTTTTCTTTCACCTTTGACCGTGATTTTTTGACCGTTTAGATTTTGACCTTGTTTTATATTTTACCCCTATACAAATCATACATTCACATAAAATAATTGCAACGGTTAACTTTCATTAAAAATTTAGACACCATTACACAATAAACATTAAACAACCGTAAACATTATTTATTAAATAAATCTCGCAACATTCGCCATGACGCAAAAGGGGTGAAGTTAGTCATTTGTGCACGGTAGTAGTCGCCGCGAGTGAGTTGGATTGCAATGTCTTCCTGAACATTAGGGTGCCTCTCCATCGTGGCTTCATAGAGGACGTTCCAACGGAGACACCTGGACCAGAGAAGAATCCACCTACGAACGAGCGAATCCTTGGAGCGGTCATTTGTGCCGGTTAAATTATTGAATATCCCCGACACCCGGTGCCAAAACGAAATTGGGGTATCGACTTCATGAACCCATGTGTTTCTCACTATCAGGTATGCCCTCGTTAACGCGATATCCTCATTTGCATTCCACGGGTCCATTTTTACGAAACGATTAAAGTATAACCGGTTTATTGTGTCATTTTTTGTATTGAAGTTTAAGGTGTTTTAATAGACCAAACCGGAACGATACAGATTCCAAATGGTTGTAACGGTTTAAATGTAACGGTAACAAAATTAATTACCGTCTGCCTATATAACGGTTAGTTTTCTCAAATTTAAATGAAATATAATAAAAGAATCAGTGGAGTGCTGCCTACAAAAAAGTGTTTCAGTGAAATAAATCAGTGAAGTGATGTGGCAGTGTATAACTGGTTAAAATCAATGAAAGAGAATATTTTTTCTAGGAGTGCCCCTTTATACCCTAACACCATCATGTGTTACAAAATACATGTTAGTCATTCTGAAGTGACCATTTTATCAATCCTTATTTTTTATTCATAATTTTTAAACGTGAATAATTTTATATACGACATTCTTAAAATTATTTAAATTACTTAAAAATATCTAGAAACATTGTTCAGTCTCTTTGATCTGCGTGATATGACTTTCTGAAATTCGAAAATGTTGTTCGGTATTTAGATGTTTTGAATGTCTAATACTAAAACCAACTAGACGACGATTTGGGTTTGGTTTTATTTGTTATGGAACTCGATTTTCTATCAGAGGATAGAAATTTTGTTTTTCAGGTTCGTGTAACACATATGAGATCTTCATTAGTGACTGAGGAGATTCTAGAGAACATGAAAAAGATAATTAACGAATCTAAAGATATTTTTTTTGTAAGGTAAACTTCATTAGAAAAAACGTCACAAGGCGGTCCTCAAAATAAGGACCCCCGGGCCAAAAACAAACGATTACATCAAATCCAAGGGATACTTACACCATAGTTTCCAATCCATAGTTTTTAATCTAGCCCTATGCCTTATCCAAAAAAACAATGTGTACTTGATAGTTTCTAAGACTTCAATGGGTCTCCGCGGCTTATCCTCAAAAACCCGATTGTTCCATTCATTCCAGATCATCCACATAGTAGTATACACTATACCACGGAGGATATACTTCTTCGTTTTCGGCAATGATTGGGATTCTGCTATCAATAGGATATCTTGAACATCGAACGTGAAAAAAGGGGCCAAGCGACACCACGAACTTAATCTACTCCATATCTCTAGCGCAAAAAGCAGCCCGAGAACAGGTGCAGGGCTGAATCTTGACCCGTATGGCAAAAAACACACGAAGCGTCTTGGATAGGCACTCCCCTTTTCATCAGCTCTGTACGTGTAGGAAGACGGTCACGAATAGCACGCCACACCATAATTTTGCACTTGAGAGGAACCCAACCTTTCCATTTTATAGACGGGCTAGCATTTAGATTTAGAGCGGAATAAAGGATCGCTTTAGCCGATTTGACAGAAAAACAGCCGCTATTATCACCCTTCCATTTCCAAGAGTCTTGACCACCTGTCAAATGGACTTCATACAGGTCGTCTAGAAGCTGAAAGAGCTCCGAAACTACAGCTTCAGAGACCGGATTAGATCGCCATCCCCACGTCATATTAATACTGCCAGCGATAACCTGCAGCCGTTTACTAACCGTGACCCATTTATGGGTTTCCAACTTGTACAAATTAGGATATAAAAGGCGTAATGGCTGCTCTCTAATCCAAATGTCGCCCCAAAACCAGTGGCGGATCTAGAAATAAAATCTAGGGGTAACATTCAAAAAATTTTTTTTTGCCGTAGTTTCATATAACGTAAACGAAACAAAGATAACAACACGATAATAAATATAAATGAAGTTAAATACATACCTAATAGATTTCTCCCCTTCGGTTTTTGATCGCTTGAAATCGAGCCATTACATCCTCTTCTTTCACCTTATCAAAAGTATCTCTTTCGACCGCACAAATTAGAGAATTGTTCAAATACTCCTCACTCATTCGATTGGGTAGATCCGTCTTGATTAGCTTCATTTTAGAAAAGCACCTTTCAACGGTTGCGGTTGCAACCGGTAAAACCAACGCTAACTTCAACACCCGATAAACCAAAGGAAAACTTTCATGTTTCCCATTTTCCACCATCACACGAGCAAGGTCACACATACCATTTAATTTTGCAAATTTACTATCTTCCTTTAATGTGTGATAAAAAACCGTAAGATCACCCGAAAGACACCTTATTTCCTCTTTACTAAAATCATTCGGATACATCTCAGCAAAGGCCACTATCTTAGATATGTCAAACTTAGAAAACGAATCACAAGGATGTAAACCCGACATATTTTCTATCAAATTAGTTGATACCTCATTGAATCGATTTCCAAGTTCTTGAATTTGCAAATCCAAAACTGTATTAAAAACTTCAACTTCAAAATGATGTCGATTAGTAACAACATTCTTTCGGTTTCTTTGATTACCAAAAGTATCCGTCATTTCTACCATCTCAATCTTGTTTTTTTCACAAAAAGATGACACCCTAGCCAACATTTGATTAAACCCGGTTTGTCTTAGATGATTCAATGCTCGTTTTGTTCCATTTATCAAATGAGCCGCCTCTAATAAGTCTTGACTCTTTTTTTGAAGATGTTTTGATAGAGTATTTTTGAGGCCTAAAATTTCATCTAACAAGTGTATGTAAAACACAAATTCAACTTTCTTAAAATATGATAAAATACCTCCAGCATTAGTTCGTTGTTGAATGCTCTCTCCATCATCTTTAATAAAAGTCAGTACGTCCACAACTTCTGGAAATAACTTAAGCAAACTTGTAATTGTTCTATGATGAGAACCCCATCGTGTATCTCCGGCTCGTGCTAGGGAAACCTCTTGGTTTAAAACTTTTCCTGTCTTAATTTCACCTTGAAGAATTTCTTTCTCCACCCTCTCTCTTTTTGCCTCCAACATGATTTGTTTTCGTTTGCAAGACGCAGAAACTGTATTAACAACCATAGAAAGGTACTCATAAAAGTCTTTAACACCGGTTTGTTTTTTTGCAACAGCCACAATCACTAACTGAAGTTGATGAGCAAAACAATGTATGTAATGTGCTGATGGATTATCTTTCAATATCAAAGCTTTTAATCCATTAAACTCTCCTCTCATGTTGCTCGCACCATCATAACCTTGACCCCTGACCTGTTTAAACAAAAAAAAAAAAACTATAAGCATATAATATTTAGTAAAGTTTATGTAAAGAAAGTACGAAACTTATTACTTACTTGATCTATGCTCAATTGGTTGTTTGCTAATAAAGAAGCGATGGCTTCTTTAAGAGTTGAAGAAGATGTATTTTTCACATGAGCAACTCCAATTAAACTCTCTTTAACAATTCCAAGTTTGTCAACATATCTCACAACTACGGCCATTTGTTCCATTAAAGACACATCACTTGACTCATCAACTAACAACCCAAACACATCTTCTTTAATTTCTTCACAAATCATTTTGGTTACTTCTTTCGCAAAGCAATCAATAATCTCTTTCTGTATTGATGGAGCTGTCAATTTATTATTCTTTTTTGCATTCCCTAATGTGTACTTACCAATATCCGGATTGTTCTCACTAACCAACTTTAAAACCGCGAGATAAAGACCTTTAGAAGTAGATGTTTCCGATTCATCACGACCACGAAATGGTAAAGAATTTTCCAACAAAAATGCAGCACTACGAACAGAACCCATTAATCGAAACCGATTTGCAATCTTTTCTTCATTAGTATGCTTCGCCACTTTCGCTTGATAAGATCCTTTTTGGTTCATGAGATCGTGACATTTTTGTGCCGCCTTATGATGTAAACTATTTTGTAACCCAGCATGATCTTTTAAGGCACTCGGTTTACTCCATTTACAAAAGCCTCCACTTGAAAAAGTTTTTCTTCCACCTTGATTACCAACACTACTACTAAACAAATAGCAATATAAGCAATATGCCTTTTCTTTTTTAGTGCTGTACTCCAACCAATCATACTTATTAAACCACTTTACATTAAAACGTCTCCGACCCTTAGGATAGTTTATCCATTGAAAATTATGAGCTCGCAGTTGAAAAGCCTTTTTCACAAGATATGCTCTTCTTATGTCATCTATTTGATTAGGATGATAGCTAGCAATAGGTGGTCTATCAGAGGGATCCGAAGGAAGAGCATTCAAATCAACATATGACCTCGCGGTTGAAGTTGAAGCCGAAGGATTATGAATATTTGGACTTTTAGTTGTAGCAACATCATCATCCATTTGCATATAATTATCTTTATTACCAACATCATCATTCACTTGCGTGTCATTGTTATCGGTATTTGGAGTTTTATTTGAACCAACCTCATCATTTTCGGGGGCTTTTCTTTTGAACAAATTGCTAATAAGAGCTTGTTTTTTACTAGAGCTTGGTTTCATATTCACAATCACACAAAGCCACAAACCTAATCATAATAATAAGTATTATAAACAATATTTAAACTTCAATTAGACTAAAAAATCTGAACTATATTTTAAAAAAAAAAATACCTAAAACAAAAGAATATAGGTTTTCATAAACCAAATACCCAAATAAAAGGAGGAGCATACATGTCGCTGTGCGTCTAAATGGATTGACCTTTCTTTTTTTTTTTTTTTAGTTTCTGGAAGATAACGAGGGAATTAGGGAATGGTTAGGGTTGGGCTTAGATACTTGAGCTATTTGTTAGTTAAACAATTGGGTTAATGGATTGGGTTGGCCTATTTATAAATACAAAATAAAAGGTTTATTTATAAGTAATTCGGTTTAGAGAACGTTTATTAAAATTTCGTTTTGGATATAAGTTAATGTATAATTTATTTAAGGGGTAACAAAATTATTATGTATGGGGTAACATAAATTTTTTTAGGGGTAACAAAAAAATTATTTTAGGGGTAACATTTTATAAAAAAACGAAAAAAAAAATTTTTTTTTCACTACGCGCGCAAAATCGAGGGGTAACGGGTGCACCCCCTGCCTTGGCCTTACATCCGTCCCTAGTTTTGAGGTAATGGAAGAAAATAAGTTGTAAGTTGAAACTACTAACGATCAAAGTGAAAGTTGTTAACCAGCTGGGCTAGCCCAGTTGGCCACCTCAATGAGGATTCGGAAACATAACCTAAGGGTTGTGGGTTCGATTCTGAGGGGGGGAGGGTTTACCCACATTATGTGGGGTTCCCGCCTGGGGTTTTCCCCGGTTCGACTCGCAGTTCCAGCAGACCGGCCCTAATAAGTCCTACGGGCAGGGGTATCAAACGGCTGTTGGTCGGGCTCGAACTCGGGTAGGATCAGGATTTCACAAACTACCCAATCAAAAAAGTAACTAACAAACTGACCCACTTGCATCAAGAATCCAAATAACCTGATCATACTTCCCAACCATACATCCTTAACCACCATACACAAATTCAATCACCACCATACCCACCCCTTAACTCCAACCATGGCAGGTGTCATTGGTGGCAGACTAGCTGCAATCATCCATCACCACCACCATCACCATACAACCTTAATCCCCACACCCCTTCACCAACAACCCGCCATTAAGCTTCCCACCATCCATGCACGCCGTCCATCCACCATGTCTGCATCTGCCATCACCCCCACCACCTCCCTTGACAACCTTACCATCCAACCCACCATCCCTTCCTCTGGTAACTCACTTTCTTACAGATTAATTGTGTTAAAATAAGAATTTGTTTGAGGTCAAAGCTTTAAATATTAAAATTCAAAATTTGAGATGAATTATGTATGTATTTATCAAAAAGATTGTTCTGTTAGCAAGGTTTTGTATAAAGCTGAAAAGGGTTGTTTGTGATTTCTTGAAAGTTTAATGATTTGTTTGTTTGTTTTGAGGTCAAAGTTGGGCTAGTTTGACTTTGAAAGTCAACCATATTGATATTGAATGTTGATTGAGTGGATTTTTATTGTTTTTGAAAAGGGTGCTGGTCAGAATTTGCTGGGAATGTTTCTGGTGAATGGGATGGTTTTGGAGCTGATTTTACAGTTGATGGGAAGCCGATTGAGCTTCCGGAAAACGTTGTACCTAATGCATACCGAGAGTGGGAGGTTCAAGTGTTTGATTGGCAGACGCAGTGCCCGACGCTAGCCCAACCCGATAATAGTTCTGTTATTTATAAGTTGGTTAGATTGCTACCTACTGTTGGTTGTGAAGCTGATGCAGCCACACGGTATAGTGTGGAGGAGAGGGCTATAGGAGGTGAAGATAACATGGTTTCGTCGTTTGCGTATCAAGCCAGTGGATGCTATACTGCGGTTTGGTCAACGCAGAAGTCAGCGTCCTTGAAAGTTTTGGAATTGGAGCATTGTTTGATTGATCCGCGTGATAAGGAATCGCGTGTAAGGGTTATCCAAATTGTCAGTGTTGAAGGAAACAAGTTAGTGTTGAAGAACATTAAAGTGTTTGTTGAGCAATGGTATGGCCCGTTTAGAAACGGGGATCAGCTAGGCGGATGTGCTATTCGTGATTCTGCTTTTGCTACGACAAAAGTTCTTAACGGGTCAGAAGTTTCGGGTGTGTGGCAACGGTCAAACTCCATAGCCAGATTTCAAGACTCTCCTAATGTAAGTTTAGGACAACAAAATCATATCTTTAATGATATTTATACAACAAAATTGCATCTTTAATAAAATTATGAACTTGGTTTTCATAATCTTGTCAGATTCTTCAAGAACTTGTGGCGGTTGACGGTATAGAAAAGTCTGCAAGAGATGCAGACAGTTTGGTGTTGCTGCCAAGGAACTTGTGGAGTTCAAAGGTAGAATTAGAAGATGGAGAAAAAACTTGCTGTGAAGTTGGATGGCTGTTGGAACCAGGCCGCGCAATAACATCTAAGTGTGTATTTTCAATAAACGCAGAGTTAAAGGTAAACAATTTGCTCCATATAGTGTCTGTGATGCAGTTTCGGAAGCAATCAAATGGTTCAAATAACCCAATGTTAATTCAAAAGCTTAAATGGAACCGAATAGTTCAAAGAGACCTCAAAGGTGTCTTTACGATAATCATAATTCAAATAGAAAAAAAAAAGATAAACTAGGAATTAAAATTCAAATAAATGATAAAAATAATCTTCAAATCAAACTTTAGATATTCCTGTATTAGTCTCAATGTGTTTTGAAAACGATTATTTCGACTTCAAGTCATAATGATCGGTTTTTGGTGTTTGGATTCTTTTGCAGGAGATCATAGTTTCTTCAGAAACTGTAGCTTGAGAACAAGAACTATAGCATAAGAGACCTGACACCTTCAATGGGTGTATATATAACAACTGTTTTAGTTGTTTCCAAACAAAGCTGTAAGATTTGGTTATATAGCTGGAATTGCAATTTCATCATTTGTAGAACTACCCCACAGTAAGTATATAAAACTAAAATGATGTTCTTCAAAAAGTGTTCTTGTTGTGTTTTATTTTGTTGGATTTGTAACATTTGTTTAATAAACATTTGCCGAAAGAATATATATAAACGAGCGCGCATAAAGCTAAAAACTGATTCAACCTGCTTGTAAATTAAACAAGTGTTATCCCAAGGGTACAACTTACAAGAATTTGAACAGCAATGCGAAAAACAAACTGTGCACGCTTTTAAGTTCTTACATCTTTTAAAATAATACAAACACAACACAAAAGCATTTGATCAAACGTTAAACATCCGCGACCCAACCAATTAACTGCCACGCCTCCTATTCTCATCCTGCTGTACAATCTGCAGTACATGTCGACTCACAATGTCAAACGTTGTGTTCTTGGAAGTATGATTCTGTTTCAAGAATCACGATAGAAGTATTATAAAGCATGTGGGATGTACCTGTAGGCGGAATGTGGAAAGGAAATTACTAGAGTGCCCCTGGTGCATCTCTCATGCTAATATTCAGACTGTTGCGCATTGTTCTTCTTCCAACTCCTGCGTTCCCTTTCGTCATCATGGCCACAAATTCCCCATAATCGATCCTCCCATCCTGAATCACAACATAACGTAAACAGTAAACTCATCATTATTTTTTTTGTTCCAATAAAACGAAATAAATTTCTATAAATAAAAAAAGTTATTGCGTACGTTATCTTGGTCAACTTCTTTGATGATATCCTCAACAAGAAAATCAGTCATATTGTGATCTGCACAAGCTTGCTGGAGCTCGTCAACGGTTATATAACCACTTCCATCCTTATCAAAATACTGGAATGCAGCCACAAGGTGTTCTTCTCTTTCCAGTTTGTTCAGATGAATTGTAGCAGCTACAAATTCTCCATAATCAATCGTCCCGCTGTTGTCCACATCAGCCTGAATATTCGCATGACAATTGACACATCAGCATAAAGTAGAATCCAAACAACTTAACACATGGATTATAAAAAGAAATCTTACTGCATCCATAAGGTCCCGTATCTCTGTATCTTTCAAAGTGGAACCAAACTTCCTTAAACCGGCTTTTAGTTCATCAAATGTTATCGCACCACTGTTATCAGTATCCATTGCCTTGAACATTTCCCTCAAACCAGCAATCTCCTCTTCAGACAGGCTTTCGGCTATAACCTGGACCCAAACAACAAGAAAAGTTTCAAGATTACTTTTGCGTAAATCAAATAAAGCATTCGTTCTGTGCTGTTCAGATCGTGTAATAAACTGTTTGTACCATTTCTTATGTAAAATAATTAAATCTATTTTGCAAATTTCAACAAGAATATGAACATCATACCCTCAAAGCCATCTTCTTTAACTTATTCATTGCAGAGAACTGCTTCAAACGAGAAAGAACGGCTGGATCCAGTGCTCTATCAGGAGCAACACCGTTTTCACAAATCCAAGGATGGCCTGCATGGTTAAAATAATCCATAAATAATCTTTAACTTTATACAATGTTTAAATGACATAAAAAACATAAGGCAGTCTAATAATATATAACCGATTTTACAACATACATAGAACTTCATGAGCAGTTAGACGGTCAGAAGGTCGAGAGCACAACATTTTCCTAATAAGATCTTTTGCACTGTCAGATATAAGAGGCCACGGGTCCGACTCAAAGTCTATGTATCCCTTCAAAACTGCATCAAATATCCCCTGTTGTGTTTCTACAACAAAAAAGTACAAAACTTTACGTAAGCGTTAACATTCCCGATGACAAAATCCACACCACATAGAAAAACTTCAGCACATACCAGCCCAAAACGGCGGCACACCACTGAGTAATATGTAAAGTATCACTCCTGCGGTCCACACATCTGCTTCTGGACCATAATGCTTCAAAAGCACCTCTGGAGCAACATAATACGGGCTTCCTACCACATCTGTGAAGATTTGACCTGAAATAACATTTAATTCAGTACCACATAAACTGAGAAAAGATAATAATCATAATCATAATTATAATTATAAATTACCTGGCTTGAAGAAAACCGAGAGTCCAAAATCAATAGCCTTGAGTGAGAAATCATCATCCCTATTAACCAACAAGAAATTCTCGGGCTTCAAGTCTCTATGCATAACCCCAAGCGAATGACACGCTTCAACAACACCAACAATAATCTTGGTCAACTCAGCAGCCTTCCTTTCACTATAATGTCCCCTTTGAATAATCCTGTCAAACAGCTCTCCACCATTGCAAAGCTCCATAACAATATGCACATACAACGGATCCTCATACGCACCCTTAATAGTGACAATATTCTTGTGCCCCGCCAAATGGTGCATTATCTGAATCTCCCTCCTAACATCCTCCACATCCTCTTTGGAGATCAGCTTCCGTTTGGAGATCGACTTACACGCGTAATCCACTCCTGTCGCAATCTCGGTACACAAATAAGTAGTCCCAAACTGACCCTGCCCCAACTTCTGACCCAACGTGTACACATCACGAATATTCTCGGTCCTGTGACCAAGAACATAGTAAGACTGATTCGACGTTCCGTGGCGGCTCATATTACTTTCTTTTTTAGGAACAGCCGGCGGCTTTGAATTGGCGTTCGAGTTAGGCGGATCTTTCGAAAACTCTTGTGCTATAAGCTGTTGAGAGATCAAAGTATTCGGCGAGTAATCTAAAGAGTTGTTAGATAATTCAGTACTATGGTTCTGAGTGGAAATCGACCTGTCTTCAGGCTTGTTCAAGCCCTGTGTGTCTTTTATTCCAAAAGATCCACGGCATGTATTGCCCATAAAAACAATCAACTTCTAATCATCAAATTTGCTGCACAAAATATCATAAAAAAAAAGATCAAAAAATATAAAAGAATTATCAAATCCACCAGTTAACTGTCAAAAAGATCTAGTAACAGATCAGATCAGAAACATAATCTTAAGCCAATCATAAACAAACAGTTACTAAACCAGAAACACTAAATCAGAACAATCTTGTCAAGATTAAACATAAATCTACATAAAACTACATAAAACTACAAGAATACTAACAAAGTTCCAAGAAACTATATAAAACTTCAAACGAACAGTTAAACAACTAATAAAGCAGTCAACTTTAAACAAGAACTACAAAATAAAGAGCAAAAACAATGAAATAAGAGTGTTTAGATCTGTAAAGAACCTGAGGGATGAATAACTGAAGTGGGTCAAAGATGGTGATGAAGATAAAGAAAGAGGTGATTGAGGGGTGTGAATAATGGATGAGGGAGCATATATTTGGTGGGTATTGACCAAAGATTATTATAAAAAAAATGGAGAGAAAGAGGAAGGGTGAAGGATGGTGCTGAGAAGAAGGAAGTGAGGTGGTTGGTGGTGGAGGTGGTGCTGACCAGCTTGGTGTTAGTTGTTACTACTCACCTATGTCTGTCTGTCCATCTCACTTGTTCTATCCATATTAATGTTTCATGTTACTACCTTGTTAAATGTTTGTTGGTCTTTTATTGGTTGTTGTTTTTTGGTTTGTGATTATGGACTCTTTTTAAGTTGTAATCAATGTTTTAAAAACCGGTTTAAATCAGCTGATAACACTGGTTAAACCGGCTATCGCTTATTGTTTTGGTACAGTTGAATCTGGTATAAATACAGTTTTGATATAGCCTTCGTACGACAGATATATTCGGAAATACATGTTCACACCGGCCTACCAATTTAAGGCTATGTTTAAATTTTGAGTTTAATTGAGCGGCCTATCCAGATTCTTGTGAAATACCCCCAGACATTAGACCAAGTGGGAACCAGGGATCAAAGTTCCTTTGATTCATCTATCTCAAATAAGGAAAAAACGGAATCAAGAAGGGGTCAGCTGAGCTCTAACTGGTTAAACCCGCTTTGGTGGCCCGCCCCAAGTCTTGCCCATAGCTGACTTCTTTCCTAAATGATCGAATAGTACGACTAGAGTTCAATCCCTCATAAAGTTATAGTAAGACTACAGTAAAATTTACCGTTCAAAAAAAAAATATAAGTACATGTGACATTTAAACTTAAAAATATTGAGTAAAGATCAAATACATATAGTTTTTTTGTAAGAACTGTGAGAATCAAAGGGGGTAAAAAAAATTTATTTTTTTTTTAGAAATTTTTTTTCCCATATGCTTAAACATTCTTTCTAGATGAATAATACAAAAAAAAATTTTAAAAAAAAAATTTTTTTAGTGTAATTACGTCATTAAGGTAAATACATTAGTTTACACTAGAGTAATTATGTAATTACTCTACACGTAATTACTTTACACCAATTTTTTTTTTTTTTTTTTAGTTTTCAGTACTATAATACATGTTTAACAATATGGGGAAAAAAAATTTAAAAAAAAAATTAAAAAAAAATACCCTCCTTTGATTCTCACAGTTCTTACCAAAAAAGCTATTTGTATCGGATCTTTCCCCTAAAAATATTATGGTTTTAGTTGCTAATTATAAAGTTTTGTAAGAACCATCGTTTTGTATATGTTAGTCACACTTTGCTTTCTAGAAAGTCATATTTATTTTGTTTCCAGTAATTCGTATATTTTTAACATAAAATTAAATGTTTATTTTGTTTCTAGTAAGTCAGTTACTTTTATCAAATGTCAACGCATATTAAGGAAAATATTTATGTTGGATTCAACTACTTATTTATTTATCCAAAAGATATTTTTTATAGTCAATTGATTATAATTGTCTTTTTTTTTAACGGCCAACTAAACAACGTCGGGTATTTCGTACGCGGCCTCCCAGTGACAAAGACAGGGGCACAACCCGGCCCATCCCGGACGCACGAAGCCCTTAGCCCGCCCGACAATCCGCTTTTAGGGAAAACCCTACCCACATACCCGCCCGAAGGCACGACAGTAGTGAACCGGTAAAACCTGGCGAGATTAGGACTCTTAATATACATATATACATGCCATTTATTAAGTTTGATTTAGGGGCTATTTGGCAAACCTCTTAATGAGGCTCTGAACCATTCAGAGTTGAATGATTCAGTATTCAACGCATTTGTTTCAGCTTCTGAATGGAATGGTTAAGGCTGAACCATTAAGATTTGGAATGTTGCTGAACCATCCATTAAGCACTGAACTATGCTGAACCTTAATGAGGCTCTCCTTCCAATGTGGGACAAAAAAACTAACCATTAAGATGTCCAACTTAATGATTCAGCACTTAATCATTCACTTAATCATTCAGACCTCGTAATCATTCAACACTTAATCAACCAAACAACCCCTTACTAAGTATAACATATTTATTTTGTTATAAAATCCCACAAATGTATATTGATTTAAATACAATTAAAATTTTAGTATTATGACTAAATCGACAAGAAATTGATCGATTCAAAAATATGAAAAATAAACATTGTCAGGTCTACGTCTTTTGCTGATACTTGCTTTAGTCATTAATCAATGATAGTATGTTCATTCTTTAATATTCCCACATGGATCAGTTTTATTCATCTTAATGTTTTTGTATGTACTTATGTTGTGGGGTATGGAGTCGGGAAGGGGCCTGGCAGAGAGGATGAGTGAATGGATTTGATGAGTAACCATACCCTTTAGCCTTATCATTGAATTAAGAAATTTCTTTTGTAAACTTAAGGGGCATTTTAGAATGATTTGAATGTTTAGGGTGTCAATATACAAGTTTAAAGTTTACATGGGTTTGAAAAAGTCAAAAGACTATAAACTTTAAAGGAAGCACTTACATATTGGCAAAGATCTATGAGGGGTATAAAGGGCAAACAAAAATATGATACCCAACATTATATATTTTTCTTTTTCTTTTTCTTTTTTATTTCTCATAATATAGATTCATTGAACAAAGACTGGCATTAAAAGAGAAATACAAGTTTCTTTTTCTTTTTAGAGCAAACCAAAAGAAAATCTATATGTTAAATTGTTCGTACTTGACTGAAAACCTTACTTTTCAATTCACTAGACTTATATGGAATTTACTTTACAATATGCATTATTTTTATCGTTTAATGTAACCAATTATATAATTTACTAAGATTTGTTGTAGTCAATATGCATTATTCTACTTTTTATTTATATACATAATGAAATGACATATAAAATATACCAAAAAAATCTTAATACTTTAATCCATCAAGAGATAAATTTTAATATGAAAAAAATAAGTTTTGTAGTATAATATTATTTCAAAGCTTATTATGAAACACTCGTATTTTAATTCTAAAATTTGATATTTACTTATAAATTTGAATTTACAGTGGTTTGGGAGATGGTGAATGAGTGTACATTGAAAATATAATGTTTCAATACAATAACTCAAAGCATATAATCTATATCTATATCTATATATATATAAAAGAAAGCATATATGTCCATTGAGAATGCCGCGTGGCTTAATAATTGAGTGTTTTTGGTGTTTTTGAATATTTTTCTAAATTTATCTATCTATCTTTTAATTCTCAATTACTAAAATTAAATTGAGTTATTTTAGGAAAAAAGAATTTAAAAACAAATTTAAATTTTTCTCTCTTATCTTCCTCCCATAATTTTTAAACCTAAATATCTTTTATATTCGAGATTTTTTAAATAAAAAAATTACACCAAATTAACGAGCGTTTTATTATCTTTCCAACGAGTACCATAGTGCTATATAAAAACGAAAAAAAAAACGACTATTTTTTGTGGGGTTATATTTATACAGAAAAAACACAAAGTGTTCAGGTTATTCATTAATCAAATTGTAACATATTTTAATTTACGTGAAGATGATTATATGTTGAAGGTTATCCTTTTAATACTTTATTATGTTTAATATGGTTTATGCTTTTTATTTTTTTAACTTTTTAAATAAATGTTTTTTAACTAAGATTGATTATGTTTAAGTTATTTACTCTTTTCGTGATTTGAGTTTTCTTTTTTTTTATCATTTTTTTATTAAATCATATTAAATTTTTCAACCCCGGGACCTTCCCGGGGTAATCGGCTAGTATATAATAAAAGAAAGCAATTTTAATGACATGGTATTCTAGGAGGCATTTTCTCCCTTGAATGTGTCATGTGTCATGCCATGTGGCAAATTAAAAAAAACAAATAATAATATAAAATCTAATCTACTAAAATTAAATTGAGTTATTTTAGGAAAAAAAAATTTTAAAAACAAATTTAAATTTTTCTCTCTTATGTTTCCTCCTATAATTTTTAAACGTTAATATCTTTTATATACGAGATTTTTTAAAGAAAAAAATTACACCAAATTAACGAGCGTTTTATTATCTTTCCAACGAGTACCATAGTGCTATATAAAAAAGCGGAGAAAAAAATGACTATTGTGGGGTTTTGTTCATACAGGAAAAAAAACACAAAGTGTTCAGTTATTTATTAATCATGTTTTTTCTTTTAAACCTGGTTCTTATTTGCGATGTTGAAATTCAGCACAATCGCCATGCTATCATTGGAATTTTACTCTTCTAAAGATACATAGGTATACTTCATCAAGAGAAGCTAGGAGAAAGAATTGCGCAACACTGCAACATATGGTGTCACCTTATACCAATGTTATTTTTTTATTTATTTAATTACAAGAGTAATAAGTATTACTATTAGTATTAGTATTATTAGAATTGCTATATTTTTCAACCCCGGGATGCTCCCGGGATAAAAGTTATCATAATAGATTTCTCAACCCCGGGACGTTCCCGGGGTATAATCTAGTACTCAAATAACGTATTCATATAATCTTGAATGCTTGTCATGAGTTTAGATGGTGAATGAGTAATAAAATTTGGTTGTGGTTTTTACCTTTTAGGGGATTTTGATCAAAATGCTTGGGAATCCCGCAAAGTTTCACATACATATATCTTAGAGATTAAAGATCCTTGGAGAAAACTCCCTGTAATGATGTAAGTATGTGAAAGTTTTATTCTGAAATGTATAGAGACTTCCATATAACTCCCTATAAGCGTTGGCGAGAAGGAATGTAAGCCTGGAAACGATATATGTGTGTTATGTGATTTCGATTGCGAAACAACAGAACATTTGTTAACAGCTTGCGCGATTGCTTGTGAGGTGTGGAGGCAAGTTGAAACTTGGTGTAGATTGGAGCCCACCTTTGCTTTCGGGGGTGAGCGATCTTTTGGAGATTTACAAGGTGATTTATGGAGGTAAGATCAAGAAGAGTATCATTCATGGTATTATTATGGTCACTTGTTGGGTATTATGGAAGACGAGGAACGACAAAATATTCAAAAGGAAAGATGTTAAGGTTACGGAGATTATGGCTAGTGTCAAGTCTTTGTTGTTCTTTTGGTTAAAAAATAGAGCTAGGTTTGATGATCTCGCTTGGATAGATGGCTTAAATACCCGTTATACATGGTTTGATTTGGTTGGGTCGTGGTCCTCGTTTTGAGGCCCGAACCGGTGTTTTAATGAAAGTAGATGTTAAAAAAAGATGATTGATATAACTAGATGTTGATTTTGGCAGGGTACAAACAATAATAACAACCCTTCGGAGACACTAGATGGGGTTCTCGCTTTATGATGTCCCTCTTTTGGAAACTTAAATTGTTGCAAGAATCACGGTTAGATTGACTTGATCGAGATTATGTGTTGCGCTACGAACTTATAGAGATAACCACGTGATGATGACATCGAAGCAAGTTTATACAAAGAAATGTAACCGATAGCAAGTGTCATGTACATTGACCATAGCTCACTTTTTTTAATTACATTGTTATATTTAAAAACATTGCCTTACAATATATAGCTCATTTTTTAAGTGCATCTGTTTCCGTCCAAAAGTTTCATCGTTAGTCTAAACTAGTGGTCAAATTGTGAATATTAATTATCAACTGTTCCGCCGACAGTTGATAATTAATTATATATAATAATTTCAATCCAAATGTTTTATCCTTTGTTTCATATTCAGTCCAAAAGTTTTTTCATTTTGATTGAAGTTGAAGCAAATGAAAAACCTTTTAGACTAAAATTGATGTTTAATCTTTTAAGCTATTTCGGCGGAACCTCAAGAACTATAACTGAATTTAACTATAACAATTATCATTCTTATTATTACTACTTTGTTATTATTTTTTTTTTTTTGGAACAACAAATGTCAAGATACCACTCACTAGGCAGTCGTAGGCAGAGCTGTGAGGCGGACCCTTGATCGGAACCCACCGGGTGTCCCCACGGAGGGGCTTAACACTGGCTTAAGGGACCTTTCTGTGTCCCCACAAGAAACCATACCGCCGACTGCCAATTGATAAACGTTGTGCCACCATAAAACAAAGATTCTCTGGAATAGGGCAATCGTGCCTTAGATGGAACTCTTATACATGCAATCGTGCGTGTTGATCAACAGACTCGTTATAGGGGAAGAGGTAAAGGTGAATGCTTTCAAATGTGTTAGCAATTTGTGACTTTGATATGATATTCACATTCGTATGGGCCGGATGGGAGGGCATTGCACATGATTCACGAGTTTTAAAAGAAGTTGCATTCAACCCAAATTCTGGCTTTCCTTTTCCGCCACCAGGTTTTTAACCATTCTTCAATGTTCATTTCATACATTATTTGGTTTTTTATATGATAGTTTTGATACTGATACAGATAAGTATTACCTTTGTGACGCTGCGTACACCAACACTCGTGGATTTATGACTCCCTACCGTGGTATGACGTATTGGTTAGCCGATTTTCGATGACAACGTGCATTAACTAAGGAAGAAAGATTCAATCATGCTCACGCACAACTCAGAAATGTCATTGAACGTGCATATGGTGTTCTAAAGGCAAGATTTCCAATCCTAAAGCAAATGGCTCCCTTTTCTTTTCCAATACAAAGAGACATACTGATTGCTTGTTTCGCCATCCATAATTTTATAAGGAAATGCAATATTTATGATCAGTTATTTATGGACTATGATGAGAACACGATGTTTCATGAAATGCAAAGTGGGGAAAATGATGGCCTGGTAGTTCAAGACATAGAGTGGGGTTCACAAGGTATTGACTATATGAATTCTTTACGTAACCAAATTGCTAATCAGTTGCTTTCAAATAATTCAAATTAATTGTATGCAGAGTTGTGTTATTTGTATTTGGATTTCGTATGTTGTGTTATTTTGTATTTGGATTTTCGTATGTTTCCATGGAATTTGAAGGATTTACGTGTAATTTGGATTTTCTATGACGTTTTGTTTTTTTCCTTTTACAATTTTTCATCAATATGTACACTATTCAGAGCTCTGGCCAAACAGATACATTTCATTCAGCACATAATAGTTCAGAGGGGTAAAATAGTCATTTTGCACAGTCATTCAGAGATACAACCAAACAGCTCTTAATGGTTCAGCACTTACTGGTTCATAGCCTCTTACCCATTCAGACCTCTTACTGGTTCAACACTTACTGGTTCAGCACTTACTAGTTGGAACTGATATACCAAAATCATCAAACTGTAAAACTAACTGAAAGTTAAAACTTTGCCACACAGGCCGTTTAGTAGTGCTAGCAATATATTTAAAGGACGTGTATGTAACACTAAGCAACACAAAGACCTCTTTTTTAGTGTGTACTTTAAAATAGTTCTAGACTAACCCTATTATTTGGTATCAGTTCTAAACTGTAAAATTGAAAGTTAAAACTTTGTCATATGGGTCGTATAACAACATACGTGCCGTATAACAGTGCCAACAACATATTTAAAGGACGTACATGTGACATTAAGCAACACAACACCTTTTTTTTAGTGTGCACCTTAAATTAGTTCTATAATAATTGTATTGCTTGGCGAGTTTAAAGAGAGAAAGCCAAAATAAGCAAAGGGGTGTTTACTGACAGAAGTTTGACAACGACCTACGGTGGATTTCGACATTCAACAACAGTATGCGGTGGTAGTGATTGGCAGCTGGACGACAGTCACAAGTGGTAACTCACCACCTTGTAGTGGTAGCTGCAAGCACCTTTATTGTCACCACTGTGGATAACCCTATTTTGGGACTTTTTTCTTCTTTCTAAAATGACTCATTTCAACCCAATTCCTTTTAGACAAAAACCTATTTTTGGCTCGTACCAAAGTGAAACTTTGTTTAATGGCATGTTTGGTTGTTTTGACCCAAACTCATTTCGCTCAGAACCCGCATTGATCCAAACGCATTCTAACCCATCACCTGGACCACCTAATTCGTCCAACTTACCAGGTTTTCATATTATATTAGAACACAATTCTATTGGATGAACAACAAGACACCGTTTATATATAGTCATGTCTTTGATCGACATACCACGCACACTCTACATACATTCTATTAGCAAAGGTATAAAACACATGTCCCCTCCATTGACGCCATCTAGCTAAGACCATGTGTAGTGGTCAGTCAAATGGGCGTGAAAGGGGGATTTGCAACCCCATTTCACTAGGCTACACCGCCCCCAGGGGCGCCAAATGTGAAAGGAGGTTTTTGGGGTGAATTTTTTAACGGAGCAAGGGAGATTTGATGAACCAATGGGCATCTTCCAATTTTCATTCCCCAATCACATTATTTGTTTTAAATATTAAAAAAAATAATTGAGTAATGATTGAAAATAGTTTGAAATGTCTACACCCCTTATTAATTTTAAACCCCATGTGAGACCCACATGACACATGTTACAAAATGCCCAAAAAATGGGCTTGAAATTAACCCACCACTACTTCGGAGTTATGATATGATTCTAATAATTTTATGTTACTAGCAGGAATGCCCGCGCGTTGCAGCGGGTGTTCCTACCAATTTCATATTTAATTTTGATGTCTATTATGTATAATGACCCATTCTGGGTTTCTAACATTTTAGTTCATTCAATGAAAAATAGACGTAAAGAGAGTCTTGAATTCCCATATGAAGAATCGTAAAAAAAAATTCATTAAAAAATCAACAGTAGGTGTATTTGAAACCTTACGCAAGACCATATTCTTTCATTGAACATCATGCCAAGATATGCAAACTCAATTGCCACACCACACCAATCACAAACGGTAAAGTCGACATACACGTTCCTTCTAGCTAACGCAAATTTACACAGCATTCAGTCAAGGCCAGCTCTGCAAGCTAGGAAACCCATACATAATTCTCCTTGCACCATGTTACAAACCATTTTGCACCCACGGAAAAGACGTTGACTTACACCTTTTAATTAACGTGCTCTAATTTGCACACCATAATTTAAGTAATTTAAAAAGTATCTTCACGTACAAATAAGTGAGCTTCGGGATATCAACAAGTCCACTATGCATGATCCCAAACATCTGTTTCAAGTAAATCGGTCAAAACTGGTGTCGATAATGTACAAATATTGAATTTTCAAGATTGTTTAAACAACTTCTAAGAAAAAAGGGGTCACATTTGATTGACTTTGTTTCCACTATCAACATCACGAAGCTCTACCTGTTGATAATCAACATTAGTATAATAAGAATTAGAAAGGACTTTCTAAAGTAAGATTAATGAACATACATCAGCTTTCAATATTTTCAACAATAATTAATTCAAGATTAATACAGTACACTAACACATCAATCCATAAAAAAGAAGTCACAAATGAAAACATAGAGAGATTTAACCTGTATAATAGCACCTCCTCTTCCTTGACTTGAGTGTTGTGCTTTCACAACCTAGACCACCAATCAAATTGGTCAATAAGGGTGGTACAATTTAACACACACACACAGAGTTAGTTCAAATAAAACTACTTAATTGGCATTAAGAAAAACATTACCTGGTAAATTTTTCCTGAAGAGAATGAATGCTAAACAAGGTAGAAACAGTTTTGTGAGTCTATACTCAGGTCTTTTTTGGTGTTCGTAGAAGTAAAAATAAAATTAACACAAACCTTTTCTTTCAATGACATTTCCTGGTCGCACCTGCACGAAATTATGAGCCTGGATTATAATCTCATCGTAGGGAAAATAGATACCTTAGCAACCATATATCTTCATTGTTCTAACTATCCTCCTCTCTACAAAAAGAAACACATGTTATGTAAGCCTACTTTTATTATTTATCAAAAACATCATTAAGGTGAGCAGTGAGCACTTAGCAATAAAGTGCTAATCGGGAAGATAGAACCATACCTTTAATTGTATTGTGATGAACGCTGAAGGATTTCAGAAATTCATAGGCGATGAACTTCAAGGGCATCAACGATTTATAGGAGCACAATTTCCAAAATAAAAAAAATTGCCATGCATTTTTACGTAACAATATGTTAACATCAAAATTATAATTTAATTACCTATGATAATGAATCATTGGAAAAAGGATGAAATGAAAGAAGTAAACTGACTTTGAGAATGTTAAGGAACAAGAACATTTAACATTGAGGGAAAATAATGAGGGGCTATTTGAAACTGAAAGTCGAGCATTGATGATGAGTTAAAGGTTGGAAGAAGAAGCATATGATTTGGTTTGAAGAACCTTTCGTAGGATTCATTAATTCAAGAGGGGAAACCAATAGAACTGTAAATAGTATGGTCCTTTTGTCACTATTATATATAATTAGTGGGAGGGTTGTAGGAGTATTAAATTAGAGAAAATGCTTGGAGTGCCCCATGAACCGCAATCAATAAAAGGGGGACTACATTCAAGAGCAGTTAAAGGAGAAGTTACAAAAAACAATAAGATGGGATTACTTGCATTAGTTGCTTGTACAATTGCTATCAAATGTGGTACATAAGGGTATAAATGGAAGAAAGGGGAAAAATTGAGGATTACACTTGAGGCTTTTGGGATGCCATCTTAAAATGATGATGAAATTACTAAAGTGGCCATGCCTCCTCCTTAATAAGGTAACATAGATACCTATGATAATGAATCATTGGAAAAAGGATGAAATGAAAGAAGTAAACTGACTTTGAGAATGTTAAGGAACAGGAACATTTAACATTGAGGGAAAATAATGAGGGGCTATTTGAAACTGAAAGTTGAGCATTGATGATGAGTTAAAGGTTGGAAGAAGAAGCATATGATTTGGTTTGAAGAACCTTTAGTAGGATTCATTAATTCAAGAGGGGAAACCAATAGAACTGTAAATAGTATGGTCCTTTTGTTACTGTTATATATAATTAGTGGGAGGGTTGTAGGAGTATTAAATTAGAGAAAATGCTTGGAGTGCCCCATGAACCGCAATCAATAAAAGGGGGACTGCATTCAAGAGCAGTTAAAGGAGAAGTTACAAAAAACAATAAGATGGGATTACTTGCATTAGTTGCATTAGTTGCTTGTACAATTGCTATCAAATGTGGTACATAAGGGTATAAATGGAAGAAAGGGGGAAAAATTGAGGATTACACTTGAGGCTTTTGGGATGCCATCTTAAAATGATGATGAAATTACTAAATTGGCCATGCCTCCTCCTTAATAAGGTAACATAGATGTGTTATTTAATATTTGATACTCGTATTAATGTATTATATATTCGACACAATTGATATGTATTCGCTGTTAAGAAAAATGATATGGATTCATCATGTATTTTTAAAGTAATAAGGGTAAAAGAAAATCTATATCCAACACTATCATCAATAATGTTGGATCAATTCATGATTAAGTTGATCACATAATTAAAATAGTTTTGGAAAACAAAAACCTATCACATGTGCATGTGGTACAAGAATAAAAGTATGTTGATCTGGAAACAAAAATTGCATTTACATGTGAGAACATCTCTGATGGGCCTTTAGAGATGAAGTCCTTAGATGTTTTTAGAGGCCTTTAGCATTGGAGTGTGTCCATCCTAGTGAGCGCTTAGGTGAGGTGTCTTTACACAAGGGCATGTATTTGCCTTGGTTCTTTCAATGAGGTGGACCCAAAGTTAAAAAAGAAAAGTTTTATGTAATTATTGTGTGTAATGATTAGGTGATAAGGTGGAAACTAAGAATGATAAGGATATTTGTAGGGTTGGAGATAAAATTATGGTTTTTAAGGATTTATAAGGATATTATGTGGCAGATGACGTGACAGCTAACAGCGCTTAAGGCGCATTTAGCATTGAAGATGGTCTGATAACGCCACCTTGTAGATGCTTCCAAGGGTGTTAAAACAAGTTTATTAAGCATATTATTTTACTTAATTAATTAAATATATACTTACCCATTGAATGTCTAACTTTCTGTTCTAAATAAATAAATAAAAAAAAATACAAGGAATAAAAACTTACATATTTTTTTATATATAAATCAAAACTAGTTTTTCATATATTGTGGATTAAAAATATAGTAAAACATGTAACCTCGAAAGGTTGGTAATTGGTGTAGTGATAAGAAATTAAGAACTCGAGCCTATGTGGCATAAGTCTTGATTCAGAGTATTAATATAACAAATAAATTCAGGGTATTAGTTAAAAAAAGAAGATCATATTTTTTGATAAAGAGGAAACACAATTGCAAACAACTATGATTTTCATAGGTAATGATATTAGTAGAATTCATAAAGTAACTAAAAGTCTAGAATTATATATTTAAAGGTTAATATTTCTACTTTCTAGACTCGTTTTATCGTCAGATAAATTGTTAAAATAAATTTTTATACACAAGTGGAGTTATATGTTTATTACAAAACCACATGTTTTTTCAGAAGCACGTGATATTGGAACTATTTATATTTTTCAGCACACATGATTTTTACAGAACCACGTGATATTTGAACTAATATTTTTCAACACGACGACCATTGAAATTACGACAGAAGAAAAGCGCCGCAAATATAGCGAACGAAACAATCGATAAAATATGTCATGAGAAGGTCACTATTTTCAATTGAAATGAATATTATAGGTTAAAAGTGGCGGATCTAGACCAAACTTTCAGGGGTAACGTTCAAGATTTTTTTTTGTGCTTTCATACAATGTGAATGAAACAATCGATAACCTCTTTTTGTAATGATGGAACTGTCAACTTATTATTCTTTTTTGCAAAATGTATTGTCATATGCAGTCACTTAAACTTGGTTTGTGGATAGAGGCGAAGCCATGACGTTTTTCTTATGGGTCAGTAATATTTTAGATCTTTGATTTCTTTTTTCCACTTTATTTATCCTTTTGTTTCATAATAAAAGGCAATTTACAACTGGATGAAGGTAACAGACAACAAATTATGCCTCAACCCCTTTTTAAATGGTGAATCGTATCCCTTAGAAACAAAACCTTAGTTCCTAAGGGTCGATAAATTGTTGTGCATGACCCCTTGCACCATGTCTAGGAACCCTATAGCTTCAGAGGCCAAATAGCTAAAATATCGAAAGCAAATGGAACGAAAACACGTTGATTATCAACGCAAACGTTTTCACGCTTCGCCACTTTCTTCGATTATGCCTTCACGATTATGCCTTCAGTACTGCATGTCCAGCCACGAACCCACTGTCCCTGATGCCAACAAGGGGCACACAAAGTAAAGTCCACAAAACCGTCTTTTCCACCCACCCAGCCAAACACTAGGATATCCGCTGGGCGTAGAGTAGACCCCCTTCCAGCGGATTTGTTAGAAAGTTCACAGGGACCTATTTTTTCACATATTTCCCCGCCCGCTTAAGCACATCCCACAAGACATCTCAAACCAAGTCATGACGGTATTTGAACCCCGACACTCCTTGCAGTGAACCATATGTTCCCTATACTTATCCAAGCAAGCCTTACGATAGACCGGGCAAGGCTCGTCGACTAAAAAATATGAAAATCATTAAACGGTATTTAAGGACGACTCGATATTCAACCGCAAACATATGTTGTCCAACACCGCTTCCGTACCCTTAAACTATGGGCGGATTTTACTACAAATAGCACTTGCCAAGGTATTTTGGGGCTTGGAGAGGGGGGGGGGGGGGGGTTATTAGTGAAAGCACCAACATCAAGATCGGGGAGTGACCTGTTGGATTTCTAACAGACCGACATCATAACTTTCGGGACGGATTGTGACACAGAATAAAAGTGAATACCATAATAAATGTATATATTCAATGGGAAAAACACAATAAATATACAAATAAATTTTAAATATATAAAAACAGTATAAGTTATATTTTGAATACTATTTATTACATCTTCAATCACAAATCTCGAAAATAGTTTTTTTTCAATATAACAAACTAGATTATACCCCGGGAACGTCCCGGGGTTGAGAAATCTATTATGATAGCTTTTATCCCGGGAACATCCCGTGGTTGAAAAATATAACAATTCTAATAATACTAATACTAATAGTAATAATTATTACTCTTGTAATTAAATAAATAAAAAAATAACATTTGTATAAGGTGACACCATGTGTTGCAGTGTTGCGCAATTCTTTCTCCTAGCTTCTCTTGATGAAGTATACCTATGTATCTTTAGAAGAGTAAAATTCCAATGATAGCATGACGATTGGGCTGAATTTCAACATCGTAAATAAGAACCTGGTTTAAAGGAAAAAACATGATTAATGAATAACCTGAACACTTTGTGTATTTTTCCTGTATGAACGAAACCCCACAAAAAATAGTCATTTTTTTCTCCGTTTTTTTATATAGCACTATGGTACTCGTTGGAAAGATAATAAAACGCTCGTTAATTTGGTGTAATTTTTTTCTTTAAAAAATCTCGTATATAAAAGATATTAACGTTTAAAAATTATAGGAGAAAACATAAGATAGAAAAATTTTAATTTGTTTTTAAATTCTTTTTTCCTAAAATAACTCAATTTAATTTTAGTAGATTAGATTTTATATTATTATTTGTTTTTTTTTAATTTGCCACATGGCATGACACATGGCACATTCAAGGGAGAGAATGCCTCCTAGAATGGCATGTCATTAAAATTGCTTTCTTTTATTATATATATAGATAGATGCAATAATCGTTTATATAATTATCACCAACCCGATTACGCAAATTTTTCTTCACATACTCTATTGATAAAATAACAACTCTCGACAACATAAATCCCAAATCTATCTGATTTGTTCCTAGCACTAAAGCCATCACTAACACGTGTATCTTTTTTTTAATTTGACCAATCTCCTTACATAAGTAACAAATGAATGATGTGGTGGATGCTAGTGGTAGGTCAGGGGGGCTGCTAAACGTCTGGAACCCTAAAGTGTTTAAAAAGATTTCGTCAGTTGTGAATAGAAACTTTCTGCTCACTTCTGGTTCGCTTGTTGCTGATGGGTCAGTGGTTAATTTTGTGAATGTCTATGCTCCACAAAGAGCAGGGGCGAAAAAAGCTTTATGGGAGGACTTGTCTAGGGTGGTTAGGGGATGTAATGGGATGGTTGTGTTGTTGGGCGACTTTAATGCTGTCAGATATCCTGAGGAAAGAAGAAACTCGAATTTTAACCAGGTGATTGCTACAGATTTTAATAATTTCATTGATGAATTGGGGCTGGTGGAATATTTTATGCGCGGGTTTAAATTCACTTTCTTAAGTGGAAAAGGTAAAGATCATAAGATGAGCAAGATTGACAGAGTGTTGGTTTGTAGAGATTTTTTTAACAAGTGGCCTTCGGCGACTCTTAGGGCCTTGAATAGGGAGCGTTCGGACCATTGCCCTCTTCTTGTTACATTGGTAGATGTGAATTTCGGTCCTAAACCGTTTAGATGGTTCAATTCTTGGCTCAACAGGGAGGATTGTGATCGGGTGGTGTCTAAGGCTTTGACGGAGTTTTCTTATACGGGGAAACCGGATGAGGTTATCATGGCTAAATTCAGGTACGTGAGATCGTGTTTAAAGGAGTGGTGGAAGGAGGTGTTGAAAAAGGAGGGGGAGGAGTTGAATTGTATGAAAGAAGACATGGAGAGATTGGAGAAAGCCTTGGAAGATAGGGATTTGGAGGAAGAGGAAGTATGGGTGTTGGAAGAATGCAAGACTGGGATTGATTTTTTGAACCTATGTAATAACAAAGACTTGAAACAAAAATCTAGAGTGCGGTGGGCAGTTGATGGTGATGAGAATTCGGCGTTCTTCCATGGTGTCGTCAATGGCAGGAAAGCGTCTAATTCCATCCCAGGGATTCAGGTGGACGGTAAATGGGTATCGAAGCCGAATTTGGTAAAAAAAGAAGTTCTTAGTTTTTTTCGCAAGCACTTTTCGGAAAGTATTTGTAATCGGCCAATGGTGTTATGTGAAAACTTGAAGAGGATTGATGATGAGTGTGCTTTGATGCTTACGAAGAGGTTTTCTAGAGAAGAGATTAAGGATGCAGTTTTTGATTGCGGTTCGGATCGAGCCCCAGGCCCGGACGGCTTTAATTTCAGGTTTGTTAAGTATTTCTAGAATTTATTGGAAGACGACTTTTATAATCTGTTTGAGCACTTTTTTGAGCATGGGGTTATTAGTAAGGGATGCAGCTCTTCCTTTATTACATTGGTCCCTAAATCCAAGACCCCGGTGGGATTGAAAGACTATAGGCCAATCAATTTGGTTGGGTGTATAAGTAAGGTGCTATCCAAAGTCTTGGCGGGCAGGATAAAGGGTGCGTTAGATTCGGTGATCTCGGGTACTCAATCGGCGTTCCTTAAAGGGAGGTATATTTTAGATGGTCCGCTTATGATCAATGAGACTATCGGTTGGATTAAGAAGACCGGTAAGAGGGCTTTCTTGTTGAAGCTGGATTTTGAAAAGGCGTATGATAACGTTAATTGGGGTTTTTTATTGTCTACCCTTGGTAATATGGGATTTCCAGATAGATGGTGTAAGTGGGTTAAGGGGATTCTCGAATCGGCCCGTTCTTCTGTGCTAGTAAACGGGTCTCCTACATTTGAGTTTCATTGTTATAAAGGGGTGAGACAGGGTGATCCGATTTCTCCTTTCCTGTTTTTGGTGGTTATGGAGGTCCTTCATTGTTTGCTTGATAAAGCGGTGGATATGGGGGTTGTTCAGGGTATTTCCTTTGGGGGAGAGACGAAGGTGTTATCTCATTTGTTTTACGCTGATGATGCCTTGATTGTAGGAGACTGGTCGGTGGATAATCTAAAGAATATTGCTAGAATTCTGCGGGTTTTTCACGTCTGCTCTGGCCTTCGGATTAATATGCAAAAATCCTTTATTTATGGAGTGGGAGTAGAGGGGGCGGAGGTAGACACTATGGCTGATCTTATTGGGTGTAGGGCGGGAGAGATGCCGTTTGATTATTTGGGTATCCGGGTTGGTGCTAACATGAATAGAGCGGTTCACTGGTCTTCGGTTATTGACACGATCAAGGGGAGACTTGCTTCTTGGAAAGCGCAGACTCTATCTTTGGGGGGTAGACTAATTTTAATTAAATCCGTTTTATCTAGCCTACCAATTTATTATTTGTCTATGTTTAAAGCGCCTAAGTCGGTTATCGATAATATGGAGAAACTCATGCGCAATTTTCTTTGGTCTGGTACGGAGGATGTGAATAAAATCCATTGGGTATCTTGGAATGTGGTGACTTCTAAGAAAAAAGATGGAGGTTTGGGAGTGGCGAAAGTGGAGGAGGTTAATGTGTCGTTGTTAGCTAAGTGGGCGTGGAGATTTATTACAGAAAAAGAGTCGATCTGGAGGAACACTATAGAAGCGTTACATGGTGGCAGAGGTCTGTGGAATATGATCCCGATCAGAAAATCCTTATCTGGCTGCTGGAAGTCGATCGTAAACCTGCTGGAGGGTGTTCGTATTCAGGGTAAAAGCTTTTTCCAGATGATTAGGGGGGTGGTGGGTAATGGCAAAGGGATTCGGTTTTGGTATGACTATTGGTTGGGTGATACGGCTCTTAAAAATCGCTGGCCATGTCTTTATAAGCTGGAGAAGATAAAAGGGTGTTTCGTTCAAGACAGAGTCAAGACGGAAGGGCAGACTTCTGTTTTTATGGGTGACTGGCATAGATACCCCAGAACTGTAGAGGAACTTTCGGAAATGCAGGACTTAAACTGGCTGATTGGGACGGTAACGCTCAAAGAGGTAAAGGATAAATGGGTGTGGAATGAGGATATCAAAGGGCCGTTCTCGGTGGCAGACTGCAAACGCTTGCTGGGTATCCAGGATGGTGGCCAGCAGTCTACTGGTATGATCTGGGAGCATTGGGTGCCGCTGAAAGTGAACCTTTTCTCCTGGAGGGCTGCTCAAGATAGAATACCGACTCGGGTTGCTTTAGCAAGAAGACAGGTTAGTATTCCTTCTTCTGTTTGTCCGATGTGCAGCCTTGTTGTTGAAGACTAGTGGGGAACCCGCGCGTTGCTGCGGGGAGACAATTTATAACGCGATACTCGTTACCGTTAGTTTATCTCTGTGGGGGCAACACATACAACCAGAAGCCCATATTGTGTTTTACTGAATTTCCATGAAATCTGTAATGGGTCAAAACCGTTTATTTAAAATGAAACTATCTATCATGGTAAACATACAGTGCAGTGAAATAATATAGGTCTAGGCACCCATTACAAATATAGTTCACCATTAGACATGAGTCGAGATTCATTGAAGTAAACGACTTATAATTTTTTTAATTAAAATGAGATGGTCAAAGAGCATACTCACAAAAGTTATTTTATAAACACTTACATAAAAGTTTTTTCATGAATCTTAATTAATTGATAGAAACTTAGCTCTTAGAACCTTTGGTTCGTATTAGAGTGTTTGTTGGCTAGTTGTTTTTTAGTCATTTGATTGCTTCCGAAACTGTATCAAAATATAAAGTAATTTTAATAACGTATATGCTTCAATTAGTTTTATGTTACTTCTTTAAATTTATTGTGTTTTCAACTCAAGTATTATAATTTAGAGTAAGATAAGTCTTGAGTTCTTGAATTCTTGATGCTTCCCCTAAATTCGTGTTTTTTTTTTCTTTCGGAAATTCACTTTGTATAGCTCACATTTTTTTTTATTTCAGACTTTATTCTTCTCATTTATTGGTGCTTCGATCTTTTTTTGCTTACTTTCTGTCTTTCCAGTTGATGCCCGGAAGCACTATAGAGTAAGTGGTATAGGTTTGATTTTAGCCTATAACCCAATCAACCTGTACTCGCTTTTAATCTCAATGATCACCACAAACGAAGACCCAAACAACCACTTATTGAGCTTCCTCGTGGGTTCTGGCGCCTTCGAAATGATACATGTTTCAATAGACGCTATTCAATTCCGCATCTCTGTTCTCCCTCCGGAACAAGGCTAAGTATAGGCTCCGTTCTCCGTTTGAGCATTGCGATGTAACCATTTGACCCGTTAAGTTAATAAAAGCAAAACCAGAATATAGCATTTGACCCGTTTTCTTGATAATGATTCCAAAAGAATTTTTTAAATGGTCGGTGAAACTGGGTGTACATTATGGTAGGCTGCACACTGTAGGTTCACGTTGTTATGTATGCATACAAACAACCTTAAATAATACTCCCTCCGTCCCATTACAAGTGTCCATATTTCCTTTTTTATTTGTCCCATTTCATGTGTTCACTTTAAAAAATTATTAGCCAACTTCCAAATTTACCCTTAAAAACACAATTAAAATAAACAAAGAATATGATGGACCCACATATGACAAGGGTATTATTGTCATTTGGCAAGCAAAAAAAGCAATCATTTAATGTGCCTAAAACTTTGTGTTTTTCAAACTAAGACACTTTTAATGGGACGGAGGGAGTATGAAAATCATCAAATGAAACATCAACTTCACGACCATCCCTAATCCCAGCAAGGATATCTTCCTTTCAACATTATTATGAAATGAATGCTACAACTCCACCAAGATTTTTCACCATATAATTGGTAGCAACATTTGGAAAAAAAAATCAAGTAGACATGTGATCAATACCTAAATGAATGCAGGAATGTCCTCACCGGAGTTTCAAAAGCAAATAGTACAACAGTTGTTTCTTACAATGTACTTGTACTTGGTCGTTGTCCATACAAAAGATAGAATAATAACATGCCCTTTTTCTTGGCCTTCTCACCATCAGTGGCGAAGTTTAAACAAAAATACAGAGGGGACCAAAGTCACATGACCCAATTTAGAGGGGGCCAGACTCGATATATATAAACTTTTTGAACGAAATATACATAATTTACACTATTGAGCAACAAAACAGGGGGGTGGGGCACCCCAAAGGCCTTTTATATCCTTCGCCCATGCCATCAAGTCTGCGCCCCTACCTTTAGACCATCTTCAATAGCCAACCTCATAGTTTTATTAAGTTAAATGACTCCATATTGTATAATACAAGAAAAACCAATTTCGATAATGGTACACATAAATTTACTCAGATATGGAGATGGAAAAAGGTTTTTTTGTCGCATGTTGCTATAACATCACCAGACTCGAAGCATTATCCAAATCATGATCTCCCTATCAGTTAATAATTTTCTTCACTGTAAGCTATTGCATATAGATAGAGCCATGGTCCAAAAAGGCGGTCCGAGGCGCGCCTAGAGGCGTAGGCGTTGGCCGAGGCGGTCAAAATAGCAAATGAGGCTTAGCCTGGGGTAAAACGAAGCGTAAGCCTCAGTACATTCGAGGCATTTAGAGGTAGTATGAATTCTTCCTTTCTGTGCATAACTGCATTAACCGAACAACATCATGATCACCGCTTTGAGACACTAATCTGAATGTTGTTAGCCAACTTGATTTCAACTCCAACATATTCAGCATCAATTAGTGCCCCTGTTCACTTCTTATTTTTCCCAGGAGCAGGAAAGATCTGCAACCAAATCACATAATTCATCAAACAAGCAACAAACTAATTGCCAAAAAAATGACCTCAAGCAACATAACTTTTATTAAAGCCCAATAAAACCTCGGCATAGACAATGCCACTTTCACTCCTATATTTTCATTGTCGTCCATTGTAGTACTCCCTATAAAAACTCACAAGATTAAAATTTTATTTTAGTACTCCCTCACAATGGTAGGCAGAAAAAGTTTCTATTATATAGTATCTAATAATCATTTTTTATGTAATATATTCATATTCGACATCGGTAAAACCAATATGGCGAACATTTTCGAACAATGACCCCAATAAAACAAATTCCCAGATCTGATATTGCTCCCTCACTCAAATTAATACAATATTTACCCAAGTATAGGGAGGGGTCGTTGTTTGCCGCTTGGCAAGCCAAACCCGAAGATCGTGTAACCCACCATTTAACAACAAAAAAAAACTACTTAAATAACGCAAGGCTAACACAAACACAATCTGTTTAGCTCGTGTTAGAAAAGGAATATGTTGTAGAACTGACTTCAAATCAAATACAAAGACAAAATACTTTCAAAGGTTGATCATGCTCAGTAGTCTTAAAAGTAGTTAAACACATACCTTGTGAAGTGGTCTGGTTCGACTCCTCGTTAACAGGAGGCAAGCAACGGCTAGGCAATCTCTTCAGTATATAGGTTGGAATATGAACCTCATGCTTTGGGGGCTGCAACGACCATTAAAAAACCCACAACAAGCAAATTTAAAACAAAAGTTCAACAAACAAAGATAGAGATACACATGATATAGAATTATAGTGTTTTTCTTATTTTTATTTTTTAAATCACCTTTAGTTCCATCAGGGGAGGCCACCAACCCTCTAAAGAGACAATTGCCATCTTCATCTCTACAAGCATACCTGGCTATGGGTGTCCTACAAGATCCATGAAGTGTCCGTAGGAAAGCCCTTTCACATGCAACAACTAATCTAGTTTCTTTATGGTTCAACTTTGCTATGTAACCAGCCTGCAAAGTAACAAAACATCAAGTATTTCAAACAAAGGTGACCATTTCTACCCGTTTACTTATGAGTTATGAGTGGGCAAAATCTGATTTCAAACTGGCCAATAGAAAAGAGAATGGGACAATTATCAAATAGGTTAAATGTCTTCAGTGTCGATTTTGTTTATCCATACAACCAACCTCCTAAATCGTGTCTATATAAAGATTTAGGTTATAAAAGTAATTATATAGTTTATGTAATAAAAAAATTAAGTTCAACTTATGTTATGAATTATAAAAGGGAGGGAAAAGAATTAAACATAAACATACCATCTTATCATCACCACTTCGACAAGCGATTCCAATTGCACCTTGGGCAACAGCTGGAAGCATGTCATCGATAGGAAGAATAGAAGAAACTCGTTCCCATCTTTATTGGCTGCAGAGTATCAAAGAAAGCTGTTATGGAAATCTGTACCAAGAAATAGGAAGACACAACATATTTTTTGGCCACTATGTGATAAACTCATAAACAGTGTACTATGTGATAACCAATCCACATATGAGTCTATGACAAAGAACTTAATAGTACAATGAATTATATAGGAGGCCACGTAATGGAATAAGGTATGAACTCAAATTCCAAATTAAACCTATTTTATGTCAACATGATCCTGCTTTGCAACCTGCAAATGGTCTATTCCAGGTTTGATTTGTAGAACAAGTGAACAACTATAAATGTAATTGTGTATAAACTTCTTCACAAGGACTAAATGTCACTAAACCCAATATATTTTAAATAGAAGAAGTATGAGAAACGAACTAATACACTTAAAACTACATCTTGTAATGCTATTAATAATACAAACAATCAGTATAATAATTGATCTAATTAAAAAAATGACAGTATACACCATTGGCATTTAATCAATCAACTGGTATGCAAGAAAAATATCAACCATTAACCTCGAGTACCTTTGATTTTGAGTTACAAAGAAACTTCAGACAATACTTATGAAAATGATATATGATTATAAAAATAGAATATATTACAGACATAATCAACCAAATAGAAGAAAGTTCCGTAGCTGAAGGGCATCTAGAATAACAATTTAACGTCTGCCGATTATGTGTACTCACGTCCATATTAGCTCCATTATGGCTCACCCAATCACAATTATGACAAAAAGATTGTTTCTCATTCTCACATCTAACGATCGCAAACAGGTAATCATCAAGAATTTCAAGTTACCAACTAATAAAACAGTATGTAAAGTTACCGAAGCCGCTAACTATCGCCTGTCAGCTAATCCCTCCGAGTGAATCCATGTCGAGGTCAGCATCGGAATCATTGGGTGATAGTTAGCTTTGAAGGCAAGACGGTTCATGTATTGCCTTCAATCGAATGTTATAGAAGGAGGACTTGAATTTTGCAATCAATATCATTCAAGTCGATCATTAGGTTACGGAACTTGAAGGGACAGTTGGTTATTCATGCGTTAATGATCTGTATTAACAACCGAAGAAGGGAAGAATAGGGATGGGAAATGAAGGGTAGTAGTGTAAATTTGTGTTGATATTGTAAAGGAGGATGTTGGTAAAATGTCTATATTACCCTTTTATGTGTCTTAATTGTCACAACTCTCCCCATAATACCCTTAAATTTCTTGCTTAAATATGTTGTACATAGTGCTTGCTAAGTTTTATGGAGGTGAAAATGACCATGTTGGCCATCACTCCTCCTTAATAAGATAATATAGATACGTCTCACTTGATGGTTGGCTGTGGGTTTTCATATGGGGTGTGGACTGTGATTTGTAAGTGGTGTAAAGTGGACCCGTTTTATGCTTATGACTTTGATGATCTTTTGTCGCTCTATAATAATGTTCATGCCGGGAAATGGAGGAAAAAGATTGTTAGAGGTATTGTGATGATTACGGCTTGGGTTATATGGACTACGAGGAACTTGAAGATATTTGAAGGAAAGGATAGAAAGGTTATGGAAGCCGTTTCAGAAGTTAAGTCCAAGGCGTTTTTATGGTTAAAATATAGATCTAAATGTAAAAATATTGATTGGAAGGATTGGTCCAAAAATCCCTTGTATATGTTTGATTGATTGGCGGTGCTCGGTTTGGGTGCTTGCCGTTCTGTTTTAATGAAAGTAAATGTTCAAAAAAAAAAAGGCTTTATCCGTTTTTTTCACTATACTCTAATCAATTTTCATATTGCTCAAACCACTGCGAACGAAGTTGTCTTGCATTAGCACTAAAAGTGGCATTGAGCTCTATTCAATTGCACCATGTGACTGTCGAAGTCGACAATTCTAAGTAGATCATCACCCCATAAAAATAAAGGTTAGGTTAAGCCGTTAAGCTAATGAATGGGGGAATTGGGTTATTGGGTAAATAAGAAAATGGGCCTCTTTTTAATTGGTAATAACTTTGGGCTTATTCAAATTAGATATAAGACTAATGGAGTAATGGGTTAGTTGGTTAAACTTTAACAATAATTTTTTTTTATTTAGCTAAAGTTCTATATAATTTTTTTTACTTAGGATAAGTTATTAGATAATCCCAATCGGTAACGGGATCAATATAGTTTTCATAAAACCAATGGGTTAGCATATTTGGATTTTTCGTATTATACATTCTACAACTAATGCAAAAAGAAACGAGGTCACTAAGCCCTGTCTCGTAGATAGTCACTAAAAGTCACAATCCGTTCGATGGCTAATATTATGATAGTCACTAAAAGTCACAATCCATTCGATGGCTAATATTGAGACGGAACTTTTGGTTGCTCAATGTGTTCGGACAGTATTTCCTCATATGGTGATCACCAAAAACAAAAGCGACAGAGGTTGGTTTAAGTGACTATTGAAACCGATCCCAAATAACACATTACACCATTTTTAGGTATGAAAGTTTTGGATGTTAATTATTTATTAAGAAAAAAGATATAGAGAACATAATATACGTTATAATTTAACGACAATATTTTTTTCTTGTTAGATGGTGATACGTCGACATATTCTTTCCTTTTTCTCCACTAAAATACCTTTTTATACATACATTTTGCCATGATATTAAATAGAGATAATACATATAACTTTAGTTAGATTTTTTTTAATACAAACCTTGACTTTGAAGTTTCAAATATTTAAGTAGGACTAAATTTCTAGTCGAGACTGTACATAACTTTCACCAATTTACCCATTCAACTATAAAATTTATCTTGTCATTTTAACGCACCTGTACAATGTAGTTCATATAGATCGATAAACGAATAAAGATTGAAACAAGCTAATCAATGACAAGGGTAATCAAGGTTGAGTAGACACGCGACTACAAGCAATAAAATGTTTAACCGTTCATTATTATAACGGGATCAGAAAAGTTGGTCCGAATCAGATCAATTACCTAACTACAAAAGTTAAACGTGGCACGATATAGAATCAAGAGTAAAAAGTCGTTGATGCCGATCAAATCAAGTAAAGAAGTATTTGTATGGCAACGACCTTATTTTTTTTCTTTAATTCTCATTCATAAAAATATCTTGCACAGAATGGGAGTTCTTTCGTATATTTTATATTAAAATATTAAAAACGATAATTGGTTTTGTTTAATTGCGTTAAGATTGAACCATCTCAAGAACTTTTGCTGGGGTTTAAAGCAGATTTTAAAATTGGAGCAATTTTTGTAAAAAAAATTAAATATTATGTTTTACTTGGGATCGTAAAACGTGAAAATATGATGACAGTCATGACACACGTTGTAACATAAAGCTCAACATATTAAGAGTTGAATGAAATGATCAACTGAAATTATAGGGGAAGTGAGGGAATTTGGTTGAAGGATAGCGGTCTTAAGTTCAAATCTATCTTAACCGGGTTTTACCGCAGTAATTTTTCGGATGGTGGTTTTTCCCTGTAGGTGGAGATGATAAACTTAAGCTACCTAGCGTTGTCTACAATCACAAACGTATGAGATCGCCTTTTATCACTGGGTTACCTAAATAGCCGGGCTTTTATTCATTGATCGTTTAAAAAAATATCATACAAAAAGAATTGAATGTGAATTAAACATAATCAATCCTTAAACATGTGATTTTTTTTTTCTTTTTCCCTTTTCTCCTTGTTTTATTTATTTGCAATCGAACCGTCCATTAGATACCTTTATTATTTTCTATTGCACGTGCTTTCTTTCGTTGCATGAAGGTTGATACCATTATAGTTTATTGTGTTTATTTAACGTGGGATCATGATATGTGGTTAGTATACCCGACAACTAGTTATAGTTAATTAACTACAACGTTAATTGCTGTATATATATATATATATATATATATATATATATATAAACACTTGCATAGTTGTACGTGACTTTGTGTTTGTATGTTCATGTATAAATAAGAAATGTTTTTTTTTTGTTTTTTTTAACTGCGTAAATGTTGTGTTATTAATCGTGTAATGAAAACATACGAGGATTTCGGTATGAAAAAAATTTCTAGTTCCTTCTATAGATCGTGGGAAAAAAAATATCAGTATTAAGGAGATTAAAATGATATATACCATAGAGATCAAATACAAATGAGCTTAGTATGCTACATATGAGAAGTGAAGAGGAATTTTCTTTTTCCATTTGTTCAAACATGTTTTTCGAGATGAAAAAAATATTATTTTGTATAATTACTCTAGAGTAATTATACAAAATTCTTTTTTTTAGATTACAGAACTTAAAAACATGATTAATAAGATGTGAAATTTTTTAAAATATATAACTAAATAAATAACGTTACCCATGATATATAATATATACACTACTACAGTTTTTGTTAAAGTACTTTGCGAAAGCATTTATTGGGGTTTTGGGTTTCATACATCCTGTGACATCACATCTTGACGGTGTGACATCACATCTTGACGGTGTGACATCACATTATGGAGTATGTGACAACCTCCTATTGATGTGTGATGTCGGCTAGGGTGTATGCTTCCTAATTAGAGGGTGTATGATTCCTAAATAACTTTATTGGTGTAAGGTTATATCAGGATTTATGCAACAAAATTCTCTGTCACTAATTTAAGGTATTTAGAAATCATACACTTCCTAATTAGGAATCATACACTCTTACCCACATCACACACCAATAGGATGCTACCACATACCTCAAAATGTGATGTCACACTCCTAGAATGTGATGTCACGGGATACACGAAACCCATAACCCTTAATTTAGGAGTAGGCTGGTTGTCGTTAAAACTCACAAGCTAACAAAACGCTATTAAACTATTTTTCAAGTGATTATAGTAGCGTTTATAATCTCTTGCTCATCTTGAAATATTTGGTAATGATTTTCTTCTATTTCTTCCATCGGTCAACCCAAGAAGTAGAGAATAGGAGGGCAGCCGTGCCCTTTGAAAAAAAAAAAAACAGTGTTTGGTATGCATAAATAAATGGTGCAATGGAATAAACTATTATGAGAGAATGGAAAAAAATGTTTGGTCGGTCAACTAAATTGAGTCACCCATTACGTGAGGAATATCATTCCATCTAAACACCCCAAAATCATTTCATTCATCTCACATATGTTTTTTCATTATATTCCCTTTTTTACCATTCATCAACACCACCGTCGCCACCATCATCGGCACTGTCGCCACCACCACCCACCGCCATCGCTACCGCTTGCCGCCACCACCTGCCGCCACCACCACCACCACCTACCATCGCTGTCATTACAACTACCCACCACCACAGCTACGCACCAGTCATTTTATTCCTTCACCTTTTCCTACCTACCGAACAACATAAAATAATGAGTGATTTCATTTTCACATGGTAATCAAACAACACATGGAATGGTAATGATCAATTTCATTAATTTGTCAATTCCATTACCTCGTCCATTATGTTTCTTTGTTCTTTCTATGATCCCATACCAAACATACCCTTAGCGTAATTTTTAAGCAAAAATTGTCAACAACACAAATGGTCCCAATTCACTCTATTATCTAGCACACAACTTCACACACAAAATAATATAACACAACACACGAATTTGATCGTCTTGATCAAAGGTTTATAGCTCGGTTTTCTTTGGACAAAAACAAATGGATGTTTTATGTCTTGATAATGATTACAATCAATGTTCACAACTATATATATGTCCGAGAATAGAGCAGTTACTTCGGTTATGATTTTGACGCCAAGATAACCCACCCTTGGAGGGGTTTAACTGTCGGGGCAATTCTGGAATTTTACACCAAAAGAGACTGACGCATGCACCTCATGTAACCATCTGCGCTATTCTTTTTTTCGGACATACACTGATATACATACAATAATACATATTACCTAGAGTTTTATGCACTATTTTACACACACACACACACACTATTTACATAACATAAGGTTTAATTTATAACATATATACAGCTTCTAATACCCGCCCCTAAATCAAACATTATGATTGATCTTCGGGAGCGTTTTGTTTGCTTCCTCTAAAGCTTTATTTGCTGCACTAAAATCACATTTTCTTCGCTTGAATAACCTCTTGGTAGCATTTCAATTTCCACCCATAAACGGTGCATAATCTTCACTTGAACCGATGCCAACCTTATCCATTTCCTTTAAGCTTGTGCTCCTTGTCATCTCATTTCCATACTTTATATCTAAAGCACTTTGTACAATCAATGTTCACAACTATATATATGTCCGAGAATAGAGCAGTTACTTCGGTTATGATTTTGACGCCAAGATAACCCACCCTTGGAGGGGTTTAACTGTCGGGGCAATTCTGGAATTTTACACCAAAAGAGACTGACGCATGCACCTCATGTAACCATCTGCGCTATTCTTTTTTTCGGACATACACTTATATACATACAATAATACATATTACCTAGAGTTTTATGCACTATTTTACACACACACACACACACTATTTACATAACATAAGGTTTAATTTATAACATATATACAGCTTCTAATACCCGCCCCTAAATCAAACATTATGATTGATCTTCGGGAGCGTTTTGTTTGCTTCCTCTAAAGCTTTATTTGCTGCACTAAAATCACATTTTCTTCGCTTGAATAACCTCTTGGTAGCATTTCAATTTCCACCCATAAACGGTGCATAATCTTCACTTGAACCGATGCCAACCTTATCCATTTCCTTTAAGCTTGTGCTCCTTGTCATCTCATTTCCATACTTTATATCTAAAGCACTTTGTACACTGATTCCTTGTTCCTTTTCAGCCTTTCTTAGCACACATTGTACCTTGTAATTCCACTAAAGAACATCCAAATACATAGTATACAATATACGAATGTTATCACCATCACTATAATCTAAACCAATATCTTTAGCAATGATAATCCACACTCGTTTATGTCCTCCTTCTTTTCTAACTATTGCATATAGATCATATAATACAATTTCTTTTCCGTGTTCCAAACATGCAAGCATTGGCCTATTTGGCATTCTTAAGTAGTGATTAATAAACCAATTTACCATTTCATCAAAAGGGTCCTTTTAACAAGTCCCTATACAACCAAACTTGATTAAGCCTTTCCGTTAAATCCAATAACTTCATACAATCACTCCAATGTTCTAATACCATATTAGAGACTTCTCGTTTAACTATTTCATATTCATCGGTTTGATGAAGTGAAAGTTCATCAAACAAGGTATTCAAATAATTCACTTTGTTCTCATTAAATTCCTTATCATCCCCCGAGATTATTTTTGAAATGTATCCCACAAACATGTCCCATTTCTTCAGATTAAACATAAGCTCAATCTTACACTTATACCCCTCAATGGTAACAACAAAACCTTGTTGTCTTAATTGGTTTAGAGAAAACAAATTTTTATCCAAATCGGGAGTGTAAAAAACACTTGGTATCTTGATCCTTTCATCGATTTTAATAACAATTCCCCAACATCTCTAATAAATAAAATGTGATTTTTCATTATTGTTTCAACACCATAGGAATTTCTAATTCTATTAAAGAATTTTAACGAACCGGTGTAATGATTTTTGAGAGTTGTATTCACATACTAAACGTCATCCCACGAGCCAAATTCAGTACCATTTACCATGTATTCTTCGGTATAGTCGTATTTGTCTCGGACATGAATGTTTGTTGCCCCTTCGTTCAAGGCTTATCTGATTAGTCGTCTGGATTCATCACGCTCTTTGACATGGCACTTTTGAATCAAGTGTCCCTCGTCCCTGCAGTAAAAACATATATGCAGTGTCTTCAGTTGTTTCTTCTGTTAAAAATATAACATTTATTTTATATTTTTAAGTTCAATTTTATTTCCTTTATAAAATATGTTGCATGAGTTATTTCAGGTGGGCTTGGAGTTGTTCTAAAGAAGTCTAGAGTTTGCTGGTTGCTGAGCCCAAGTCCTAGTAGCAACCCAGCTGAGATGTTGGAAGCCCAGTTGGCTGTTGGCCTGGTCGGCCCAGCCTTTGCTGCTTGCCACGCTGGCAATCTGTGTGTAGAAACACACTTTATTTTCGTCCATTGGATCAGAGATTTCCTAGCCGTTGATCTATCAGAAGAAACACATTGGTGGCCCTATATATAGATGGTTGTTTCGTCCCTTTGTCACTTTTTGCAACTCTGTTCTTTTGATCTCTCATTTCCAGTCTCTCTCTCGTACAATATTAGGGTTTATTACAAGATCATCTTGATCTTGTATTTGTTATCTGCTCTTTGTGTATTGTTAGTGGTTATCCTGTGATAATCACTTGAGTGTTGAGAGATCTTTTGTAGTGAGGTTTTCAGTTGTATTTTGTTTCTGATACAGATTTGTGATCTTGATAGTTTTGAGATAATAAAGAGAATCTGTGCCGACTATTTTGACATGGTATCAGAGCTCTGGTTGAGCTCTTGATCTTTGTTGATCCTGTCTGTTCTTCTGCCTTGGATCTTGGCTGTTCCAGATCTAGGGTTTGGTGTTCTTCCGCTGACTGTATTGTGATCTGTGGCTTGGATCTTATCTTATTTGCTCTCTGATCTGTAATCCTTGTTGATCCTGTCTGTTCTTCTGCCTTGGATCTTGGCTGTAGATCTAGGGTTTGGTGTTCTTCCGCTGACTGTATTGTGATCCAGATCTAGGGTTTGGTGTTCTTTCGCTGACTGTATTGTGATCTGTGGCTTGGATCTTATCTTCTTTGCTCTCTGATCTGTAATCTTTGTTGAT